>JAFMSR010000017.1:28670868-30066918 GCA_022818135.1 Saxidomus purpurata
TTTAACCTCCAAGTGTGACCTTGACCTTAGACCTAGGGACCTGGTTCTTGCGCATGACACTCCGTCTCATGATGGTGAACATTTGTGCCAAGTAACATCAAAATCCCTCCATGCATGAAAAAGATATGCTCCGGACAAAGTCATTCTTGAATTTGACCTTTAACCTCAAAGTGTGACCTTGACCTTAGACCTAGGGACCTGGTTCTTGCGCATGACACTCCGTCTCATGATGGTGAACATTTGTGCCAAGTAACATCAAAATCCCTCCATGCATGAAAAAGATACTGTCCGGACAAAATCGGACGGACGGACGCACGCACATACACCGAACCGCCAAAAGTGACAACTAAGTCGAGCTCACCGCAACCGGGCTCGACAAAAATACCAAGGATATGCTCAGATGCTCAGGATATGTTCAAAAGGGTTTAGTCAATGTGACCATCAGTATAATGTACATTTCAGTAGACAGTAGCTATCAAGTAACTGATCGGACAGTGGTAGATTTTTAACTGGACAATAAGTCTCCCCTCCTCTGGATTTCTAGGAATATCACCACTACACTCAGTAAGAAAAGTGGTCCAAGTGGCTACATGACCATATGTTTGAGCATATCTGGTGTTTATTGTAACTTGCAAAGTCTAAATAAATATTTTTTTGTCATAACAAAGATAATTTATTCCGAATCTTAATGATTTATCTCTTATCTTATAGACTGAAATCTTTATGATTTATCTCGTATCATGCAGCCTGAAATATTTATGATTTATCTCGTATCATGCAGCCTGAAATATTTCTGGTTTATCTCGTATCTTATAAAAGAGAAAATCAACAGATATGGCTCAAATTTCATCGAAGCAAAACCGGCAGATACTCAAGAAGAAAAATGCAAGCACAAATTGATCCATTCCCTGTACTTTCAATTCATCACGAGTGTCTTTGTGACTATATTGCTTTTCTGATGAAATCAAAGGCAGAAGTGACATAACTGGGACCAAAACAGTAAACATTAATATCCTCTTGATTATACGTCACGTTTCTTCCTCCTGTGTCATTAATTGGGCTTCTAATTTTGGAACTCCTGTGTCATTAATTGTGCTTCTAATTTTGGAACATAACTTGTGTACATACGATTACTGTGGCACAAAAATAATTGAACAAAAAAGTAATATTCAGTCTTTGTGAGTTCATTCCCTTCCTAAGTTAGATGATTAAAACAATACATCATTCATACATACCAAATATCAATACAAGATGGCCAAATGGCCCTATATTGCTCACGTGAGACCTACTTATGACCCCCAATGTGACAAAAAATCAACCCTTAACTATGTAGCATTAACACAAATATTATGTTGGACATCGGCAAGACAATTCATTCAGAGCAAGATACATGATGATTGGCTATAAAGTGAGTATCGAGAGAACCAATTTGAAAGAGGGTTTTCTTGGTGACCTAGTTGTTAATCCCAAGTGATCCACACAACCAGACTATTAACATACTTTTACTTTGATTTGTTCTAGTGACCTAGTTTTTCTATCCCAAGTAATCCAGTTTCATTCTTGACCAAGAAATCATTTGGACAAATATTCTTAAAGGTCCACTGCTAAGCGAAAATCAAGTGACAGTTATTTCAATGGAAAGTACATTACCTTATGCAAGACACTAAATAATGAAGATTGGCAGGTTAAAATTTACAGAAAGTGTTTGAAACACGAAGAAACGTATGTGTATTATGTTGAAATCTCAGTGAATCGACAAAATGACCACCCAGGTCTTTTTAACTTTCTTCATAATGCATAGAAAAATAATTGTACATGTACTGTGATTTATTTAGAATTTCTACATACCAACTTTCATTTTTTATTAAAAATAACTTATTTCTGTGCCTTTTAAAGTATTTTTAAATTTTCGCTTTCGTTAGTATTGGACCTTTAAGTTTCATGAAGATTGGATATTAAATTTGGCCTCTGGTTGTAACAATGTTTTCTTTTGATTTGAATGTGTGACATGGTTTTTGACCCCTACTAGCCCAAGCATGAACTCGACCTAGAAATGTTTGAGACAAACATTCTGACCAATTTTCGGGATGATTTGGTAATAAATGTGGCCTTTAGACTGATAACACTACATGTGTTTCTTTGATTTGACCTGTCGACGTACTATTTAACCCAAGATAATCCATATTCAAACTCGACCTAGATTTCATTGAGACATTCAGGCCAGTCTCCATGATGATTTGGTCACATCTGCATGGCATACACAATATTTATCTATGATTGGACCTGCTGACCTAGATTTTATCCCAAGATAACCCATATTCAAACTCGACCAAGATTTTATCAAGGCATCTATTCTGTAATAATTTCATCAAGTTCCAGTGAAAATGCAGACTCCATTGCAAACATAATGTTTTTCTATGATTTTACCGGGTGACCTCGTTCTTAAATGACCAATATTCAACCTCGACCTAGATTTCAACAGGACGATCAATTGGGAAAGGTTTCATGAAGATTAAAAGAAAAATGCATACACTAGGTATTTCTTTGACTTGATCTGGTGACCTAGTTTTCAACCCCAGATGACCCATGTCTGAAATTACAGATACTAACACATACAGAAGGTTTTTCTATGATTTGACTCAGTGACCTAGTATTTGATAACAGATGATCCATATTCAAACACGACCTAGATTTTATCGAAAATAATCATAATCATTAATGAATCCTGCATGTCCATGGAAAATGCAGTCTCTGTTGTAAATAAAAGGTTAAGTGTGGACGGACATACAACAGACAGATGACAGACACCAGCTGATCTCGCTTACATAGAAATACTTAAATAACATTTTAAAAGATATTTGAAATATTATTAACTATTAAAAAAATGTCATCAACCAGTTAATTCATACCTCGGTTTGGAAAATTCCAGTTGGGTTTTTGCTCTTTGAAAGCTGAAACTTTAGCAGATTTTAGTAATAAAAACATTGATTTTCTCTCTTCAAGGTACCAGTCATTGTTGATGCTGTCACGTTTACATACAAAAACAGAGCGTTTTGAAAAGTTACAAGTTCATAAATCTAGTGTCTTCTGTAAACAATATATTATTTACCATTTTACAACATTTAGAGTTTAAAATAATATCTGATTTTCAGATTGACCTAGTATCAATATATTAAATATTTTTTACATCATACATACAAAATGTATGTGCTATCATACATTACATATACTATGTTTGTGGTCAGGTTTGTGTTTCACTGTAAATAAATGTTCAATATGTCATATTCATTCACAATTTTAGTGAAAAAAAAATCAAAAAAATCATAAAACAGTACTCCGTATTACCTGGTATTGATGAAATTATAACAGTATGTGATATTACACACTGAAACTAACAATTATCCTCTATTATTAATTTTTATAAAATAATAGTTTCATTGGAACCTATTATGCTCCCTGAAGTAAGTGTATTTGTAAAGAGAAGGCAATTCAGATGGTTATATTCGCAACAATTTATATATATAGAGAGACATAAACAGCCATGGTAGAGTTACAGTTCTTGTACACTGAACATCTGATTTTTTTTACAAACCTTTGTTTCATTTGCTGTTTTGCTGTTTTGAAATCCAGGCAAATGTTTCAGAAAAAAGATGTTTAATTTTTTTTTCTAAAGAATGTACATGTAGTCTATGTAATGTAAAACAAGTGGAGTAGCATTTATAATTTGAATAAAATGAGTAGGGGCCAACTAGACATTGGTACATAACATTTATCTTAGCTCTGGAGATTCTTGAGATGTTTTTTTTAAACAAATTTATTTTAGTTTGATTGCGAAGAAAGTTCCAGAGGCAGCATAATTTTCATCACTGCTACCCATCTAAAGCTGGGTGGACTGCTGCATGTGTGGCATCAGTGTCTTTGCCAAAGGACACACCTCATGCTCGGGCTGGGACTTCCAACATGTTCAAGAGAGTTTCATCAATACATTTATTATATATGTGTGTAAAGTAAAAGGTAACAACAGATGGGAACAAATTGAACTTGCATGACTTGACGACAATATTTGAACAATTTCCTGTAAGACCATTTGGCACTAGACAATATTAAACACCAAATATCAAAAACATGGGCCTTGTGGTTTCAGGAGATTTTGCAGTTTCAAAGATATTAACTCTGTTAGGTCATCACTAAACCATTGATCTTATTCCCACAATTCATTTGTTAAACTTTCTAAATAAAGTCCACCAGACAAACACAACAACAAATGCTGGACAATGAATGGTCACAACACTGAACAGCTCACTCAGAGCACTATGCCGTCCTTTTTTTATACTTCTATACATATTTGATGCAGCTTTGCTTATGATTGCTTTATGTGTTCATACACACAATCATACTTCTTTAAACAACAAACCTTTACATAACCATAATTTCAGTTCCTTATTCAGTAGCACAGATCTATAGTGACATATTTCAGCAACTTCTAACCAATCTAGGGATGTACTTTCTGGTCATGCCTGTTTGAAAACCAGAGGTAGTCTTACCTGTATCGGTGCTATATACTGGGCACACAAAAGAACCAATGGGTCTATTCGTAAAAAAGCTAGGGTTTGGTACTCAGATTATTTCGTATCTGCATTTGTCTCTTTAACCTGTGCCTGTCGGGAATCTTGGCAGTTTCAGATACCAATGCATAATTTCCTAGGATGCAATTTTAACATTTAATCTTGTGGGTGGCACAGTGGTTGAGTGGTTAATGCTCTGGACAATTACCATGGATCCAGGGTACTGTAAATTTCAGAAACACTTCTTAGTGTTTCCCACCCATCTAGAGATGCACTGGTTAGAAACTCTGACATGTCTAAGGTAGTCTCACCTGTATAGGCAGTATTCATGTAAAAGAACAAAGGGGTCTCTACATGGTCTACAGTCTAGTAGCCTAATTAATCTGGCGTTTCAGTGTGACCCATTCACAGATCTGATATTTTATAACTGTCACACCTCTACGCCTAATTTTAATGTGCTCCATAATAGGCAGAAAGTGTAGTTTCAATATTAGGTACAACCGGCGCATAATACACAATTAACATAGTTCAAATAACAATTTTCCGCTCTAAAATAAAGAATTAAATATGTCTTTAAATGAAAACCTAAGATTTTATGAAAAATCTCACCATTTAATTAAAATCTGAATGTTGAAACCTAAACATGCAAGTTCACGCATATGGCATAATATGCTGTTTATTGTTATATTTCACCGATTGATGCAGGTGTGTAAATAGGTAAATGTGACTTAGAATTGAGTTAGTATCATTTTTAAACTTAATCCTATCATGTTAAATCAAAAATACATATAAATATTGGATTTTCTTGCATTTATAAGTGCCCAACAGAATTTCATTGGGGATATATTCCAAGCTATTTGCACATCAAAGTGAGATGTAGAAGGCGGACAACTGTAAATTGTAAACCTGTAAAATCGGTTTGCCTTCGAAGTGGAAATAGTTCGACTAATGGTCTAGTGCTCAGGTTCAATCTCTTCAACCTACGACTGTCAGGAGTCTTTAGAACTTCACCCGGGAAGAAATCCCAGTGTCAGCCGTGACGATAAACAACTTTATTGAAAGATAAATAAAATTTGTAAAAAAGTATGCTCATGCATATATCAGCTGTTTATATATATTTGGTTACCTACTACCTGTAGATGAGAACTCTAGATGATTTTATTTTCCTAGCGCTCGTTTGTATGTCTAGGCATGCACTAATCGCTACTTTTGATTTTTGTGCTAAACACCAAGGTCTTTCAAATACTATTTGAAAGACCTTGAAAACACCATCTTAAATAAATTATTCAGCCGTATTCCGAATTCTGGTCTAATTATCGTTGCAAATGGAGTACTGTGAATAAAGGGGAATAACTTAGTAAATTACAGGAATATGTAATGGTATCCGGTCCATACCGCATTTCAACGTCCAACACGAAAATAACTTCCTGATTGACTCTCCCCTCTCCATGACAACTTTTACAATTTTATAACCGTTACGTTCATTTTCTATTAAACAAAGGTAGCTTTTTGTTTGTAATTGTGCTTATTAGGCCCACCATCCTCTAAAGAGGCTGTAATCGGTACGACCCGCTATGTAAATCATGGTTTATATGCTATATATAGTCATGTACTACGTACGAGATATAGTTCAAGTTAAAGTCGACAAGTTTTGCAGTAATACTGTAGCGGTTTTCGGTTAACTTTTACCAGGGAATAAACTTGCTGACCGCAAATAATTATTGCTTTGTGAGCCGTGCAAATGGTGATAAGCTTGCACATCCGTGCAGTCTGATCATGATCTGATCTGATCACGTGACCGTGATCACGTGATCTGATCATGGCCACGTGACCGTATCAATCGAAACATCGCTCGTTCTTTTCCGTAGATGTTCCGATTCTGTTATTTTGATCTATTCCGACCAAAAAGATTCAACTGGTTTCCCTCCAAACAATTATTAGTTGGAAAGATGGGAAAGTCCACTAAGTTTAGCAGAGCAACGCTTTAGCTGATGTTTAGCCTTGCCGTAGATGTTCCGATTGGTGATCGTAAAAAACATATATCGCATCATAACGAAAACTGTTTTTTTTTTGCGATCTCCTACATACAAATATGGTTTTTGTTGAGGCATATGAATCATTCTAAAAAAACGGAGTAACGCAAGACAAGTTACAAAAACTTTATTTAACCAGTTGTATAAGTACAATGGCAAGATCCGTTATTACATTCAGCAATGGTTCCAGTTGCGCATGACGCACTACAGTCAGCTACATCAGTACATTTCACTCCTGGAATAGAAACACACTAAACAATGGACGGTTCCAGTGTTAAAAATAATATAAAAATTAATTAGCCAATGGCCGCAGTTGGATATCACGTGTCCAATGTTTGGCCTGGTTTATATCTACTAACTGACATTTAAAGGCATTTATAACTAAACGGCTTTCATCATTTTCCAACATTCTCCATAAGTTTACGTTTGTTTAGAGATTATTTTGATAATGTGATTCTCCACATGTAATAACTTCCTGAACTGATCAATAGGAACTCTGCGGGTAATTCCGCCACATCCTCCATCATCACCGAGGTATTCCGATTGTGAACTGATCAGCAGCTGGACTAAAAAGAATTAAATTGTACACCCACAAGTTCACGCTTACCAATATATCCTGGCGAAGTATTGTAACACTTGCAAGTTGCAATCGGTTCTACACAGAGTAATTTTTCACCGGATGCGCATTTTGTTTGAGTGCAATCTCTGATATTAGTGCATGTCTCCGTATAAACTTGAGCTTGAAAAGAAAAAAAGAAAACGATAATGAGATATATCAATCTAACAAAAACAAGAAACAAATACATTTTGTTTTTCATTGGATTAAATTAGTGGTTTTTTTTTATAGAAAAGGCAATACATGCACTTCTCGTATCTACTCAGAGAGTTCCGGTGATTTCTGCGGTATGAAATTGCAAAGGTGATCTGTTGGTATAGAAAACAATTTTACTAAAAAGAACCCTACTAAAACAAGGAAAATGCTGTTTTATGATGAATATAAAAATGAAACGATTGATTTAAATGGTACGGATAGAAACGGATGCAACTTTTGTAGCGTGTCACTTATATGGCTATTTGAATGTAGTTGTTTTCAATTTAAAATACGTTTAGGGAACAGTCCATCCTCCCCGAATAACACCTCCCTAAACCAACCACCTACCTGAAGAGACACACATTCACATATTTTCTTTCCCATTGTGTTAAGTTTTATAAGGAATCGACCTCTCCAGAACAATACCTCTATACAACAAACATATTTCTGTGTTCCTAAGGGTGTTCTCTCGAGAGAGGTTGCACTGTACTTAAAATGACTGCCAAGAAGCGCACCAATGCGATTCGCTGTTAGAAGAACAATATATAGTTTAAACTGTACAATATTTTCAATTAACTTCGATATTGATTCTTATTGCGACAGCGATTTATGTGATAGTACATTTACCTATGGCTTATTATCATTAAAAAGAAACATCGTTTATAAAAGATAAACGGTGTTGAGCCGAGGTACATTATAGTATATACATTAACATCGTTCATGGGAAAGTTATCAATGGAGGCGGTTGAATATGCAGTATATATCTTTAGAATGTCAGCTACACCATTTATAAATGAAGCGACCACGTGATCATGAGGGTCGCATATAAATTCCCATTCATAATATTTGATTGGTCCAAAAAAGTAGGTCAAAAACCACGCCGAAAACAATAATTGCGACAGTTATAGCTGAATAATATAAATGTATATAACAGTGTTGTTCCTATTGAACATATTTCAAAATATTTTTTTTTGACCCGTCCATTAATGTTGTGTGAGAAACACTAATGAAAGAAATGGTTGAGCATACCTTAATTTCACTTAATTTTCTAAATATTTTCCATTTTATCAGAACTTTTCTCGACCGTATTTTTTCTGGTCATTTTGAACAGAATTAGATATAGCTGAACTCACTAAAAGAATACATCATTTACCTTGCATGAGCTAATATACGTCAGTAATACCATTTAATTGAAGTGTACATACATGTAATATCTTCAGTCGGTTCAAATGTGCATTTTAAATCTGTATAAGATGATAAAGAATAAAGTGCAGTGACCATACCTGCATTAACTAATACTGCAAAAATAAGTAATAGATGCATATTTGTGTCCGCACAATTGCTTTTTAGCCGATCTGTAGGTTACTAGCTGGACGTCCGCGCTATATATATACAGTTCAGGGTTACCGTGTCTCTCGCCTTGTTTTTTTGCTATCAGTCAAATACGTTCACGGCGTTCATACATTTTAACTTCATTCTTAAACTAAGGAACTCGTGATGATTTATCCTACATTTATTTCTTCTTTTAGATTTGAAAATGATTAAACATGTGTCATATCAAACGAAAATAGAAGCCTGGATTTTAACGTTGACTTTGACATTGACGCTGCCTGTAGTGTCATGCACGATGGTTTTTGGTATTGCCAACTACTTAAAGGGACATACCCTATAACTGATGTCAATCTTAGTAACCCCCAAAACATAAATAATAGAATCTTTCGAAGTATGATCACTTAACCTAAAAGTTTCAGCTATGCATTCCCAGTCATTATCGATAAAATCAGCGGTTTAAAATATACTGCAGTACCGTAAACCATGCAATAATCTATGTAAAGATGTTGTTATACAATTAATGGGTGGATGCGATTTATTACAGACAGCCTCTATAGATTGATTACTTGTGGTAAAATGAGGCATTTTTCGTCATAGGTTCTTCTTTGAAATTGTATTTATTTATCATTTTACGTTCATTGAACACATAATCTATGTTTCGAGAATATAATATGTTGATGTAGGGAGTGCCTCTTTAACAATTTGCGATTAAAAACTAGTTAACATTAATCTTTAAAAATTTCAATGACTTTGTTGTGTATGCATCCATTAACTTATTAAAGTCCCAGGATCTTTGTGAATTTACTGATATTGTAAAATAAATATACTGATAGGATAATGATAGAACTATGTTCTATTCACTCTTAAACAATGCTGACATATACTTTTCTTATGTGTCCACGATAAAAAGTTGCCAGGAAGTCATTTTTATATGAAAAAAATGCAATATCATTGAAAGAAATACTGCACTGTACTTCTCACATGTACATCAATTTAAAAAGTAAAGTTATGAATATTTTTGGTATAAATAAAGGTTGTTTACGCCGGTAAGACTTCTTTCTTGGTAAAATAAGAGCTATTTGTCAATGTGATCCTGGAACTTTAATATTGATACCATTAGGATAAGAAGTGTCATGAGTGCATTAGGCCAGCCTGAATTTATAACGAATCGGCTTAAGCCTGTTAAGGAGATATTGACATTAATTATTCCAAAGCCAGTTTATTAATTATGCATTAAAATTAAATGGCGGCGAGGTGAAGATGAAATTGAACCGTTTGATGTATTCTTGATGGACAAAGGCGAGGCTACATGGCAATAACTAACATACTTGACCATAATCAATTGAGAATTGTAGCTCTCGTATGTGTTCCTATGACATTTGGATAAGATGAAATGAGGTAATATATATAGTCCGTCTTTACGCAGTGTTTTAAACGCATTAAGCAATTAATGTCAATTTAGGTTGCATTTGTACACAGTGTCACTTAACTCAGGATATCCTTGTTCATTTGCTTAAATGGATGGTGATAGTCCAGTGTACAACTTGGCATGCAGCAAACATCTGAACTTACTCATTGTTGTACGTATTGATATGTATGTTTGTGTAAGATTCGTAAGTTCTGTATTTCATGACCTGATGTATTGTATTATTCAACTCGCTGGTCTGTAGACGAAAACTGTGTTGGCGATTAAAATAGTTTTAGTAGTTTAATAGTCCAAAATAGTTTTACTTTATTTCTTATTCTTAAGAAAAGACCTTTGAGATATTACAATCTTCAATAATGGCACTGTCTAAATGATGGCAAAGAGGAGCAGATCTGTTGTTGTTGAGTACCGTAACCTCCAAAACTAGCACTTTTATACCCGTCCGTCATCTTGTCAGCTATAGTACCCCTGAAATAGGTTTCAGTTCCGTTCGGCTTAAAGCTGCTCACTCTCAGTTGCCGTTGAATTTTTTTTTTTCAAAAATGACATACAAATACATAAATATTATATTGAAGGCTTGAATCAACAATAGAAGTAAAAATCTAGGTAGGAATTTGCAAAATTCGATTGAAAATGCTGGTTTTACGGCAACGCTACACTTTATGTTTATATTGAAATTTCAAAAGCGTTTGCAACGCTTTATTATTTGGAAGCGTATTATTTCAAATCTACAGATATACTTTACTAGAATTTGTACTCGAACCTTTTTATGTGACTATATATTCTAAAATACGTTATTTTCATACAGTTTGAAGAACTCTATTTTGTTAACAAAATCTGAGAGCGAGCAACTTTTAAGTTTCATTTATTTGAAAGCAATTTCTAACTGTTCTATGTACATGTAGAATGTATATCAATTAATATATAATAAAGTGAAACCATTCAGTGCTTTCCAGTTGGTCAAAATGCACCAAAACACGTGTTGCCAGCCAATGAAATTTGAAACAGCATATTACAGAATTGATGCAGAACTTACCCGAACCAGTCATGAATCTGAGTAAGGTACCTCAGCTGCGAACAGATAATAATAATGTCGTTACTCAATATGAAATTGTATTAGCTTTAATGCTTTATTTGTTTGAATCAGGACATTGCCTTCTTATCCCTTAGTCTGCACCAGACGTTGCGCACAGGCACCTACGAGTTTCCATAACCAATAAGCTTATAGATGTATACTTAGGATCACAGGACTGGATTTTTACACAGTGACATGAAGTTTGGACAATGTCCAATCAATTTCCGAGAAAAAAAATCTTTTTTCAAAAATACCCCGGACATATGCTTGAAAGTCTACTGTCACCGTAAAATTTTACGAACCAATGCCAGGACTAGGGTATCCTCAGTAATTTATATAAGAGGCCAAAGGGAAATAACATCTACATTTATTAAAAAATATTTTACCAACAGTTATCTTACCTAACAACTTCCTTCTTTATACGAGTCATTGCGTTTTCAGTTTTGCAGATCGCAATGTTATTTGTTATTTTCTGAATAAATTCAATATTTATTTAGATTTATAAATACTTCACAAGTCAGTCATCTGGTATTCTCTATATACCCGAACCTAACCGTTAGTTTATAGTTTATACTAATTTATTTTGCTCGATTGTGAATAAAGCGTGTATCTTATCGAGTTACTCTCGAGTCCACTTCCTGGAAAAACCAGCACTGGTGTCATATGAGGAGGCACAGTCGTGACCTTAGTGGGGCTCGAACCCGTAACCTCCGGGATAAGCGGCAGACACCTTTGTGAATCCATATCCCCTTTAGGCAAGGTCCAAACACCGACTCGTGAGTGACATGGTAAACTTAAAAGCTTTAATCTAATTCTAGTTTAAACGAATCGTAAGAAGTTCCATGTTTAATAAATTTATGTTATGTATAAATATCAAGATCGTTTTTTAAATTAAATATACCCTTTTCCACAGTCAGATATAAGATGTATTAAATTTTGGCTTTTATTTAAACACCTCAATGATATATCAATTGTACATGTACATAACGTTTTTGTTTTGGGGTTATAACCAAAATAAAAGTTTTGCAATCCATAGTTGAAGGTATTCGTTTTCAAATGTTCAATAGTTCGAAATTTGATAACACACGTGTCACCGGGTTCGTCATTTCAATGAATCGAATCGATAGGTCAAAGTTCGACATGACAAAATATTTGAATAAAATGTTTTATACCCGATAAAGAGGGCGGAAAATGGCGGACTATGGTTTTTATATTTACGTTTAGTGTACACACATCTTTATACTGAACAGGTCAGTGTATTATATTGTATTAAATATAGACGAATATATTTCATTTGTTATAAACTCGTGATACACGCAAAGTAATATTGTTTTATTGAAGTAATAAGTCATGATAGTTGAAATACGACAGCCTTAAATTACATCGTACTTTATTTTAAATAACCTCTTCTGTACTGAATTCATTATATGTTCTCAAATAAGGTCAATTTTGAACAAATGACGGGGTGATAGAAATACCATTGATTCATGTCTTAATAAATACCTGTATTTTAAATAGGACACTTGTTAAATACCAAATACACCAGTGTATTGCAGTTTTACCCAAGTAAATATTATTATTATTTACATTGTATGGATGAAAGTCATATATGTGTACATAGATATTAAATTCATAACAAGGAAAAGCGCTTTATTGAAAAGGGCCATATGGTACAGTTTTCGAAATTTGTGTATTCATACTATTTGAATTTCCAACCATTTCTTGTGTAATTTATTATAGTTTGCTGAAAATTCGGTTACCCCTCCCCTTATATTTCTTTTTGTACCAATGGGACATAAAACTTAATTAATTAATTAATTCATTCATTCATTCGTGCATTTATTCATTTATTCATTCATTCATTCATTCATTCATTCATTCATTCATTCAGCCAGCCATCCGACCGCCCGCCCGCTCGCTCGTTCGTTCGTTCGTTCGATCGTTTAGTCGTTCGATCGTTTATTCATTACGTAAAGAAGTAAATATACCAGAGGCAGTACCTTAGGCTTGTGACTACAAAAAGATCTTGATTTGATATTATTTTATATCGTTTACACATCTCATTTTGCAACCATAATAGATGTAACAAAAAATACCAACAAGAAGAACATAATTGCAAAACTGAAAACAGATCTCCTGAAATGGGGACCTCTCTGAAAAAAATGTCCTACACGACGAACGTGCAGTCCAACTGGTTTAACCGTTACCCTGATAGCCTTTGTGATCAGGTCAGTTGTTCGAAACTGTAATTGACGATTTTAAAGCGAACGGTCAGTTAACTTTAAGGGTTAATATATGTATAGTTTAAAACACGTATTAAAACACATGTTTGCATTCACGAGAATTATGACTAAAAGCTTTTCAAAATGTAATCAAAATATTCCACTAGACTAAGTGTTGCCCAACTTTGATTTTGTTCAAACAAAAGTTAATCGACGGTTGGCTTAAACAGTCGGTTAAAGTTTTGAACAACTAGGTCCTGATCGTGCAGACTTATCGCGTGGGCACCCCTTTGAACAAATAATGGTATTTCCTAATTCAAATTATTGACTTGTCCATTGTAGACATTTAGCTGGGTCATGCTTAAAAAGAAGAACGAACAAGTTTACAACTTTTACTGCAAAAGTTTACATGTAGACATCTAATTAGTGCACGCATTTACTTTTTTTTATCCTATTTTTATCTTTTTGCTACAAACTGGCTACTTCAAGATTTATTTTGTTTTTCTTTAAGACTTAAGCTGGCGGCACAAATAACTTGTATGAAAATGGATTGATATTGCAAATCGTCTTAAAACATTGAGCCACAACCCACTAATTATCTATCTCTAATTACGACTACGGCATTTATAAATAACAGTCATCAAATATGCACTGTTGATTCTTTGATAATTATTTCGTGATTCGATTTGGGCCAAGTAATGTGCAGATAAATTTTAATCTAACTAATGAAGAAAAACATAGATCAGTCAGTGGTACAGTGTATTGTGAAGTGGATTAAACTAAACATAAAGGAATTATGATAAAAAAACATGTTTCACTTTGAATTGTATGAGAAATTAACACTGTACAGTAAACTCAGTATATAACGACTGCGGATATAGCGAAAATCCCTATATAAGGAAGACATTTTCTGGACCCGATGTTTCTTCCTTTTTTTATAAACATAAAAAGTGTTATATGCATATAACGAATTCGGGATATAAGGAACACTATATACGGAGTTCACTGTATTGAGATAACATTGAAGTAAACACAAAACATGTGGGCCGCAAAGGACTGGATAGAAGAGTAAGTATAGACTGAATGTGACCTTTAACGTTTTCCTCTGTTTTTACCGTCGTTTTACAATAAGCTAAAAGTACATTTAAGGCTCAGTGCTCGCAATCTGACTATACTGGGATGTAGACGTGCGACAACGTGCGATGATATACCATGAAAGAGAAATTCATACAAAACATGTTAACTTGAACATAAACATTCGCGTTACCTTGAAAGTATAATGTTTTATCTTATATCTACAACCTTTTATGAAGGATGGTTTTATATTATGTTTCGCAAGTTTCAGCTTAATTTCTCGTTCACTGATGGTACATGATTATTTTTAAAAGGAAATATGATTGATTTAAAAACGTCTGGCATTGAGGCAGGTTTTAAAAAAAGTTAAGTAATATGAATAAGAATTAAAGTTTATCTCCCCCTAACCATTCGAACACAGAGCCGTAAAAGTAGTTTGACTCAGGAGGCGACTAGCGCCTCGCCCGGTCCAATCCCCATTGATCATGACGATCGCGGAGTCAGTAACAAACAATATTGCGAATAGCAGCTCGATTTATTTGCCATCACTGATGCACCACAAGATTAATGTCTCCTAGACAATCACCCCGACTATCCGAAAAATATCAGTACATGTACCTACCTAAACGTTTGACAATTCTACAGGAGTTAAAGTAGGAAACGATTTTATGGCAGTCGAGCTTACTTACCACTTAAATCTGTGTGTAATTTCAGGCGTTTGGGAATTATCACCCTACAACTGCCGTGCACGATGTGCACGTGTCAACACAAGATCCACTGGAGTGTGGTCGCTATCATTGTCAATGTAGTTTGCCTGGTTCTCTCGACTACCGGTATCGCTACCGACAACTGGGCAGTGAAGACTGAAGATGGATACACCATACACGCGGGGTTGTTTCGAGCTTGCAAGAAGCTGAACGACACGTGCTACGATACACATACCTACTTTGACAACCACAAATATGGTAAGTCAGTAATAATTGTGCCGTCTTAAAACAGAATACTGTTAATTGGGTAATATTTCCAAATATGTAATACATTCCTTATTTTCGCGCTTGTATACTCATTTCGCCAATGTAAATATCTAGCGAAAGTTTCCTTTCATATTGGGCATTTTCGAATAAGTTACTCGGGTAACTCGGGTTAAATCTTCGCGCATGCTCAGTGGCTTAACTCTACCTGCTATACCCGAACGAATCGAGTAAGAACATAATGTATTCTGGTCAACTCTTGGGCAACTGGTGTTACATGGGTTAGGTTGATCATAGATTCTCGAGTAACTTATTCGAAAATGCCAGTATGCACACATATTACGAAACTTAATCAATTTACAGTATATGTACTCAAATAACTAAATCCACATAATATGCATGTGTAAAGCATGATATCTAAAGTAACTGTTTACGTCTTTTAAGGAGTTTATGTCTAAAAAGTAAGTGAAATATTTTATTGTTTTTATGTACATTGTATTGCAAAAATAAGAGAAATCTTTGGTTTCAACACAGCCAGGTACATTCGTGACCACAGGGGTCGGTATCAAACTCTTTGTGAAGAAATAAGGACTGTATATACACTGTATGCTATAATGCAATGATTATTGTATTTGTCCATTTATTCTCTAAAACGAGTTGGATACCGTCCCCTGTGGTTGCGCCGATGATCACTAATTACAGTCAAATATGTGCTAACCGCCACCACCGAATAAAGGTCACACTGTGAGTAAAGGCATGCAGTCTTTCAGAAACCATTATTGATTAAGAAATAATAAATGCCTCCCTGTATTTTATCGTTGAATAAAATATTGTCAGGAATTTGGATGCGTAGTAATTAAATCGAGTGATTTAAT
Source organism: Saxidomus purpurata (assembly GCA_022818135.1). Taxonomy (NCBI): domain Eukaryota; kingdom Metazoa; phylum Mollusca; class Bivalvia; order Venerida; family Veneridae; genus Saxidomus; species Saxidomus purpurata. The sequence goes on from JAFMSR010000017.1 coordinate 28,687,253, forward strand.
TTTTCGCATCCAAATGACTAACTGTATTTTATTCAACGATAAAATATAGGGAACAATCTATTATTTCGATTCTGACACGTTATTTTCTTTGAAAACAATCCCGAACTTTATTTAAAGCGTAGTAGTACATCATTGTAACCTTAAAACGCAAGATACGATTCGACGTCGTTACGTCATTTACGGCACGTCGTCCTTGGAAAAACGTGCTGTATTTTATCGTAGGCTTTTCCCTGTATGTTTATATAGGAAAAGCAGCCGCTTGTGTTAGAATTAAACATAGCAATTTGACCTCCGAGTAAAGGTCACCTGTCAACAAAGGCCACATTTTGTTTCTTCAAAGGATGACTTTTGTTCACGGGTTTGACAGTATGTGATACTTGTATTATCTTATGAATAATACATTTCGATTGACCTATATCTATCATGTGGAAGGAAGACACATATCAGTACTTTGAACTGTCCCTTACAAACCTAAAATTGCTAACTATTCGGTACCAACGATAAACTCTAAAAACAACTCTGACCTGTTTTTGTTATTTTATCAAATGTATCAGCCAAAATCGCTAAAATACAGGCTCAAATTCGTAATACAGTTAACTTCGTATATAACGAACTCCATAAGACAATTGAAATTTGTTCCTAATATCCGGAGTTCATTATATCCATATTTTATTTTCATAACAAAAAGGAGTAAAATGGGTCCCAGAAACTGTGTTCCTTATATCCGGACTATCGCTATAACCGGATCCGTTATATACGGAGTTTTCTGTACATTTTCTGTATTCATTTTTCAGAAAAGGGCCTGATAACAGGCAGTGCTGTGATCAATGTGTTTTCACTAATTGGCTTCTACTTGTTCTTTGCCTTGTCTGTGTTCTTCCTTTGCGGGCTTTACGAGGAGAAAAAACTAGCGACAGGAGCTGTAGTGACGTCATATATCGCAGGTAAAATTTGAATATATACGTAAAACGTAAATAAAATATATAATAATTTGTGTATGTGTTTCTTATACAGTAAATGTTATTTTTAAGCAGAACTTAATAAATGTGAATTCTAATTCTAATCACAAATGAATCTGTTAGTAAGAGTTAAAACGAGTTCATGCAGTCTATGGGAGGTAATTCTTATAAATCGATGACCGCTACCGCTGTTTTGGCTTCTCGGCTGCCTTAGCTCGAATGTAAGGTTCCGGCATCGTGCAGCTTGTATGACGTCATACTGGAAGCGCTAAGTGAAGAATCACTTCGCATGTTAAACACTTTTATCAATCCTGAGTTTGTTTTGCATATTTCAGGTCTGTTTGCTATTACTGGAATTGTGATGTACGCCGTCAGTATAAAAAGGCTAAAATTCGCTCTCAGCTGGTCGTTTATACTTGCCGTCATGGGTTTCGTCGTGAACATTGCCGCCGGAGTGCTAATGTGTGTCGGAAGGAATATCAGTGCGAAAAAGCGGGAAAAAAATAAAGTGCCTAGAAACAGAGACCATCCTATAGAAGAAATGCAAATGGATGATACAGATACCACCCGGAAGAAGGTATGGCGTGACGGACCGGAAGTGAGTCCACACGATTCACATACAAACCGGAAATCATTTTAGGTTGTCTTAACGATAGTTCAGATGGCGATTTTCCACAATCGTGTTATTTTCGGTATGAAATGGAGGCAAATGACTTCTACGCAATTCTCAGTTCTACAAGATTGCAAACTTGATCAGCTGTCTGTTTTATTTTCGGAATCACCGCACTTGTCGTTATTTACACCCCTTTTCCGGTAGTCTACCTCGACCGGTGGCGGAATGTTATTTGCAGGTTGTAAGCTTTGCAGGTTTATCATGACTGTTAGGCCCGGGGTTGCTAAAGTTTTATTTTGTTACCCTTAGAGTGCACTCTGAAGTTATCTGCGCTTCTCTGAAAACTTGCCCTTTCTTAGCAAGGCATCATATTTGATTATCAACTAACATACTTGTAGCATATTAGGCGGGAGTTGGGGTGGTGACAAAACCGAAAAAGAGGAAAATGCCATCGTTGTATGCACCTCGATACCTAGGCAAATTGTATAAGCACGTGAATACAGGAGTTTTGTTACACAATACCATTCTTACGGATCATTCCACATTCACATGAAGTTTGGACCTCCCAAAAGTCATTTTTATAAAACAAACACCCCGGACAGACTGTCAAGCATAATCTATACAAGTTATGAAACATTCCCAGGGGAATCGCAGTTATTCCCCTTGTTCAAGTTTATGTTTGAATTTCTCAATAAAATAAATGAGCATTCAGTATCCGCTGGTATCTATCAATAAGGCAACAATTATGCTCTAAAACCATGTTTGTTTAATCCTTAAAAATCCAAGCGTTCTATAAAATGACTTATGCGGAAGGTACAAACAACATGCGACTGGGAGTCATTCCGGAGATAGCCGATTTAGCACGCGTTAGCACAAGTGTCGATGCTCTCGTAAGAAAATGGCAATATTTTCTAATAAGTGCGCACTAGTGTTTGTGTAGATAAGTGTTTGCCCGGTTCAAGGATGTTTTAATTTTATTTTTGTTAAATAACTGATTTATGCAATAATGTACAACTTTCGAGAAATAAAGTTATATGGTTGTTCAAAATGGCCGTATTTCAACTTGGCCAAGACAGATCTTTCAAACACAAGGGATATGCTATGAAAGAACGAAATAAATCAGTAATACCTAATTTTTAATAGTCCTATTATGCACTGATAAAAGTAAAACTAAGAATCTAGCACATTGGTTGGATTTCATATACATGTATTTCGATTTAGTTTGTCTATGGTGTGAAAATCTGTGATGCCTAGGGGCGTAGCTACTATTAGGCACATTAGGCCCGGGCCTAATGATTCTTTGGAAACTGAGGGGTAGGGAAGTTATGGGTGTTGTGTGCAGCAAACTATCTGTTATGAAAAAAATCTTGTATTTATGATAGCTCTGAATAATACAATTTGAAATTTTGCCTGAATAACTATGAGAAACAGCTTGAAAAATATCTACACTAATGGAAAATCCATTACAACCAATTAGTCCCAAACCAGTTATAAAATGTTGTTTGCGGTGTCATTTTACACCTGACTGACGGCGCTTTTTTGGAATGGTAGTCGCTTGGCAAGAAAATAAATAACTATCTACACCTGAAAATGATGAATTTGAATGAGATATTGCACGGTGAAAGTACTTATCGTCGTCACGGCAAACACATTTTAATATTTTATGACTTAATTTGCTCATTAAATTCATTTGTATGTCTACAAACCATGATTATGCAGTGAAATGACTGGCTTCAAATATGTGTACCTTTACAGTATCTATCCCAGTAGTGGTTTCAACACATGTTTTACAAGCATAGTAGAAATCCCTTGCATATTTGGACCTAATGAAATTTGAAAATTAAGGGAGATTTTCTATACCTGACTGCAATACCCATTCCGTTTGTTTTGTCCAAAGTTGTGTTGGCAGTGGTTACTGTTTACTGTGTTGGGAAGAACTCGCCAGATTCCATCTTCTGCTTTCACCTTCCGTCCGCCTGATGCCCTAAAATCCACTAGAAAAAATCTGCCTACGAATTGTTTTTGCCCAGCTACGCCCCTGATACCTTTCTTAAAATGCTGTCGGTAATGTTGACCCGCGATGATGTTAAGAAAGTAAGGCGAAATATTTGTTATAAATACATTTTGGAGGTGAGCTTATGAATACATGACCACCGGTTAAATTTATAATACTTTTATTGAATCTCTGTGATTGTTGTTGAATCCAGGACACAAGGTTTCCGCTGTGTTTTTATTTTTGTTTTGCATTAATTACTAGTACAGTATAATCCGAGATCGCTGCAAGTGAGCACCAATATATTATAAACTATTTGGCGATGGTAAAAGGTTCCGCTAATTTCAATCATGCATGTTCTGGTTACAAGTAGTTCAGAATCTCCAGTTGTCTTTCTTTTTAATATCCTTTTGATACTAGTGTTTTTATTTTTTAACCATATCGCTTCAGAAAAATACATGTTTAACCATAGAATTGAGTAAGTAAAATATTCCAGAACAAGAAATTTAACGACTTAGTTTTTAACGATATCTGTCGCCATTCCATGGCTTTATATCACTTATGTTAATTCTTGTAGATTTAGTTTGAGAAATAACCAAATTAGTACGCTAGCTGACTCGACAAAGAACTGTTTATGTTCCGAGAAAGAGAGTTAGCATCCTCATATTAATTGTTTATGATGTTTGTTTTAAATGTACATGCACTTTCCCTATATTTTGTGAGTTGACAAATGTACTTGCTTAGTTCCGCCGTCCAATCTATTTGTTATTTATTGCATTGTTGAATCTATTTAGTTATTTGTTTTATCTCTACTGTGTGTTATTGTGTTGAAATGTTTATCAAATGTTCAAGTAAAATCAACAGAAACATGTTATTGTTTTTCGTTATCACACACTGCTCGCCCAAGAGGACTAGCATTTAACTGAAAAATGCCCACAAGTGCCATGTACAAATGTATAACCGAGTCTAAGTTATGCAAACACCAAAAGAGGTTAAGGTATAACACGCCAATTTTCGTTTCGTTTTCTTTGAGCTGCATGTATGTATACATACTTTGAAATACATGTAGTTTTGATTGTAAAATAAATTTTCATTTTCGGCGGAAATGATTCATATATCTATGAATACTAGGCACTTGCGTCACTTTTGAAACAAGGCTCGTACCTACTGTGCCAAAATGTTTTCAAGTGCGTTATGACCTTTTTTATACGAGTAGAATGTTGGCCTCGCTCAGCTCCGATTAGCACTGCATCCCCGTGTAGGTAGCCCCGTATCCGCTAGTATCGCCCGCAGCCCCGTGGCACCTTATTCCCCCGCATATCCGTGGTACCTATTTCCCCCCGCATCCCTGTGGCACCTGTTTCCCCCGCAGCCCGTTGGCTTTTATTTCCCCCCATCCTTGCGGCACTTTTCTCCCCCCGCAGCCCGGTAGCACATATTCTCCCCCCCACCCCCCCCCGCAGCCCCGTGGCACCTTTTTTCGCCCGCAGCCCGGTGAATTTAGCCCGTAACATTTAGTTTACCTGCTGTCCCGTAAAATTGCACCTAGTTTGCCCACACCCCGTAAATGTAGCCCCGTAGTACCTAGTTTCTTCGTGCCTCATGAATGTTGCCCCATAGCACTTAGTTTCCTCGCAGTCTCCTGAAGTTAGCCCCGCATCCCATAGCTTCCCAGCAGCCTCGTGAAGTTAGCCTCATTTCCCAAAGACTAAACGCAGATGTGAAGGCGGGGTTGTTCCAGGAACTGCGATTATACTAGTATTAGTGGACAAATGAACGAGTGGATACTGCTACCTGGAGAACTTCATGAGACTGCGGGGAAACTAAGGGTTGCAGGGCTAACTTTATGAGGCACAGAAAATCTAGGTGCCACGGCGCTAACTTCACGGGACATCCTGTAAACTAGGTGTTACGGGGCTAACTTAATGGGGCGCGGAAACTAGGTGCCACAGACAATATTCACGCGGCTGCGAGAAATTAAGAGCTACGGTGATACCTACACGAAACTGCTGGGAAATTAGATTCCACCGGGCTAACTCCACGAGGCGTAGAGAAAGTAGGTGCCACGGGGATAACTTCATGAGGCACAACGTTAACAGTGCTGCATTGATACTAGAGGACACGGGCTACGTTCATTCGAAACAAAGGAGTAGTCTGAAATCTAGGGTTGTGTTCATGCAAGTGTGCGCATTATTGGGGTTTCGAGTGATATGTTGGGAAGCATATTTGTGTTGATACTACATATATATATGGGACACGGACCACAATTCGTAGACTCGATATATTTACGAGGCGGTGTAACCTATGCTGTAGGTAAGGTTTACTTGAGGCGGGGGTGATATTTGGGGCTGTGTGCATGTAGATGCGGGGGCACTAAAGAATGGGATGAGGCCAAGGGTTGTATCTATGAAAGTGGACGCATGCGTTTGTACGTTGGTCTGGTGGGCTAAATGCAAAGGTTAATTAACGCGGGATTGTGGGGAAACCAGGTGCTAACTTCATGAGGCGTTGGGAAACTTAGTGCCAACGGGCGGGAATAACTTTATTGGGCTGCGGAATAACGAGGTTCCACGGGGCGCGGGGGAACAAGGTGCTACGTTGCTAACTTCAAGGGGCTGTGGGGATAAACGAAGCTGTGGGGTTAACTTCCTACGCGTAAAATTAAACTTTATTGAGTATCCATAAAGTTACTGCAAACCAACTTTACGGATATCTTTATTGTAAAATATATTCGAAATGCAAGTGTCATATCTGCAATCCGACACTAAAGATATTTGAACCTTTGCTATACGAACTGCCGACCAGCTGAAAAAAATGTATCCTGCTTTAATTTAAAACGCATTCAAAACAAATTTTAACATGAGAAGTGAAGTTTTATTGTAGTATAATTGGTGTACGATCCTTTTAAAAGATATGAAGCATAATACAAACTTGGTTTCAGGTTCGAATACAAATGAGCATTGTGCTAACTCGGATGGAAAATATCTTTTCAATTAAATTTCGGATATTTTGTGCTCAAATATATGAACGTATAAATAATGCTTTTATTCTGCATACAAATGACGCAATTATCAAATGATAAATGTTACATGTCATTTGATACTGTGTCATATTTAAGAATAGTTTTTAAATTAAAGCTGATGCAGGTGTTTGTATACCACAAACTCCTCAAAATATCTTAGTAATACGATCTTTTTAAAACCTGCAAAAGGTTGCCGTCCCGGATCCTGCATTGTTTGCTTTACCTGAACCTGCAAAATTAGATCCGTGTTTGATACAAATGAAAAAAATTATGGATAAAAAAATAACGAGTTGATGTCAAACTTTTCCCCCACTACTTTTGCGTTAAACAGTTATGTTGACAAAGCTGAGTACCCGGACTGCTGACAGTCTATAGAAGCCAGTAATCCGCCTCCGCGGTCGAGTTGTTAAGAGTCGCTGACGTCTATTCATTGCATGGAACCTCTCGTTTATCGAGTGCATCACATGTGTTCGAATCCTGCAACCAACCATGTAGGTTGGCACTTTCTGACGGAGGATAATCCTCCGAAGGAACGATGGGTAAGTAAACTGCTTCAAGGTCAAAATGACTGACATGCGTTTTAAACGGGCATTTAACCCCGACAAAATGTGAAACACAGAACCAGAGAGGCGTTTTATTCACATTTTATTTATTTGAGCCTCGCTACGCGAAAACCAACTTTATGTGTTTTATACCAGTAATGACCACTGTAGATTGTATCTTCTGTGATCCGTGAGGGATGCACCAACATGGCGGACAGCGAAAGGACTTGGTGCTTTTTTGTTAACAAATTATACCAAGACTGAAGTCTCGTGCTACAATTGCACGAGGTTGCATCCAGTTGTCCGATAACTTTCCACAGAAAACCACGTGAAGGTGAGAAAAAATACAAATAATGAATGTAAACAATATCATGAACAATATAATTATGAAAATTATTTGGTGGCTAAATAAGATATAAAGAAACCCAAATAATCAGACAATATGTAGAGGTTATTATACGGGGCAGGTGTGCCTTTAGGCGATATTGGCACACTTGGTGAGCTATTGGCCCGAGGGCTTTAGCCCGAGGGCCAATTTGAACCAAGTGTGCCAATATCGCCTCAAGGCACACCTGCCCCGTATAATTACCTTTTTATTGCATATGTTGAACATCAGTTTTGCTGAAAATGGGAAAAGATAAGACAAAAAGATACAAAACGCATATTCCTGCAATACTTATACTTGTTATATATAATTGTGTATATTTGAAACAATTGTGAGTCCATTTTATGATTTTTTTTTATCAGTCTGTGATATTGACAGGGAAACATTGCGAATACCATATAATAAAAATGTTGGAACGCTTTAGGCACAAAATGTTTTCCATAGACTTACTGTATAATATTTCAGCTCGGTCCGCATACCAAAACATTCGTTGAGTAAATCTGTAGAACCACCTTAGTCACACCCAAAAATGTCCCTTTTTTATAAACATTATAATATTACTTTATCGCCTGTAGGACATCACTCTCTTGTCTGTGGGATTATTATTGTCATTCTGTCAACAAAAAAAATCAATATATTCAGATAGCCTTAAGCCACTGTAATAATAATAAGAAAATTCATAAACCATTTTTTGTGATGCTCAGCCATTGCACTTCGATTTTTTCTCTAGAAACTTTAGCGCTATCAATCATTTTGGACCCGCAATCAGAGACAACAGCTATCTATTAAGTCCGCAATTGACTGGTTCCAGGTCCCACCGATTTAGTGAAGTCATACCTAATGTGCTTGAACAGTTTGTATAAAGGCGACGATATGTCTGCTTAAACATACCGTGTAGGCGGCTCTTTAATTTTTACAAAGATACTTCATGATACAAATATATATCTAATATATATATATACATATATATGTAAATATTGGTATAAATTCGTAGAATGTGACGTCAGCATAAAAGCCTGACGTTAATTGAGTAAACCATTGATGTATTAGAATGAAAATAAAAAAAGTTATATAATTTTGTAGACGGGTTCGTTTCACAGTAAACATACTATTTCGAGAATTTTTCATCAACTATAGATTCAAAGATAAAACTGAACAGGATACGTGTCGTATCCGTGTTTAATAAAACAGTTAAATTTTTATGAGGCAATGCAGTTTAAACAGTGTATTATTTAAATCTAGAATTGGTCATCAAACCTAGAATCGATTTACCTCTGGGTATAATCTCTTTATTCAACAGTTTGTCCATTCCGTGCATGGACAAACGACTTATACACTGCATAGGCAATATGTAGTATTTGCATTTGTCCATTCCGCGCATGGACAAAGTGCATATTTTACATTTGTCCATTCCGCGCATGGACAAACTGCATATTTTGCGTTTGTCCATTCCGTGCATGGACAAACTGTGCATATTACACATTTGTCCATTCCGCGTATGGACAAACTGCATATTTTTGCATTTGTTCATTCCGTGCATGGACAAACTGCATATTTTGCATGTGTCAACAGTTTTAAATATACTGGGGACATGTATCACCTTGATCCCTTTGGTTTTTTTTTACCTGGTTGTCGATGAAATTGATAATGTGGATGTTTGACAGGCTGGCAATAAGCACAACGACCCACAGCGCACCCAAGGCACAGTGCCACGAATATAATGCGACGGGCACTTGGGATTGCGGAGCCTCGTCTGGCAAGCACACACATGCTCAATTTGTCATCACCTGAAAAGACGAGGCGTTTCCCTTCATGCTATCATTCAGGCGCTGCTAACATGAAGAGTCGGACTAACGTCTACCTACATACCTCGCTTGCTCGACACCAGGATACCCCCAAATTGTTCTGCCACTTTTTATCTACTATGTTCAAAATATTGCAAAAAGGGGGTGGTAAGATTGAAGCAATAAACAACATAAAACATGATTTTGTTAGTCTGGCTATATTATGTCTTCAATTGTTAACAATGTTTGTAGTGAATCATACAAATACACAACAGGTACAAAATACAACAACAGCATTTAGATATTAAGTATAGTGTTCATTAAGGACAATGTGACAGTAACGTAATAGATATGTGTGTACCCAAACGTTTTTGGTAATTTGAATAATGGGTTGACAGGTTTAAAATCATTTTCAAGAAATGGCTTCCAACTTTAAAATCACTTTGACAATCTTCTATAAATTAAATTTGTAGTATCATATTGTGTCCACCTAGGGATGACTGTCATACAGTGTCAATTTTTTTTTGTCCCATAGTTCCATCATCTGAATCCCTCCATTTCAGTTTAGACGATATGCATACGCCAAAAGACAATCTGGGTCAACTTCTGTGTGTCCTGCCACAAACATACTCCATAACTATCATGTACACCTGAAATTTAAAACATCTCCTAGTTACATGCAACTAAGATTATTTTCATTTGCATTTTGATCAAATGAAATCACGTTTTTAATTGATCTCTTTTAATCGGTTTTGTATAATTGCATACGCTATACATTTCAACACCCATCTTTGGTTCTACTTCAATGTTGTATGGACTAGATGATTGATTTTCTTACTGAAGAGCTACATAACATATGCAAATGAACTGTATGGTAAAGTTATTAAGAAAAAACCACACAGTGTGATCTTACATCTGTGTAAGGAAGTTAATTGGAAAAAATATAAAACTATACCTTCACTAAAAATAAAACAATTCAGGTTCATTGCATCTAAGGAATTGGTAGCTACAGGAGCAAATTACAACTTAAAATGATTATGCTGACGATTTAGTCTGTACTCTGCTAATTAGTCAACTTTTCATTTTAATGCAAGTATGTTGGGTTTACAAATTAGGAGTTAGTTATAAAATGTCAAATGATTTGTTTTCTCCATCTGTATTGTCAACATGAATCTAAAAAAATGTATAAACAAAAGTAAAAATATAATAGATCTACCAAAATTTTGAAAATGTAACTCTCTGTAAGTATAAGATATTGGCATTACATTTAGTAAGTATCAAATTGTATTCTGAGAGCATACACATATGGTTCAACAGTAATAGCAGGGGCGTAGCTTCCTAAAGGCATTGTAGGCACGTGCCTACACTTTTCCCCCAAAAAATGGAAAATATAAAAATGCCAAATATGCAATAAAAATGGAGGGAGTAGGGGGTGTATGGTTCTGACCAATATTGTGGACCTGTACAAGAGCGAACTATTCCGTTATTGTAATTATACTTTATTGACAAAATCAAAGGTTTTAAGAACTAGTTTGCAAAAGCAACCGGGAATAGGATTTGGTTCAATACAAGTTTTTTGAGATCTTGAATTCAATTTGTTAATATAAGATACGACCATTCATGATCCCCTGGAATTAGCAGTTCTAGCTTTTTGCTCTGCTATTGACGAAACTCGTGACGCAATGTCTTTCAACTGAAACATAGTCGGATTGAAATTACACTGATTTTCACGATTTATAAAACATACGTCTGCATGTTCAAGTTTGATTTCCTGTTAGATCTATATTTTTAGACCGCGAAAAAATTGTTTTACTTGTAATGGACGTTTTAAACAAGAGTTGTACGCGGCACGTCGTCTTGATGTGCTGAACTCTTTTGACATTCAAGTTATTTCTAAATCCTTCAATGCATAATAAAGTTACAGTCCGGAAACGAATATGTGCATAAAATTATACTTTAAACTCTTATGAGCCTCAAAATAGGCTGAACCCGGAAAAAACTCATACAGAAATGAAACTTATGTTTTCTGAAAGTTCAATGTCTGTAGTATCCATAACACAAAGTTCCCAAAAGTGCCGGCCTGGGAAACTCTGCAATCCAAGATGGCCGCAAAGATGGCCGCCGTACTTTTGAAAAATACCTGTCACACACAAGTGCTTACAAGTATCGTATTTTTTATTTGTGAATGTATTTAAATTTAAACTATCACTACTGTATCAAAATGTATGGGCATATGTCTTGTTGTGATATAGTTTCCATTTCTGTTAAAATATCAGGAATTTGTTTATAGCAAAATACCTATGTTTTACTTTTTTGCAAAATACTTTTTTTCTGTTTTCATTCTTTAAAATATTTATAGCAAAATTGCCTGATAAAGGATCATATCATATGTTAAACCAATTCTATATGTGTAAATTTGGATATGTTTCGGATAGTTCTGAAGCTATTAAAACAACAGTGACTTCTACGAGAAGGTATACTGTGCAAGGTGAGTGGAGAAATGTTACAGGCAATAATTCAAATGTATCTAATCCTTACCCATAACTTTTAATCGCATTGTCCCTAAACGTGTGTATAATTAATACTAAACTATTGAATTATGATTTACTAAATATATGGGCAGTAGGAAATCCTATGTCAATGCATAGACTGTCTAAGCCATAGTGTATATCCAGAGTGATTCTCTATGTACAAACAACCACTTGAAGATGTTGATGGAACTTAAAAAAATAATTATTGTAAATTTCACTAAAAATAGTTTGATTGCTTTTAGTTTGCATTGGATTGTGTATACATTTCAGATATGAAACTGAATTATTGAAAGAGTGACTGCCCTTTGTGACAAAGGGCTCGACCCGTTATGTATGCAAATGTGCCTGTTTTGCACTGACATTTTAATCTCCAATATATGGTGAAAAAATTATATCAATAGACACCTTACAACCATTACCTTGCCGTTGGAACGTCAAACGCGTCGGCCATGTACAATGTGACGTCATGCGTGACGTCATAAAATGACAGATAGTCGAAAACGTCAAGGAAATAGACAAAAGCATTATTTCAATCGGAAATGGAAAAGCTTTCAATTAAATAAAAACCAAAAAACAACAGATAACATCTGCAGTAAGTTTCTCGATGTGTCACTCTAAAACATCGGAAATAATAGAAAGCGTATCATTTGAACGGCCATTTTTGACGTCGAATCGGTTCGTACAAAGCATATAAATTTCATTCGTGTGTTTAAATATTCTAAATGTGTAATATCATAACTATTATGACGGCAATAACATTTGGTCTTCAGCATGTATGCATGTCTTTCTCCATCGTAACAAAATCTCGACACTTAATATTAGCGTCTTGTTGGAAAAATTTTCCCTCAGACTACCCTTCTTTCAAAATATATTTTCGCCAGCCGTCGAATCTACGAAGAATTAAATTAAAATGTTACGTTAGAAGGGTTTCCTTACTGTTTTCATGCCTGCTTCAACACAAAAGTTTAATTTTCTCAATGTTTTCTTGATCAAAATTTAATGTACATTTGCTTAGGAGATATATTATAGTCTCTACTACGAATATGTTGTATGTGATCTACGCATTTTCTTTAACATACGTAATGAAAAAAAGCGTGTAAACAGTTAAAACGTGCATTACAATTTCAGTTTGAGGCTTAATAGACTTCAAGTGGTCCGCTTTAGAATTAATTTTCCATTTTACGTATTAACAGGGAGTTACGTTTTATTATGAAATGAAATGTTCATTAAAACCCAGTTGTAGGACTTGGATGTAAAGATCTGGCATTCAAGGCGTGATGATACTTTATTTATTCACTTTTATTTTTTGCCGTTATCTGCGTAAAATATGTAAATTTTAGCCATTTTTGGTCCTGTCAAATCTTTTGATTAATGATGGATCGATCATTCCCGGGCAGAGATGAAACTGTGCAGATTGTGCTATTTTAGGACGGTGATGTAGGCGAAAGTACGCCGTATGCAAATTAAAAATAAATGCATTTTCATTTCATACAAATCCGGATTAATAATGATAACCACATTCGTCTTCAATTTGGCAAATGTTTCTATTTGCAAATGTATCAATATGATATCCTGGTACGCAAATTTGAATTTTATTCGCTCGATTAATTCCTTTTAGTCAAAAGGTTCTCACCAACTTATATTTTGTGAAATACGCAGAGAACATCATACCTGCATGATTCACCGAGGTTCTTTGTCAAATGAATAACTATTGCCAAACATTTTCAATTAGGTTGAATCGCGACTTCATGCATATTTTTTGGTTAATTTTAGAAAAAAATATTTTAGTTTGATAACGAAGATATCATCCGTAGCTTAATGAGTGGCTTTTGAACAGTCAGTCAAGGTTTTATCAACTTGAAGGCAAACATTCAATTCAATTCTTTTATTTAAAGTCGACTCAAAGTTGGCAGACTTTGAAATTCATTGATGCACGCGTGTGGAAGTGTATGGTTCAACCCGACTTTTAAATACACGTGTAAGAATGTGTTTGTTATCGACTTAGGGCCCCTAAGATGTTTCCACTTTGAACGTTCCAGACCCATTTCACATCCTGTGTCACAATTCTCACGAGACCTTTTCTGGGTTTCGCTGAAAACGTCTCAAAAGCTCTTTGGAAAGATTCAGTGTACTCAATTATTTGTCTGGCATAATCATTCACAGAACCTATCTTGCTAAAAGTTTGTGCATGTGAAAGACATCAGAAAAAATGAACTGGAGGGACTTTAGTATTAGCAATATGCTATTCTATAATTCATTACCATATGAACTCAGCAGCCCATTTCTTTACAGCTGAATATGAAGGACAATCATCACTAGGTGCATTTTTCACGCCTTTATGGATTTCCTTTGGTGACACTCCTTTCATATGCAGATACTTTATCATCGCTTCCTTCTCTTAATATTCTTTCTCACTAATATCGTATAATCCATCAGCAATGGCACATTTTCCCCAACTGTCGCACATGTACACAGTAATGATAGTGACTTAAAACTTTTTCCTTCACTCACGCCTGCGGAAATGCAAAAATGTGCAAGGCAATGGACTTTTTTATGTATTCTCCAACAAGTTTTTTTTTAAATAAAGTACAAAACGATTTAAATCTAATTGTTTTTATTTTGATGATTGCTTGTGTTTTATGAGGGCATGAATTTTACGATAACTGATTTCCAGTGTGCTTAGTCTCTTTATTTCCCCCCAAAATATACCCCAGGGTACGTCATAATGCAGCTGCGGTGATACGGGATTTAATTGTTTTCGGGGGAGCATCCCGAACCCCATTACAAATTAAGTGCCTACACTTCCATTTCTTTCAAGCTACGCCCCTGAATAGTGACATAAAGTGAGTGACTTATAAAGATCTGCTAAATTGAATGCTATTTTATGTCTAAAAGACATAACAAATGCATTCAGTTTACAAAAGAGTAGAACTGAAGTACATTGTATACTGTATTGCAAAATGTGATATTATGGCATAAAATGGTATTGTGACTTGTGTCAGCCAATACTGCATATTTGTTATCTTTAGATCTACTTAGAATCCAATTGAAAACTCAAAATCCCATAACCATCCAGTAATACTCAATTGCTATACTGTAGAGCATTTTGTTATAAAATCTATGTTGGAGTACTTGAAACCCTTGTATATACTATGAAAAATAAATACTTGATGTTTATTTTGTGTATCTTTCATCTACAGCTTGACATTCAGCTTTATAGTGTTTTTTTATTGTACAGTAGGCCCTACAGTACACTCTGCTACTTTCTAAGTACACTAGCTTTCATCTGTCAGGTAATAGATCTATCTATTTATTTCCCTGTAAAAGAAAAAGATAGAAAACTAAATCAATTGTTCTGCCAATTTATAAAAATGTGTAGAAATGAAGAAATTAGAGAAAAATATTGGTAAAAAAAACTATGCAAGTTTGAATAAAAAAACCCAGATCTGAACCATAAAGAATAAGTCTACTCAATATTCACTTTTTCATTTGGCATTTCCACGGTGTCTTTACCCATATTGGCAAAACTGGAGTGATGGAGAGAATGCAACCCGAGTGCTACTAGCCTGCATGTGCATGGTGCCTTTTGGTGGGGCTGCCTATAATATCATGAAGCAGGTTTTAAGAAAAACCATTAAAATTTTTTATCCTTACTCAGTCTACATATAACATATTTTATCGTAAGCTTTAGATTATTACCTGAGATTCCATTGCTGAAATTTGATGGAACTGACAAAATGTCAAATCATACGCAATCAATCTTGGTTGGAATGGGGGAAAAGAAGCACGTTCTTTTTTATGACGTCAAACCACTATGACGAAACACTATGACGTCATTGCCACCCACACTAACCGTCTTGTTCTAAAGCACCTTGATCAGACATTGATAAAAAAACAGCTGGAAATTCAATTCAATTGACATCAAAGGAGAAACAGCATAGAATATACACGAAATCGTTACGTTTCTATTGTTTTTACTTGGACATGTTGGATTAGATAAAAAAGGTGAGTCAACTTTGTTATGTTTGATAATAAAGTCATGAGGTGAATCAGTCTATCCCTGTTTCTCATATTCTCAGGGTTTCTCGTATATTCTCGTTTTTTACATTAAAGGTGTCAAATTGGCAACTCTTTGTAATCATGATTAAAAAGCTATGATACAAAACTGACACAAAAACAGTTTCAAGTGATTTTACTGAAAATTGATAAAAGTATTGGCATTTTACTGAAAATGCAGAAATTTCCTTATTTTTTTGTGGTGGGGTTAGTAAAACAATTAAACAGTCCATATTGTTTTATTCTACTGTCTATCATTATTGATTTTATGCTATTTGTAACATATTAATAATGCCAAGCTATGCACCTTGGTAATTTATAAGTTTTTGGATTCTACAACGGGACAATGCCGGAGACTCGAACATAAATCCCTGAGAATACGAGAAACTTTCTTCTCATTTCTGAGATTGAGGGTGACCTCAAATACTGTAGCAAAATTTACATAAGGAGAAAAATCATGCAACTTATAAAGACATCAACTGAAAGATGAGTATTTTTTCTATCAAATAACATGTAGATCTATGCATAGATAAATAATGTTGCTAAAATGTGTACTGTTTTATATGTACCAAATTTACATGCTTAGCCCCCTGAGAATACGATAAAAACAGGATACAGTCAGTAGATCTATTGTTTTGAGCCTCGGACAAGATAAAATAGACTCTATTCAGGTTTACATCATGATATAATAGTCCCAATTATGTGTTTAAATACGCGTGAGCGCGAACTGTCTTATGTACGAAAAGAGTTACTATTCTGATAATATCTATCTCCCTTTGTAATTTTTGCGCCATTTGTAAACGTTTTGGACGAATTTCTCTACATGCGGATAAATGATATTTAGACCCAAAGAGGTGTGTAGCTGGATTATTATGATAGATGCAAACTGTGACAGATATTGAGATAATCAGCTTTCAAGAACGAACGGTGTGTAATAAGTTTTCATCTTACTTTTGGGAATTCGCTAGACTAGAGTTAGTCAGGGTCCGTATATTACGGACCCTGAGTTAGTCAACTTAGTGTACCCCGATTTCGCACAGTTTTCCTGAAAAATTAACTATTTACTCAAAAGAGTGTAAGAATCAAAACATTAACAGGACTGTTAATATAAAATGAACTGTCTTTCACATTTTTTTTTACTTTCACTTTCTTCTGTAATCACTTTATACCATTGGTCCGCTTGATTATTAACCTCAGAAACGTTGAAGTACCTTTAATTAGAAAACATTTACCTAGTGTAGGATTCGAACCCACGACCCTCTGCTTGCAAGTCAGATGCTCTAACCACTGAGTTAACCGGGCTTCTGGATACTCAGAAGCCTAGGATCGCTATACTCTTCCCAACTTTATTTTTGAAGGCTTTTACCATACAGTGGAACTGTATAGTTGTTGAGCAGGGCATGATGACCCCTGCAAATACCGCATGCTCAACCCCTGATTCACTAAGAACTGTCCAGTCACAACTGTCTGTTTTAACCTTATCGCCAATGAAGTAACTTTTAGAGAGAAGACATCTACGCACGCAGAGTAGGATTCGAACCCATGACCTTCTGCTTGCAAGTCAGATGCTCTAACCACTGAGTGAACCGAGCTTCTTGATACTCAGAAGCCTAATTTCACTAAAATGTGACTTGTTCAGCGTAAATAGTCAACCCAGTTTCGCACACCCAGCTATTTTTTCCAAGACGGATCACTTATCAAAACAAGTTGATGAAAAAGAAGGAATAACATCATCATTGTAAAATTGATCTAGTTATTTAACTTATTTGACATGTTTTATCTATTTTGTATATAGACTACAAGGAATACCTCACTACAGTCACCATCTGCAAATTTATGCAATGGCTTAAACATGCTGTACAGACTTCAAAACATCAATATTTTGTAACAAAGTTTAGCTAAACTTTAGCATAGAGTCACTGGGCTGTCCTGCACTGTATATGAAATTACTGGAATAAACATTTCACTATCCGAAAATATGAAAAATGCTAAATCAAGTTAGCTATATGTTGGGAGGACAAGAAAACCCCTGCGAAATGAACTGTTACTGTTCATGAACAATTCATGAACTGTTCATGAACCGTTCATGTCCACAATTCATGAAATATTCTTGAAATGGCTTGAACTGCAAATGAGACAAATCCTTGATCAGTTCTTAAAAATGAAGTTCATGAACAGTTCTTCAAGTGATCATGAATGTTTGAAAGACTTTTCAAGGACAAATGTCTTTAAACTCATCATGAACAGTTCATGAACTTTTCAAGGCAAACATTTTCCCTTCCTGTTCATGAACAGTTTATGAACATTCTGGTTCATGAATGGTTCATGAACCATTTTCCTATATAATTTCAATGTCTCATTTGCACTTCAGGAACTGGTAATGAACAATTCATGAACTGTTCATGAACTATTAAATTCTAAAAATTACTAACCAAAGTTCTTGAAAAAGGTAACTCAAGTGGTTCAAGAGATGCTGAACAGAAACAATTTAAAACAGACAGACAAGTGGACAGACAACAATGCCAAAACAATCTTCCAAGACAGAGGAACAATGAACTTAATGCAAAGGCAATGAATTGTTCATGACTAGCTCTGATGACCAAAGCATGTTTTTGCAATAATATAAAACTAATAAATGTGAATTGTAATAAAGTAGGATGCAAAACAGAAGTTGACAAATTTTAGTTTAGTATACCTCCATGTGTTGCTAGACAAAAAAACAATTAAAACCTGACTTGAACTAAGCAGATGTGTGAACAAAGTCGTGAAAACTTATGACAAATAGACCTGACACAATGTCTGTATTATAGTCAAATGTTGTACATTTTGTAATTGTTCCCTTAAAAATTCAGAACAGAAATTAAACAATAAAGCCACTTACTTTTGCCAGAAAAAGACAAAAAGCCACTTACTTTTGCAAAAAAACTTTCCTTTTCCATAAGAAAAATTCCCTCCAAAAAGTTGGTGAACATAATATTTACATGTTGTGAGATTTGTCAGTCCCAGTTCTTGAATAGTTCATGAACTGTTCATGAACACTTATGGTTCATGAAATGTTCTTGATTGTCCTATAACATCAGATCATGGATATTTCAAGAACTTTGTTTGATTCTTCAGTGGTTAATGAACTGTTCATGAACTCCTTTTAAGAACAGTTCATGTCCAAAAGTTCATGAACACCAATAAAGTACAGTTCATGAACCATTCTTGAAAGGCTTGAAATGTTCATGATTTCATGAACTGCATTTCGCAGGGGAAACAACTGATTTTTCACATTATTCTACATAACAAACATGAATTTCAAAAAACTTGCAGATTTGCTGGATTATAGATTGAAGTAGATGAATGTTGCATAAATTTCAGATGTGAAAATTGGCACTTGCATTGATTTTTAAATAATTTTGCAACTAAACCGGTGGCCTCGGTATGATTTGTTTATGTTTACATCTGCTCTTTCCAAAGCGAGGCCCAGAAACAGGATCCTTCCGATGTCATTTTCGTCCGTGTCTACCCAAATCCCATAAAAATAAAACAAAAACAAGCCAAAATCAACAACAGTTTATTCAGAATTTAAAAAAAACATAGAACAGACGCTTTTGCATAAAATTTGTTTTTTTTTGGGGGGGGGGGGGTTTTTTTGGGTTTTGGGGGTTTCTTCCATTGTCAAAATTGGTGAGTGAAATTTTCTTTAGTAACTCATCGAAATGGGGGGGGGGGGGGGGGGGGGGGGGGGGGGAAAAAAAAAAAGGGGGGGGGGGGGGGGGGGGAAAAAAAGAGATTTGGAAAAAAAATTATGGGGAGGAAAAAATTTAATGGGGGGGATAAAGGTTTTTCCAATAATTTTGGAGTACTTCGCTAATTTTAATGAATAGCCCCAAAAACACCGGGGATTTTTTTTTTTGGAACCTAAAATATTTATTTCTTTTATGTTGTTTTAATTTTCTATATCATGTGGTTTTAATTTTAATTGAGAAACAGCAAATATGTTCATAAATTTGAATTGTTTTCTAGGACTCTGAGTGGCACATATTATGAATTAACTTTTCGAATGTTCTAATTTAACCTTTTACAGAAAATCACGCGAAACACAGCGTGTCCTTTTTTGTCACTTGAGTGTTCCTTAAAGAACGGCACTACTCTTATTCTAATGCCTTGCAAAGTTTATATTCTTATTTTTTTTTTTTATAAAAAAAAAAAAAGGGGGTTTAAAAAAAAAAAAAAAAAAACCAAATTAAATTTGTTTTCTTAGTTTTTCACTGGTAAACATCGAGATATTTGACTTGGCGTGAAAACGTAATTTTAGACAATAGTCTGAGTATTTATAGCAATAATATTTACAGTAATGTTACATATTGAAATATCGTATTTTGCCTGGCTATATACCAATATATCACAATACATTTGTTGTCAATGGGTTTTTTTTTTTTGGAAAACTGGGGGAAACGCCCCTTAAAATTTTCCTGGGGTGGCACATATAATACCGACTGTATCGTTGACCACGTCACCCTTTTTTTTTTTTTTTTTTTTTTTTTTTTTTTTTTATTTTTTTTTTTTTTTATTTTTTTTGATTTTGGGGGTTTTTTGGTTTTTTAAAAATTTTTACAAAATTTTTTGGGGGGTTGTTGTTTGTTGCCCCTAGTCTTGTTGACCTCTACCAAGTTTATTTAAATCATGCCTCTGGGGTCTAAATTGACCATGCCCATTGTGTTACAATTTGTAGTAACTACAAGTAACTTGAAGACCAAATGTGATTATCATTTTAAACTTCATGTGCAACTTTACCTGATACAACATTTGTCTTTTTCAGGATATTGTCAGCTCTTTTATGAAAGGCAATGTGCTTTGCAGTGGTCACAGATGATAGAAATTGTGATTTCTATATGAAGGTAAATGTATTTATTTTTCAATTGACCATTTATAATAAAGGTATTGACTTGAAACTCAATATATATCTTTACCATCAACATCTACACCTTAGGAAACAATCCCTTTAACTCTGTTTTGATTTTTGACAGATTTATGCCCCTTTTTAACTAAGAATTTTTGGTTAAAGACTTTTATAAAGTCAAATATCTTGAATACTGTCAAAAGTATTGACTTGAAACTCAAAATATATCTTTACCATCAACATCTACACCTGGGGAAACAATCCTCATAACTCTGTTTTGATTTTTGACAGATTTATGTCCCTTTTTAACTTAGAATTTTAGTTAAAGATTTTGATAAAGTCTAATATCTTAAATAGTGTCGAACATATTGACTTGAAACTCAAAATGTATCTTTACTTTCAACATCTTCACCACTGTTTTTGATTTTTGACATATATGCCCCTTTATAACTTAGAAGTTTTTCAGTTTTTACCAGACTGAAATACTCTAAATGGTTTATTTTCTAAATGTCATGAAATAATTATGCAGCACGCAGCAGTTATGTTTTTTTAATTTTATGCATATCAATTTTGAAATGTTACAAAGTTATTCATGATCAAATATACAAGGTCATGTATATATTTGAAATTATCCCCCCACCCCCGCCTCCTCCAGTTGGCTTACAGAATCCAGGGTAAGGCTTTGAACGTAATGTACATTTACAGAGTTCTTTGAACAAGTTTCATATCTTTGACCTTAATTCTTATTGACTACACAATACACAAGTCCTGTTCTTAGACCAAAAATCCCCATTTTACTGACAAGCTTTCGAATAGTTGTTAAATTATCAAATGCATGTTTCTCATGCCATTATGGTGTCGTCAGTTATGTTCCTTCTGTGATTTTCAGGTTCACTAGCGCTATTACAGTCACTTTTGCATTGCAGCTTTTGTTAAAGTTTTGCATGCAGAGTACTACATGTATCATGGACATAACTGTCCCGATAAACATGTATGGGATCAATTTGAAACTTTATTAAAGCCTTCATGGGTGTCAGACAGTCAAGTTAGAAAACACTTGTAAGAATTTCGTTCAAATTATTACTCTTGCTTGACTAAGAAAATTTGGTTTAAGTACAGTACTATCATGCACATAAATGTATCTCGATAACCACTCTTGGAATTGATTTAAAGCTTCTATTTAGTCTTTAGGGGTATCAACAATCAGAAATGAATATGATTAATACAAATTGTCGCCCTTGTTAAATTTTGTTAAAGTTTTGCATGCAAGCTGACTTTTGTTAAAAGTTTTATGTGCAAGCTCCTATCAAGCATATAATGTGGGTTACAATTTTGCTGAAATGGATTTGAAACATCTTATCTATATACAGGCATGTATTGTCTGCAAATGTTTTTTTGATTCCATATGTTCACACTTTGGTAATGATTGTTAATGAAAATGTTTGCACAATGATACTAGTATTGCATCAAATCCTAAGTACTTATGCAGAGGAAAAGTGGCATTTATTAATTTAGTAAATGAATATATTTTCTTAAGTTGCTGCATGCTTTCATTATATAAATGTGAATGAGAGTATATTGCTCAAAATGCCCAATGACTAGGAATTTGTGTGTAATACTTAAAACCTAACACTGTTATGTGCACAACACACAATTTAAATGTTGTTGGTGGATTTTTGTACTAGGTTTTTAGCTCTATATCATTAACCTTGTGTTTCATTTAATTTTCCTTTTTCCTTTTATCCATAGGTGACCAAACCAGCCAGAACACTGATGAAAGAAAGAAAAGATGATTTGGGCAACAATGGTAGAGGGTAAAAAAATCCAACCACATCATAGAAACTCCAGTACAAGCTGCTGTCTCCACAAAAGTGCTTGTTGTTTACAGCAGCTATCCTCAAAAACATGTTCTGATACTGCAACATGAACATTAATGATGGACAAATAAGTTTACAGCTTTCGTCACCAGTGGATTCAATCAACTAAATGTAAAACTAAGTTAAAATAAGAACGCAGAACACAATTATCTTTTATTTGAACATTGCTATTTTGATGATGTTACATTAAAGCTGCTTGTGAGCTGGGTTTTACACTATACGCTTATATTCGAATTTCAAAAGTGTTTGTAACGCTTTATAATTTGGTTGTGATTTCAAATATACTTGACGGGAATTTCTACTTGAACCTTTTTGTCTGACAGTTTATTCTAAAATATGCTATTTTCATGAGTTTGAAGAACTTTATTTTTTCACAAGAAACTGAGAACGAGCAACTTTAATCCTGAACAGTAAACATTTGTGTCTGGACTGTAACTTTGTCATACACTTATTGATTGAATATAAATTAACTTCGCACAAATCTTCAGCACATCACAACGATGTGTCCTATGCAAGATGTTGAAACTTTACTTGGTTTGTAGATGGATGGCAATCAGGAGAAAATGCACTTTTTTTTTCATCTGCCTGACTATCTTTAGCTCACCTGGCACAAAGTGCCAGAGTGAGCTATTAGGATCACATTCAGTCCATCCGTGCGTCTGTACTTACCAGATGGACTTTGTGAGGTTATCCCTTTGATCTTTCTTTGATCTTTTTTAACCCCACAATGAAATTTTTTAACCCCACAATTCCATTCTTAACCCCGTAATGACGGAATATACTCAAAGAACCTCACAATGCAAAGTTGTACTCAAACCCTAACCCCATAATGTCTAATGGGCATGTACGGACACATCTGTCTGTCCACCATTTCCTTCAAATGACATCTCCTCTGAAACCACTTATTATATCTCTTTAACCATTTAAGGGATTTTCATCGGTCAGGCGGTCTGTTGCAATTTCCTTGTCCGGAGCATAACTTGAAAACTACTGCAGTGCACAGGAATCATAACTCTTTCTTGAGTATTTACAGAGTTGTTGTCCTTTGTTACTTTTCCTTGTCCGGAGCATTACTAGAAAACTACCATTTGGAATTCAATACAACTCACTTCATACAATAGTCTAGCACAATGAGAGGAAGTGCAGTGTACAAGAACCACAACTCTATCTTGAGTATTTACTGAGTTATTGCCCAATTTTACTTTTCCTTGTCGCAGAGCATAACTTGAAAACTACTGGTTGGAATGCAATACAACTTCATACAATGGTCCAGCACAATGAGAGGAAGTGCAGTGTACAAGAACCATAACGCTATCTTGACTAATTACAGAGTTATTGCCTAGAACAATATCTCTATTTTAGTGGTTTTTTTTGCAATGTATTCTGTTACTACGAACTTCCTCAGTTTATAAAGCAGTCTTTCGGGGGTATTAATCACATTTAGTGATTGATCTAGTTATAATTAATGGCCCTTCCATGTATCCAAGAATACTGCCCTGTGAAACATCACATGTAAAAGGCAGGAAGTCACAAAAAACATTAACACAAACATTTTGCTTTCTACCCATTCGATGTGACAAACACCAAACTAGATTTAACACCCAAGAATACGCAAATATAACTACCTTATACCGGTATAAAGATATTTAGCATTGTGTAAAGTTAGTGTATTTATAAATCCTGACTGTAATTTGTATAACAAATTGTTCGAAACATTTTTTTAGGAAATGTACATACACACATTTTTCTAAGACTTTAAAGACTAACTTGTCTCTAGTTACCAACATCAAGATTTAAATTTTCTTAGTACCTTGCACACAAAAAACTATGACAAGTTTGGATGCAACATTTGTTTAAAAAAACTGTTACAATGATGGCCAATTTTCGTAGGACTAAAACTATTTCCACCTCTGATGTGTCCAAACGCTTTTCACATTTCATTTGCTACTTCAAATTGAGGGAAGTATATAATTTAAATAGGACATTTAGGACAGTGATGCAGTAGATGGGTCCGTTATCATTGTGATCAATTCATCGGAAAATATACGGATTAACATGTTCCAGCTTTATATGCAATGAGTGGAAACTTTTGGGTACACACATCTATTACGTTACTGTCACATTGTCCTTAATGAACACTATACTTAATATCTAAATGCTGTCGTTGTATTTTGTACCTGTTGTGTATTTGTATGATTCACTACAAACATTGTTAACAATTGAAGACATAATATAGCCAGACTAACAAAATCATGTTTTTGTGTTGTTTATTGCTTCAATCTTACCACTCCTTTTTTGCAATATTTTGAACATAGTAGATAAAAAGTGGCAGAACAGTTTGGGGGTATCCTGGTGTCGAGCAAGCGAGGTATGTAGGTAGACGTTAGTCCGACTCTTCATGTTAGCAGCGCCTGAATGATAGCATGAAGGGAAACGCCTCGTCTTTTCAGGTGATGACAAATTGAGCATGTGTGTGCTTGCCAGACGAGGCTCCGCAATCCCAAGTGCCCGTCGCATTATATTCGTGGCACTCGTTGCGCTTGGTGCGCCTGTGGGTCGACATTATGCAATTTATCGCAACCAGACCTAGGTCAAGGTGAACATGTCCCCAGTATATTTAATGTTCATCGCAAAATATGCAGTTGTCATCACGGAAAACAAATCAAAATAGCAGTTTGATCAATGGTGTGTAATATGCACAGTTTGTCCCGCAGGAATAAAACGCAAAACTGCAGTTTGTCCATGCGCGGAATGGACAAATGTAAAATATGCACAGTTTGTCCATGCACGGAATGGACAAATGCAAAATATGCAGTTTGTCCATGCGAGGAATGGACAAATGTGTAATATGCACAGTTTGTCCATGCACGGAATGGACAAACGCAAAATATGCAGTTTGTCCATGCGCGGAATGGACAAATGCAAATACTACATATTGCCTATGCAGTGTATAAGTCGTTTGTCCATGCACGGAATGGACAAACTGTTGAATAAAGAGATTTTGCCCTGAGGTAAATCGATTCTAGGTTTGATGACCAATTCTAGATTTAAATAATACACTGTTTTTACCCTTTATCACTGATTTGATTTCAGTTGAAGCAATTTTACGCTTTTGATTTTTTATTTTTTCTTGAGGTTTAATGGACGTCTCAACATTATTTCTATTACAGACAGACACATAAGTTAACATCGTCTGCGTAAGGGGCTGGTACAGTGGAATCCCGCCCACCGTGAAAAGCATCCCGGCTCACACTGAAAAGTGTAAAATCGGTGGTGGGGCTCGAACAGTTCGAACCCATGACCGTCAACCGCGAAGGTGGTCGGCGGTCTATCTGCTATATTTTGCAGCGGTAGATGAGTACACAGAATTACATTAATCACTTTATGGTCATTTATGTGATAGTTCGTACACCGTCACGGTTATGATATATACATTAGCGTACAAATGTATATAGTGGATCGATGGCCGAGTGGTTTATGCTCTGAACTACCAGGTTGTCGGTTCGAATCCCGGCCGCGGCACTGGAAATTTTATTCAGAAACGTTTTTCACTGTTTTCTACCCATCATATAGAGCTGAACTGGTTGGAAACTTAGCGGTACCCTCACGTGTGTGTATCGGGCACAGCAATAAACGAAGGAGAGCTATGGTCTTGTACCTGCTACTGTCTCTGCAACCTGCGCCTGTCATGGGCATTGACAGTTTCGCCTGAGGAGAAATCATAGAGTTGGTCGGGACTATGCAAACATACAATAGCGGATGTATTGCAACACTTTTATAGCTGCTTCACGGTTACACGTATACTGCGTAATTTATTAACTTCAGGGCCTTTCGTGTGTGGGATGATTAGCTTTTTCTGTTGAAATATCCGGGTGCATCCGGGTATCCGGGTATATTCGTCTGAATAAATGATACTGATATAGCAATTAAAAAACCGTCTGCTGCAAGGTTGAATGCGCCTGTATTTTGTTTGCAAAATTACAGTAAACTTTAATGTATATCAGTATATAAGCGCCCACGTTCTGTAAGGCGTTTTAGAGGAGACGTTAGAGAGAAGTTAACCGTTGGAGTTTGAAGGAGTAACACATTGTAAGTACCAAATCTTTAATCATTCTTAAAGTTATATTACCCTTCATAATGGTCACATTGGTTTATAGTTAAGAATGATCCTAAAAAACACAGTGGATGCTTTAAAAATATATAAGAAATAAGATTTACAAAGTTATTTCTGTAATTGACGAATGCAAATTAAGATATACATAACCGAAAGGGTGGATTTTTTAATTTTGACCAGGATAGTCAAAAAATATTTTTACAGATTTCCTCTATATTCAATGTGAATGAAACTTTTATACATATCGTTATTTTTGGTTTATAACTATGTCAATGTTTATTATTTTAAGAGTATAAATCACTGATTAATGTTTTATCTAAAATTTTGATGGTCACTTTGAACAGTAATATCACTTTAAAGGCAGTCATACTGTTATAATCACATAAAATACAATACAGTATAGCTA
Organism: Saxidomus purpurata; assembly: GCA_022818135.1. Classification (NCBI taxonomy): domain Eukaryota; kingdom Metazoa; phylum Mollusca; class Bivalvia; order Venerida; family Veneridae; genus Saxidomus; species Saxidomus purpurata. The sequence continues at coordinate 28,714,423 of JAFMSR010000017.1, forward strand.
TTAAAATGATGGCTGTTATATGAAGGTGACATTTTTAGAGGTATTTTATCGCTATTGTGTACTGATAGTTTATAAAATTATCATGTTTGCTTAAAACACTTTTATTCCAATCACATTCACGCCGTCTACGGTTAGATAACTTTCAGCCGAAGCCTTCATATCAATTTTACTGAAGGGTTTTATATAAAAATACAATTACATCTCAATAAAATAATTTTTTTTTCTCAAAATTTATATATCAAATAAAAAAGATATCTATAAGTATATATTTACAAGTCACCATAACTGACTATGGACGGACACGGGTTACGCTGGCCGCTTATCTTTTTAATATCAATGAATGATAAAAATAGTTGTAATTATAATAATAATAAAAATATTGTTAATATTATTTAGTGCTCTAAATATAGTCTGACACGGCGCCTTGTTCAATCAAGTTTCCAAGTTAAGTATTTTTCAGGGACGACCGAGTGATTCGTTCCTTTGCTGTTTCGTACCTGTAAAATTACGTACTTGGCAGTTATGTAAATAACAAAAATAGGGCTGGCAGGGGGAAAAAGGGGTAAACGGTTTCGGTAAACAGAACAGTCGCTTCTATTTCGAGCCTTGTTTTCTTTTGAGACACAAACCTAATATAGAAATGCAGTTTTGTTATTAAAGTCTTAATTATTGCATTTTTGTTATTAAAGTCTTAAAAAATTGTATACCTAACTCGAACTCTTATTCGTGATACTTAATCTTGCGTAGAGATGAACTTAAATCTAAAAACCACGCTGTTCTCCTATCCAGTTACCGAATACCACGCAACAAACATGAACAAGAAAACTATGCAACCCTGAAGTTATTTTTGTCCAATCGCAGTTTACGCAGTATTTGCTGCACATTTACTTTGGTAAACTGAGTCAGTAAATAAATGCACCGCGCCAGACCAATTTATTTTCGTAAATGCATCAAAATGAACACTTAACTATACCTAATTTACTGCTGTCACGACACATTTAGTAAAAATTTAATAACAATGCGCATTGTTTATCAATGTAGTCAAATATTATACAACGTTGCATCATTCAGGGACTGATATGACGTAAGTCTATACAGACAGACGTTGATTTCAAATATAGGATTTGCTTGAACATTATTTTGTCCGAAACGTTGCAAAATACACCCAATATACAGGCTGTAATTAAATAAGTCTTGATATTAAGCCGCGAGTGAACTTTTAGTAGCACATTACATTTTCAGAATTGTTTGCTGTGTTTACAAAATATATTTCTTGATCAAGATGATAATTATCATTTCTATGAATTTAAAGCAGAAATTCAAATCCGTCTGTTTCATGTAGATGTTTTCTCCAGCAGTGAAACAACGATATACTATTTATTGGTCCGTATTGAAGAAGTTTCTTTATAAAAAGAGTTACCAGAAAGCCTTTCCTATTTGTATACCCCCAAAGCTGGGCATATTAAAATCGCACTGTCCGTTAGTCCATCCGTATGTCCGTCCGCGCCCAAAAAGTGCTAGTTAAGAGACTATGGCAACAATAGGTAACAGTGAATTTTCTTCGATGTCATTGTGGCTAAAACGTACCATAGAGAGAACAAAAGAATAGCCACACAACTGCCATTTTAGTATGTCCGTCCGTCTGTGTGTCCGTCCTTACATTTATTCGTGTCCGGGCTGTAACGTTGTCATGGATTGAAGAATTTTAGAATAATTTGGCACACTGTTAAGCGAATAAAGACGACGAGTCACGCGGAACACCTACGACCCTACCTTAAAGGTCAAGGTCACTTTTTTACGTTAAAAGATAATGAAAACCTGTATGCATGGTAGTTCTGTTATGCATGGAAGGATTTCAAAAGTACATGGCACAATTGTAGAGCATATGGAGATGAAATATCATGTGGAAGTCCCTCGTTCTTACATTTAAGGTCAAGGTCATACTTAGAGGTCAGACGGTTTAGCATCCTTTATATATATACATGTTCATGTCCGGATTTTAACTCTGTTATACATTGAAAGATTTTAAAATGAATTGGAGCCAATGATCAGCACATGGAGATAAAGTGCCATGCGCAAGTACTGGTTCCACAAGGACACAGAATGAGAAACACCTCTTTTGGGACATTCGTCACTTATTTGGGAAAGCTGTTCTTTTGAATTATCATTGAAAATAAATTGCGCTATATTTCTAACAAGTACTAATGATTAATAAAATGCAAATTAGAAATGTTTAAGTTCAAATAAAGGCCACTTCCGCTGGTAAGACATCTTACTTGGTAAAAAAAGAACTTCTTATAGCTGTGTTATTGGGCTTTAACATCATTTGAGAAGTATCATTCTATTTTTGAAATTTATCACTCAAAGTTACAGAGATATATCTCTAAATTTAAGATATATTTGTGTATATTTAGATTAACCCTTTTTCATAGATATCTTTTGGGGTAGGAGTGATATCTCTCTACGGTTGAGAGAAATATCTACTACACTGAGATATATCTCTTTTTAGTACATTGTATTGGGAAATATCTTTAAAAAATCTCTTTTTAGTATATTGTATTGGGAAATATCTTTAAAAAATCTCTTTTTAGTACATTGTATTGGGAAATATCTTTAAAATTTTCTTTTTAGTATATTATATTGGGAAATGTCTTTAAAAAATCTCTTTTTAGTACATTGTATTGGGAAATATCTTTAAAAAATCTCTTTTTAGTACATTGTATTGGGAAATTAAAAAAAGATATCTCTATGACAGACATCTCCTTATTTACAGAGATATCTTTAAATTTAAGAAACATCTCCCCTTTTTTTTATACTTAAAAAAATTATCTCTTTTTTTTATTCAATAGTAAATTGGCTTGCCATAATAAATCACCTTCAGCTAGTATAACTTTTATAGTTACATTTACAGCTTAAACATGCAAAACGCAATTAATTCAATATTACTTTAAAACTAAATTAACATAGATGCAAATAAAGATATTGAAATACTTATGATGCATTAGTTTTAAGTATGGATAAATTGCAGACATGAATGTGTGCAGATTTGTTTAGATAATAATGACACTTTCTATTTTGGGAAGGTGTCGTAGGCGAAAGTACACTCTTAGCAAAAATTACAAGAAAACGATGCATTTTATTTCATACATATCCTAATTAATATTGATAACAACATCCGTCTGCAATGTGGCAAATGTTTCTTTTTTTTGCAAATGCATGAGATTGCATCAGGTACGCAAATTTAAATATAATGTTGTTCTTACAAAAAAGGAAGATTTATTGCTTTTACATTTTGTATTCACGAGGTTCTCACATGAACAATTATAAGCAGTTTTATACATCCAGGACTGCCTCCTTATTCAAAACGCTTCAAGCCCTGCTGCCAACTATAATTATTTATTTATTTATTTATTTATGTCTCATCCATCACATGTATACATTATATTAATTATGTGAGAAGTTTGGAAGGTCTAGTTACTATACGATTCATTTTCCACAGGTCAACATCGTTTTGTACATTCATAGTCTGTACTTCAACTGATCTATCTTTGAAGTTATTAGTTTGTTTATGACAAGCGCCCAATAAGTAAAATTTGGATTCATGGCCGATGCAAAAAGATAAATGAAACAAGCCTAATATATTATACATGTACATGTAGTTCGTGAAATACACAGTTAACATCATACTGTAAGTGTACTTATTTTAGCGCAGCTAAATTTTAGCGCAAACACCATGAATTTATTAGTTTCGACTTATGAGCGCGTACTTAAATAGCGCACCATCGGCAGCGCTAAAATAAGAAATTAGCGATTTCAAGCCACCAATTTCCGACGAAATACGGAAAGACCCGAAGTTGTCGTTACGATAAAAATACAAAATACAAGTACGTACCAAGGTTCTGTGTCAAATGAATAACTATTGCCAAACATTTTCGAGGTTGAATCGAGACTTGTGGCATGATTTTGATAATCTTTTATTGAAAATGTTTTAGTTTGATAACGAAGATATTATCCGTAGCTTAATGAGTGCCTAAGGGCCGGGATTCAAACACCTGACCTACCGCACAGGTAGTGAGCTTCAGAGTTATCGAAGCCCAGAGAAGATTCGGCGTTAGGGTCTATATCAAGTGTGAGTAATTTAATCAAGGCAACAATTCAATTCACTTAAATTATTCAAAGTTGGCAGAATTTGAACTTCATGGAAGATCGAGTACAGAAGTTAATAGTTCTACCCGTGTTTTAAATACTCGTGCATGAATGTTTTCGTTATCGACTTAGGGCTCCCGAATATGCATCATTGGAACGCAACCTAAATGCACTAGATTCATGTTTTCAACTATTTTCATGTTTAAATGAAATAACATTTGGTGTCCAATTATTATTATTATTTTTTTTTTTTGGCATTTCTGAAGACCATTCTTTCTCATGCTAAAATATCGTTTTGTATTCATTTCAAATACAGTTGAGTTACTAGTCGTTTTTCACTTGCATGTAAAAAACAAGACGGCCAATATCGCCCGATAGCGCTCGCCTGAGACCTTATCATGATCCAATGCAACCAACATTCAACCCTTAGTTTCTTACATTGTCTCCTTTCATTCGGAAAAAACGCTTAATTAACGCAATAGAGCAGCTCTACCTTCTTCAAACAAACTTCACGATATCCAATGTTTGGCTTTGTTTAGTTTTGATACTATTTGTGAGCAGAACCTAGCCATAGAAAGTTATTAAATTCTTTAACGATATGCTTAGGAAGGCTATAAAAAAGACTGAAAGATCCATTATATTGATTTCATTCTTAATATTTCAGACACGTAGATATAGACGAGTATGAAGACTTTCATCAAAATTGCTGCCTTGGCGGTGTTTTTAGCCTCTCTTGTAGAGGGAAGGGTTGGAAATACAGAGTTGCTAAGGTAATTTTAAGTCTCAGTGATATTTAAAGGTTTGTTGTTCTGTTATTTAATCTTCTTAGAAATATTTACCTTTATCCGTGTTTCTATATTAATCAAAACGTAGTCCGTACAATAAGCTCCGAATATAACGAACTCCTTGGGAACACCGCAATTTATTCTTTATACCCGGAATACTGTATGTTATATCCTTATTGCTCTTTAATATTAGATAAAGAAAGAATATATCGGGCCAAGAAAAAATGATTCTTATATCCGGAATTTCGCTATATCCGAATTTGTTATATACGGTGTTCACTGTACTTCTAATATATGTAGAATGCCCCTGAGATAGGAATCTTCCACTTAGACTTGTTATTACTACGGATGGGAACGAATACTAAAATCAATATTCGAATATTCGGTTTGGCATATTCGAATATATTCGAATATTCGTTTTGTGGTGTCCATGTATATTTTCTTAACACGACGGATACGCCACTACAGTATGTTTAGTATGAAAGTGTTTACTTTAAAACGGTATATATAGAAACAAATCATTAATTTTCCACAAAGAGAAGTTTGGCTAACATTTCACGATTTTATCTTTGTATTAAGTAAAATATTTGTATGTATAAAGATTTAAAAAAAAATTTTTTTATTCTTTCAGAATAGCCGTTAAAATGGAATTAAAGTAAAAGAGATTACCTCCCTTTTCTATAAACTATGAATGTCTAACTGTATATATATGGAAAGAAAAATAATTTTCGCAAGTAAAAGTTTGGATAATATTTCAACCGGTTTTTATATTTTTCTTGTGTATAATATTAATAATTTTTTTAATAATTAAAAATAAGAATTTTGCATTTTTCTAGATAGTCGACTAATTTGAGTTAAAGGAAAAGTAATTACCTCCCTTTTCAATTTTAGAGGTAGATGAATGCTGTGCATTAATTATCGTGCAGGGCTGGGTTGTTTTTGTTTTGTTTTTTTTTTCATTCATTGTGACTGCCTCCGTGGTCAAGCTAGGAAAGTATACGCCTGACATAACGGAAATACTGTTGAAACTGGGTATATCTGATGAGTTATATCAGTTGAGTTAATACATGTATAAGCGTGATTGGTTATTCGTTTCCGTAAACATGACGTTGATCCTGGAACATTGTGAGATAAACAACTTTTAAAATTTGTTACATAAAACAGGCGACAATTAAAATGAACAAAAGATAAAAAGTCACCACAATAACACCTGATGCAAACTGCTAATCCGTAACGATGCCCCCCCTGTCAATTATGCATTGCAATTTTCGTGTTAATTGGGAAATTTTTGACACGCTCTAAACAAACAATACAGAACAAACGTTTTATTCGGCATAATTAGCATTCTTTAGATTGCTACCTATTTTAAAAAAATAATAATTTACGAATATTCGAATTTGATTTTCGCATTCGAATATTCGGCCGATTTTCGAATATTCGAATATTCGTTCCCATCCCTATTTACCATTACGGTGAAAATTGTGTCAAAAAAACCAAACAAAGATTTCCAAAATGAAACAATTTCGTGTCCCGTAATAGAAAGTTCTCATGTTACATAACTTTCCCTATTATCCACCCATGTATACCAAGTTTAACATACTGTATTTAAATAGATTATTTAATGTTTAGGATATAACAGCATACTGCAGCATACTTTAAAACCTCGATTTACCGATGATGACTAGAGCATATAGCTAAAACTTTTAAGTTTCAAATACTTTTTACAAATGTTTAACGCGTAGTGCATTCCATTGTAATTTACAAGCACGGATTGCGATTGGATTCGTGCGTCATCTACCGCATGTGTTGCCCGTGGAAAACGTGATGTTTTTTATCGTTAAAAATGTATAGCTTCTTTTCCTCTTTATCTACTGTTAATATGAAAAGTTAGATTTTTCATTCTTAAACATAATACTCTGATAGAATCTGACCGAGAGCACTGGGAGTATCAAAACACTCGATTATGCCCCTTCTAGTGTTGCAACGGAGAGGGAGTTAATCTTTCACAGTCAGTCACTTAAATTCTTTCTATATTCTGTCAAGACAATCCATCGCGCGCCGATAACCCACGTCAGATAGGTTACAGTATATGTTAAAAAACTAGGTGTTTCTATTATTCGAAAAGGTTTTTAAAAAATCCTTGCTGATGTGTTTGCAGAGAGCTTTTGCGAGAGCGTTACGGAGAGCTTGAAGAACCGGCGGCCAGAAGAAATTCAGAACGTGCATATGTGCCAACGCCTTATCCAAGCGATTCTTTGTTTAAGAGAAACCCAGGGGAAAGCCAAGGTAAGAAAATTGATATTTTGTTCTGCAGGTAAAATATCTGTACAATACAAACTTGTGAATTTAACGGTAATCCTTAACAATAAGTACATGTAACACATTTACTCCAATTGTATACAACGGGCAAAATGTACAAAATGTACATCAACTAATTATACATCATTCGTTCCAGCGGAGTTAGTCGTTTAATAATAATAATTTCTGTCATGAGCACGAGGTTCAGATCGAAATATCCGTCACCGAGGGTAACTGTTTTGGCGGGAACGAGGCTCTGCCGAGTTCCCGTAAAACAGTTACCCGAGGTGACGGATATTTCCATCTGAGCCAAGTGTCTCATGATCGAAATTTTTTCTTGCATGCCGTCTTGCATTTTAAAGCTGATTTCTTTATTCAAACTTATCAAAATGATGAATTATCATGAAAAACAAACGATTTTCCGACGCTGTGTTTAGGAAGTGACGTCACAATGTTTATATAACGTTACGTCATAAGTAGTTCACGAGAGTCATCTGGCATAGGAGGGGTGCCAGACCGGTTTTTCCGGCATGGGCAAAATCACCGGAAATGCCGATCCGATATGCAAGAAACAATGATTTGGAGTACTGATATGCAGTAATTAGCCACGAAGGCCGAAGGCCTGAGTGGTTTATAACTGCACATCAGTACGACAAATTATTGTTTATTAGACGATAACAACGCTGAAAAGGATGTTATTTCGATTCTAACATGACCAGATATTACAAAAGGTGAATAAATGCAAAGCGTTATTTTCTACGCGAACGCTCATTTAACGTCATGCGGCGCAATATGACGTCATGTTTACAGCATATCGGTTCCCGCGTTGTTTATGGTTTAATATATAGAGGATAATTGTTGGTTTCGGTGTAAGATCATATTTTATTTTATGTTTTCAAGTGAATTATAGAGTTTTCTCAGTGAAATAAAAGTGATAATCCACAGTTTTGAAACAGTGGATTACCATTTTTATTTTTCACTGTTTTGCAATCTTTAGCCCGGATTTACGTCAAAAAGTATACCGAGCGTTATTAATGCTGGAGACCATGCGACGATGACGTCGTTAAAATTACGTCATTTGTTCTATGTTTTCTGATGACGTTTCCCGCGATTTTCGATATTTTGTAGAAACAAACTCAATAAAAGTAGAGTTTTAACCATAAAATAAACAGAAAAATTGTTGGTATCGGTGTAATATCACGTTAATTTCACTCGTGAACACCAAAAACTCGTGAAAATATCACTTTTGGTGCTCACTCGGTGAAATTATATCATGATCTTACACCGAAACCAACAATTATCCTCTATATAATTTCACCGAGTGAGCACCAAAAGTGATATTTTCACGAGTGGCGCAGCCACGAGTGAAAATAACTTTTGGTGTTCACGAGTGAAATTAACGTGATATTACACCGATACCAACAATTTTTCTGTTTATTTTATGGTTAAAATTCTACTTTTATTGAGTTTGTTTCTACAAAATATCGAAAATCGCGGGAAACGTCACCAGAAACATAGCGCAAATGACGTCATTTAAACGACGTCATCGTCGCATGGTTTTCAGCATTAGTTACGCTCGGTATCCTTTTTGACGTAAATCCGGGTTAAAGATTGCAAAACGGTGAAAAATAAAAATGGTAATCCACTGTTTCAAAACTGTGGATTATCACTTTTATTTCACTGAGAAAACTCTATAATTCACTGAAAAACATAAAATAAAACATAATTTTTCTACTCTTTGTATATAGAGACAAAATCGTGAGTCATGTTAGAATTCATAAATATATCACCAGTACATCGTATCGAAGGATTTAGTGCTTGCTTTCTTCTGACATACATTTCTATATGATTGCCGAACCTTTTCGTTATTTAGGTAATGGACCTGATGGACAGTCGGACACGGATGGTGAAAATGATATATTATGTGAAATCCTGAGCCAACTCGTACCGGTCAGGTCAACGTTGAATAATATTGGTAAGGTTTCCAAGTATCTATATCTACATGACATGATCCGTAAGATTTTCGCGATTACAGCTGCATATTTATGAAAGCAAGATAAAAAGCGAGAATGTGCTTATGGTGTTTTTTTCTTTCTATATAAACATTAATTATCGATACAGTTTCAGAGGGGGGAAACTTTAAGTTGACCTAAGTTAATAATTCTTTTACTGATAGATAATCATTATTAGCAGTGTTTTGCAGCTAATCTACTACTTGTCCTTCCGAGGAACCATCGATGGTTATGTTAACTGTCCACCTACTCATAATTACATGTTAAATACTGCTGGAACAGGCTTTACGGAAATAAGTAAATATGACAATTTGGTATCCGGTAACCTGCCGTCCTATCAATAATTAAAGTACTTTTGACACAGGATTTAAGTTCTAAGAAAATATGACAGTTTTGTGTTCTTAAAATCTGATATGCTATTTGATCTAAGAACACACTTTTTAATTATTATATAAAAGTATGAGAACAGTTTTACCCTTTTATTTATTTTATATAGTATTGCACGTTGATCAGGCAGTGAATGGCATTTTTCCCACACCTGGTAAGTTTTAAATTTGTCATAATTTGCTCTCAAGTCTTACGGAACTGTAACCACAAGGTTACTTGTTATATGCTTTTTTAACTATAAAAGGACAACAGCATAGACACGTTATCTGACAAAGCTTGGAGTTTGGGGTCCCAACCCGATTTGCCGACATATACGGTCATACAGTAATCAGACATAAAGTTTGGTTGTTGTTTAATTCATTTTTTCCCACTAAACAGCCTTATAAAATAAAATTATGCCGGCCAATCGGGTAGGGACTCCCTAAGTGTCTGTGGTATCTACATATTGCCATCTGTTCACAAGTAAAGTTTGATGAACCTGTATGGTTAGTGTAGATTTTAGGGTATGACAAATCATTTTTTCTTGGGACAGGCCGTATCATATAATTAGTTTTTTTCCATGAGCATGCAGTTCAGATCGAAATATCCGTCACCGAGGGTAACTGTTTTGGCAGATTTTTCAGCACTGGTAAAAACTGCAGATATCCCGATCCGGTATGCAAGAAAAAAGTTTCTTCCATAAGCATGCGGTTCGGATCGAAATATCCGCCACCGAGGGCAACTGTTTTGGCGGGAACGAGGCTCTTCCGAGTTGCTGCGAAACAGTTACCCAAGGTGACGGATATGTTCATCTGAACCAAATATCTCATGGTAGGAACTATTTCTTGCATACCGCCTTGCACTTTAAAATAGATATCTTTATACAAACTTATCGAAATGATGCCTTTTGATATAAAAACAAACGTTATACAGATGCTGTGTTTGGGAAAGTTTATAACGTTACGTCACAAGTAATTCACGAAAGTCATGGGGGGATGTAATATGAGATTTTCCAGCTCTGGTGAAAAATAATTTCTGTCATGAGCACGCGATTCAGATCGAAATATCCGTCTCCGAGGGTAACTGTATTGGCGGGAACGAGCCTCTCAAAAAAGTTACAAGAGGGGACGGATATTTCTATCTAAACCAAATGTCTCATGATATAATCTTTTTCTTGCATACCGTCTTGCACTTTAAATAGATTTCTAAATGCAAACTTATCGAAATAATACATTATGGTATAAAAAAACAAGCAATATTCAGATGCTTTGTTAGGGGAAGTGGCGTCACAATATTTATAACGTTACGTCACAAGTACATCACGCGAGTCATATTACACGGGGGTATGTATATTAAATATAAGATTTTCCAGCACTGGTGAAAACTGCGGATACCCCGATCCGGTATGCAAGAAACACCGATCCGGTATGCAAGAAAAAGTGATGCTTTGAAATCACGCAAAAATATGATTTACTATATATGTTCTTACAAATAGTTTTTTCTTTTTGACAGAGAGAAACGAAGATTTAACTAACATAATTGATGGATTATCTATTTGTGACTACGACTTAAAAAGATGTTCATGGTTAAAAACAATATTAGGGGTTAAGGTCTCGGCCGCTCATCCCGGAGGTTGCGGGTTCGAGCCCCACTGGGGTCAGGACCGTACTTCCTCATATGACACCAGAACTGGTTTTTCCAGGAAGCGGACTCGAGAGTGACTACAGCTACAAGCTTTCTTCACAATCAAGCTAAAATAAATTATTATAAACTAAACTAAAAACAATATTCCTCCTTCTAAGGTCGATTCTTATAGTTTGGTTTTAACTTAAGTGACATTCTTTTTTCAAAATAAAAAAAAAGTATTTGTGATATAAATCTATGTCATTTTAAAATACTTTGATGGTCACTTTCGACAGTTATGTAATTTTAATATAATTTTATTGTGTCGTGTAACAGACGATGAGACGACGACTCCGCTACCTGTCGCTCAACGTGAAACTGATGACGGCTGCTCTTCAGCACAAATTTTGGAGGACATAGCTGAAATTGGAGAAGCAGCGGTACAAATAGGTTTGTTATGTGCCCATTCTGTTTGTTTTGACTGAACTCTACAATTTTTCTAACATACTTAAAACCTTAAACTGCTCGGTCTCATTTTTGGTGAAAAATTAAGTTCTCCAAACTCTCTGAAAGTAATATATTTTAGAACGAATAGTCAAATAAAAAGTTTCAAGTATGGATTCCTGTTAAGTGTATCTGTATTTTTGAAATCATATGCTAACAAATAATACTTTTGAAATTCCAATATAAACATATAGTGTAGCGGTGCCGTAAAACCCAGCTTACCAACTTTTGAAGCAGATTTTCTCAAATTTCTATCTAGTTATTTAGTTTTGTTGTTGATTCTAGCAATTACTTTTACATTTTATATGTTAGTACATTTTGTATATTATTTTGAGGAAATTTATTATTTTTACCGGCAACTGTGAACGAGCATCTTTAAGCAAAATTTCGTCATTGTGTAAACAATAAAAAATCGATAACAATACAGGTAAATTAATAACAGTTTACTATCATTAAAGTGAAATGAAAATCAGAATGGATGTAGCATTACGTCTTGGCTTAAAGGATGTTTACGTACAAAAGAAACATTATACATAAAGCTCATTTTTTTTCAACCTAAACTCAATTCCAAAAGAAAGTGTGCACTTCTTAATTTTAAATATTTTAACACCCCGTCCTTTCTCCTTCAAAAACAACCACTTAAAATGAGCGCAACTCAAAATCTAAAATGTTCGCCATATTGTACGTAATTTTGGTACCAAATATATAGGCTTTCAGAAAAGTAGTCGATGAAAAATCACAGAAAACAAAGTGCACACTTTCTTTTGGAACTGAGTGTATTTTTGTTTAAATGTTAATTGCTTGTGCCTCATATTTCTCAAAATTAGGGGAGGACACCTACATGTATTAATGTTGGCAGAACTTATCGTCCAACCCTTCTGCTATATAATCATGTAGTTACACAAATTGTCATTTTGATATAGTGTATATTGCAGTAAAATAGGTTAAATTAAATTTGTTACCATGTTTGATAATAAAAATTATGTCATGAAATTTCAATAAGGAGAGAGTTTATAGATAAACTCAATCCTTTATGCTGTTTTGTTATAGTATGTCTTATATGTGATTTACCAATAGAAACTGTTAAACTTAAGACTTGATATAGCATAAGCATATGATATAACATAATGAAAATGATAAGAGTTTATTAATAAACCTAATAGAGATTTCTATTTTCTACCGGGAAATTTTCTGTTGATTTTAAATGCAAAAAAGACAGCAAAACGCTTCGTTAGATTTTTTTTATAGCACGCAATGTTTAGGAAATCTTATTTATAGTGAAAGGTTTATTTAACAGTTATAGATGAAGATCAGAAAATACGATTTCAATAAACGAAACTAAAAAAATATCTGAAACATCTATTGAGACTGGAAACCACAGTTGAGCGCTTTACAATGAAATGCGCAGCAACTTCTAATTTTATCATCTGTTAGATTTCTATTAAATGTGAAAAAGTAACAGGATAATGAGGAAAAAAGACACACGAGAGAAACTAGGAAAAACAACCAAGAAAATTATATTATTAAATAGATGGTAAATATGAAATTTGCACCTGCGGTTGTTATCAAAATAATATATTTCCACGGTTTATCGAACTCAAAACCAGGCGTTTAGATCGTTGCTTATGTATTCCAAGTATTTTCCATAATTCAAAAGAACTTTTTCTTTACTTTCCAAAAGAAAAGGGAATGAAATTTTCCAAGTTCCATTAATTTTAAATATGCAAACATGGATCTGTCCTTAAGCAATTAGTTAATTTATCAAAAATAGAGAAATGTTTGTCAATAAGAAAAGTTGCGAAACAAGTTGTAATTTTTCGCAAGAGACCTTTCTTTCACAGTGAATAAGACTTAAGTTTAATGTTGATTTTTCCCCCGTTTTTTTAATATTTTACAGTGTAATGATAATGCAGTCTATTTCAGAACAAGCGTTGAAATCAATTAACCCAGATGACGACGCGAACGCGCTTCAACCAGATGACGACACGAGCTTTTCACAGGAAGGAGGTATGTAGATAAAGTTTGCAGAGGAGGAGACTTGAAGGTTATATATACAGGATAATTGTTGGTTTCGGTGTAACATCACGCGTGGGCACCAAAAGTGATATTTTCACGAGTGGAACAGTCACGAGTAAAAATAACTACTTTTGGTGTTCACAAGTGAATTTATCGTGAAATTACATCGATACAAACAATTTTTCTGTTTATGTTACGTCACAAACTCTACTTTTGTTGAGCTTATTTCAATAAAATGTTGAAATTCGCGGGAAACGTCACCAGAAGCATAGAACATGACGTATACTTTTTGACGTTAATCCGGGTATGTTTGATTCTTTTGTCTGAGTGGACAGTAATAATAATAATAATAATAATAATAATAAATTCTTTATTTCATGAGTAGCATATTAAGACAATGAATAAAATTCAACCTTATTTACAATATGGCCTTCAAAGAAAATAAAAAAGTAAGCAAATAATCAAGAAAAATATACAAAAATCACATGAAATATATAATTTACGAAAACTATCGTACTATGAGTCTATCAGGATATGATCCACCGTTATATTTCGATAAACAAGTGAAAAAACATAAAAAAATGCATAATAAAATGTTAAAGTTATGTAAAAGGTGCACTCCCTACATCTAGCAGATTTTATATTCCGGATAAATAATCTGCTAAATTTCCAAAGAACAAATTATTTCCAAAAATACCTCATTTTAGCACAAATAAACAATATAGAGACCTTCGGTAATAAATCGCTATCCAATCATTAATTGTACAACAACAACTCTGCATAGATTATTGAATGTTTTACAGTACTGCAACATACTTTAAAATGCTGATTTTACCGATAATGACTGTAATCTATAGCTTAAACGCTTAGGTTAATTAATGATACTTGCAAATATTTTTTGTTGTATGATTTTGAAGTTATTTATGTCGACGCCGGTTTTAGGGAGTGTCTATTTAACTCAGTCACTTATCTTGTTGACTGACAGAATGAAGATATACCAAATAAATTTAGCGTAGTTTCGTTTTGTGACTAAAAGAATTCAATAAAATTAACATATTTTTTGCATCAGATGCAATAAAAGTAAAACTCATAAAAATCATAAACTTTGGTTGTAACTTCGGAAATACTCTTTGTTTAGGGGTAAAATGTTCAGTTTAAGAAAATATTACACCAAGGTAAGCTAACAGTGTAGTGTGAGTTAAAGTAATAATAATAATAATAATAATAATAATATCATCATCATCATCATGAAATAATAATGATGATGAAAATAATAATAATAATTTTATTATTATTATATTTCTGTTATCAATAGTCCTTATAAATCTATTAATATGCCTTTTATTCTTGGAAATATTATTATTTTCATTACAATAACTTTTTTGATAAGGACTTGATGAAACAGTGACGATAGCAACAGAAGACTCTGCTGAAACTCCTTCTCCACCAACTGAAGCCCCTGAAACCCCTGAAGCCGACGGAGCTGACAGAGAGCTGGCGAAAGAGCTTCTTGTCAGAGAACTTTACAATATGCTGAAGGTCAAAAGAGGTTACAATGGTCGATAGGTTGACTTTGCTATAAAGGTATGCTAAATGTAATATTTGCTTCGAATATGATAATAGAAATAATAATAATAATAATAATAATAAATTGTATTGTATTGCTGTGAGATTAAAACATTTTGATTTAGAAAATATTGATATTGTTTAGAATTTAAAACAGAACTTATTTTCAACAGCATTTTGATCGTTCTTTGAAAATATAAAAATACATAAATTTCAATGATTTAAACATATGCGTTTATTTACCAAATGTTTTTATTATGAACAGAATTTTGATAAATTCTTTGATCAACTTATGAAGGAGTCATGTTTCGTGCTTTTTATTGAAAAACGATTCAGATTTTCTAAAAGGCTAAATTTGTCGAGAAACCAAATCAGAAATTTTGGTAAGGTTGAAAAAAAATAGTGAAAATTGAGCGATTTCTGTACTAATATATCCAAGAAAAATGATTATCCTCACTAATTGTTTGTATGTCCGTCAGTCTAATACTAAGTAATTTGTTCGAACTCTTCATGACACCTGGATCAAATAGTCATCTCACTAAGGCCACGTGCAGAACCTATGTTCAAAGTCGCGCGACTGGAGGTCTGGATCACATATAGGGGTCATATGTGCCCGCTTTTTATCCCTTAACCCCTTAAACTATTTTCTTGAAGGTTCGGTAAAATGTTGAAGTGCAGAGCTTATCAAAATGCGCCGAATGCTTTTCATACCCCCTCCTGTCTCCTTACTGCTTCGATGATTTTAATGACACCTTGGTTATCTCATCTCCCGTACCGACTCAAAGTCAAGGTCATATCTACGGATCTAAGGTCATAAGGACTATATCCCATCAATTGAAGGATCGTTGTGTAACTTTGAACTAAATTGTAATGTTCATCAGGAGAACCCACATGAAGTTCGCAGCTGAAGGTCAAACGTTAGAGTCCTTAATTTCGTGCCCGCGCCAAAATTAATCCCTCGGACATTCCTTTTTGCACCGGGAGTTAATGATGTCTTTCAGACTGCTTTGTTCATGTAGATTTAATTTATGTCCATTTCTTCATTACGGTAGCTCTTCTTTTGCTTTTACTTTTAGAACACCAATGTTACAGAACAACACCAAAACAAGGAGAGAAGTGCTTTTATACGGACCCCACCGAACAAGTCTTTGTAGTTTGTAAACGTAATTCAGCAATATAATTGACTACGAACTATGACGGTTTCAGTAATGTTTTATCGAAAGTTTGTGTAAAAATGAACATCACCGTCTTTTTATTAATTAAAGATAATTACCTTTAGCACTGCATCATTGTCGAGAAATTTGCTTAAAATACAATGTTCTAATAACGCTTTATACAATGTACTAATAATGCTTTATTAACATGAAATAATGACTTAATATGTTGAGTTTTTTCTCTTATTTCTTCTTAAGCTGTCATTGAGATAAATAATATAAAATTAAAAACTTTGAAGAATTATCCCTTGGCAAGGATAGTGAAAAGAGATTTTTTTTCTATATTCACTATCATTTTTTATGGGTTTTATGAATTTTGAAACGAGCGAGTCCGATGACCAGCTTATCAGTTTGGTGTGATCAAAGCTACTGTTACATACCTGTTTCTTTCTAATTATTTGCAAGGACTTAATGAAAACTGCTGGATGTTATACACAATACATTATATTATAATAAGATATTCAATTCAGTGTTATTTAGAGTCAAATATGTGGTCAATAACATCAATTGTTATTATTATTGTCTGATTTTAAGTCGCAGAATCACAATAACAAGTGGCTCTTATTTTACCAAGGGAGAGTTTTACCGACGAAAATGACCTTTATTTATGCCAAAACATTCCTAGTTTTGCTTTTTAAATCGATAAGTACATGTTAGAAATATAACGCAGTATTTTTTTCTGTGACATTGCAAAAATGAAGCTTTTCGGCAACTCTTTTTCGTGAAGCAACAACTTAAATACGAAAGAAGGCATATTGTCAACATTATTTTAGAGTAAATAGAACATGGTTTTATTATATATCTATCAATAAATTTATTATTCTATATCAGTAAATTCAACTTATTGATCTAATTGATACTTTTAGAAAATTATTTTTTAATCCCTTTATTTGATAAATATGTGCATTACAGCCCTTTATACATTGCATAATAAACTATATCAGCATAGTGTGTGTTTTATGTAGTACCCAATTACCTCTTTTATCAAACTAAAGGTCGGCTAAAATGCAATGATAATAATCTGCAAATGGATTATTTACAAAACATATGAATCACGTTTTAGACAAAAGTATAGAGTCTGTATAGGGGAGACAAATCCAGTCTTTTCTTATTAGATTGTTTATAGTCCCAGCCGACCCTAGGTTTTCTGCCTGGGTGAACCTGACAAGATCCAAGTATGACTACCATGCATACTGGTACCCAACACATTTTGAAACGTTAGGCAGTTTTGTTTTATCTGACTGCAATACTTAGTCATTTGTGTCCAAATAATATATGATTACCTAGCCAAATTATGAGTAATGACAGTAGCCAAAGATAGGCTTGCGAGCTTACAGACCAGACACGCGTTGCCAGCATAATTTGGTGCTTAAACCACTTTGCCTCGTGCTTTCTTTATTTGTTGTTATATGATTCAAGAAACGTTATGTTTTAAAGTGATGGGCGATGCATGCTATGAAAATTACATCTCTTATGTTAACTATCGGTTAGATATCCAGTCATATCATAGATCTACTGCCTTGAGCGTGCGTGTGCATTGTATAAATAAAAGGCTGTTTCCATGTTCCTGGAGCGCATTCAAACATTTTGCCATCAAGGTGCAATGTATCTTACGTATTATCCCTGGATTAGTCATCATATCCCTATTCATTCTGATCAGATTACAACAGAAACCAATTTCATTCGGAGGATCACTTCGCCTATTCCGTTATTTTATTATCTTTATTCCTTTTGAAATACGGAGAGTAGTTCAAAACAGATTTGATTTATTCAGCCATGTTTGCTCGCATGCTTGGATGTCATAAAAAAGTGACGTTTTCACTTACTTCCGCTGATAGGAATAGAACAGAACAATATACTTGTAACCTACCGTATATAAAGTACGACGCACAAAGAGAATTAAAACTGTAACAGTTCATGTGTATTATATAAACAGTGCATTCGGACACATTGATATAAAATTCTATTCAGATGAATGCGCATGAAAGCGTTTTCACTATAACTAGCTCTGACCAAGACGCAGTGAACCAACTTAGCAGCTACAGTAGACGAAGTAGTTAGTTTATCACCACTATCTGACCAACCCATCAGAATATGTTCAGAGAAAAGAGACAAAACCACTGGTTACTTATGTGGAACTCAGCTGAAAGCATATGCAGTGTCAGAATATACTTTTATAATATAGGGTATTCTAGTTGCATTACTCGTAACCCCTACAATGCAACTTGGTCGTGATATTAATGAAAGGGACAGTTTTAACCGAGACTCAAACATAAAAATGATATTAAGACAAAAACATATTATACTATACGATGGTAAACTAAATGATAGACCCAATGCAAGTCACCAAATACCACATGTAATTTGTACTAGTATATGAAGGTATCGGAACAAAATACTCTATACAATAATGTTTTGATGAAACAAAATTGATGTAGGTTCTCGTGTTCTGAGTAAGGTTAATCCTGAGCATCTAAAATAGTCGAGAAGAATTTGCTTTCCAGTTTCCCATCCTTATCAAAAACTGACGTGAAAACTAAGGTGACTTGTAAAGTTTAATGTAACGTAGGAGGTTTATTTTCAGTGTTAACAAAATATACCGTCAGCATCTGTCAAAAACGGAAGATTCTAGTTTTTCCTTGATATGAGTACAAGATTCTCAATTATACATTTTGTAATATTAGACCTTTTACTTTGACATTATGTACACTGAATTCTATGGCGTTCGAGATGTTTTCGGAAAAGTCTCATAACTGTTTTATTAAACGCCATATGAACAAAACTTTGACATGTAGATACATTTAAGTGTATCCACTTTTACCACAGCGGTCTTTTAATTGTACTTATTGTAATACCTTTGCAACTTCATGTGCACGTGATCGGGCAACTATAAGAATACCTATACTTTTTATCCAAACAGTTTAACACTTGCTAAGAGAAAACTGTCTTGTGCTCCCGCCATTTTCTGCAAAACTGAAACGAGTGTTGCATTTATTACACTGTGACAGTAAATGATTTGAAATGTTCTGTATACGTTTCCGTATCATACATGCAGCAAGTCATTACAGCGATGCCGATCCGCCCGATCCAAATCTGTCGTCAGCGTCATATATTGTTAAGTTCCACAATTATACGTGTTTATGATACAATTATCTTAATTCGTGCAATTTACACCGGCAATCATTCACTGCAAATATGCGTAATACATTATTATATATAATATCCTCACTTTTATGAGAACAGTCAACAAAGATCCGTAAAGCTATATGGAATTATATGCCACGTTACAACAATTTTTCAGACAATTATCATTAGAGGCCATTGACTCCATTCCCGTTTTATTCAACCAGAAATATGCGATAGTCATGTTAGTAGGATTGAAATGGATACAGGGCAAAGATATTTGTGGAAATTATACATTTTACTGAATAAAATTAAATGAAGCTCAAACATTAAATGAAAAATACGATATTGAGTGATGTCATGTCCAAATATATTTGAAGAGTTTAAGACGTTCAGAAAGACCCTACATACTCGTACATTTGTATAAAAGCACTAAGTGGATTTGGGAAAATTATGTGTCATTCGATACGGAGGATAGATATATAATTTAATTCGCACATATTAAGTTAAACTGAAAGATATCTAAAAACATGCAAGATAGTATTTTTACTAAATGAAAGAAGGTGGAGGAATGTTTAAGTACTTACATTGTACATTACCAAAAAAGCATACGGAAATAGTGATGCTATACTTCAGTCAGTCGAATGGACACCAGTTAAAATCTGAGAAACGTGAAACCCTACAAAAAACAAAATAGTAAAGATTTGATTTCAAAGTTATTTTAACATGTCGTGAATGCGTTATGGGATATCATTGTTTACTGTTAAATGAATTCGTGGATCTTGTATCTGTAATCCTGTGCAGGAAATACTAGATTAGTTTGCATCTTAAATTGAAGGTAATATTTTATCCAGTTAATCATTGAAAATTAGTCATGGAGACCGAATATAACTGTTCTTCGTGGTCAAAACTACGTCGCTTGCTGCCTTGTTTCGAGGTTAAGGCCTCTTGTTGTTATATATTAGCGAAACTAGCCTGAAACACGCGTAACGAGGTAACAAGCGACGTAGTTTTGGCAACGAAGCACCGTTATGCTTGTTCACCTTGTTAATGTTCCGCAAATACAAAATTTTAATGTTTCTGAAGTATGTGTATCAACACGTACACAATTTACACGACTGTGCTGAGTGTAAAATGTGGAATGAATATCAACAAGACGTTTGCTGCGCTTTTAGTATAATTACCAGGTATAGTGAAAATATCACAAGCTATTTTAAACTCAAGTCGATCATTAAAACGCTAGCTCGACATTCAATTTGCTGAATTCTTTGTACATTGACTATAATTTTGAATACATTACAGCTTGGAGCTACCTTATTGTCTACTGTAACGGAGGATTTTACGATGACCGAGAGTGCCTTATCTGTCGTTTGGAACGGTTACAGAAAAGTTCACGGCTACACGAGTCTTGGTATTTGCGTGTTCGGATTGGTTTCTAACATTCTCAGCTTAATTGTATTGACAAGAAAGCATATGATTAAGCCAACAAACTGTATTTTGGTGGCTCTTGCAATAGTGGACTCTCTCATCATATTTGTGTATCTTGTTTACGCGTTTTACTTTTACATTTTAACAGAACCAGTATGGAGTTATAATCATTCAGACAGTTGGATGTATTTCTATCTAATTGCAAATAACAGTCTCGTGACGTGCCATAACGTGTCAATGTGTTTTACTGTGTACCTTGCGGTTTTCAGATACTTGTTTGTCTGTCGTAATGAGCTTGGAAACCGACAGTGTAGTATAAACAAAACTATTCTTACACTATTCATAGCCGGCACAGCAACTGTCCTGTTTTCAGTTCCAATCTACTTTGTTTCTAAAGTCGTTAAAATCGCCGATATAATTCCTGTCAATGCGACTGGTTACTGGATTATTAATTCAGACTTTGTAGAAGAAAATGTTCATTTTAGAATGTTCGTATTTTGGTTACATGCTGTTCTAAGGATTTTTCCGTGTATTGTGTTGGCACTCTTTAGTAGTATGATTATCGTATATATTTATCGTGGAAACCAATTCCGACAGCGGATGCAGCTGGCACCAAGGTCGGACAATACAAGTAACCGTACTACTAAGATGCTATTGTCCGTAGTCATCTGTTTTGTGGCTACGGAACTGCCACAAGGCATTTTATTAGCTATCAGCGGCTTCGATGATACTTTCTTTGAGAAGGTTTATACAAACCTAGGGGACGTTTTGGACCTGTTAGTTTTAATGAATTCATCAGTGAACTTTATTTTATACTGCTCGATGAATAAACAATTCAGAGACACATTCATAAGTTTGTTTACAAAGTAGCCTTGTACTTGATCTGGTCTTTAAACTACAATAGGACTGTGATGGACACAAAAGTGATAGCTCCGGTAAAGTTCCCATGGTAATAAGCATTCAGATGGCTAATTGTTATTAAAATCATGCTTACTTAATGTGATGGCGCGGGTAATGTTCCCATGGTAATTAGGATTTTGATGGCTAATTGCCTACGTACATGTTGTATTTATTAATTCATTTAATTATTTATTATAGTCTCATTCACATACAAATACATGCAGACGTAATGTTATTAAATTGTACATTTCATACATGAATGTGACTATTCTAAATTAGAATTATAAGAGACTTAATACATGGTTTAGTATTAAAACTATAAAATTGAATCACAAATACTTTATCATAATGGACAATTCATAAGAACACAGTTAAAAATGAATGTATGGCACAGGATTTACACTAGAACCAGTCCATTTTTTGACTAAACTGTTTGAGATATTAATTTGAAAGTTGGAATACTTGTTTACCATCCTGATCCCCAAACATGGGTAGGAGAAGGTAATTCTGTTTAGGATTTTATTTGAATTATGGCCGTTTTTGACTTAGAAACTCCGTTAAAATTGTCATTCGTGTCCATTTGGGATATTACTTTGAAAGTTGGAATGTTCATTTACCATCATGAGACCTATCTGTAAGCAAAAGAAGATAACTCGGTGAAAATGTTTCTTGATTTGTACTTCGTCTTGTGTGCCCTTAACTGTCAAAGTTTAGTTTTATTGGCATGCATTAAAAAAGTCGAGCGCGCTGTCCTACTCACAGCTCTTGTTATAGAACCCGATACGGAGTCAAGACTTCGTATACAATTTAAGGTTATGTTACTCTTCATTTTACTTGATAGGGATATGACTGTAAAGGGACTTTGTAACAGAAATCCCTACCATAGCCATGTCGGTAGTGTCCTTAGGCAAGGCACAATTAATTCCACATTGCCTCTCTCTCTTTGAGGTTGATTCCATCTGGTATGAGTTTCGAGAGCGATTTGTATAAGTTGTAAGAACTTGTTTTGCAATCGAGAATAAAGAATTAGTATAAACTAACAGAGATTAAAGCATGGATGTGATAAGAATGTAATCAAAATAAGACAATACTGATATATGAAGATCACGGAACGAAACAAGGCTTTAAAAATGATTATGTTTTGAGAAAGTATATTGATATTGCTGTTGTGTTCGTATAAATTAAACTCAAAATAAAAGCTGAGAAAGAGTTGATTTTTAATTTCCAACTATCCCCAAAAAGTTAAGGTCCTTTTAACAGTTTAAGTTTAGTCCAGCGAAAATGTTCACCGAGCTAAACAAAATTAATGCTTCTACTGTGCCTGAGAAGGTTATAAAATATTTATATTACAGTGGAAATAAAGCTAAATATCACTAGCATAGAATATTCATAATATTAGATATTGATATTTGAGCTTAAAACATTGAAATCTTAACGCTAACATCAAGTATCATGTAATTCAGTGGCAACATTTTGGTATTTTTTGTTACATCATGGCAGACCTCTTTATTTCTTCATTATTGTGACAAAGTGAATGATATGAATACTACAACTGCACCTCGTATTAAAAAAACATTGATTTGCAGAGGAAACATGGTCATAAAAAAGTATTTTGTGTTTTCTATTTCATTTGTACCAAGTTAAATTTATTTTAAAAAGTGTTACAGGTCCCATTATTTTTAGTCATCGTATTTTTTAATGCTAGCAATATAGTAGTCAACTACATGTATTTAAAACAAATATCACACTTTTCAAAGTAAATGCAACACGATACCTTACTTTATTTTAAGGTTAAGTGCAAAATAAACATCATTTTTTGGCTTTTCGTGATTATTAGCCAGCATCAATATTGATACATAATACTTACAGGGCTATTGAAAAACTCATTATAATTTTTCATCATATTTAGCCGAAATATAAACTGACAGATATTTACCTAAAACTAATTGCTTATAATTTATGTGTGTAAATTTTATTTCAGTTTTGTATGATGTCTTTTTTTACTTTCGATAAACTCGTGTGTGTCTTGTAACACTTATTATTTAACATCCGTTTTCTATCACTTTGTTTTAATGACATCTTTTGATAGCGATGCATTATATTTCTCGGTGGTGGCCATTTTATTCAAGAGGTGACGTCATTTGTAGCCGTTGACATCGCGTGTCCCTTCTATAAATGCCGATTATCGCACAATTGCCCCTGACGTGCGGGCCAATTACTTTATAATACCCTGACCGTAAAGATAATCATTAATATCATGCTGTACAAATGTGTAAATATTTATACATTTATTCTGAAGAAAACTTTATGGCCGAAACATGTCGATAAATGTTTAAACTATTACAGCGTTGATTATCTTTTTTTCCATATTGTAAATGTATATAGTAACATAATTATTATGTATTATACATGTATATACTTAAGTAATTTATATATAAACCAAAGCTATCTAACAATCTCTAGTAGCAAACAACTTGTTACACTTAGTCTAGCAAAAACGTGAATTACTCAGTAAGTATTACATTTACTCGTCTAATTTGATAATTGTAAATGGATGTTATATACATTCAGGTTTACCAAAGATGTTGAACCAATATCATATTTCGACAAAAAAATCAATAAACAAAGGCATTGTGAAATGTTTTCAAGCAGTATTTTCCATAAGTCAAAGCCAAACAGCTTGTATTTCTAGTAAATAGCATTAAACTATCACATACATGAAACAAATGTAACCTCTATTTGTAAAATATTGAAATCAACTACATGTATCATTAATAACAATATTATAACTTATCAAATATCATACTGGAGTGAACACTTAAAGGTAATTACATGCAATAATTGTTGATATATATTTAAGCAAAGGGTAGACTGCAGTTATTTTAGGCTAACCAGACGGCCTGTTATACAAGCTAGCATTACATGATACAAAGGGCAAATCTTGTAAAAACAGATAATCATATCGAAAGCTATAAAAGACGAACAAAACTTTAATACAGTAAACATGTCTTTGAACTTATGACAATGGTTAAAATAATACAAGTTATTATATCGAAATATGTATATCAAATATCCGATACATTTTCTTTTACATATACTTTAGATACTATTCGAAATAATTGCATTATTCTTTGTAAAACCTACATTGTTGCTGAACACGGTCGCCATTCCCAAAAATCAAACCACGTGTTTGGAAGGCTTAAAAAATAGTATCCTAAATCTTGTACAGCGAAGCATCGCATGTTAAAGTAAAAAAGTAACTCTTATTAAAGTTGACATAATGACTGAAAATTGAGTGCTGAAGAAACAACCTGAAACAAATTCATTGTTCCGCGTAAATCGTAGTTTTTGGCAGAACATTATCGCCGTTCTTCCATAATCAAGCTTCTTACGCTATCATAACAGGAACAAATACATGTAGAATATATTTACAACAAAACTTCCGAAATACAAATAATAAATAAATAAACGAAACTGTAAATTCAATATTTGAAGCTAAATCGCCGGTGTATCATGTCAAAACAATTTCATAGCTCTTAGTTAAACTTACTTTTAAGGGTGAACATAGACGTCGCTCCCCGAAAATATAGGTTCATGTACTTGTATCACCGGCGTAACATGAAAAATATCCACTATTTTTCTTTGGACAATACAACGACACGTCAAAACGTATCGAACACAATTTAAACATAATCACCGAACATGGCGGGACCTTGACAAGACAACCGAAAGCGTTGTTGAAACTATTGAAACTACTTTCCAGAATGCCATGCCAACCAAATATCTCAAAGTTTATTGGCTTATAGTAACCCGCAATAGTTATCTACAAAGTTTGTTTAAATCATGCCCATCGAATTACAATCGGTCCCTCAAGGATTGGAACAATGCTTTACAGAGAATTTTTATATTTCTATATAAAATTAATTGAAATTGTTCTAGTCCAAAATCGCCTGGCGAATGTCTTATAACTTAATTATAACCCGCTGTTACATACTTTTCCTTTCATCCATCTTTTGTCAGGGGAGAGAAATCTTTACAAGAACACATATAGGGTTAATAATTTTGTATAAAACAACAAGGCACACATCTTACGTATTTCGTGTTTTGCAAATTTACCAAGATAGTTCAAATCGCACACCTCTAGTCAATATAGACCCTACCAAAGAGTCAGTTGGCTTAAATAGACTTATTTAAGGAATACTTTTTTTTTAAATAAATAATTAGCTAGATTTCATTATAATTTTAAAGCTGCATCATCAACATCAACAACAACACTTATATTTCATCCAAAGTACAAAAATCTGTATCAATATCGGAAAATGAAGGAAAATTTATGTCAGTCAATAACAACAGAACCGGGGAATGCCTACACTGTATATACATGAAAAGTGTACATATAATGCTGGTTAGAGTAAAAGAAAAGATATTTTGTGAGAAGACCCAGTATGGTGGTAAAAATTTCCACGTGCTCAATGGATATCAGGGGAACGATAACGGACCATAAAGGCTCACTTGTATTCAAATACCGTGTCAAATGTTCATCTCATCTTGATGGCAAAGGTTAAGGTCGCTCATGGGACTATATCTCCCAAGCCCTTGGAATATTTTCATGAAACATTAGACTCAAATATTCATCTTATGCAGAGTATGTATAGAAACCGTTTTTCGAATGTGCCAGCTCAGTAATGTGAAGGTCACTTACGGGTAAAATGTCATCAGACAATATCATCTTAACCCCTTGAAGCATTTTCACAAAACTTTGACCAAATGTTCATCTTATTATGTTTACAACATTCTAGGTCACTCTTTAGTGTCAAAGGTCATGAGACTAAATATCACGAACTTGTTAGACAATTCAAATGAAAAGTGTTTATAACTTCATCTCATCGCTTCATATCCGGTTGGGATTTTTGTATTGCACTGCATTACTCCATTCATTTGTTTCCTTTTAATTCACTTTCTCCGACGGCACTTTCCGAGAAAGATGTTACCCACAATATTTACCGTTGTTTTGACAAAAACATACCTTATGTTGCTATTTAAATCGTAATTACATGTTGAAATGCAGCGCAGTAGTTTTTATATGACCCAGCAAAAAGTAAGAAGTCATTTATTGGTAAAGACACGACATGAATACGAAAGAACTGCAAGCAGCGACATTGTTTTATGGTTCTATCATGTTTTCCATTTAACTGTCGATTTTTATGGAACATATTCAAACTGTTAGGCCTTTTTCTTATTTGTGTGTTCCAATTTGTAATCATTTAGAATATTTATCAATACATCACGTTGATTAAGTTATCATGTACATTTATAGAAATATTTTTCATTGCCTTGCCTTGATATGAGGAGAAGTTTGTCTGCATCAGACCGTAATAATTGTAGCTTTAAGCAGATTTAATTACTTAGATATAGATCAATTTGGGTAAATTAATCATAAAAATGTATTAAGCATGTTGGCAGTAAATGTTTGCCAGAGTATATAGTGCAATTAGTGAGAAAGTTATCATAAATACGCCAGATTGTTGCCCGTTCACCAAATATAACATCAATAAGTGGATTTAGGAATATTATGTTTCAATGCGGAACAGAGGGTGAATATAATTATTATCACATTGGCACATATAAGATAATTTTATAAGATTTTAAAAGAAGAACTCAGTGTCTGGAAAAACGACTGGATATTGTATCAGTATAGCCTCAAATTAATTTTTTTTAATAAAAAACAGTACAAAACGCGGCACCAGTGTTTGTACACATCACAGACGCATCTTCTATGTCAACGGACAAAAACACGTATCACTACAAAGGAAAATTAGTATGACACTGTGATAAACATTTTAGTGTCACATCTACGTGGGATTTCGTTGTTTTCAGGTATAAATATAATGGCACAAGAACTTAACTCAGGCGGATATCATACTAAATGCAATTGAGTGCTGAAAATGTTATTCGGTTGAATATACATTGCACATAATCAATTTAATCCGAGAAAACTAATGCTACACAAATACGATGTTTCACAGAAAATAGACATATGCAATACTTACAAATGTATACAAGTGTTATAAAGTTATCCGATTTCACTTGAATTTGTATACTTATATCTCGAAGGGCAGTAAGTTTATTTTTGTCCACTAGCAGCAGAAGCTATTGAAAGGTGCATTGCCCTATTAGATGTAACATAGGTTGATTACTTGAGATTGAGGGACTGAGCGAAACGGAATGAACAGTGACAGTGAGACTTTTGTGATAGCAAACATTTAGAGTCAAATTGTATGTGCTTTTTATGGATCCGAGAAGTTTTAAAACTTTCCCATTTGCTAGCGTAACAGATGACATAACGATGGCAAAACATCCCTTACTCGTGTTTTGGAACGGTTACAGAAAGGTTCACGGCTATACGAGTTCTGGTATTTGTGCATTTGGATTGGTTTCAAATATTATCAGTTTAATTGTATTAACAAGAAAGCACATGATTAAGCCAACAAATTGTATTTTGATAGCTTTTGCAATGGTGGATTCTTTCCTCATCTTTGATTATCTTGTTTACGCGTTTAACGTATACATTTTAACAGAACCAGTATGGAGTTATTATCATTCAGAGGGATGGATGTATTTCAATCTAATTGCAAACTACACTCTTATCACGTGCCACAACGTGTCAGTGTGTTTTACTGTGTACCTGGCGGTTTTCAGATACGTGTTTGTCTGTCGTAATGGGCTTGGACACCGACAGTGTAGTATAAACAAAACTATCATCACACTAGTCATAGCCGGTACAGCTACAGTCATATTTCCGTTCCAAGCTGCTTTGTTTTAAAGTCGTTAAAAACGCCGATGTAATTCCTGTCAATACCACTGGTTACTGGATTATAAATTCGGATATTGTAGAAGAAAATAGCTATTTTAGAATGTTCGTATTTTGGTACAATGCTGCCATGAGGATACTACCGTGCATATTGTTGACACTACTAAGTAGCATGATTATAATACATATGTATCGTGGAAACCAATTCCGACAGCGGATGCAGCTGACACCTAGGTCGGACAATACAAGCAACCGCACTACTAAGATGCTATTGTCCGTAGTCATCTGTTTTGTGGCTACTGAACTGCCACAAGGCATTTTATTATCTATCAGCGGCTTCGATGATATTTTCTTTGAGGAGGTTTATGTTTACTTAGGGGACGTTATGGACCTGTTAGTTTTGATAAATTCCTCAGTGAACTTTATATTATACTGCTCGATGAAAAAACAATTCAGAGACACGTTCAAAAGCTTGTTTACGAACAAGCTTGATTCCACTGAAACAACGAGAGGACGTTGATAAACATGAAAACTCGTTCAAATGATAACATTGACGCGAAGCACGGGATTTTCAGCACAAACCTGCTAAAATAGCTGAATACTCAGTATATTGATCAATACCTAAGAGTGTGTAAAATTCGTTGGAAAATGTGTTGTTCCTGTAGAAAATTGTTCTCAAAAACCCTCAAACGACATCTGTCAATGAAGTTAAATTGTATGTTTTTTTTCACAGTGAGCATGTCTTGATCCAAATTCATTATCATATACAATGTGCATGTGTACTAGCTCTTAGTACATCTATTTTGTTTGAGAATTGGGAACTTTGTATTACATTACGCCCGTTTTTAGTTAAAATATTCTGATTGGGAATGTGCAACGTCTCACCTTAGCACACTTGACACGGTTCCATCCATAGGAGTACTGTAGTATTTTAAGATGCCTTTGAGTAAAAACAATGAACATACATTTTTTGTGATTCCATTACCGTAGGAGAACAAAAGGATACAGAATCCTGTTAATGAATTTAAGAAAATTATCACTTAAAAACTTCAAATTATAGTCTAGTGACTTAAAGTAAAGAAATGAATGGAAATGAATATCCTCTGCAACAGACACGGGGAAAAAAAGAAAAAAAAGAAAGAAAGAAATGAATGGACAAGAGAACTGAATTCTAAAATAGTTTAGACTCAGAAGAAATGATATACCTGTACATAACTGATTATCTACATCTTAAACATATTTATCATAATTTTAATGTGATATACTATAGTTTACTTATCTATTAATTTATTACATATAATACAATTATCATATCTAATTATCATGTTTTTAACAGAATGTTTTATTCTCCTTATCATTTTCGCTTCTAGACTTCGAAAACTTGATTACAAAAAAAATGTAAATCAGTACGTATTTCTGCTTTGACGTCTGAATCCCTACTAAGTCATTCTGGTCTTGACTTGAGTTTGATTGTTAGGAGATAATTTACACAAAGAAGCGACTGATAGTTTAACACTGAAGATTGTAGCGAAGGTCCATAACATTGACTAATTTTCAGGCTCATTTTCACCGCTTATTTTCAAGACCGGCTTAATTTCAAGATTTTAGGGTATAAAAGTGTGACAGAATTTGTTCACCCAGTTGTTTTGGAAGATGATTGTTTTCAATAAGCACCACCTTATTGGATTGCTATGAATCATGTAATATTCTACTTTAATACAGTCCGCAATCATTCATACGCAATTTATACAGTTCGATGAGACTCAAATCAAACTGCAAACACAGATCAACAAAGTCCACGAGATTTAGGTATACATCTGCCAAAATTGTATTTCTGAAACATTAATGTATATAGCTTAGCCTAATAATAAAATGATAACAATTATTCAGCCTGTAACTGGCTACTCTTTAACTTCTCAATGTTATTTTAAGCTTATTTTCCGTGGTCAAATTTTATTTGACATAAAATTAAGATAATTCAACAATTTTGACTTAATGGGCATGGTTTTCACTGATCGGCGCAAACCGGATTTCATGCAAACTATTTGATATTGAGAGTATGTTCCAGTATTACAGTGTATCTAAATGTTTTATCAAAACCATATTTAAAGCATAAAACAAAGAATTATCAAACAAACGAAACATTGTATAACAATTGCTTTAACTTTGTCCATATAACATTTATTTTTCAGTATTCGAAAGAGAAACGAGAATAACTAACTTACTTATCAAAAGCATTTTGTGTAAATATGAAAGACATAAAAAATGTCTCAACGATACATTCAAACATAAATAAGGACATTTTGTATAAGGGATACATTGGATAAAGCGAAGTATGCTTTGCCACAATAACAGAAATCAATTTGAGACTGTGATACATTGTACCATCACATGCCTAAAGGTTAACTCTATGTGAACCATACAAATATAACCTTTAGATATAGAGCAATATTATAAAGTCCAATATTTAAGGCTAAGTCGGCAGTGTAGTACTAGATCACACATATTTAAAACTGGCTTATTATCGAGATTTTAGGGCATAACAGAGTGACATAATTCTGTTCACCCAATGTTTTTGAAGGTGATTGTTTTCAATAAGCACCACCTTATGGGATTGCTATGGGTCATGTAACGTTCTTCCTTAATACAGCCCGCGATCATTCATACGCAACTCATACAGTTCGATAAAACTCAAATCAAACTGCAAACACAGATCAACAAAGTCCAAGAGATTTAGGTATATATCTGCCAATATTGTATTCCTGAAACAATTAATTAAATGTATAAAGCTAATAATAAAAGGAGTATTATTTTTAGCTTATTTCCGATGGTCGACATTTATTTGAAGTAAATAAAATTCAACGATATTGATTTAATGGGCAGTGGTTTTCAATGATCGACGCAACATGGGATTTTATGCAAGTTATTTAAATCTAGAATATGAAACGGTATTACATGTAATCTATGTGTTAATAAGAAAACAAAGAAATATCAAACAAACAATACATTGCTTAACAATTGCGTTAACTTTGTCCATATAACATTTATTTTTCAGTAATTTAAAGAGAAATGAAAATAGCCAACTTACTTATCAAAAGCATTTCGTGTGAACATAAAATGCATTAAAGGAATTATAATAATATATTCAAACACAAATAACGAAATTTTGTGTAAGGGATACAAGGAAACTGGATAAAGAGAAGCGTGCTTTGCCACAATAACAGAAATCAATTTGAGACTGTGATACCATAACATGCTTAAGGGTAAACTCTATGTGAACCATACGTCAAATGTAACTTTAAGATATATAGCAATATCCAAATCAAGTCCAATATTTAAGGTTAAGTCGGCAGCAGTGTAGTACTAGATCACACATATTTATTGATATCAATTTATTACTACCCATTCTTCAAGAAAAGATATCACCTCGAATATCAAGCGAATAGTATCAGAAACCTTTTCCAAAATAACGCTTACACGTTGACACCATTGTGAACGTTTATGCTAATTTCATATATCTTGTATTTCAGTGTGCGTTATTTGATAATGGCAAAATTCAAACCCTTTCGTTTCAATCTAAGATCGGCATATAGAGGTCTATTCCATGTTCGGTGATTACTGAAGACAAGCGGAAAATTAACATAAAGCATTCATTGCATATCTTCCGAAAATATTCATTATAGTTGCTCTTATGCTTTTATCCAAAATATAATATTCATATGAACCCAATAGTTAAGAATAGACATAATTACATTTCAATGAGTTTGCTAGATATCTCCATTCGTCTGCAAGGAACAATTTAAAATGGCTCAGTTATCCTTATTTCCGCCAGATAAGGCTAATGTATAATTTCTACTCATCGTCTCCTATTCATATTACAAACATGAACTATTCAGCTATCTTAGTAATGTCTGTCAAGACCATTTGGTCTGTATCTGTTCGGATCGCCTCCGTTACGGCCCCATCTGTTTGCTGCCTGGTCTGCGGCTGAATCTCTCCCACCACATGAACCGCCTTGATTCCATTCCCATGCATTACTGAAAATGATGCACAGTTGAACATGTGAAAATGGCTACCACAATTAAGCAGTTACCTCCCTTAACCTTGCCTAAACTTAAGTAGCCCAATTCAATTTGGCTATTTATGTCAAACAGCAAGTGAATGTACTAAGCATCCACATACTTTAAGCAGCAACGTTCTGACTGGCTAATTTTCCACATCTCCAATATACTCTATTTGAAATGATGTTGTCAAGAACAACTGTAATTCATAAAGCAAATCCAAAACAACTCATCGAGCAATTTTACAAAGAAAGTAATGTCACAGTGATACATAATACAATTCATATTTTGAATATCGTATTTTACCAAGTAATCAGGATTCAGGAAGTTCCTCTAGCCTTATTAACGTTGCGACATGCCGACCACCAGTTCCTCTCTGAGCGGCCTTGTAATTCCCGCGTGCGTGGAAGTATTTGTCAGCTCCTATAGTATTTGCTCGACGCATGTCACTGGAAAAAATATTTGAATTAAAAAAAGAGTTTTTTTATATATTTCAGTTAATACATGTAGTTACAAGTAAACCAGAACATGAGAATAAGAATTAGTGCAATTTACTCCGGCAATCATTCACTTCAAATATGCGCTATACATTATTATATATATTATCCTCACTTTTATGAGAACAGCCCAAAGACCCGTAAAGCTATATGGAACTACATGCCACGTTACAATAATTTTTCAGACAATTATTATTAGAGATCATTGGCTCCATTCCAGTTTTATTCAACCAGAAATATGCGATAGTGATGTTAGTAGGATTGAAATGGATACAGGGAAAAAATAATTGTGGAAATTATACATTTTACTGAATAAAATTAAATGAAGCTCAAACATTAAATGAAAAATACGATATTGAGTGATGCCATGTCCAAATATATTTTTAAGAGTATAAAACGTTCATAAAGACCCTACATACTCGTACATTTGTATAAAAGCACTAAGTGGATTTGGGGAAATTATGTGTCATACGCTACGCAGGATAGATATACAATTTAATTCACACATATTTAACATCAGTCAGTCGAATGGACACCAGTTAAAATCAGAGAAAAGTGAAACCCTACAAAGGACAAAATAGTAAAGATGTGATTTCAAAGTTATTTTAACATGTCGTGAATGCGTTATGAGATTTCATTGTTTACTGTTATATGAATTCGTGGATCTTGTTTCTGTAATCATGTGCAGGAAATACTTCTAGTTTCTTCTTAAATTGAAGGTAATATTTTATCCAGTTAATCATTGAAAATTAGTCATGAAGACCAAATATAACGGTTCTTCGTTGTCAAAACTTGTTTCGGGGTAACGGCTCCTTGTTGTTATATATTAGCGAAACTAGCAATACGGTCATAAAATTTGTGTTTGTTTACCACTTGTGAGGTAATCCCCCCGTAAAATGTTATTTTTTTTCTTCTGTGGTTGGATTATCCAGAAACAAAATTTTCCTTAAAATTTTTTTTTTTTTCCTTCCTGATGGTTGGTTTCTTTAAAATTTCAAATAAAGTAGATTTAGAATATTTCTTTCGAATATTGATACGGTATTTACATGTTTTCGTTGAGTTCTTAGCAAAGGCAGAATGTTAGATTCCACTGAATTCCACTGATTGGCAGTGCAACCATAAATTGTAAGCATTCCTTCCCGTTCGGTTTAGACACCGAACGGGATGACAAATAAGGGGTGTTCTAGTTTTGGTCATTATGAAGTGATTTATTTCGTTTCGAAGACAAACACCTAGATCTACTGATTTAAATTTAAAATGAAATGAATAATTTTCCAACAGTTTTTGTTTATTTGACAGCAGGAACAAAGACATGGAGTGAAATGATATACCTATTTAGTGTTCATTATGATTTTGCGATCATGATCTTGAACTTTTCATTTTCCGTCTTGTTTTCAGTCGTTGTATGAATAATTCGAATTTACCAAGCTGAAAGTATAGCTGTACTAAAATATTTAAAGCTTATGTGTTAGCTGAAACGCACTAACGCATCTCTAATTAGCTGTTTACCGTGAAAAATACATTCAACGCTTAAGTTTGTACAAAACAGTTGTCACAATTAAACATGCACTAGATACATCGTCTTTTGTTTCGCTCTGTACTCAGTTATACTAGACATGTGTTGGCGGATAGCTGATGTGAGGTTGGACATCGGAGGACGGACAAAATGAAGGGGTGTTCTCAAAATGATCAATTCATATTATTTAAGGCCAATACACAAAATTGAATATTTCTGTTATTTATTACAAATACTTTTTTTTGTAATTGTAAAAATACAACACAAGGGATTCACGTGTGACGTAAATTAAATTAAATTGTTTCAACTTCAGTTTCTGCAGTATAGATTGTCTAATTGTCACAGCAAGTGACACCACTATTCGGTGATATCACCAAAAACCTCTGTGAATACATGATGTCACCTATTGATGATAGCCCCTACTCAAATCTGATATGTGAGATCACCTATTCCAATATGTGACGTCTATGGGACACTGTTTTACTTTTTAATGCACTTTTGTGACATAACCATTTTGCATCACCCATTGAACGGGTGATATCCTATATTCAAATAGTTACTATCACCTATTAGAAAAATTTTCTTTTAACAAAGAATCAGCTAGTACATTCAAACAATAAGTCGTTTTAGGTGATAGCATCATCAATTAGGATAATTGATATCACAAATACAAATATGTGATATCACCATTTCGAATAGTTCATATCACATAATCAAAGGGAAGTAGAGGTGAGTATATTGGGGCAGGTTTGGCCTTTCAAGGATATTTGACAATTGGTGAGATATTGGCTCGAGGGCCTGAAGGCTGAGGGCCAATTTAAACCAAGAAATGAATAAGTAGATTGTAAAAGAAAAAACAACCAATTTGACCAAGGCAGTTTGCCAATTTAGCCTTTAGGCACACCTGTCCCGTAGTTTTTATTGCATATGTTGAACATTATTTTTTTTTTTTTTTTTTTTGGTCCCCTTTTCTGTTTTTTTTTTTTTTTTTTTTTTTTTTTGAACATCGGTTTTGCTAAAAATGGGAAAAGATAAGACAAGTAGATACAAAACACACACTCCTGCAATACTCATTCTATTTCATAAAAATAAATATACTTGAATGAATGAATTATTCATACTATCCACAAAAGCATACGTGTCAGTTTCAGCATTTCACTGCTCAATAAGCCCATCTAAATTCAATAAACGATGAGATAGAGACGTCAGTTACGTCTACGTTGGCAATTACGTCAACGTTTTCACGTGCTGATGGTCTTGCGTTGCTGCACAGTTGACCGGAAATAGCCTCAATATGGACCATTTCTCACACACTAGCAAAGTGTGCCGATATCAGTTACCGGCACACTACGTTACGTGATCGTTTTATCGGCCCATATCACCGAAAATCAAGGCAAATTTGATACTATATATAGTAACATATGCAATAATTA
Organism: Saxidomus purpurata; assembly: GCA_022818135.1. Taxonomy (NCBI): domain Eukaryota; kingdom Metazoa; phylum Mollusca; class Bivalvia; order Venerida; family Veneridae; genus Saxidomus; species Saxidomus purpurata. The sequence goes on from JAFMSR010000017.1 coordinate 28,750,722, forward strand.
GAGGTTATTGTACGGGGCAGGTGTGCCTTAAAGCGATATTGGCACAATTGGTGAGATATTGGCCAATTTGAACCAAGTGCGCCAATATCGCCTTAAGGCACACCTGTCCCGTATAATTATCTTTTTATTGCCTATGTTGAACATCGGTTTTGCTGAATATGGGAAAAGATAAGACAAGTAGATACAAAACACACATTCCTGCAATACTCATTCTATTTCATAAAAATAAATATACTTGAATGAATAAATTATTCATACTATCCACAAAAGCATACGTGTCAGTTTCAGCATTTCATCTGCTCAATAAGCCCATCTAAAATCAAGAGATTTCTGCGTCCTCTCGAAGGCCATTTTCCGTTACGTCTACATTATCAATTACGTCAACGTTTTCACGTGCTGACGGTCTGGCGTTGCTGCACAGTAGACCGGAAATAGCTTTAATATGGATTTTCTGGCACACTAGCAAGTGTGCCGATATCAGTTATCGGCACACTACGTCACGTGATCGTTTTATCGGCCCATATCACCGAAAATCTAGTCAAATTTGATACTGTATTAACATATGCAATAATACATGATATCACTTATTCGAATTACAAAAAATAATATTATAATAAATAACAAAAACACTTTTGTTTACTTGTCTTAAACAATAATTATCATTTTGAGAACACCCCTTCATTTTGTTCGTCCTCTGATGTCCAACCTCACATCAGGTATCCGCCAACACATGTCTACTACTAACTATGGACAAAAGCCAAGTACGAGACATTTACACAGACATGTAAAGTTCCGTGAATGGTAAACGTCAGACTTTACTCATCATTTTCCTCTGTTTGATGAGTCTGAAACGCGCGCAGCTAGATAGCAATCGACGTAGTTATGGCAACGAAGAGCCGTTATGCTTGTTCACTCTGTTCATGTTCCGCAAATACTTATGTTTTTGCAGTATGTATATCAACATGTACACAATTTATACAACTGTGTGCCGATTGTTAGAATGGAATGAGGAATTGATATGAACAAGACGTTTACTGCGTTTTTAGTATAATTACCAGGAATAGTCAAAATATGACAAGTAGTGAATTATCCTATTTTAAACTCAAGTCGATCATTACTGTACAACGAAAGTTCGAAAGAAACTAGGAATATTGCTGATTTCTTGGTAAATTCACCTATTATTTTTAATGCATTACAGCTTGGAGCTACCCTATTGTCTACTGTAACGGAGGATTTTACGATGACCGAAAGTGCCTTATTCGTCTTTTATGACGGTTACAGAAAAATTCACGGCTACACGAGTCTTGGTATTTGCGTGTTCGGATTGGTTTCAAATATTCTAGGTTTAATTGTATTGACAAGAAAGCACATTATTAAGCCAACAAACTGTATTTTGGTGGCTCTTGCAATAGTTGACTCTCTCCTTATACTTGTTTATCTTGTTTACGTGATTTACTTTTTCATTTTAACAGATCCATTAGGGGTTTCTCATTCAGAGCGTTGGATGTATTTCATTCTTATTGCAAATTACAGTCTTAACACGTGCCATAACGTGTCGATGAGTTTTACTGTGTACCTGGCGGTTTTCAGATACTTGTTTGTCTGTCGTAATGAACTTGGGAACCGACAGTGTTGTATAAACAAAACAATTCTCACACTAGTCATAGCCGGTACAGCAACAGTCCTGCTTTCCGTTCCAATCTATTTTGTTTCTAAAGTCGTTAAAATCACCGATGTATTTTCTGTCAATGCCACTGGCTACTTGATTGTTAATTCAGACTTTGTAGAAGAAAGTGTTCATTTTAGAATATTCGTATTTTGGTTACATGCTGTAATAAGAATTTTTCCGTGCATACTGTTGACAGTCTTAAGTAGCAAGATAATCGTATATATGTACCGTGGAAACCAATTCCGACAACAGATGCAGCTGGCACCAAGGTCGGACCATACAAGCAACCGTACTACTAGAATGTTATTGTCCGTAGTTATCTGTTTTGTAGCTACGGAACTGCCACAAGGCATTTTATTAGCTATCAGCGGCTTCGATAATTCTTTCTTTGAGGAGGTTTATACAAACCTAGGGGACGTTATGGACCTGTTAGTTTTAATAAATTCCTCAATGAACTTTATTTTATACTGCTCGATGAATAAACAATTCAGAGACACGTTAAAAAGCTTGTTTACAAAGTAGCTGTGTACTTGATCTGGTCTTTAAACTACAAGAAGACTGTGATGAATACAAAATTTAGATATTCGAAAAAATTTGTAAGCTTGTCGCCAAAATTCTTAGTGTTCATTTACAAAAAATGAATTTTAAAGTGCTCAATAGCATATCATAAACTGGACAAAAGGAACTAATAAATAACACACAAGCTTGTTTCAAAAGAGTGACGATTATGTATGTGAACTTGAAAATCTACAAGCTTGAAAAAGTGTGAGGGGTAGAGTAGAGTCAGCAGGGATAGTGTGTAACTAAATAACCATGAATACATGAATACAAGTCACAAAGAATTTTTTATGGAACTTGAAACGGAGTCAAAGCGTATATAATTGTAGACTGTGTTACTCTTTATTTTACTTGATAGGGATATGACTGTAAAGGGACATTGTTACAGAGATCCCTACCATCGTCAAGCCGGTAGTGTCCTTAGGCAAGACACAATTAATTCCACATTGCCTCTCTCTCTTTGAGGTGGATTCCATCTGGTATGAGTCTCGAGAGCGATTTGTATAAGTTGTAAGAACTTGTTTTGCAATCGAGAATAAAGAATTAGTATAAACTAACAGAGATTAAAACATGGATGTGATAGGAATATAATCAAAATAAGACAATACTGATATATGAGGATCACGGAACGAAACAAGGCTTTAAAAATGATTATGTTTTGAGAAAGTATATTGATATTGCTGTTGTGTTCGTATAAATTAAACTCAAAATAAAAGCCGAGAAAGAGTTGATTTTTAATTTCTAACTATCCCCAAACAGTTAAGGTCCTTTGAACAGTTTAAGTTTAGTCCAGCGAAAATGTTCACCGAGCTAAACAAAATTAATGCTTCTACTGTGCCTGAGAGGGTTATAAAATATTTATGATATTACAGTCGGAATAAAGCTAAATATCACTAGCATGAAATATTCATAATATTAGATATTGATATTTGAGCTTAAAGCATGGAAATCTGAACGCTAATATCAAGTATCATGTAATTTAGTGGCAACATTTAGGCATTTTTGGTTACATCATGTCAGACCTCTTTATTTCTTTATTATTGTGACAAAGTGAATGATATGAATACTACAGTACAACTGCACCTCGTATTAAAAAAACATTGATTTGCAGACGAAACATGGTCATAAAAAAGCATTTTGTGTTTTCTATTTCATTTATATGTACCAACTTGAATTTATTTTAAAAAGTGTTACAAGTCCCATTATTTTAAGTCATCGTATTTTTGAATACTAGCAATATTAGTAGTCAACTATTTAAAACAAATATCACACTTTTCAAAGTAAATGCAACACGATACCTTATTTTATTTTAAGGTTTAGTGCAAAATAAACATCGTTTTTTGGCTTTTCATGATTATTAGCCAGCATCAATATTGATACATAATACTTACAGGGCTATTGAAAAACTCATTATAATTTTTCATGATATTTAGCCGAAATATAAACTGACAGATATTTACCTAAAACTAATTGCTTATAATTTATGTGTGTAAATTTTATTTCAGTTTTGTATGATGTCTTGTTTTACTTTCGATAAACTCGTGTGTGTCTTGTAATTCTTATTATTTAACATCCCTTTTCTATCACTTTGTTTTAATGACCTCTTTTGATAGCGATGCATTATATTTCTCGGTGGTGGCCATTTTATTCAAGAGGTGTCGTCATTTGTAGCCGTTGACATCGCGTGTCCCTTCTATTAGTGCCGATTATCGCACAATTTCCCCTGACGCGCGGGCCAATTACTTTATAATGCCCTGACCGTAAAGATAATCATCAACATCATACTGTACAAATGTGTAAATATATATACATTTATTCCGAAGAAAACTCTATGGCCGAAACATGTCGATAAATGTTTAAACTATTAGAGCGTTGATTATCTTTTTATTCGTAGTGTAAATGTATATAGTAACATATGTATTATACATGTATATACTTAAGTAATTTATATATAAACCAAAGCTATCTAACAATCTCTAGTAGCAAACAACTTGTTACACTTAGTCTAGCAAAAACGTGAATTACTCAGTAAGTATTACATTTTCGCGTCTAATTTGATAATTGTAAATGGATGTTATATACATTCAGGTTTACCAAAGATGTTGAACCAATATCATATTTCGACAAAAAAATAAATAAACAAAGGCATTGTGAAATGTTTTGAAGCAGTATTTTCCATAAGTCAAAGCCAAACAGCTTGTAATTCTAGTATATAGCATTAAACTATCACATACATGGAACAAATGTAACCTCTACTTGCAAAATATTGAAAACAACTACATGTATCATTAATAACATAATTATAATCTATCAAATGTCACACTGGAGGGAACACTTAAAGATAATAACATGCAATAATTGTTGATATATATTTATTATAAGCAAAGCGTAGACTGCAGTTATTTAGGCTAACCAGCTTGTTATACAAGCTAGCATTACATGATACAAAGGACAAATCTTGTAAAAACAGTATAATATATTCATGCATATATATATATGCAAATAGAATACATTTACAACAAAACTTCCAAAAGCATCGCATGTACAAGTAAAAAAGTAAACGATTAAAGTTGATATAATAACTGTAAATTGAGTGCTGAAGAAACAAGCTGAAACAAATTCATTGTTCCGCGTAAATCGTAGTTTTTGGCAGAACATTATCGCCGTTCTTCCATAATCAAGCTTCTTACGCTATCATAACAGGAACAAATAGAATATATTTACAACAAAACTTCCGAAATACAAAAAAATAAATAAATAAACAAAACTGTAAATTCAATATTTGAACCTGAATCGCCGGTGTAACATGTCAAAACAATTTGAAATTCATAGCTCTTAGTTAAACTTACTTTTAATGGTGAACATAGAGTGACGTCGCTCCCCGAAAATATAGGTTCATGTACTTGTATCACCGGCGTAACATGAAAAGTATCCTGTATTTTTCTTTGGACAATACAACGACACGTCAAAACGTATCGAACACAATTTAAACATAATCACCGAACATGGCGGGACCTTGACAAAACAACCGAAGGCGTTGTTGAAACTATTGAAACTACTTCTCCGAATGCCATGCTGACCAAATATCTCAAAGTTTATTGGCACGTAAAAACGCGCAATAGTTATCTACAAACTAAGTTTGTTTAAATAATACCATCGAATTAAAATTAGTCCCTCAAAGATTGGAACAATGCTTTACAGAGAATATTTATATTTCTATATAAAACGTTGAAATTGTTCTAGTCCAAAATCGTCTAGCGAATGTCTTATAACTTAATTATACCCCGCTGTTACATGCTTTTCCTTTCATCCATCTATTGTCAGGGGAGTGAAATCTTTACAAGAACACATACAGGGTTAATCATTTTGTATTAAACAACAAGGCACAAATCTTACGTATTTCAGTTTTGCAAATTTACCAAGATAGTTCAAATCGTACACCTCTAGTCAATATAGACCCTGACCAAGAATCAGTTGGTTTAAATAGATTTATTTAGGGAATTATTTTTTTAAAGAAATAATTAGCCAGATTTCATCATAATTTTAAAGCTGGTATCATCATCAACATCAACAATAACACTTATATTTCATCCCAAGTACAAAAATCTGTATCAATAATGGAAAATGAAGGAAACTTCATATCAGTCAATAACAACTGAACTGGGGAAAGCCTACACAGTATACATGAAAAGTGTATATATAATGCTGGTTAGAGTACAAAAAAAAGATGTTTTGTCAGAAGACCCAGTATCATGGTGGTAAAAATTTCCACGTGCTCAATGGATATCAGGGGAACGATAACGGGCCATAAAGGCTCACTTGTTATCCAAATACCGTGTCAAATGTTCATCTCATCTTGATGGCAAAGGTTAAGGTCGCTCATGGGACTATATCTCCCAAGCCCCTTGGAATATTTTCATGAAACATTAGACTCAAATATTCATCTTATGCAGAGGATGTATAGAAACAGTTTTTCAAATGTGCTAGCTCAGTAATGTGAATGTCACTTACGGGTTAAATGTCATCAGACAATATCATCTTAACCCCTTGAAGCATGTTCACAAAATTTTGACCATGTCATGTTCATCTTATCATGTTTACAAAATTCTAGGTCACTCTTTAGTGTCAAAGGTCATGAGACTAAATATCACGAACTTGTTAGACAACTTTAATGAAAAGTGTTTATAGGTTCATCTCATCGCTTCATATCCGGTTGGGAACTTTGTATTGCACTGCATTACTCGATTCATTTGTTTCCTTTTAATTCACTTTCTCCGACGGCACTTTCCACGAGATGTTACCCACAATATTTACCGTTATTTTGAAAAAATATACCTTATGTTGCTATTTAAATCGTAATTGCATGTTGAAATGTAGCGCAGTAGTTTTATATGACCCAGCAAAAAGTAAGAAGTCATTTATTTCAACACCTTTTGGTAAAGACACGACATGAATACTAAAGAACTGCAAGCAGCGACATTGTTTATGGTTCTATCATGTTTTCCATTTAACTGTTGATTTTTATGGAACATATTCAAACTGTTAGGCCTTTTTCTTATTTGTTTGTTTCCAATTTGTAATCATTTAGAATATTTATCAATATATCACGTTGATTAAGTTATCATGTACAGTTCTGGAAATATTTTTCATTGCCTTGCCTTGATATGAGGAGAAGTCGTAATTGTGGCTTTAAGCAGATTTAATTACTTAGATATAGATCAATTTAGGGAAATTAATTATAAAAATGTATTAAGCATGATGGCAATAAAGGTTTGCCGGATAATATAGTGCAATTAGTGATAAAGTTATCATAAATACGCCAGATTGTTGCCCGTTCACCAAATATAACATCAATAAGTGGATTTAGGTATATTATGTTTAAATGCATGTGGTGAATATAATTATTATCACATTGGCACATATAAGATAATTTTATAAGATTTTAAAAGAAAAACACAACTCAGTGTCTGGAAAAACGACAGTATATTATATCAGTATAGCCTCAAATAAAAAAGCCAGTAAAACGCGGCACCAGTGTGTGTACACATCAAAGACGCATCTTTTATGTCAACGAACGAAAATGCGTATCACTACAAAGGAATAAAAAGTATGGCACAGTGATAAACATTTTAGTGACATTTAGCAATGTATCCATCTACGTGGGATTTCGTTGTTTTCAGGGATAGATATAAGAACACAATAACTTGCGGATATCATATTAATTGTTGTAATTTTGTGCTGAAAAATGCTATTCGGTTGGATATACATTGCACATAATCAATTTAATCCGAGAAAACCAATGGTACACAAATACCATGCTGCACACGAAATAGACATATGCAATAGGTACAAATGTATACAAGTGTTGTAAAGTTATCCGATTTCACTTGAACTTGTGTGCTTATATCTCTGAGGGCAGTAAGTTTGTTCTGTCCACTATGACTTGTGCTGCAGCAGAAGTAATTGAAAGGTGCATTGGCCTATTAAATGTAACATAGAGGGGTTACCGGATATTAAGGGACTGAGCGAAACGGAATGAACAGAGACAATGAGACTTTTGTGATAGCAAACATTTAGAGTCAAATTGTATGGGCTTTTTAAAGATCCAAGAGGTTTTTAAACTTTCCCATTTGCTAGCGAAACAGATGACATAACGATGGCAAAAAATCCCTTACTCGTGTTTTGGAAAGGTTCACGGCTATACGAGTTCTGGTATTTGTGCGTTTGGATTGGTTTCAAATATTCTCAGTTTAATTGTATTGACAAGAAAGCACATGATTAAGGCAACAAACTGTATTTTGATAGCTCTTGCAATGGTGGATTCTTTGCTCATCTTTGTTTATCTTGTTTACGCGTTTTACTTCTACATTTAACAGAACCAGTATGGAGTTATTATCATTCAGAGGGATGGATGTATTTCAATCTAATTGCAAACTACACTCTTATTACGTGCCATAACGTGTCGATGATTTTTACTGTGTACCTGGCGGTTTTCAGATACTTGTTTGTCTGTCGTAATGAGCTTGGAAACCGACAGTGTAGTATAAACAAAACTATTATCACCCTAGTCATAGCCGGTACAGCTTCAGTCTTATTTTCCGTTCCAAGCTACTTTGTTTCTAAAGTCGTTAAAAACGCCGATATAATTCCTGTCAATAACACTGGTTACTGGATTATAAATTCGGATTTTGTAGAAGAAAATAGCTATTTTAGAATGTTCGTATTTTGGTTACATGCTGCCATGAGGATACTACCGTGCATATTGTTGACACTATTAAGTAGCATGATTATCATACATATGCATCGTGGAAACCAATTCCGACAGCGGATACAGCTGGCACCAAGGTCGGACAATACAAGCTACCGTATTACTAAGATGCTATTGTCTGTAGTCATCTGTTTTGTAGCTACTGAACTGTCACAAGGCATTTTCATAGTTGTCAGCAGCTTCGATGATAATTTTATACTGCTCGATGAATAAACAATTCAGAGACACGTTCAAAAGCTTGTTTACGAACAAGTTTGATTCCGTTGAAACAACGAAAGGTCGTTGATAAACATGAAAACTCGTTCAAATGATTACATTGACGTTATATTAAACTCGGGATTTTAGCATAAACCGTTCATAATGCTAAAATAGCTTATATTGATCAATACATAAAAGTGTGTAAAGCTCGTTGGAAAATGTTTTGTTCCTGTAGAAAATTATACTCAAACACCGTAAAACTACATCTGTCAATGAAGTTAAATTGTATGAATTTTCTCAAAGGAATCATGTCTTGATTCGAATTCATTATCATATTACGTGTGTGTTAGCTCTTAGTACAGCTGCTATTTCATTTGATAATTGGGAACTTTGTATTGCATTACGCCCGATTTTAGTTAAAAATGAAAAAATAAGAAATGTGAAACGTCTCGCCGTAGCACACTCGACACTGTTTCAACTACAGGTGTACAATTAAAACACGAACTTTAATTTAGTTAAGATGCTTTTGAACAAAAACAATGTATAAACATTTGTTTGTGATTTCATTACCGTAGGAGAACAAAATGATACAGAAGCCTGTTTACAAATAAGAAAATTATCACTTAAAAACTTTAAATTATAGTATGGTGACTTAAAGTAAAAAAATGAATGGACATGAGAAGTGAATACTAAAATAATTCAGACTCAGAAGAAATGATATACCTGTACATTGTACATAACTGATTCTCTACATCTTAAACATATTTATCATAATTTTAATGTGATATACTATAGTTTACTTATCTATTAATTTATTACATGTAATTCGTTTATCATATCTAATTACCATGTTTTTGAACTGAATATAATATTCTTTTTATTATGTTCGCTTCTAGATTTTGAAAATCTGATTACAAACAAATCATAAATAAGTACGTATTTCCAAATAAATATAACGGCTTTGACGTCTGAATCCATATTAAGTCATTTTGGTCTTGACTTGAGTTTTTACTGTTAAGAGATAATTTACACAAAGAAGCGACTGATAGTTTAACACATGGACTGAAGGTTGTCGGCGTTGGTCCATATATCGACTAATTTTCAGTCTCACGAAATTGTTTTCAAAATCGGCTTATTACATAATAGAGTGACAACATTCTGTTCACTCAGCTTTTTTGGAAGGTGATTGTCATTATTATCTTATGGGACTGCTATTCTACCTAAATATAGCCCACTATCATTGTTACGCAATTTATACAGTTCGATGAGATTCAAATCAATCTGCAAACACAGATCAACAAAGCCCATGAGATTTAGGTATATCTGCCAAACCTGTATTTCTGAAAAATTCATGTATATAGCTAATAGTAAAAGGGCCTGTTACCCTGGTACTTGACTGGCTACTCTCTTACTTGAATTTCAATTTGAGCTATTATTCCGTGGTCGACTTTTATAAAGTTATGAAAAATCAAAACTTTTGACTGAATGAGCAGTGGTTTTCACCGGTCGGCGCAAAACGGGATTTTATGCAAGCTATTAATATTTAGAATATGTTCCATATTTAAAGCATAAAACAAAGAAATATCAAACAAAACAAAACATTGATTAACTATTGCGTTAACTATGTCCATATAACATTTATTTTTCAGTATTCGAAAGAGAAATGAGAATGGCCAACTTACTTATCAAAAGCATTTTGTGTAAATATAAAATTTTGTATAAGGGATACAACGAAATTGGATAAAGCGATCGATATATGCTTCGCCACAATAACAGAAATCAATTTGAGACTGTGATACCATCACATGCCTAAGGGTTAAGCTTGGCTGTATCGTGTCAAGTCGACAGTGTAGTACTAGATCACACAAGAAGAAGAGTCTTGTGTGTGATTCTACGAGAAAAGATACTACATGTACCTCGAATATCAAGCGAATAGTATCAGAAAACTTTTCCAAATTAATAGTTACACGTTGACATCATTGTGAACGTTTAAGCTAATTTTAAAAGCGGAAAATTAACATAAAGCATACATTGCATATTTACGGACAATATCATTATAGTTGCTCTTATGCTTTTATCGAAAATATAATATTCACATTAACCCAATAATTGACATAATCATATTTTAATTATTTTGCTAGATATCTCCATTATTCAAGGAACAACTTTAAGTGGCTCAGTTATCAGAATTTCCCCAGACTAGACAAATATATAATTTCTACGCATCGTCGTCTATGTACTAACTCACAGAGAAGGTGGCAGTGTTTTTGCAAAAGTTAAAGTTTAGGTTTAATTTCATACTGCGACTATATTTAAGTTTACTGTTGATATAATAAGGTATTTGATATGTAACAACGTAGGAGAAATCAATATTTTAACTCTGAACTCACAAGAGTGAAACTCCCAATGGACGCAACGGAAACCATAGACAATAACGTCATTCAAACATTTACGTAGCAAGCTCAAGACCGCAGCAACAACAGGAAATCAAAATCTAATTTTAACTATGTGTACATGTATATGCATTTTGCTTTATTAGGATATATAATTGTGACAAAACGAAAAGCAAATACATAAGTGACATGATATAAACAGAAGTATTTCTAATCAGTATCGTTTCATTCAGAAAAGTAGTGCCTTGATAAAAATCTAAAGTCAGAATCTAGTATATAAAACGAAAAGCAAATGTCTAAATGACATGATGTAAACACAAGTCTTCAAAATATTGCTTCATTCATAAAAGTATTGCCTTCATATTAATTTGCATTCAGAATCTAGTATACAAAATGAAAAGCAAATGTCTAAGCGGCATGATGTAAACACAAGTTTTCAAAATGTTGCTTCGTTCATAGAAGTATTGCCTTGATACAAATTTACATTCAGAATCTAGTATATTAAACAAAAGGCAAATGTCTGAGTGGCATGATGTAAACACAAGTCTTCAAAATGTTGCTTCATTCATAAAACTATTGCCTTCATATTAATTTGCATTCAGAATCTAGTATACAAAACGAAAAGCAAATGTCTAAGCGGCATGACGTAAACACAAGTTTTCAAAATGTTGCTTCATTCATAAAAGTATTGCCTTGATACAAATTTACATTCAGAATCTAGTATATTAAACAAAAGGCAAATGTCTGAGTGGCATGATGTAAACACAAGTCTTCAAAATGTTGCTTCATTCATAAAAGTATTGCCTTGATACAAATTTACATTCAGAATCTAGTATATTATTGTTTTACAACGTTTCTTGGTTTTACTACGTTACGAAGCGTATTATAGGTATTAAGCTATACGTCAAATATGCTAACTATTCCTATTTCAAGCATGAAATTATTCAAGTATCTTAGTAGCGTCTGTCAAGACCATTTGGTCTGTATCTGTTCGGATCGCCTCCGTCACGGCCCCATCTGTTTGCTTCCTGGTCTGCGGCTGAATCACTAGCACCACCTGAACCGCCTTGAACCAATTCCCGTGCATTACTGAAAATGATGTACAGTTTAATGAATGGTTCCTTTTAAGTGACTATTTCCTTTGTGTACTTATTCCACCTAGAATAAGTACCTTGCTAAGGAGCACATTGATTGGTGAAGAATTTTACAATCCAAAACCTTTTATAAGGCCTAAAAATATTTCTGTTTCCTGTAACGTGCTGAAAAAAGATGGGTCGGTAGGTAGGTAATTTAAAAAAAAAAATTTTTAGTGTGATTTTGTAATTTGATGGGTAATTTAAACCTTTGAATAAAGACATATGTATGGTTAAATTGTTTCAGTGTGTACCTGTAGCTTCATTTTGTCACACACTAAAATGAAAGGTTCCCTTTAAGTGACTTTTTCCTTTGTGTTCTTATTCCACCTAGAATTAGTACCTCGTTAAGGAGCACATTAATTGTGGAAGACTTTTACTATCCCACAACCTTTTATAAGGCCTAAAAATATTTCTGTTTCTTGTTACATGCTGAAAAAAGATGGGTCGGTAGATAGGTGATTTTTTTATTTATTTTTTTTAGTGTGATTTTGTAATTTGATGAGTACCCATAACAGTTTTCAGCTATTACAAGGTCTTTAATGTAATATTTATGGAAGAAACAGACTACTTTTTAGGCCTAACACAGATTATATAATATTAAGATGTTTTTGTATTTGTATGTATCTCAATGTCATATACGATAATATAGTCGGGTATCATATATAGGTGGTAACGTAATATATACAATTTCATTCACTGGCTAGTGGCTACAAATATGCAAGCATCATGAACATAGAAAATAAGAAACTATTTATTTATGACTTATTATCAAAAAGTAAAGTACACCTTCAATCTTAAAGTATCGTAAAGTAATTTAAATAATATATGTGTCACACTCAATGCATAAATATGTTTAGGATTTGTCAAATTTAATGGATCAACATTTTCTTTGAACTGAACACTATGTGATTTCCAATGACTTTTTGAGGTAAAAAGTAACATTTTTATTAATGATATAATACAATGTACAGACAATAAGGATTAAAACCCATGTCATTAGGAATATTATGTGTGACTAATTTGATTACATCTTTATTTAGTACAGATATTGACATAATACCATAATATATACGAGTGTGTCAAATATTTTTAACGTAGCCTTCTCTGAAATCACACCTGATCCATTAAATTTGACAAATGCTAAACATATTTCATTAATTGAATGTGACTAACATATAATTTATATTACTACGATGGTATACATCATACTTTACCGAAGTTATATACTGTTACGCTAAATGCTAATTACTTAATACATCTGTTCACAGTATTATGTAACTTTTGTGAATTTATATCATCTAATCGAAGTATATTTATACAAAGTACATTTCATCTCATTATCATGGTGCAATTTAAGTGACTTCTTCACGTTGTGTGATAATGAAAAGAAGTACATCTCCCATTATGTTAAGCTTACTGCTTACTCAATTTCAAAGTATTTTAACATTACGTTACAAGTAGTGATAATAATTAAACATTGATATATACAGTAAGCATTAAACTAATGCATGCGCCACTGAATTTATCCAAGCAGCGCATTAAATGCACATTTAATGTTAAACACTTCATTCATTTAACCGTCAGTGGTACTTTGCAGTGTATATTATGTTACTATATGAAAACTTATGAAAGCAACAGTAATTTAACAAATTAAGCGCAGCAGAACATGTAACAAAATGCACTCGTTTCAATTTCAATTCAAAAATAAAATTCCTGGAATTCATTATCTGTAAACAATACAGTCATTGATAAATTTGATAATCCAGACTTTAATGTATTTTATCGTACATTTCTGTGTAAAGTAAACTACAAAATACTACTTTTAATCACGGACCTAAATAAACGTTTTGATTCATAACTCTTTCAAATCTTATGCAGTAGTAAAGCTATAATGTCATACATTCACCTAAATATTAAATAATCCTGTTATAAAATGTTGTGGGATAGTAAAATTCTTCACCAATCAATGTGCTCCTTAACAAGGTACTTCTTCTATGTGGAATAAGAACACAAAGGAAGTAGTCACTGAAAAGGAACCATTCATTTGAGTGCACTTAAACACTGATAAAATGAAGCTACAGGTACACACTGATACATGTTAACCACACATATGTCTGTATTCACAGGTTTGAATTATGGCCTTGCATATTCAAAATGGTTAGCATTTTGTTCTGCAAAAAGCTTCAGTAGAGTTATGTAATTTACGTTACTCGATCTAAATTGATGAATAAAAAGAAAACAATTCAGATAATATTTATAAAAGATTGTGCATAAGTGTTGATTTTTCATTATTTTCTTTTATTTGCTGGCATTAAGATATTCATATTTTAACTACAGTCGACTCTCGAAAATTCGAACCCGGATAATTGGAACACCCCCGATTATTCGAACACATTTTCGGGTCCCGAATTTTTTCCTTCTAAATTCAATATGTTCTACTACGGTTAATCGGAACCCGGATAATCGGAACTTTCGAACTGATATTAGTGTCCGCTCATTAATAAAATAGTGTGAATAACTCCGGAAAGTTCGAACAGTGTCGTTCGTTAATGGATCAATCAGCCGGTCGCATGTTTTTCACACCTCCTGAAAATTGAGCAGGTGCCAGCTTGATTGAGTAAATGACGTCACACGGTAATAATCGAGGATATGTGTATTTGTTTGCCGCGCGTGCTAACACTTATGATTATGTTTGTGGCAATCGTTCGCCTGTCATAAAATGAGTTAATTGTTTCATATTCAATAAAGCCATATACTTCATTTGAAAAGGTTAAGTCCAGCAGGTAACCTCCACATCGTCTACGAGTAGAAACCGGCATTCACTCTAGACAGAACGGCTTTCTTACAGAACGGTCTTTAGTACCATCTCCAATATGGCCGACATGCTCACTCCGGAAAGTTCGAACTACCGAAAATTCGAACAAATTTTGCTTCCCCGAGGGTGTTCGAGTTTTCGAGAGTCGACTGTAGTAATTTTCTAACTTATATATCCCACTGAATGCTCATTTATCATGAATAAAACGAAATATCAACAAAATGATCATTTGCTTATTTTTCAATTGTATATATGTTCTATTCATTTGACGTTTAAACGTCTATAACCAAAATCATCTTGTTTTTCATTATTGCATATGGCTAGCAACAAAGTATAAACTACAATCAGTGTGCAAAAATCCAACCGTCAGTTTCGAACCGACACTCTTTCTTATGCAGTAACTCGAAATTAGCATATTCTTGCCAGACACTTACAATTTATTTCATAAATATTTACCTTTTATTTTTTTATTATATAACGTAAAGTAATGTAAATTTCAGTGCTTCTTGACACGTCCTTTTCTCAAATTAAGTTGGGTGTAAGCAACTTCAAAAACATGTCAGCATTTTATGATTTGTCATTAAATGAACATACATACCAATAAATAATCTACAGTATAACCTATCTATGCTATTAAGTTAGTAATGCACAGTCATGTAAATTACAAATCAAGATCTGACTGATGAAGACAGTGTAACAAACCATAGGAAATGACATGTATTGACCTTTGTGATAAATGTGGGAGTCTTTAATATTTTGGAACCTGTTTGAATAATTTACATACAATGTACTTGTATCTTAAAATTTGTGATGGTAGCATAGTAAACCGTCATATATCTGCTGTACTAAATGTACATGTAAGATGTATTTAGAATTTAGATCTATGTTGAGCTGAAAGATTATGTGAAATGCATTTGTTTCAATTCTTATCTTTACTACTATAAAGATTACAAAAAACATTTTAAATGAGAAAATATGCACTTTGCACCTCAATAGTTAAGGCTATTGTATAGTGCATTTCTATCTTATAGTAACGTAAAGTAACGTAAAGTAACGTAAAGTAACGTAAAGTACACTGCTCCATATGTCAGATTTATTCACTTCATAACATGTGGAGGAGTAAATCATTTCGCAAATGTCATATATCAAATGTATTTTATAAGTTAAGCAGTTGTCGTCAATGTTGTCATTTTTCTTAATATTATGTTATAAAAAGTAACGTATTATTACATGGATATAGCGTAAAGTACATGTTATGTGGATTCTAATCTGTGTTCATTAGAAAGAAAATGTGTGACTTAGTTGATTATTTCATTGATCTGTACCAATAATCAAACTTTATCATAACAAATGATAAAATCTATATTACAATATTTTGTAACGTAAGGTCATGTAAAGTACACGGCACTCGTATGTTTTACTATGGTCAAACACAGAATTTGAATGGATATAATTTATGTACACAAATTGTTATTATCAAATATGATGTAATTACTAATATATCATGCGTTACCAGAGTAATAACTCAGTGTGAACTTCTTTTCTTTTGTTTTAAGATTTTAGGGGTAACGTAAATTACACCCTGATATTCATGTTGCGGCACGGATTTGGCAACTGCAACAAGCAGTTTCAGAAACTACAGACCCTGGCGGTCATTTTGATATATAATACAAAATGTGGTATTGGGTGCCCCGGTTACCTCTAGAAATAGGCTTCATTTGCTCATCATGTTGCAGCACTAGTTGAACATGTGTCAATGGCTACCATAATTAAGCAGTTACCTCCCCTAACCTTGCCTAAACTGAAGTAGACCAATTGGCTATTTATGTCAAATACCAAGTGGATGTATTAAGTATTCGCCTACTTTAAGCAGCAACTTTTGAGGTTTCCCCTGACTGGCTAATTTTCCACATGTCCAATATACTTTATTTGAAATGATGTTGTCAAGAACACCTGTTATACATAAAGCAAATTCAATACAAAACATGGAACAATTTTAAATTAATAAGAAAGTAATATGATAAATAATACAATTTAGTTTTTGAAAATCGTATTTTGACCAAGTTACCTGGAATTATTATTGCATATTTCAATCCAATAAATGTAGTGCCGCGTCTATATGGAATGCTCTTACAAATAGCTGATTTGATGTGGAAGGAGCAATCACTTTTGTCTGTTTGTTTGAAGTTGAACTCGAACCAAAAAAGGTTCTGCTTTTATAAAACCAATATAAACAATTCCGTAATTGTATTGTATCCTAAATTCCTCTCACCTTATTAACGTCGCGGCATGTCGGCCACCAGTTCCTCGCCGAGCAGCCTCGTAATTCCCACGTGCGTGGAAGTATTTGTCAGCACCTATGGTATTTGCTCGACGCATGTCACTGGAAATAACATATTTGAAATAAAGAGAGAAAAAAATGTTTTATAGATTCAAATTAATACATGTAGTTACAAGTATACCAGAAAGTATGTCGGAAGCTATAGAACTTGTTATGGACTCTTTAAATCATATATATACCACTATATATAACCTTAAGACTATATATAACCACGCGTAGCACAGTTAATTTTGTTAATTAAATCGTTGTTTTAAAGCCATATCAAGCCATTTTTATTTAATTCATAATATAACTATATGATACCAATTAATCATTCTCGATTGCAAAACAAGTTCTTACAATTTAGATTAATCGCTCTCGAGACCCATTCCAGATGGAATCACCCTCGAAGAGAGAGAGGCAATGTGGAATTATTTGTGTCTTGCCTAAGGACACTACCAACATGGCTATAGTAGGGATCGAACCCGGGGCCCTTCGACCCTGAGGCTAACGCGCTACCACTGCGGTCTAATGGTCTAGGACATGCCCTGAGGCCTTATTGCTTTAAATCATACTTATAGCAGACAGGAAAACTCTTCTATTTTTAAGCTAACCCTTTGACTACTTAAATTAAAGTTATCTGAGATAGTACTGAAGGAAGGACTCCTAACGAACATTCTCGTGATTCTCGTATCTTTTATATCTGATCGGTGATTTAATCAAAAAGTTTCTCGAAGTTTTGGCTGAAACAATATCACATGGATCGCTTACTCCGCCCTCTAGCCGCTACACTTTTTGACGATCAAATTGTTAGTAGAATGTGACTGACAGTCATCATAGATTTATCATTTCTATCAATTATTTTGAAACTTGTCAAGAATAATGAATGATTTTTGTTGAGTTTAAGCTATTGGTTACTATGCATGAATTATAGTTATATTGCTAAACTGGATCATGCACAAGTAAAATGGTCAACATGAAAAATGTGACAAACTAGTGAAAGATGTGACAAACTGATGAAAGATTTTACAACCTGATGAAAGATGTGACAAACTGATGAAATATGTGACAAACTAATGAAAGATGTGACAAACTGATGAAAGATGTGACACACTGATGAAATATTTTACAACCTGATGAAAGATTTTACAACCTGATGAAAAATGTGACAAACTGATGAAAGATGTGACAAACTGATGAAAGATGTGACACACTGATGAAAGATGTGACACACTGATGAAAGATGTGACACACTGATGAAAGATGTGACACACTGATGAAAGATGTGACAAACTGATGAAAGATGTGACAAACTGATGAAAGATTTTACAACCCGAGTGGTTTCACTATAAGCAGATAGAAAATGAAAATCAACCTTTAAGTCCACGCATCACTTTGTGTGTTTATCACTTAAAGTCCGCGCATCACTTTGTGTGTTTATCACTTAAAGTCCAAGGATCACTTTGAGTGTTTATAACTTAAAGTCTCAGGATCACCTTGATTTTACTGATATAGTAAAATTAATTTACTGACAGGGTAATGATAGAACCATGTTTCATTCTTTCTAAAACGTTGTTAACATATTCTTTCGTATTCAAGTCGTTTCTCTATCGATTTAAAAAACAAATTTAGAAATGTTTTTGGTACAAATAAATGTCATTTCCGCCGGTAAGGCATCTTAGTCGGTAAAATAAGAGCTTCTTGCAATTGTGCTTCCGGGACTTTAAGAAATAGAGTGATTATCAATTTTGACCAGCATAACAAAATAAGAATGTCACTTTACGGAATTAAAACTGTCACTAAGATTCATATACTTTTGTAATAACTATGGTAATACTCATATTTATACTCGTAAATCTGTGTCAAATGTCTATGGCAATCTTGAAGGGTAATATCACTATTGCTAGTCTAAGATTGGAATGAATCTAAATACAGGACCTATGCAGGATTCATTGCTATGAAGTTTCAACATAATCGGCGACGCTGTTGCTGAGATATCATTTGAAGCAAAACACATGTTGAACATTGACTGACAAACGAAGTCATGTGGACGACTACCACACGGAGTGCGGACATTTAATTATCCTATTTCGTGAAAGGTATCTATTAAAATTGATTTCTTCAAAATACTTGAAGTTTACCTGTATGCTCTCCACATATCTCCTGCGCCTCCAGCAAAGCCACGTGCGTAGTTCCAGCCTCTCCGGAACACGTTTGCTTGTGCGCCAGACTGCGTTATGGCCAGTAGAGTAACCAGTACTGCTAACACTGCTAGCTTCATGATTGACGTCACTCAGCTGAAATGAAAATACAAAATTATTTATATGTTCTTCGTTCCGACGCCGTCACCGCATCTCTTCTTTCTTAATAACAGTTGTCCCGATTCAAACATGGGAAAGCAGTATTGTTGTAACATGTCGAATTTATTATTTGCCACAAACGATAAATGCACCGTTACTTGGAAATAAAATCAGATGAATATATTAGGTGTACCTTGAGACCTTATTGCACACAAAGTTATTCTTACGCCCTAATTAAGAATGATCACAATAGCATGTGAATTGTAATCCAAAACGTTAACAAATTGAATTATGAACAGACGATATTGCATTTGTCGTCTGCTTCGGAGTGTACATGTGGGTACGAATGGGTTAACATGAACTATATAGATCTATATAACATTATTTCCTCCAATTTCTGGAGAGTGACATATCTGGGTTAACATGAACTAAAAGAAAGATTTAATAATAATAATAATAATAATAATAATAATAATAATTTATTAATAATAATAATAATTAATAACATTATTATTATTATTATTACATGTTTGTATTATAAATAATGATGATAATTGAAAATAAAAATTGTAATAATTTAAAAATTGTTTATTGGAACTAAACTGATAACATAGATCTGTATTTTTCAGGGCATATTATGAACAAACAATATTAACATAACATGACTGAAAAGAAACACAAAATAGTAGACTTAGTATCTATATCAATATAAATATATAAAAAAGTTTGCGGTTATGAAAATTTCACACTAGCCATATCATGTTTGTAGATATAAAACGACTATGAATACAATTTCTACATTAGTTTTTGTCCCCCGGGTTGCTTCTTTTCTTTATTAAAGTTTACGTCATGATTTGTTCTGTTTAGCGAATCAAAAAACGCTCCTCTAATTCTATTACAGTCAAGCAGAAGATGCATTTCATCTTCGGCTGTGTTGCAAACAAAGCACAGTCTTTCAGATCGTAATGCCTCTTTCAATATGTAGTTAATGTCTTGATATTCTTAGTGCGGTTAACGGTTTTTGCTGGACAACACTTTGAGCATATGCTAAAGATTGTGCTATATTATTTTACTAACATACCTTTTTGAAAACAAAATCTTACAAGAACGTTTTGTTGCACGGAATCGCTTAAAGTGATATAACCGTTCAATTTTCAAGAAAATCATTTAGTACTAATTTATATATTTAGAAATAATTATTATTCAGAAATAATTATATATTTAGAAATAATTATATATTTAGAAAAAATGTATATTATCAAAGTTATAACTAATCTATATGAATCAACAATTATTAACGACGCACTTTCACATGATTGTGTAAACCTTGATTCAAGTTTAAGTGCAGCGTATAACAAAGTAAGACTTTTCTTTGAAAAAAAAAAGAGTTGCACGAAAATTAACTATTAATAAATACCTTTATCTTTTCTGCCTCTGGATGTTGTTCCTGTCGTCGAAGAATAGCTAGAAAATGCTGTTGAAACATTTTATATATTTGCTTGTTTTCTTCCAACGTCATATGCAGCCAATTAGATTTCAGCTCAAGCGAGCAGGATGTAAACCGCGCGCTATATGTGTTTCACACCAGCTAGTATTTCATTGGTCATTGATTAGCCAATCAACTTCCTCAGCAGGTGAATGTAAACAACACAAAGTCATACGGTTTTCATTCTAAGAAAAGTAATCAGAAAGTTAGCCGTGAATACTTGATATTTTTAGATCTCTCATTAGGACATTCATATAAAACTCTTTTTTTCATGATATTGATCTTGTTGTTGTTGTTGTTGTTGTTGTTGTTGTTAGGGAGATTTACAGCGAGGACAAAACTCTGCTAAACATACGAAGAAATGAAACCATGTACATGTATTTTGAATATACCAAAAAAAAAAAAAAATACAGAAATCTATATAAAAAGTTAAACTCTTATATATGTACATTGTTTTATAAACAACTGCATGCAAGTTGTATATGTAAATGACTATAGTTACCAAAAATATAAGTAAAATATATGATTGTGTGTAGATGTTTTGTTTCTGTTGAATAGATCTTCAGTGAAAATCTTTTTCAGACTGTCCTAGTCTGAAAATTGATAAGCCTCTTATTTTGTCAGGTTAATCGAGTTTTATTTTCTGCCTGAAAGTAAGAAAAAAACTTTTTATTATTTGTCCGAAGGCCCCTTTTTCTCGTGCCGCTTGTTACTGTAACAGTACAAATCAATGCTTAGTGTCTTTGTTAACATTGGAACTGATTCATTTCACTTGAAATAATAAAAACCGTTGAGAAGGGAACTAAAACATGCTAATCAAAACATACTTAGAGCACTCCTTGATGAAATACAGTGCGGAAATAACTCATTCATACACAAAAAAACCGTATACTTCACTTCAACCCTCAAGAGCATTGCCACTTTTGCACGATCCAATGAAAACATAATGGTCTAAAAGTAGGAAGTGTTTGAAAGTCAACGTGTTCCTTTTGAAAAAGAAAATGATATAATTATTTAAATCTGGCGAATAAGGCTTCCATGTTTCTTGATGTTGTTGTTGACTTCTGTTTTTTTAACCACTTCTATAGTTTATGTGGAGTGCTGGTATTGTAAATTATAGTCATTTCTTTTGTTAAGTTAAAAAAAAAGTTTCTTGCAGATAAAATATATAATCTGTGAAAAAGTTTTCCTCATACCACAAAATACTAGGAAGCTGTCTCTCGAAAGGCAACACAAACAAGAAGACGCGGCAATGCCGCCAAAGCAGGTTTAAACAGCGCCTGTAGAAATTGTAGAATTAAAAAAAACAGTCATCTTGACTCCTCCCTATCTTAGTAACAGTGCCCTTGACCTTGACCCTTGTGACCTTGGGCCCAAATTTTTTTTCGCTACAATTTAAAAACTATTTTTTATTTTTACATTTTTAGTAACAGTGACCTTGACCCTAGTGACCTTGACCCCCAAATTTTTTTTTTGCTTAAAACAATCAAAAAACTAAAAATAAATAAAAATCTATTTTTAGTAACAGTGCCCTTGACCTTGATCTAAGTGACCTTGACCCCAAAATTATTTTTATTGCTTAAAACAATCTAAAAACTAAAAATAAATAAAAATCTATTTTTAGTTACAGTGACCTTGACCTTGACCCTAGTGACCTTGACCCTGAAAAAAATTTTTTTTGCTTAAAACAATCAAAATACTAAAAATAAATAAAAATCTATTTTAGTAACAGTGACCTTGACCTTGAGCCAAGTGACCTTGACCCTAAAAAAATTTTTTTGCTTGAAAAAATTTAAAAACTAAAAATAAATAAAAATCTATTTTTAGTAACAGTGACCTAGACCTTGACCCTAGTGACCTTGACCCGGAAAAAAATTTTTTTGGTAAAAACAATCTAAAAACTGAAAATAAATAAAAATCTATTTTTAGTAACAGTGACCTTGACCTTGACCCTAGTAACCTTGACCCCGAAAAAAAAATTTTTTGCTTAAAACAATCACAATACTAAAAATAAATAAAAATCTATTTTAGTAACAATGACCTTGACCTTGAGCCAAGTGACCTTGACCCAAAAAAAAATTTTTGCTTAAAACAATTTAAAAACTAAAAATAAATAAAAATCTATTTTTAGTAACAGTGACCTTGACCTTGACCCTAGTGACCTTGACCCGGAAAAATTTTTTTTGTTTAAAACAATCTAAAAATTAAAAATAAATAAAAAATCTATTTTTAGTAACACTGACCTTGACCTTGACCCTAGTGACCTTGACCTCGAAAAAATTTTTTTTGCTTAAAACAATCAAAATACTAAAAATATATAAAAATCTATTTTTAGTAACAGTGACCTTGACCTTGAGCCAAGTGACCTTGACCCAAAAAAAATTTTTTTGGCTTAAAACAATCTAAAAACTAAAAATAAATAAAAATCTATCTTTAGTTACACTGACCTTGACCTTGACCTTAGTGACCTTGACCCCGAAAAAAATTTTGTTTTTTATAACAATTAAAAAACTTAAATTAAATAAAATCTATATTTAGTAACAGTGACCTTGACCTTGAGTCAAGTGACCTTGACCCAAAAAATTTTTTTTTGCTTAAAACAATCTAAAAACTAAAAATAAATAAAAATCTATTTTTAGTAACAGTGACCTTGACCTTGACCCTAGTGACCTTGACCATAGTGAACCAAAGCTTCCTCTCCACGCAAGCTACCTACACACCAAGTTTCATTACAATTGGTCACTCCTAGCTCAAGTTATTGAGCGGAAACCACTCTTGTATTTTTAGTAACAGTGCCCTTGACCTTGAACCAAGTGACCCCTAATGCAATCCCAAGCTTCCTCACTACACAAGCTACCTACACACTGAGTTTGATTGCAATTAGTCACTCCTAACTTGAGTTATTGAGCGGAAACTATTTTTCTATTTTTAGTTACAGTGACCTTGACCTTGACCCTAGTGACCCCAAATGCAATCCCAAGCGGCGTCTCCACGCAAGCTACCTACAGACCAAGTTTCATTGTAATTGGTCACTCCTAGCTCGAGTTATTGAGCGGAAACCGTTTTTCTATTTTTAGTAACAGTGACCTTGACCTTGACCCTAGTGACCCCAAATGCAATCCCAAGCGGCGTCTCCACGCAAGCTACCTACACACCAAGTTTCATTGCAATTGGTCACTCCTAACTAAAGTTATCCAACGGAAACCAATGTTTGACGCCCGCCCGCCCGCCCGCCCGCCCATCCGCCTGCCCGGCCGCCCGCCCGACATAAGACATCGCCATTCTAATAAGTAGGTTTTTTGAAAAAACCTGCTTAAAAATGAATGGGAACTAGGCAATGACTTATTTAATACACTGTTCTAACGCCCGCTGTGATACTTTTGTATCATATTTTCTTGCTACATGTTATATGAGCAAAACCTCCCCAAGTAAATTTTGGAAATATGAAAATAAAAAATAGATTTTCTAATAATTATGAATCCAATGTTAATCTTGATGAATTAAAAAAATATTTTCAAGGCATATCAAACGCCGAGTAGCATTCTCACGCCATACCATTTATGTAGTTCCTGGTGATTTTATTTTGCTCATTGATACATTCCATCATAGATCACCAAGTTGGTTATTCAAATAAAAGATTTTAGCGTAAATTTAGTTAAAGGGGCACTCCCTACATCTAGCAGCTTATATTCTCGAAACATAGATTATGTGTTCAATGAACGTAAAAAGATAAAGAAATACAATTTCAAGGAAGAACCTATGGCGAAAAATGCCTCATTCTACCACAATTAATCAATATAGAGGCTTTCTGTAATAAATCTCATCCACCCATTAATTGTACAACAACAACTATACATAGATTACTGAATGGTTTATGGTACTGCAGTATATTTTAAACCGCTGATCTATCGATAATGACTGGGAATGCATAGCTGAAACTTTTAGGTTGAGTTATCATACTTCCAAAGATTCTATTATTTATGTTTTGGAGGTTATTTAGTTTGACTCAGTTACAGGGTGTGTCCCTTTAAATACGTTAAAAGTTAGAGATAAGTTTGTTAAAAAAGGCGTGCATGTATTAATGTTATGCCGAAATTACACTGGTATTGAAATATAAAACTGAAATATGTTTTGAAAAATATTTAATAATGTATCAAATGAAACCTTTGGTTATGGGTGCTGTGCTTGAAAATGTTTGAGGATCTTGTTGGTTATGGGTGATGTGCTTGAAAATGTTTGAGGATTTGGTTGGTTATGGGTGCTGTGCTTGAAAATGTTTGAGGATCTGGTTGGTTATGTGTGATGTGCTTGAAAATGTCTGAGGATCTGGTTGGTTATGGGTGCTGTGCTTGAAAATGTTTGAGGATCTGGTTGGTTATGTGTGATGTGCTAGAAAATGTCTGAGGATCTAGTTGGTTATGTGTGCTGTGCTTGAAAATGTCTGAGGATCTAGTTGGTTATGTGTGCTGTGCTTGAAAATGTCTGAGGATCTAGTTGGTTATGTGTGCTGTGCTTGAAAATGTCTGAGGATCTAGTTGGTTATGGGTCCTGTGCTTGAAAATGTCTGAGGATTTGGTTGGTTATGGGTGATGTGCTTGAAAATGTCTGAAGATCTGGTTTGTTATGGGTGCTGTGCTTGAAAATGTCTGAGGATCTCTTGCCGATTTTCTCAATGAGCCGATATTGTGATATGGTTGTACTTCGAAAACAAGTTCATGAAGTTCCGCTGAAAAATGCAGACTCCATTGCATAAACAGGGTGTTTACATGATTTGACTTGGTGACCTAGAGTGGGGGAACCTATGCTGGAGGTATTTTGAATGTATATCAGCAGTTCAGAAAGCAGGAAATCCTAACCATTTTGATTTGCCTCAGCAAAAACATAATGTTATCCCTGCTAAATCGAAACAAGACGTTGATGTGCTTTATCACTTGACTATGTGGTTCTGGGAGCTATTGACACGACATATGTCAAAACTTGAAATTTCACCTCGAAGGGAACCAATGCTGGCGGTATGTGATATTTGACAACCAACAGGTGGGAAACAGTTTTTAGAGCCTAAATATTAACTAACAAGATATAACAGTTTCCATAGAATATACATTTTTATACAAAAGAAATAAGTTTTATTAAAAATGCTAACTTTAACTAGGTGATTTTGATGTCTACATATTTAAGAAATTTTCTAGCAAAATGGATCAAGTACAATTGTATCGGCTGCTGTGACGTCACAGAGCTGCACACGCGGCTATCACTACGTTTGCTGTAAAAGCATTTCATTGACTGTCAATGCTGAATGTACACTGAACATTTTTCTTCACCTGTTTTTCTGTAAATAGCCGTTTTTCGGAGATACCACCAGCATAGGGATACCGCCAGCATAGGTTCCACCAGTCTAGTTTATTACCACAGATGACCATATTCAAACTCGAACATAATTTGACCTGGTGACCTAGTTTTTAACCCCAGATGACCCATATTCAAACTACAACTAGATTTCATCAAGGCAGTCGTTCTGAACTAGTTTTATGAAGATCTGGTGAAAATGCAGCCTCTGTTGCAAGCACAAGGTTAAGTGTGGACGGACGACAGACGACAGACAACAGACATACACCAGGCGATCACAGTAGCTAATTTAAGTTACGTCCTCAAGTTACACGCACAGACTATATATAGCAACGAGTGAATTGTAAACAAGTTTAGCATGGATTGTGTGTTTTTTTTTTCCTATCTTTATTTCGTTTTATTTTATCGGCTTTGCAGTGGATAATATAACAGCGGTATATAAATGCAACTCCAACGAACCCTGAAATATTGGGCACGCCTGTGTGTGTTTACCTTATATTAATGTAGAAAATAAAACTCAAGGTCATTAATCATGCAGACATAACTATAATATTATATTCAAACATACTTTCATGCATCGCATCGATTGAAGTTTTCCTCGTGAATATTATCGATTTTAATTTAGTATGAAGAGGTATTTATTAACAAATTTCTTTTTATATATGAATATAGTTTGTGCTTGTTATTATTACATTCTTTGGCCAGTTCAAGAATACACAGATTAAACAAGAACTGTTTTTTAAAAAAGATGGCGCGATTTTGAGTAAAAATGAAAGAGAAAGGTAGCTAGATTTTAAAATCCTGTCGAGATTAATTTTTATGCAGCCAGAAGCCGGCAAAAGTCACAGGGTGAGAAAAATTGTGCATCCTGTCCGGGTCTCGGACTTAAGGCCCTTTGCTTACAGGGTTGTAAGAGTGTATGCTCTCACGACTGAGCCACATTATGTCCCAAATTGTGATGAAGTCCGTACAATGACATGTGCATCAGGAAAACAAACTTAATCCGTGTTTTTCTTATCAAATAATTATGTTACTCGAAAATTGACCGTTATTCACTTGTCGAGTACTCTACACTTATAATTAACATAAGTTTGACGGTAGCAATATATTATGTTGATAGATATGAACTATTTACGTACTAAACTTATAAAACCATTCATGCAAGACTGAAAACGCAAGAGTATTTTATTGCCCTTTTTCATTCGATATAATTATCCAATTAAAGGTAGATAGATAGATACATATCTTTATTACATCCACTGAAGGGAGTTCTATTAATACAAATATTATGACCTTCAATTAGATGACAATGGGTAAAAAACTGACCGACTGCTGTGAAGATAACCACACTGACCACTTTATGACAGTATTATCCATAACCCTTATGTAAGCAAAGGCTGTGATTGTATGTTTCTTTTTATTTCATTACGGTGAAAGGTGTTTTGTTTTACAATACGGAAATGTACTGCTCATCAAACATGCAATATCACTAATAATGCAATAGATGTGAAAAAGAGAACTTGTTGAACAATAATACATTTGAAGATTATGGTGCAATCATGAATAGATTAGTATGAGAAATAGCTATTGCTGTTGAATTGGTTCTGAGCAGTTTATATTCTATAGTACATGTACATAGAACTATATATATGGGTGTTTAAAGTCCCAGGATCACATTGATTTTACTGATATAGAAAAGTAAATGTACTGATATGATAATGATAGAACTATGTTCTTTAACTCTAAAACAATGTTGACAAATGTTTTTCTTTCGTACATGTATTAAAGTCATTTATAAAAAGCAAAGTTAGGAGTGTTTCTGGTACAAATAAAGGTCATTCCCGCCGGTAAGACAATTAAAGGTAATTGTAATTGTGATCTTAGGACTTTAAAGGTCTTTTTTAGCTCATTTAATGGTGTAACCCACTGCTGGCACCGAACATTTGTATTTTTGCAGATTTGAATTAGTTTATGTCAGAGTACAACGTCTGCCTTTTATTTAACCAAACTTTCTTTTCGCCAACGATCGGATTTCTTTTGTCTTTACAAATTCGTCGAGGCACCGCTAAACCAAACTAATCTGCCGGTGATACATGCTTGTAAAGCTTTATCGGAGATTTCAAGTTTATGTTATGATTTGGTTCGAAGTTTCGGTGCCAGCAGCGAACTCCACATTTAAAGCTACTCGCTCTCAGTTATTCTTCGAACTGCCTGAAAAATAGAACGAATCAAATACGAATGTTCCAGTATAGATATTTGTAAAATGTTTCTTAAAGTGCTACATGTTAATTTTTTCTTGTGTTGTTGATTCTACGTGACGTTAAAAGCTCGGTTACACGCCATAGAAAAACCGTTGGTTCTTTAACGTGCCCGGTTTATAGCAACAATACACGTGCTACAACCTCGTGGTTTCAAACCAAAGCATCCGTATATTTCATATATTTTTTATTGCACTTGTACTTTTATAATCTATTCTGTTTTAATTACTGTTAACAAATGATCTCATTGAAAATTAGACGGGGCATGTCTTAATGAGTGCTGTACAGCACTGATACATCAGACCTCGGTTTTATGTCTCATCTGAAAGACCATTAGTTATGTCAGTGGAGGAGCGGGCGATCGAACCTGCGATACCTGGATTTCCAGTCCAGTGCATTATTTCTTGACTTCATACCAGGTCTAGGAACTACGACGTTCTACAGTATGTACATTTTGTTGCATTTTGTTGTTCTGGTAACTAAACTTACACATGCGTATATATTTTTTATTCAGCCTTAAATCATTGAATGCGGTTGACACTGTTTTTAACAGGAATATCTGTCATTTTCGGAAAATTGTTTGAGTCATTAGAGAAATACACTGTATGTGCAAATTAAATTTAATTATATTTAAGGGTCATGGAGGTTTATTTGAACTCTATAAACGTCCTATTAATGTCTCTATTTTAGATACCATATGTAAAAATTACTACTAATTTTCTTTGTATCTTTAGTTTTTATCTTCACCAAGATACCCTGACTGTAAAATGATTTATTATGTTTTACAATATATTTTTCTGATTGAAATCTCAAAATATTTAGGACATCTAGAAATTAGTCTAGTCTAAATAATATTTTTCAATACTGCGTTTTGTCTTGTACAACTACAGAAAATACAGACTCAAATAGAAGTGATCTTATGTATTGTTAAATGCAATAATAGCATTATGAATTTCGGTATTTCGATGTTATCGCGTGTCATTGCGTGCGTAAAATGTATAAAGTATTGTACAAGTTTATAAACGCCTTCTTTGGTATCTATTAAATCTATTATAGAGAAAGTTTTAGCTAATAATTCTAAGTTGTGGTGTATTTTTATTGACTACCAGAGGGCTTTTGATACCGTGAATAGAGATGCTTTATGGACAAAATTATTTAAGTCTGGAATAAGCTGTAAAATGACTAATATGATAAAATGTATTTATAATAATGTACAATCATGTGTTAAAATGTCAAGTACCATGGAGTTATCGGACTTTTTCAATGTAACGATTGGTTTAAAACAAGGGGAGCCATTATCTCCCCTTCTATTTATTTTATTCGTCAATGATATTTCGGAAAATTTAGATTTTCACTCTTTAACTAACAAAGATTTTGAGCTTTTATCAATGTACATGATTTTGTTTGCAGATGACATTGTTCTTTTCACAACAGATCCAAAAAGTTTGCAGTGTCAAATAGATGCCGTATTCCAATATTCTGTTAAATGGGGTCTGAAAATAAATGTGAATAAAACAAAAATTTGTGTTTTCGAAAAACGTAAGCAAGCAAGACGAGATGAGTTTTTCATTAATGGGGAACGCATTGAGATTGTCGATAGTTTTACTTATTTGGGAATTAGATTTACTTATACTGGTAATATGTCAAATGCAGTAAAAGCATTACACGATCAAGCGCTTTGCGCATACCATAACTTGCTATCGGTGTTTGATAAAATTAAATTAGATGTAAAAACTAAAATGTCAATGTTTGACTCAATGGTAGTTCCAATTCTTTTATACGGTTCAGAAGTATGGGGGGTATACAATTTTAAAGACATAGATAAATTACATCTCAGATTTTGTAAATATGTATTAGGTGTTAGGCAACAAACTCCGAACTGTGCTGTACTGGGTGAATTAGGCAGATTCCCACTATCTGTTATTTGTAAAGAAAGATCGATAAAATTTTGGTTAAAAATAATGAAAAATACTGATACGCCCATGTATACTATGTACAGAGATCTTTGTGATAATGTAAACTCTAATTGTTGGACATCTCGTATTCACTCAATCATTGATCATCTTGGATTTTTAAATGTAAGATTAAATTTTGTCGACAGTATCAATTATTTTAATAGTTTTAAAAGGAGATTATCTGAACTCCATTGTTAATGACAGTCTTAGGATACAATTATCTCGTTTTACATTAAGCTTTCACCATCTTGAAATTGAACGCGGTAGATTCATAGGATTAGACAGAGAAGAACGATTATGTAAAATATGTAGCCAGAATGTAGTTGAATCAGAATACCATTCTTTATGTGTTGCAATAAGTATAATGATTTAAGAAGAAAATATTTAAGGAATATAAGTTGGCCATGTGTACAGAAATTCAACACTATTATGTCAACAAAACGTATAAAAAAATCTATATAATATTGCTAAGTTTGTTAAACAATCCATGAAATTAAGACAAACTACCCTTGAGGATTTGACTGTTTCTTAATCTGAAATGAATATGTTTTGTAACTTTTCATGTAAAACGTTGTATGTGCTTTTCTTTTCTTCCTTTGTTCTATTTATATAATGTATATATGTCTTTGCCATAATATCTTGATGTAAATGGCCAAAGGCAATATTTATTGCTGATATGCCAATAAACTTGAAACTTGAAACTTGGTATAACCTATCATTTAGTTCAAGATCTTTTGTATTCCATCAAAGGTGTGAAGACTCGGCCGACCGTTTCGAGTGAATGAGGCATCAATTAGCAATTTAAGGACTAGTAAAATTAAAAATGTTGTCGAATAATCACGGTAGTGGGGTGTCCGACGATGAGTCATCAATATTCAAGATTTCTTTATGAGAAACGTAAACATATTTACATATTTCTTGTTACATGATACAATTCATATAAATATACATATCAAAGATCACAACAGGTGTAGCAGTATCATGTTATTTATGCATTCTATATGAATACCCAAATTAAAAACAGTACACTTGAATACATAAATTTCTATCATAAAGTTTGCATAAAGGAAGGATGAACTAAGTACATTGATAAAGATATTTTTGTAATAACAAAATAGTGTACAAAACTAGAATTCAAGTTTTCATGTGTTCAGCATAAAAGACAGTTTGTGGTTGGAAATTCAATCAATTCATCGTATGCACAGATACTCGGGGTTTGGACAGAAAAAATAGTTGAAACAAATTATTTTTTCCTACCCAAACCCCGAATATTTGTGATCGTATGTTGAGATATTGCATTTTATTGATATCGAAAATAAAAGGATATATGGCGGGACTTAGTTTTATTCTGAGTGAACCCGGCATGTCGAAAAAGTGTATTTCGAGATTTGACTGTAAATCCTTGTTTTTCTTATCAAATATGTTATTCAAATCGCTGGTCGAGAAAGTATAACTACTCTACAATCATGTATAATTAACATAAGTTTTGTGGTAACAATTAATTATGTGGATACAATGTAGATGTGAACTATTTACATACTGAAATTATAAAACCATTCATGCAAGACTGAAAACGCAATTTTATTGCCCTTTTTCATAAGGTATTATCCAATTAAAAGGTGCCTTACAGATCACAAAATGTCATATATTTATATTTATTAATTTGGTT
Organism: Saxidomus purpurata; assembly: GCA_022818135.1. NCBI lineage: Eukaryota > Metazoa > Mollusca > Bivalvia > Venerida > Veneridae > Saxidomus > Saxidomus purpurata. The sequence continues at coordinate 28,783,093 of JAFMSR010000017.1, forward strand.
ATTAATACATTTGGTTAAACTCTTGTTTACAATTAATAACTGTTACTGTCTTAAATAAATTAATTGAGTTTCTATCTTTATGTAATTATAATGTTCTTTTCCTAACTCCTTTGTACACACCGTATTACCCCCTCCAGTAATGACAGATCACTGACTGGATGACAGACTTCAAGAATTTTTGAAGATCAACTGGCAGGTAAGATATCTATCTGGCTGTGATAACGTTCCAATGAAAGCAATAACATTTTCGTATAAGCGAACATGTTGTCCAGTAATAGAAGGTGTTATTAGGTAGTTTTGGACTCGATTTTCCAGTTATTGACATATTTATGACGAGTTAAATATCACATAATATAATGAACCAGAACGTGAAAATGTAAGTTTTCGCTTCAAAATATCTTTTAATTGAAATAATTCGAGTAATTTTGTGTAATTTTGAGATCGGCTAACAATTTGACAAAAATACGAAATCGCTATTTCACTAATTTCTCTATTTTTTTACATTCTTTGATATAGAATAGAAGAGGTTAACTATCATTTGTTACATCTTCTCGGGTTATTAAGTATGAATACTGCATAATTGACACCGAATAGGTGTTTCATTGACAATTTGTTTTAACAATAAAATATAAAAGATTTATGTGGTAACTTGTTATTTAACGGTACAGCGTCTAAGCTCCTGATTCTAAGTTGATGTAATGCTTCTTTTATACGCCCGAATGGATGTATTATGTTATACCCACTGTCGTCTGATTTTATCGATAATGATTGGGAATGCGTAGCTGAAACTTTTAGGTTAAATTATAATGATTGATTGATTGATTTTTATTCAGGTAAAATACACATTATTACAAATTAATTAAATACATATAATACCGACATTATCAAACTGACTAAGAATTTTATATATCACAGAGTGTTTGAATTAACAGATGAGTATTATATTACAGATCAATTTTCACAATTAATTATCACTATTCACTTAGACTTACATAAGCACCAATCAAATTGTTTATAGTTGTTCATGAACTAAGAAATAAAAACATTAGTTAACTAATATATAAGAAACTCGAAATTCTAAGACAGTTCCAAGTTTTTCAGATATGACATTTGGATCTTTGTGGGCAAATGAGATTGCACTATCATCAGCATATAGTATCAGTTTACATGTTGGATCTATACTGATTTTCATATCATTTACATAACAAAGAAACAATAAAGGGCCTAGAATACTGCCTTGTGGAACACCACATGTAACAGGCTGAAGGTCAGAATAAACATTATTAACACAAACATTTTGCTTTCTACCCGTTAGGTATTATATTCGGATAATTTGCATATAATACTTCCAAAGATCATATTATTTATGTTTTGAAGGTTATTTAGTTTGACATCAGTTATAGGGTATGTCCCTTTAAATTGAGGAGTTGTCCGCACAAGATAATGCTATTTTCCTATGTAACAAAATGAAAAATAAAAAAGGGCCATAATTCTGCTGAACAAATTAAAATAAAATTACACAATGTATCTCACTTATGCACAACTACATATCAACGTCAGTACTAAATGAAAGTTTGAACTGATTCTGTTCATTAACGAACGAGATGTTATCTGCACAAGAATTTGCTTATAACACTATGTAAAATAACAAAGGGCCATATAATTCCACTGAACAAGGGGGTACATATATCCGAAATCTCTCTTATACACAACTACATGTCAAGATATACCATCCCTGAAAGTTTGAATAAACTCTGTCCATTCATGAATGAGGAGTTATCCGCATAAGAATTGCCTCCTATAACTCTATCTAAAATAACAAAGGGCCATAATTCTGCTGAAAAAGGAGGAATTCTAACATTATCCCCCTTATGCACAACTACTTGCACAACTACTTGTCATGATAAGGTATCTCTAAAAGTTTGAATAAATTCCATTGAATAATGAATGAGGGGTTATCTGCACAAGATTTGATTATGTAAAGTAACAAAGGGTCATAATTATGCTGAACAAGGGCGGATCTAAAAATTGTCTCCCTTATACGCAACTAAAACGATTTCCGCTCAATAGCTATATCAGGCTTAGACCTAAATGGCTCTTACTTAGTAAGGGCATTAGTTATTAACAGCAGATGTTCCCTGTACATTTTAACGACTCTGGGTCAAAGGTCTATGCCACAGTGACCTCGCGTTTTAAAACAGTTTCCGCCATAGAACTTCAAGTGGCTTTGACCTGGACATCTCAACCTTGGTAAGGACAGAGACAATGCGGACAGGGACAATGCCTTGACAAAAAGTCTTGCTGAGATTACAGTTTGTGACGAGTAAGTGATCCCTATTGAATTTTGGTTCATCGGGTCAAAAGGTATTGGGTTTGAAAAAAAAATAACGCTTATATATAATTACTCAACAACCGTTGTTGACCCCTATTGATTTACTCACATTTTTGCCACACGTCGACAATACTTAAAGTGAATTGATTCCGCCAATTTTGCGCTATTTTCAAAGCTCCGAAATATATAGGGGGCTTCATTGATACAATTGAATAAATTTTAATAACGTAGCCCTCGCTACAATATTATCTACACTATCTATCGAAACCGAAACAATGACAATTTTAAGATTAAAAGTAAATGATAACTAGTTACTGCACATTTATCAATAAAACCAAAACAAGGGACTTATTTCAATAGACGAACGAGTGTGAAGACACGTAAGTATTTATATTTATATTTATTATTAAATCAAACTTCTATTACAATGTTTACAGTTCAAGGAACTAAATGAAATTGTTGAAACATTGAACGGTGTTTTGGTTTTTATAAACTAAGTATGGATACTTATGGTTAATTTAGAATTGAATTTCACAGTTAACGGGTTTTATGATATTCAATATATTTACTCATTGTCTAGGTCATGGCAGTAACCCTTTACCATTACACTAACAAACAAGGAAAAGACGCTATCCTGGAATCGAATAACATTTCAATGTCAACGAACACGCAAACAGATGCAAGGTATGGAGTTGGAGTTTACTTGACAGGAATGAGTCCATTTCAATGTAGCAGAGACGACATAATTGCAAATAATTGGCCTGGCAGTCCTAAAGGTTCTGTAGTTGACAAGACGTATTATGTATTCGAATTGAAGGTAAAGGGATCAAATCTTAAATCTCACAAGGTTGATAATAGAGATGTCTACCTATTTGGGGGTGAAAATCTTATGCTGGAAATGCTTCAAGGCTGGACTGTGTACGAATGGACCTCGGATCATGTGACACCAACTCAAATTGATCAAAAGCAATCCCGCCTGATTTCATAATGGACTCGGTGCGTGTTGACCTCGGATACAATGCAAATTGCAGCTGGAACAATAATGGCCTTAACCATCGTGCTAAGAGTCGCTTGAAAAAACATTGACGTTTTGCAACAAAGTTATAAGTTTGGTTCTGTGTGTGTGCGCATATGTGTTTTAAACATTTTTAACGAATTTGATCGCAATATGGAATACTAATACTGAATACTAGTTCATTTAATTCTAAAACCTACTACAGACGTTTAATTGATTATTTGACACCAGGTTTAGGGAGTGCCTCTTTAAGCAAGTGTTTTAGCTGATACTATATATGTCAGATGGCAACATAGTGAGTAAGTGTTTGTGTAAGATGGATGGAATTGATCAAATGAAAATAAAAACAGAGCGGAAGAAGGCATGTCTCGTATTAGCTACTTAAAGATACGTTTCTTGTTTTATTGTCGTGCCAAATGTTTTGTTTTACAATACGGGAATGTACTGCTAATCAAACATGCAATTTCACTAATATTGCAATACCTGTGAAATAAAGGAATTTGTTGAACAACAATACATTTGATGATTATGGCGCAATTATTAGAAATAGGCTTCGTGTCAATATGTAGCTATTGCTGTTGAATTGGTTCTGAGCAGTTTATATTCTATAGTACATGTACATAATACTATATATATATATATATATATATATATATATATATATATTGGGTGTTTAAAGTCCAAGGATCACATTGATTTTACTGATATAGAGATATGATAACAGCCGCGCCACCCCATTGTTTTTGTTACTTGCTGTACTTACATTTGATATGTATTTATGTATATATTCTGACCAAATTTCATGAAGTTCCGCTGAAAAATGCAGAACATTTCTATAAAATAGGACACTTCATCTCATAACAAAGAGGAAGTCGGACACCAAACACAAACGTTGATTTGTTAGTGGAAAATGACCAATAAAAGCAGGGCTATGAAAACAAATAATTCCCAACAAAATAGAGCAAAAAGTACTTAATGGCGCGAAAAGGAAACATCTTCAATGTAGTCTACATGCATTTGGTTTTCTGTGTAAAGCCGTGACCACTCGTGTTCACCTCATTAAAAGTCAATAATTGTACAATGTTTATTAATATAAATTGATATTTTTGTCGTATTGATCAAATATGTAACTCTTGTAATTTTAAGTTAAAACAGGTATTATTACTAAGTAAACAGATGTTCGCCGGGATTGTTTGAGGCTGCTGTAGATAATTTGTTATTACAGTTCGTTTTAATGTTTAAAAGTTCATGCATGGTTTACTGTACGCTGTAAAAACGTGTTTATGTACCGTAAAGGTTAATTTACAGTTTCATATTTCTTGTGTTATCTTAGGACAATCTTTGTTAAATGGTGTATTTTGAAAGTATAACATATGAATTTGTATAACGCATAACAAATAGTTTGTTTATTTTAAAGTTACGTTACTTATGCTTAGTAGTTAGTACTAAAAATGATGACACTGGAATTTTCTGTTCAGCTGGCTGCAGCTATATTTGTTACCGTACTCTTCATGTTAGTATATAGGAATATAGTTGATACAATACAAGGACTTCCAAAGGGACCAGTTGGTTTCCCTATCGTTGGTCATTTGCCGTTCCTGGCGCGAAACCCACTGCAAACATTAGCAAGGTGGCGGGAGAAGTATGGTGATGTGTACAGGATATATTTAGGTAGCTGGGAAACGGTTGTACTGAACGGCTACAATACTATTTACGATGCTGCAAACCGGAAGCAGGACACTTTCTCAAGCCGTCCACCTTTTCTGACACAAAGAGTTTTCCGGAATCTAAATAAAGGGGACCACTCTCTTGCATTCTCCCCCTTCGACTCTTCTTTTGTGGAACGTCATGCTCAAGCGTCAGCAGCGGTGCGTGCATTTACGAGAGGACATTCCGATTTCACGCGTGATATCATTTTTGACGAAGCGAACGAGCTTGCGACTAAACTGAAAACCAGATGTAATCAAACAAATGGACCAATCGATGTAAATGACGATGTTCAGTTTGCATTTGGGAGCATAATATATAAACTTTTATATGGTCGTCATGATACGCCGAAAACTGAAGGCAACTTGCAAAAGATACTTCGCACGGCAGATGAACTGATACGGGTGGTTGGTGTTGGGAATGCGACGGAAGTGATACCATGGTTACAGTACGTAATGCCATGGAAAGTTGAACAATACACGAGCATTCTGAAAGACTATATCCGTATTCGCGATGGACAGATTTCCGATCACCAAAGAACGTTCGACCAAAATCATATCAGAGATGTTACTGATATGATGATAAAAATAAACACATACAGAGACAGCGAGACTCTTCAAGAAAAAGGCAATTCTGATAAGGAAAAATGTTCCGGCTCTCAGTTGCTTTCGACGTTGCAAGATTTGTTAGGTGGAGGATTCGAAACTAGCACATCGTTGTTAAAATGGTGTATTATGTATATGACTGCTTACCCAGACGTCCAGAGCAGAGTGCAACAAGAAATTGACGATGTTATTGGTGATGGTAACACGGTATGCTACAAAGACCGTTTGAGGCTACCGTATACGGACGCGACATTCCACGAGATTTTGCGTGTATCTAGCGTCGTACCTTTGGCGATTCCTCATTTCACAGCAGCAGATACATCTGTTGGAGGGTACAACATAAAAAAGGACACAGTCGTAATTTTCAATCTTCATTCAATCGCTCAAGATAAGGAATTTTGGGGTGATCCGGAGAAGTTTCGACCAGAACGTTTACTTAACGACCGAGAGCTGGACAAAAACAAAATAAGCCGCATCTTGCCATTTGGTCTCGGCCGAAGACGGTGTATTGCAGAAGACCTTGCACGATGGGAAGTATTTGCCGTCTTCGCAACATTGACGCAAAGGTGTTCCTTTGTAAAGGAAAGCGATTTTCTTGATTTTACACCTCTCCCTTACCTGGTGTATCGACCAAAACCATTCCGTGTCTTTGTTAGAGACAGGACCTAGCTTTACCGTTAGGTGTATTTAAAACAACACAATCATGTATTCGGAAAATACCTGCTGCGTCATAAAACTGTTTAGTTTAAACATAATTTATTTGCATATAAACGCATGTACAAATACAATATTTAGTAAAAATAATCAGGATTGATTACTAAGCTTAACGTTTGTATAAAACCTCTTTCCTGTCGCCATTAAAGTTTATTTCTTAAGGTGTAAGGAAAAAAGCAGATGGCTTACGTACAGTCAAGAAAAACAAACGAAATTCATGGACGCCGAAAAACTTATTCAAAGAAACTCCAAGCACATAATTATGAAAACGGTGTGCAATCTTACTATTTGTGCTAATATGATCTTACAGAATCTGTTTAATACTGAAAAGAAATTGCCATAATCATAATATAGCATAATGTTGAGGTCAATATAAATTTTTGCAGACCTGTTTTTTTAAAAAGTCAAAATCATTTTTTTCAAAGGTCTGCAAAACTATATATTGACCGACACATTAGTAAAAAATTATTATATCGTATACCTCATAAAAAGTAGTGAAAGTATGCAAAAATATAACCGAAATGATGTCATGAAATCCGCGTAGGTCTACACGTTATTTTCCAGGTCTACACGTACTTTTCCGGACTCGGCACAAGATCGCTATCGGCCAATCAGGATTAAGTATTTATGATAGGTATACGATACAAGTTCAGCTTATTGTATTGGATTTTTCATATGCCCAAGGGAACCTGTTCCGGCCTAAGTTAGTACGGCGACGCGGCTTCAGCGAAGTTATAGACGGCTGGCGATGCATGACGAACGGCGACGCAGGACGAACGTAACACTAGGTCACGTGTGATACCAGCGGAGTCCAAAACCCTAGATGTGAATAAAAAAAACGGTATTGAGTCTAGAGATAATGATAAGTGACACTTGTTTTGTTCTTGCAGTCATTACTCTGTCAAATTATTGTAATAAAAATATCTTTATTATGCTGTTATCATTTGTGCATTCATTGTATTTAATGCACAAGTCATGTAAATGCTAAATGCAGAAATAATCGGTATACAACATGTAAATAAAAACATGTTACAAAAAGTGAATATGAAATTGACTACATCGAAAACAAGATCACAACAATGGCCCCTTCTTGCTCACTTACGTCAATAGAGAACGACTGCAAGCCAAGATTGGACCATAGTTCACTCTCGAATTCGTCATAAACATTAAGACCAAATTAATGAATGTTCAACGGGACGTAAAAATACTTTTATACTTTTATAGAACGTGAGGGTGTTCTAACCATGTACACTCAAATATAATGCCTTTGCAACTGCACAGCCGAGGTACATAGATCGGTCTAAGGCGGAGACTCACCAGCTGATACTCAACAAACAGCTCTAACAAATTGTATGATTAATAAAAAAATATTCTTTGTTGATTTAATCAAACTATTTTCACTACTGCATTGTTCATCCAGATAACAATACATAAATACAGTTCTTACAGAACTTCCGTATGTTTTAATAAGGCAGCGTTTGCTTAAAGTCCCATTAGCAATTTAAATACTGGTATATAGATGTATGGATAGAAAAATAATGAAATTGTGTTCTATTAACTCTGAAACAATATTGACTTATACAGTTTCTTACATATAGTTGTCGCTGCGATGTCAGACGGCGTTTCGTTTTTGCAATATCATTGAAAAGAAATACTGCACTTCATTCATTGCATGTACCTTTCATATGGCAGAATTAGAACCATCAGAGATTTCATTTGAAAAATCGATACCGGATTTTACTATCGTTCACCGAAGCTGACACTGAATTCGTATGCATCCGGAAATTAACGGAAATCCTCGGACTTTCCCGCAAGTGCACATTATTTCAGCCTGGGGCTATTTGGTTAATTTGTTGCAGAATTGCTAAAGCTAGCGCAAAAATATATATTGTTTTTGCATCCATAAAAGGAAGCATCAAAATATTTTTTGAAAGAAATTTCATTTTCTCCCATAGTGATGAACCACATTGTAAAAGTACATGTTTCATTTTTTGTTGGTTAAAATGTACTGGTTATTTAAAATAAAGATAAAAAAAGGTATTTGCCATGAAATCCATAACCGTTTAAGTAAAATTTCTTAATCATCGATTTATATAATGTGTAGTTTAATGTAAAATTTGCGTGATTTGTAAATATAAGTATATGACCATTTATTCTTCATAAAAGCTTCAAGTCGAAAATATCAAAACTAAATATATAAGATTTTTAGTGTTAAAAAAGGGCAAAACTTCAGCCTGTTTGACTTCCCGGCTTTTCAAATGTTAATTTGGAGTACAGCATATCAATAAAATGCAATTAACACGGATTACATTGACACCCCGAGGGTGTGGTGCAATACAGGTCTAAATCATACTAAGTTAGCACGCTTTAGGATTGTTTTGCAGTGACATCTCGGTCAATATATATTATCTAAGCGGGGCCTGGGGCAATGTGCAGCACCTCGTAAAAGTGTCAAAGCAATGCAATGTAATTTAGAAAGAGACCGTAATATATCTATAAATACATTAAATTTGAAGATCTGTTTTAAACAAAATCATGAAATTTAATCCGGTTTGTATTTGGCTGTATCGGAATATTAAAAATTGTGATAACATGTATATTTAAGTCTTTCTCATATGCATAGTATAAACAGACAACTGAGAAATCTGACTAACACCTGTCAGTTTTTCAGTAATATTTTAAAAGCTATTACAACAAATAGCAATCTTCAAGTTTACAATGACAATGACCGGTAAAGCTAAATGCTTAGTATGAAAACAGTGATGTAATTTAATTTTCTGACACACCTAGTTCAAGTTGCATAAATGTTCATGTATGCCAATTACCAATTATCATTATTACGATAATGCATGCAAGGTAATAATGCTTTATAAACCGTGAAAACATAATTTCTTTACATATTTGAGATTGATCATTGCACGCCGCCTTTTTAGTATTTCTATGTTTTTTTTCATTATAATTAGCGTAATTATATTTTGCATTTTACATAACATATTATCTTTCCGACATACGTTAACATACCAAAATATACACGCATAAAGTCGTCTGCTATGTGCATTCCTTCGTAAGATTTTACGGAAATGATCGGAAATGCTCGGCAATTTCCGAGCGATATGAAAAAATGTGTATTAAATGAATTCAATTCGAAAACAGACAATCTAATTATTTTAGGAAATGTATAATATATATATATATTTCAAAAGCTTAATCATTGCGCTATATGAATCCGTTTGCACAGGTATAAAAACTTATTTCTGTGACTGGATATTTGACTTAGAAAATGATCATCTTCGCGCGTTTGTTCTTTATTTCATATAAAATACAAGTTACTTGTAAACACACCAAAACAGACTAACTCATTTTCAAAATTTTTTAAAGTCATTAATATATTTGTAAAGTCAAGATATTTAACTTTCCAAAACCGTTTGCACAGCGAATTTATCTTTTATAGTTTTTTCACAGTTTTAAAAAAGGTGAAAGTGTCCTTCTATGTTCTATATGATTTTTAGCCGTGAGTGCGCTGTGGCGATGGGTCTAATTCTGCCATATGGATTTCAAAACAAGGTTAGGAATGTTTTTCGAACAAATAACAGTCAATATCTTTCTTGTTAATATAAGAGCTCGAGTAATTTTACATACAAAGTGCTAATAGGGCTTTAATGTTCTATTAACAACAACAACAACAACAAATTTTATTAAGCATTTAAGCATTACAATGCTTCTTGCCACAAACTATATTATTAAACGGTCCACAAAAGTAACTGTTGCAATATTTTAGTGATTATTTGCTCTTGAACCATCTGCTTTCATTGGCATTGTCGTAATAAAATGCAAGAGGAACTTTTCTTAAAACACTAAAATTAAGGTTCATAATTTTAATAATACGTACAGGAGAAATAAACCAAACGACGATCTTCTGTGAAAGTATTAAAATTACCGCAGGCTATTGGGCTTTCAAGTGACTGTCAATCAGTACTTCTTTGTTTGCATCTTTTTGTGAAAGAAATTAAATAACCTACCTTTACGGACATCGACGAAAATTTCGAATTGCATGACGCCTTAAAATTTTAATGTAATTAGACCAGTAATTAAGGGTAGCACGAGGCGTAGGGGATGCTTTCGACTCCACGTGTTGCATGATATAGGGTGTCAATTGCATGATTTACTACAAATCAGAGATAAGACTGGAATGGATTCTTTCAGTTTTATACTCGGACACCAGCAAAGAGATGTTCGCATTAAGTTAATTAGGGTATATTTTTGACGATGTGTCAAGAGTAGAAACACTCACTCTGAAGTCAGTTTCCTTTGACCCAGTCACTTTAAAAAGGCCTATATAACCTTGCTTCCAGCTCCCCTATGCGCACTGTCAACATCCAGTCTCCTGAGGCACCAACGTAAAATCAAATAAGCGCAACATAAAGTGCAATAAAAACACAGAAAAAGTCTTAATTGAGACTGGTTTTATTAAAATATTAGCAGTCTAATGTCATTCCAATCCTTCTGTGTGGTGAAAGTACTTGGGTTGAAAACATAACATAACCACGAATTGATGTTCTACAATATCCTTTACTTATGAAATATATATATGGAAAACAACGAATTCAATGTTAACAGAGTCTTAGTTCCACAACATAGCAATTTGTACAACAGAGGAGGTATAATATTTGTATGAAGAAAGGGATCTATATCTAATATTACCCTCAATCAGACAATGGTAATGAAGACACAGAAAAATGAATATTACCCACACAATAACTAAAATGAATGAATCTGTATAACAATGCAAATCTTTTTTAACTAACTTTAATATAGTCAAAATTGAACTTTTTATGAGTTTCATTTTCATTTGTACATGTATCAGACTGAGAAAGGACTCTCTTATAAGTTATCACTTCCATGTTCTAAAAATTTAATTGACGTGTTTAAACACCCTTTTTAACCATTGTTTAATGTAGTATTGCCATTTACTCTTTCCTACCTATCACCAAAAACAATTTACACAAACAAAATATATCTTGTGTCAGTAAAATTACAGCAGTTGCATACTTTACTTCATCCATAGCCAGTCATAGAATACCTTTAAGAACATCATATTCTAGCTTAATTTACTTCACTATATATATTCACTTCGAATATCATACCAATAATATACAATATTAATCAAAATATCAACTTAAATTTCCATCGAAATGTGCAACTGTCCCTTAATGGCATGGTCATAAGGTTTTAAGGGCAATTCGGCATTGAATTTCTTGAAAAAAATATCATATATTTTCCCTGTGATTTATCTTTACACTTCTTGAGCAAGGAAACGCATCTATAATATTAACTTCAAAACATAACTATATTTAAACTTAGCATTATTATATTTCTAAACAGAATAATTTCATTTACACTTTAGTACTATGTAATAATCACAGAATATTCAACACTTCCTGTCACATGATTTATCACTTCCTGTCACATGGTCAAGTCACATGCTCAGTCCAGTTTTAACTGGAACTGAAGGCCAGGTGCTGCCTTGTATCTAAACTGTCCTGTCCAGATCTGACTCTCAGTATCTGTGAAATTTCCTTTACCTTCCAATCTAAAATATAAGATAAGAAAGCAAATATGCATAAGAAAATTAGCAATTATGCAGATATCGATTAGAAAGTGAGAAAACATTCGTCAACGTTCTGAAAGAAAGCAACAACAACAAAAATATTTTGGTGTTTTTGTCCTTGTCTTTCAAGTTGGAAAGCGTTTTTGTCCTTGACCTAACAAATTCGAAAGTGTTTTGCCCTTGACCTAACTTTCATTGTCGACCTAACAAGTTGGAAAGTGTTTATTCCTTCACATAACAAGTTGGAACTGGTTTTTGTCCCCGACCTAACAAGTTGGAAAGTGATTTTTCCCCGACCAAACACGTAGGAAATTTTATTTTCCCTGATCTAACAATTCTGAAACTGGAAAATGTTTTTGTTCTTTACCCTTAGGCTAATAAGTTGGCATGTGTTTTCATTCTCGAACTAACAAGTTAGAAAGTGTCACCCTTTAACACAAGTTGGAAAGACTTTTCCTTGAAATAACAAGTTGGAAAATATTTATACCTCGAAATAACAAACTGGAAATTATTTTTTGTTCTAGTGCTTACAAGTTGAAAGTGCTTATTCCTCGAGCTAACAAGTCGGAATATTTTTGTCCTAGACCTTACAAGTTGGAACGAGAATTTTCCTTGACCAAACAAGTTGGAAAGTGTTTATTCCTCGATTTAACACATTGGGAATTGTTTTTCCACCCGACCTAACAAGTTGGAAGACGTTTTTTCTATTACTTAACAAGCTGAAAGAGTTTCTTTCTCGACCGAATACATTGGAATGTGCATTTTCCCTGACCTAACAAATTCCTAGATCTAACACATTGGAGTGTTTTTCCCCTGACCTACCTGATTGAAAGGTGTTTTTCAGTCATGGCGAAAACCTGTCAGACTGTCAGACATGACTGATAAAAAAGTTTTGGTCCGATGCAGAAAGTCCAGGCGTCAGACCAAATGTCCAATGTGATATGGAACATCTCGTCTTTGAAAACATATTTTTATCTGACAGGTTTACCTTTGGTCTGACAAGTTTTCCCACGGTTGTCAGACTGAATGACAAGACTCCAAAGTCATTCGCCATGATTGTTTTTTCCCTTGACCTAACAAATTGGCAGTGTTTATTCTTCGACCCGAACACATTGGAAAGTGTTTCCCCCCGACCTAACAAGTTGGGAAGTGTTTATTCTTCGATCTAACACATTGAAAAGTATCTTCCCCCGACCTAACAATTTGGAAGGCATTTTTTTCCTTGACCTTGACCAACAAGTTGGGTTGTGATTTGTCCCTGACCTAACAAATTGGAAAATATTTTGTCCTCGACCTAATAGGTTTAGCCAAAGGTCAGACCGGGAAAGATAAATTTTTCTCCATATAAATATTTGTTTAACTATTATTGTCATCTTTATATAATTTATATGTGTGTGTTTGAAGTTATAATTCTGACAGAAGGGTCTAGCTCAAAAGCGCCAAGAAGCATCATAAAGCTGTATTTTGAATTTGATTATATTTTAAAACTATTTTCTGATTAAAACATTTAATTTATGGTACTTAAACCGAAAAATCAATTATATAGTTTTATAATGATACTTAATATTAGCAATATAAAAATGGTTAACGGCGCTATCTGACAACGATATTTCCTAACACTTTCAACTTTAGTTAGATCGAAACTATAATGCCCTTTGAGGCCAAAGTGAAGAAAAGAAATGGGGGTTATTACAATTTTTACCTGTTTTCATTGAAATCTCCTTCATACGATGATCCATTTGGCCACGTATACAACCCTCGGCCATGGAACTGGTTATTTACAAATGCTCCTGTATAGAATGCACCAGAGTGGTGTGTGAGTTTCCCAACTCCGTTCATCTTGTCATTCGCCCATTCCCCGTCATAAACACTACCGTCTGTTGTAGTATGAACACCTTGACCACTTCGGATAATGCTTCCATCTTCAGGAACATATTCTCCTTCTGTCATTTTAATAAATATTTGATCATGTAATTAATATATTACCAATCTTAATCTAAATGCAGGATAACATACAAACAAACAAACAAAAACAAAAATAATATCAAACAGGGAACACATGATCACATACAACACATGATCAAATACAATACATGATCACATACAAAACATATATACAACACATACATTATAAACACATTGTACAATTCCTGATCACATTCAAGACATGATCATATATACATGACCACATAAAAGACATGATTACATACAACACATGATCACATATAGTACCTGATCACATACAAAAGATCATATTATCATAGCAATACCAACATACAAGACATGATCATCATATGTATCACATCTGTCACATACAAAAACATGATCACATACAACACATGATCACATACAACACATATATCACATCACACATGATCACATTACCTTGATGACATACAAACAGTATTTTACACCACATCAGGAAAAGTTATTAAAGTAATAAACAATAGCAAAAAATAAAAAAAATTTTTAAAATTACATTTTCTTTTCTTGCAAATACAATGAAAGCAGTAACAGTTTAAAAATTTAAGTCGTTATGAAGTGCTCACACACGGCCTATAATTGCAACAACTTTACACATAGATTATAGTTTGGTACTGCAGCATACTTAGTACGCTGATTTCCAATAATGACTAAAAATATAGCTTAAACTTTAAAGCTATGATACTCACAATACAATAGGCATGAGTCTAAACATACAAAAATGTTCAGAAAATTGCTTGCAACACATGATCACATACAACATATGATCACATTCAACACATGATCACATTCACTGTTGAAACTGTACACAAAAATGAGTATTTTACACCACATCAGGATAAAGTTTATTAAAGTAATAAACAATAAAGTATTCCCAGAAATTATTGAGAATTACATTTTCTTTTCTCTTTTGCTTGGCTGGACACTACAGCATTTAAACAAGACGGCCAAGAGCCTTTATTGCTCCCCTTGGTACAAGCCCACTTGCCTGGTGGAAGATCACTAGATAACAGTTATAAAAAATTTAAGTTCTGCTTATATGCCTTTGTAAAAACAAGGGACCCCCGGGCAAGGTCATTCTAACGGGCATAATTTAACAAACTTCCAACAACTTTACAATGCTATACAAATAAAAAAGCTCTAGGCCTTGTGGTTTCAGAGAAGAAGATTATTGAAGTTTTATATAAGCCTATACAAACTGCAGCATACTTAATATGGTCATATTTGAACAAGGTTTGTAGAGGTCCCTAATAATGCTACATGACAAATATCTAGCTAGCTTGTCAGGAGAAGAATTTTAAAGCCTATAAGCACTGCTCAAAACTATGTGACCAGGGGGGGTCAAATTTAAACAAGGTATAGGTCCACTAGACAAGATACTTGCAAATACATACTCTAGGCCTTATGGTTTCGAAAAAGATTTTAAAGTTTTTCCTATTTGTTGCCATAGAAACCAGATTTTGCATGAATGGAACGAACAATTTTGGTAGAGCTTCATGCAAGACATCCTACATAGTTTTATCAACACTGGCATAGTGGTTTCAGGGGTCATGTCAAAAGTTGACGGAGTGGGGCATGGCAATCATCAATTAGAAAACAAGACTCTTAAGATTTCATTTCCTATATAACACAATGTAAATTCAAGTCAATCTTATAGTTCTTTTAGGTCCAAGTAAGCATATATCAAGGGAAATAATTCAAGATTTTCCATATATGCCCAGGGCCCAAGGGCCAGTATCGTTCAACCCCAAAGCCTACTTGGTATAACAAAAATACAATATTTGACCTGAAAAAAATATTTTTAAAAAATTGTTGGCCTTAAAAAAATTTATTTGGCCTTAAGGCCAGCAGTTTTTTATTTTCTGTTTTACGGGAGCGCCGAATGCAGTTTTTGATAAAACCAAAGAAAAATAAAATTGAATTTCGGCATTTTTAATTTCAATTTACCGCCGATCCGTATCCTAGCTAACTCCAAAAATAAACTTTTACGGCAGGGCTTTTTTCCTTCTTTAGCAGAGGCCGATGTTCATTGGAAATATTTAATTTTCTTCACAACTGCAGGCCTTAAAATTCACAAAATGCATGGAATTTCACAATTTTACAAAAGAAAGTCTGTTTTGATTTCAGTTTTTCGTATAAAATAGTTCACATGATTTAATCGAATTAAACTCCTGGTTGTAGTTACTTCCCCTTACACATACGTAGGTATCTAAAAGGGAAGTAACTGCGGCAGGGAGTTGGTTAGAACAATGTTCCAAGAAAAAAAAACAAGAGACTGTTTTAACAAAAACTGAAACAAACAAGGTAGATTTATGAAACTTCAATGGACAGAAAGGAAACTGTTCAGTACAGGTACATGATCATGACAAGATTCTGAACCTGACACTCTGGTTTAGCTTCCTGTCTGGTTTATTAGCCTTCAGTTTCTATACAAATTACAATATGCTGCCGTCTTGGCCTTGCCCTTCAATTTTTTCAATTTTTTTTATGTTCTCTGTAAATGTCTGTTTGTATGTGTTGATGTAAAAGTAAACATGTTCTAGTCATGGACCCCATTGGAAATAAGTCGTGATGACTTTCATGGGCTTTCCAGGCATAAAGTCTAGTCAATACTTACAGTCTGCAGAGTGGTTTCCAAATAATAATAGGAATCTAGTAAATGAAAAAACTTATTTGGTGTTGGACATATGGTAAATAAGTACAAATTTTAATGGTCTTAATCTGTTTCGGTGATATTCATTCTTTTTTTAGATTAAGTTTTGGGGTTCTGTGATATTTTTATGTATGTGCTGGTATTGCTTGTTTTGAATGTATTGTGTTGTAATGACAGTCTATTTTATGTGCTAGTATCTCTTGTTTTAAATGTACTGTATTGTAATGATGGATTATTTTGCCGAATAAATCTATCTATCTATCTATCTATAAACAGAATTAGCTGTAAATGGTGACAACCACTTGCTCAATCACCAGTCAGTTGTGTCAACATGTCAGTTGTGTTTGAGTGTAACAATTCCTTTTATTTAATCTAATGCCTTTCATACATTTTGTAAGATAGTAACACAACTTAAATTTCACAACTGTCAAATGATAACATGCTATATTTTTTTTACAATTTGGGTCCCAGTGTGCTAATTTTTTCACAAATGTTTAGGCTAGGATGTCTAATCACAATTTTGATGAAAAAGCTCTGTACGGTATGGTAGAGGAATTTCTTCTAAAGTAGTCATAGACACTCTCAGTTCACCAGTTCCTGGTACTTGTTATCTAATTGATATTTAAACTGTGCAAAGCCTGGATACGTCAAACAATGGTGAGTTCCAACTTTCCGGTCATTTGAGCTTTTAATATTGGCATTTGCAGATTCTCTCTACTAAGAACAAGTTAGTTCTATTGCTTGCTTCCCCCCTAAAAACTTTGTATTCACATGCATGTAACCCATACCAAAAGTGTCCGGCAAAGAAATTCTCAATATTAGGCGCCAAATTTGTCATAATAATATGGAAGTTATGATTGTCATTATTTATATATACAAGAGGGCCAAGATGGCCCTATATCACTCACCTTGGTACAAGTCCATTTGCCTGGTGGAAGATCACTAGATAATGTTATGTACCAAATAGGTTTTCCTATATATGCCTTTATAAAAGAAGTGACCTCCCCCCCCCCCCCTCCCTGGGCAAGGTCATATTTGACCCCAGGGGCATAACTTGAACAAACTTTGAAGAGGTCTACTAGGCAATGCTACATGCCAAATATCTAAGCTCTAGGCCTTGTGGTTTCAGAGAAAAAGATTTTTAAAGTTTTTCCTATATAAGCCTATGCAAAACTAAGTGACCCGGGGGGTAATTGGGGGGTCAATTTTGCCGGGTTCCGAGAGTAATAATTTGAACAATCTTGGTAGAGGTCCACTAGCCAATGCTACATGCCAAATATCTAAGCTCTAGGCCTTGCCGTTTCAGAGAAGAAGATTTTTAAAGTTTTTCCTATACATGCCTTTGCAAAACTAAGTGACCCCCCGAGTGGGGTCAATTTTGACCCGGGGGTCATAATTTGAACAATCTTGGAGAGGTCCACTAGACAATGCTACATGCCAAATATCTAAGCTCTACGCCTTGTGGTTTCAGAGAAGATTTTTAAAGTTTTTCCTTTTTGTTGCTCTAGCAACCAGAGTTCTGCATGGAATGGAATTCTTTGAACAATTTTGGTAGAGCTTCATGCAAGGAACATTCCTGCATAGTTTTATCAACATTGGCCTAGAGGTTTCAGAGGAGATGTCATTTGAATCAAAATGTTGACGGACGACAGACAATCATTGATCAGAAAAGCTCACCCTGGCGTAACCAGGTGAGCTAAAAAACCTTGGGTGCTATTCTAGAAATGTCATCTTTTTCTCCATTTTGTGATTTTAGGTTAACAATTTTAATCTTTCATGTTTTGTTATTTGGTTTAATTGTATGACTATGTATGCACTTGCCATATTTATCTCCGCTGGGGAATACAAATGTTCCTGTCAGAATTTGCGGCACAGTTTCCTCCCCTTTCTTCTGCCCTTTCTTCTCTGAAATGATATCAAAAAGTATGCTATAATTTTTGTTATATGATATATCTTAATTATCAAATAAATTGGAGGAATATAAACTTGTGATACTTAGAATTTAAATGAATGGTTATTGTGTACGTGTATCAAAACATGAAATATGGATATTAAGTATTAATATAAAATGTTTGTAAATGTTCTTATATAATTATGCATGCACATGTAATGTATACTAATCCATTAGTGTTCTACATGTTGTGTGAACTCTGTACTAATTATAATTTAAAATGTCTTTAATGAGATAAAGTTATTAGATGCATTTATTAGTTTGTTAATTTCATGAACTACAATGGAGTGTTATTTTGTTAAAAAAGCAGCAGAGATTGAAATTTCTTGACAAATTTTAATGTGGAAGGTCTGTCAATCAACACCTAGAAAACTTTTTCCTTGTTTTTATATTCTGCCTATTTTTGCCAAAACAAGTACATGTACTGTAAATTATGTAATTTTTGTTTGACGAAAATTTCATGATTTGTGGGCAGACAGACTGGCTTGCGAATTTTACATTTGCAAAAGGTGAATGAAAAACTCACAGGTGCAAGACTGCCCCTTCCAAGAATTCAACTCAATGGGGTTAAAAGCCCCAAAATGACCCATGATTATTATATGCACCACTACACTTCTTTAACTGATGCCTCAGACCATGTTTGATGAAAATGAATTAAGGAATTTGGGAGATGAAGGGCAGACAAGCTTTTCTATCTACAAGTCCTTGTCAGTTACACCTTTGACCAGGATGACCCCAAATTACAATATGCACAACTACACTTCATACTGATGCTTCTCACAAAATTTCATGAAAATCCAACGAGGAGTTTTGTAGATGAAGAGCTGACAAGATTTTTTTCACATTTCGGGTCCCTGTGACCTTTAACCAGCTGACCCCATATTACAATATGCACAACTAGCCTTCATTATACTGAGGTTTTCAATTAAGTTTGATGAAAATCCAGCAATTAAGGGCCTTTTACGATGAAGACAGGACGTACTACAAGGGGAAAAATCTCTTCCCCTTGAGACATAATTATGTGAGGTTCAACTGATACCTATTTGTTTCAGGTCAACCTGAAACATCTTAACTAAGACTCTGATGACTGCTAATTTGGTGTTCTCACTAATTAATTGACTTTTATACTTTGTCGTACTAAATTGTTGAAGTTTCAGTAAAAATCTGTTACAAAGATTCAAAGATGTGGTTTAGAAAGGGAGATTGTAAAACTCATAACAAATTTCTGCCTCTCAAAACAGTGTAGACAATGATCAGTTGGCACTGTAACTAGTCTGATAAACTAGTCTATACTGTTTGCTAATCAGCCTGTCAAGTATCTCCAGCTCTCCTATTTCAATGCATAATGAATTGTGCTTAGATATTGAAGGAGATCGACTTTAAAGCTGCTCGCTCTCAGATTTTATGGTGAAAAAGTAATGTTCTTCGAACTGTCTAAAATTATCTTATTTTAGAGAGAATCAGCAAATTAGAAGTTCTAGTAATATTAATTCCTTAGGACTTTAAAAGCAAAAGACATGGTTAATAATGAGGTAAATGGTAGTCATGGAATTTTCATAATTTATAATGAAGCAATAATTATGATGGTGTGAGAAATTAAATTCAGCAAGTCTGAATATATGTCATGTTATCTGAAGAAAAGAACAAAAGGACAGAATCATGAAAGGCTGAGGTCCAAACAGAAAAAAAGGTCAGTTTGCCAGAACATATTTATTGAACATTTAATATAAATTTGAGAAAATAAAAACTATCTTTATTTACAACAAACTTATACTATACCTGATACAGAATTTTACTGTACAGTTTATTTAATTCCATTCAAATTTACAAACAAGTAATTAAACTACTAATTTTCATAATGGTCTATCAGAAATTAAATGTCTAGAACAAATTTTTGTGACAACAAATTTGGCAATCACATGAGCAATAATTGGTATGTGCAAGCATTGATTAAGATTTTTAAATAAAATGTAGTTGCTTGTGGCAATTCGTGCAATAGGACACTCTGTCATCCCCACCAGTTTTAACCATGTCATAAAAAGCAACACCCTTTGCCTGCAGTGGAAAGCAATGTGATACTTAGAATAAATCATAATTTTAAGGTTTGTCTCTGAGTTTGGTCAAAATATGTTCTGGCTTTAAGGTTTACTGTTAAATATTTTTATATTTGCCTGTCAAATTTTAACATTTTTACAATAAACTATTTGCTAAAGGGTCAATTTTATTTTACATGGAAATCACAATAGGTTGTAAATTGCTTTCACTTCAGTGGTTTGACAGTGGTCTGTAAATAATATCAGCTCAAATAATGGGACGGGTCAGAACAAAAAGATGAATAACATAGCTTCAAAAAGGCATACTCAACAGTCGACACAATAAAAATTACTTTGAAAACATTAAATAAATCTCAAATTTTACTTTACAAGTGAACAAACTAGGCAAATATAGTAGCGTGTAAAGCTGCTTGCTCTTAGATAATTGTGGATAAAAAAAGTCTTCAAACTGTCTGAAATTAACAAATTTTATAACGAAACAGCTCACCAACATTTTCAAAAGATTTTCTCAAATTGCTATGTAGATTTTTACTTGTATGGTTGATTCTAGCCATTACTTTTACATTTTATGTTTTAGTATATTATTTTTAAAAACTCAGGGTAAACGAGCAGCTTTAAAGGTAAACCTGAAACATTTCTGCATAAATAACAACACAGCCAATACCTTCTGATTCCTCTGTAAGAAAAACATTCAATATCATGTTATCATTAATTATTGTGGATATATAACTTTAATACTTAATGATACTCTACAGATATTTGCACACAGTAATACTAGACATGGAAATATCTTAAAAATAAATGTGTACACTAGATCAAACTTAAAGAACTTTTAATAACTCACTTCAAATAGAATCTATGAAATAAAAATATAAAATGGGAGTTTCACTTGGTTTCAAAGACAGGACATTACAATACAATACAAAGTTTTATTTTTGAAGACAGATAAACAGATATAACATAAGCTCTCCAGGAGCTTTTGAACCAACTATGTAACAAGAGTTAACATGCTAGAAACAAAATGTATAAAAGCTGATAAATGAAATTTGCATTAGATTAAAGTTAAAACTTTTACAAATACAAATCTTACTCGAACCTAAAAGAAAAGAAACATTATTTTAATATTTGTGTACTTGGTATTACCGTAAGAACTTTATGATATCTGCTGATCCTGACTAGATGCCTAAAAGCTACCATAAAAAGTAGGTTTAAGAAACTGAAAAGCAATACAACACAAACCGCGTAAGGTAAGAAATAGTTTAAGATAAATATTTCATTACAAATGAGATTTGGAATGAACTGATCAGCAGCTATCACACAGGATGTCTAAGTATAAAAAACTATAGTAGCACATAAAACAAAACAAAACAGAAAGCAGATCAGTGTTAAATTCAAACAATATAAATCAATAAAGAGTATTCTACAGTTAAAAGAAAATTAATACATAATATGAAACTCCATGAATAAATGTCTGAAGTCTTAAAAATAGATCATCATTTGTCTATCATTTGTTTATCATGTCCTATCATAGATACATTTGTCCTAGAATGTCAATAAATTCACAGGTTCTTAACACATACACATTTTTAAAATTCTGTATGCCTATTACCTAATAAATGTTTTAGAATTTTACTATGTAATAGGCATTTTATATATATATATATAAATTGTATGTGTCAGGTAGATTCTACCTGTGAATAAATTCATGAACTTCTTGAAAAGCAGGTGCAATTGTTTACAACACGAAAGTACTTGAAATTTAATAATTTACATAAAAGAATGTATATCAAACATTTCATTGTCTTCTGAGATTACCTCCTGGCATTATTAAGTAGTCCTAGAATGTCGTTATAATTGCAAAATTCCCCTGCGTAAGTTTAGATCACAAAATGCATGGGCGCAGCCATTTGCAAACGTTACCATAGAGTCACGTGTAAAGCTAGGAATTTATTATGATATTTTGCAGAAAATTTATCAGTTTTTGCAAATGTACTTCTATGAACTTCAAAATTTAACTTTAGTATAGATTGATAATAACTTGGTTTTACGTCATTATCCTTTTTAAGCTTTTTTGTCAAAAATTGATTAATACGAAACCACAGGTCAAGGCCAAGGATTTCTGACGGTCACCGGAGCAGATTCGCTCCACGATAAAAAATGTTTCGTCCAGTATTTGCAGCGCGACAAGTGGTCCAAAGATGTACGCAGAGAAGAGCCTTATCATCAGTTGTCCAGCTGAGCAAAACAAACTTCTCCATTAAGGAAAATCGGCCGCAGTAAGACATATA
This sequence comes from Saxidomus purpurata, assembly GCA_022818135.1. Lineage (NCBI taxonomy): Eukaryota > Metazoa > Mollusca > Bivalvia > Venerida > Veneridae > Saxidomus > Saxidomus purpurata. The sequence goes on from JAFMSR010000017.1 coordinate 28,806,003, forward strand.
ACGCCTTTTAGTCATCTGTTTTCGCGAGCTAAATATTTTGTAAACATCACCAAATTATACGGTCATGAATACTAGAGCTCTGCCCCTACTTTTAAAAATTTAAATCCTCATGATACACGCATTTTCAATAATAAGGAAGTTGTTTGCATCTACAACTTGAAAGAAAAAAGTGATTATAGATGTCATTGTGCAGCATGTTGAGAAGGGTAGAGTGGCAGCACGAAAAGGCAGCAGGGTGTGGCGCCACACCATCACGCTACAGATATAATGCTAATAGATTCTATAGCAAGGTTGGCAAAAGCCAGGGTAATAATACTAAAACCCGGGACGGTGGGTTTTACTGGGAAGTAATTCTGGGCAATACTGGGTAATTTGTTGGATGCTTAGAAAGTCACATAAAATACACCTAAACATTGCAGTCAAATACTAGATATGATATAACTGATCTAATGCTAATAAAGATTGTGTTAAGTAAACTAAAAATAATGAAAATTAAATACAAAAACTCAAAAATAAGACAAATGGCATTTGAACAAAATGAGATCAATAATTTTACAGTATTTACTAACTGTTTTGGTATTAGCTTGGGAAATTATCACCAATGAGAGCAAAATCACTAAATTATTACATGTATGCCTAAAGCAGGAACTGCGATACAATAGGGATGTAATACAATGGAGAAAAGGTTCTGTTGTGTTTTACTCCTATCAAAAATGTAGATTAAAACATCTCACATACATGTACATTTCTCTTTGCTTAGTAAACACTGATAGTTTGTTCTGTCCACATATTCTGTTCAAAGTCTGTGCAGTTAGAATAATGAAACGGTTCAAACCAGTTTGGAGTTTCATTAATTTAATTAAAGATGGAACTTAAAAAATTGCAAAATGCATGAACTGTGATACTGCTGTTAGCTATAAAGTTGAAAGACTAAGGTCTCATTTGCAAAAATGTCAAAAGAAACCTAGCACTGCTGCTAGTGTAAATGATTGTATGTATAAAGTGTACTGAGTATGCCTGAATGAATACCTGTACATGTATCATGAAGTATTGACTATGAATAGTATTAAAAGTTTCCTTGATACATTTCAGATTGTTTATATGTTGATGTATTATGTAGAGTCTATAGCGAAGGGGAAAATTTCAAATAAACACATGATATAATCAAACCACAGATCTATGCTTTGGTTTAGTTGAGCAATACTTGGCCAAAAAAGTTTCTTATTATAATCTTTGTTTGCATGGTGACATACTACAAGAACCCTGTATATACAGAACAGGTTTAGTCACTCTACAGTAACAAACATTTAAAAAATGCACATACATTTTCACTGTACATGTATATGTCGGTCATTTTCACTTTACATGCATATATAATTATATGTCAGTCATTAGCTATGCATAGCCAATGTTATCATGTTATAAGCCATGCCAACTCGAAATAAAATTTGTATCCTGTCATGTCTCTAACAGTAATCCCTAAGACCAGCTGACCGCCTGACCTGACTGGTAAAATATTAGCAGGTCGGTAAAATTAACATGATAGACCCATGTCCAGTTAAAAATGGACAAGAATTTAACAAAGAAACTTTTTGTTTTTCTGATGCACAGTAATAAACCACAAAGGCCTCTGGTGTGAATTCTCGTAACTGTAACAGAAAAGTACCGCTTATACACAATATTCTTTGGAAATTGATTTACACAGCGTCATCACTTAATAATATATTCATACATACATAAGATCAGGGTCAGGTTAATTTGTCTGGATGATTATCCAATACTTCTAATTTTTATTTCAGTTGTCAGTGTCCAAATCTTTTGAAATCTCAGACAAATAGGAAGCCATGGGTATCACAGACGAGATATTACTCCTCAGGTAAAAGTTTTCTGAGTTGAAACAAGAGACAGGCAAGAATTAAGGCAAAATTAAGTTTTGAGAAAATTGCGTGTCTAAATTTTTTAAATAGGCCCGCAGATAGACCAACAAGGCTTGCAGAATAAACATGTGCGGTATAGACGTTGCAGAGTTATAAGTATGTTGTCATATTTTTGCGAAATTGACACTAAATAGTCTGTCTAATTTGCATATTTGCATATTTAACTAAATCTTATCCCGATTTCAAAATTTTTTCAACTCTATGTTTGTGTAAACAAGCTCGTTAATTAAATGCTCAGTTATATTCTTACCTGACTTCCCCTTTAATCTTATTTTACTTTTAGACCTACCAGACCATTACAAAGTGACTTTACCTGCACTATCACCAACCATGGAAATGGGAACAATCATTAACTGGCAGAAAAAGGAAGGGGATAAGGTGTCTGAAGGAGACCTGTTGGCCGAGATAGAGACAGATAAGGCTACCATGGGATTCGAATCGTCAGAAGAAGGGTACCTAGCCAAGATTTTCATACCAGAGGGTACAAAGGATATTCCTTTAGGAAAGGTGAAAATATAAGACAGTCACTATATGTGTTTAAAGCTATACAATGTTTTGGTAACTCCTTTTTAAAGTGTACTGATAAATTAATCAAAGTGCTTCCCAAAGCAGCATAGCCAGAATTGAAAGTTTTGTGATGTTGTATGTGTAAGTTGTAGCAGGGTATAATGAAAATGAGTGGCTGCAGTTTCTTATAGACAGTTTTGTCAATAAAACACACATTCTAACACTTACTGTATTCAGAGTCTTCTTTTGAATATGCATGGTATTGAATGGATAGTGTATGCCTCGTCACAGAAATAAAGATTTAAAGGTTGCAATAGCAAACTCATTTCTTTTAGATATATATGACTAGTTTAGATATATGTTTGTAGTTTCATTTCAAAATGAAATTGAGAATATGTAAAATGGTTTTACCGTTTCAGTTGCTGTGTATAATAGTGCTGGACGAAGGAGATGTTGCAACCTTTAAGGATTACGTACCCACAGCTGCTGATGATTCCCCAGTAGGAGCAAAAGCTGATGCAGCTCCTCCTCGTGCACCAGCTCCGCCTCCGCCAGTTCCCGTACAACCAACCGTCACACAGGCTGCAGCTCCACCCGTTCCAAGACCAGTCACTCCTCCCCCTTTCCCACCCCCACCAGCTCCAGCAGTGTCAGCTGCCAGGGGAAGAATATTCTCTACACCATATGCCAGAACTCTAGCGGCAGAGAGAGGTGTAGATCTTAGTGTAAGTTGCTTCAGCAGAACATAACTTTACCAAGGTCCTTGTAGCAAACACAGATTGTCTTAGATAAGTGATTAGGAAAGCAACTCAGTCTGATGGTTTATATCTAGAATGAATTATTTTCAACTGCAGGATGATAGATTTATAAGTATTGTACATATTAGTTTTCTGTTATTAAGGTAGACATGATATTTGATGTTGTCCTGGAGATCACAAAGTTTGTCTGTGCAACTTCTTTTGCACCACTGGGCCGCTGCGGATTTCAACCAAACTTAGCATGACCGTTTAGTACCAATTCTTGTTGATATTGTCTGCATTTTCTGATTCAGTGACTTCAGTTACACCAAATCACATGTGAGCTATTAGTATAATGTCTTCATTTGCATATCATCAGCATATTCCAGTTCGACTTTTAGTGGAGTTATTGCCCTTGATTTGTCAAATTTTATGATGTCTTGGTAATTTCTCCTAAAGTTACAACATGATGCATTTCAATCCTACTACACAATGACAATATGTACCAGTTTGGTGAGTTGATATTAACCTTGACTTTGACCTTTTGACCTACTTTCTTGTTATTGTACCACATGTACAATTTTGCAAACATTTCAGTATATACCAAAGTGATATTGTGGAGTTCCATGTGGGGGGCATTTGGGTAGGGATGGGTGTGAAACATGTCTTTGCTGAATAAAAAGGCAACATCGTTTTGAATTGTTTACATGTATGTATTGTAGCTTTTATAAAATACGAGTCGAGTGAGTCATGGAAAGCAGGAAAATTTTAAAAAAGCTGTGGAACATTGTCTGTCCTGTGCCTGTGTGAAACCTCATGCATGTCTGCTGTAAAAAAATTTGATATAAGATTGCATTCAACACACCAAATCCTATTGTACATTGTGATACTTTCAGCTTGTAGCTGGTAGCGGACCTGATGGTCAAATTCGAGCAGAAGATGTCATGAACTTCACACCATCTGTAGCTGCTCCGGCTATGGCTGTAGGGGCTCCAGCTGCCCCAGGAGCTTTTGTAGATATTCCGCTTTCAAATATGAGAAAGGTGAAACATTTTGTAACATTGTAAAAAAAAATTTAATTGTCAAATACAGTAAAGTTCCCGTTAAGACCGTCCTATATATTATGGTAAGACCAAACATTTAGGAACCAAATGGCACATGTTAGAGTAAAAGGGTCTCAATGAAAAGAACATTTCTAAATTAGGATCACTTTATGCCAGTTTGAAGGGTGGTTTTATTACAGGAACTTTTCTCTGTATTTTATATTAGGCAGTTGGAACTTGTTACTTTACAAAGCTAAATCTGGTGTCTTGATTATTCTGTCTTCGGACGTAATTTACGTCTATATGACTGCAAATGCAACACCAGTCCTGGGAATATCCATACTTGTACATTAATCTTTTATATTTAAATGTCAAAATTATTGACTTTGTGTGAGTCTTTGGGACAAAATGTTTTTTTTATAAAAAAAATTGAAGTCTTGTTTTAGCTCTTAATCTAGGTGAAACTACAACTCAGATAGATTAAGTAGTGCAGCAAATATTCTTTGTTTTAGATAGAAATCGTTTTAATAAGTATTATTCTTTTGTGAATATAATTCAGTATGTCTTGAAGGAACAACCATGGTTTTAGTTGTAAACGCCACTGGGAAAAAAGTTTATGACTGAAAATGAATCAGAACATGTATGCATTGAATATTGCAGACTATAGCAAAGAGGTTGACAGAGTCAAAACAGACCATACCTCATTATTACCTGACCATAGATGTTACACTCGATAAAACTTTAGAGTAAGTACGGCATTGAAAATATATTTAAATTTGCATACTGTGAAGTAGGTACTTTTTGCGTGATGAAAATTTTGCAATATGTGAGTAAGACAGACTTATTTGTGAATTTAAAATTTGCAAATAAAGAAGAATTCTCCAATAATACTCGAAGTGAAATGAATGTTTCGCAAAATTTTTAAAGTAGCGAAGATGGTCATTTGTGAAAATAGCAAAAATTAAATAATCACACATATAATACAATTTACAGTAGCTTTCCTTCTAAATCCAATGATTTTGTAGGGTTAAAAGCCTTCCATATTACTTATTTGCTATTTTTGAATCGTAATCTCTGGTGCCTTTGATATACATGCCTTTGTACCCATTATAGACAATGATTGGTGTAGGCCATATGGTCACTGTAGACTTAAATGGCAGTTTGAAAGGGAATATTACAAATATCAAAAATTTAAACAGCCTTGATTAGTTCGCTTAGTCAGTTTTCATCTGATTTTCACCAAATTTGGTTAAAATGTTTGTTGCAGGTCCATTTTACTAATTAAGAAGGACAAATTTGAATGTTAAATATATATTCATTTCAGATTAAGGAAAGAATTGAATAATATGTTAGCCAAAGAGAACAAGAAAATCTCAGTGAATGACTTCATCATCAAGGCATCAGCACAAGCATGTAAACAAATCCCTGAAGCTAACTCATCATGGCAGGACAGCTTTGTTAGACAGTAAGTGTTGCTAAAATTTCTTCAGTGTAGGTTCTATGTAAATTACAGTGATGGTGCATGCTTTTGGGGCCTTAACATGACATGGTCTTTGGAATCTTGCGAAACTGTGTTGTAGGGATGTAACACTCGTTTCAACTAAATTTTAGTTATTTTAACAGGCAGGCAGTTTACCTAACCATCGATCCTGGGAAGATACCAGTACTAGACAGTATGTCCTCTGTACAGAAGAACTGCCAACTTTCTCACATAAAAGGACATGGTTGATAGCAGGACTCAAACCCATGACCTTTAAATTATCAGAGGTTACAATGATTTCAAGTCGGTGACTCTTACCACTCTACCATGGAGGCAGACTCTTGCTAAGCAATAGATTCAAAGCTGAAAGTTTGAAAACTTATTTTACCTATGGGCAGAAGCTTTGTCAGGGCTAGCTCTGGCATCACCCCAAAAAGTCATGAGGTAAATATTTAAGACTTTGTAAAAGTTTGTGAGGAAGACGTGAAGAAAATAAAACAATAATGTTGCATTAAACATTTCAAGGTAACACTTATATCCATAACTGATGTACATGTATATTGCAGGTATAATACAGTAGACATTAATGTTGCCGTGGCAACAGATGCTGGACTTATCACACCTATAGTGTTTAGAGCAGATCTAAAGGTAAGTCTCTTTGTTTTTGCTATTGTTTCTCTTTTGCCCTTGCCCCCCACCCCTGTCAGTTTGTTCAGGGACACTGTTTGATGTGTTGAAGGAAAGTAGGTCAAAAATAGTGTCTATTCTAGGGATTAAATAACTGGGGAAAATTTCCCCACTCACTTTAAAAAATGGGGACATTTAAAAAAAAGGGGGAGCCAACATCAAACATGTCTTGAATCATTGTATATGTTTACATGCACGCTTAACCAATCAAATTTATTCGAACAAAAATTGATATATTTATATAAATTTATAAGATTGGTCTCCCTTTATATATTTTGAATGAAAATAATACTTATAGTGTCTTAGGTACAGATGTGCATGTAAACAAAAACGCTGAGTCTCTTACAGATGTGCATGTAAACAAAAACGCTGAATGGATTCTTATGTGAATTTTCGCAAATGTTACAGAAATACATGTATGCATGATCTTTGAAAAAAATGGTAAATCCCACAGTCACACATCCTAGAATAGACACGGTCAAAGATAACTCCAATATCAATTCTGTCAATATCTAACATGGCTAAAATTGTCTCTTATGTGGCTGAGAGAACAAAAGAATAAACAATAGAATAACTACCGTGTCCAAAAGGTAGGACACTAGATGGTCCCTTTGTAGTCGTGTAAAGGCACAATTTCAGATATTTCAATAAAACGAGGTAGATGTGTATCTTACAGAAAAGGTTGCTTCACAAGGTTTAGTGAGATAGGAGGAACACCAAATATGTCATAGCCCTTTTCTTTATATTGGATATCAAAACCTAATAAAACTATTTTTCCATCTAAAACAAGTTTTAAAAGAAAAAAAAATCCAGTATATAATATAGTATTGTTATATTGTTCAGGGATTATCTCAGATTGGGGAAGATGTTGGCAATTTGGCAGCAAAGGCAAGAGAAGGCAAACTTCAACCACATGAATTTCAGGTGAGGATTACTATTAAACCTGTCAGCAATGATCATAGTTTAAGACATTGTTGTATCCCTTTTGGAGAAAAGGGTTAACCATTCAGTCGTGTCACAAATTTATTTGGCATTTAGCCATTTCTTAAGATTTATTCATCTAACTTTCAAATTGCATTGCTTATGATATAAGGGTCTTGATGCCGCCAAATTTTGTAGCTCAAGGTCATATGCGTAAAGCCCCTTTTTGAACTTGGATTTTGTCACAAAATTATTGATTATTTTGACAAAGCGTAAGAGGGTGACACAAGTGTTCTACTGAACACCCATCTAGCATATTAGAACAAATTAGCTGTTCAGTAATTTTGACATTTGCAACAGTGAGTATATACAGCTTTTAATGGTCGCAAACAGTTTTAACAGCTGATATTTTACCATAGCAATTGTAAATGACATAAAATCAATCAATGTTACAAGGTAAGTGCGTTAGAATTCATGTATCCATGACCAAGGAACTATTCCAGAGGAGGCAATTCCCGGTAACTTATCAAAATCAGTAACGTTAAAATTCATGTTTCCATGACCAAAGAACTGCTCCAAATGAGGCAGTTTTTCATTAATACCAGATTCCGGATAAGACTGCAGTTCATTATTTCAGAACATTTAAAAAGTGATGTTACTGTTTGAAGTTATCCTCATAATTTTTAATAAGACTTTTAAGTTTGATTTTTAATCTTAGAAAAATGATTATATGACCAAAGTATGTATGACAGATCTCTGTTAAATAGAATTAAAATCTTATCTGTTCTACTGTTAAGTGGATAAATTTTTGTGTGAGGAAAATTTCACAATATGTGTACAGAGAGACTTATTTGCAAATTTTAAGCTTGCTAACTTTTAAATTATAGGCTACCAAATTATAAAGTGTTACAAATGCGTTTGAAATTCCAATATAAACATATAGTGACGCGGTAGCCTATAATTTCAAATGTACAGATATACTGTACAAGAATTAAAACTAGAAACTTCTTATTTGATGATTCATAATGAAGTATGTTTCTTTCACAAAGTTTGAAGAACTTTATTTTTCCACCAAAATCTGAGAGCATGCAGCTTTAAACATCATACCTGTCCATAATGCATTGTGATTATTTAGAAGCATATTATAACCGATTATAAGTATTTTAAGAGTGGAGTATCGAAAGACTGGTGTTGACAATTATACTGGTTTCATATTTTCGCCACAGCATGACTGTCAACAAAATTTTGGACTTGATTTTTCAGGGTGGAACATTTACAATCTCCAATCTTGGCATGTTTGGAATCAAGTCATTTTCAGCGGTGATTAATCCACCACAGGCCTGCATACTAGCTGTAGGGGGTGCAGAAAAGAGATTAGTGGTAGATGAAAATAGCGGTTCAGGGTATGTGTACTAATTCTTTATAAGTTTTACAATTACTGTATCCCTTTTAATGTTTGAATTTTTGTTCCCTTTGAACTAAACTTAATTTTTTATCCTTGGGAATTGCACTGTGTCTAAGCTTGTACTGTAATCCTTGTGTGGTGAAGCCGCCCTGGCGTAGGGTTCGCCTCAGGATCCCGGGTTCGATCCCTACCATAGCCATATTGGTAGTGTCCTTAGGCAAGACACAAATAATACCACATGTCTTTCTCTCTTCGAGGAATGAGTCTCAAGAGCAATTAATCTAAGTTGTAAGAACTTGCTTCAAATTGAGTAGATAAATTTGTATATATTTGTACTATAATCCAAAGAAGAGCTCTAAGTTTTTAGCTCTATTGGACAAAGTCCAGCAGAGCTTATGGCATGGTGGCTTGTCCGTCAGCTGTCAGTCTATAAACTTTTCCTTGATAACACTCTACTGGTCATAATTGTCATTTTGACTTTCATGAAACTTGCTCATAAGGTTGCCTGCAACCTGTAGATGATCCTTATTGTTCTTTGGGGTCAGTTGGTCAAAGGCCAAGGTGATGGTGACCCAAACTTTGAAAATAATTTCTGCTCAATATTACGAGGTCTTAGTATCAAGAACAGTCTTTAAACTTCATAGGATAATTGGTCTTACTGAGTAGATGATCCCTACTTTTTGTGGGGTCACTGGGTCAATGTCAAGGTCACATAGACCGCTGTTAGCTTTTACCACTGGCTTTTACTTCATAATATTCCAAAAGATTTTAACTAAACTCACTCAAAACAGTCAAGTCAGTCAAGTAGAGCTATAATGGCCCTAATGGGCCTTTTGTGCAGTTTTATATTACAGAGGGTGCATACCAAGTTTTATGTTTGCATCATTAAGTACATAATTATCCTAAGATATTGACTAAATCTGCTGAATGATTATTGATTAAATTATAGTAACATATAATTATGTAGAGAAAGGAAAATTCTTCTGTTTTGTTATATATTCACTCTAAAAAGTGAGCACCAAAAGTCATATTTGACGACATGAATTGAGTTATATGGGGGGGGGGAGTTCATACGGAAGTTCTAGAGAAGGTATGCTGTCATGCAAATGGTGTTCACTCCCACCTATAAACTAACCTACCAATCACACCTGTCAGTGGTAATATGTAAAACTTCATTTGCCTAACAATTACAAGCAGGGAACCAGCAGTCGTACAAGTGGAGCTCAGCTCTTCAGTGAAGAAGAGTAGGATTAGTGTAAAACTGACGCTGTTCTAATGGATTCCCCATACGCTACCCGGCCCTAGAACTTCCATATAAACTTGCCAATGGATAATTCTTTGCAGTAAATAAACTGATAACTGTTTTATTATGCCCCCACAAAGTGGGGTGCTTGGTGCACTTGTCCGTCCGTCCGTCCGTCCGTCCGCGCCCCGAAATCTGTGAACGCAACTCCTCTTAAACCGGATGGCAGATTTTGCTAAACTTCCAGGGATGAACAACCTTAATGTGAGATGGTAGTAAAGGAAGGAATTTTCGCGGGACCAAATTTAACAGATTATGGCCCTTGTTGATTTTTTCACTATATACCATATAGAAATTTGTGAAAGCAACTCCTCTTAAACCGGATGGCAGATTTTGCTTAAACTTCCAGGATGAACAACCTTAATGTGTAGATGGAAGTAAAGGAAGGAATTTTTGCGGCGACCAAATTTAACAGAATTATGGCCCTTGTTGATTTTATGCCCCCACAAAGTGGGGTGCATTAGCGTGCCTTGTCCGTCCGTCCGTCCGTCAGTCCGTCCGTCCGTCCGTACGTCCCGAAATCTTGTGAACGCAACTCCTCTTAAACCGGATGGCAGATTTTGCTTAAACTTCCAGGGATGAACAACCTAATGTGTAGATGGTAGTAAAGGAAGGAATTTTGCGGGACCAAATTTAACAAATTAGGCCCTTGTTGATTTTTTCACTATATACCATATAGAAATTTTGTGAAAGCAACTCCTCTTAAACCGGATGGCAGATTTTGCTTAAACTTCCAGTGATGAACAACCTTAATGTGTAGATGGAAGTAAAGGAAGGAATTTTTGCGGCGACCAAATTTAACAGAATTATGGCCCTGTTGATTTTTTCACTATATACCATATAGAAATTTTGTGAAAGCAACTCGCTTAAACCGGATGGCAGATTTTGCTTAAACTTCCAGTGATGAACAACCTTAATGTGTAGATGGAAGTAAAGGAAGGAATTTTTGCGGCGACCAAATTTAACAGAATTATGGCCCTTTGTTGGTACACACGTGCAACTTCATGAAATACAGGTCAGGTTCACTTTGGGGTCGTAGGTCAAAGGTCAAGGTCACAGTGACTCTTAACGTAAAACAGTTTACAGATGATAACTCATGAAAGGCTTGACCAATTTAAATAATTTTGGTACACACGTGCAACTTTATGAAATACAGGTCAAGTTCGACTTTGGGGTCGTAGGTCAGAGGTCAAGGTCACAGTGACTCTGAACTGTAAAACATTTTCCGGATGATAACTCATGAAAGGCTTGACCGATTTAAATAATTTTCGGTACACAGCGTAACATCATCAAATACAGGTCAAGTTCGACTTTGGGGTCAGTAGGTCAAAGGTCAAGGTCACAGTAACTGAACTGTAAGTAAAACAGTTTCCGGATGATAACTCATGAAAGGCTTGACCGATTTAAATAATTTTCGGTACACAGCTGTAACATCATCAAAACAGGTCAAGTTCGACTTTGGGGTCAGTAGGTCAAAGGTCAAGGTCTCATTTACACAAATTATTGTATAATAACTCAACTCTATGTCCTTGTGGCCATTCCTTTCTTATGGTTGCCATACTTCTGTGACAAAGCTGTATTGTGGGGGTATAATTCGTCACTATTGTGACAGTTCTAGTTTTATTTTACCTGTACATGTATACAAAAAATTTGATAAACTTATTTTCAGTTCATGTTACTAAACAAGAAAGTCAGGCTTCTGTTGAAATATTCAGTTTCCTCTTCATTTTTCAGTTACTCAGAAGCAACAGTGATGTCAGTAACCTTGAGTTGTGATCACAGGGTCGTAGACGGGGCCGTTGGTGCAAAATGGCTGGCAGAGTTCCGTAAATATATGGAAAACCCGTCAACAATGCTGTTATGAGGAAACCATCTCAGTGTGTAGACTTTTAGCTTTTTAATTTAACAAATTTATGTGACAGTTATGCTACAAAAAACGGTAAATCTCTCTGAAACTATGTACAATTTTACAGGATTCCATTAACCAAGTCGGAGATTAGATGAAGATGCAGATTTGTATTTTGTATGTATAGTTCCCTGTTATCATGGAATATGTGTAGCAGTGTTGAAAATACAAGAATCAAAGTGCTATGTGACCAGTATATTAAAGTTCTTCGAATGTGCAAGACAGTTGAATTTATTTTAGAATTTAACGCTCCTCGATGGAATTTAGATGTGTATGGTTTTGAAAATAATGGAAGGAAATTTAGGTAGTATAGAAAGAACAGGTAAAATTGTGAATGTTTGACTGTGTTTAGTTGAAAAGTGTAGACCAGGAGCTCAAAATGCAAACAGAAAGTCCCCAAAAGCACTCCAGTGATTCTTTTAACACATTTTGAATTGTGCAGTTCACTGGCGAATTTCATTAAAATTGAAACTTTTATGCATATGGAAGTTGTTCTGGTGTTGAATAGTATTGAAATGTAAAAATTATTGTTATTTAATATATTTATGTCCTGAATTTTACAAGATATATAAATAAATTGAATTAAGCTCAAATGTCAATGTTAGTTAATACAGTAAAGTTCCTGTATAGAGACTACCCTTAGGACCAGTAAAAAAATGGTCTTGTTAATGAATTGGGTCTTATAAGTAAGACCTTTGTACTGTGAAATTGAGCATTTGAATGTCAAATGTCTGGTCTTAATATCAATGGGTGGTCTTAATATCTAAGGTGGTCTTAATATTGAGGGCAGTCTTAATATCAAGGGCAGTCTTAATATTGAAGGTGGTCTTAATATCAATGGCGGTCTTAATATCTAAGGTGGTCTTAATATTGATGGCAGTCTTAATATCGAGGGTGGTCTTAATATTGAAGGTGGTCTTAATATTGATGGCGGTCTTAATATCGAGGATGGTCTTAATATCGAGGGTTGTCTTAATATGGAGGGCAGCCTTAATATCGAAGGTGGTCTTAATATTGAACGGCTAATACCGAGGGTAGTCTTTTATGGGTTGTCTTAATCTAAGGGTGGTCTTAATATTAGGAAGTCTTAAACTCAAGTGTGGTCTTAATATTGAGGGCGGCCTTAATATCGAGAGTATTTTTATGGTCTTTATGATGAGTGTCTTAATTTTGGGCAAATCGTATTTCACTGAGTAGAGCAGTTTAATAACGGGCGTCTTGAAATTGTAGGGCGTTTACATACTCTTGAGAAGGTTTGAATTAAAGTCCCAATATGGGGCAGCTTAATTTTAATGCAGTCTTAATTACTAGTGGTTTAAGCTCAAGGACGGTCTTAAATGGCGGTAACATGAGGGTGGCTTAATATATATCTTCTTAATGGCGAAGGAGCTTAATATTATTGGTATTAATATTAAGCATTGCGCTTAATCAAGGGATACTTAGTGAGGGCGGTCTTAAAATCAGACGGTATTAATAGCAGTACCATACCTGTTATGCTTGATAATCTAGAATTAGTCTAAGACTTAAAAAGAGTTTTTTTTTATGTATTCATGATGATGATTGCAAATCTATTTCACTGACTTTGTATAACCGTCTGAAGTTCTATGTTACATACTCCTGAGAAGTTTGATTTAAAGTCCCATGAGCACTTTTAATGTTTAATTACTTGTAGCTCATAAATTACCAAGATATATATCTTACTGGGGAAACTGACCATTATTTGTATCAAATTAACATTCCTTACGCTACTTCTAAATAGAAAGGACATGCTATACATAGGTTGTTTTTTTTTCAATGGCAGCCAGTATCTAGATGATAGTTCTTGCAACTGGGCAATTTTGACAGAGGCTATAATACTGTTTTAGATTATTGTTTATTTTGGAGTTTAGAAATTCTTAAATTCTGCTCTTTTGACTCACCACTGAGTCCAACAGACAGCTTAGACATACCCTACTTTTGCATAGTTGTTAATTCACCTGACCTACATTCCTAGTATGTGTACTAGTATGCAAGCAGCTAGAGGTATAGCATATTGTTCAGTGGTTTGTGTCCTATATCTTTTACTAACTGGTCATGTTTTTGTTGCCTTATCTTTGTTAAAAGTGGTTAATGTATCAGTGCCAGTTTTTGGTGAAATACACGTAAGTTCTCAAATTACTCCCTTATTTGCTGGCCCTTTGGCAAGAAGAAACGGTAGTTTCTTAAATGACCGATCAGAACCCCAACATAGACCATGTACAGTTTGTTTCCTAAACATAAACATAGAGTAAACTTTTTAAAGCTGATAAAAACGTACATAAATACTTGAATTTGAATAGGTAAGTTGTGTCATGCATGTAATCACAGAGGCTGAGAGCGATGATCAATTTCAAGCTCTATTGAAATATGTTGTTGAATATCAAATGTTTTGTAGATTAGATGCACTGAAGCAGTAAATGCTGTAAATTGGGTTATTTTTGCGTTATGAAAATTACATGATTTTTTGCGCAGACAGACTTCTACACAGACTTTATATTCCCAATGGTTACATTCTTGTAATGGAACTTCAATAAATTTGTAAATAAACTAATAGTTACATGATGTACATGTAATTCTTCAATATTAAATCTATGTGGAATGAATTCTTAGAGAGATCTTTAAATTAGTTAGGTGAAAATTGGCAAAAATAGTGAAAATTAGATAATTGCAAATATTACCCAATTTAAAGTATCTGGCATGTATTATTCACTTTCATCTTTTATTATTTGACACCATTTTCTTATGGTGTACTTTATTGCAACAAGTCTATTTTTAGTATTTAATGTAATTTCCTAAGGATGATTTTTGTTGCAATCAGTTACTTTTCTGTTACTGTGTTTATATTTGTCAGAGTGAATAGAAAAAAGATGGGGAAAATTTTGTTAAGTTTGCTTTAGATGAAAGTGAAAATAAAAAATAAACTTGTTAAAAGAATAATTGTTATATTGTTCCCTTTATCAGAAAGTTTAATTTCTGGCACACTGTAGTAGGTCACGGAGCGGAAAAGTTAAAATATATCTTACAGTTCATAGTGACTGTCCCAATTTTAAGAAAGGCATTAATGGAAAGATATTTACTCCTTGATGAGTTAAAGGCAGTGGCAAGAAAGATATAGGAACGGTATAAGAGTTTTATCTCTATATCTTTTGAAACTAAATTTTCATGGATTTTGTGAAATATTTTCACTCAAGTCCAAAACTGAAAATGCACCAAGTGTTAGGTTTGAGCTCACCTGACCATGAAGTTGTTATGGTGAGCTTGGCAAGGATCGGGGGGACGTCGGTGTCCAAAAGTAGGGGTAAGTGGCGCTGGCGCTGGGATAAAAGGTTACAGTTAATTCTCTTGATGTCATTCATTAGTAGGGCTTGTTTGGGTTTGTTAAGACTGGGGGGTTAAAAGAATAATAAAGAGAACAAAAGAATAGCCACACAACTGCAAATTTTTGGTATGTTCTTCTGTCCCCAATTAGTTTGTTTACCCAGAGCTTAGATATTTAGTTTTTGTCATTGCCTAGTGGACCTCTACCAAGTTTGTTCAACTTGTGCTCAGGAGTCATAACTGACTCTCCCAGGGGGAGGGGTCACTTGCTTTTTGATAAACTTCAGAAATCTTCTCCAAAATAATATGGCTAAAATTTTAAGAGCTTAGATATTTGGTATGTAGCATCGTCCAGTGAGCCTCTACAAAATTTGTTAAAATCATGCCCCTTGGGTCCAAATTGACCACAGTGACGTGGGGGGAGGAGGGGGGGGGCTATATAGAGTTATAGGAAAACCTAGCTTCCACTGAGTTCTTTTAGTAACCAGTGTCTTACCATCATGGCCCTCATGTTTATTTATGTCCGGGGTAGGAAATATCCAGTATATAAAGAAGCCTCTTTCTTGATCCAAGTTTTAATTCATATGAGTAATGTTTTATCTCACAGACGCTGATTTCAGACCCAGATGCTATTCTATAGCTTTCCTAGTTCTTCAAGGTTCATGGTGAATAGCGAATAGGGTACCTCGGTTTAATGCTTTATATAAAAGGTTGATGGTGGGAGATTCTTTTTCCAGCGCTTTACCGTACAAACAATGTGCCACCACGGAAAACACATGTCGGTGCTACATTTAGGATTTGAGCCATTCCTGTTGGAGACAAGATACCTTGCCAATGAAATATGTTGTTGCCTTGGGACAAGAAGAACAAGAGCTGTCCCTCACAAGTGACAAATACTTCCATGCATGACAGAGTTACCATGCATACAGTGTTCCATTACTTTTACACTTTAAGTGTGACCTTGACCTTTGAGGTAAGGATGTGGCTCTTGCAAGCGACACATGGTCTTGATGTGCTAAACTGTTGTGCCAAGTTATTTTAAAATGCTTCAATGCATGACAAAGGTACAATCCGGACACGAATGTGTGCATATACAATGTACACAGGATTCCATTATTTTCAAACTGTAAGTGTGACCTTGACCTTTGAGGTAGGGACGTGGGTCTTAAACGCGACATATCGTCTTGATGTGCTGAACATTTGTGCAAAGTTCTTTCAAAATCCCTCAATGCATGACAAAGTCACAGTCCGGACACGTGTGTGCATATATAGAGGATTCCATTACCTTCAAACTCTAAGTGTGACCTTGACTTTTGAGGCAGGGACGTGGGTCGTGCACGTGACACATCATCTTGATGTGCTGAACATTTTTGCAAAGTTACTTCGAACTCCTTCAATGCATGACAAAGTTACAGCTCGAACACGGAAAATGAAAGGGCGGACGCACAGACGTACATACTGATGGACAGACGGACGGACGGTGCGATTTTAATATGCCACCCTTAGGGGGCAATAAAAGAATTAAGATCCCTTGATTGTTCCCGACAGCACTGAAAAAAGATTCCGAGGTGATTTTAAATTAACTGTTAATAAAAAAAACGACAGTGAGCAAAGTCAGTTTTAAATTTTGATATTTGTAATTCAAAATATTTAAACTAACTAAGAAGAATTAATGTACAGGTGTCTGAGTCCGCCTCTGTGGTCGTGTGGTTAGAATCGCTGTCTTGAAATGACTGTAACCTGTCATAGAAAGAGGGTCATGGACTCAAGTACTACAACCGACCATGTTTCTTTATATGAGAAAGTTGGCAGTGTCTTACGGAGGGTAGGTGTCTAGCACTAGGTCTTTCCAGGAACGATGGTTTAATAATATGTTAATTGCCTGTCTGTTGAAATGACCAAAATATGATTAAAACGGGCGTTAAAACTCCCACAACAATAACAACAACAACAATGTCCAAGAGATTTAAAGATCTTTGTGTACCATTGTTTAAAGCTGTGACCAATTTCAAAAAAATACCATTGAAATTCGTGCAAGAATAGTTATTTAGGAAGACATATTAATTGATAATTGTTCTATTTAACTTGTCGAAACATTGACCTTGAAGTTAAAAGAAAATCGTCTGATGGCCTTACTTTCTTGAACTGGAAAATAAACCAACAATCTTTTTTTCCAAATCATATCTTTGCGTATGATTCTGTAACTGGACAGCTTTAAAATTGTAATTAAACAGTAGTCCTTTTCCGTGGTTAGAAATTAAATCAAATGAAGTTTGCAGTTGAAAATATAAGTGGTAGGTGTGGCCTAAGACGAAAGAAATCTATTGTGTTCATTCCGTGTTTCGTCCCTTAAGTGATCATTCTTTTGTGACTTATAATAAGTGGTCACACTATTATTCGAGAAAAATGGAAATACCACCTACGCAGGGGCGTCCGTCCGTCTTGGCGTCCGCCCGTACAGTTTTTCGTGTCCGGGCTGTAACTTTGTCTTGCACTGAATGATTTTGAAATAACTTGGCGCAAATTTTCAGTATTTGAAGGTAATGGAATCCTGTATATCTGCACACATTCGTGTCCGGACTGTAACTTTGTCATGCATTGATTGATTTTGAAATAACTTGGCACAAATGTTCAGCACATCAAAACGACGTGTCGCAGGCAAGACACATGTTCATACCTCAAAGGTCAAAGTCACAATTAGAGTTCGAAAGTATATATGCACACATTTGTGTCCGGTCTGTAACTTTGTCATGTATTAATTGATTTTAAAATATCTTGGCACAAATGTTCAGCACATGAAGACGATGTATCGCTAGCAAGACCTACGTCCCTACCTCAAAGGCCAATGTCACGCTTAGAGTTTGAAGGTAATGGAATCCTGTTTATATGCACACATATGGTCCGGACTATAAATTTGTCATGCATTGATTGATTTTGAAATAACTTGGCACAAGTGCTCAACACACCAAGCCGATGCGTCGCGTATAAATCCCACGTTCCTACTTCAAAGGTCTTAATTCTTTTATTGCCCCCGAAGGGTGGCATATTAAAATCGTACCGTCCGTCCGTCTGACCGTCTCGCTGTCCATCAGTCTGTGCGTCCGCCCTTACATTTTTCCGTGTTCGGGCTGTAACTTTGTCTTGCATTGAAGGGTTTTGAAATATCTTGGCACAAATGTTTAGCACATCAAGACGACGTGTCACATGCAACATCCACGTCCCTACCTCAAAGGTCAAGGTCACACTTGCGAGTTTGAAGGTAATGGAATCCTGTATAAATGGACACATTCGTGTCCGGACTGTAATTTTGTCATGCATTGAAGGATTTTAAAATAACTTGGCACATAAGTTCAGCACATCAAGACAATGTGTCACATGCAAGAGCCACGTCCCTACCTCAAAGGTCAGTTTAAAAGTAATGGAATACTGTATCCATGGTAACTCTGTCATGCATGAAAGGATTTTAGAATTACATGGCACAATTGTTGAGCACATGGAGAGGGCACAGACTGTGAGACACATCTTTCGGGGGCATTTGTCACTTGTAAGGGACAGCTCTTGTTCTTTCTAAATTAAAAAAGTAGCACCGTAGATTTGCTGTTGTAAGGCTCAAAAATGAAATAGTTGCACATTTAGGTTTCGTTTAAAGTGTCTGAAAGATTCAAACTCTTTTATATCTGTCCTTTGATTCAAACTCTTATTGATGTTGGTTGTTTCCAACATTTCAACGTGCAGCATCAGAGTCTTTGCCTAGGGAAACCGCTGCCCCTCACGACTGCCGGTCAAATCTCTGCCACATTTCCCGCCAAACCAAAGTGCTTCCGGAACAGATTATACACTGCTAAAAGTATTTACACTCACAACAGGTATTTATCAATGGCGGTTTTTAAACTATTGTATTTGCAACAGATCAGTTTATTCACAATTACTGGTAAAATATGTAAGTTTACAATACTTTATCACGCATATATATTAAAGCAACTTGCATTTCTTCATACATAATATTAAAAACATAAGCTACTTTCGTCTTATTTTTCAATGAAATATAAAACGATATGCTTTTATACTGTGATTCAGGCTGTTTTAGCTTAATGTCTTTTAATTTTCATTTTAATTGCCGACAATTTTGTTAAGAGCTATGTACTATTCAAATAAAATGCTTATCAAAGGGGGGCAGCCAAATACTGTGAAATGCGTCTTTTCGGCAGGTTTTATTTTCGCTAATTTTTCGTGAAGGAAGTACTTTACTTATTCATCAAACTCGCTGAAATAGCAACTGTTACAATGATTATGTATAAAATAGTGCTCGCTCGCGAATTCAAAAACTCGCGAATGAATAGAAAATTTGATAAATCGCGTAATAAACACCTCGCGAATAAAAAGACTTTTCTGTTATGGTCATGTATCTATCTAAAACAGTCACACATGGACTCTTTAAATACTTGTTCTAAATTAATACACGATTTGCACTAAAAGCAGAGAAAGGTCGTTACACCATGGACACTCACTGGTATTCTTATCATGAAGTGAAAATATGAGGGATGTTCTATAAATACATTACTGTCACTAGCAGAATAGAAGGTTTCATATATCAGCACATTTGAAACCTATCTAAAAACAAAAATAATATCAAACAGGGAATGCCACGTACCAAAAACGCAGCCTCCCCAAAACACACACACACACACTAGCATACAAAGCAAACACACGAGGACAAAACGAACAATTAAAGGAACACAGTGGGGCACCGCCTTGGAACGGTCAGTGGCAAAAACACCACTGGGGAGCTTAAACCGGTTTATGGTGCGCACCTAACCTCACTCTTACCCCCACCATGTTCCAAAGTCACAGGACAGTGTAAATAAAAGTAATCCCTGCTAGGTGAATCTCTAACACACGCAATGGAAACAAAAGGCATGGTATGTAAAACACAAAAATGCTCGTGTATAAATATATAAAAAGCAAACCTTGAGAACCAAAAAATGTATGTACTCAATGTCTTTGCAGAAGGCAGAGCACCAAGAGAAACACCCTTAAGGGCCCGACGAAACAGGCCAGAGGACAGAAATCAAAACAGCTTCGTCCCAGTGGGATTTAAAAACTGCCAATCACAGAGTCTTCCCCCTCTTCCGTCAGACACAATCAAAGAGGGAAGCATAGCGTCCAACTGTAAACGGGTTGAACACCAAACATGCGGTGTGTCTCAAAACAGTTGGGTCGTAATCTCTTGTAACAAAACGTTTTATAATTTTAGCGAATACAGTTGGAAAATTGCCATGACCCAAAATCTTACGAAGTTTGTAAACCACATCCCCATAAAAATCGGGTTTTGAAATACATTCGCATAACCCATTTCTGCCTAGATATTCACAATGGGATCTTCTGACTTCCAATTTTGGCAAGTCTGTTTCTTTAAATAGGGGTGTATGGCAGACTTACAAACTTTAATCCTGATCAGACATTATTGTTTGTGTTTGTCGTCTGCTTTGAAAGCGTAGCTATATTCAGTGAAATAGGCACTATGCACAAATGGGTTAAACTATCTGTAAGCTTTCACATCTTTTTAACAAAAATTGAAAAGTATCTATTTCGGAATAGGGTCAAAAATTGTTTTCTTTTACTATGAATAGAAATACAATTTACCTAGGGGATCAACTGGACATTTATAATTTGAAATCAATACAAACATAATATTTCTTAAAATTTAATTCAAACATAATCTGTTTTACTAACATTAGTAGATCTAGCATTCTTCCTTTTCATTTTTTGGAAGTATCAAAAGTAATTACTTAATTTATATACATTCGCATATGAAATCCGAACGTCAAAATTGCCAAAATGCGAACGGGCGTTTAACTCCTAACAACTACAAATACGTAGAACATTTTTGGATTAACCATACAAATTACCAGTAGACTAATGGAACGTCCCTTGCAAAACGCCGTATGGCTTACCAGCGTAGTAATCTTTATATTGAAGGTATGTAGTTAGCTATTCAATCAAACCTTTTGTAATTGAAATATGCTTTTCAGAATGTTGCACACACACTTTTATCATATGAAAGCCATCATGTTTTGGATAGATGCACAAACTTAAAAAGTACAAGAAGAAAACAGGACCAGACTATATAAAGTAGTCCGCCAATAACTATAAGAACAGGACCCGACTTCATAAAGTAGTCCGTCAATAGCTATATATAGATATCATCTGCTGTGCGGGACCGCACTTCAAAAGATAGGACTTAGACAGCAAAAGAAATACAAATTGCACAGTAAACAGCAAAAATGAAATTTATAATTGTGCTTATTCTTTGCTCTTTGGCAGGTAAGTGAAATACACTCTTTTTATCATTGATATTCATATAAAAACAAGATCATGGTGTGTTTCTTATTGACAAATTTTGAATAACGGAAATAGATGTATCATTTGAACAACACATATACATGTAGTGCAACACGAGAACAAAAAGACAGAGATGCTTGGACTGATAAAGATATTTAAAAGCTTGATAAATCGGTAAATGGAACTGTAACTCAGAACATATGGAACATATGGATTGTGAACGTTATTTGTAAATATAAACGTCGCTCCGGTGTATTATAGTAAAACAATATTGTTAAGTTCGCGCAACGTCTTAGTTTGCACTTTTAAGGCGATGTTTCCATACAGTACAAGTTCGAATCCAGCACCCAATTTCACGAAAATACTTAAGTAATTACTCAGTAACATGCTTAACTTATTTCAACACTTATATCAGATTAGTACAAGTTCAATCATTTAAAGAACTCAAATTTGTAAGAATCGTATTTACCCATTTATTACAATTATATAAAAAGATATGTAAAGGAACATTACAATTAAACAATTACGTTTTAAAGAAGGAAATGTGTATAATCAATATTTTAATGTTTATTTCGTATTATTTTAGCATACAGTTAAAACCATTTTTCTTCGCATTCTAATAACCGCTCCTACCATGTACTTCCGGAAAAACTATTCCATAATAGGCCGCCGCCGTCATCGGCGGCGCCAACAATTGTTAGTGTTTGAGAGGAAATGTTGTTTTAAGCAAGTAATTAACACTAAGTAAATTCTTAAGATTCTTAAAATTCTTAACTTGCACTCAAAGGAATTCTTCGCTCAATCTGACTTGCAGTTAATAATTTACAATATTTTTGTTCTGTCAACATGTTAATTTCATTAAAAAAAGAATATCGTTAGAAATGACAACAATAAATATTCTTATTTTGATAGACAATTAGACTTTAAAATAACGTTCTTATCTGAGCAATTACTTAAGTATTTTCGTGAAATTGGGGCCTGGCATGTACTAAATTTGAATGTTGTAGCATTTCCCATACACCGGGATGGAAACTTCCCCCTACAATGTACTGTAACAAGCTCCCCATAATGAATTCCCCCCTCCCCCGACAAGGTACATCAGCAAACTCTACTCTGTGATTCCTCTTTCCTTTGAGTGCTTATAGTCCCGGCCAACCCTTGGGGCTTTTTCGGAAAAGTTACTCGAGTGACTCGAGTAAGCTTTGCGTATGCGCTTAATCTCTTATCTGCCCAACACATGTAACTCCCAGTTGCCCACGAGTTGACTAGAATGCATTCTGTTCTTACACGAGTAACCCGAGTAACTTATTCGAAAATTCCCAATGTATTCTGATCAACTCGTGGGCAACTGGGTGATAGATCAGAGATTCAGCGCATGCGCAAAGCTTACTTGAGTTACTCGAGTGACTTTTCCAAAAAAGCCCGGGGTGAACTTGCCAAGACTCCTGACAGGAACAGGTTGCAGAGAGACAGATGCAGATACAAGGGCATCCGTGTTCAATACTTTAACGAAAAGCCCCTTTTATTCTTTTACATGCCCGGTGTATAGCACCGATACACGTGAGACTACATCTGGGTTTCTAACTACATGTAGTTCATTTCTAGAGGGATGCGAAACACTGTAAAGCGTTTCTGAAATTTCCGGGATTCGGACCGGGGACCTCCAAATTTGTAGTCCAGAGTGTTAACCACTCGACCACCGCGCCTTTATGCTGTGATTCCTTCTCCTTACAGTGAACAGTAACCAACTCCCCCTTACAGTGTACAGTTACAAACTACCCGCAGTATTTCATTCTCTTTTTTTACAGTAGCAAACTCCCTTCAATGGTTGCTTCTCTTTACAACATACGGTTACAAATTCCCCGCAATGATTGCCCTCCTTACAGTTTACACTATTTATAAACACACTTCAGTTCACCCTTACGATGTACAGTAAGAACAGATTTGAACGGTCTGAAATTAACCTTTTAAAACGATGCATCAAATATAGAGGTTTCAGCATAACATTCTGTAAAGTATTGCAGTTTAACCGAAATAATACGCCGCGGCAAACGCTTATGGATTTCCAATATAAACAAAATTTTTGCGGTGCCGTCAAACAAAACGCACCAACATTTCTCAAATTGTTACTGTTTTTTCCCACTTTCTTGTTGATTCTAGCATTTACTATTTTAATATATCACTTTAGAGAAATTAAAAATTTTCAGCAGAAACGGTGATCATGCAGCTTTAAGCTGACAAAATTGCTTATTTCTAACTTCAGTCATGGTTGCAACAGAAAATTGCGTTTCCGTATCCGGTTGCAGCCACGTGACTTGTGACGCTGGACATACCTTGGAATGTCACCGTCTACATTGCACGTGCTCAGACAGTAAGTAGTTTCGGCTTATGAAGGATAACTGAATCATTAATTCATTTGTCTACGGGCTGTCTTAACTCGAATGGTGATATGTCGTGAAATTAACTGCCATTTTACAATCTTCTATCTAAGTTATTTCATTGTTTTCAAGATAGCACGTACTTTTGATAATGTAAAAAACGTTTCTTGCCTTGCTGCAAACATCACTTACATGTATTATACTGCCAATTATTGCGAATTTGGTGAGTCTAGGTGTCGGTGTAAGAAAACGTTCACTCTCGCAGAATTATTAATATTTTCGAATAATTCACACAAATTATTTACATTGTATCCTATGTTGATGCTTTTTGTTGCAAACTTTCATTAAAATACAAACGACAACTCATTATTTTACGAAGTCCGAAGGCTTCGTACTTAAAGTATCTCAGTGTAGTTGTGCAGTAAATAAATCCAGTACGGAAGTCCTATTCGGAAATTCTCCTGTTTGAAAGTCCTCCTTTCCGGAAGTCTTCCCATTCCGCCGAGAAGGCGTCTTATTGTAGATGATCTTTATGACCAGGATTATATGTGTCGAGGAAAAAAAGAGTAAAAATGCCTACTAAAGTTCTTAATATTAGCATTCAGAGTATTTAAATGTATCACAGAGATGAAGTACTACATTGTAACTTATAAACAAATTCTGCAGTGTAAATTTGAAGCGAAACAAAAACATATAATCTTATTTTCAGTAAGTAGAAAAATGTCGCTCCACTCATATATACGCGTAGTTAGATACATGTACACAGATGACTTCTTTCAACGAAAATTTGCATATAATATATCATGTACTAGTAAAGATGATAGATTAATAAGATACTGTAAATTAGGTTATTTTCGCGTGATGAAAATTTTGTGATTTGTACGCAAAGATTTAAAAATCGCAAAAAGATAAGTCTCTTATAATTAATCTATGTGAAATTATTATATCGCGTTATCTTTAATAAGCTAAATGGAAAAGCCGCGAAAATAGCGAAAATCAAATCATCGTGTGTTACAGGGTTTGAAACGACATGAACACACTATTGATCCTTATCTGATGCTTAACATGAAGGGCTTTATGACGTAAAGCCAATGTGCCGGTTTTGCTTGCGCCTTTTAGCCTTTTAGAACCAAATGCTTAAGTGCGAAAAATTAATATCTAAACATTGTCAAACACTAACAATCAGATCTACTCATAGAAAAACAAAATAAAATACTGTGAAATCCGTATTCACGAGTTGTTTATTTCGCGATTTTGCAAGTTTTATTTTTTCGCGTTTTTTTTTTTAATTCGTAAGCGAACACTATTTTATATATAATCATTGTTTGATATTTTAGCGAGTTTGATGAATTCGCAAAGTGCTTCCTTCGCGAAAATTATCAGAAAACCAGTGTACTTTTACAGAACGTGTAATGGGTTGTTTCCTACGTTACCGTGTTGTAACTGTCAGTTACTCAAAATAATGGTAACTCGGTATTTGAATGTTTCGGTTATATCTCTTTATAATTGCTGCATTAAGGTTAGTTATATAAAATTAATTATGTATTTACAGCTGATCAGTCTTGTACGTCGTCGAATGACTGTAGTGGACCTTGTTCACACACTGGTCCCTTTGGAGGTTGGCATTGTGTCGACACCAGCTGCAGATGTGGATTTGGAATTGGTGGCATCGGTGGCGTTGGAAAATAAGAATTTTGTATTTGATACTTTAAATATAAAGCATTTCAAAATGTATGGATTTCTTATTCGTTTTGTGCAGTTACGCATATGTTATCGCGTACCATTTTTTATTTAAAAATAGAAGAATAAAAACCGTAACCAAATTTATAGTATTCCGAACGGTTGACCGAGTCCTGTACATATTTGATGTATACGTCGCGAACCGACGTCTCGTCTTGCGCAATATACATTGCCCAGGTGTATGTGGGAAAAAAACGTATAATTAATATCGTAAAAGTAGGATTTCTACCTGTTCTTGAGATACATATGTAATTGAAATTGGCAACACGTGATTTACGGGGGTAACAGACCGACATTCTTAAATTTGCCTGTGTGTCGTTTTAGTTGGTAAACATTCTAAAACGTCGTGTGTTTTTAATTTTTTCATGATTTATGAACGTTTGCAAATCAGTTGAGAACGAGATCTTCAGTCATAGGATATACCTATACAATACAGATATGTATGACATACAGCTGTTGTGGTTTCAAGTTTGTAACTATTATTAAATAACCTCTACATTTTAGGACACACGACTATTGCTTAATTTAGATTGTAACCTATTTGATGTCGCACGAATTCTTCCTTAATATAGGCGGATGATAATAAGAATACTTGGCATTGCGGACACATGCCATCGTATCGTTGAATTAAATGTCGATTTAATGCACTCCTTAAAACTGGTGTAAATTACTTGAAAGAAGTGATGCTTAAAGAGGGACTTCCTAAAACTGGTGTAAATTACTTCAAAAGCATATTCAAATTATAGAACATTTTGCAGGTATCATTGCTAAACCTCTACATCCCAGTCATATTTGGTAAAATGGGCGGTTGGAAATGTGACAGTACCGTTAAACATGCAATAATTTATGTAAATTTATTGTTGTACATTTAATTGGTGGATAGCTATGTTGAACCGTATATGTCCCGGAACGTATATATCACACGAGAGAAAAAATTCGACCGCATATGTCACACGTGTGATATATTCGGTCGAAAATAGTCTTCGCGTGAAACGTATATGGCACATAATATGTATACGTTTGACTTCGCACGAAAACGAATATCTCACATGCAGAAAAAGGCAAATAAAAACGAAATGTAACGATGTTTGGGAGGCATCCATATAGGTATATACATGTATATAGGTGTAATGTGGAGAGCCGAAATGCAATGACATGATTATCCAAGAAAGTCCAAGGTAAACGACATGCGATCAACACTTATTGGAACTTAAACACAGAGTAAACTTGATATATCTGCATGGCCGGCTCCTGTGGATCGGTTCCGATCCTCTTCCTGGAATGACTTAAGCAAAAGTATAATTTGTACTTTCATGCACTTTAATATCACAACATATACGTTTCGGTGTAAACTGTCAAAAATGATGAAACGAATATGTCACATTAAACACGTGTTACATTTACGGTCGAATATATCACACACGTGTGATATATACGTTCCGGGACATATACGGTTCAACATAGCTATTTATTACAGAAGGTCTCATTGTTGACTAATTGTGCTAATATAAGACATTTTTCGATATATCTTGTTTTTTAAAACTTGAAACTTTTAGGTTAAGTTTTAACACTTCCAAAGGAATTATATTATTTATGGTTTGGAGGTTATCAAATTGGCATCAGATAAAGGGTATGTATCTTTAACCGGCAAACAGGCAATATATATTACACTTGTACCCTACGCTAAAATCGTTCGAAATTTTAACGGTAATATATTCCCACATATCACGTCAAAAAACATATAACAATTCTATTACCCTTCCCTTTCGTAGATTTTGAAAGATTCCGTGCCGATTTATGGCTGAACGTAAGCAGACCTTCAAATGTCCTTATGATACCTCAATGTCACTTCGTAACGTCACAAACCAGCACGGAATAATACATTGACGTATTGTACGCGAACACTCGGGTACAGTAACGGGATATGTCAAGTGTATATTACCGGTCTTCCCGTATTTACGGATCGTTGACCAATCAGAAGACCGAAAATTGAAGGGTAGTAGAATATGATTAGACTGAAACTGAAATATAAATGGTGAAGAACAAAATTATATACAAATGTATCACTGGTAAACTTAGCGGAACTATGTTTCTCATAGGTGAGAAAAAGGCTGATGGCAACATAACCTACACTTGAAGAAATGAAATCGTCAAAAAAGTGATGAAATTATCATTGTCCTTTAAACAAGAGACGGCCCTCCACTTGTTAAAATACAACAGGCTCGTAGCTGCCGTTACGCACAATACGCACGTGCGTATACATCGCAAGCAAAGATCGACAACTTAAATGTCCTGAAAATGCAATAAAAATGAAAGGTTGAGGAGGGTGAGAGTCACAAACGATAGATCCGGATCGTTTGTTCTCGCAAAAGTGGTTTTAGAATGCTCAAATTTTCTTCGCTCGCTCGAGTAGAATGATATGGAACTTCGTTTTAATGAAAGCATGCAGTCTTAAAACATAATTTTTTCAAAGGACGGTCAGATCATACATTTGTATATGTAAAGAGACCTACATTATTTAAAATTGTCCAAACATTCCCCGCGGATACCTGATTCCCGAGTATCCATTGTGTCCTACTTGAAATTGTCACATTCATCTGTCAAAACGGACTTAAATGATTTAAGAATGCCAAATTTCCTCGCTCGGTCAATGAAATAGGGAAATTTATCTAGCAGTCCTAAAAGGAATAGCTTATCCTTTCCTTTAAAAACAATTCATTAAATACCTAACAGTCATACATAGTATTTTCCGCAAAAATCGGCGACAAATTCGTTTTTCAAGGGTGTTTCGCTTTGGTTTGCATGTCTATGCCGTAAATAACGTCTTTTTATCTAAAACCACTCTTTAATTTAAATTTTCAGCAATATTGCCTTTTTCAAGAAATTTGTCTGCACTTTTTAAATTCACATGTTGATCATATTCACGACAAGCTTAGAAATGAAAAAAACAACAAAACGTCAGGAAATGAATAACGTCGCTTATCGTTGCGTCTTGTTTATGCAATGTCGTCAAATAAATTACGTCGCATTCAACACCTATGTCGCGCTATTTAAGATTAAGGGCACTTGTGTGGGCAAGTAACCAAAGGTATATAAAAAAATGTTTATATCATAGGAATGTGATCCAGACACCAAATTGATTCTCGTCGCGGTTGGCACTCGAATGATCCGATACACGACTCGAGCAAATCCGGCATTCAGGACCGCTTTATAATATTAATAACTCTATTGTACATCAGTGTCTAAACGCACTGGTTTCACGAGGATCCTAAATGTTTCTAAGATGTTGTTCGCTCTTAGCTGAAATCCTGGATATCACCATGACATGTAATGGTTAAGGTGTTCATGTTTACTGGGCTCATTGCTATCTGTTTGGCGGTAAAAATGAAACATCTTATTTTATAAGCAGTTCTAAGTCACTATCCGCTGTAGCAGTCACAGATCCAAGTAACATCGCGAAGATAATCAAAATATACTAGAACTCTGCGTACATCGTCAGTTATTATAGCACGAGACGGTTAAAGAGGTACCAGAGAGCTTGCCTGACTGCAGGGCGTAATGGACTTTTGAACTTCATTTGGACATTGAGTTATGCAGAGATAATTGTGGACATATACACGAAAAGAAAGAGTCTAGCGTTTTCACGTTTTCAGGACATGCAATACCATGAATGCTTAGAATATGATTCAAGGTTATTTGAATAAACGCCGTGACATCTTTTTAACTTTTTCTACATGTTTAAATCTCTTATGGTTAATAACAATTCATAAGTTTTGTAATTAAATTTCATATCAACTTTTGTTTCGTCTACAATAGGTACACATGTTCTTGGAAACGCATCTGAATCATTCAGAAATTGCTAAAACCACATATGTTGTATTGAGCATCTAATAATTGAGATGACAGGATATTGGGCGGAAAGTAAATTTCATAAATAACCCATTTTCATTTTTTTTTTTTTTTTTTTGCATTGTAAGAGTAATTGTCCTATTATCATGAAATATATATCCCGAAATCGGCTGTAAAAGTATTATTGTTATTGTTTAGGACAATGCGCTGCGAACATATGGCCACCTTTCGTTATGATTTGAAAGCTCCAATCCATCAGCCAGTTTGATATACATCCCTTTGCTGAACCTTTTATTACAGATTTAACTGTTAAACAAAAACGCGAAACTAAAGAAATATAAATATAAGATTGTTTAAAATTCAATTTCTTAAAATTACACTGCATCAGTATTCAAAAATGACCTCTGTTTTCTCCTCTGTCTTTAGAGCAACGAACATTTCCTTGCACTTAAAAGCTAGTGCGGAAAGAACTGAAATGTATATTTATATACACTCAGTTCCAAAAGAAAGTGTGCACTTCTTAATTTTAAATATTTCCATATTTAGCAGACGTATCGGCTACAATTTTCGCACACTATATCTGATGTATCTTTGTCATCAATCGATTGCAAAATCTTAAATGTTCACCATATTGTACGTAAACAGATCTCAATTTTGGTATCAAATATATAGGCTTTCAGAAAAGTAGTCGATGAAAAACACAGAAAACAAAGTGCACACTTTCTTTTGGAACCGAGTGTATGCTGAAGTTTTTCTTGTAGAACATTTCTAAAGTCTATATTGTGTTAATTTCGCAGTGCGTTTCTCCTCCCTTTTAGTGTTTGACCCCATTTGCCGACCAATCGAATCGCTCAGATTTTCAAATAAACGTCTTTCTCTTTTATTAAAACTACCTTCTGAAGTCACTTAATTTGTTAAGAGTTCGCTCTAAATAGAAAGCACTTTAGCTCCGCCCACAATCACGGACCTATATATACACATAGGTCCGTTGGTGGCTATGCAAAAGGTAAAATGAGGTTAAACACTCAGTACTAATAAGTTAAGAGTTTATTAAGTCAAATTTTAACAATTAAAAAACCCCGGTCGCTCGCTACCGCTCGCTCCATTAGGGTTTCTTAATTGTTAAAATTTGACTTAATAAACTCTAACTTATACATTGAGTAACTAAATGTTTGTGCAAACTTTTACTAAATTTTGAGCCTATTTTTAAAGTTATCGTGGTATATGCAAATTAATAAATATGTCTGGAATTCCAAAAATCGATGCATTAATTCAACAAGGATTATTGACGCCATAATTTTGAAATTAACACTACGTTATAAGAAAATCTCGCGGAATATTCATTCAAATAGATGTTTACTCAGCAAAACTAGAAACGTCCCTGTTTTATAGCCGGTGAAGCTTTGTCTGTGTAGTTGCTACATGTTCAATGTACATGTATTTTAAACCCTGGCGATGTTCAGAATACGATCGTGTACAGTTTACCCGATACGCACGGTTTACATATCGGCCAGTAACCGGAACGGTCATTTGCACGTTTTGCACGTGCACGCTATACATGTCATCCATATGTTGATTCAGTTCATGTCGTACCATTCATGCGATAGGGGCTATTCTGAAAATTAAATTTTTTCTTTAATTTTTCACTGTTTTTAGATATGCCACGACTTTCCGAAAACGAGCGAAATCAGGCAATTGGGATGCTTGCGGGTGGGATGTCCGCCAGGGTAGTCGCGCGTCGGTTCGGGTGCTGTCGGAAGACGATTGATCGTCTTGCAGCCCGGTACCAGCAGACTGGGGCTGTTCACGACCGGCAGCGACCTGGTAGGCCTCGTGTAACGACGGCTAGAGCCGATCGTTTCATTACGTTGACGCACTTACGTCAACGTCAATTGGCAGCCACAGTCACTGCTAGGCAATACGGTGTCTCAGGGCAGAACATTCGCAATCGGTTGCGTCATAACGCCCAGCCAATCAGGGCACGCCGCCCGTACACTGGTCAGATAATGACCAAACGTCACCGTGCTGCCAGGCTGTTATGGGCGCGACGTCATCTGAACTGGAGAAGGGCTGACTGGAACTGAGTTTTGTTCACCGATGAATCTCGGTTCACAGTTAGTCATGCTGACGGAAGATTACGGGTATACAGGCGTAAAAATGAAAGATTCGCCGATTGTTGCATTGTTGAGAAGAACAGGTTTGGGGGAGGGAGCGTAATGGTCTGGGGTGGGATCATGGGAAACCGGAAGACAGATTTGGTTGTTGTACAGGGCAACATTAATGCACAGCGTTATGTTGCAGACGTGCTAAATGCATATGCCTTACCATTTATTCGTCAGCATGGTCCTGGTGTAACATTGATGCAGGACAATGCCCGCCCTCATGTAGCCAGGGTCACCACTCAATTCTTGCAGCAAAACAATGTCAACGTCATGCCATGGCCCGCGGTTTCCCCGGATCTGAACCCCATTGAGCACATAGGGGATAAGCTGGGCCGCAAAGCATGAGCTAACCATCAGATTGACAATGTTCGCGATCTTACACGGGCGTTACAACAGGAATGGAGGAATTTGCCCAACGCACTGGTATTGCGTTACGTTAGGTCGATGTGGCGTAGGATCATTGCATGCATTCATGCAAATGGTGGCCACACTCGGTACTAACGAGATTTACTGGATGTGCCACATTTCTTATTAAAATTCCATCTCTAAACAATACTCACTTTGAGTAGTGATAACTGAACTATATAACTTTGATTAGTGATCCCTAACCTCTCTTACCGTTAGTTATGCTCACTGAAAAACTCTAACAAGTGTATAGCTCAGATGCAATTACGCCACTGGTTTTGTAGAGAATGAATGATACTTGCTTTTGAGTTGTGATTCACTGAACAGTAACCCTTTTGAGTTTTCGATCACTGAACAACTTTCACTGAAAGTAGTGCTAGGAACGATACTCATTTTAGTATGCTGAGTATAGTACAACACTCATAAGAGTAGTGCTCATTTCGTGAACAACGTTTAATGTTAGTAGTGCTCACAAATCGCAAGTAATCACTTTGAGGCGGATAACTGAATAACAATCACTATGAAAAGTGATCACAAATTTATCACTGCAAAATTAGGCTCATATAATTTAAAGTTCCCGTGAGAAATACTTCCCAAAAACGCTGTTCCCTGGGAGAGTGTTCTACTGAACATTTACGCTCACTGTGATTAGTGCTCATTGAACAGGACACTGAACAATTCTCACGGTGAGAAATGCTCACTAACAATTTCACTGTAAGAAGTGCTCAATGTAAGTAGTGTTCAATGAAAAATGCTCACTGTAAGTAGCGTTCACTGAACAGTGGTCAACAAGAGTAGTGGTCACCAAAAGTATTGTTTAATGTACTCAATGGACAATGCTCAGTGGACGCCGTGAGAAATAGTCATGGAGCAGTACTCACCATTAGTAGTAAAGACTGGCAATACTCAAAAACTGGGAGAAGCGAGTTTCATTAACAACACTGACTCAAAGCATTGGTTATTGTTAAGTACTCATTGTTATAGATTTGCGCACCGTGCGAACACATAACGCATCACAGTGAGAAGTGCTTTCACGGAAATCAGTACAAATTGTGAGTAGTACTCACTGAACAATACTCCCTTTGAGTAGGGATAACTGCAAACAGTTTATAAGTTAACTTTGATATAGTGATCACTTGAAAACTTTTACTCACCGTTAATATAGGAGAATGCTCACTTAAAATTTCAAACAGTAAGTAAAGTATCAAAATAACGCTCAACAGTTAGTAGTGCTAACATTAACATATATTTTCACCTTGAGTGGATTTGATACCACTTAAATATTTAAAATGTGAAGAAAAAGTGCTTTACTGCAGTCAAGGCGTTATCGTTGTGCTTGTACGTATCGTGTACGTTTTATCTAGCAAAATACACTTTAAATTTTATTCAAGTGACAATATACACGTTACATCAAATCAATTCAAAACTACAACGAATGAGAAAGAAATGTGTCAATGGAATGCGTTATGTCAGAACAAAATCTTAAAAACATTTATATTAAGGATTTACTGGTACAAACGACCAAGAGTAGTGAGTCACTGAAAAGAACTCTATTGCTCTAATGTGCTGTATCATAAATATATGCGTTAATGAATCATTGAGAAATAGTCATAGAGCAGTACTCATATTATAGAATATGGCGTAGTGATACTAAAATTTATTAGGGGAGATTTCATTAACTAGAACTTAAATGCTGAAAGTCATAAACTTTATTTATTAATAGACACTAGTTTTTGCAAACATATTGTGACAAGATTTGGACCAAGTATGTACACTATTTCTTATCACGAAGTAAACTCCCGATTTCCAACCAAAGCGCTGGGGTAATCGGTATTAAATAACCTGTCAAGCCAGCCCTATGGGGATTCAAACAGCTTCATAAGTTAACTTTCAAATAACGTGACTTCGATAAAATTTTGCTAAAAAAATGTACATATGAGGAGAATGTATTTGAACGAAAATTTACCAAACACCTACATGTAAATAACATATCAAAATATCTTTAAAACAGATTAGAAGTTAAACATTAACTTACATATTACCGTCAGTTTTGAATGGACTTGTATGCCATTTAAATTTTAAAATTGAAAGATAATAAATTTGTTACATTGCCTTATCTTATATTAGTTAACATACCTCTTGGCACTTAAACGCTTAAAGAAGTTGAAACTCGATCCCTGTCCAGCAAAATTTTATGAAAATGTACAATCACCCAAAATGAAAACTTTACACTTTTATCATACAAATATTTAACACAATATTAACTCTGACTCTATAAAATATGACTTTATGCCTAAAAGTTAACAAGTCATTTATCATGCATAAAAGGGAGATAACTCATAAAGTGAAAACAGGCAGTTTATCAAAAACAAAATTGGTTGTCAAGACAAAATGTTCTTTTTGCTGTCAGTTGAGAGAAACTTATGTCAAGACGAGAAAACTTAACAATGTTCTATAAAAACACAATGCAAAAGCGAGAGTTGAGACTCCAACGATTCTAATTCTGAAATTACCTCCCTTTGAATTGAATATATAGGTGTACTTATGACCTTATATCTGAAAGCTCCTATGATGATTTTTAATTTTGTTTTATAAACTCACTTCCCAACGGATGAAGTTTTACATTCTTACAAATGATTGATAGGGGTTTCTTTCTCATGAATAGTAAATCCCATTATAAACCGGCTAAGTTTTCATGTTGCGTCAGTGTATAAAGGGTATCTTAATCGGTTCGAAACCAAACTCGTCTGCGAACGAACTACTCCATGCATGGACTGTACTTAAACTCCAAAAGAAATCATATAAAAAGACTATACACGTACTAAGAAATCTGCGTGCATCGTCAGTAATTATAGCACGGGACAGTTGAAGACGTACCAGAGACCCTGCCTGACTACAGGGTGTATTGGACTTGTGAACATTCATATGGACATTGGGTTAATGCTGAGATGATTGTGGACATATTCACGAAAAGAAAGAGTCTAACCTTTGGTCTTACATTATGCAATACCATGTATGCCTAGAATATGATTTAAAATTATTTGAATACTAGTAAACGCCGTGATAGCTTTGAACTTTTTCTACGCAGAATGAGCCCACTAACAGTTACTAGTAGGGGGAGCGGACCTCTAGAGAGTTTGAATAAGGTCCATATTTTTTCCAGGTTAGAACATTTTTTTACGGCACACAGACTGCCTGGGTGAGAGAACTTTTCAAAGTTTGACAGTTTTGTCATTTAATTTCATATCAACTTTTGTTTCGCCTACAACAGATACATAGGTTCTTGGAAATTGCTAAAACCAGACAGAGCTTCCGGGTCCTCTGGCCCGCCGGACCCCTTGCCAGCCCAAAGCCCTGGACCTTTGGGGGGGGGGGGGGGGGCCCCCCCCAAAAATTTTTGCGTACATTACAAATAGGTCTTGATAACGCGAGAATGGATTTTATTTTAAATTCTAGCTAAATTCTTATTCGACTACTCAATTCAAGGATTACAAATTAGTTTTATTATTGTCCATATATATAATATTACAAAGTCTTATTTATGATAGCTAACCCATTCTGCAAAATATGATGCTGAGAAGAAAAAGTTGCAAAACAAATAAAAATAGCTTCTTTATCCTGTCAGAAAGAAATGATGTCTGTAGATATTATAGATAAGTATTTTAGATTGTAGAAAAGCCATTGCAGTAACTAATTTATCTACAGAAATCCTACAATTTAAAGTAAAGGGCAGTATTAATCTTATCAATTAAATGCTAAGTGGTCAACGGTCAGCTTCATACAGCATGAGAGAAAAAATCACCCATATGGAATTTTCCTAAGATGTTTATCAGTAAACATGTGCCCAGAAAATGAAACAAGAAATTTTTACTTTTTTTGTGAAAATTGTTATTACATGTTAAATCTCAACTGAAATTTCATTTTTATGCTTTTACTCAATGTTAAATAAATGTTTATTTCTGTAACAATGAATGCATTTAACCTTTATCATGCTAGCTGCAAATGATGAGGTGTAGATCATGATCGGCCTGCACATCCATGTAGTCTAACTATGATCTGCATTGTTCTATACTAGGTCAATGCATTTTCACTGAATGCCTCGATAAACAATTTATGGTACTGTCCAAAATGTTAGATGGAAGAGTACTTTTTTTAGAAATGAACAGGGTACGAGTTAATTCTTTTATGAAAGAAAAACATGTATAGGTATATTTGCCACTTATTAATCTGATATCTTCTTATGTTTTGTTTACATTAAATATTCATTGAATTTTATATATGGACTCTCTTGTGTTGTGAATGTAAACATTACAACTTCCAACTTTATCTAGGAAAACTTTAACCTCCACGTAAGAATTATACTGCTGACATTGATAGCAAAGCATGAAGGACTAGGAACCAAGTCCTGATATATATAACATCTCCAGCAGTTGCTTATAGCCTATACTGACCTTCTCAGGAGAATTTTGTCTAAACTACATAGTTGCTATTTATAGCCTTATTTAAGCCCATGACCCCCCTCCACTTTTTTTTTTTTGTTCGAATTTAAACTGGCCTTTGTTTTTTAAGGATCAAGATGTGTTCTGAATATGTTGACATTTATCAGTCAATACTGCATGGGATGTTCAATAGACAACACACTATTAAAATAAACTTTAATGTACTGTAAATAACATAAAAGGTGCTTTTACAATGTTGACCTATTTAGACAGCCTGAATACCTTAGAAAAGGAAATAATGTATAAAGCTCATTTCTAGATTTTTTTATAAACCTAAGAGTGTAAAATCAAGTGATTTCTCTGCAGCCTAAATTTGAACCAAGATCCTTGATTTGAACAATCTTGGTAGAACAATTAGCAGTCCTACTTGCTAAATATGTCTAGTGTTACTGTAAGGAAACAGCTTCTGACAATACTATTTTAAACAAATTGGGTTTCTTTGCTATAACATAATTTTAAGTTATTACATGTTTTTTCTGTCGGTCGTAATTTGCATAATGTTGGCAGAAGTCCACTATGCAAGGCTAAATATCTAAGCTCTAGGCCTTCTGGTTCTTGAAAATATGTTTTCCTATAAAACACAATGTAAAAATAAGTGAACCCCCTGAGCGGGGTCAATTTTGACCCGGGGGTCAAAATTGGAACAATCTTGGTAGAGGTCCACTTCACAATGACACATGCCAAATATCTAAGCTCTAACTCTTCCTGTTCTTGAGAAGACAATTTTTAAAACATTTTGTATTTTTGCCATAGCAACCAGCGTTCTGCATGGAATGAAATAATTTGAAAAACTATGAGAGGGCGTCACGCATAGACCACCCCTGCCAAGTTTCATCAACATTGGCCCTGTTATTTCAGAGATGTTGTTTGAAGGAAAATGTTAACGGACGTACGCCGATCCTTATAGGTCACTCTGACACTCATGCCAGGTGAGCTAAAATGGCTAACGTTAGATGGCGCTCTTTATTAGAATGTTTAAATAAATAAATAGAACTCCATTTTGCTAAAATAAACTTGGATCTATTCCATGGCAAAAAAGCATACTTACTCGTTTACATTTTAAACTTTTGAGTCCTATGGTCCAGCGTACCTTAACCGATCTTTATCTAAATTCTACAATGGAGCCTTCTAACTTCCAATTTGGAAAATTCTGTTTCAACAAATAGGGATAGAAGCCGCCAATGTAATAGAGAACTGAAGCTTTTTCAAATATTGCAGCATGTAAATTGTTGTTTTTGACCTGTTTTGTGCGAGCTCTAAATAGTAAAGCATGACAATGAATATTCATGAAAGTAGACATAACCGTACATACATGTACATTGTATCGTAGATACAAAGAAATATCAACTAAATATGTCTCCTTTATTCGCTGCTAAAATATGCTTTTCTCATTACTACACTCACCTATGACCGAATTACCAAAAAAAAAAGATACAGATTACACTATAGTATATGGTATCCTTTACAACCAGAACGAAGGCCAACATTAACATGAGTTTATTTACTTTTCGAATACAGTGTAACCTCCAAGGATTGAACACCCTTCGGAACACAGAATTGTGTTTGTTATAGAGAGGTGTTGTTTTGGAGAGTTCGATTCATGATGCAACGGAAAAGAAAGTTAGTGTCTTTTTAGGGAGGTTGTTCGTCTAGGGAGGTGTCGTTCCGGAAAGTTGAACTGTATTTAAACACTGTTTTTCAGTTTCTGTAAAATTGAATTGTACAAATTTATCACAGTCTTTAAGTAAAATCTTATTAGATGTTTTATTATCTCCATTTTCGTACATTCCAAAATGCATATTAAAAAGGTCTTCTATTAAATAACTTAAGCACGAGTTCCGTTGCATCGTCACTAACAATGCCACCATCTGTATCAGTTTCATCGTGAATAACAATTCCATCATGTCTAGCAGTTCCATCGTGTTTGGCAGTTCAATTGTCCATAAAAGTTCTATCGCTTCTAGCAGTTTCACCGTCTACAGAATTCCATCGTCTCTAGCAGTATACCCCGAAATAGAATTCGACCAACTTGAAAGGATCTTCTTATGAGTTTTATTTATCAACGTAAACAACTAGTAATTTATTCATATATTTAAAATTTGTAGCAAAGATAAGTCATAGCACATTTTGAAGTCTTTAAAAATATGTATGTTTGACCTACGAACTTCTTACATTGTATAATATGACCTAGGTTTTTATGTACCAAAGGAGCCTGTGTTTACCGACAGTTGTTGCCTTTCGAACGTGACGCAACGAATTTGATTACGTCACATGAGACAGCGGTCACGTGACATCATTATCTTACATCTTTGTCACATTAGACGTGTTCAGCGTTTCTGTCACTTCATTACCTTTTAACTTTAGCTTATAAATGTTAAATATACTAATAGCCTCATTACATATTCATTCCGTTTCCATTAAGTCGAGGAGATAAACTTTATCCTGCATTAATGCAATTGACATTTGTGAACAGATATTTACGTCTTAAGGGGGATAAATAGATTCTACCAATTTTGCGACGTAAATTTAATCGAGCCTTGGAAATACCTCAGATCTTTGATTAACCCTAGTTTGCCGGAGCTCATCCTTGATTTACGTAATGAATGGTAAGAATGTGCTGGTGTTTGAGTACTTAGCGGCACGTAACTTCGGACAGACCTGCCTGTGTGGACGAACAATGACAACTGCATATGACACCACCCTCCAAAGACCGGTTAATTTTTAGTTCTATTGTTCTGCAATAGCGAACGTATTTTCTTTTATAGATTTGGTAATGTTCGCGATGATTTAATTTTCGCCATTCTCGCGAATTTTCGCCATTCTCGCGAATTTTCCCACTTCGTTTCACATAGATTTACTTTTATCAATAGCTAATAAGTTTGTAATATCGCAGTCAGAATCACTTGTCCCCAGCAGGAGAGGAGTAATCAAATCATTAACATTTTTTGCGTTAGCAATGATGATATTCTTACAAAAACACAGTATGTCCACATGTCCTTTCGTATTCATGCAACATTTACTTGTATTTTTTTCAGGGTGATATTTGTAACACTTTTAAAGTTGTAATGGTTTGAAAAAATGGCCTGACATCGTTTCCTAATTCAACAACTATAGAAAAATTACAGGTTTTAAATTTCAACGAAACATTTCGACCATGTGCGGGATATGTATAATTGTAAAATGAAAACTCAAGGCAGTGTTTAAATTTGTATGCCCTTCAAAACTTGTTTTTAACATTAACACTTTGTTAACACAACATTACTGATGAACCACTAATTAATGGTAATAGTCAATAATAAAATTTAACTGACAATCAAGTATACGAATGCGTAACACTGTATTATGTAAAGTAGGAGTAAGACATCAATTCTGGAATGAGGTGTTTTTTGTTGAGGAATACACAAACATGATTTTCACCAATACGAACAAAACTTATTATAATAATTATAAATTCAAATGTTTTTGTTAGAACTTTAGTAATTTCCAATTTGCTTAAATATATGTCTTGAAAATTGTCAGTATGAACAGTATTATCACTTTAAATTGAATGTACAAAGAGTAGAACAATTATGTTACGCTAATATTGAATTATTTATCAGTGACAAGCATGGACTTTCAAACACAGTAAAGCACTTATTCTGTCATTTCAGAAAGCAAGATCTGTCAAAGATAGCATAGCAACTCCAATCTCAGATCTGAAGAAATGTTTTCATCAGATGTGACAGCAAAGTTGTCATTAAGCATAAAGTTTAGAAGGTGCGCTCAGTTTCTGGTGAAGAAACAGGGAAAACAGCAGACTTTCTTCATCTCTGTATTTAACATTTGTAACTGAATTCCTTTTGCTGTACTATTTGTATAATCGCAAGTCAAAGAGAAACATTTTGTTATCATGTTCTATTACAAACAAGGATGTACTTGTTCATAGCTACACCTTGAGTTCATGTATTTTTGTCATGAAAGCCGTACAATGCGACGAAATCTATGCTTACATGTATATAACGCAAGCCTGGTCTTGTGTCTTCGAATCAATGCTATTCTCATGGACCAAAGTTAACCTATTTTCATTTTTATTACTGAGTGCCGAGCAATTATTATGTCTGTCAAGCTTCTACAATATATATTTTTTCAAAAAGAAACTTGAATAAAAGATAGTAAGAAATTATATATCATAGTAGTAAACAAGTCTGACTTCTTTATGCCATGACTGTTTCGTCAGGCTGCTCAACTTTTCTATAGTACTTTTGTTCTAATATTTTACTTAGTCCTTCTCAAAAGATAGTTCGGAAGGCAAAACAAAACGAAACTGTTCACAATTAACTTTTCTAATTACTGTAATTATGCAACTTTTAAAAATGCTTTTTGGGTTAGTAAATGATATATGACAGTTTCTAGTGATACGTTTTAAAAAACAAAAATAGTATGTTCAAGACTAAACACGTTATCCAACCAGAAGTAAATAAATGTACATTTTTTTGCCCGTTTAAACATTTCTTG
Organism: Saxidomus purpurata; assembly: GCA_022818135.1. Taxonomy (NCBI): domain Eukaryota; kingdom Metazoa; phylum Mollusca; class Bivalvia; order Venerida; family Veneridae; genus Saxidomus; species Saxidomus purpurata. The sequence continues at coordinate 28,847,134 of JAFMSR010000017.1, forward strand.
AAATAACTGTGTATCATAGTTTCTACAATTTATAACTTTAATGGGAACATCTAATTAATGCAGATAAGTTTTATTTTGTACCAGAATCTCTGCGCAAAATAACAATTGTTTCTAGCACCGCCGATTTGGTAATAGAAAGTCAGGTTTTGCCAGATCGTTTGACCAGAGCGTGAACTTATTTTTTGGCCCACATAAAAATGAGTGACATGAGCTGTGTATGAGCCAAGTTGATAAAGAAACTGAACATGATTAAAAGTCTAGGATTTAAATCGATATTCATGTATTACATTCAACTTTTAAAGTATAAAACATGCAAACTAGGCCATTTGTTTTCATAACATCTTCAGCCTTTGCTATCAACATTATCTATTTATTTACAGCCACTGATGTGCCACTCAACAGCATTAAGTTAATTGGATTGTATGGTTGTCTATGCTTCCATTTCCTCTGGCGTCACATCCATTCGATTTTGAAGCTGACGAAAGCAAGTGACATCATCGGAAAAAACGCGATAAGACCGTATTTAAATAACAGCAGATTGCTATTTTTGGACTTTAGTATATGTATTGAGCTACAGATTCAGTAGTATGGAGTTCCTTCCCATAATTTAGACACTGACCAGCGCACTCGCAGTCTCACATGTAAATGTAAACGTACAACGTACAACTGCCTAATTTCGGGGGTGATCTCAAACGATTCTAGTATCATATGAAATCTTGGTTACGTTTATTATTAAAAAGTCATAATCATTATATAATATCACTATTATTTTCATAATAATGATGTACTATTCGTGAACTGTAGAACTAATACAAGATTGAACATAAAGACCGTCATCATTATCATCATGAAGAGATTCATCCTTGCAATTAAATGAATCAATAATTTAATCAGGTTCATGAGAGTCATTCTCCATCAACATCAGTTGTTACATTATTAGAATAAAACAAAAATATGTCCCCAACACTTTTTTTCAATCGTGCCGAGCAAAAATCTAGAATTAAGAAATTATTATTAAACAGTTTTTTCATAAAACACTGGTAATTAAAATAGTAAGAAATCGTATGTCAGGCGGGCGGTTGGTTGTCAAAAATTTGGCTTCCGCTCAATAACTTTAGCTATGACTGATTGTCAAGTGAATCTTGGTGCTATAGTAGCTTGCGTAGTAAGGAAGTTTGCGATTGCATTAAGGGCTCTATGCTCAAGGTCAAGATAGCTCTTACAAAAAATAGTAAAATGATTTCCGCTCAATAACTCAGGTAGAGGTAACCATTGCAATCAAACTTGGTAATTGTAGGGAAGACTTTTGGGAAGCTTGGAATTGCATTTTGGGTCACTAAAATAAAAGTCAGTGTCACTGTTAAAGAAATTGAAAATAAATTCAAAACGATAACTCGGTATATTCAGGTGACGAATTACAATTATAAAATCAGTGTGTAGGCTTAAATAGATTTGCATTGCATTTTGGTAACGAGCTTCTAGGTCAAGGTCACTGTTATCTTGAAAAACGTGTATTATGTTTTAAATTGTTCTAAACAAAATATTTTCGGGGAACATGTCATTATTGCTAAATAAGATTTTTTAAATTCTACAAATTGTTCTGAAAAAAAAAAAATCTTTTCTGGGTGCCGGGTTTAAGGTCATTGTAAGTTTATATTTTTTTTATCTTTTAAAATTAATAATAAATTTTCTTTGAGGGGGGCACAGTAACAATGTATTTTTTAAATTCTCATATTTTGATTGTAGAACACTGTGATGTTTTTATTGTCAAGGTCACTTGAAGATTTTTTTATTAAATCCAGATTTTTCACGGAACCATTGAAAAACTGTGTTAGGGACTCATTTGTTGTTTTTTTCATAACATGTTACAATTGATGTTGATAGGACAATGACTCTCATTAAAACGGCGATTGTGATGAAACTGATTATTGATTAATTTATTGCAAGGATGAATCTTTTCATGATGATTAAGATGATGGTGTATATGTATAATCTTGTATTAGTTCTACAGTGCACGACAGCAAGTAACTATTATTAGTATAATTATGAATGGTATTACATAATGATGAAGACCGTTTTTAATCTCATAACGCAAGATTGCCTATGATACTAGAATCGTTTGAGATCACCCCGAAATTAGGCAGTTGTACGTTGTAGGTTTACATTTACGTGTGCGAGTTCGAGTGCGCTGGTCAAGTCTACTACTACGTAACGTACTATCATAGGAAATCGGGAACCAGACTACAGATTCAGCACAACGTGGTTGTAACAAACACAAGGTTCTCATCAGCTTGGATTTAGCTGAGATATTAAGTAAATTGTTTATGGATAAACCTTAAAGAGACACTCTCTAAAACTGGTGTCAAATTTAATAACTTCAATAGCATAAATGATATAATAATTGCAAGTATTATTACTTAACATAACGTTTAAAGTCTCATGATCACATTTACAACATCAGTCATAACTTTGTTTTTTAAGTCAATGTACGTGTAAGAAATAATTATAGTGCAGTATTTTTTTCAATAATATTGCAAAAAATAAAGCTTTCTGGCAACGTCTTTTCTTGAAGAAGCAACTTGAATACGAAAGAAAAGCATATATCTGCTAGATGTAGGGAGTGCCCGTTTAAGGATGTACGTATGTAATTTCTATTTAAAATTGAGGAAAGTGTTCATTTTACTTACTCATATACGATACCCTTGCTACAACTATGGAAAATTTCTCTGCTTCAAGCAAATGATTCATTTTAGAGATATGCACAAGAAAGAAGACACACTTCATTAACCAAAAACACAGTCATGTTGAGAAAATTTGTAAACTTAAGAATGTCAAGTGCATTTATGAATTGGTTAGAATAACAATATAAAATTAAGGAAAACCTGCATTTTATTATATATTTTTGTAAATTAAACGTATCAGTTTAATCAACCTTTCTTGTCTGTCAAACAATATTCTTATTCAAGAAAAATGAAATATATTAATAGCAATTTCGATATGCTCGAGATACCCAGATGCGGTCTAAATATTTTGTATGCCTGCAAAATAACATGCAAAATATTGTATCAAACTCTTAAAAATGAACCAATAGCCTTAAAGTTTTTTTTTTAAAAAGCTGGTCATTATTGAATAAGTAACCGAACGATTAAAACCCGACTTCTAGAGGAACCAGACAATAAACTAATTATTTCTTATTAATAATTAACTGTCTAGTCTAAAGAGGATCTTATCTGATAAGGGGTAATGAAGCAATTTATCCTGCCGTTTAGGGTCACTTATGAAGGAAATTTCAATTAACTTTATAATATGAAACAAGTGTCACAGTACATAAATCTTGCATTTCTGCAAGAAAACAACCATTTATTTCAGCAAACATCATCTGCAAATGTAACATCTACAGAAAACCTTAGGGCGTTTGTTTAAAAAAATATCTGTCAGATATAATCATATTTTATTTGAAATACATAAGTTTAAGTGCAAACATATCTATACAGGCTTTAAAGGCGTTTTACACTGCTTATAAATTGTTCATTGCTATCTTGAACTGATCGAAGTTTCTGAGTGCTTCACTATCATTTGGTAAACACTAGTAGATATAAATCAGGACATCTATGCATCAATATATAGAGCACGAAATGATATTTCCATCATAGGTCACTAGCTTACTGTCACCAGAACGTTCAGAACCATTTTGTTTAACTCAAAACGTTGATATTTATCGTATTTTCGACGTTTAAATTTGTGGAGTACAGTTCTATCACCATGACAACAAGAAACATTTTGACTTCATTTACTTTGTTGGTGGTTTTATCAAAGGAAATGATGTGCCGCACAAAATACAGTGTAACCAGCTTCAGTAAGTGTCCGTCACCTGATAATATGTTTCTAATTCTGTTCGACCGTTCAATAGAACAATGCGTTGGAGAGTGTATAAAACGAAAACGTTGCGGTGCTATTGGATACAAACGTTTACTTCCGCTTTGTGAACTTTACAAAGAAAATAGAAATAACTCGACACCTTTTGTTGACAATAAGAATTGTTTCATGGTAGAACGACAGGATATAATCGGAAAGAAGGTAAGGCTCAAGAATGTTGGTATCAGTATAGAATACGTTGTCTAGTTAAAGCTGCTCGCTCTCAGCTGCCGTTAGAAAAAATAAGATTTTCAAAAATGATATAATAATACATAAATATAAAACTAAAGGTTAGAATCAACAATAGAAGTAAAAATCTAGGTAGGAATTCGCAAAAATCGAATGAAAATGCTGGTTTTACGGCACCGCTACACTATATGTTTACTTTGGAATTTCAAAAACGTTTGCAATGCTTTATTATTTGGTAGCGTATTATTTCAAATCTGTAGATATACTTTACAGGAAATTATACTGGAACCTTTTGATATGACTACATGTTCTAAAATATGTTTTTTTCATACAGTTTGAACTTAATTTTTTTACCAAAATCTGAGAGCGAGTAGCTTTAAGAATGCATTATAACCTTACTTTTGTTTCAATATCTGTCGGTATTTGATGTACATTATAGGAATAACTGTTTTGTAATTTTGATATTTGCGACTGTATATACGGTTTTTAATGGTCGCAAATATTTTTAACGGCGACGGCGTAAGCCGGAGCTGTTAAAACTGTTTGCGACCATTAAAACCGTATATACGGTCGCAAATATCAAAATCACTAAATAGTTATCCCTTTTCTAACGCAAAGTGTGTCTAAATGCGATAATTAAAACGCCGTTTGAAGTTTGCGACTATATATACGTTATTTAATAGTCGCAAATTTAAACGACGTCACCAATCAGAAACGACGTCACATCGGTATTGCGTTAGAATAGGGAATACAAATACGATGTTCATTTGTATTATACTTTAACTTTATTACACATATGATATCAAATAATATTTAAACAATGTCAACTGAATTAATAATTATCCATGTATCAAACATTATAATTATAGAATTTTAAAATTGATGTAAAAAAAATCATTTATAATTGAATCGTAGCTGCTCGTTCACAGTTTCATGTGAAAATAATTAAAATTCTCCAAAATGATATAATACTAAAACATAAAATGTATAGTTATATCTAGAATCAACGAATCAACACACATATGTACATACCAGTTTGAGAAAATCTGTTGAAATGTACGTGATGTTGGATTTACGGCATCGTTACACTATATGTTCATATTAGAATTACTAAAGCGTTTCTATCGCTTTCCAACCCCTTTTTATATGTAGTGTATAATTTCAAAAATACAGAAATACTTTACAGGAATTTATACTGAACACTTTATATTTGATGATTCCTTGTTCATCCTTTTATACTTGGTTTATAGATTTACTTAAAGCGAAGGTACACAGCACTAAAACATGTTAATTTCAGAAATGTCGAAGATATTTATTTTTCACAAAAGTCTCAGAGCGAGCAGCTTTTAACAAATGTCAAGACAAAACAAAGGAATAGCATTACTAAACGTTTTAAACGTTTTAATCATAGATAACATAAATAAAACACAGCAGGAGTGTAACTGATTACTCTTTTTGTCACATTTCAAGAGCGAGTGTGTAAAGACTAAAGTCGACGAGGGGGTTTCAGAAAGGAGGCGCCGATGTGTCATTAAAGGTAAGAAGTGGTGTAGAGGTTAAGATGACTGCCGCTCATCCCGGAGATTGCGGGTTCGAGCCCAACTGGGGTCACGACCGTACCTCCTCATATGACACCAGTACTGTTTTTCCAGGAAGCGGACTCGAGAGTGACTCGATAAGACATTATTATAGACAGTAACGTCGTTATTTATAAAATGATAAATGAGCAAATTTATACTTGTCCCTCGTATTTGATTAACTACAGATAGTCATAATATTTCATTTAATTTATTGTACAAATATTACAACAATTCTGATTCAAGCTTTTACTTTATTATATGTTTGATATGTGCATTGTGACATTTTAGCAGTTTTGTGTATGTGGTTTTCTTTCTTGTAAAAACCTTTATTTTATTTACAATTACTAGAGAATTCGCCATGTCTGCTGTTTTACCCATAGGAGAAGTCCTGGTTGTTTGTATACAATGTAATAATGCTTTTTACGCTGTTAAGACATTAGTTTTTCTTATTTTATATAAAAAAATCTTTATATTGATTGATATACTAATAGTTTGCTTTAAATACCTGCACATTAATATCACAAGTTAGTATTGTGTCACACGAGGTTAACTGAATATTAAACAGGACTGTAAGGGGCGCTACAGTTGGTCTTGAGTGTACGGAAGTGCAGGATATGATATTTTACCTGGACGGTATATTAAATAATTCTCTTATAAGATTCGTTCCAAAATTTGCTTGATTTAGTAAACCATTGCAGAAACCATCAGCTTTTAGTCTTGCCGACTCGAACAAATCAAATCAAATTCGGCTGGGTGCACATAACGAACGAATTTACAAACAGGAAGGGTTTGAACCCAATATACTATTAACAACGAAAAGATAAAATCAGTTGTGATCTAAAGAAATAATAATCTGTAAACATTGGAACACGCAGTTGACAAACCATAAGACACAAACATGTGAACAGCAGTTGACATTGTGCATAGAAACAACAAGACACAAATAACAGTTGACATGCTGCATACAAACAACAAGACACAAATAGCAGTTGACATGCTGCATACAAACAACAAGACACAAATAACAGTTGACATTGTGCATACAACACGGTGGAGAATCACGTGAACAAAATAATCTCTTAACAAAAGTAGATCTCAGAAAAATGTTAAAAAATAATAAAAGCTGTTTAGCTGTAAATGTAAAATATAGCCTATTTTATGGCAACATAAAAATATTATAGAACTACACATGTCGCAATCATAGTCACCTGAATTGTGCTGAACACTTCAAGAAACTGACATTATTTATTTTTGAAGTGTTCATCACAATAAGAAGGTGACTGTGATTGAAACCTGTGTAGTTCTTTAATACCTTTATGTTGCCATAAGATAGGCTATATTTTTAATTTACAGCTAAACGGCTTTCATTATTTTTAAACATTTTTCATAGATGTACTTTTGTTTAGAGATTATTTTGATCATGTGATTCCCCACAAGAAACTATACATTGAGACAATTCGAAGCCAATACATTATATTAATATACTTTTCTTTCAATAGAGTGTAAACCACACATGAATTTAAGAAATGGAAAATACCTTGGAAATTTGAATCAGTTTGGATCTAAAAAAGTAGTAATCTGCGACCAGGGGTACGTGGAGTTGACAAATACCACGTCTGTAAAATGCTTGTCTGACGGAACATGGACACATGGCGCCAATTGCACAGGTACGCTTATGATATCCATTGTACATGTAACTGAAAACACGAGCAAGGGAGGACGATATACTACCGGAGCAGTTCAGTGTTCATGTTTTAAAGTTTTTACACTAAGAAATATTTTGAACTTACAATGTACACTACTGGAAAAATGTCAAGTCCTTAGAAACAAGAAGAAAAACAAAGCATCGAGCTCGCTGAACAAAAATGATGGAAAAGTTTTTTTTGTTACAATAAATATATAAATAAACAACAAAATTCGATCCTTATCTCATCTCAAACTAGATTGGATCAAAAGATTTTTTTATAAATGTCTTCAAATTGATTTAATACTCTTATATGTGCAGTGATAAAAAGTTCTACGCCTCTAACCATAAAATAGCAGTAATAAAATTGTAACACATAATGTTTTCAACAAATCTGTGACAAGTTTCCCTCAAGCAGGAAACAATTACAGTAAACTCCATTTACAACGCACTCCTTTGGACCATTAAAATTTGTTCCTTATATCCGGAGTTTGTTATATCCATATGATATTTTCATATGAAATAAATAAAGAAAAAAAATCGGGCCGAGCAAATGTGTTCCTTATATCCGGATTTTCGCTATATCTGGAATCGTTATATACGTAGATTACTGTAAGAAATGCAAGAAAATCTTTAGATGTAGGAGGTTTCCCCAAGCTGTAAGCTTTTTTCAAATATTGAAGACATGTAAGACATTTTATTATAGCTACAATGTACAGTAAACTCCGTATTAAACAATACCGGGTATAGCGAAACTCCCGTTATAAGGAACACATTTTCTCTGCCAATTGTTTTTCTGTATTTACTTTATATGAAAATGTTATAAGACATTACAAACTACGGATATAAGGCACACATTTAATTGTCACAGGGAGTTCGTTATAAATGGAGTTTACTGTTACAGTAGTGACTTATTTCTTAACGGACATAACATGTTCTGTACGTATAAGACTTGACTAACATGATGACTAAGAACAAATAACTATATGAAAATATCTTGCTGTGTCAGAATAATTACAATGCAACATCATAGAAATCAGTACAACACAACAATAGTCTAAGAATAGAAATGCAGTTGATACTTCATTGCGTCTTTCTGGCCCAAGTCTTTCATTAGAGCATAAAAAGTGTCATTATGCCCTGAACGGACACACGGACACTTTTTCAATCTTTTACTTTTGTTTATTTAATCCAACATCTGTAACTTCAATCAGACGGTCTGAGGTCCTACAAGGGGTTCATTTGTTGGGGAACTTTTAGGAGGTTAATTTGATGACTCACATTGCAATGATTTGCCGCCTTAAGATAATGTTATAGAAGTACTGTTTTGTGTGTTGTACATTACGGAGATAATTGTTGTTATACCTCTAAAGCCTAGAGTCTGTTTGGACCTTAAATGAAATCAGTTTCGTCGAATGGAAGACATTTCCGAGTGCTTATAACCGTAGAGCAGTATTTTGTGACACGTTCTTTTTCTGACAAGTATTAATAAATGTTTTCTGTATGAAACGCCAATTTTGAAAGATGATTTTCGATCATAAAGATAAAAAGAGAAACTATAACTGTGTACATGAGAGCTATGTCCTTGTATGCGTCAGCCAATTAACGATGTCACACAAATTAAACACAGGCTTATTTCTTTTTCTTATTTCTCGAAGGCCGAGCTACATACACTGTCATAAGTATTTAAGCGAGGTTTTTAGGGAAATATTAATGCTAGCATATTTTACACATATTTTATTACAACATTTGTACAACCATACTTTCTTTTCGTTGTGAAATTCAGACAGTGAAACATATTTACGCATACAGATAATTTCGTAAAATAACAAAACACATCCTTACGTTATTGTCACGGTTACGGACTTAATTGTGGTAGAGCATTCGCCCTGTAAGCGAAGGGTCACGGGTTCGAGAAATTAAGTCCGTAACCGTGACATAATCAATTATTGCAAATGTTAATTTTGGATATGAAAGAATTATTATGTTCTTTATTGAAAAAAGCACAAGCGACTGTAACATACTAGTAGGTGAAAGTTTATTTGCTTTATAAATTTTAAACAGGGGCTGCCTGCATGTAGTTTTCGTTTATATTACATAAAACGTCGTTATACATAATTAAAAGACTTACTACTTTATAGATTGTATCGGAACAGCCCATTACATCAACAATAAAGACTTTTATCTGTGTTTGCTAACAGGAATTTAATGGAAATGAAAGTTAAAAATTTATGATGAGGCTATAATGTACAAAACTAATGTATAACTCAGAATCTTACAGGCAAAGAAATCGATTCCACTTGTTCTGACATGACCGATACATTTTGCTTTGTAACATTTCAATTTTACAATAAAGGTTATTAAGTGAGTATTATCGAATATACATTTAATAGTATATTCCGATTGACCTATACAAATCATTCGACATATGCCGTATTGACATGTTTTTGGAGTCACAAACGGTTTACCTAGTGACAATCATTAACAGGTGGGTGTATTGCTTCACTTACAAAACTAATGTAAATGACAGAAGCTTGACCAACACGCCCCAAACCACGGTTTCGGAAAATACACGTACACCTGTCAACCTCTTCAATTAAAAAATATAATTCATGCATTTTAAATCCTTTTCTAACTAAATCCGCAGATATACTCGTGGTTCTTTTTCAGAGTATCAACACGATGAACGGATTGATCCTGCAGAGACTGAGAAAAACAATGATAGCGATAACAATTACAGAAACAGCGAAACATGGAGGACTGAGGAAAACTATGAAAACGATACTGACAGAAACAGCGAAACAGAACGGACCGCGTGAAACTGCGAAACTAATACTGACAGAAACAGCGAAACAGAACGGACTTCGTGAAACTGCGAAACTACATTTGTAATACTGGCAGAAACAGCGAAACAGAACGGACCACGTAAAACTGCGAAACTAATACTGACAGAAACAACTGAGGGAAACCAGGATTATAGTGAGTGTGACTATGGTAACAGCATGGAAAGCCGTTGTAAGAATAGACATGTACAGTAACTTTGAAAATAGTTTTATCATCTTACGTCTTTGTTATTATATTAGAAATGTCTAAAACAGAATTGTAATTTTCTGTCTGTGTGTTTATGTGGAACTGCTACTGGGCACTAAGTTTGTAAAAATCAGATATGACTATTAACATAATGTTTAGGTCTAGTTTTATAGAGTTTATAGTGAAACGTTCTTGGCTGTTACACAACACGGTAATGTTAAAGTCCCAGGAGCACACTTGCATTTAGATTTTTTTTTACCAAGGAATGTGTCTTACCGTCGGTAATTACTTTCATTTGTACCAAACACATTCCTTAGTTTGCTTTTAAATCGATAAGTACATATTAGAAATATAGCTTTCTTTCAATAATATTGAAAAAAAATAACAAAGGCTTTCTAGCAACCATTTTTCGTGAATAAACGACTTGAATACGAAGGAAAGGCATATGTCAACATAGTTTCAGAATAATAGAACATTATTCTATCATTATCCTAATCAGTGAATTCAATTTACTTTTTATTATCCGTAAATTCAACGTGATCCTGGGATATTAAAATAAGATAACATATTTTATGGTGCCAATTTCTATTTTTTGATTGCAATGTTTTGTGAAAGTAAACTGTAAAAGAAGCACATCGCTCATCATCTTCCTGTATTCAAGTGTAAATTTTGCACTCAATGTAATTAATCATGTAGTATAGATTTGGTAACGGCCTGATTGATCAGGTGATCAGATGTGAATACGTGAAGATTTTAACTACTAACAGTTGTTGAGAGCATGAGGTCTTGGCGAGTTCACCAGGTGATAAAACCCACGATCGGCCGGGACTATAAAGCTTAAAAAAGGGTTTTATAGTTTAAAACATTTTAGACGATATTGTATGGTGACGTTATCATTAAATTAATTTTCTCAGGAAAACTCATAATTATGAAGATCACTTTATTGAGTTTCGTTTTTGCTCTTACAAGTCTTTGTCAAATGGTCGAAACGATATACACACTATTTATATATACATGTGTATCTTAGAAATGCCTGTACTGTACAATTAAAGCATTGTATCATTTAACTGTTAAAATAGCCGTTACGGTAGCGTTTTGGAAACAAATAAAGTAAAGAATTGGGTGTCTATCTATTTCTTGCAACAACTATAAAAGAGCTACCCTGTGAAACATTCTTTTCCATGTTTATTTTCTAACGTAAAGCATCCAGACATTGCTGACAAAGCGTATATAATTTGGTTGTCTAATACCTAAAAGTAGTTATTACATTATCATATCGTGGATTCAATGAATAGTTTTTTCAGTACAGCTTTGCTGCTAATTACGAAAGCCGAGAAGGGTCAAATAAAAAACAAAAAAAGAGGAAATAATCGCGTACGTTCGAAATAAAATCATACGTACAAAAAAAACATGCACGTACGAAACCGTTAAACGCCGACGTATACGTGTGTACGAAGATATAACGCGTTAACGCATGTACAATTAAGTACCTTGCGTATAAATGCGTACCTACATGATAAAACATACGTACAAGGACGCGAATACGCGTACAAAACCAGAATGCAAGAACGTTTAAATACTACGTACGTATCATTAAACCTATTAGAATAGCCGTATACGGTTATCCGTACGCGTTTTGGTACTCGACATCACGTAACGCGTTTTATTGTCGTACGTACGCATTTAATTTTCGTACATACGCATTTTATTCTCGTACGTACGCGTTTATTTTCGTACGTACGCGTTTTATTCTCGTACGTACGCGTTTTATTCTCGTACGTACGCGTTTATTTGCTCTTTTTTTGTTTTTTATTTGACCCTTCTCGGCTTTCGTAGCTAATAAACCATCATGTTGTAAATATTTTACGTTTCATGTCTTTGTCACCAGTTCGTATAAGCATTGGGGTACGAGACAATTATATTAGTGCTTAAAATGATACAATAGTCTCTTGATTAAAAGTATGCTGAACACGAAAACAGTTTTATAAGCACAGGGTCAGTCCTGGAAAATAATCAGAAAACTTTGGCGAGTATGCAAATTATCGGATAAAGTCTAAGATACCAAATTTGCACGTTGGCCCTACCATTTTTAATTAACTGACTTTATTGTTGTTTTGCTAAGTTACTTTGTGTAGAATTTCTTACTTTAGGTTTAATTAAATCTTAAGGACTGTCAAACATTACGTGTTTTGTTACTACATTGTAAAAACATTTTGCCAGGCACAATAGTAATCAGATATATCAATATAAATCTTGGCTGCAGATTTACCACTTTATTCTTTACCATACTACAGTTGAAGTAGATATGGATAGCACTCTCTTTTTGTTGACTAATTTAAATAAGTGTGTATGGAAAAAGTTGCTTATAGAGTTAATAGACCCATATACATGTATGAATTAGTCTGAACATAAAGGAATAATTCGATATAAAAAGGAGTTATCTCATGAAAAAGAAATTTAAATCTTTTTGCACGAGGAGACTAGATACAATTTCCATCTTCACATGCAGCATACGTTAGAAATATAACTTAAAAGTCCGCGTAACACAATTACATGTACGTTGCTCTTATTTTACCATGAAAGATGTCTTACCGGTGGAAATGATCTTTATTTTTACCGAAAATATTCCTAACTTTGCTTTTTCAATGTATATTACGTGTATGTTAGAAATTTAGTGCATTTTTACAATGATACTGCAGAAATTAGAACGGCTTTCTGGCAACTCTTTTTCAGCAAATTTCAGTACATAGTCACTATTTGTAAATTAAATACGCCTTTATAAAGATTTTTGGCAAAGGATTACTCCCTTAAATAAGAGCCAGCAAAATATAGTTATATAAACCGTATATAACGACTCCGGATATAACGATAATTCGGATATAAAGAACACATTTTTTTGCCCGATTTTTTTTCTTTATCTATTTAATATTAAAATGTTAAACGGATATGATAAACTCCGGATATAAGGAACATATTTAAATGGTCCGAAGGAGTTCGTTATAAACGGAGATTACTGTACTACATAATGTTAACGGGGTTAACAAACAAGACACATGTACTTCTTAAATGTCCTGAGCATATCCAAAAGCTGCTAGGAATGGTGAATATAGGAAAATGTTTTAGACGACTGGATGATAACGATAAGCTTACATATTTGTTGACAAACCCAGGTTGCCTCGCAATGAAGGAGAATAGCTAGGCGAGTTATAGCAAATGTTATATCTGCTTAATAATCACTCTGAATAAGATACGTAATGTAAAAGTCATTATTTTAAACTTCATAGTTTGACCTTTAAAGGGAAATACCCTATAACTGATGCCAAACTATTAATAACCTCCAAAACATAAATAATATAATCTTTGGAAGTATTATAATTTAACCAAAAAGTTTCAGCTAAGCATTCCCAGTCATTATTGATAAAATCAGCGGTTTAAAATATACTATAGTACTGTAAACCATTCAATAACTTATGTAGAGTTGTTGTTGTACAATTAATGGGTGGATGCGATTTATTACAGAAAGCCTCTATATTGATAAATTATGATAAAATGAGGCATTTTTCGCCATAGGTTCTTCTTTGAAATTGTATTTATTTATCATTTTACGTTCATCAAACACATAATCTATGTTTCGCGAATGTAATCTGCTAGGAGTGGCCCTTTAAGTACCTCTATTACTAGTAATAGTACTTGTACATGCATGGTAGTATATTCATAACAAAATGTTACTGTTTCTATTTAAAAGAGGGATATAGTAGTAAACTAACAAAGAATGATTTAGGTCATATTTTAACAAACACATGTAGTTGATTTTAACTTTTATTTGTGCAGATCATGTTGTTAATGTATTTGTTTTCATATGCTTAGAGAAGTTTGCGTCTTAGATTTCTTCTTACATAATCAATTAATAAAATTATCATTCACATTGAACCACTTTGCTCCCATTATGATTTGAAATACACTCTATTTCTTTAAATAAATAAGTAAATATATATATATATATATATTTAACTATTAAAGTCCCAGAATCACTTTGAATTTACTGATAAGCTAGGTACCAGTTTTCCGAACTTTTATCTGTTTCCGATATGATCAAGTGATTTGGTTTGAGCCCTAGGTGTGATACTGACCTTCAAGACAGACGGACTGACAAACAGAACCAAGCAAATTCATAGTCCCAAACGATCTTCGGTCGGTTTGACACTAACTAACAACTACATAGATTACCTTGAAAGTCTTAAAAGATGTCTTTTTCTAATAAACGCCTGCCTGTAAGTACATATAGTATGCACATGCAGAGTGCCGGAAAGTCGTCTTTCATGCATGCTTTTATTCATTTATTATAATAACAATTTTTGCGATGCCGATCGTCCAACATTTTTTCATAAATGTGGTTAGAAAAATGCGAAGTTTGTGGATCTGGAGCGCGAAATACGTGTTAATTGGTAAACATTGAGATGCTCGTATCAAAAAATATGAAAATTAATTAACACCCGGCTCCTTTTGTAAAATGTTTCGACAACGAGGACTTCTGATAAGACATTTACAGATTTTAATGAAATTTGACATGAATATGACTACTTTTCATACATGCTGTGACAAATACCGAATCTATGGCATGGAAATTAAATTTGGTTACCTTCATAGGGAGAAGATGCAAACTGAAACAAAACATTATGATCACATACTGTCCTCACAGCCCAATGTTGCACTAGTGTTAGAAACAAGCATAATTATCAAAATTAAAAAATCTTCAAAATTATGAATTAAGATGAACATTAATCTATGATCAAATAAAAAACTGTGTTTTAATTACATGTATATGATGTGTCAGAATAATACAACATCAATCAGCCTTTACTTTCAAGCAAGAAATAACACGAAACAACTTCTTAAACTTGGTACAAATGACAGTTGTATACCAAGATGTAACTTGAACGTAAACTCCATCTACGGTTACTATCCTATTATTCATACCCGTCAATCACAACTGAAACGAACTTTTATAAATTAATGATAGACTTAGTGTAATGTTGCATCTATGAAACTTTTGGCATATTTACGAAGGTTAAACAAAGGTTATGAATAACATTTGAAATAATGCAACACAAGTTAAGCAAGTAATTTGTTACAGGCAAAATAAATTAGTATTTTACAACCATAATAGGAAATAATGATGCTGTCACGACACAGAAATAAAATACAAGAAATACCGATTCTTACAGGACACACATACTTTTATAAGCTTTAAATCACACATGCGTATTTACATAACAAAAAGGCAGCTAGCACAGTACAAAATGCCGGCCACAATCATTCCAAAATGTATGGATCTTAATCTCCTCTAAGGTACATGTACTGGTCAAGCTTAGTTTGATTCATTCTCCCAAAGAAATGAACATGACTTTGTCAGGTACGTAAGGAAGTGTTCAAGAGTTTTGTAAAATCATAATGAAGCGTGTTAAAGGGCAGCTCAGCCTTAAGTTCTGTGTAAATAATTTACGCTGTCATGAGTGCGTTACGAGTAAAATAATTTGAATTCCGTGCAGACTTTTAAAATTTACGGCCAATACTTCGATGAATCTTACTTTTTGTGAAGTTCTTACGGGATCGTCAATGTAACCTTTATTATCTTGAAAGTTGTGTCGGTATTCAAATTATTCAACTCAGAATATCTGAGGTTACATGACTCTTATCTAAAAAGAAGAGAAGAATTTATCTCTTTTAATAACAGTTTATATCGACGATGATATCGGCCAGCGAAGCCGAGTCCTTTCGAGGCTTTTCGGTTGATATTCATCCGAGTTTGATATCAACTGTTATCAAAAGACAGTCACACTGTATTCTAACTATTATGCAGCTGCTTTCATACTTCCCTTTTTATAAATAAAAACGAAGAAGTAAATGTGTGTTTACGTCATATTTACTACATTTTTTCTTTTAGTTTAGTTCAAAGTATTCACTTTACATCGATTGTAGAACAAGTTTTTGCAGCTTACATATAAAATCAAATATTATTTATGACGGCTTCTCGGAGTTCTGACCAGTGGCCGCACCGAAAAAAAGATTGTAGAGATTGTAGAGGTTGCAGATTTATGCCACTGCCGGGATTCGAACTCCTACACGATGCCTTTCTTATATAAATAGGTACTTAACAGCCTATGCTCATTTTATGGTAGCTATTTCAACGTCATGTCGACGCAGATAGGGTATATTCTTAGCGTTATATGGAACTGTTCAAAAGGCACTGGATTTTAAAGAAGCACTCGTCCACATTATCGCAAGCATTATCTGACACATCTTCATTCGGGATTTGTAAGACGTTCTTGACTTTAAATTATTCTCGCACTTTTCGAAAGGCAAGAAATACAACTTGTTTAATAAAAATATTCAGGTCTGTTTACAGTTTCTTCTTGATAAATGTGTCTGGGAAAAAAGAGAAATTGTTTATACAATGTGCATGTATTGCATACATACTGTAAAAGACAATTTACTAATAAACGACACACGATGCAGAAGGTACAAGTAAATTGGACCGTCAAGTAATTACTTCTTGTTAATTACGGTGATGAAAGTGTTATAAGTTCACGGGAGTTTTTGAGGGGGGTAACCTTGCTTTAAAGAGTTTCCCGCGACACTTTTTAAGACTGGTTATATAAAAGTATATGTTGTAGCTGTAGCTGCCTAGATCACCTAGTACATGTATATATGTAATTACTCAAACATTTGTCTTTTCATACATAATTCAAAAAGAGTACCGTTCTGTAGTCGCCATACAAGCTCGCGCACCACTCTTATGATTATCAAACCTCCATAAATTATAATTGCACAACACGTATCTACTATTATTAAAGTTACGATTTACTATAATAATTAATAATATCAGTTAACCTTCTTTTCCACAAAGTTCAGTTTGTACCGTTACTGTATCACTAAAATGTTATTTGTTAATATTTTTGACAATGTTTTATGTACATGTATTTCTTTAATACTACTTCTGTAACAGTGTATCGGCTTACAAACTAGCCAACGTATTTTTCTAAAGCTATTATCAAGATTTTCTCCTATTTTGTAAGCGCTTATCAGTCACAAGTAATCAATATATGCCTCAAATTCTTTTCCCGTTTTTGACATTTTGGCCTGGACTAAAATCTCTGTGTCTCCAAATATAAATGTAACGTCAAACTGTTTTTCATCTAATTTTCCTCCACCTGGATGTTCAACAGACATCTTTCCGAGTAATTTGCAATCTTTATCCGTCACAAACGTCGGTTCCTTTGCTGTAGAAGAGTATACTTCTATACTAGTCACCAGGTGATCAATAGGAATAAAATTCATCCCTGGATTTTTCTGCCCAAATCTGACTTCTTCCCCTTCTCGAACAAATATATCGAAAACATTGTCCACCATCGCCTTTTTGTTTTTAAAATGAACCATAGACAGATTATGCCGTTCTTTATCATACGGTTTTTGTACTGCAACACCACATGTGACATGCATAATTCTTGATGAAATTGAGTCTAGAATGTGACCAAATCGTACAGCGCCTTGCAGAACAACTATTCCCGGCTCATTTGGAATAATTATTCTTTTATTCGGGAAAGCCTCTCGTATTTTATCTTGAACAAGTTGACTTTCTGCAAACCCACCAACGAGCAAAACTGTATTGACTTCGTGCATTTTTGGCTCCTTAAATATGTCTTTAACATGGTCAATTAAATGATAAATGGGGTCATCAAATCAAGCTTTCATGATTGATGCATCAATTCGCATTTTATCGCCAGGAAATGTCATTCTGTTTTGAAGACCTAATGCTGAAATTTTGTCTTCCAATGACATTTTCTCGACATCATAGTAGATATCTCTCAGTGTCTGAGAAACACGAAATGTTATTTTACCATTACTTTTGGACGATATTGTCCTCTTTTTTGTTTCAAATTCTCTCAATAGGTACATATAATCTTCCATTTGCTCTTCTTTGAAACGCTTAATGGTTAAATCGCCAAATAATTTCGTAAGCCAATGTAAGTAGTTTTTGTCAACAGCAGTTCCTCCCCAAGGTCCGCCTGTAGCCTTATGAAGCTCTTTCAACTTGCTGTCAATCTGTTTTTCATGCACAGTAATATCGGCAGTTCCTCCTACAAAAATATGAAAATGTATTAATATTCCACCAATTTTCTGCCAATAGAAGCATAGTTTATACTGCTGAAAGCAGAACATGGAATACATGGCTACGAATACAACAGACAAGTTAAACATGATAACTCCTTACCTACACCTTCAATGACTTCACCACAGAAATTGAAGATACCTTCTGTTTTTTAGGGTGAGCTGTTAGGAACACGCACCGTCCGGCGTATGTCGTACGTAGTACGTACGTCATCAATTTCCTTCAAACGATATTTCCTCTGAAACCACTGGGCAAGCGGTGGAAACCGGCGACTATATTTGATACGCTTTAGGATTCTTCAGCCGGTAGGAGAAGTTAAAATGTATGAACTTGTTACAATTTTGTTCTGATATCTTACATTGTTGATTGTTTAAAACAAAAAAAAAACTATTTTAAAAATCGCGAAGGAAGTTGAAGTTCGCGCTAAAATTGGCCCTTTTAATTAAAGGGGAATAACTGTTTAAAATGTGAAAAATAATGACGCTCCCCAGACCGGTGTTTACAATATCTTATACCAAGAGAAAAGATCCGCCTAGACCAGACCAAATCGACTTTTTAAAGGTTGGCGTGACGGTGTAACAGCGTCGCAGGAAAATAACAACAACGATGAACATGAACATTCTTTCAGAAACGAAGTAGGTATGCATAAGTTAAGTAAATATCGATTTCAGCTTGTTTTGCTTCATTTAGCAGTAATTTCGGATTATCGTTTGTTCGGATACTTCACTCACGTGTCAATGCACTGGAAAAAATTAGTTACCCAAGAGCCGGATATTCTCATCTGTAAGTGCAGCCAGTGATAGATTCTTTTTCTTGCATACCACATTCGATTAATAGTAGCAGAAATAAAATAAAAGTAATGACTTATATTTAAGGTGTATTTTAATGTATAAATTTACACATTCATTCATAAAAGTAGATCTTTCTGACATCATCAAGTCATCTTATACCAGGGGCTGTAAGATGAGATTTTCCAGCACTGGTAAAAACTGCAGATATCCCGATCTGGTATGCATGAATAACTTATCCGACAGCTAGTACTGCAGTATCAACATCTAGCAGTAGTCACATTTGAAAATAAATTGTACCTTATTGACCACTGTGGTTACATTTCCAACATTTCCTGTAATTCA
The DNA here is from genome assembly GCA_022818135.1 of Saxidomus purpurata. Taxonomy (NCBI): domain Eukaryota; kingdom Metazoa; phylum Mollusca; class Bivalvia; order Venerida; family Veneridae; genus Saxidomus; species Saxidomus purpurata. The sequence goes on from JAFMSR010000017.1 coordinate 28,866,835, forward strand.
ACAGGCATAATTTTAAGAAATGGTTGCATTTGACATCACTACTTACAGTCTTTAAATAAATTAGTTGCCGGCGACCTTTGATGCTTTGCATCAATGGTTTTCTTGTATTTTACTGTTTTTGTTTTCAAAAGGAGGACTAGAAAAAGACAAATGATACAATCTACTTCTGGTTACAATGCACATTATCTTCAAGTCGTAGAAATTGTTTTGGGTTACAAATATTACAATATCGAGAGAACGATTTTTGTTTGGTATCCTAAATGTGAGCGATGAAACATATAGTAAAATTCTTTAATGTTAATAGTGAAAACAATTCATCAATGAAGCTCGTGAATAATTTGTTTAAAATGCTTGCAAATGTATTGCAATTCATTCTGTACTATATATGAATTATTTGGAATTAATATAATTATTCAGTCGTATACCCAGCAAGCAAGCACACTGATATCGTGCCAAAATTGGTTTAATTGTTCGTTTTGTCCTCGTGTGTTTGCTTTGTATGCTTGTGTGTGTTGGTAGTGTATGTTTGTGTGTGTACATGATTGTGTGTGTTGTGTGTGTGTGTGTGTGTGTGTGTGTGCGTGTGTGCGTGTGTGTGTTGGTGGTGTGCACTTCTGGGTGCTGTGGGGCTCGTTTTGGGGAGGCTGCGTTTTTGGTACGTGGCATTCCCTGTTTGATATTATTTTTGTTTTTAAGAGAGGTATATCGACTTGAATTTATCAAGATCGGGCCGATGATGGGCCAATGTCATACTGGTTAAAATTTATTTGTAAGATAATATTTATATCGCGCCGAAAGTGTTTTGATATCGTTTTCCGTAATACAGGGGACTATAAATACGATTGCAGTTATCTTTCCTATAAGAAATTCTGCACATCGGGCCGATTTTGGGAAAGCGTCGGACCAATATCGATCGTGTCTCTTTATCATGATACTAAAAGTACTGGTTATAATTAATAGAAAACAAAACCTAAAATTTTGAATACTCTGAGATGTGTTTGTATATATTATTAGTCGATTTTTAGTTGTTTCTATACCATCTTTGTATAACTAATTTTGTCCAGTGGTAGCGATGCGCAATATACACTGCGGTCCACAATTTAGCTTTTGCGCCAAAACAGAACGCCTAAACAAAGGTTATGAAAATATTGTTTTTATATTGGAAATCCGAAACAATTAAATCCCTCGAAGACCAGATAGACAAATTGGAATCGGAAGCGTCCGCGGACACAGTGCGTATATTCGGGGTACCTCTTCAAAAGAACGAAACGCATGACTGTTTAGTCAATATCATTATGTCTAATGTGCTTAAGCGTGCCGATCCAGAATTCGATTGGCACAAGTTTGATATTAAGAAAGTCTACAGGGTGGGGACCTCAGTTGATGGAAAACCTCCTGTGTGTATCGTCAGATTTAGATTTGAAGATGACCAAACTATTTTGACAATTATTTGCAATATTTTTGCGCCGCCATAAAGAGACAATCTCTTGGTAGACCAATGTCAGGCTCAGTTGTTTACGTAAAGAAAAGCATTTCTAAATTTGTTAAAAGGATATCTCATGATTGTTCTTTTGCTATATTCCTTTCCATAGATAAGTGTCTGTTCGACGCTGATAAAAATATTTTATGCTGTTTTGTGTATTTACCTCCAGAAAACTCACCTTTCTATAATGACTATAGTCACAAGGGTATAAGATTATTAGAACAGTTTCTACAAGACTCAGATGTCGACATTTATGATTATCATTTGATAGTTCTAGGTGATTTGAATGCTAGAACTGGATGTCTTAGTGACTGTTTTGAAATGCCAAATACAAACATAAACATTTCAGCTGATACTGAAGATATATTCAATTCTGTTTAACCAGAGAGAATGCCAATGAACAAGATAGTAAATGAATCTGGTGTTGATCTTGTTGATTTTTGTAAAACTTATGGTGTAAACATTGTGAATGGGAGAATGGCAGACGATTTGACTGGAATCTATACTTTTATTAACAATAATTGGTGTAGTGTTATAGACTATGCATTGTGTGATAAAGACTTATTTCAATTGATATCTAAGTTTGATGTGGGGACTAGAACAGATTCATGTAATTTTCCAATTGAATTATATCGTACGAACTCTAGGCTTATTGATATGAATTAGGCTGATTTATTTGATAATGTAACAAACGAAACTCCAAAATACCATTATAATTTCACTGATGAAAATGTTGTGTCATTTAAGGAACACTTAATGTCGAAACTGGCCAATGATTTTACTTCTTACTTGTTAAATAACATAAGTGAGATAAATAATGACATAAATGATGTTGTGTATGAAATAAGTGAATTGCTAAGGGAATCTTCGGAATGTTGTCGTAAATGCCGCAAACCGACGAATAGCAGTATTAATACTCAGCCCTTGTGGTTTGATAAGGAGTGCCAAAATGCTAAGAAATACAAAAACAGTACACTTAGATCCTATAGATTACGTAAGACAACGGTCAATCTGGGGTTCTACAAATCTGCCTGGAAAAATTTGCGATAGGAAGAAATACGCTTACTACCAAAAAGAACTAGATTCCCTTACACACAAAAGTGATAATCCAAAATCATTTTGGAAAAAGTTAAAGTCAATGTGTTTCGTAAAATCAAAGTCAAATAACATTTCACTTGAAATGTGGAAGGATCACTTTGAAAGTTTATTTCAATCAGACGAAACCTCTAACAATGAGACGCTTTCAAATGTTATGGACGATATTCCACGTAGTGAAATTGAGAATGATATATTTAATTCGGAAATCACAGAAGAAGAAATTTGTAAAAGTATTCAGGCACTCAAAGAGTCGAAAGCTCCAGGAGAAGATTGTCTTCCACCAGGAATCTTCATACACTCTGCTGATGTTATACTACCTCAACTTTGTATTTTTTAATCGGCTTTATGAACGATCTGAATTTCCAAAACTATGGAGTAGTGCCATAATCATCCCAATTCACGAGAAAGGGGAAGTAAACCAAACATCGAATTACAGAGGAATCTCACTACTTGACATTATTGGACAGTTGTATACGTCAGTGCTGAATCGGCGTTTGACGTTTTATACGAATGCATTCAAAATTATATCAGAAACACAGGCAGGTTTCAGGGAGGGCTATTCTACTATTGACAACGCTTTTGTTTTGCAAGCTGTCATAAACATTTGTCTAAAAAGCGCGGGAAGATCTATGTCGCATTCGTGGACTTTAAAGTAGCATTTGATTCCATTCCAAGAGATAAAATGTGGAAAGTGTTGTGGAACGCTGGGGTCAAAGGAAAATTACTAAAAGCGATAGAAAGTCTTTATACACATGTGTGGGCTTTTGTTAGAGGAGAAAACAGCAACACAGACTTCTTCGACTGTTTGATTGGATTGAAACAGGGATGTTTGCTTTCACCAATTTGCTTCTCATTATTTATAAATGAATTCGCCGAATTAATTCAAAATAGCGGTTTGAAAGGCGCACATTTATTTTCAGACTTTATGGAGATATTAATACTACTTTTTGATGATGATATTGCACTGGTGTCGGACACAGTCGTTGGCTTACAAAGGGAACTTAATCTACTTAATCGGAATATTGTAAAAGTTCTGATTTGACGGTCAACATATCTAAAAGTAAAGTTATGGTTTTTAAAAACGGCAGTGTTTTTGTCTAAATCCGAAAAGTGGCATTATAATGACCAAAACCTTGAAGTAGTTAACTGTTCTACCAACGTCGGACTACCATTCTCAATGCAGATGTCAAATAGAGGAAATTTCATAGTTGGGGATCAAAAATTTAGTCGAGATAACGAAAAAATTGAGATAAAGAAATCGAGATATCCGTAGTTGATTTATATAGAATAAGAAGGAAAAAATCGGGACCGAGAAAATCCAGTCGAGATATCGAAAAATCGAGATAACCGAAGTCGAGATAACGGATGTGGACTGTATATGCATTATTGAATAAAAACTGTTTAAACCAAATAATATCATCCACCTTTGATTATGTTTACTCTTAAGTCGTGTCTTTTAATTGTTCACAATTTCATCTACTACTGCTAACTTGAATTACACTATGTCAGTATGTCTAGTCATATTGTTCAGTAAAGGTCTAATTATTTATTTTCATGCGGATCTTTGAATATCATGAATATCTTTTCAAGTCTGCATCTATTTGTTGTTTATGCTCTGGTGTGTATGCTATTCCCATATGAGCTAAGTATTGAAATAAACAACTGTGTTTTTTTTACAAAAAATAAAGTTAAATAGTATTAACGCAAGTGCTGGTGTATCTTAACAATTTATTCATACGTCTTAAAAATTGGTACTATCTGGACTTACATCTTGTCCACATTTTTAGTAATATTGGTCAGTAACAGTAAAAGGCTAATTACTTTTATTATATTTGTATGTCTGCATATATTTGTTGTGAATGCTCATATTATAGCTCACCTGAAATTAAAATATTTTTGAGCTGTTAAACTATAATAACCGGGAACTTACCGTATTTTGGTAATGAACTTGTCAATTTAATTATGTTCATCCTTACTGTATACATTCACTACCTTTCATAGGACGTAATTTCCTTCGAAGTTTTCATCCAAACTTCTCTAAAGATCAATTTTCAGAAGTCAAAAAAGTCGGTAATATTATTTGTGACCATTTTTAGGGTCAATTTACCATTAGCCACTGTTTTGGTCATTTTGACACATTTTGACCAGTTTGGTCATGGTTACATGGTCAATTTCTTCAATTTAGAAAAAAAGGGGTGGATTTTCAACCATCTTGGTAACTTAAATTCTAAAATTCAAAAGAGCAGCACGTTTAAATAGTTAACTGTTTGCTTAGTCATACAACCAGTCTTCTAAGTAAGAATTTAAAGATTATATCTTATTTAATTTAATTATTCTTTAATGAAGATTTAAATCTACAAGTATAGTTAACAGCATTTTAATAATTATTTTATGCATATTGTGGAGTGAGCTGTGCTGAACAGTGCAGCAGTATAATTATGGAAAGACAAAACTATCATAAATATTAACAGGAGAATTAATTCAATATCATAGGTTTTAGTTAGGATAAAATAGTGAAACATATTAAGTTTAATTGATTTAGATGGTATTAAGTCAATTTTATTGGTGATCTTTATGTGTTTTCTCTAATGTTTGAGAAGCCACTGTAACTACTGTTGTCTTCAGTATTACAAAACTGTTATCGTCTACATGTATACAAGTTTTGAAATATACAACTGGTTTTGGTATCTGGAGTACATTGCATACTTTAACACCGTGTTTTGAACATGTACAGAATATTAACAGAAGTTATATATTGCAACTGAATACAGTCTAATTTATTACAATCGATTTAATCGTTATTCCTTTTGTGGTTTCTTGGGCATTACCAAGGTTTCATACATGAAGTTCACACTAAGCAGTCTGAGTAGTCGGCAAAGGCAGAAATATAGAGATGACCACAATTTCTTAAAGTTGACACAATTTTAAGGATATTTGCGTTGCATGTGTTCGATACATATATACATTTGCAGCTACCATAGTACAGATAGAGTCGCCATCTACCATATAGCCCCAATGTCATAACAATACTGCATATTTGTTATGTTGTACTTCACTTTTAGTTTGAAGGTGGAAATACTTTCTTTTAAGAGATGATTGGCATTGGATGGGAAATACTTTTTGTGGAGCCCGCCGGCAGTGAGCTCGACATATACAGTTGTCATATTGGCGGTCCAGAGTATGTGTCGGCCCGAGCTTGTCCACACTGTACTTTTGTCATACAATTCGTGAATTTTAAAATAACGACACAATGGTTGCCATGTTAAACACGGAATCTTATGCGCAACATTCAGTAGCACAAAGGTCAAGGTCGCACTTCATGGTTAAAGGTCAAAACAAACGTTCAAAATTTAGTTCGTTCAGATTGTAATTTACTTTGTCAATCTTTGAGGAATTTAAATATAACTTGGCACAAATGTTTGCCATGATAACATGATGTGTCACACATGAAACTCAGTTCTGTAGGTCAAGATCACATATATGTTTTAAAGGGCAAATTAATTTTAGCTTGTGTAAACTGTGACTTTGTCAAATGTTGCGGTATTTAAAAAAATGGAATATTAAATGATTGTCATCATGTCGTTACATTTTACATGCGACGCTCTTGGCTGCAGCACATCTGTCAAGGTAACAATAAGCCGACTGCTTGCTATCGAACCACTATAAATTTTAATATATGGCCGACATCGGATTGATATCATGTGTATGTCGATCTTCCAACGGTTAAATGTCATTTTTCAATCCGTGCCGAGATTAGACAAACATTTGTTGCAAGGATGGCAAGATATTGGAACGCTTTAAATTCCGAAAAAGATTACAATATCGGGTTCATGTTGGCCCGATGTAGTGTGCTGGCTGGGATAAGGACGGCCGTAAAAACGTTGTCACGTTAAACTTAAAGTAAAAAATGCATGGCCTTCCAGTATAACAACGCTGATGTCGTCATGAAAAAAACTGTCACGACTGCAAGACTTCCAAAGATGTTATATAGGAAAGACAAAACAATATTCCTATATTCAAAATAGATCATCATCGCCTTTACAAGCTAGAAACTGTACATAGATATTTCGGAAGTTTTTTTAATTACTGCCGTATGATTTACATTTATATAGTTTCTTCATCATTAATGCAGAGTGAAGCTTTTATTGCAAGGATAATATTTGCTATGAGACCTACATCGGTAGATTAGTCTTTTAAATTTAGTTTATAGTTAATACTAATTTATTTTAGTTCGATTGTGAAGAAAGCTTTGCAGCTTATCGAGTCACTCTCGAGCCCGCTTCCTGGAAAAACCAGTACTGGTGTCATATGAGGAGGTACAGTTGTGACCCCAGTGGGACTCGAACCCGCAACATCCAGGATGAGCGGTCGACACCTTAACCTCTACACCAACGCTACACCTTAGCCTCTACACCACCGCCCTGAGTCTTTTAAATTTGCTTTCTGTGTAGAACACGAATGAATTAGAATAAGAGATTCATTTGTTCTGACTTCATAACTTTGAATAGATAAGTTTTTATATTGCAATTCCCAAAATGGTAGTTTTAGATTGTTTTATAAACTCATTTACCTCCCAAATCTATGACCATGTATTGTGTGCCAACCTTTGTGAGAGCTTTGGCGTCTGTAGTCAGGGTTTGACACCAAATAGATGCAGCTTCTGGTTCTAGAGCTAGTTTTAGATGAGTGCCGTCAATACCAGCCTGTAATTAATTCAACAGAATACTTTTAGAAAATACCATCTAAATACTATGAATTTTTCTTGAAGTATATTGCTGCAAGAAGTTGAGTACAGTATCACGATAATTGATAACATAGTTGCAATTCAGTTACAGCATTCTATAGATAATTCCTGTATGACTGGATTATTAAGCACTTTTGTGTAGTGCAGTATTCATAGTGCATAAAATAAAACTAAAACAAAAGCATCAAAAACCGAACCTCTACTGCGGCTTCTCTCATAAACTGTTTTGCGCTTCCTTCCCATATTGCTGGAACGGTCAAAATATATCTGATGTCATTTTCTTCAATTCCGGTCATCTGTTTTTTAAGAGCATCTAGAAAGTGTTTTCTCATATACGAAATTGACATAGTAAAGATCGCATGTGCTGGCATGGAAACCCCATTAATATCCTCAACTGTTGTTGCTCTGTTTAAATGCTGTTAAATAAACAAATGTGATAGTCATAGAATAGTGAACCAAACAAACTAACAACAGTTTCGATTTGAATGCGTTTTTCAATACCATTGGCTTTAACAGATTTTATAACAACACTGTATTATCTAGATTAAAGTTACAAAATATAAGCTTGAAGGCTACATTTACTCTCTTGTTCTTCTTATACATTTGTACCTGAACAAAACGACTTGAGTGATATAGCAGATGCAGCAATGTGGTCAAATGACGTAATCGAAATAGCATCGAAAGAAATATTAAACTGTTATGAACAGACATTTAGGAAAGTACTTTTTCATTTTCGTCTAAGAGGACATAACTATTCTTACATATACGACATACATCTTAAACCAATACAATAAAGAATCTAACCTCGTTGTTATGTAAAAGCATCTTAAAGCAACTAAAATACAACCACCCATGATGTTGACCGTCTTCTGCTAGACCTGAGTACTTGTTTTCAGCCTCAAATCCAAAAGAATCAAATTCCTTATCCGACGTCAGCAGCACACATGTTGGGGTCTTTAGAGAAATTAACTTCTCGGTACCAGAATTCCAGCCTGCGTTTGTCTGGACTTTCGATGAATCACCAATGAATGAGAATGCGTACCCACTGTACGTTGTTCCAAAGTCAATTGCAACGACCAGCAAATGTGATGATGATTTCGCCATAGCAGTTGTTACCTATGAATATTCATTATGCCCATAGAGAGAGTATTTCAGGGAACTATTATCTATTTAAAGAAGTACTCCCTAAAATTGGTGTCACCTCAATAGCATTAATAATATAATGTTTGCAAGTGTTAAAGTTCAAGCTAAATATTCCACTCATTATCGGAAAAATTATCATTTTAAAGTATGTTACAGTACCGTAAAGTATTCAATAATTGATGTAAAGTTGTTGTACCATTAATAGGTGGATAGTGATTTGTTACAGAAGGCTTCTATGTTGATTATTTGTCCTAAAATTAAGCATTGTTAGATATCATATTATGTTGTTCTTCAAAATTGTATATATTTATCAATTTACGTCCATTGAACACATTATTTATGTTTGGATGAATAAAGGTGTATGGAGTGCCCCTTTACAATTGCAACACCTTGCAAAAAAACTAGAAAAGCGATATGGTTCTTGGCAATGGCTCTGTAATAAGTCAAGATATAGTTTAGGTTCTTGTACACTGCACTTTCCTCATTGTGTCTGGCTATTATATGAAGTATTGAATTCAACCATTACAAGTCTCATGCTCTACCATTTGAGCTAACCGGGCTGACTAGTTGTATTGAATTCCAACTAGCAGATTTCAATCTATGCTCCGGACAAGGAAAAGTAACAAAGGGCAATAACAGTGTAATTACTCAAGATAGAGTTATGTTTTGGTAAACTGCACTTCCTGTTTTTGTTGATCGTGTTTCCGTAATTTCTGGAAAATGCACTTGCGGGTTTGCATGACATATTTGTTATATTATTAGTATGTTAAAACATAACTTCCACGTGTTTTGACCAGATATTGCCGCATCCGTTAAATGGCAGCGATGTTCTGACATTTTCTGAAAGTCCGATAGGCCTAAGTTAGCATACCACATTTCAAACACTGCATACAATTTAACTGTGATATGTGCTAATAACAACTGAAAAAATGCGCTTCGTGAACGTAGTGCAAAATTAAGATCAAGCTGTTGTTTGAATGTTGCATACGACAATATCATGTTACAAATAAAACAGTATAGACATCTTCAAACGATTGCAGAAAAGTCCATAGCTTACGGGCTTGATTACACAGTTAGTTTTTTTCACGGACTCTTGTTTTAGAAATTAATGCGCTGTTAATGTCAACATGCGCTGATTACGAAAGATAATCATATGTAGATCACAGAAAAGTACCGATATATACGGAATGTAATTAAGGAGCTCGATATAAGAATTTGTAGTTTCAATTTCAAATTTATGTTATTTCATTGCAAACGTTCTCGTTTCTCAACGATTACACCTATAGTCCCCTATAACCAAATTTCCTTTTTTAAAAGATAGAATTTACGCACAATCTGGACAGAGGCATAGCTTTGAAAGGACTTTCGTTATGCCGTTGTTGAGCATTACAACAAGTTGGTAAATTGCACTGCCCGCATCAAATTAGTAACATTGCTTTACATTATTTTGATGCACGTTCATATACTGCTATGCCTTGTAATCGTTATAAGCAGGTGAAGGTTGTATTTATATGCCATTGCTGATCACTGTTACAACTGGAAAATAGTGCTGCCATTAATCATCTACAGACATAAAATTTATTTGTATATGCGCATCTGTTTTTTTGAAGCCAACTTTGACACTGCCATTGCTAGCACGTAAAACTTGGATTATTTCATGCAGTTGTCCATGAAGACATCGCAAGGTTAGCTTTTTTTAAAAAGCTAGATAGCGGATGGAAGAAAGGACTCTAGTAAGAAAGGAATGCCAGATAAATGATCACATCATTATAATTATGTAAATATGAACGTGATTTATTATCATACAGAAATGAACTTGTGTAGAAGTAATTATTGTGCTTTGAAGAAGGGTAAATAACTTTACAATTTCCTCTCAATATCTTCCCTATCTGTATTTTGTAAGAGCTTAATCCAGTCATTGGTTATCACTGTAATTCGGAACAAGAAAATGTAGCAATGTATACTCTTATATAGATGAAGCAAGGCCGATTAAGTCATAATGTTTCATTCCATGTCATTGAGTAGTTTCATAATATTGGTGAATATGACAAAATGTCTGATTTGTGAGATTTGTTGCCATTGGTCAGTTTTAATATACTAATCGGCGTTCATCTTTGTTGTTCGACTTTCACTTTGAGTTAAACGAAGACACTGGAAGCCTTGTGTATTTGTTTAATGCGGAGATGTTTCCAGTTTAAGGTGTCTCTCATAGTAAAATTCTACCGCAGTACCAGCAAACAGACAAAAGGTGATGCGAACCTTATTTCCATCAAACAATCTGCAACACCAGGCCATCAGCGCTTTCATTATATCCGTTGACGTCCGCTACTCCGATCATGATATAGATGAGATTAAACAGTATGTATTCGTTCTAGCAAGAAGTCGTTCATTCGTGTGAAACCTTGCTTAATTTTGGGGACTACGTTAGATTTTCAATTATGAACAAAAGTATAAATTCAAGATGCAGCACTACACAACTACATTATTTAAACAATTTTATTTAATTTTCCTTGTGCTTTTGCATTGATTCTATTGTTGATATTTCTTATATTTAATTGCAACACTTTGAAACTTAAACAGTCCACTCGCACGACAATTCGAGGATTCTTTCTTCAGCTTGTTGGATAGGGACGATTTCATATATGTTATCTTTTGAAGTTTTGTACAGAAGCCCCTTTTGTTTTGTTTTTCACTGTAACACAATATATGCTTTTATCAACTGTGTTGTCTAAAGTTTATCTTATGTAAATGCAAATCTCAAAAAAACAAATAATTATAAAATATATTTGATGTATGTATGCTCGATTTTTACTCAAAATTACATATTTTTGCTGTTTTTCAATCATAACTTGTTTGTCCATTTTAAACCATAGCTTTTGTTGCATTTTCCTTCATCTTTTCTTATCTTAACAGATGTTTTGGTAAGTTTCTTGCTAATTTTTACTTGCTCATGTTTTACCTTCGTGAATTTATTTGCTAATTATGCTAATGTCATTTTTTGCTCAATGGTGTTCAGTGTGTGCTCATGTTTTGCTTATTTGATTGTTAGTTCTGCATTTTCCCTATGCTAATAATTTGTACGCTTATTCGTTTGTTTTTGTTGCTTATGTTTGGCAGTGGTGCATATTATTTTACCGCAAAATCTCAATTTATATTACTGATTAAAATATATCTAGTAACTTAAAGACGCTTTGCATTGCTTCCTGCATTAATTCATTTCAACTGTTGTCGAATCCTGAATCCAGAATGAGCACGATTTTGTCCAGTTTTGTCCAGGTAAAATGGTTTTACTCTAGAAAGGTATTTACTATTAACAAGAAAAACGCAACAATCGCTAAACCAGGTTTTCAACTGTTCCTGTAGAAATTGTAGAATAATAAAAAAAAAATCAAAAATCAGAACTCACCCCCCCTCCCCCCATTTTTTTTAAACTATAAGAATTTTTAAAAAAATCTATTTTGAGTAACAATAACCTTGACATTGACACTAGTTAAAAAACAACAACAAAAAATCATTCACCTTGACCCCCCACACAAAAAAAAATTAAATAAATAAGAATTAAGAAAAAAATGTTTTAGTAACAGTGGCCTTGACCTTGACACTAGTGTCCCAAAATACAATCCCAAGCTTCCTCTCCGTGCATTCTACATACACACCAAGTTTCTTGCACTTGGTCACTCTTTACTCGAGTTATTTAGCGGAAACCATTTTTCTATTTTCAGTAACAGTGACCTTGACCTTGACTCTAGAGACCTTAAATGCAATCCCAAATTTTCTCTCCACACAAGCTACCTACACACTAAGTTTCATTGCAATTGGTCGCACGTAACTCGATCTATTGAGCGGAAATCATTTTTTCTACACATTTACCTTGACCTTGACCCTAGTGACCCCAAATGCAGTGTCACAAATTAAATAAGAATAGACATTCTCTTAAAAAAAATTATATGTGCAGGATTCGAACCTATGAAACTTTGTGTACAAGTAAGCCATCTTACCAATACGCCACTGTCTCTGCGGTGTGGACTTTAGTCGGTGAAATGTATTTGTTCAATATGGTAATCAACTGAAACAACGAAAACACACCTGAACATAACCGAAGATATTGGCGAAGATTAATGAGTGCCAAGTTAATATTGTCGCACAATAGCAAAACCTCAAAATCGAAAGAAGATTCAATGCCGACACTATACACGAGTCATTACTCGTTGTTACAGAATACGTTTTTAAAATTTTAACTTTTAAAGTGAGTCTATTTTGAAAGTAGATATTCTTGCTACCTTTACAATTTGGTGAAAAAGCGAACATAAATGTAGCTATGAATAACAATTAGTTTAATTGTGTCAATTTACAGACAGAATAATAATTACATCTTTTTTATGTTTATAGTCTCGGTCGACCGTGGGATTTCTCCCCTGGTGATCTTGCCAAATTCTGTCAATTTTAAACATGCTTACCGAATGCCATGATCGTGAAATCGGTATTAAGTTTCGTTCCGAAAAATGGCAATAAACTTCCTGTTTCGAAATAACGAAAGTAAGGCCTTAAATGCGCAAGCGTAGATAAAGAACCGTCACCTGCATTTACACTACCCTATTTACTACAAAGAAAATTTAAAGTTAAATGTATGTTAAACAGTTATTTATCTTGTCAAAGTTTAATATTTCATGACTGCATATTTTATCAATTTGATTACCCAAAAACATACACTTGAACCAAGAGTGAATTTAATAATTATGGACATGTTTTAAACAATCATATCCAATGTGTACCAGACCACTTTATCACGGAACATTGAATATTAGAAAATTGTTTTATTTTAAAGTGTGTTTCATTAGTAAAACACATGCAAAAATGTCACAGATTTAGAAAACAAAGGTTCTAAATAATTAGTATTATTACATTACAATCCAGATTTACTCCGTGGCCAGCACTGGTAATACTTTACACATGATTCTACAAAGTAAATCATATTTAATTTAATGTGATATCAGTATTGTTTTAAAAATTATAGCTATTTTTAACAATAGTCAGTTATCTAATTTGACAAAATGATTTTATTTCATAGGAGTTAACATATCAACACAGATGCTTGAAAAAGATGACAGTTTCAGTAACTAATGATTGCAATTACAATCTATTGTACACTGATAAGTTGAGGCCTTCACACAGACAATACATGTAATATTTACCATTAAGTATGTTTACTTACGGGTACCTGTTTTACAACATTTTGCATATCTCTTTACGTAAGTGGGATAATTTTGAAAAGTCAATTAAGAGTACTTGTGAGAAGATATAAATTTCCTTTTTGAGCATATGGTTATAGATTTAATGATAAGAGTTTAACATGAACAACATTTATCATAATTACTTCACACAACTGCAAATTAAAAAGATAACAACATTCAACAATTCCTTAATTTTCACACCTTTCACATAATTTTCAATGGATTTTTGCAAATAGTTACCTAGATTTTTACTAATTTTGTTAATGCTAGACATGACTTTTTTGTTTTAGTGTATTACTTTCGAAAAATTATTTTTTTCACCGTAATTCCGTGTGAACGAGCATCTTTATCACGTAGGTTTTAACAATATCGAAAGTAGAACTTTTGGAACAGTTATATTATTTGTTGTTTGTATCCCTAAATACCACAGTGATTTTTTATCAAAGTTAAAAAACCTGCCAATAGACGTGTTCATGAATGAGTGGTTGCCAATGGGCAGTATTGTCCCTAACAACTAATCTAAATCGAAAGAAGTTGCACATATAAATCTGTACATAAAAATGTAGCTGTAAACACAATAAGTTAACAGTCTTTTTTCTTCATTAGTTCCAACAATTTTAAAAGACACTTACAGTGATCCTACGGACCGAAATTGTGTTCAAGAAGTCCACAATGTTCTTATTGCAAGAATGCCAATAAACTTCCTGGTGAAGATTTGCGCAGGTATAGACTAAAACACCTGTGTTTACCGTACTCTATTTGAAATTATTTTTCATACGTTTTCAAATTTAGAGTTTGTTTAACGGTAAGTTGATTTACATAAAATTCAATATTTGATTTTATGTACTTCTCGGCTGCATGTTTTATTATTTTGATACAAATACAATGTAATTATTGAAATATTTATATATAACAGGGCTTGCCCCAGTCCTAGTACTTAGCCGAATTGACATATAGTACATTTCATCATACGGCATTGGGTATGAGAAATAGGTGTTTACATGCAGTTTTTCACCTTAATACAGAACAAATTTCTGGCTTTTATCCTTTGAGCTGAGCCCTGGTGCATTACAACTAGGGGTTGCAACGAGTACCAGATTTGATACTCGAGGACTCGGTCCTTCTTACTATCGAGTACTCGGGTACTCGGAAAGGTCATTCACATGATCGACATAATTATAATGATATGATGTATCTTTGTTTTGATTTCAGGTATTCACTGAATTTTATGCACCAATGTCCGAGTACGGGCATATATGATAAGGTTTATAAAACCTAGTAACATCTAATTAAAATAAATTCAGCAAAACGGCAGAAAAAAAAACGCAAATTTGCATAGTGTTTTGTCTGATAAAGTTTATTGGAAAATCCGCCTATACTAAAAATAGCATTTATTGGGAAACCATGCTAAAGGAGATTACTCTAAGATACGGTAATAGTCACGTTTGATCAAAATTTATTAATTTACAACCAAGTTCTGGTTCGGTAATATTATATTATTATTGTGGTATCAAATTTAATATAGCATGCCAATCACAATTCTTTTCAGCTAAATATTGTCTCACATCTTGATTTTATAATGTATTAAAGTATTGTATTTACTTTTTGTATAATATTATATAATGACATTAACGAAAGGGGATGCTATTGCTTACCTGTGTTTGCATGTTCAATGGTTAGCATTAGGTTGCTTTACCAAATGTTTAGACAATAACTTCTCGTTTAGAATCGGACAGAGCCCGATCATGCATTTAACAGTGTACGTGTGCTCTTCGATGTGATGCTGATTTTCCAACTGGAAGATGTTGCTGTAAAGAGGCATGTACATGATGTGACAGCATTCTTGCGCTGTGTTAAACTGACAGCATTACTTAGCCTGCTTGTACCATTCAAATCTTAATATGTTGCAGAGCTTTTAATTATAAAATTTTGCCTCCGAGAAGGCGAACTTGCCTGGTTTGCCAAAAAGGCTGTGGCAACCTCATTCATCTGGACAGGACTGATGAGGTCTTGAAGATGACTCGTCCCACATTGGACAATCTTTACAGCGGTTTCTGTGAATTCAACTTTGGAGGTAGAGTCGCCATGGGAACAATATATTTGCGACCTGAACACCTACCAATGTACCGATGATGTGGCATTTCAAGTCAAGCAGTGAATAGTTCCTGTGATGGGATAACGACCTGTAGTAAGAAGATTATCAAAGAGGAAATATTTAAGAAAATGCAGAATTGCTGGAGATTTCCGAGATAGCGGGACTTGAGGAAGTTTGCTTGAATAAGACTGTTCCGGCAGAAGATTGGGCTGGCCAAATACAAAGACTCATAGGTTGCAGGGGTTGCTTCCGCGGTATGTTTTGATTGTACACTGTGAAGAATACACCAACACCTAAATTGAGACTATATTGACCAATATGTTCGTTTTTCTTATGAATTCAAAGATGAAGAAGGGGCACTTAGTTTATACTAATCTATTTAAACTCGATTCTTAAGAAAAATCGAAGCTAGAGTCCGCTTCCTGGAAAAACCAGTACGTGAACTGGTGTCATATGATGATGAACAGTTGTGACCCCAATGGGACTCGAACCCGCAACCTCCGAGATTATTGGCAGACACCTTAACCTTCACCTCCTGAAGGTGCACTTGATTCACTTTCCGTTTTATTTGTTTCAAACTGATTATGGATTTGTGGATCATGGAATTCCCGAACACGTGTGTCAAAGGTATGTCAACCCTGTGTCGTGTAGCAGCAATTAACAGTAGACATATATGAGACATAGTCCATCCGTTTTTATTTGTGTGTGACGTTAGTCACTCACAAATATAGCCCGTATTTCAAGACATTCATCCTCTACTTTTAAAACCAAAGAACCTCTTCCGGCCCAGGTTTTAGTAACGACCCTCAATTTCAGTCTAAAATAATCCTACAGATTGAACGCAGCTCACATTTATAAAATACAATATAAAGGGAAAGACCAGCAGGCTTTGCTGTTGACATGATTTAAAAAATTGATTTTGTGTCAAAAATATTTTTAGAATACAACAAAAATAAAAGAAAATCAACGAGTTATCTATTCTATATAGAACTATTTTCCTACGCAGTTTTGATCACAACTAGTCAGACCGGAGACACTAAAAGAAAACTAGTCCGGCCGAACAATTTAATTAACCGATATTTTTTGTGATCATAAACTATGGGAACATCGTAACACATTATTTTAAAATTACAGAACTCGGAATTCAACATAAAAAAAAACGATTTTCAACTTGCCAACGCCTTTATCATCAAAAGAGTACATACCTTTAAATCGTCCGTTTTATGATATGCCACACTATAGCGTCTGAAACACTGTAGTCTAAAATACGCGTTTAGGTATAAAACTGAAACTTATCAGCAAATTAACTTTACAGAGGCACTGGTAGATGTCTTTTTGAAATATGACAACACATTTTTATGCTATTAACACGTTGTAATTGTTGTATTTTATGTAAATGCGTGGTTCGAAAAGGGTACGAAAATGTCCGCATTTTACCGTACCTAGGAACGAATAACTGTAAGAAATCACATAGATCTACATGTCTTAAATACGATTTTTAAATGTAGACAGAAATGCAATAATCTAAAGGGAAAATCAAATTCATTTCTCTAGATCATGCTGTCATTTACAAAGAACAGATATTAACTCAATATAAATACAAATAAAATTTATTGTATTGTATTGTATTGTAACTAAAACATTCAAACTTTACCATGATTCTTTTTTCTTTTGCTACACTTAATTTTGGCGGGTACATTCATACACACATTAATGATATTGTATCAATATCATCATCATCATCATCATCATCATCATCATCATCATCATTATTATTATTATTATTATTATTATCATCATCATTACTTGTTACGAAATACTACCAGAGTCTAACATGTTAAATATGAAAGATAATAGCCTGCTATAAAAACATTCAGTTGTTGTTTTAGACAAGTTATGAAAATTTAATACAGCATTGTTGAACCGTATATGTCCCGGAACGTATATATCACACGAGAGAAAAATTCGACCGCATATGTCACACGTGTGATATATTCGGTCGAAAATAGTCTTCGCGTGAAACGTATATGGCACATAATATGTGATGTATACGTTTGACTTCGAATTTTATAGGAACACGAAAACGAATATCTCACATGCAGAAAAAGGCAAATAAAAACGAAATTTTCAACGAATACGTCACATTTTGATCAATTTGAAAAAAAAAACATATTTAAAACAATCAAATATGGTTGATTAAGTTATGCCGCATAGATTCTGCTTAACACAACCAAGTGGATCCGATGGATCCCAACACATTGTATGGGAACTAGACATTCCCACTCGAAGGTGTGGTCTGTATTATGTCTTTAATTTGTATAAATAATGTTTGGTCAAATTTCGATCGGGTGTTCTTGAAAGTTATCGACTGCGTCCGTGTGGCCCTTGAGTGGTGATCATTAACAGGAAATTATCTCAGAACAGCATCGATTATAAAACATCACTATACATTTTTTCTGTATAACACAATACATTTATCACAGATTAAACACAGATCAAACTTGATATATTTGATGGCCGGTGAAACAATGTAAAGTAACCGTAAGATGGTAATGACCCTCGATCATTTTTGCCGAGCCCATTTGCGGTGAGCTCGACATAGTCGCCGCTTTTGGCAGTCGGTGTATGTGCATCCGTGCGTCTGTGAGCCCGTGTGTCTGTCCAGACTGATTCTGTCCGTACCATAACTTTAACATGCAAGGAGCAATCGTGTTTATATTTGGCATGAATGTTAACCTCAATGAGAAGGAGTGTCATTTGTCGAATTAAGAATGACTTTGTCCGGAACATTTCTTCTATATACTTGAAGAGATATTGATGTAACAATGCATAAATGTTTAGACGAAGAGTCATACAGATGAACAAATCCCTTTGTCTACGGTCAAGGTCACAGTTTGAGATTAAATGACAAATTGAAGATTGAGTTTTTGTACTGAAGGATGTACTGAAGGATTTTCATACCATTATAAGACAGGGTGTATTGTGCAAGAACCAGGTCCCTAGGTCTAAGGTCAAGGTCACACTCAGAGGTTAAAGGTCAAACACAGGATTAAAAATTGTGACTGAAACAATCGTATCTCTTTTTATTTCCCTGCAGCTACAATATCCTGTGTGTAACATTTAGTTTCTTCGATTCAAATCCACCTAAAAGCAGTCATAGTTCCTGGGGGGGTCACTTTTCTTCAAAACAATAATGACCGGGGTTATTACTCTATGGGGTTCCTAAACATTGCTACAACGGCTCCGGCAAACGGCCCAGGGACGGGTGGGTTGCCACCCACTTCCTACAAAAGTATAATTAGTAGTTTTATACACTAAAGTATCACAAATAAGTTTCGGTGTAAACTGTCAAAATGGCCAGAACGAATATACTACACGCGTGAACAATTCGACCGAATATATCACGCGTGTGAAAAATTCGACCGAATATATCACACGTGTGAAAAAGACATATACGTTTCGTTGTAAACTGTCAAAAATGACCAAACGAATATGTCACATTAAACACGTGTTATATTTACGGTCGAATATATCACACACGTGTGATATATACGTTCCGGGACATATACGGTTCAACACAGCATGGTAGAGAGGCTGGTTATGACTATGCGTGCGCAATAGACCCTGTATATTGCAATTCGCAGTATTTTGGAGTAAATAAAAAACTGCAATTTCTCCGTATTTATTACCTGTAACTTGAATTTGATCTAATGCTTTGTTGTGGGTTTTTTAAGCGCATAGGTATGTTTTAATGAATATTTCGGAATTCACGTGTGATGAATAGCCATTGAACTCAATATATCAGACCCTGATGATAGTGACCGATTCAAAATTTTATAATATGCTATTCATCTAATAAGATTAATGAACAAGAGCTGTCCCTCACAAGTGACGAATGCCCCGAAAGAGGTGCCTCACAGTCTGTGTCCTCTCCATGTGCTCAATAAATGTGCTATGTAATTTTAAAATCCTTCCATGCATGACAGAGTAACCATGCATACAGTTTTCCATTACTTTAAACACTAAGTGTGACCTTGACCTTTGAGGTAGGGACTTGGGTCTTGCACATGACACATCCGCTTGATGTGCTAGACATTTGTGCCAAGTTATTTTAAAATCCTTCAAAGCATGATAAAGTTATAGTCTGGACACAAATGTATGCATATACAGGATTCCATTACATATAAACTCTAAGTGTGACCTTGATCTTTGTGGTAGGGATGTGGATCTTGCACGCGACACGTCATCTTGATCTGCTAGACATTTGTGCCAAATTATTTTAAAATCCTTCAATGCATGACAAAGTTACAGTCCGGACACGAATGTGTGCATATATGCATATATAGAGGAATCCATTACCTTCAAACTCTAAGTGTGACTTTGACCTTTGAGCTAGGGACAGAAGTCTTGCACGCGACACGTCGTGTTGATGTGCTAGACATTTGTGCCAAATTATTTTAAAATCCTTCCATGCATGACAAAGTTACAGTCCGGACACGAATGTGTGCATATATGCATATACAGAGGAATCCATTACCTTCAAACTCTAAGTATGACCTTGACCTTTGAGTTAGGGACGTGGGTCTTGCACGCGACACGCCGCCGTCTTGATGTGCTAGACATGTGTGCCAAGTTATTTTAAAATCCTTCAATGCATGACAGAGTTACAGTCCGGACACGAATTTGTAAGTGGGGACGCACAGACGGACGGACGGACAGACGGACGGTGCGATTTTAATATGCCACCCTTCGGGGGCATAAAAATATCTTAGTATAAATTATACAAATGTAAATCACAGTTTAAACTTGCTGTAATTTTGTTCCGTGACGACTATGACGGACGGTAGGCGGTATATTGCTCTATCTCAAAAAGGTAAGCAAATAAACATGAATGACTTTGTCCAAGGAATGATTTAATTACTTTATAACCATAATATACCCACGTTTGAATACTTCAAAGCATATTTTTGTATGAGTTACTCACTTTCAATATATTGCAATAGGGATCCCAATACAGTGCCGCATATTGCAATATATCGCAATACGAGTTCTGGCAATACCCATCCCTATTTATGACCAAACCTAGACCGAACATAATAATGTTAAGGTCAAAAGTCAAGTCGACCTTGGGTCAACAAAACAAAGCTAAGGCTTAGGAAGTACAGTCTTGGTAGGGATGCTGACTATGACAATTGAATGACAATTATGTATGTTTAGGTTAGAGGTCATGATGACCGTGAATAGACAAAAAATAGGAAATATCGCTAACGCAAACTTTGTAGAGGTTACTCATATTCAGAAAATGGCCTTTATCTATCATTTACAAAGTAGGTCTAGGTTACGGTCACCATGATGGTTCTGTCTAACGTTTATGTCTTGGTTGCTGAGATAAGATGTCTTTTTTATTTTACGGTCAAAATTAAAAGTCGTAATTTCTCGGATATTGACCGTAGTCAATATCACATTATATACAGATTATAGCGCGGTGGGGTACCGTGTTTGATTCAGGATAGGAGTGTCCCTGGTTCGATCCCCACCAGAGCAAAGGTGGTAGTGTCCCTACTCAATACACAGGTATGTTCACCTTACCCCTCCGACCTCTCTCTTGGTCTCTCTGTCTCTGTATCTGTCTCTCTCTCCCTCTCCCTCCCTCTCTCTCTCTCTCTCTCTCTCTCTCTCTCTCTCTCTCTCTCTTCGAGGTTCATTAAAACTGGAGTGAGTATCCACAACGTTAAATCTAAGTTGTAAATCACAAAGGTTGTGATTTGTTTTTCAAGTTTCTTTTGGGAAAAGGTAATTAATCTGAATTATATTAATAATTATGTTGAAAGTTACATTTGCGTTGCAAAACAATTTTAAGTTTAGTCTGCAACATTCCACACTTGTTTTAATTTCTGCTTTAAGTAGGTGAGAGCTGATCAAACCCACTTTGATTTGAGACACACACAAACTCAGTGCCTTCAGCGCTTTGATTAAATTAGTTATTTCATGATCTGGATGGTCGGAATCCTGTTGGATGCACCTAGTAAAAGAACTCGTCCCTCCATAACATTTTAAAGATAATAGTTATGGGGAGAAGTGTAGTATAGGTAGCTCTCGGTCTCTTTCTGAACTGAGGTCATTTTAGTTACAGACGCACGTTTATTCTACTATTTGCTTGTTGTTGGTAAGTTTCTAACCCATGGTTCAGTAAATTAGTAGAATAATGATTTGTTTTCACCCTCATCTCATTTTATATTGATATTCATTTATGTTGCTTAATACCCGACATAGTGCTAAACTATAATCTCTGATTTATTTCTTTGCTATTGTGTATTCAAGATGCACCTATGTCAAGGAATTTTGTACATATCGGAATGCTTGAACCTTATTATAATTCAAGTTTTATTGGTTACTAAATGTCGTTGTCGGGCGGATATCAAACCTTTCGTTTCCGGATGATAACTTAAGATTGGTTTGACCTATTGACTTGAAACTTGGTATACAGTATCGTGCATGTAAACCTCCTTCTGGGTTGCATTTAAGGCCCCTGTGATCACTGTGGCTAAAAATAGAAAAACGGTTTCTGGCCAATAACTTTAGCTTGGATAGTGCTATAATGGTAATAAAAATTTGTCTGTAGATTGCTCTCATGGGATTACAGTCAAGGTCACTAAGGTTAGAAAAAGAAAAACGGTTTCCGACCAATCACTTTCAGTTTGAATTGCATTTGGTCTGTTTGTTGCTCTCATTGAAACCTTTCTTCCCCATGTATAAACCGATTTTGATATAACTTTGCACAATTGTTACCCATGGGATGAGGATGTGTCATGCACAACACTAGTCACCTGCTCCCAAGGTCAGGGCCACACTTTAGGACCCTGTAAATAAGTGTTGTAATGTAATAGTTCCTGTCCGCTCTGTATCTATACAACTTCACAGGATTGTAACCATGTGATGAAGGTGTGTCTTGCACAACACCCAGCCACCTACTCCCGAGGCAAACTTAGGATCAACACCTTTCAGATATTGTTTTATAACAATATTTCATGTCCCCTCTGTAGCTTGTGCTTGCATGGAATGTAGTCCTACAATTATTACCCGTACCATAAGGAGGTGTCACAAATAACACCCAGCCTCCTACTCCCAAGGTCAAGGTCACACTTAGGTCTTATACCTTTGTTTTATATAGCTATACACATAAACAAAAATAAATGATCTGTGACATGCATGTTCTCCTTGACATTTTTATTTGTATTACATTTACCATACCATAAATATGTACACCCTTCATCATAGATTGTTCCAAACCGGTAGGGCACTTCGTATTGCATGGCAATACATGTGTACCTCTTCACATCAGAATGTAAATATGTTTGTAAGAATGTTGTGCACTTTTCACCTCAATGTATGGACTAAACATTTTTATATGCTCGTACAGATGTTCAATTATAGCAATTGCAAATCCAACTCCTAGACATCATGTATCCTGAATGACCATGTGTCTACACATTTCAATTATGCAACAAATATATATACAACAGGGAAAAAGATCGAAAAAGCAAATTGTTTAAGCTGAGTAAACCATAAACAAATACGTTTGGTACTTTTCTGTTCCTTTTGGGAGTCACCATCTATTTTAACAAAAGGTAAAGTACACGAACGGATAATTTTAATATATTAAAATCTTTAATTAAACTTGCGATAATTCTTTACTGTAAAGCCGGAGGTTTTTATTACAGTCGTACCTTTTATTGAAAGGCTTGCATTCTATTTTTAGGAATAAACAAGTTGAATTCTATACTTTCATTGGTTAGAACAGTCTTGAGAGTCAGTATTTTTCATTGGTTTGGTAGTCTCATATATGACCTATTGTCATCTATATGTGGTCTGAGCACTGGCACGTTGTAGGATTGTAAGCTGTTGTTAAAGGGCATGACATCTCCGTCCATGCACCATTGTCATTGACCTCAAACTTAGTTCTGTCTGTAGCATGTACCCGATTATTGCAAGCTTAAAACAGAACATATGACTTCAAGTTTAAAACTGTAAATATATTTTGCTATCAAATGTGAGAAATTTTGAGATTTAGAAAACTTCACATTTTATGTTTTACTTTCCTTGGTAAATTAAACTCGTCACTTTGGTTAGAAACACCAGCTCGTAGAAATGTTTTGTAAATTCTTTAATGTTGCTTTTAACTATATTTATTCTTTAAAATTTATATATTTAATTCAAACAGTCGAATGTTTACTCTTACCCCGTACACATTCAATTGTGGGACCCCATGTTCCATTACTTCTGCACTCTGACGTCACAAGGGCGTCACTTCCGGTTTTAGGAGAAAACCCATCTTTACAGCCTGTCACCACTTTGTTTCCAACTGATGCCAAATTACCTTTGTAAAATGTTTCTTCTGTTTCATGTAGAGGTTTACATTCTGAAAGAATAACGTATATTTCATCTAGACAATGTTGTCATACACGACTAGAAAGTTTAAGAAAGCGCTTTTCTCCCGCTGTTTTTACCGATTTTTAGCGAGTAAACATTCACGGTGGGGAATCACATGATCAAAATAATCTCTAAACGAAAGTACGTCTATGAGAAATGTTAGAAAATAATGAGAGCCGTTTAGCTGTTAATTAAAAATATAGTCTATATTATGGAAACATAAAAGTATAATAGAAGTGCATAGGTCTCAATCACAGTCACCTTCTGATTGTGCTAAACAGTTAGACTCATGTTTGCATTTGTAAGATCTATTCTTTTATATATATTTGGAAAGTTTACATCGTATGCTCTCCAGTGGTATATCTTTTAGGAAATCGAACGCAAAACTATGTCAAACAGACATTTAAAAAATCAGCAATTTGTTACAGATTTTAGCAAAGCACATCCACTTTACTCGCAATTCAGGGTACTGGGTAACTCATGATTTCAGTCGGTACGATGTTGTACATTATCGAAACTGTCTGAAGGTGTATTATAAACGCATTATTCAATACAATATCAAACGGCAGTTCTTTATATATTCGCAAGCCGGTAGAGACTATTTTATGGGCAATTTGAATTCGGCCTTGAAGTTCACGTTTCGACAAACTTTAGATGCATTTTCGAGGATGCCACTAAATATACGACATCTATTAGAATAGGTTTTTCTTTCCTTCTCCATTGAGAAAGTAAATAGTAAAATAGTTAAACTATAGCATGTCATGTTTTAACCAGTTTATATGATCTTTTTTTTAAAAAAACTCCACGTAGTTATGGAAAGTGTATATTATCAATAACTTGTATTTTACAGTTGACTGCATAGACGGATTAGAGGGAGAAATGCAATATACTGCATTTAAATGCTCTTGTAGTATAGCAAGCTTTCCTTGATAACGGAGACGGCCTAAACGTAAGAAAAACCGGTAATTTGAATGAATAAACGAGTTCTACAGATACAAAATAATTACTTTATGTCAAAAACTTTAACCGACTGTTAAGCTGACCGTTAATTAACTTTTGATTGAAAAAACAATTCTTTAAGTTTTAGGGTAACAATAGCGATATATTTTCATTTTGCTTTGAAGAGTTTTTAGCTTTCATTCTCTTGAGTTCAAAAATTTGTTTTAAAGCTGCTCGCTCCTAGACTTTGGTAAATAAATAAAGTTCTTCAAACTGTATGAAAATAACATATTTTAGAACATACAGTCATTTAAAAAGGTTCCAGTATAAATTCCTGTAAAGTATATCTGTAAATTTGAAAAAAAAAAAACGCTACAAAATAATAAAGCGTTGCAAACGCTTTGAAATTCCAATATAATCATATAGTGTAGCGGTGCGGTAAAACCAGCATTTTTAATCGATATTTGCTTATTCCTAATTCTTAGATTTTTACTTTTATTGTTAATTCTAGCCTTTAGTTTAATATTTATGTATTAGTATTTTTTTTTAATTTTATCTTTTTCAACGGCAACTGAGAGCGAGCAGCTTTTAAAAAATCATGCTGCAAATTTTTACAACGCCAATGAGTCATCCATAGTAATAAAATAGACTGCGACTTCTAGGGCATATGTGTAACGCCCTGAGGACAGGGGTAAGACCCTTCACCAGAGACAATACCACTGCACCAGCCCGTTATACACCCAGTAAGCTATCTCAGAGGACTAAATACACGAAATGTTGCTAAAACGCCCTCTAATGTCACGCTGCCGTTTGCACAAATATTGAAAAAACCTAATGCTCGCGATTGACGATAAACACGTAGGAGCTGGAGGTCGGGATAATGCTTTTTCCGGCTTTGTTTTGTCTTTTTACATTTATTTAAGAACCAAGCTAATAAAATATGATCTTATTTTCCACGGATCTTAACTTTCATGTTTTGAAAAAGCATAACCCCGACCTCGAGCTTCTATGGATGAAACAGTGAAATTGTTCCCGAAAAAAACATGTAAAGAACATTTGCTTTCAGAATTGGTAATGGTTTCAGTCAGAAATATAGTTGCAGTAGATATGTTGTTTCTTCCTTTCCTTTTTTCTGTTCGGTTTCTAATTTGTTAAGTGATTGTATTTTGTTTAATGCATGCACGTTTTAGCAAAATAATTCACTGCAATAAACGATTACTAGATGGCAAATCAACACTCAGTCATTGTGTTAATATTCTATACAATGCATATAACGTAGAAAAAAGAATTTTTCATAGAAATTGTATTTTAAAGTTAATGCAAAATTTACAAAGGTTTACAGTTGCTTTGGGATGCGTAAAAACAGACACAAGTAAAATCCATGAAGTGGCCAATAAAAGCTTTATGGCAAATAACGCTTAGCTCTTTGGGGCATTAATTTATAATGAATTGCAAAACTGAATAATTTAGAATACAAAAAAATTTTTATTCCGCATTTGTAATTCATATAAGATCAATATTCACAGGTTAATATTTTCCGAGAAGATCCCTGCGGTATCCATGAAATGCTGATCTTTCGCCGTTATTTTAGCTTTGCGCCAACCATTCAATGCGATTTTCAAATTTTTAAAATGTTCGTACGAAATGTCTGTTACAACAGGACAGACGGCATTCAGCCTCATTTTGT
This sequence comes from Saxidomus purpurata, assembly GCA_022818135.1. Classification (NCBI taxonomy): domain Eukaryota; kingdom Metazoa; phylum Mollusca; class Bivalvia; order Venerida; family Veneridae; genus Saxidomus; species Saxidomus purpurata. The sequence continues at coordinate 28,893,685 of JAFMSR010000017.1, forward strand.
CTTAGATCTCTTAAGCATAAAATGCACACTAACAAGGAAATCTGTTGCCGTCGTTGTCGTGCGCCGTCATCTTTTTTCATCAATGATATTTGCACTTATGCCTCGGTAGTAACAACCCTATACCGCGACTATTGTTCAAATTGCATCTATTCTGAAACCTCAAAAAGTGGTATGTTTGATCCGAAAACATAAAATTAACTAGATCTTTTCAGAGCTATATTTTCTTTAAAGCATAATGTAAAAAATTCTCCCCGTTCATAGGCACCTTCCTGCCATACAACTTCTTTATCAGGGCGGTACATTTGTGCTAAAATGATGCATAATTATATACTAATTTGCTATATTTATTCTATATTGTGAAACAAGTTTTTACAACTTATATTCATCGTTGATGAAATCATTAAAAACGTTTTTGCCCAACGGCTCCATCGTGGCACTGGTGGGTTCTATAATTACATGTACATACCTTTCACCTCACATTTCCCTGTTTGTGTATTACACGCCTGTGTGTCGCTGCATTTAGTACTACCACAAGGCACATCATCCTGACAAATAAATTTAAAAAGAGTGATGTGAGTGCATATATCAATTTATTTTTGACAAAAAGGTATGTTATGCGTGCAACAACATTCACCAAAAATAGTATTTTGTTGTTGATAACTGATACGTTCCTTGTAATTTTCATGGTTAGTGGTAAGTTATGTCGAGCAGGTTCTCATGCGTAAGTATCGTTGAAGTATCGCCACTTAAGAAGCACAGTTCAGACGACTTCGTGAACATTATTGTTGAAATTGTAATTTGTTGAATTTTAATATTGATTAATTAACTTGTTATCTGAAAGGTTCACACATTATATGATATTAAATAGGTGAAATTCGAGTATTTTTGTAATATCTTAGTCGACAGATAAATACACATTTTTTTGTGAATTTCAGTTTGTATGTTGTCATATAATCGATCGTAAGACAAAGAAATGATGTCGAAATAGTTTAAAAGTTTGCAGTCTTTTTGAAGATACAAAGTTTGTGATATGTTCTAAATTTCAGAACGACTACTTTCCGATTAGTTGACCTATTGCACTATTATAATATATACTAAGAGGCGTTAGAAGTTTCGGTTAGTGTATATGTGAAATTAATCTTTCGCGAGTAGTTTAAATTGGCGAAGTGGGAAATTCGCGAAAAAAGCGAATACAAATGAATTTATAAATTTACAGTAATCGAAAGTGAAATACATATAGTCCTGCGAAGTGCGTCCTAGTTTACGTTTGCTGGTTTTGAAAACACCAAAACAGGTAAGACAGCTTTTTGTCAATACAATAAGTATTTGTTTTTCACATCGTTTATATATAACTAGTCATTGGCTTAGTGGTAACGGCATTGAAATTGCATCATTTTATAACAAGGTCGTTGGTTCGAATCCCAGAATGATCGTTTTTTTTTGGTCTTTTTTTTCTAAATCCCGTTTAAATTCTTTGATATTCAAGAGTTAACCCATTTCATGGAAATATTAACATCTGTTCTCGTAAAGTTCTAAATAGGAATGCGAGCAATGCATTAAAATTAATTCATACATTTGTATAGGGTATGAAATATCTACATACAAAATCTGGCAAAAAGAGTTCTGTATTGACGAAAGGTTTACATATTAGACATGATATAAAGAAAAATAAAGTATCCAAAAAAGAAGAAAAGAAAACAAAAAGATTCATGAACAATTAAATTCACTTGTATTCGAACCTGAACCGTCAATACTACGATCAAATTGTCTACGCACTAACCAATTGAGCTATTCAGGCAATTATTATTTTTCCGCGATTTGTTAACTATTTATGTGATATTCTCCATAACAAGTACAGAGATAACCGTTATACCTGATTTACCTGTCAAGTTGAACCTAATCCTATGACGCGCTATCAAGTTATCATATGAGGACTATAGTCTATTGATTGTTTACCAGTAACACGCTCGTGCGCATCATGTATCGTAAATACATTGAAATGCGGCTTGTATGACTTTATCTTTAGTGGTTTAAACTAATCTCAAATAGAATATCAAGTGATCATCTGCATACTTTATTGTAGCGTAAAAAGTGGCTGTTTGAATTCACCTCACTGGCTGATCAGTGGCTATTGGCTAATTCCACATAATTCCACGCTGCACAACATTGCGCCGTATTGGCAGCGTGGGTCTCCTTACATGTACATGGAAGTGGCGGTTACACTTTTTGATAACGGCGGAATTCGACTGTTATGTGTACTTTTAAAATTTCTTTTTCCGAGCATGATTACTCGACACAAATGCATTAAAAGCATGATTACTCGACACAAATGCATTAAAAGCATGATTACTCGACACAAATGCATTAAACTGTTGAGCCTGAAAGAACTTGCACTTTATTCAATGAAAAATAACTAAGCTATTGTGTAACACAATCAACAGGTAACCAATGTAAAAGGGAGCGGTGTTGTAAAGGTTAAGGTGTCTGCCGCTCATGTAGCCCCGAGAGGGTCACGACCGTACCTCCTCATATGACACCAGTATTAGTTTTTTCAAGGAAGCGGACTCGAGAGTGCCTCGACAAACTTCAAGCTCTCTTCACAATCGAGCTAAAATAAATTAGTATAAACCAAACTAGCCACCGTTATAGCCCTTAGGTATTGATCAATCGGAACATCACTCGGCTTTTTCCGTTATTTCTACGGAAAAAGCCGAGTGATGTTCCGATTGAGGTATTGATAACTGCACTCTAAAGCTTTAAGTAGTAGAAGTAGTTCCGAAATGACAAGAAAAAATTCTAAATTATACTTACAATGCTTTGTTTCTTACTATAAACAACAGAGCCAGGTGTTTTTGTCGATGAAACTGTATCCTCGTTCACAGAGTTCAGTTCACATAAATGAAATTGTCTTTTATAATTTACAGACTTACAAGAAACTCTTGTCTTGCAATTTTCCAAGCAATCATCCAGACTAATTCCTGGCAAATTTAAAAATATGTGTCCCTCAATAACAGCATTCAGTTTCATTGTCATGTCTTTAAGTCTTAATGTGTCTACAAAATAAAGGTATGGAAAAGCTGTTGCACAAAAGTATATAAATTTCAATTCCATATTTACAATTTACTGTTTTGTTTCATCGCGCTCGCCAGCTTCACTTAAAATGAATCTGCGTTATGACTACTGTACTATGACGCAGTTAGTTCACTTCAATAGTGAAAAGTCAGGTTAATCCATTTTCATATTACAATACCCCGTCATTTCTAAGTTGAATATTTATGTGGATTACTCTAAATTGGGTAAATTTCTCGTGACGAAAATTTCGCGATTTGTGAGCAAACGAACTTTTTCGCGAATTTTACATGCGCGAAAGGGGGACTCTTTATTAATAAAAATAATGTGAAAGGAATTTTTCGCGAGATTTTTTAATTAGCGAAGTGGGAAAATTCGCGAAAATAGCAAAAATTAAATCATCGCAAATGTTACCCAGTTTACAGTACAATGTAGATCGTAATTATTGTATCTGTTTCATCATGTAATTAAATAAAATAATTTAACAAGGGAACAATAATCCATAGGGTGTTTTAAAAGTGATATCGGATAATTACTTCTAAATAATTAAAAGAAACCATGAATAGTAGAATCAAAATAATGTTATGTGATATTATTAAATTCGATGCAGTATGACATATTTTTCCTTCTCAGAAGTTGCCCGTTACAGGTCCAGACTAAAAAAATTCTTTTTGGTCCTAGTAATGGACCTTTCATTATTTTTTCGATAACGACATATTTTTCATGCATTCAGAAAAACATACATGTATCTTTACTTAAGACTCAAAGGAAATACGAAACTTATTTTTCCAGTTTTAAAAAGTACGAATAAAGCAATAGGCTTGTTAAATCGCATAATCTAGATGTTGATGTTTAACGGTCATGTAAGTACATGTAAAGATATAAATGTGTAATGGTCATGCAAAAGAGAGATGGTACGCACAATAGAAATGACAAGGTTTAATGGTGACGCACAATAGAAATGACAAGTTTTAATGGTCATGCACAAAAGAAATGACAAGGTTTAATGGTCACGCACCATAGAAATGACAAGTTTTAATGGTCAGGCACAAAAGAAATGACAAGGTTTAATGGTCACGCACAATAGAAATGACAAGTTTTAATGGTCACGCACAAAAGAAATGACAAGGTTTAATGGTCACGCACAATAGAAATGACAAGGTTTAATGGTCACGCAAAAGTGAAGGGAGAAGGGGACATGTAGTCGCATAATGGTCAAGCAAAAACGAGATGACTTTGTTGGTCACGCAAAATAGATGTGACAAAGTTTAATGGTCACGAATAATTGAGGTATTGAGGTTAAATGGTCACGCAAAAAGGAGATGCTGATGTTTAATGATCACGGAAAAAGCGGATGCTGAGGTTTTATGATCACGAAAAATGGAGATGTTGAGGTTTAACTGTCCCATAAAATAGAAACGCTGAGGATAAATTGTCACATAAAATAGAAGCGCTGAGGTTTTATTGTCCCATAAAATAAAAATGATGAGGTTTAATTGTCACGAAAAATAAAAAATGTTGATGTTTAAACGTTTTGGCTAACTATTAAAAGAGGTGACTAGATTTAGTTGTCACGCAAAATAGTGGTGAATAGGTTTATTGGTCACTTACTATAGCGATGTACGGGTTAAATGGTCACGCAAAACAGTGATGACTACAGGTTTGATGGTCGCGCAAAATAAAAATATTGAGTTTTAACGGCCACGCAAAACAGTGCTGTTGAGGTTTAATGGCTAGGAAAAGTAGAGATTCTTTGGTTTAATGGTTATTCGTGATTATTTTGATGTCTAAAAGGTGACGTTCAAATAGAAGTCTAAGTAATATATTAGTGTAAGCTATTATGGTAACATTAGTGAGACTTTCCGCTACATAACTTTTCCATTCTCGCAAACAAACAAAAAACAAGAATACAATAAGACGACGCGGCAATGCCGCCAAAGCAGGTTTAAACGTAGTGTGAAAAGAAAATAACCTGAACCCCCGAAAGAATTTTTTTGCTTAAACATTTAAAAATTGAAGAAAAATTTTTATCTCTTAAATTTATTGTTAATAGAAGTGACCTTGACCCCTATTTTTTTAATCACAAAATTATTCATAGTAACAGTGACCTTGACCTTTACCCCAGTGACATGCCCAATCTCTAAAAAATCTAAAAAAAAAAAAACATAAAAATTTATTTTTAGTTACAGGACATGACCTGACCCAAGTACCGACCAAAAAAATATTTTGCTGAAAACAATCTAAAAAAAACCAAAATAAAACATTTTTAGTACCAGTGACCTTGACCTTGACTCTAGTGACCTTGACCCAGTGACCCAAAGCTTCCTCTCCACGCAAGCTCCCTACACACCAAGTTTCATTGTAATTGGTCACTCCTAACTTGAGTTATTGAGCGGAAACCTTTTTTCTATTTTTAGTAAAAGTGACCTTGACCTTGATCTTAGTGAACCCAAATGCAATCACAAGCTGCGTCTCCATGCAAACTATTTACACACCAAGTTTCATTGCAATTGGTCACTCCTGACACAAGTTATTAAACAGAAACCAATGTTTGACGCTCACCCGCCTTTCCGCCCGACATACGACATCGCCATTCTAATAAGCAGTTGTTGTTGTTTGTTTTTTTCAAAAAAACTGCTTAAAATTTGCAGGTAGATGCACCAAATTGAAATGAGTTTATATACGGTGGAAGGTTTATGATGAATTCCCTTTTTTTAAAATTCAATGTCAGCAAGTACATAATGTTCAAACACTCAGACGTGCTATAGAAATAAAATTAATAATTATGTTCTTTCAAGTTTTATTTTGTTTATTACCGTATTTTTGTTGCTTTAAGTTTTAAAGTGTTTGGACGCCTTATTGATATGGTTTACCAAATATTCGTTCTTAATCAAAATTAAACTAATGGAATTCATACCAGCATTTCATAGTCCACGCTTGATTTATACAGATACGCTTTTCGATTGGTTTCCTATTTCAATCGGGAGATGATGGTTTTCTAATGTTTATGTTGATGACCTAATATAGTTGGAATTTGCATAGCATGGTGTACTGAATTCATTTAGAATGTGACTTTCCGTACATATTTAGACACACATTACTCTTTTGACAGGCCGATCTTCACAGCATTAATATTTTATAAGAATATAAAGGACGTTTCAAGTTGATTAAACTTTAAAATTTTTGCTTTCATTCATATAACATACACCCACGGTCTATCATAAATGGTGTGAATAACCTGGGTACCGAGGATGGTAACATATGATATTATTACGAATTTTCTAAAGAACTAAATAATCCTGCCATTCGCGCGATGTAAAATACATGCAAATATTTTATAATGACATAATGACGCACTTAGTGTGCATATTCCGTCATGCATTTAATTTTATTTAATATTTTTGTAAGATCAAAATGCTAATTTTTTGTTTTTTGTTAGAATATAAACAAATAAATTTATAAAAAACAATTATTCTACCATCTCGCATCACTGTTACAACCGACTGCATCTCAAATAGTTTTAATAAACCATGCACAGTCTATGATGTATACTGTACATTGGGTAAATTTCGCGTGACGAAAGTTTCGCGATTTGTGGTCAAATAGACTTATTCGCGAATTTAAAATTCGCGAAAGGAAAATTCTCTAAAAAAAACTTGTAAATCTGTGTGAAATGAGTATGTCGCGAGATTTCTAAAATTAGCGAAGTGGAAAATTTGCGAAAATAAACTCCGACCAAAAAAGTAAGCGCTCCGATTTTGGTTTGGATTGGTAAAAATAAAGTTCTTCAAACGATGCAAAAACGATTTAAACATATAGTCAATAAAAAGGCTCCGGTATAAATCAGCCACTATATCTCTAAATTAAAAAAATACGCTATCAAATCAAAAGCGTTGCAAACGCTTTTGAAATTTCAATATAAACATATAGTGTGGGTGCCGTGTAACCGACATATTCAATCGATTTCGCAAATTCCTACCTAGATTTTTCTTATAGTTTGATTCAAGCCTTTATTTTATATTTATGTATGATTATGTCAATTTTTTTAAAAAAAATATTTTTTTCAATGCTTATTGAAAGCGAGCAGCTTAAAAGAGTAACACATCTGTAACGAGTCGTACCGGTTATAACCTCTATAGAGGATGGTGGACCTAATAAGCACAATTACAAACAAAAATATACATCTGTAAATTAAGTTTCACTGAGCAGTACTCATTGGTTAGTGTTCAAATTAATGAGTCACCTTTTCATTACTTTAAAACTCAAAAATCAAAGCAGACACATTTAACATGCATGTTATTCAATAATACAACACATAACAATACTAGTAACATTCATTTTTATCCCATATGAAAAGATAAGAAAAAAAAAACATCTCGATAATTTCTGGGAATACTATTTGGCCAATGGTGACAAATGACATGAATGTTGAGTTTAGTTTATGCTAATTAACTTCAGCTCGATTATGAACAAAGCTTGTGGCTTATCGAGTCACTCTCGAGTGTGCTTCCTTGAAAAATCAGTACTGGTGTAATTTGAGAAGGTACGGTCGTGACCTTAATGGGCCTCGAACCCGCAACCTCCGGGATGAATGTTAGCTACATAATAGTGCTTTAGGGCAAGAAAACAGATTTTTTTGTTTATTTGACACGATTTTTGCTTCTATGACATTTTGATTTGTACAACGACCAGTCCTTTCAGGCAAAGTCATTTATTTGTATATAGGAAATGTACAGATGTTTTTTCATAAACAAAAATATAGTTTTATAGCTATAAAATATAATTTAACACCTGATTACATACAATTAAACCGCTAAAAATTAAATCCATCACGTGCGGCTTGTTCTCATTTCTGACGACGTTCTAAACTTGCGGTAGGTAGCATCATTCCAGCCACTGATTTTTATGTTATAAACATTTACTAAAACACTGTGTTTATTTTAAATATTTTTTATTATTGTCAATTTGATTAATACAACAGAACAAATCACCGCATAAAAGAAACACTGAAAAACAACAACATAATAAAAATGATACATCGTCTATGCCTTTAAAGTTACATTAGTATTCAAAGTGACCATGCGTACTTTAAGAACACACAGTCATTTAAAGAGTTGTCCTTCCTGAAATATTCTCATTGAATTTAGTGTAAAACTTTAAATTATCTAATTTGACTAGTTATGTCAAAAAATGAAATTCAACATATCAAATACATCCGATTTTTTAAAAATTTCTATCTGTTAGTTAGAGAAGTAAGACAGTATATTAACTTATTTTCTAACGTGTTTGCAAGGCATCCGTTGTAATATACATGTAACTTTAAATTGCTTCTGAATCAAATGAAAATGTTTAGTAAGGATTCTTCATGTATTTTGTCACATTTAATCAAAAGGTGAATGGTGGGTCTGTTATTTGCACTTAAGGTTAACATCAACTCTGTGTCCTCCAATATACCACCGCCACACTTCAGCTAGTGACGTCACATGTAGAACTAGGATGCGTCACATGTAGAACTAGGCGGCACATACGGTACAAAATCCTTGTCACTTTCTGTAAATGACCACTCGCTATGCTGAAAAATAAGACAAACCATTTTCATAAAAGATTGGCAAATGGCACGCTTCTGGTAACAACGTAAACCTTTTTTAAAAGCACATTCGCTACTCTAGTAACGGAGTGAATTTTTCAAATAGACTTAATGTGTTTTCATGTGATTAACTTTTTGAATTGTCAAGTAAAACGACGTTTCGAGAAAAGTACACATTGTAAAATATTCAAAAAGCGTATTTATTTCGAAAAACAAAAGTGTATCAAATAATTACGGAATATAGTGACTGCACAATAATTATGTTAATTCATTCCCTTTTACAATCAATAAGTGTGCTTTCTACTTGTATGGCGGAATATTAACTATTTTTGGCGTGTGTTTTAAATTTAGGAATTCTATTAAAAAGACAAACTTCAAATAGAAATATACCTTGGTTATTTACTAGCAAGATGATAAACATTCGTTCGAAAAATATGAGATATTCAATATCCTATATGATGCATTTATACAAGCTAATGCCGAACGAGGTAATACATAAAAACGCCTCGGATCACGTGACAAACATCCGGGTACCCGCCATTTTGGAAAAAAAAGAAATTATTGATACTTTATATCACGTATATCTCGATATTTTACCAATCAATTTGACCAACAAAGGATCCTAATACAATAGTGCATTCCCCTTATCATTACATAATATTATATTTTACCGATGTTTCGTTTTAGGTGGATTTACGCATTGGAATGTTGACCCATACGAACGGGTTTTTCACAAAGACCAAAAGCCGAAAACCGACCTAATTTTAGCGCTTCTTTCCTACTTGCATGGTGTTCATGGGATTGATGTAACATCTTTTTCTCATAATTTAAGTCTAATGTACGTCTGTTATGTCTTAGATTTTCGTATTTCACCCGTATTTTAATTTTCTGGGACGGTTAGATCCGTTCAAAATCAAAAATGGCGTCAATGGTGATTTTTTTCGCGATACGGTGATATTTTTGCACAGGTTTTCACTATATTTTAGGGTCAAATGATGGAAAATTGCTAATTAAAAGTAAATTAAGAGTTATTTTTGAACGGATTGATGATTTTCGTTTTTTTATTTTATAACATAATAACGTACAGTTTTGTAAGACCAGTTCGCGAGTCAAAATTACCATCCCAAGACGGAATAGCATGGACCGTGTTTAACTCGCGTTAAAGATAATAGTTAATTATATATAGAGGTTTTAATTTCACAGTTTTACAGAAAATTTCATCAGCTTTCCAATTAACCATTTTTTAAATTAAATGTGGTATTTAAATGACACAAGACGGGCAGTTTTGCATACAACTATCGGACAAATACCAGTTTACTCGCTCGGCGTGATAAATGCACGGCGTGATAAACGCTTCCAGGCGAGACAAGATTATCAGTACGATAAGACATTTATAGAGGGCGTTTCCGGACCATACTATTTGAAAGACCTTGATTTATACAAGTAATAGTCGTAAACTTCGATTTTCAGAACTTGTACCACCGTCTCCACAGCAACAATGTCTTAGTTACTACTGTCGACGTGCTAACCATTTCCACTTTAAGTGATAGTACCGTTCAGATAGGCTTATAAAAGTCTATCTGAGATTGAGAGGTCTTAAACGTTTTTCTCTTAAAGTCTTTTTTTTATTTTAGAAAGTATCTCTATCAAAAATTTGTCTCGGTCAAAGCTCATTTCAACGTTAGAGTCAAGGGAAGGAGAAATTGTGAAGATGTTATAAAAATGCCCAGAAAAGACAAGAGGTAATGACTCTAACGACTGATGCCAGTCTACCGTTCAGAGTGACCATGCTAATTTTAAATAAAACACAAATCACCGATTTATATTCCTGAAATAATGTACACTGTCATAATTTTAACAAAACTGTATAGACCTGTGTAACAATTCTATTCCTATTGAATATAGAGGAAATATGTCAAATAATCTTTGAAAATCGTAAACTACGCTTTTCTGTTAGATACATGTTCATTTATATCTGTCAATAAGAGAGATAACTCTATGTAACTTATTTCTTACATGTTTTTAAGCATCTTCTTTGTTTTAAGCTTCTTTTCTGACATTTATTTGATATCACCATTTCGAAGTAGTACAACTTAACAAACATCACCCTTTTGAATAGGAGACGAGAAAAATCATGTATCAATGCAGAGACAACGCTTTGCAGGGACATCTGAAGAAAACCACCCAAAACGTCAAGCACTTCAAAAATATAAAACACATACTTACTCCAAATGGACTGGAGACGTTGTGAGAGTTATAGGTGCATAGATGGTACACGGAAGTATCTTCTATCGTCTGCCGGAACAGCTCGCGCTCTGTACTGTTCGACCAATCATAAGCCTGGTTTATTACATATTTAAAACTACCAGGTCCGTCGTCTGAAATAAGTGAAATAACAAGCTAATGTTGTGTTTACGTTTAAGGGACAAGATAATGCAATTTACACTGATCTTAGTGTCTGATTTTCAATAATAAGCTAGGATTTTTGCGACAGAGACTTTTCTTTGAAATATAATATTTTACGAGATTTCTAATTGTGGATAAAAGTGCAGTGGTGACATTGTCTATCCCTTTTCAGGACTATGAACTTAAACAAAGGAGGTCGGACGCAATAAAGTATTGCAAAGATCCAAATGTAGAAAGTCTTAACATTGATCGTGTATCAAAATAAAACAGAAATGCCATATTTACCATAAATATGAGCCCTGTCGTACGTGAAATTGTATTGTGTCCACACTTCAGGAAGTGATGCACAGCTCAAAAGTTCCATTTTAGGGTAATAGTACAGGAAGGTTTCACACATTTCCTCCCTGGTTGTCAGTCCACCCTGTTATAGCATACAAGATATACATGTAAGATCTTAGTACGGGGTAATTGTGACGTTTTAAACTTAAAATAGACATATTGACATATACTTGCAGTAATAGATTTTACTTTATACCTAACCTTTACACAATTTAATCTCTAAATTCGACTTTTGTAAATTCTGTAAATTTTGATGGTAGTCATGTTTGCTCAAGAGTGTGCCCAATTAAAATTCATTGCAATGCAGATCATGATCTGCAATTGTCCCAAAACTATTTTGTCTCAAGCAGGGTAGTGGTTAACGCTTGTTTTCTGTTGTTTTTTTTGCTTTTGTTTTGTATTTGCGAAATAAGATAGCAGTTAATGGAAGTAATCGATACGTTTCACAGCAAGAAATTCCATTCGTTAACCCTCCGATGTATGTTGAGAGTGTAAATGGTCAATGAATTCGACAGTGTGTGTGCGTCCGTATCTGTGCGTGTTCATGAGCACTACGTGTTTGTATGTTAAAGGAGAATGTGTCTGATCTATGTGACCTACTTCTGTTCATCTTTGTATAGCATTTATATTTATTTCTTGGCCGTCCCTGACTTAAAGGTCCATTACTAACACTAAAACGAATTTTCTTTTAAATCTGGAATCGTAATGGGCGTCTTCTCAATAGGTAAAATATGACATACTGCACTGAATGTGACCATATTGTGATGAAAATTTGAGTTTAACAAAAGAATTAATCAATTATATTTTGCCTTTTCAAAAACGAAAGTAGGTTTTTCCAGTTTTCAAATATCTTTGTAATTTTCCAGAAATCTCACAGAGGGAGGCTGTAAATAGGTTGTACATAAACAAGCACGCCTATTCTGAATTATAATTGAAGAACTTTACTTCCAATGACGTGCAAAGTATATCTCTGACTGTTCACAACTTAAGCAAAAGAAGAACAAAAAGACCACCCAGGTCAATCTAAGTAAATACACAAACATTCACTCTCTTTTCTGCAGCAGTATTTCAAGCAGGGAAATACTCCACGGCTATTTAAAAGTTTTAGGAGCCGATTTCAAACTGTATTTCCCTGTAACAATTCCAGATTTAAAAGAAAATTCGACTTGGTGTTAGTAATGGATCTTTAACGCGCCTCTAGTATGATTGACTTAAAAACACAATCAGAAATTTGACGGGCATTTTGTTGTAATTGCGAGTGTAATTTGAAATATTCAAGAACACCATGCTTTTTGCTATTACTTGGTTTTATTAAATATAAAATGTGGAAAAAGAAAATCAACGCACTTATAATTCACACAAGTTCATTACAAAATTTAAGCACAATCTGATCGAAACTTGATTCTTTAATGCAAATAGAGCAATTTTATCTATGCCTAATTATAAAGGTTGCGTTTTTAAAGATGTTAAGTATATTTAGTTTGTAATCTATTTAGTACTTAGAAATACATGAACATAAATATACAAAATATATCCAAAATTTCCAAACAAAAGGGTTTAAAGCATTATACTTTATTATTATATCTGCTTATCATACTTACAAAGACGGGCTGTGAACTCTTAGATGTCGTGTACGAACATTCTGTCCTTAAGCTGTCACCCTATAAAAACAGAACGTATTTTCTTTACGAACGAAGTCTGATAATTATTAAAATTTCGCTATATGCAATAAATTGATTAACTTTTTTAAATTATTAATCCTCCTTCAGTATTTTAAAATATCTTAGTCTAAAAACCTTTACACTCCCATTTCTTTGATTTCTATTAGAAAATGTAGAAAGAACCTTGTTTTTAAATAGATACTAATTGCTCTAACATCTAACGAATGACCTTTCGTGTACCACAATTTCCGTCAATTTAAAAGCCCAACATGCAATCAAATCGTTATAAAATCAAAAGAGAAATACTTCTATACCTTTTTGATGACGACTTCTTCTTTTAGAGAAACAAATTCTTGGAAATAAAAGTCGTAATTTGGATCGTCATATACAGGTTTTAGTTCCGTTCCGTTTCGGAAGTGCCTCGTTTTCATACCGGAAGCGTACAAGTGCGCATGATGCATCACAGAAACCGCTCTTATCTCATTGATTTGATCGTTGTTCATCGCCTGAATCGATATATGGTGAAATATATCAAGACATGAGAAAGCACTTCCAATGCCGTAATTTTAATTCAAAAGAACAAGTGAGATATTATTTATCATTATTAAGTGATGAAGCTTTTCATGCTAGTAAGAAGTATGGCAGACCATTTTACTATTTATACCAAAAAGAGATATGATCTCTCTAATTTCAAAGAGACGTCTTTCGTTTTAATTAAGATATATCTTTAACGCTGAGAGTTGTTTTTGTATCACAGAAAGACATCTCCTAAACATAAAGAAATATCTCTTAAACCGAAATATCTCTTAAACCGAAAGAGATATTTTTAAACATTATATGAGAGCGATTATTGAATGTTTAACAGTACTGCAACATGTTTTAAAACGCTCATTTTACCGATAATGATGTGAATGTATAGCTTAACCATTTTTAGTAATAATACTTGCAAATATTCTATTATTTTTGCTATTAAAGTAATATAATTTGACACTAGTTTTATGGAGTGCCTCTTTAAGGTACGAGAGAGATCTCAATACGGTAGCGAGAAATCTGTATTACATTCAAAACATGAGATATATATCTCCATTAAAAGGAATATATCTCTTAATTTACAGATATATATCTGTTTTTAAGGGATATCTCTCCTTTTTAAAGGAGATATCTCTTTTTCGATTAAATAGTAAATTGGCTTGCCATACATCAGGATGATTGTTCCAATTAAATAATACATACTCACAGAAACGCTAAAATACGCAATGAGGATACAATAAATGTTTTATAGATACAATATGCAGTCATTACATACCTCGCTCAAGCACTGTTGTGCACAATATCCTTTTGTTATGAAGTTTGTTTCGTGCGGGGGAATAACTTGGTACGGCACAACAGAATGTCCTATGACCAATGAACCTACGTCGTGCTGACGTAACTTAGGTGTAAGGCGCATGCGTATACCAGAATTGTCAATAACTCCTGTAAAGTCATATTGCACATATCAAATTGTACATACGTATAAAAATAACAATAATACCAATAATAATAATAATATTTTCAATCTTTATTTTGAGAAAGTAACACATTATGACATTTATACAGACATTCCATGTAGCATCATATTTTCATTCAGATGGGAAAAATAAATAAAAAAAAAAAATCACAGATTTTCGACAAACACCCAAAAATAATTACTTACACACGTAGGTAACTCATTACAGTAAGTATACTGATAAAATTCAAAATATAATAATATTGTATAACTGGTATTTCTGATTCCACAGCAGTAGTTTGTCCGTGCATTCTATGCTAAACGTATTTGGATGTCAGTTTTACTCATAATTAATAAACTGCTCTAAATATTACTTTACTCAGCCGAAAATGTATGGATATATGGATTTATTTTTAAGATTTTAAAATCATTAAAAGAATATTTTGTGTGTGTCCACAGACTGCTCGGAATCCGCATAACGGAAGTGCCAGGCATAAACTTGTGACAAGTACATGCAGTGAAAATATAAAAGTGGAACATGGACCGTGCACAGGGATAGATATGATAAAAGAAAGCATTACGACACGAATCAGATCAACAATGTATATCTGAAAACATTAACATTACTTACCAGATTTAAAAGACGGGTTGTCATAATGTATCTGCATAACCATGAACGAGAAATCTTCGGGGCCTCCGACAGGGTACCCGGCATTTGGCGGAAAATAATAAGGCTGAAAAAGTGTTTGCTCTTGTAATGCCAAAGTTCTCTTAACCATTCTAAAATGCTTGGTTAACAAACTAAATTTATTTGAGAATAATTATGTTGTCAGGACCTGCAAAAGCTTTGAAGTCAGCAGTAATTTGGAATAAAGGAGAGTCCACTTTGAATTGATGAAATGCAATATTGTCTAGAATTTAGACATTTTTGTCTTATCTACGTATTAATCGAGAGTACACACAGCTAACTCTCAACGCAGCCAAGGGACAAAGTATTTAATTCTTATTAATCTAATATTCTATATATTATTTCAATCATTAATTAAGTTATCGTATACATATCACCTACCCCGCCTCCTGTGGCCCATCCGATAAATATTTCCGGACAATTTGGCCAACCTTTAGGCCAGTCACTGAAACATTCTGCTTTTGAATTGTGCAGCTCGGGATGTTTACCAGAGCATCTTTGTATGACCAAATGGTGAATCATATGTTCATTTCCAGGTGTGTAAATAGGTTCAAACTGTAATGACATGATGTTATTTTATACATTTGTATTGTGCAATGATATAATTGTTTACCAGGGCATCTTTGTAAGAATAAATGGTGAATCATACGTTCATTTCCAGATGTGTAAATAGGTTCAAACTGTATTGACATGATGTTATTTTTATACATTTGTATTGCGTAATGATATATTCATTTTGTTGCTTCATATCAAGATGTTCAAACCGTAATAACAATAACATGACGTTAATTTATATAACAATTTTATTGACTATATTTTCATTTCCATGGTCTTCTCATAGACTAAACGTGGAAACAACAACAGTAGCATGTATTGTAACAACACTATCATGTTTTGTCATTACATTTGATGTATTATCTCTACATAACGTATAGCGAACCAGTAAACCATTTTTTTTAATCTTCAAACATGTATGGATGATAAGTTCCTCTAAGGTTGTATGAAATTCACATTTTTACTAATTTAAAAGAAAAAAGATTTTTTTTTTCGTAGTATATTACAAAGTTTATCATGTTTAGTTCCAATTTCTACTAAATAAATATTACTATTGCTTAATCCAAATGTTTATGCTTAAGTCAAGCTTTTAACATGAGATAAAATCAATAAATTTAACCATAATGTAATTTTCAGGTATGAAAACAGCTTTGTAAGACAAATGCTGAAACCAATGTTAGACCTTAACATATATGATATGGTCGCTTCCAAAAATTGATAATGACATGATTATATACTTACTCTGACTTTGTATATTTGAGAAAATGAAACTGTTCTCATACCTCTATCATATGATGTTTTCCACCAAAGTCTGGCATCTGCTGTGCCACACACATATATGTTGTGTCCTTGTCGGGAATTATATACTGCAATACATGCAACAACATCATGAAATATTCGTTAAGATTTGGGGATCTCATCTTCGAGAAAATGTACATTTAAACTTAAAGTTATGTACAGTAAACTCCGTATATAACGACTCCGGATATAGCGAAATTCCGGATATAAGGAACACATTTTCTCTGCCCGAGTTTTTTATTTTTTTATTTTACATGGAAATGATATATGGATATAACAAACTCCGGATATAAGGAACAAATTTAAATGGTCCCAAGGAGTTCGTTATAAACGGAGTTTACTAAATGCAGGGCAATGTCTCAAAACTACGACAACTGTTAAAAACAGCTGACACCGGAGCAAGTCATTCCTCTCAGATTTAATACACTTACTTTTTGATCAACTAGTAATAGATTATAGATTAAGTTAACTTAAATGTAAATTTTGTTTGTGCCAAAATGCTTTTAAGATACTTTTAAGATTTGACTGAAAAGACGTACATTTCCTGCTGTAAAGTCATACACTTTAACTTCCTCGAATGCGACTGTTTCCGGTGCTTTGTTCACATTGAGAAGATTTACGCTTTTGGTTCCCCGCCTTTCTCCGCCGTGATATATTAGGCTGTCCTCATCAGCAGGGTCGTCAGGATGATATGAATAGATAATTCTCTGAGTGCCATTCTGTTTAATTAAAAACCAGAATTCACGGGAAATTAGAAAAGAGAGTTTACCAAAGAATTGTTACTGTTTGCATGACATGTTATTGTACATCATGCATAGCGCTGAATTCTGTAAAGTGGTCATGAAAAGTTTTTCTGCAAAATTTCTATGCAGCGTTTCTAAAATAAAACGGTCTTTTTCCGAATCACGTTTATATACAAAAGCACATGTACAGTGTATATATTTTCTTCAAAAAATCTCTCAAAAGATATCCCAGTATGCCTTTGCGACAGAATTTCATACATTGATATTAATGTTATAAATCAGCTAATAAATTAAGAGATTTGAATAGTTAAATGTGTGTCACTTACATTTATTTGTATATCATTCTTATCACATGTATCGATTTTTCTTACAAACTTCAGGACTGTGCCGAAGTCATTTTCCTCTCCGTGCAGCAGGATCCAGTCCTGTGATTGGTCAATATTTGGCGCAAAATGGCCGGTCGTATGGCGGTCCTGAATATCAAATGTTGACAAATATTATAATGACTATTGATATGAAGAACTGCTTTATTCCTAAAAGAGAACACTAACTTAAAGGTACATTGCTATTTCCCTTATTTGATTTTTTTCTAAATTTCGTGTCTTCAAAACATTGCAATTAAAGGAATTTAATGATCTCCCGCCTTACGGTATATAAATAGATATACAATTTTTTTTCGAATCAAAAAACGGTTCGAGTCTACCTTGAAATAAACCTTTCCGTCTTTGACCCATCCGACCACAACATCTGCTGGGAACATATTTCCATTTGGAGACAAGCCAAATCCGACATATCCCCTTGTTTTAACCCGAACCTCAAAGGTTATGTGAGTATCATTATAGTTCCAGAACAACAAGTAGTTCCCTTCTGAGTCCAAGGTCAATGAGTTGTTAAAGTTTTCTGTTGTCGTCACTCCTGTCAGCGCATGCGCAAGAGAGACTGTACATAACACCAACACTGAAAGAAATTTGTGAATTATTTCTATGTGTATTCAGAAACTAGAAAATGTCTAACGCTAAAGAAGTTATACCAGAAAACATAAAGTGTCCATACCTTAATAACGTTTTTATTCTATAATGTTTTTCAGGTGGTTTATCGTATCTGATGAAGTTTCCCGCGATTTTCTACATTTAAACATTGAAAAAGACTCAACAAAAGTAGTCTTAGACAAAAACTAAACAGTTGTTGATATCGATGTGACATAACGTTTATTTCACATGTGAACACCAAAATTAGTTATTTTACTCGTGAATAAACCACAAGTATTTCACCCGTCGCTGCACCACTCGTGAAAATTCACTTTTGGTGCCCTTTCCACTGTATATACCATTACATAGTTCATACCACTAATATAAAAATAGCTAACCTACCCTTTATAGATCTACATAATATTATTTTCTACAAAAATTTCCAACAAATACTCCACCATGAATTGACACGATTGTTAACTGTTTTTCTGCAGTTTTACCATGCAATAAATTTGTAAGGGTGCTTCCTAATAGATCAACTTTACCCGATACCGTTGGGTTTTTTACTGGCCGAACAATAAAAACTGTTCACTTACAGAGACGTATTTAACAATTTGACGTTTATGTGAATAAAACATTAAAAAAGCATCAATCTTTTGACATTTTAAAGCTACAAATTAAACCATTCTTAATTTTAAATTCTTAGGCAATTTTCTTTCATTTCATAGTATTTACACTGCTTCAGTTACATGTGCAATCTTCCAAAGCCGTAGCATTTTATCAATTGGACTTATGAAATATTATGAATGAAATCAAATTTTGAAGTTATACATTACCCAAAATATTTGCCAGACGTGCTGTATATTATGTATACTACATTTTCAAAAAAATAATAAGATTACAAATGTATCTTATGTTTGAGGTTATAAATGCTAAATATATGCCTGAACTGTACTTTTTCAGAATATTTTTACATAGTATTACCTTTGATAAGTAGCTCCATATTTGTAACCTCTTTCAACGTTTCTGTTACGTTTTATTCGCTTGTTTTTATACCATATCTTATCTGTTTGTTTATTTGAGTCCCGTGATTCGTTTGACCCATATAGTACTCTTTCAAAATATTAAAGTATCTTTGATAAGGTGTTGCACTCTTGTCGTGTGGTGTCGTGTGAGCGCTTGTATGTTGATAATGTGCTTTATTTTGACACCGCTTAATATCAATGAGGTCAAGGGAGGGGTGATTTCACAACATGGGTGTATAAATATCGGTGAATATTGCGTGACAGCACTAAAACCAATACATTCCAAACCCCTCTCGTAGAAATGTTAATGCATGGTTCTAATGGCGAAAATAAATACTATAGGATATCGACCTCGTACGGCGGTCTTTCTTTGTAGGAAAGACCTGTGCGCGGGCTGCATGTAACATCGAGAGCGCGTAGCGCTCGAGGTGTTTCATGAAGCCCGTGCACAGGTCTTTCCTACACAGAAAGACCGCCGACGAGGTCGATATCCGGCTTACACACCACCAACAAGTCTTGCTAGTAACATGTCTGAATTAAGTTACATTGTTGAAACGGAGTACAATTCTTACAAGATTTTATCACAGGCTTTGGATACTTTTTAAGAACAGGAGGCAGATAAAATGTTTCTAATGCAGAATACGTACATGTACTATGAGATGTATTTTTTTTTATCTGTTATACATGAATGTTCGAGAAATAACACGTTGTACGGTATTTACATGAACATATATGCAGTATTTTAATTTTATACCCTCGTAACGAAGTTAAACAGAGGAGTATCCTTGAGTCGCGCTGTATGTCTGTCCGTGCGTCCGTCAAGTAGTGATCGGTACTGAGCGTATTTTTCGGATATCGTCGGCATGAGCGCAAAGGTTTTTATTCAGTAATGTATATAGCAAACTTTAAGCAACCACTTGCCGGTAATCTATGAAACTTTACTGGAGTGTTTGGTACTTTTAATGCATGTCGTCAACGTGTTGCGATCAGATAATTAAGTTACGGCCCTTTGATTTTGAAAACGCCTAGCAGTATCGTTTACATCGAGAATTGTGTCGGCTTTTATTCAAGTATGCATGTTTGTGTCACAGTAAATGACGTAATCGTGTAAGAGAGAAAATGCATAAGCGACTGGATAGTTCAGTCGGAATAGCATTGATCATTAAGCGAAAGGTCCAGGTTCGAGTCCCAGTCATGACCGGCGCATACTTTTTCTCAGCCTGTAACATTTGGCGCCGAACATATATCCATGGCGGGGGATATCCATTTACGAAATGTGCTGATTGAATCTAAGGAGGGGATCTTCTTCAATGTGTCCGCTGAAATATTCTATGGTGCGCATAATTTAAGAAAACAAATTTAACCTTTACACCGTAAATTTCTAAAATGGACTTGATCGTTTTAACTATGGTCAGTACCATTAAAGAATGTTCTGTGAAAGTTTATTAAATAAATAACGAGCAGTGCAGAACATGATCAGACTACACAGATGTGCCATCTGATCATGATATGTACTGGTCGCAAGCAGGTTAAGGGTTAGCTATAGCCTGAAACATTCGGCGTGTGAAGTTTTGCCTTTGTAATACAATTATTACACTATACCTTGGAGGAAGGCGCACATTTAGCATGTGTCTGAACAGTTTGCTCTGGTTTTTTTTTGTATCTCAGCTACTGAGCAAGGGGTAGAAAGATAGGAAAGATATTTTATTTTTTTCTCAGAAAAGAAAAGTGTCGGAAATACTATCTATTCTAGCTACCTATTAACCTTTAAATATAATCTAGAAGCTTGATTACAAGTTCGGTAAAATCATATGTCTACATTGTAAAATTTAAATGCCTTCTCATTAAAATAGTTTTGACATGCCGGTTACAAACAGTTTCTACATCTCTTTTATCATATACAGTAATTTTGAAATGATATATATATCACATACTTTCAATAGAATACTAGAAAATGTGGCATCAAAAATATAAAAAGTAAACATACTGGATCGATTGTGTTTAGTTTCTGTCTTCTGGTGTTTTTTTTTCGAGACCTACGATTGTGTTGTAAAATGACCCGTTTCTTTCAAAAGTAATTTTTTGCACGTGCGCAGGTCTATCTGTGCACGTGGACAGGTCTGGCAAGAGAAATACCAGACCTGCCCACGTGCACAGATAGACCTGCTCACGAGCTTCTCTTTGTTACTGTCGGTCTTTCCAAAATATATGGACCCATGCCAAACAAAAGAGTAGGTGTGTAAGATATGAGTAATACTTCGAAAGTACATAATGTACTAATGCAACTAACATAGTTTATATCTGATTTCTTTTCGTTTATCTTTTTTTTTCAGTTTACAAACATTGACCTGTTTTGATAAAATATGACTCAATATCAGTAAATTTAAAGAGAACAAATTTAATTTAAATTTTGAAATACTGCTCCTTTATCTTGCAGAACTATGTTAAGGACGGTTACACGGCCCTGCTTATATCAAGGTTAGCTTTCAAGTGCAGGTCACTACAAATACCCCTTATCAAACAAAAATTGAAAGATAAAAAATGAGGACTCTAAATTCAGGTAAAAGAAATTTTAAAAGTTGTATATGCTACATTGAAATTAAATATTTAGTATGAAATATGAATGTAAGTCAAATTCCATTCTGCGGGTTCCTGAATTTGGATGGACAATGTCATGGTCTGAATTTCTTATACAGTTACATATTTACATGCAGGTCGTTATGTAGAACTGTGCGATGATCACTTTCCATAAAATATCGTATACCTGTCATAAATACGTAATCCTGATTGGCCGATAGTGCTCACGTGCCAGGTCCGCAAAAGTATGTGTAGACCTGGAAAATGACGTGTAGACCTGCACGGATTTTAAGACGTCATTTCTATTATATTTTCACACGATTTTCACTACTCTTTATGAGGTATACGATATAATAATTTTAAACTAATGTTTCGGTCAATACATAGTTGTTCGGACCTGTGAAAAAATGATATTAACCTCGGACTTCGTCCTCGGTCAATACCACTTTTAACAGATCCGCAAAACTATGTATTGACCTCAAAATAAGTCTATAATTATATATTATTTAATATTAGACTAGACTAGTGTTGAGGTCAGTACATTGTATATAGTTTTGCAGACCTGTTGAAAAAAGTGATTGACTGCTGACTTCGTCCTGGGTCAATATCACATTTTAACAGGGCGGTAAACTTGCACGTAAAGTTAAGGTACTACCACATTTTCATATCAAATATGAGGTAATGAACTTGTTATGTCTTATATATTTTACAGTTCTCATATATTGCACAATTACCCTTGCAAATGCTTTGCAAAGTGTGCCAACTACCGAACCATTCAATAACACACTTACGCTTGACAAGGGAGGAAACTACCTTTTGTTCTGAAATTAAAACAGTACGCATGCAACGTTTGAAGCAAGGGTCAAAACAAGGGGCAATGTTGGGTTCGGCATGTTA
Organism: Saxidomus purpurata; assembly: GCA_022818135.1. Taxonomy (NCBI): domain Eukaryota; kingdom Metazoa; phylum Mollusca; class Bivalvia; order Venerida; family Veneridae; genus Saxidomus; species Saxidomus purpurata. The sequence goes on from JAFMSR010000017.1 coordinate 28,916,484, forward strand.
ATGGACATATAAGTTTTTATTTGAAAAAAAAATGATAATAAATATGGATGGACGTTTGACGAAGGCGAGTCTGAGACAATACTTTAAAATCTATGTGAAATAAATTATTCTCGAAATTATTTAGTAAACGAAGAGAGGAATCCAAGAAAAATCCAAGAAAAAAGCAAATATTATTGTACATGTATTAAATCATTAATAATATTATTAAATTTACACTAAATGATTAATATATGTCGTTAAATGTTATCTTTGGGGAGCATATATGCAATGTCTATCTCATATTGACTGAGAGATAGTACTTTCCTCCGATTTGACCATAAACTAGTGTTTTTAAATGACAAAGCTAAATACGATATGATGACAACTTCGTACGTACATATGTACTAATGCAACTAAAAATCACGAAATAAAGTCTGGTATATCAACAATTATAATGTTCTCATTTATCTTTTTTTTTCAAGGTTACAAACATTGACCTAGATAGATATAATCTGACTCAAAATCAGTCTGTGAGAACAATTTTAATTCTGATTTTTCATTTTGAAATGTTACACTTTTATCTGGCTGATTCATGTTAGGAGACGATCACACGACCCTGATGAGTATATCCAGGACAGTTTACAAGTGCAAATCACTATTTATACCCATAATCAAGGAACAATTCAAACAAGATCAAATATGAGGATACTTTATTCAGGTATTGAAATTTAAAATTTGAAATTTTAAAGCAGTATATGAGAATCTGATTTAATTTAAAATTTGGTATGAAATATGAAAGTTATTCAAATTACATTGTACATATTCGTGAATTTATTTAGTTAAACAATGACATGCTGTTTATTTTTTTCAAAGTTATACAATGGTACATGTAATGTACGTTTTATACAGACCGTTTTGTAAAACTTTACTATTGGTCCGTGACTAACGTGTTTACATCTCCAGTTTTCACAAATAATGTGTAATTAATATATGAAGTTAACAATATCTATATATTTTAAGTTACGTGTGACTTTATTTATATATTCAGATCGAATGCTTCGTGGCATCGCCGTGTTTGTCAACTAATTGTTCAGATATTAAAGAAAGATTTTCGACTCTGTTTATTTTATGTTTTGATTGTTCATAAAGACCGGGGGAAATTCGCATTTCATGAATTTCACGATTTCACTATTTCAACTTCATAAATTTTATGTTTAAACTTAATTAATCCACGAAATCAAAATTTCAACTCCAAGAACTCAAGAGTTCAACATTATGCATTTGGAATAGTGAAATCGTTAATTTCACAGTCCTGAAATCATGAAATGTTTAGTTCCTCACCGGTCTATAGTACTGCCTTTGTTCTTTTGATTTTCGTCGTAATGGATGTTCAAAGAACCATTTCATGTATTTGAACAAAATATATCTGTTATTTAGAGTTAGAAGAAAGGTATACTGACTCAATGTGATCTATAAAAATAATACCGGTTTTTAACGTTTATAAAATAATATTTTGGTATAAATATCTCGGACAGACCAAACTGAATTATGTTTACAGGATAGAATTTACGATTTGATTTTCCTGCCTTTTTATCTAAAATGGACTTGCCTAACTTATAATTTGGATAGAACCATTGCTTGTTTTTCGGGGTGCTGATTGCAAATTTCGTTAACGATTGGCAAACCGTGAAGATTATGATCAGATTATTAGGCTGCATGGATGTGCAGGCTGATCATGATCTGCACTCGTTACGAAGGCAAAACAATTTGCCAACAGCATTGTAAAGGATAAAAGTTAGCAATTAACTACATTTTACATCAATATGTACATATGCATAATGCTACCTTTAATCAAAATTATGCTCATACTTCATTTATGTGTTGTACTTTCGTCTCTGGGTATTTACCTTTTGCGATAACATGAAAAAAAATGAACTTGTCTGTCTTTCAACTTATATATGTTATCATTCGTTTCCCAAAAGGGTGCTCACTGAAAATTTATTAACTGAATGACCTCGCAGATCATGTCCCCATCAGGGTTAGCTTTACAACAAATTACAATGGCGATGTTACTTGCAAGTAAATTTTAAGTCAATCTCACCTTTTCATAGCAAATATGAGATTATGATTTTGTTATATTTTATACATATTACAGCTATTATACTTGGCACAATTACCCTTGCAAATGCTTTGCAAGGTGTGCCTACTACCGAACAGTTCAATAACACGCTTACCCTTGACAAGGAAGGCAACTACCTTTTGTTCTGGAATTATAACAGTACGCATGTAACGTTTGAGGTAAGGGTCAAAACAAGGGGCTATGTTGGGTTCGGCCTGTCACCAAATGGAAAGATGTTCCCATCGGATGTCGTCGTTGGATGGGTGAAAGATGGCAAAGTCTACTTTAAGGTGAGTAAATTAATTTGTCGTGTAGCTTCGTAAACGTATATGCATGCACGTCAATCTAATACGTTAATTTTCGGAGATAAGACTACCTGTTTCGTTTACCTTGTTTGGAATCATTGATTTTTATTACAATACTTGATGACAATTTGCAAACTGTTAAAATTTCTGAGTATTTACATTTCAAAAGATATATCTAAATACTGTTTGCCGAGAAATTTGATTTCCTTACGGAGTTTTCGTTTTAGTCGACCGTGAACCCCGTGCTTCTTTAGTGAATCCTTAATTGGCATTTTACGCCCCCTGAGGTCCAAAGCGTCAATACTACATGTTACAATAAACTAGTACATTGATATATGTATGCAATAAATTACAGCTTATAAGATAGGCTGTATCCATTTCCTTTTATAAATACAGTTATTTGTATTAAAAGGATCGTCACACCACCGGACATTCTCCCCCGATTGTCGATAAATCCCAGGACTGGACCCTGTTGCATGGAGAGGAAAACGATTTTGGAACGGTTTTAAAGTTTGCAAGAAAAATCAACACTTGTGATACGGATGATATAGAAATCAACGTACGTCACAAATTACTTGTTATACTAAAACATTTACGAATACTAGTCCTATTTTTTTGTCTATAAATACATTTGTATAAAGCTCATTAAGTTTAGTGATATCATGTATCATATACGTTATTATACAAAATCTATTTGATGCAGACCTTATTTCTTTGAAGAATACAATCATTGTAATTTAATACCAAAATTTTATGTTTTTTTGTTTTCAACGTGTGTATGTTACAGGACTACCACCATTGTTTTTAAATGAGAATTGGCCTATTTTCATACATGCCACATATTGCAGAACGCTACTCAGAGAATAATATATTCCTATCATCCCGACGACCCTGCTGATGAGGACAGCCTAATGTATCATGGCGGAGAGAGGCGGGGAACCAAAAGTGTTGCACTTTTAAATGTGAACAAAGCACCTGAAACTGTGGCATTCGAAGACGTAAAAGTATACGATTTCACGGCAGGAAATGTACGAATTACATACAAAGTCATGTAAAAATCTATATTTAGCATGTAACGGCAATATGCAGAATGGATAACAACTATGTGAAATTATAACTTATACTGAATTTCTTCGCCTTAATTTGTTATACATGTATGGTTGTAATTGATTAGTTTTAAGCAAATCACTTCCGGTCAGGATAAAACCTATTGGCATGTATGCATGAAGCTACACGTTTAAAAATCAGCGGGTCCGTGAATCGTTTCTGGTCTGTTTTTCAGTATATCGTACCAGACAAAGGCACTACTTACCTGTGCGTTGCTCAGCAAATGCCAGACCTTGGAGGAAAACATCATATGATTCAGGTATTCTAATCATGATGTGAAAATAGTACCATTTGCGTCACTATAGTCAGAGACCCTCTACTAATCGGTCGTTGAGTTTGATTTTACAAAAATCAACATACACGCCTAACAATTCTTGTGTCAACTGAATAAAATATGTACATATACATGTATATAGATAAAGGTCTTACCCTGTAAACGTTCCATGTCTTACACGTTCAGCACAGCATTCACTATATCAGTTTCAAACGAGGCTCATTAGATATTGTTTATCTATTAGTGATTAATATAACTATGTTGCAGTTCGAACCCATTCTTACCCCTGGTAACGAGCGTCTTGTACATCATCTGGTCATACAGAACTGTCCGGGTAACCATCCTAGTCTGAATAATGCTCAGGCAGAGTGCTTCCTGACCTGGCCAAAGGACTGGCCACAGTGTCCAGAAATTTTCATTGCATGGGCTGTAGGAGGTGGGGTAAGTTTATTACATTTTGAAACAGAGTGTGTATGTTTAGCAAGAAAAATATTTTTCAAAACATTTTGATAACAAGAAGACAACATATATAAACATATTAACTATTAATAATAGTTTGATTGAAGTATTAAGAGTAAATAACATACTATGATTCTATAGTATTTATAAAAGAAAATGCGTAATATTACTAATCTATTTAGTTATGTATATATTTATTTCGTACTTTAAAAATTAACATCCGTTTAAAAACACTAGCAATTATAACATTGTATGCTAATGAACTGCTACATGTATTTCAGCCATTTTATTTCCCGTCACACACCGGATATCCGGTAGGAGGTCCTACAGATAGTTCTTTCATGGTAATGCAAATCCATTACGACAATCCATCACACAAATCAGGTAGGGTTATTTTACGTAATTGTTTACACCACCCTGATACATGTTTAAGTGCTGCATGCACCTAACCTGCGCCAGTCAGATTAAGAAAAAAAATTGTCCTTTCTAGATACTGTCTTCTTAAAAAGTTAAAATGTAATTCACCCCGTTTAGATTATTTTAAATTTGATTGTAGAACAAATTCTTACAAATTATATTTAATGACTTTCGATGGCTGGTTCCTGGAGTTCTGACCGGTACTCGCAACGAAAGAATGGAGCGTGGAGACCGCGGTTAAACGTCGTTGCCGGGACCCGAAAATTGCGATCTCCCAAGTTCTCTCCGTTTGATACTTATAAACACCTACCTTTACAAAATTTTAACTTAGTTTCTTTGTTAGATATTCTGAAACTTCAAAATATCGTGCTTCTGTTTTCCATTAAGGGCGCAACTCGTTGAAAGTTTGACACAATGTCATCTAAATGAAAACCCAACACAGATAAAATACAAGTTACATGTACATGTATAATTATAGGTATGGCAACATGTCTTATTGTAAGAATCGAGATAATCTTCGTTTTCGGTTGTTTTATAAAAAAAAAAACGAGGCATTTCGGCGCAGGTTGCACGATAAACGCTTACCTGCATGTTATCCATAAATCCTTTCAACCCGGGGCGGGTTGCACGATAAACGCTTACCTGCATGTTATCCCAAATTCGATTATTCACCGCTAATCATGTATTGTGTTGTTATTTTCTATCCTCTTTATAAGCTTTATGACTCCTGAAACGTTAGGTTTGTGCAGCGCTTATGTATATGTTTAGTTAAATCATCCACAAATTATAAAATTATGATTGAAGTAGTACAGTTTTCAAACTTTAAAGAAACAATCCCGTAACTGGTGTCAAATTCAACTACTTCAAAAGCATGTATAAAAGAATACTTGCAAGTATTATTACTTAACCTTAAAGTGAGAGATGAACATTCCAGTAATATTCGGTAAAATCAGCGTTTTAGAAACTGTTGCAGGACGGTAACACATTCAATAATGTATATAAAGTTGTTGTACATTTAATGAGTGGATAACGATTTATTACAAAAGATCTCCATGCTGATTATTTGTTCTAAAGTAAGACAGTTTTCGTTGTATGCTGTTCTATAAAATTGTATTTATTTATCATTTTAGCTTTATACAATGTATAACGCATAACATCAATTTGGGGAATATTATCGCCTAGATGTAGATGGTATCTTTTTAATACAATTTTTTTTCGTTTCTTACTTATTCTGACATTAGAAACATATGTTTCTTTCAGGTATTCTCGACAACTCTGGAATACGAATGCTCCTCAGTCCTACATTACGTCAGTACGACGTCGGATCACTAACTGTAGGACATTCCGTCACCCCTTTTCATGTAATACCCCCGCACGAGCCTAGATTTGTTACCAGCGGATACTGCACTGACAAATGTTTAAATAAGGTATATATATATATTGTAGATCTTATAGTAAGTAAACATTTATACATGTATATACATTTAACTAAGATGTTGTCTTCTGAAGCTAAAACATATTCGTTAGAATAAAAAGTGCGCCTTAGTCTTAACCAGTTTTTGATACTGTACTGCGGTCACGTGGTGTTTGATGTGCTTAGTCTTACAGTACGTCAAGAGGCTATATGACTTGATTGACAAAAATTTCTACATTTGACCAAGTTAACACTCTCAGGCTGGGCATTTCATTTATGCAAGTTTAATTGGGAGTTATAGCACAATTTGATATAAAATTTCCAGCCATTGACTTATGGAAAGCAGCTGCATCTTAATAAAGTGTACATATACTTTGAGCATCGTCATCATTTTGTATTTGTATATATTTTTAGGCAGAATAAACTTATCAGTTCGATCACAAGTCAAATCCGACGATGTGGAATTAATTTAAATTTACGAATTTTTATTTGGTCTCTGTAGCCTTTCCTCGCCAATTCAAATCACAAACTGAGTTAAGATCGGTTTGTTCAGTTGTACATACCCTTAGAAAAAACTACCATCTTTTCAGGTAATGAATGAGCATAGTATAGATGAAATCAAGATAACTGCAGTCTTCCAACATGCCCATTTACTGGCTTCCGGTATTAGAACGAGGCACTTCCGGAATGGAACGGAACTTAAACCAATATATGACGATCCACATTACGACTTCTATTTCCAAGAAGTTAGAGCTTTGAAAGAAGAAGTAGTCGTCAAAAAGGTATTCATCAACTAAATGGCACTGACATGAACTTAAGTTAATGTATAGGCGGATATATTCGAGAGTCGATATGTTTGAGAATTTGCGATTTCGGATGTTCCGGGTGGGGACATATTTTGGAATCGCCGACACTATTAGTTGAATGACACATATTGAAAACTCTCATAACTCTACTGCGATCTGCATGTACGAAACGTTTTAGACATGAAAACATGGAGATATTCACTTATCATCGAACTATTTAAGCAATATGGTCGGGACTAATTTCTCGCAATATGCTTGATACATTGTATTACCTTTTAGTACTGCGGCTGAATATTCACTAGTCTAAGATGTTCAAGAACTACTTTTTTAAGAATGAGATTCAAACACGTTTTGGTCGAAGTAAATAATGTTCAATAAGATTGTTTAGTATTTATATGAACTAATTCATCTCCAACTAATGAAGTGTAATATATTCTACTATAATACACATATATCAAACCTTTGGATTTTAAAATTTTGAAAAAATAGGGGCGGCGGGTTCGAGTAACGACAAATCAAAAAACACTTGCCTAGTTATTTTGTGAAGACATCGAAAACTGTTTCAAATGATAAAATTTGTATCTATTTTCAGGGTGACAGTATGCGGATAGACTGTATATATGACACCCGGCAACGTACAGAACCATCGTTTGTAAGTACATCAATATGTTGTCTTTATACTTTCCTCTGTTTTATAAGTTATAGCAAAATGATAGTGTAAATACATGTAGCTAGTCAAAACAGTAGGTTAAACTCAAAAGCGACCAATGACGTTGTACAATTAGTAGACATTGCAAAGACATACATACATGTTACAGACAACAAGGCTGAAGCTCATAAAAGTCAAAATATCAGCAAATTGTCTTCCATAACTCGTAAATCAATTTGATGGATTTAAAAGAAATGAATAGTTTTCGTGTACATTGTAAAAATGAGTTGGAATAAAACTTTGATGTCTAACTCATGGTCTTTATTAGAATTTGGGGTTATTTGTCATGACGTATATTTTGCTACTTCTATTTTTCGTAAAAACGTCATAGTTCCTTGGTTCTTGTTTAAAATTTTACAATACAGTACTATACAGTTATCATATAGAAAGATCAAAGACGCATTCACATAACGTTAAAGTTTCACATCAAGAGCTAAATGTATCAATGGATACCAATGTGATTTGCATTCCAGAGTCAACTGAATAAGAATAAATCAAAGTTCGATTGTTTTATTATTTTCTGGAGCAATGAATACATAATAGATTCGCTTACATTGAAAATAGCTTTTTTACGTTATAGGATAATAAATTATACAGATATATATTCTAAACCGCTTATGACTTCTACTTTATTTTTTGCCCCATGAATTTGGTTCAAACACATAAAAACATAGAAGCAATGAGTTGTACTAAACTATTTCTGTTAAAACCTATTGGTAAATTAAGCTAAACAAACCCTGCAATATGGCGGGAAGTATAGACAATAAAAACTGTTATAGACTTTCAATCCATTCATTACAAGTCAATCTGTTTTACAGACGTAATAAGTATGAAATAATGATTAAAAATTTGTCTTGAAATTGTGATGATGACCTTGAGCAGAAAAATATATTTTTATGTGTTGCCATATTCTTTTACACAGGGCGGTTTGTCAACTCGAGAAGAGATGTGTGAATCTATCATGTACTATTACCCAAAAACAAATCTGATGTTGTGTGACTCTGAGCCTGATATCAATGCAATTTTCAATACAACTTTTAACAATCCCTGGGGTAAGATAGTTTTGTAAATTTGTTTGGAAAGTAGTTTTCCTAAAATTACTTTAAAACATTGTTTGTTTGTTTGGAAAACATTATAATTCCTAAAACTGTCACATTTTCTTTATTCAATGTTTATCAAGATATGAAATATTCGCCATATGCGAGATTTGATTTTGGCAATAATATTGCGGACTCACCAATAATCAATTCTAAAATTGCGCAAAAGTTTTTTTTCACATCTAGGTTTAATAATGAAAATTATTCTTCTTTCACGAATTTTAAATCCAAGAATGCTAAAATTCATTGACGCCTTTTTGTTTTTATAAATTACCACGAGGCTAAGTCTTAGTAACATGGAGCATTTACGCATTTTTACTATCGGTCCTGTTAAAAATTGCATGAGCCTTCAAACGTTCAAAGTGTTTGCACTTTTTGTTCTTTTGAAAAACCTTTTTCAAATCAAACTCCTTATTAAAAAATATTTGTAAAAGGATCTGTGAAAAACAACCATCTTCTATGAAATATTTATGAGTCAATATGAGAGAAAGAAATGGTTTAATTTTCAAAACTTTTGTTTTTTTTGTACTGGTATCTTCTAGCATGAATCCTGCGATGGGATTCCCTTCGTTATTGTCAATCAAATTTCTAGTAAACTTATTGAACATTTCATTTTTAAGGTGAACAACGGGAAGTTACAACAACTCCCCTAAACGCTCATTTGAATCATGCTCTATAGTTATTCTGGCCTAACACTTTTTCAGGTGATGACACTTACAGACCTTTCATAAAGAATGTATATGACTGGTCAAACAGTACACAAAGAGAAATATTTAAAAACGAGTTAGCAACCACTCAACAAGTACATGGCTGTGCAGTAAATACAAACAACGGAAATAACCCTTATGGCGTAAGTACTTGTTACTGTTTTTTTTTTAACTTTTAATGCAATAAAAGTTGTTTGGACAGTTTGCAAGTAGGACTGTCACGTTTACAGTATGTTTTAAACGTGAACAAAAACACTAATGCACGAAACGGATCCGTTTACACGATACAGTAAACTCCGTTTATAACGAACTTTAAGGTTATTCCTATTATCCGGAGTTTGTTATATCCGTATAACATTTTCATAAAAAATAAAGAGAGAAAAAAAATGGGCTAAGAAAATGTGTTCCTAATATCCGGAATTTCGTTATATCCGGAGTCGTTATATACGGAGTTTACTGTATTACTCACACTATGGAAAGTTACTGAAGGAAATGTGAAAGAGGATACTACAAAATTCTTTAGATTTCTGGTGCAGTTGTTCAATAACTAACGAGCTCTGCAGCTGATTTTTTAAGAAACTGCTGGACACTGCCTTGAATGAAAAAGAGAAATGACTCATCTGAACTTGATCAGTCTAATATCAGGAAACTGTTATATATTGTTGCAACTAATTGACCTGATAAGGTTGCTGCTCCTCTAGACCAATAATGATTTTTCAAAGGTTCGTTGTGCCTGCACAGGCTTATTTGATTTCATGTTCGTCTATCAAATTTATACAAGCTTTCGCTTTATTCCTAAAACGATTATGTCCATCTTTCAATTTGGTCAGTACCACCAGTTATCCAAACGGACCCTAGTCGGGTCAATTCAAAATCCGTTCATTCACTCTCTTCATGGTGTACATTAATATTTGAGGCACATATATACAAACATTTGTATGAGATTGAATAGTTTGCTCGCGAATTCAAAAAAAACCTCGCAAATCAATAGAAAAGTGGATAATCGAATAATAAACAACTGCCGAAGATAATATTATAGACAATAGAGTGTGCAAAAACTTTCCATTAAAGGCAAATCAAACTGTACCGTGCTTATTTTTCAGGGTGAACAGTGGACGTTTGAAGAACGAGAGACTGACTATGTACCGTATGTTTCTCCAAAGACGAGTTGCGCTACACAACAGTGATTATCTTGGACCGATATTTAAACACACCACAACCCCCAACCGGCATATCACGTTGTTATAGCAATAAATTTGGAAAAGAAAATAGATTTCATACATTTAATGAATGTGTTTTACCCCACCAAAGTTAATGAAGAATAGATGGACGTTTGAAGAAGACGAGTCACAGTCAAAACTGTTTGTTTCCCCAACATCCGCTGACATTATAATGACACGTCTGTTAACGTTTGTTAATGATGTCACAGCAAGCACAATGCGTCATCTCTGATAACATGATTTGAAATTTGTGACATTACATATTTAAATTACACCGACAGAGCATGTTTGCTAAAACTACATATTAATTGTGTTAAATATTACAGCATATTTTCCATTTATGTAGATTTATTAAACACAATGTACCAACAATTTGATAATGAAATACTAATTAAACAAAAGAATTTAGGTAAAAGTGAATATAAAAGGTTAAATAGAACATGAAACATGCCATGTTCTAATGTGTCATTTGTTTAATAGAATAGAGATTGGCAAAATGTTATGAAAAATATAAATAAAACATATATATAAATATTGTGTTTTTGATAACATTGTTACTAACAGTAGCTAACTCTTAGCTTGTTTTGGCTTTGTGACTGGTGACGTCTCTCTGTCCGTGAAACCTAAACATGATCACTTTGTACGCTTTCGAGAAGTTATCATTTGAACAACTAATGGTACAATATACTGTCCAAAAATGAAACGGAGGAATAGTGTCATTTATTTTATCTACTGAGCTGCGTGTCAGTCCGCAATCTAGTTTCCGTGTGCAATTTTTATTACAAAAAATATAAGTATTTTGGTATGTCCTATTAACAATGCTTCTTGGAAAAATTTATGCAGATAAAGCTTCCTGTCTATTTTTGTTGTTCACATCTCCATGCCTTTACTGTCTGAGGCTATTTACGATGTTCTTATGTTTCGTCAAGGCTACAAATAAAATATAAGAAGCTTGTATTTAATATTTTGGGAACCAGATTAACTTTTTTTACTATGTATGTATGTTGTTTTTTTTTTCCAGTACCAAGTATAACATAATAAAGAGCAAGCTGTTAATTCCATTTTGGTCCCATGCTCTTTTTTGTGTTATCCTTGGTACTTGGTACTGAAATAAAAACACACACCGCTCGGCGCTCCAATATACTGCATAAAGGTTAATTGTCAGGTAAAGGCTAAAATTATCTCCATTTGATTGTTTAATATGTTCTAAGTACAATCAGAAAAAAATGAATTAAATGATTTGAAGTAAACATATCAATGAAACGAAAAAGTAGAAATAAACCGCTTAAAACGCATGTACTAATAAAAAGGAGTGACATGTTTATGTTACTTGTTCCTATATGAAAACCTGTTCGACAAAACTCAAAATAACTTCAGAAACCGGAGTAAAACGCTACTGCAATAGTTGCATGAATGTAAATGTACATTGGAAAAAAGAAGATAAATTGACATTAATTACACATATTAGCTCTCCCTTGTGATAAGATAACATTTTACCCGATAAAAGTAGACATTACTTTGTGATTGTAACAATTACCGTAACCGATGCTACTGTTATTGTTTGGTTGGCAGATTACATATCATCATTTTTCGTGCCGTATTTATGACAACGAGGTTTTTGGAGAGCATCGACGTGTGTTTGAATGTGCAGTGAAGAGTGAAAAACAAATTTTACATGTCATGTAGGATCCCCAAATGTAAAAATGGACACAAATATCAAACTATTTTACCCCTGAAGTGAAATCTTCCGACAAATGTGAAACTTTAACGCTAACTCTTACTTAAATGTTAGATAATTTTACCCTATATACTTAAGCGTTCAACAAAATGTGAAAAACAGTTTTGAAGGTTTTACATAAAGGGTGAAATGATTTTACAGTTGTGACTATTTTCAGGTTGTTAAATATTTTCACATTTGGGCGTCCTACAATGACAAACGCCTCACAGAAAATCCTCAGTAAATGCATTCAATCTTTGAACAGTCATTTCAGAAATCAAACACTCTCTTTATTGACTCATTTTATGCATAAACTACACTAAATGTTGCATAACAGAATCGCGTTTATTGTCTGAAGTGTAAGCTGTGTGTTCTTTTCTTTAAGGACCCGAGGTACTTTGCGTATTCCTAAAGAAGATAAAATAAGAAAGGGATGTAAATAAAGGGAATGTTGAAACAAATGTTGATAAATCTGGGTTGACTTTTTTGGCACTACACGGCCATCTAAGAAGACAAGACCCCACATCTCAGTCGAGTATACCGTTGCTGTTAATTATGAATTTCAAAAAGACCCCATGGTAGTGACGTATAACAGAATTGTACTACGCAAGAGTTTATCAGCTTGTAGAGTTTTATAGGTTTGTTTTTATCATTTTCAATTATAGGTTGGTGTCCTATATGCCAAAGGCTGACCGACTTAAATAGGTTATCTACTGTCTGTGAACTGTTCAAATGCCACACTATCAGGCCTACATTGGAAAAATATTTTCAATTCTGCTTATCATATAGACTAAGTTAGTTCACCTGGCTGGTGTGAAACTAAAAACCTGGCGTGACATGTCGTGTCTCACATTCACATTTCTGTAGACACGAATATGACCATGATGGTACTAAATTTCGACAAAGTTCACATAAGGCCAGAAGTGGCAACACTTAATCATGACTTAGTAACGTTGGAACAAAAGTAAAGTGCAATCACTTTAAGAAGTACTACTTATCCATCTAAGGTATAGAATAAGTATTTATTGCTATATGTTAACAAAACTCTGTCAGACCTGTAGTAACTTTGAAATTGAACAGACAGTTCGAAATGTTGTTTTTTTGTGCCCAATTTCGAAACAAAACGCGCTATAAAATCAGCGTTAGCACACAAAGATATTTTATCACTAAGTTGTTATGTGAAAGGCGAAAAAGTACAACAAATGTGGTGTGGTAAGAAAGTCGTCTAAAATTCGAAAAGTTTTTATCCGAGCTTTACATATTTAGCAGCTACGTATTGTCCGATCTTTCGTAATCTTGTTACTAAGATTTTTAGCTTTTACAAGTTTCTTATGAGAATACTAGTCTGATTGACTCCCGTGTTTCCCCAGATTTTACAGAGTGATGGCATTTAGTGAACAATATCCGTTTAGTGAAATATGCATACAATCATGTACATAAAGTACATATTGCCTGCGATGTTAAGGACACTCATAACAACCTACATTTCTATCATATTTATTTTATTAAAATACATGTTAATCATTGTAGACTGAGAGTGAAGAGCAGACACGTTAGAGGTGATACACATTTTATATGCCGATAAGGCGTTTTTTTTTTCCTAAACGAAAGCACAGGGTACATGTAAGGTAAAACGGCGAATGGTTTTGCTATAAATATAGAGTAGAAGTGAATATCAAAGGAGATGCATACAGCATATTCAAGTCTACCAGAATCTGCACCTAAATCTCGCTTTCTTAATACATATTTACATGTATCATTTAGTTCTAGCATTTGTTAATATTGATATTTATTTTATTGAACTATCGGCCTTCGCTTATTCATATAGTATTGAATATCAAATCACGTCAAATAATATCTTTGGTACCATTTAATATATAAAGTTAATATACATGATAATTTGTAATCATACGAGGTTATCATGAAGAACAGGTTTAGCAAAATCTCATATTAATACATGTCCGTTTTGGTTGCACATGCAGGAGATAAAAGCCAGTTTCAACCGTGTTTTGGTCATTTGTTGCAGGCGGGCAATTTCCCTAATTATCGTTCCTGGCAAGTACTAGTACTAGACCCAAATCCAAATGTCCACCAGAAGTAAGTGTCACATCAAGTTTGTCGGTAGCAAGGCCCGAACCTATGACCCTAATTATTGATAGGTTACAATTATTTCATGTCATTTAGTCTAACCACTCGACTACGCAGGTGTTCCCTAAAATACATCCACTTTCATAAAAGATATCATAATTCGGTAAGTCGAATAACTCGAGTAACTTATTCGAAAATGCCCTTAAGGACCCACAAAGAACAAAAGCTATTGCTTTAACACCATGATAGAGTTTCTCAAAATACAAAAGCTATGGACGTACAAAATGGATACACACTGTCTTAAAGAACGATGAGATTTATTATTATAAGCTAACTGTGTGATAACATAATACTTTAAGTGACTGCATTTATCTCCTAATCGATTTAATCCATATCAATTTTTAAATAGGTTTAAAATTTAAAACTAAATAAAGCTTTTGTATTTGTACGTATCCGTTTAATTGTGTCATTTAAAACAAAGGCGTTTCATATATCTAATCGATAAAATGTCTAATGATTGATAGATTATTTTATGATAAGATAAGTCAGTAAAATAGTCTTTAAAAGATATTTGTTAAACTTTAA
Organism: Saxidomus purpurata; assembly: GCA_022818135.1. Lineage (NCBI taxonomy): Eukaryota > Metazoa > Mollusca > Bivalvia > Venerida > Veneridae > Saxidomus > Saxidomus purpurata. The sequence continues at coordinate 28,931,487 of JAFMSR010000017.1, forward strand.
ATGGTAATGAAATAACATTTTAGAAGGCAAGAGAATAATAACAAATATATGTATGAGTGCAACAAAATGGAATGCACTTGAATTTTAAAAAAAAACATACTATAGAAATCTTATATCACCGTAAAACTGTTTTTCTAATAGTGAAATATAAGAAATATTTAACTAAAAATTCTGGTGATGGTGGAGAAGCTATAACTATCACGGCAAAAGTATGTATACTTTAGATGAAATTCACATTTTACATAATTTGAATTGTTCAGGATAATAGAAAATAAAGAGTATTTGGTTAATTTAAAATAAAAAAGCCGTAGCTGTATAATGTGAATGTAAGGTTAACAAACCATCTTACATTTACGAATCAAAGATGTGTTATTTCTCCCTTTATGACTGATCTTAAGTTGTTTTTAAAATTGTTGATAATATGCTTCGTATCCATTTCAGCAATAAGCATCAATAGTTAGGATAAAGAGAAACTTCAGAAGAGGAAACCGCTCCGACTGTTTGTAAAAATCAAATGATGAATAGCTCGGAAATCGACCATGACCGGCTACTCTCAGATCTCAACAACGAGAAAGCAAAACTTTTTATTCCAGCAATATTATATGTGGGGATTTTAATGCTCCTCGGAGCAGCAGGGAACTCTATGATTTTGTATTTCTATGGATTTAAATCTAAACCCTCTCCATCCGCAAGTTTCATTATTGCTCTGGCAGTTTTTGATTTGGTATCATGCCTTGTAAGCATGCCGATGGAAATAGCAGATTTGAGATACTTTTTCAATTTCAAAAGTGAGCTTGCGTGTAAAATATTAAGATGCATTACACATTTTGCATCAATATCTTCTGGAATAACGCTTGTTGTAATTGCAATAGATCGCTTTAGAAGAATATGCAAACCTTTCGAGCGACAACTTAACATTAAACATGTGAAAGTGATTTGTGTTATTACAAGTGTAGTATCTGTTTTATTATCTTGGCCAGCAATATTGTTTAATGAGGTTGTGGACGTAGAGATTGTACATTCTGACGGTATTATCCTGACTGGTAAAGATTGCACGACCACTAAAAGGGATGACTATAGACCTTATATTTACGCTATCAATGTTGTGTATCTTGCTGCTTTTGTTATTATAACGGTAATTTTGTCAATTCTTTATACATTTATTAGCCGTCAGTTGTTTCGACATAAGAAATTTAGATCGTATGTTGCAAAAAGAGGTACGAGTGTCAAGCGAATAACAGTGCAGCCAAACTCTGGTTCTGATGAACATCTTCTACCTCCTCGTGAAACAAGCACACTCTCAAACAAAGTGTTTGCAGATCCACCGGATGCATCAGGGTCTGTGGTTGATATGAAAGAGTTTGTAACACGTGGTCTTACTCAAGTCGAGAGTGATCGTCCAACTTCCGGTTATACTGCAATTACGGGAACAACTGGTCTTACAGGACTTACAGATTTAAGTGGAAGAAGTAGGAGGACCTTGCATAGTACCAAATCTATGAAATCAGTAACAATTGATCCATCTCAAAACCAAGTGTTTCCTATCGAAGCGAGAGAAAGAATCAGACCATCAAGCAGCAAATCAGAATCAACCTGGACAAGTGTTGATGGAAGACGGCCGGGATCTGCCAGCAGCTTTGCAACTTTCTCGAGTCGCCCATCGAGTGCAGCACTGTCAAACTATAGTGAAATTTCCAGAATACCACACCAAAACAACGGTGATAAAATGAGCGATGACTACGACGGGTCTGATGCCGAGGATGATGAGGAAGAATGTGGTGAAAATTCCAACGAGGAGACGGACATAAGTAGAAGCGACGGACGATTGAGTATCAAAATATTTGAGCATGATATAGACGGGGAAACAGTTACAGTTACGAATGAATCTGTATCAAGTTTAGATGATACATTCACTGGGGTAGATGAAGATATATTGCCGGTTGATGAAGTAAGTGCTTCTGGTGACAATACAGAGATACGAGACGTAGAACCTACTGATATGGCAGATAAAACTAATGAGTCAAACAATGTAGATAATGAACAAGCAATAGTGAATGAACTCCATGTATCTAATGAACTAAACGTTACTGATAAAGCACTTCCTGATATTGAAAGGCCTGAAAGTACAAACAGTAGTAAATCATCGAAATCGAAAAATTCCAGAAGGTCCAATGTGGTAACACCCCTTAGCAGTGTAACGACTACCACAAGTGTGGCTTCTAGAGCTAGTACAGTTAAACGGATAAAGCGTTTGCTACATAATAATGCGTTTCAAGGCGGTAAAATGAATACAGATACTGATAAAGTGAAGGAACTTCGGATGAAAATGTTAGATATTAACACAGTCAAATATACGTTAATCATGTTGGTAATAACTGCTGTATTTGTGGTAAGTTTCCTGCCGTACCTGGCCCTAGCAATCTGGAGGTATTACAACGATGACCATGAAGTGAATATTATGTCGGACACGGAACTTATTCTCTTTCAAATAGGGATACGCTCGATTTTCATCAACAATTCAATGAATCCTCTAATTTACGGAGGATTTAATTCAAAATTTAGAGCCTTCTTCTACGATACGTGCTGCAGCTGCTGCCTAACCACAAAAGGAAAAAGGAGTAAAGGAACTCGATTACGCGACCAGTCTGACAGCACTTCCGGAACATGAAATCAGAAGGAATCTTCGCTCCGATGTAAATTACATTGAAAACAAAACCAGTTATGTTTGTGTGAAATTCTAAAATTTATCATACTAGACAGTTGTTCTATGAACAATCTTTCGAAAACATAATAATTGAATATTCAATTTAAGGTAGTAGACCCCTAATGGGCACCTATTCAAATCATTAAAGGTTTAATATTTCTTATCTGTATCATTTCCTGGATTTAAAAACAAAGTTTAAAAGAATTTTACCGTGAAAAAAAGTTATAGAAGAAAACCCTACCCCCTTTTGGAATTATCTATAAAAGACATCACACAAGAGATAAGAAAATACAGTATTTCATTTATTATTCAATAATTTGGTACAGATTTGGTATCAGAATAACAAGAACTTGTTTTCTTTCAAAATACACACCATTTACTATATAATCAATAAGTTTTATAAAACTTTTATGAAATAATCCGAAAATTACAATTTTCATGTACTGTTTTGGCCATGTTCAATTTTGAACATCAAAGTCTTTAGGAAAAATCAACATTTTCTAGAAATGGGGCAGTCTTTTGTATATTAAAATATCTATAACATTTTGGGAACAGCATGGCAAAAATTCACAAGTTTTACCGTCTCTTTTTAAAATAATTTGATTTTAAAAATCTCTATCGACAATTTTAGACGTGTCTACAAGTAAAAAATCTTCAAATAAGCTAATACTAATTTGTAAAAAATATTTAATTTCTTTTTAGTCAAAAACAATATAAACATGTGAAGAAAGGTGCAAAATAATGAAAACAAAGAAGAAAAAAGTAAAAAAAGTTTGGTTCCGGCTGGATTCGAACCTATGCCCCCCAAAACGTCAAAAGATCTTCAGTCCAATGCTTAACGACATAGGCTAGCTCATTAAAATTTAAGAGTTTCAAATGGAGGTTTTTATTAGGGGTGTACTACCTTAAATTAACTGTTTCATTATCGTCTTTTATTTAAAAGAAATTTCAACAACGAATAAGGGGAAGAGTTTGTTGGTGTTGTTTTTTGCTCACAAGTACTTGTAGGAAGGAAGACCGCAGACTAAGATTTCGTTTTTAATCGACAACAAAAATGTCTTACTTTTAAAAAAACCATATTTTAAACTTAATGTCAGGATGAGTACTGTATTTTGGTTTTTTTTTTTGGAAAATTTTGGGATTTTTTTTTTTTAAGATTTTTTTGCGACTTTTGAGCAGGCATATTTATCTGCGAATTTTAAATTGTGAAAGGAGAATATCTACATTAATAGTAAATATATGTGAAATTAATCTTTCGCGAGATTTTGTAATTAGCGAAGTGGGGAATTGCGAAAATAGCGAAATCTAAATCATCGCGAATATTAACCAATTTTCAGTATGTAGATTATGTGAAGTTTGCATAGTTTCTGTTCGCGTTTAATGTTTTAAAAATCAGCATTGTACAAATCAGTTTGCCATTTACAGTATGTTATCCCTGATCACAACATGAATAAAACTTAACATTGAACAATTTTGCAAAGTTGATATACTTGGCTTCTCAGTGCCACGAAATAACATCTATAAAATTGTTTTCTTTGATGTCAATTACAAGACGAACCGTTTCAAAGTTTTATATAGAGTTTCTGTAACATTCATGCGGGTATTTCCTAGACCATTAATTATAGACTCTAGGGTTATAGTGTCATTCATTATCCCGCTCACTACCCCGAATATACCAGATTCGAATCCCGATAGCGAACCGTTGCGCTACAATCACTTCGGGGCAAGAACTTGTTAGAACTAAAGAAAACAGTCATCTACATTGCAAGATCAGAAAACTACATTCGATCGGATACAAAAAAGTTAAAACTTAATTCATTTTAGATAATGCGTTTAGAATATCCTCTATACTCCGTATTAACAGAGACCATGATAATTTTGGTCGCGGTCTGACTATCTTTTAGCCTGGTGTTTATGTCGGACTCTTGGCAACGAGAATATGTCTGTCTGCACACAAATCGATACATTTTAATGCGTTTAGAACACATATAGAAGGCCATGTCTGAACTAAGATGTTGTAATTATTTTGTTTGCATAGCTGTACATGTTACCTTTTTAAAATAAAGAATTTATCGTGATTTTTCGACGTAGTCGTATACTTTTGATTTGAACTTCCGTTGGTATGGACGCGTTGCTAACCAACTTCGTTATAATGTGACCAATCAGAATCTGCAAATTATTGGCTAGCGTTTCGGTACCGGAATAAGCAGGTACGCCCGGGAGCCTTCTGAAACACAAAAGTGTATATTTTTTATATTATAATTATTTATAATAAATCATGTGCAAAAAAGAAAAAACAGAACACGTTATGTCAAGGCCATTTCTGGACAGTAGAGATATGTATTCAACGTAGGTGTTGTCCGGGGCCGGACTATCTTGCGTCATTGCTTATTGTAGCTTTGTACCATAAGCGTGTACGCCCGGGGCCTTCTTAAACATAAAAGTATTTATTACGTCACATACACTTTTTTAAAGATATTACTTGTTTTTGTTATTATTATTTCTGTTACGTGAAAATTACCCAATTTACGGACTTTATATATTTCATGTTTCATACGTGAGTACGTTTATGCAAAGCGCCATGGGTTTTGATTCTAACAGCATAAAGACCGGAAGTTACATTTTGAAATGTGTCCTGCAACACTCTAATTCCTCTGTATCACTGGGAATCCGCATTGGGCTTGGATAATAACCCTGGGACAATCACTACCTTCCTGATTTTTAAAACTTGGACGAACTTCATCAAGAACAACTGCAAAATACAGATGCCCTTTCCAATTATTCAAAACTATGATAATTGCGTTGTAGAATGTCAAAAACATATTCACGTTAATGAAAATCTAAACAATAAACCGCTGCCAAATTCGAACTATGTAACTACAAGATGCCATGCTAATGCACCGCATGAGGTATTCATGATATTTGCTCAATCAGATCAAAAAATATTTGGATATTTAAGTAGCTGTTTCAATTTCCCCGTCATACACCCGCTGTTTATTACATCATGCCCTAGCAATCGCTGGAAAAGAATCAGCAGAAGCTTATGGGTACATATACGACATTGCATCATGTTTTGATATAAATGTTTCTTTTCAATTTAAGTAGTCAATTAAACCAAACATAACCTACGAAATCTGTTTATGGGCCAGTGATACAAGTCGATTTTAGTTAAAAAAAATCATTCACTCATTATGATAATAATGTAGCTTCATAATTGCTTTTGAAATTCAAGGGCACGGCCATGATAATTGAAAAGAGTTTCGTTTTGTTTGGTTATACTTTTTGTTAATAAAATACACCGAAAATTTAAAGATCAAAACAAATCATACCATCCATGGGGCAAAAATTGGACGAACAGTATAAAAAATAACCACTGTGACAATGTCTGCAACTTTACTCAAATGGTATTAATCACCGGATATATACTACTTTTACATACATGTACAATTTTTTCTGATCGATGACTGAGTACACATTTGTAAAACAAAAACGAAATCCGATTTTTGGCGTTCATACATGTAACAGAAATTCAAATTCGGTCAGATAAAAGGCAAATGATTTGTTGTGACATAAATAAATCTGCAAACAAAAAACTAATGCCGGTACCAGCAGCGGAGCAGCTAGACCTTTTATTAGTTTCCTCTTAAATGAAATTTCATCAAATTGTTATTATAATTTTTATCATAACAATCATCATCATCGTCCCCCTTACCGTCAACAATATGAGCAGTATCATTATTAATACTATTGTTAACAGATTTAAGCTACTTATTATGAATGAAGAACGTTACATTTAGAATTCCATACCATATTATGATAAAACATTGATTTTCTCTTCATACTCTTAGATGTTTTAGTATTAAGGTAAAATTATGTATACAATTTAGCAGACCACTGCATGATTTTAAGGCTAATCTTATTTAGTATAGCGAAAACTAGTAGTCACATTCCAACTTTTATGATATTCTCACTTTATTTTTCAATTTTGTTGTACCATACGCTCTTGACGGTGCAGCGTGATTTAATCCGAAATTTATTTGGCGATTTTCATTATATCTGTAACATATCTAATGCTACTTTACATATCGAATTACAGCTGGGATCGGAATTAACTTATAATGGATTGCTCTTTATTATTTCCGTTCAAACGGATAACAAATAGCTACCGAATTAATCATAAATTTCGAAAACCGTGATCAAAAGCAATATTTCAATAATGTCAATATTTTGAAGGATTTCTTTTTGAATTGATTTTTGAACAAGTGATATAAAGAGCCTATTACATGTCTCTGCCGTCTAGCGTTGTGTATGACAGTATATTTTGGGCCTTTAGAGAGTATATCATGTAATAAGTATTTAGATGAATGACTGTCTAAAGGTAATAAAATCATTTTCTTTCACAAACTTGATTAAGTGCCTTCCTAAGGAGGACGTAAGAGTTTTAACTTGAATGGTGAAATGATTTGGATGTCTTGAACAGTACGTACAGATTTTGCCAACCCTTTTATAAAACATTTTCAGATTTGGTTTACGGATTTTGCCTACTCTTTTATAAAACATTTTCAGATTTGGTTTACGGATTTTGCCTATTCTTTTATAAAACATTTTCAGATTTTGGTTTACGGATTTTGTTTACAGTATTGCTAAGCTTCTGTTAATTTTTCATTTGATGTTGGTTTATAACATTGGGTTTTATTGTCATATTTGTTTGTATATGTGCTTTTTTGATCCACCATCTTCGTTCGAGGCTAAAAGCGGTACGATCCGCCCTTTTATTGTCATATCGAATACTATTTTCCTTTATCTTATTGCTATGCAAACGTCTGAGAGGGAATTTTACTAGAATGAGTATTGTAAAATTGAACTCTCAGTTTGACATTTATACGTATAGTCCTAAATATAAAGTGGTTGATACATGTATCAACTATAACTTACCGCAATTATTTAATAATTTTAGTTGAAACTGCATGCTACACGTACATGTAACGTGGTTTATACATATCGTTGTATTGTTTTATTTCTAGTAGTAAAAGTCTTTAAAATAATAAATGTCTGTGTTAAATTTATGAATAAAGTTCTAGAGATATTCCAGTCTTTTAGCTGCTTGTATTCTGTTAATGCATTTTAGAGATGTTTTCACGTTTGTTTGCAATGGGATTATGATGTAGAATTGTTACCTTCAAATGAATGTATATTGTATTATTTACAAGCTAAATGTATCAAGAAGTTTATTCCGGAGGAACAAAATGTAAAATCATGAAAATGAAATGCCTCTTCACCATTATAGTCATTAATTGAAATTCCGCCCAATGTGTGATGTACGTTGTTGTATATTATCTTTCTATTTGTAATTGACAGAAGTAGCGCTTTACAACTTATTTCTTTGTACATGTTTCTTAGCGTTTCGTTTTTCATAAAATGCGTGGGAGATCGAAATAACGTCTTGTACTTCTTTTCTTCGTGTTTTTATAAAACACTGCCGTTACGCATGTATAGTGATGCAATTCCGCACAGTAATTTTAAACATATATCAGTTCGTACTCATTTAATAAGTGGAATGTACGTTATCTCTACATTAAAATTAAAGATAATTTTTCACAATTATCACCACGGTACATTGTAAGATGCTGTTACGAGATGGTGAGAAAGATAAAAAGATATTCACGGTGCACCATGCTGATACTCAGTGTAAAGGTTTGGGTGATAAAATTGACAACACTTCGGAGGCGGTGGAATATTAAAATAATAGGGCAAAAAGGACGATGACAGTATATACAATATTGTGAAAAAAAAATAAACACGGATATGTGAATAAGTGAATAACCTTTTGACTGCAGTGTTTTCAATTACATTTAAAAGAGGGTCAATGTAAAGAAAATATAGATATAGTATACGACAGAATAGATATTAGTAGTAAAGGGTATGGTACAGCATAACTTGAGTGCGTGATGTGTTTTTTTTACCGAACGGGTAATGATTGTTCGTTTGAGATATAAAATTCTACGTGTTAAGCACAATGATGTTTTATTTCTTTTGAATAGTCAGCTGTTGATCATTTATAAACATGATAATTATTTCAAAATAGAGACGAAGGCAGTGACAATAAGTAGTAAACATTGATGATGAAAAAGCCTTTCATTGTGGCTGTTCAAAGGAAATGTAAAGAAAGTATGGTACATACTGTTAAATAAAATATGAGGACATGTTTCTAAATAGTTAACGTTTTAAACTTTTTATTGTGAAGAAATCTAAAAAGTTTCAAGTTGTATGATATACTGAATAATACACTAACTTAAAGTAGACAGCTACATGTGATATTTAAAATTTCAAGGTAACATAAAAGTTTACATTCAGTAAAATGTGCGAGAGATCGACATTCATTTTTTACTGAACTAAATCTAACAATGGTTTTCTTTCAAGGCAATCTTAACATATCATTATATGAATAAGGACTTGCATGCAATATTATAGAAAATCATAAAAGTTTGTCAACATGGGGTACCTCGCACTGATCGACATCATGCGGTTACAACTGAGATAAATAGATATATTATCAAAACTGACATACATAACGTTATATGTTTCTTGTTGTCATTTTGCAGATTGATGCAGGGGATGGGGATGAACTGAAGATTGATTATCAAGAATAGTTCAACAGCAGCAATCAGGCGTGGCGTGTACGTTCTCCTCGGATTTTATTGTTACAGTACAATAACTTTAATCAAACACGGCTCGCTGAATATTTATGATTTGTAGAATCAAACAGAAGAATAAAATCGATGCATGGAGCCGAGATGAATGCATTCAAGAATGTTTTTAATTAAAACCCGCCTTTAATAAACTGCTATAAATATAAATAATGTGAATGTATGTTCAACAGTTTAGATGATTTTATAGTGCGGAATGACCCTTGTGGACTAGTAAATAAAAAAAAAACACCTACAGATAAATAGTGTGTCATAATTTTACGATTGAATGTCGTCTAATGCGACCGGCGAAAAAGAGAAACCATATTAAGTGATTGGAGTTGAATTTACATTGAATTTCATGAGAAATGTGAAACCAAACACTTCAATGGACTTCCTTGTAAACGTATTTTGTCAAGAACATGGGTGAAAAGACGCATTTCGTAAAGTCCTGCTTTCCGATTTCTACATTCAATGTTCCAGTGAAAGATAATTAGACCAATTAGCCAGATCATTTATATGCGCTATAAATTCGTACTTTTACAACGAAATATCGATACGGAAGGTTCAAGATCACGAATTTGCCTATTATCTAGATGGACGTTTGAATCGCATTTGTTTATTCGATCCAATTTTACTAAACCATTATAAAGATACCAAAACTGAGTCCCTTCAAGCGATGACAATCTGGTCTGTTTCGTGATCAAGATGGAGAACACAACAGTCAATAAAGACGAGTTACTCGAAGACTTAAATAATGAAAGGGCTGTGTTGATGGCACCGGTGATTGTTTTACTAGTGATTCTCATGATTGTAGGGCTATTTGGTAATGGAATGGTCTGTTTCTACTACAGCTGTAAATCAAGACAAACTTCAAATACAGTGTTCATCGTTGCAGTTGCAGTGTATGATTTAATTTTGTGCGGTTTGTCGATTCCAATAGAAATCGTAGATCTGAGATTCTTCTATATGTTCACAAACAGTGGAGCTTGTAAATTTATGAGATTTGTCAATTACTTTGGAGGCATTGGAAGCGTCTTTATGCTTCTCGTCATTTCCGTAGATCGTTACCAGAAGATTTGTCGGCCGTTTAAGAAGCAGTTGCAATTGAGGGATGCCAAGATTGCATGTGCCATTTCGGTGGTCGTATCCTTAGCGTTTTCCTGGCCAGCTCTTGTGTTCTACCGATCTGTGAAAGTAGATGTACTTACCGACGATGACATCATGCTCACAGGTCTCGACTGTACGACAACCAGAGACGATGATTATAAAATATACTTGTGGATTTTCAATGGGATTTATCTTATTTGTTTCATTATTTCATCTGTTGTTCTTTGTGTTATGTACGGACTCGTAGGCAGAGTTTTGTTCAAGCATAATAAATCGAGGAAAAAGTACCGCTCCCGTCCTATATCTGCAAATTCGAACTCAAGCGGTACAGAAACACATCTTACAGATTTTGATAAAGACAAAACAAATGACAAGAACAGATGCACTGTAAATGAGCCCAAAATATCAGAATCAGATGCAGCCGCAAGAAGAAGCGTGATCGGTATGATTTCTAAAGCCAGCCCAAGTACGAAAGACAAACCTAAATCTCAGCTTGATATAAAGTCTGTGAAATACACAACCATGATGTTAGTGATAACAGTTGTGTTTGTCATAAGTTTTCTCCCACATCTGACTCTTTCATTATGGCGAGCATTTATAGACGAATACGAAGGGGATGTGCTATCCGATGCCGGACTCGTTGCATTCCAAATAGGACTGAGATCTTACTTTTTGAACTCAGCGATCAATCCCTTTGCTTATGGATTTTTTAATCCAAAATTTCGAAAGTTTTTCTTTCTGACGTTTTGTCCTTGCTGTAAGAAACAATCCGAGAGCAACACTGTTTCCACAAGTTCCGGTGCGACCGGAGAAATTCGGAATTAGTGACTTTATGCCGATAAAAAACATAAGATACACATGCTGAAACCTTCATAATACTTACATTGCATTATAACATAACAAGACGCAAATAAATCTTTTAGAACAACAAGTAGTATTTAAGATATTAAAGAAAATCGGCGATACGAAAACACTGTGTGTACCATGATGCTAGTGAATATGCGATGTTCTTTCTTACCTTCATTTCGATAGAGACGAAATATATTTATATGTCCAGGAAGATATATAATGTTAAAATATTTCTGACATGTGTCATATGGTTTAAAATTCATACCTGTCGTGTACAATGTAATCTTATTAGTTCATACTGTTCAATCACTAAGTACGCATAATAAGGAAGAAAAAATAAAAGGAAGAAAACTGAATATTGGCTGATTATAGCCATGAATTATGTTTACTGTTTCGCCTTTCCATCGCCGAATGCGCATAATGAAAAGCATTTTAAATTTTATGTTTGTCTTAGTGTTACAGTGGTAACAGATTTTATTGTACCATCCAGAGGACTGAGGTTCAACCCGATATGTGCTTTGATGACATACATGTACTTAAAACCACGCATAACTGGAACAATTAAGCTGTGAAATGGTACATACATGCTACATACTGAGAAATCATGAACCGTTTAATATTGTTTCACACTTTTTGTTTACTAAGCTAATGTGAACTTTTCTCATAACTTCTTTCGGAAATACTTTACAATTAAACCACGGACTGTGGACAAACTATCCTCCTTAATATTATTAAGTGGAACATCTGATTTTGAGCAGAATGTTCACCTTAATATCACTGTCCATCAATAATCGACATCACTATAATTAAATATTCATTGCGGGCCGCTATAGCATGTGAAGTAGTAAACAGTTCTATGCACAAATATTATGAAGTGAAGGAAAACCGCTGAAGAAGGTAAGATTCAGAATGCGTTTACTACACTGTTCAATATGCAGCTTTAAATATGCTGTTAAATTCCAGTATCGGGAAAGGTGTATCCATTATGTGTCTATCACTCGACTTTTTAAAATGTGTAAACATTACAGTATGTTTTTGAATGGAAGTATCATTGTACAATCACTGCACAGCGAACAATATATTTAGTTATAGTTGTTGCAGTTAGTTGCCTTTACTAACTACAACAATAACAACAGTCTTTCATGTTGAATGAATTTCATCGTCTTGATGCCTGGCATCAACATTTTCAAACAAGTTAGTGAGGTATTGTTGTCAATAATTATAATATTTGCGTTTGTTTAATTAAAAGACTTAAAGTTGTTTCAAATAAATTTGTAATATGTGAAACAGTTTAACCCATATTACAAAAAACAACAATAATGAAGCTGTCTATACAAGGCAGACATGATACTTGGCAATGCCTTATTTAAGACACTGTTCTAAGGTCCACTGTGATACTTTTGTGTCACAATTTTCTTGTTAAATCTTATCGATGTGTTAAATCTCTTCTTTGGTTGTGGATATTGCTTTACAAGTTTGTATTTAGTTATCCCGAATACAATAAATGATAATGATCTGGTGCTGAAATAGTGAAGGAAAAAGCTAAACGTAACTTGTATGCAGCACTAAAGTCACCCCTTTACCCTTCTTCAGTATACAAATCACATTATCTCTTTAAAATATCTTTTCTGCTAAATATGCATTTACACCAACCTTCAATTTTCAAATTTAAGTCTTCAATCGTACTACAATGTAATAAGACTGTTCACGGGGATCCCGAGAGAATATTATAAAAATTACCGTTCAGACATTGCTAAAAAAATAACAAGTACATGTATAGTAACTTAAAAGTATCATAGTCCTAAAATAGTATCCATAACCATATTACATGTCATCTTTTGGGGGATATCAATTTCATCTCGAAACCGTCTATTAAGTAAAATTAACAATAGGAAATGTAGATAAATCTATGTATAAGTTGGATATACTGATTGCATTCAAATGTTTTGTGTTTTATCTAAAATCATGACTATGTGGATTCGTTATCACGCAAAATACTTCAATATTTTACTTCCTGAAACAGAATTTGCATATTACATCAGCAATACTTTATAAAAAAAAGGTGCGATTCGGATGTTGCATATTTATTAAAAGGTTTTACTTAAGTAGGTGAAATAACAACAAGTCTACTCTTATGTTGTTGAACTTCTACTTCAGTGAATTCTCGACGATAAAAACTTCATAACGTTATTGTGTGAATTATTTGTACGTTTTCTTTCTTACAATAATTGCAAAAAGGTTCACATTTGACTGAACAATAGAGCCGTGTCAATATAAATTTCGTGTGATTTGCAGGTGGATATTTATTTAAATTTTTTGATTGACTTGAAACATTGACTTATTTCTGGAATAAGTGTAGCAGAAACCATGATTGGGAACTTTTAAGTGTTTAAGGTTTTCTGATATAGTATTATTTCATGCGTGAAAGGTGTTTTAGTAATAACAAGAAAAATTGTTTACTTGAAAGTTCGTAACTTTGAAAGAAATGAATAATACAACGATAGATGCAGATCTATTGCTTGTGGCTTTAAATGACAAAAAAGCACTGTCGATGGTTCCAGTGATCGTTTATTTGGTGATTTTGATGCTTTGTGGAATTGTTGGAAATGTTCTTGTGTGTTACTACTATGGATGCAAATCAACCCGAAGTTCCAACATTGTCTTTATTGTTGTAGTGGCCGCATATGATCTTATATTGTGCACTGTATCGATTCCAATTGAAATTGTTGACATACGATTTTTCTACAATTTTCCTTACATTGGAGTGTGTAAAGTTATGAGGTTTATGACCTACTTCGCAGTTGTTGGTAGTGTGTTTACGCTGTTGGTTATTTCCGTTGACAGGTACCGAAAGATTTGCAGGCCTTTGAAAAGGCAATTGAAAGTAAGAGAGGCCAAAATAGCATGTGGAATTTCTGTGCTATTTTCAGCAGCGTTCTCCTGGCCTGCTGCAGTTTTTAATACGTCAGTGCCTGTGGATATTTTTACAGATGATGGCGTAAAATTACAAGGTTTCGACTGTACCACAACAAGGGAAAAGTCTTATAAAATGTATTTGTGGATATTTAATGGGTTCTTCCTCCTATGCTTTTTAATATCAACTGTCATTCTTTTCGTCATGTATGGATTTGTTGGAAAAGCTTTATATAAACACCACAAATCACAAGCGAAATTTATTCGACCCACATCGTCACACACATGTAACACAAGTTCGGATATGACCGACAGTGACAACGCAAAGGTAGAAAAACAAAGAAAAGAAAGCAAAACCGATGAGACAGAGACTACATTTTCGTCAAAAGCCAACCCTACACTGGTTCCTAACAAACCGAAAGAACATATAAATATTGTTTCCGTCAAAACTAGGAAATTTACAACAGTTATGTTTGTAATCACATTGGTATTCGTGTTCAGCTTTTTGCCACATTTAGCATTGTCACTTTGGCGAGCTTTCCAAACAGAATACGAGGGTGAATCACTTTCTGGTGCGGGACTAGTAGCATTTCAAATAGGTTTTCGCTCCTACTTTCTGAATTCTGCACTAAATCCGTTAACTTATGGATTTTTCAATTCAAGGTTCCGCGCATTTTTCTTTAAGAAATGTTGTCCTTGTAGTGGTAGGTTTTCCAAAAGTCACACGGTATCTTCAAGTTCTGGTATAACTTTACACTACCATATGCATTCAAGTACGTCTCATTGATTATTACTTCCCTTTTAAACGATGCCTAGCACATTTATATTTTTCTATCTCAAACCATCTCCTCCAAAGGCCAAAATATGTTGCTTAATTCGTGTGTGTATGAACAACGCCTCACTCTTTACATGTCAGTGAATATATAAGAATTCCATAGTTGGTATCGTGCTTGTTAAAGTGACATTATGCGCATCTTACTGCACATAGTGTATTTATGGTGATAGTTTTATAAAAGCAGAGGAAGATTATTGTCAGCACTTGCTGTGCATTTAAATGCGTTAAATTAATTAACATTGATGCCGCATTAGTATTTGAAGTTGGTGCCTTTAGATATGACGAAGCCCAATATCGGACTGATAAAATGATAGTTGATTGTATCGTTTTTTGATGTTGGTAGAGATTTTGACAGTAGAAGGGAAGCAACTCCTGCATGCAGTTGCACTTTTCTTAAATTGACTCTCCCAGTCAAATAAGAAAATCAATATTTGGAAAGTTATTTTTTCAAGATACTGGTAGCGGGAAGAGTTTGGTGTGTATGGGGTTAAACGCTATTATTTCCTCTACGCTTTTGTACACACACCATTTTCAGCTGGATTTTTACTTGAAAAAAATGCGCATAATGTCACTTTAAGAACTTGGTCGTCAATCAATGTAAAATTTATAAGTTTAAAACTGAAATGAGCTACTAGTATATGAACTGAAAGAAAATATACAGTGCGTAGTCAATAGGTGCACGAGTGAATGATTATTTGTCAGCACTTTGTTGTGAATTAAATTACATAGTAACAATTGAATGAACTTTGACGTCCCAAATTTCTTTTAAGTTCATTTTCTCTGTTGTTATGCTATGCTACGAATTACTATGATAATATTAAAGTGGTATAACCATTCAAAGTAAACATCACAATTTTTAGAAAGACATTTATCACTGATATATTCTCCGAGAAAAATGAATATTGCCAAAGTTATAACAAAAATATATAACTCCGTATGGCAGTTGTATTCCCGTTAAATACAGAGATAATCAATGAAAATGTTTTCTGACCATCTTTGTCAAAAATTGAAATTCCACAGTTTTACATAATTTTTATTTATTTATTAAGGATGTACTGTGTTTTCAGCATTCTTGACCATAACTCAATATGGCCATATTGAATGGTAATATAACTTAAATATAATCGTTCGTTTTATAATGTCCGTGAATTATTGTTATAAAATCTTTGTTAAGTGACCTATAGGCACTTTGGCCGGGTGTTTTGATATAACATATTTATTTGCGCAAACAGTACTCTAGCTATTACAAGCGTATACAATGTATATAACTCATTGAGTGTGACCACCACTGATAATTCCACCAATGCTTTTCATGCGGTACCTTTACAGTACGAAACGTCCTATCGCAGCTTTTATTGCAAGGTAAACAAAATTTGAAACTTTCGTGACTTCGGCATCACGAATATGTTCCTTTCACATCATGTTTCCATAAAGGGCCATCAACCTTCACTTCGAAACAACTTGATTTTTTTATCTAATCTATTCAGACCGTATTATGGACATGTCAAAAGTATTACTACAAACTTTTCAGAAAGGAACACTATTAATGATCAGAATTTGATATTATATATAGTACCGCCAGCGTTTCACTTCCGCGTTTTCGGGAAAAAAACGTTTTTCGTTCGTTTACCATGCGGCAATCGTTTAACCGTGTAACCGTTAAACGAGAATTCCCTTCTGCGCATGCGTACCGTGAAACGAGAATTTACATTTGTGCTTGCGCCGCGTGAAACGAGAAAACGACATCACGCATGCGCATATATATATTCCTCGCCATTTTAGGGCATATTCAGTAAAGCTTTAACCATTCGTTTACATCATTCCCAAGGCTTTACCGTCCAATACGTTCGGTCGAAATAGTGACCATCGTTTCGGAAATGTTCTAACTAAGAAAATGACTGGTCACACTTGTACATTCGATTAAATAAAAAAAAAATGTTTAAATTTACAAATTCGGAACTGTTTAATTCTTAAGTCTGTTTACACTTCATATCTCCATTTTTGGTATTATACACTTGAAGTATCACCAAAATCTTAAATAAATTAAAATGTTACAATTAAATAGATACAATCATGACCAATTAGGCTAGTCCTATAAAGGGGGTTGAGGAGCCGTACAGGTGATGGGCGGAAATTATTCAGCACCTTCACTGTGATTATGATGTAATAAAGAATGATAAAAAATAAAGTATAAACAATAATGTTTTGTCACACTTAGCTAAATAACTTCAGCAAGTAATCAATCAATCAAATAATAGATGTGTCCCTGTATTTTACCGTCGAATAAAATATAGTCAGGAGTTTGGATGCGTAGTATTTTTCGCATCTAAACAGTCCTACGAAATTGTCTAGTTAGGTTGCTGGATTTCAGGGCTTATCAGCAAGGCAAGTCATTCATAACTGTTAATGTCAAATAAAACTCGGGAAATGTAATAACAGCCTCATGTTAATCTTAGAGTTAGCAATATCATGAATGATATTCCTCCACAAAACAGTATGGAACGGCGGAGCTGCCTTCTAATAGTATTTGTTTGTATTTGTTGTATACTGTTCATGTTGTTTTGTAGCAATAACATTATGTTTTGTACATTTCTCATGTTGTTCTGTAGTTAAGACAGTTTGTCCTGTGCACATATCATTTCGTCTTATACATTTGTCAATATTTTATGAACATTAAAATAAGTCGCTCTATAGTTACGACAGTTTGACCTGTGCAAATATTATTTCGTCCTGTAAATTTGTCAATATGTAATGGACATTTTGTAAGTCGACATGTAGTTACGACAGTTTGTCCTGTGCAAATACAATTTGTTAATATGTTATGTACATTTTATAAATCGTTCTGTAGCTACCACAGTTTGCCCTGTACATGTTTCATTTCGTGTTGTACATTTGTCAATATTTACAAATATGTACATTTTCTAAACCGCTCTGTAGCTACGACAAATTATCCTGTGCATGTATCATTTCGTGCTGTACATTTGTCAATACTAGTATGTACAAATATGTACATTTTCTAAACCGCTCTGTAGCTACGACAAATGTCCTGTGCGTGTATCATTTCGTGTTGTACATTTGCCAATATGTACAAATATGTACATTTTCTAAACGACAAATTGTTTTGTGCATGTATCATTTCGTGCGGTAAATTTGTCAATATGTGCATTTCTAAAGTCGTTCTGTAGTTACGACAGTTTGTCTTGTGCAAATATTATTTGTTAATATGCCATGTACATTTTCTTAATCGTTCTGTCGTCACGGAAGCTTGTTTTGCGTATACGTTATTTAATGCTGTTTATTCCGTAAGTCGTTATATACTCTGTGGATACTTTTGCCTTGCAGTTATTTACGGTAACACTGCCTGACATAATTAGGATTGGGCTCGATTAGTAATGACAAATATAGTACTGAAAAAGTAGTATCAGAAGGCAGCTTCGGCGTTCCATAAAATACTTCGTATATTATATAATCGTATAACAAAATTCAACCTTTTATGAAATACAGTACAAATATGCACACATTTTATTTTGAGATCATACTGGTGTAATAAAAAATAACATTTTATGAATATTTGCTTGGTTATTAGTCAAGTTAACGTTTGGCAAAGGACGCCGACAGAGGTGTTTGTGGATTGAAAAGGAACGACAACTCTAGATAGAGATTCCTTTTCTACATGTCTGGCAACACCTCCGTGATACAACGGAGAAATGGTTCATTTAAGCCAGCGTGATTGGTGATAACGTGTGGCAAGTCTGTATCAATAAGTCAAATATCTGTATGTTTCTAGGCAGTTTGTGCAAAAAAAAGCTAAGTTTCCTGAAAATCAACTATACAATGTGACCCTTGTAGTGATAATCTGCTTAAAAACTTGTTTCATATACCCTATTGAATTAAGCCAAAACAGACCGAGTTCAATGGGAAAATGCTTTAGTTGGTTCATGGAAGCATAAATAAACGTCCTGGAACAAACATGTCTTGCACGTGGATATTTGCTCATATTGATAGCGCAGTACTGAATTACGTTAAAGTTCTTAATTATGAGAAAAATATTATTGTAAATTAGGTATTTTTCGCATGACGAAAATTTCCCGATTTGAGAGCAGACATATTTCTCCGCTGACCTCCAAAATGAAATCTCTAATAATAAATCTATGTTAAAAGAATCTTTAACGATATTTTTAAATTAGAGAAATTGATAATTGCGAAAATAGAGTAAATTAGATCATCGGGAATATGACGCAGTTTACAGTATCAAGTCTAAAATGAAATAATAATGTGAAAGTGCGAATACCTACTGCTGTCTACATGTTTTTCAGCAATGTCGTGACAACCAAAAGTGAACTTATGACCTCATATGGGAATCGGGAATATTTTTAGATCAGGAAGACATGCTAGCGTTGCCGTTCTTGATCTTGAAATTTCAGATGACCTTTCAGATAAAATAGCTAGTTCTAATTCAGCAGAATTGCCGCTCTATATTCTGTGATTAAGATGGGTTGATTCAAACGGTCCTCATCAGAGCCGTTTCTAGCCTTTTGGAATACAAACAAGAGGCCATAACATGCCAGTATCCTTCTACTTGTCTGACTTGACTGTTCTGAGTAAGTTTTGTGAAAATCTTTTGCAATGCTATTAAGGAAAAGCTAACAGAGTTATCTGTGACTGAGATCCACTGCCCCCCCCCAAAAAAAAAAAAAAAAAATAGGGACCATCTACTCTATAAGACCAACCATTCTAATAGTATGATATTTGAAGACTGTGGGTGTTATAGATCTCAATATAGATTGAGTGGAAAAGATTTTCAAAGTTTGGGTCACTGTGACCTAGACCTTTGACCCATTGACCCTAAAACAATATAGATTATCTACTCAGTAAGACCAATCATCCTATGAAGTTTGAAGACTGTGAGTCAAATAGATCACAATATATGGAGCGGAAAATACTTTAAAAGTTCGGGTCATTGTAGCCCTTTCCTTTGACCCACAAACCCAAACATAGATAGGGATCATCTTCATGTTACAGGGAACCTTCAGAGCAAGTTTGATGACAGTTGAATGAAAACTGTGACCCGTAGAGCGTTATCAAAACTTTCTGCTGTCAGACAAGCGGCTTTTCTGTCCTGGGTCCCGGTTGTCCGCAGGCTAGCCGAAATGTTGAGGGCCAAAAATTAAAACGAATAAATATTGTACGAAAGTCCGGTTTTACCTACCCCAGACATTTTAGATCTATTTGCAGTATTGGGATAACATTTTAATCTTGCTTACTTTAAAAGTGCGCTGTTAATGTGTTTTATTTTTATTTGTATGCACATGTATTACCTCGTGGAGTAGCCTCAATATTTCGACTGCAAGACAGAACAATTTTACTGATATTACATCTAGTCTGCCTTTGCGAAGGGCGGCCATCGTATGTAGCAAAAAGCACTTGCGTGCAATTAGTTGGGCTATTTGTTGAGGTACGCAATAAAACTCCCATAGTCTATTTCATAAAGTTTTGGGAAAGTTTCATCAATTAGTGTACACCTAGCTCCGCCATTTACCAAATGGCACTTTAATATATATTTTATCCGATACTGCTTCTGTTATGACTTTAATTTTTTCTTTCCACGTTCGGAACGTGACGTCAGAATCAAATAAAGACTGATCGCATGCGCCCCTATTTGACCTTTTCAATGAAAGAACGGAGGGGAGGAGTTAACCGATATCTACATGCTCTATTAATAGTTTCAGATTCGCCTTTGTGTGACGTAAGATTGTAATTGTATTGATTGCTAAAATAGCGAACGGGCAAAGCCAACTGCAACGCGTTGTATTTCAGGGAATGGAGACTTGTGCAATTTGCAAGAAAGCCGTTGTAAAAAGTCAGTCAGTTTCATTTATTGGTGAGAAGGGGAGCAATAATATAAACGTAACAAGCACTGCAAGGGGTGATGACACCAAGACTGAGCCAGGACAGCCCGTTCACAAGGAATGCCGTCGGGATTATATTCATCACAGAAATATAGTAAATTAAATACAGACAGGTTCTGAACCAGCCAGAGCATAACGCTCCACACAATCGTTTGAATTTAGAAACAAATGTTTGTTTTGTACATCAGACGCTAAAGTAATACACAGAAAAAGTAGTTATGATGTTTTTCCTGTTAGAACACTTGACTTTCAGAAAACTATTATAAAAAATTGTAATGAAAGAGGTAACGAATGGGCAACTTTTTTTGCGAATCTTCAACTTCGCTAGTCTAAAAATCTTGCGAAAAAATAATTTCACATAGATTGAGTTTCAGATATTTCACCTTTAGTGAACTTTAAATTAGCTCTCAAATTGTGGTGACAAAACAAGGTTCTTCACACTGTCTGAAATTAAAGAATGAATCGTCGAATAATACTTTCAAGATATTTTTTCAAACTGCTATGTAGAATTTTACTTTACAGTTTGTGATGTTGCTTCTAACCATTATAACATTTTATGTTATATCATTTTGGAGAATTTATTTGTTTTTCATTGGAAACTGTGAAATATTTCTGTTTATTTTGTAGGTGGTGCGCATACATGTCCAAGCCCAGCGGACTGCCACGGCCATGGCGGTCACCATTGTCAAGGAAACTGGGAATGCAATAATGACGGCCATTGTCATTGCTTGCACCATCATGTGGTAACGGTGGCCCAGGCGGAAATTAATACACATCGTATCCTGTGAAATACACTGCTTAGATAAAATGAATAAAAAGTATTTAAATATCAATACATAATTTTCATTTTTGTATAATAGATAATACTGAAAACGTTGATACAGTTTTGTTCTTGTCCGTACGTCCGAATCTTGTTGTCCGCACTGCTCCTTAACAAACTGACCTAGAGTTATTAAACTGCATTATTGGGATGACAACTTGCGCACTTTTGTTTTAGTTTTAATAAGGGACCACTAAGACTTAAGTTATGACCCTTGACTTCGTTAAAATTATGGCATGTTAATGAACTGCTCCTTTACAAATAGACATAGAGGATGTGTTTTTGGGATAAACAGTTATGCACCTGGCTCTAGTTTTATATTGCACAAGTAACACCGCGGTTATTACCCTTGACTTAGTCAAAATTAGGTCGTTTGTGGCATGAGCAACTCAAGAAGTAGTAAAGGGATTTTATTGATACTTCACATATTGATAACGGACATTGAGAGGGTGTAATGACAAATAACCATAACTCTAGCTCCAAACAATTGTAACTGTGCTTTTAATTATCTCGCTTCTTCAAATATTCTTTTCCGTAGCAGATCTCGAAAGTTATGCCAGGGATCGGGTTGTTATTTTGATATTTCGCGCAGTGATAGAGGGCACTGAACGTTAGTGCAGATATAAGGAAGCATAACTCTAGCCTTGTCTGTTTGAATTATCTCCCTTCATCGATATAAAATTAAGCTTGTAGCGAACATAGCTCATAAACCGTCCATCAGTAACAGAAAAGTTATACATATCTGCACTTGTTTTATGACAAAGTGGGGACATCCGTGTCCTATGGACACAATTCTAGTTTTTATTGTTCTTATATGCCTTTCCTTGATTTCAAGTGAACCTCGAGCCTTGTTGTCAGATTGCTTGTGTTTCACAGAGCACAGTACATCGGTTTAGTACGCTGTTTGGTCCTCTACGAATAAGATAGCAAAACAAATTATGTCGGTAATGGAGGCACATTTCAGTGGAATTTAAATGGACAGTTCCTGCATTTAGCAAACTATATTCTCCAAACTTTAATCAGGGGTGTAGCTGCTTTAAGGCACTTAAGATATACATCAGTACAAATATGAGATGACGCTCTTATTTCCTATGAGGCTTTCAATAAATGTAAATGAAATTATATAATAGGTTTTTATACGAAACGAGAAAAGTAAAAACAAGCAAGAAGGTAGCGTATCGCGATAAAAGGCAATATATCACTGAAAATCAGACGTGAAATATACAAATATTCTATAATGTAAATCTAAAAGAAGACATGTATCTATTTTACTTACAAAAAGTCATTTCTAATTACGTGTAGTTTTCGCGACGTTTGTCGTTCAGATGCTTTGTAATAAATCACCAAGTCATTCGGCATCTAGACTCCACACAATGATATACTAACCGGCACATCACGCAAAATTAAAATATATTTCCTATAAAAAAAAATGTGTTAAAGTAACGTGTTCAACATCTAAACCCAATAAATTGAGTTGAATTATAACGTAGATCCTGGGTAATCTGGTGTAACGAAAATTGAAATACAAAAACATGTCGAACGAAAACACAAGACAACAAATAGAAAGATTTAGGTACAATGCTAGTGAGATTTAGGTACATGTACCAAGGTCAAAAACATTTAAAGTTTGACAACGAAACACCAAATGGCGACCGTACCGGAATCATGGTTTTGAACAAGCAGAAAAAAACGGCACATATAATATAACGCCGTTCTCAGCGTATTTGATATCGCTGAACTTACAGGGAAGACCATCGGTCGTGTCCGTTGTTTAAAAACTGAACTACATTCATATGAATTATTTGCCCCTGAATGTTATTGTTTGATTGATATTGAAATAGCAAGTACATGTATAGTAACTTAAAAGATATATCATAGTCCTAAAACATTATCCATAACCATATTACATGTCATCTTTTGGGGGATATCAATTTCATCTCGAAACCGTCTAAGCAAAATTAACAATAGGAAATGTAGATAAATCTATGTATAAGTTGGATATACTGATTGCATTTAAATGTTTTGTGTTTTACTTAAAATCATGACTAATAGTATGTGGATTCGTTGTCACGCAAAATACTTAAATATTTTTCTTCCTGAAACAGAATTTGCATATTACATCAGCAATACTTTATAAAAAAGGTGCGGTTTGGATGTTGCATATTTATTAAAAGGTTTTACTTAAGTAGGTGAAATAACAACAAGTCTACTCTTATATTGTTGAACTTCTACTTCAGTGAATTCTCGACGATAAAAACTTCGTAACGTTATTGTGTGAATTATTTGTACGTTTTCCTTCTTACAATAATTGCAAAAAGCTTCACATTTGACATTGCATTTCTCATTTGACTGAACAATAGAGCCGTGTCAATATAAATTTAGTGTGATTTGCAGGTGGATATTTATTTACATTTTTAGATTGACTTGAAACATTGACTTATTTCTGGAATAAGTGTAGCAGAAACCATGATCGGGAACTTTTAAGGTTTTCTGATATAGTATTTATTTAATGCGTGAAAGGTGTTTTAGTTATAACAAGAAAGATTGTTTACTTGAAAGTTCGTAAGTTTGAAAGAAATGAATAATACAACGATAGATGCAGATGTATTGCTTGTGGCTTTAAATGACAAAAAAGCACTGTCGATGGTTCCAGTGATCGTTTATTTGGTGATTTTGATGCTTTGTGGAATTGTTGGAAATGTTCTTGTGTGTTACTACTATGGATGCAAATCAACTCGAAGTTCCAACATTGTCTTTATTGTTGGAGTGGCCGCATATGATCTTATATTGTGCACTGTATCGATTCCAATTGAAATTGTTGACATACGATTTTTCTACAATTTTCCTTACATTGGAGCGTGTAAAGTTATGAGGTTTGTGACCTACTTCGCAGCTGTTGGTAGTGTGTTTACGTTGTTGGTTATTTCCTTTGACAGGTACCGAAAGATTTGCAGGCCTTTGAAAAGGCAATTGAAAGTAAGAGAGGCCAAAATAGCATGTGGAATTTCTGTGCTATTTTCAGCAGCGTTCTCCTGGCCTGCTGCAGTTTTTTACACGTCAGTGCCTGTGGATATTTTTACAGATGATGGCGTAAAATTACAAGGTTTCGACTGTACCACAACAAGGGAAAAGTCTTATAAAATGTATTTGTGGATATTTAATGGGTTCTTCCTCCTATGCTTTTTAATATCTACTGTCATTCTTTTCGTCATGTATGGATTCGTTGGAAAAGCTTTATATAAACACCACAAATCACAAGCGAAATTTATTCGACCCAAATCGTCACACACATGTAACACAAGTTCGGATATGACCGACAGTGACAACGCAAAGGTAGAAAAACGAGGAAAAGAAAGCAAAACCGATGAGACAGAGACTACGTTTTCGTCAAAAGCCAACCCTAAACTGGTTCCTAACAAACCAAAAGAACATATAAATATTGTTTCCGTCAAAACTGTGAAATTTACCATAGTTATGTTTGTAATCACATTGGTATTCGTGTTCAGCTTTTTGCCACATTTAGCATTGTCACTTTGGCGAGCTTTCCAAACAGAATACGAGGGTGAATCACTTTCTGGTGCGGGACTAGTAGCATTTCAAATAGGTCTTCGCTCCTACTTTCTGAATTCTGCACTAAATCCGTTAACATATGGATTTTTTAATTCAAGGTTCCGTGCATTTTTCTTTAAGAAATGTTGTCCTTGTAGTGGTAGGTTTTCCAAGAGTCACACGGTATCTTCAAGTTCTGGTATAACTTTGCACTCCCATATGCATTCAAGTACGTCTCACTGATTATTATTTCACTTTCACATTTATATTTTTTCTATCTCAAACCATCTCCTCCAAAGGCCAAAGTATGTTGCTTAATTCGTGTGTGTATGAACAACGCCTCACCCTTTACATGTAAGTGAATATATTAGAATTCCATAGTTAGTATCGTGCATGTTAAGAACTTGGTCGTCAATCAATGTAAAATTTATAAGTTTAAAACTGAAATGAGCTATATGAACTGAAAAATAAATATACTGTGCGTAGTCAATAGGTGCACGAGTGAATGATTATTTGTCAGCACTTTGTTGTGAATGAAATTACATAGTAACAATTTAATGAACATTGATGTCCAAAATTTGTTTTAAGTTCATTTTCTCTGTTGTTATGTACGGAAGCCCAATAGTGCCACTTTGTTTGTTTTTTTAATTGATTTTTTCAACATAACTTAGTTGAAAATTCAAGATAGTAAGTTGAATATTCAAGATACTAAGTTGAAAATTCAACTTACTAAGTTGAATATTCAACTTACTAAGTTGAATATTCAAGATTCTAAGTTGCATTTTCAACTTACTAAGTTGAAAATTCAAGATACTATGTTGAATATTCAAGATGCTAAGTTGAAAATTCAACTTAGTAAGTTGAATATTCAAGATACTAAGTTGAATATTCAAGATGCTAAGTTGAAAATTCAAGATACTAAGTTGAATATTCAAGATACTAAGTTGAAAATTCAACTTACTAAGTTGAAAAATCAAGATACTAAGTTGAAAATTCAACTTACTAAGTTGAAAATTCAACTTACTGATTTAAGTACTTAGAATCTTGAATTTTCAACTTAGTAAGTTAAATTTTCAACTTAGTAAGTTGAATTTTCAACTTAGTATCTTGAATATTCAACTTAGTATCTTGAATATTCAACTTAGTAAGTTGAATTTTCAACTTAGTATCTTGAATATTCAACTAAATAAGTTGAATATTCAACTTAGTATCTTGAATATTCAACTTAGTATCTTGAATTTTCAACTTAGTATCTTGAATATTTAACTTAGTATCTTGAATATTCAACTAAATAAGTTGAATATTCAACTTAGTATCTTGAATATTCAACTTAGTATCTTGAATTTTCAACTTAGTATCTTGAATATTTAACTTAGTATCTTGAATTTTCAACTCAGTAAGTTGAATATTCAACTTAGTAAGTTGAATTTTCAACTTAGTATCTTGAATATTCAACTAAATAAGTTGAATATTCAACTTAGTATCTTGAATATTCAACTTAGTATCTTGAATTTTCAACTTAGTATCTTGAATATTCAACTTAGTATCTTGAATTTTCAACTTAGCATCTTGAATATTCAACTTAGTATCTTGAATATTCAACTTAGTAAGTTGAATTTTCAACTTAGTATCTTGAATATTCAACTTACTATCTTGAATTTTCAACTTAGTAAGTTGAATTTTCAACTTAGTAAGTTGAATTTTCAACTTTGTATCTTGAAAATTCAACTTAGTATCTTGAATTTTCAAAAAAATTATGTTGAAAAAATCCATTTAAAAAAACAAAGTGGCACTATTGGGCTTCCGTAGTTATGCTATGCTACGAATTACTATAATAATTTTAAAGTGGTATAACCATTCAAAGTAAACATCACAAATTTTAGAAAGACATTTATCACTGATATATTCTCCGAGAAAAATGAATATTGCCAAAGTTATAACAATAATATATAACTCCGTATGGCAGTTGTAATCCGATTAAATACAGGGATAATCAATAAAAATGTTTTCTGCCCTTCTTTGTCAAAAATTGAATTTCCACACTTTTACTTATTTATATTTAAATTAAATGATAGAAATAACTAGATAAAATTCATTTTTTACATATTTTTTAAGTATGTACTGTGTTTTCAGCATCATTCTTGACCATAACTCAATATGGCCATTTTGAATGGTAATATAATCGTTCGTTTTATTATGTCCGTGAATTATTGTTATAAAATCTTTGTTAAGTGACCTATAGGCACTTTGGCCGGGTGTTTTTATATAACGTATTTTTTTGCGCAAACAGTACTCTTGCTACTACAAGCGTATACAATGTATATAACTCATTGAGTGTGACCACTACTTATAATGCCACCAATGTTTTATATGCGGTACCTTTACAATACGTCCTATCGCAGCTTTTATTGCCAGGTAAACAAACTTTGAATAAAGGAGTTCAGCCCTTTCGTGACTTCGGCATCACGCAATATGTTCCTCTCTCATCATGTTTCCATAAAGGGCCATCAACTTTCACTTCGAAACAACTTGATTTTTTTATCTAATCTATTCAGACCGTATTGTTGACATGTCAAAAGTATTACTACAAACGTTTCAGACAGGAACGCTTTACTGATCAGAATTTGATATTATATACAGTACCGCCAACGTTTCACTTCCGCGTTTTCGGGAGAAAAACGTTTTTCGTTTGTTTACCATGCGGTAATCATTTAACCGTGTAACCTTTTAACGAGAATTCCCTTCTGCGCATGCGTACCGTGAAACGTGAATTTACATTTGCGCATGCGCCGCGTGAAACGAGAAAACGACATCACGCATGCGAATATATATATTCCTCGCCATTTTAGGTCATATTCACAAAAAACATCATTTTGCACACTGCAAGGATTGACTATTTTTCCTACAGTTTTCATATGTTGGTATTTTGAACTTCCCTCATCACTGCATGCTTGTGACACTTAATATTCTCATCATACTCGTAGGCATGATTTCTACAAAAAATAAAAAATAACAGTATGTCAATTTGCATAGAAAAACAGAATAATTTGCTACCAGCAGAGTAAAGATTCAAAACTATGATAACATTATTAAGATAAAAATGTGTACAAAGACACAGTGTCTCAGGTAACAAAGCCAAGTATAAGCTATTAAGAACAATTTCCACTGCTTTCTCATATTTATGATAGATTTAGCAAAAAAATCAGTGACGATCCCTTCTTTCGATAGTGCTAAAATTTCGTTGGATTTGATTTTTAAATAACACGGTTCAACTATGCTTTGGGTCAGTGCTATATGACAGAAACATTTGGATCTACACTACCTTGCTTTGTGATACTGTTGTTTATAAGGTTATGTAATCTTACATAACATACTGATAAGAAGGATTTCAATACTGCCTGGGGCAATCAATATTTTTTTAAGTGCAACAATAAGAATTTAGACGTCTCATATTTCAACAACAGGACCTTTATAAAACAGAGGAACAAAATAAAAATGAATTATAATCATGTTTTCATGATAAAATTGGTGTAGGCTCATGAACTAGTATGTATTATTCTTTGAAGGTTATTTAAATTTTGTCTGCTAATAAGAGATAATTCATGAGAGTTATTTCTCACATTATTTCTAAAAGTAAGCATCGTTCTTGACATTCATGTATTATGGTCAATCGGAACTTTATAACTTGAAAAGTCAAAATAAATATATACCATTGTCTTCATCTAAATAATATTGGGAATAAATTACACCTACCATTAAATTTATTAAAGGCCCTGTGTTGAAAAAGAACACAATGAAATGGTGTTTACTACAATGTCATGTACTGCACAATTTTATGACAATACTGGTCATTACTCAGTTTTTAATGCCCCTCAGCGGATTATCATACTGTCTGTCAAACTGATCTAGAAAGGGGACAAGTACAAGCATCATCTTGCTTTCTAATTGATTTATAGTTTATACTAATTTATTTTAGGCTGATTATGAAACAAGTTATCCAACTTATATTAATCACTCTCGACACCTCATTCCTGATGCCATCCATCGCCGTGAGGGTTTGGGAGCAGAGAGGCCAGTTTCCCTTTTAATGCTGAGCGCCAAGCAAGGGAGCTACTGGTACCATTTTTTACGTCTTTGGTATGACGCGGCCAGGGAGCGAACCCACGACCTCCCGCACTCGAAGCTTTACTAGTGAATTCTAGTAAATGTACATTTAGAAACCGCCAATCAGCAACAGATCAAAAGTATTTTGTTCATTTATATGTGAGCCAGGTGCTTGACAATTTGAAACACTCTTTTAAAAAGCTATAAAAAAACACCCGTCATTCAAATTTTAGAAATAAATCTTTAATAGTGAAAATAAGGGATGTAGTAATAAGGCAAGAAAAAATATTCAAATCAAAATTCATAACTGCATAATGTTAACATGGTTAAAGGAAACATATGAATTCAATTTCTCCTGAAAATGAGTTAAATTAAATTATTAGCTTCATTTCACAATGTTTTACACTAATAAAAATTGATCTATTTTTCTCATACAATTAAAATGCTCGTATTAACAAAAAAAGGTTGTTTTTTTTATTTGTTTTGTTGTCATGGTAATAATTGAGATAATCTGAAACATCAAAAACTTTCAGAAATTAACATTTATCGCTGCATTATGTGCATAAGAAACATCTTTTAACCGTTACCACTCTGGTAGAAAGTGTTCCCGCCTTTGTTTCCAGCGCAGATCATGATCATTCTGCCCGGCAGGCACCCCCTAATATTTTCGTTTGAAAGTTTTTAATAAAAACTGAGAAAAAATTATTACTATCTTTACCTAATTTGACTTGACAGCTACTATACCGAGGGTTTTTCACAGAGATGACGTCATATTCACCAGTAATCAAGGAGGCCTGAAAAGAATTATGTAAAACTTGAAATTTTGACACACTGATTAGCAATCCCCATACACGTAATTGCCATGCGTATTTAAGCTGGAAATGATGGCATGGCTTCCCACAACTTTGTTACGGGGGTATAATAAACAGAATTCTGATGTGATATAATATCAATTCTGCAACATCCCTAACCATGGTAAAAATGAAAGTTCTGATGACAATCCATGACAAAAGTTTTGAGTCCCAGGAGCACACTGAATACTCTTCATGCTCTTCTATAGAAAAATGAATTTACAGGTAGAATAATTAATGATAGAACAGTGTCTGATGTATACTTTCCTTTCATTCCTTTGCCGCTACCTCACTTAACACATTCTCAGAACACGTTTCCTATTTTTTGCAATATCATCGTAAAAAATAACGCGCTATACATGTACAAGTATAATGTATTGCAGTACTTTTGATTTACAAATAAAAAGCAATGTAAGGAATGTTTTTCGTACAAATAATTGCCTGTTTCACCGGTAAGGGATTGCTCTTTGTAATGTAAATGCTACAAGTAATTTTAAATACAAAGTGCTCCAGGGACTATAAACTTTGGGGGGCATTTTAAACGCCTGGGACATTCCAAATAAGAGGTTTTGATTTTGGTTCAAATTAATATGTGGCTACCATTTTCACTTTGAGGCTTAAAGGTATTTTTTGCTGCAGCATCATTGAATAATGAAGACAAAACATAATTATGATGGCAACATGACTGTAACGACTAACTGAAAATACTGGGTTTTATAATCAGTTGCTACTACGACATGCAACTGAGGCTCCCTGATAGAAAGTGAATTTAGTCCACCTGGGCACGTTCCTTTCTTGGGCCAAGTAGGGTCGGAATTTTGTTTCCTTTTTTTAAATGCATCATCAAAATTCATATCAATATTGTAATATTTGAAACACTATTCGGTTGTCATGGTTGATCACCAAAACTTAGTAAAAACCGTAAAAACTTAGAAACAGATCTAAACGAAAGTCGCATGATTTACATGCTTGCAGATCTCTGTAAATATTTACAGGTACAGTACAACTTCTTGAACTGGAGCATCAATAACTCGACTTCACGTGATAAATCGAGATATCTTGTTAGTCAGGTCACACCTTTGCCAGCGCATCTACATTTTTGACATGTCACGAGCATAATTTCTATTTTTAATTGTCACTGAGAGTTTGTTTAATGCCGATCAATTTTTCAGTGGCTCAACTGTATAAAATATTCATCTAAAGTCTACAACTAAAGTAACTTATCATTTGATTCAATGAAACAAAAATAAAGATAAACTCAGTCTGAGAGTTCCATGTATGGTGGACAGAAATTTAATTAACATTTCATTACATTAGTAAAAAATTTGAAATAGAATTTAATCAATTAATATTTTCATTTTCTAAATGACAATACATCATGAAACACGTGCAACATAGAATGACCGTTGTAAAAAAAAACTACATCGTAAGACACTGACGGTTGGCGACACCGCTATGCTGAATACATCACTTATAGAACGTAGGGGTGTCAACAATCCTTGGTGTCCGACTATGAATCATTTGCAGACGCACTGAAAATCTTTATTTCGTTAGTTCCAGACGAAGCTAGCCTATAAATTGTGAGAAAAACATGAGCGCTTATGACAACTATTACCATGATTGCCGATCCGTTTGTTTGATAGTGAATTAATATTTCGGCCTCTTAATCTGAGTTTTTTCAAGGAAAAAAAGTTAAAATGTACAGTCAATCAGGCATAACAATTTCTTAACACTTATGTAAATTATAAATAACTGCAGTAGCGGGTATATTTTGCTGTCTATGGGTGAAGTTGGCACATTGGCATATAATATTATATAATCTTAGTAACAATCTTGCTCAGTTTACATTCGAAGTGGAAATAATGAGTTAAGGCAGAGAAGCGCATAAGATGCAGAAGAACCACCAAGTCAAGGCAAAAGGGAACTAACAACGTAATAGGTCCTCCGTGTATCGATATTAATTACACGCATTTGATATGATAAAGAGAAAAAAAAATGAAGGCAAGTTTCATCAAACATGCCATAAAACATTGAGTTAATACCTGGAGATTTTTGCAAAAATCCCCGGGTTTTTGGACAACTCACTGGTAGATATATGTTTTTAGCAGGAAACCATGCATTTTAAAGCTTTGAGGAGCATGGGTCACAAATCATCACGATTTTGTTTAATTTAAAATGAATTTAAACATGCATATGAGTCAACAGTTAAGACCGAGTTTTCACCTTCTACTGAATGAAGAAATGAACGCGACTTAATAATCCGATTGGTTAACTGGTAGGAATGTCATTGATTAAAAATTTTGTATCGAAATATCGACGATACAGCGATATATCATACATGGGCGTAAAAAGTCACTGACTACATATTCTACCAAATATCTTGAGTTTTTCTTTTGTACTAAACATATGGTTCTGGCCTATAATATATATCAACCCTTGCAGTGCTGAACTGTTTTTTCCTATTATGTTGATAAGATTTGCGAACATGTGCGAATCACAATAACACCTTTAATATAAACATCTAGATGGTGGAGCATTATTATAATGAACGTGTACATATGTGAAAAAATAAATTAATGAAATGATATTTTTACGGGTCATAAGCTAATTAATACAGCATCGGGAGGGAAATGAATAGAAAAAAGTGTTTTATTCCTATAAAATTTAATCACAAAAAATACAATTTTCAATAAAACAGATACCATATAACACATCATACACAGCAATCATCAATAGCAGTAAGCTCTGTATCAGAAACAAACATTTTTTTTTTCATGTATGCTGGACTATTCGAAGTGGTTGCCACACAAGGGGGTGTGGGGATTAGAAGAGAAATTGTAATTGTATTTATGCTAAGTGTCACTAAGATTTGAACTGAAGTTGTAAACATAATTATAACAAGAAAACAAATATCCCTTTCTTGAGATGAAAACAACAAGATTAACACTCAATCTTACTTGTACTTTTGTACTGGACAAGTGAACATAATAATTAAAGTATATAAACATTATTGAGTACCGATTTCAGTTATGTATAGATGTACCATTAGATTGGACCCAACCTAAATTCAAACACTTAAAATGTTTCCGGGAGTTTTTTTATCTGATCAACTTAATATCTTGGATTTAAATAGAAGTGCAAAAATACAGCAAATCACAAATGATTTCTTGCTAGTCACAGTGAAAAATGTTCAGTTTTGTTATTGCGGAAACGGCAAACTCTATTGTGTTAGATAAGTAGCTTCAAGTGTTTCTGAAAATCGAGGAAGAGTCTCAGTTAAGCGTTGTCATTTCAAACTTAAGTTAGTTCAGGAAATCACTTTTAAAAGTCAAATATCATAAATTGTATCAACGACTGTATTTAGTAGGGGATTTATTTAGTCTTCTTTGCATTCACTAAGAAAGCTTTTTTCGCGAGATCCGGTTCCGGTTCATGTGTTTGAGCAGACGGGTTTTCATTCTTAAATTTTACGTGTAACAATACATCCAAAATTACTCAAAATAGAAAACCATTTTTTTTTGTTTTTTTTTTAAGATATGTAACAAAACAGTGATAATGTTTTAGTAAGGTAGTGAAAACAAATGTTTTGAAAGTACATCCGGCGCAAAGCGCCTGCATTTAAATGTCTTAGCGGTAAAGCAAGTGCTTCAATACGTCATCGCACGTGAATAATGACCTCGAGTAGACGGTTTTTTTCATTCTTCAAGGTCTGGTGTAACAATGCAGGCGAAATTACCGAGAATCGATAACCAACTGGGTTTTTCGTGCACTACCGTACTTTCTGTTGTCTGTTTATTTCTGATCAATAACAACATAGCTATTTATTTGATAAAATTGGAAAGAAAACATTACTTACAGACCGTGATCGAGCTTTTATCACCTGAACAACTACATACGTACTTGGTGTCATAATCGAGAGATACATGGTAGGTGAGTGTTTATCAATGATCAGATAGATCTAGTCTACTTAGCCGTTTCTTTGCCTTTGTAAATTGTAGTGAAATGCTTTGAACACATCTGCAATGGTTGGTGCACTTCTGTATCAGTGTATGATATGTTTTCTAGCAGAATGAATTTAAGTAAGGTGGTGTGTAACACCAACTTTACGCTAAGTCTTTGTTTTGATTAGATCTAGCATTCCAATTTTCTAAATTCATTTTTGAAGGACCCGCTGGTTATATTACCAAGATGGTGTTGTTCTTAGAAACTGGATGCCAAGTAAAATAGGTCAGAATCCGGACTTAATCCGCATGGACACTTACATGTAGCTGCATACAGTATACTGGACCAAATTCATGAAGGGCAATATCTCGGGAACCACCACTGCTGTCTTCGGTACATGTTTTTGTTTGACGCTAAGTATCAACTTTCAATTTTACGTATATGTTAGTGTTCATCCGAGATGTTCTATGGAAATTAGAAGTGTCGACGGGAGCGATAGCGACAGGAGACACTTCTAATTTCTATAGAACATTTTGGGATGAAAACTAACATATTTAGTGGGCGGGTTTATTTGACCTTATTAATATGCATGCAACACATTACGTCACTCGGTCTAGTGACAGGCGCTCCATGTAAACTTGTGACACAATCTATTGTACATGTGTGCTGTCAATTTAGCGTGTAAATCACAAAATGGCGGTTTTGACATTCTTGACTCCGATTTTGATCTAAATGCACTGTTTTCGTCTTCGTGTTTTGACGAAATTTCCGATGAAAGCGATGGTACAACTAGTACACAACTTCTTACGATCAAAACTCAAGATTTGATACCTGGTATGAATTTTTTGTATTTTATCTCGCTAGCAATAGATTCTTTGTTGAATAGATCTATATTCGAAAGTCATATTTTTCTTTATTTTTATGGACAGACTAGCAGGTTGGTTATAAAGCTATATTTAGTAACGTAACTAAATAAAGTAACCGTTACTAATTTCAGTTATGAAATTATGAACAGGTATTTGTGGTTTCATTCTTCTATTTGTTTTTGAGTATTATTCTTTAAATATTCAATTCTGGTTGATGTAAAGAGAAAATCTGCTGTTGCATTTATTGCAAATGAAGTGTAAACAAAGATCCAAAAATAATTTTCCTCAATTTGCAAAAAATGCAATGGTGAAGGTTTTTGTTTCAACGAGCATTGTGAAATGTGTTCACTGCCAATGTACTTTAATGCAATAATGCCCGCAATATATTTAACAATGTGAAATCAGGCTATTTTTCACAATTATGTTACTGTATTTAGTTACGTTTACCGTTACTAAATATAGTATTATAACCAACCTGACTAGTAGCTGAATTTATAATTTATCAATTTTGAAAGTTGTGTTTATTTTGCTTTTTTCCAATTGTTTGGATTAATTAAAAAATCGGATTTTCCTTACACAAGGTAAGATTTTTTGTTAGTAATAA
This sequence comes from Saxidomus purpurata, assembly GCA_022818135.1. NCBI lineage: Eukaryota > Metazoa > Mollusca > Bivalvia > Venerida > Veneridae > Saxidomus > Saxidomus purpurata. The sequence goes on from JAFMSR010000017.1 coordinate 28,967,229, forward strand.
AATGCTTCGGAACGTATTTTATTTGCTTTAAACCGCTAGTCCCCAGTCAATATGTATTTGTGTTTACACATGTTTGCCCCTTTCACTCCTGGACTTGCGCAGTCACCAATAAAGGTCGAAGGTAAAGATAGGCGTTGGATCGCTGACGTCACACGCTTTAGACACGCATTGCATACATAATTAAGTACTATGTGTGCATATTAAGTACTATGAAAATAAGCAGCCCGATTTTTATCAAGCAAACTGATTTACCCTCTCTACAGAAATTAACACTTGCGAAAACGAGAAAATACTGTATTTTCATTGAACGACAAATAAAGCTGCCCACTAAATTTCCTTAACTGAAATAACTAGTAGACAGGTAGTTTATTAGCCGTTCGGCACTTCTATCTGTGAGACGTGAAGAGAAAACGAGCCATTCTGGTGCAAACGTAAAGTATATAAAGTAATTTGTCATGTAGGTTTTGACGTGAAGCGTGGTGCAGGGGTTAGCACCCTGGACTGATAATCTAGAGAACCGCGGTTCGAATCCCGGCAGTGGAGGCCGATTTTCCATGACAACCTATTTCCTTAACTAGATTTTCTATTTTATACAATTGTATAAATAGTACATGATAATCTTATTTAATTAAGAAATGATAACTGTCTCTGTGTATTGTATCATTCAATGAAATATAGTCAGTAGTTCCCCTGTGTAGTAATTAAATTACGAGCGCATAGCACAAGTCATGTATTTTCCGTATCCGAACAACTGACTAATTTTTATTGATTTCAAGAAAGTATAGGGAACAGTTTATCCTTCGATTCTTATACATCATTTTCTTTGAAAACTATCCCGAACTTTATTGAAAACATAGCAGTCATCATGATAACTTTCAAATGCGAAATGTGATTGGACACGCTTGTTAACACGGGTTGCGTCATTTACAGCACGTTGTCCTGGGAATAAAAGGTGTTTTTTAATCATAAAATAGATTATAGCTAACATGTACAGACTTTTCCCTAAATGTTTATATAAGAAAAGCAGCTGCCTGTGAATTTTTTGCATTTGCGACTCTTAATATAAGTTATGAATTGTACCTGTATTTTCAATTTCCAGGCTATGGTACTGTGGATCTTACTTGGATAGAATGGATACTGAACAACCTTTCAAAGACGCACCTCAAATAAAATTGATTTTTAACAACATTTCATAGATTTTATGACAATTGAGAAGTTCTAAGAAAGTGTACATATTTATAAACTCTTAATCAGTTGAAATAAATAAATGAATAAATTGAATCTGTAAAAAATGACAATAAAGCTTTGATCTTAATCAAACGCTCTTCCATGACTCATCCTGAAATGAATAGTGAAGTTAAGCCATATCTTGATACTGGACTGTAGTGATCCAAGACCAGCTTGCAATTTCATCAAATGCATTTTTTGTTGTTTTCAAATTGATTTACATGTATATACGATCTGCAGAAAATGTGAAAATTCAGAAATAAATAGAGGTAAAGTAGCCTTTTAAATCAGTGTTTAATGTCAACTTAAAACAGTCGGAGAACTTAAAATATTTGATGCCATCAAACTTCATCATAGGGAAACTCTGGTTCAAATATGTCCGTCCATCTGTCCGTAAACTTTCCCTTGATAACACTCTACTGGTCACAATTTTCATTTGAATTTTATGAAACTTGCTCAGAAGGTCGCCAGCAACCAGAGATTGGAGTCAGTGAGTCAAAGGTCAATGGGGTTTCCTTGATAGCATTCTACAGGTCAATATTTTCATTCAACTTGCTCTGATACAAAGTTGTCTGCAACATGAAAATGGTCCCTATTCTTTTTTCGGGTCAAAGGTCAAGGTCGCAGTGACCTGTTACTGCCAACTATACAGGCCACGATTTTCGTTCAACTTTCATTAATTTTGCTTCGACGAAAACACTTTAAGTTTGCTTCGACGAATACACTTTAAGTTTGCTACTATCATTCAGTTAGACAAAACTGCAAATTGACGAAAACACACTCGTTGATAAATCCCCATTCTAGGCAGTGCCTTATTTCATATTAATTTCTAACGTCCTAGCAGCACTTCGATTACATTTTATTTTATTGGTGTAACAACATTTGCACAATATCCATGCTTACCTTAACAAATATTCACCTGTTTACATCAAACGATCAGACTTCAACACTCCTGCCACCATCTTTTGCAGCTTTCGTTAAGTGTTTATTGTGCGGAATTCTGCGGGCCTATTTGAGGACCGAAAATGTTCACGAATACATTGGACTTTGCTGTTTAAAATCGATTTTGTCATAATAATTATTAGTACATCTGTTAATTGTTATAAGTAATTGGCAATTTCCCAGACACTACATTTCAATAACAGGCTTCGTACCGCTCTCGGAAACGCATTATGACTATTTTGAAAAACAAAGACTACATTATTCATTAATGAAAGCAAGGTCTTTCAAATAGTATTTGAAAGACCTTGATGAAAGTAAAAACATTTAAACATCGTAGTTCATTGTCTAATCACTTTCCATATTCTAAAAATGAACAATCAGGCCCGCACAATACCCGTAGAATAAACCAGTCCATCCAGCACTTTTGATTGGCTACAGTTCCCGAATATCGTTTCACGGTTAGAGTCACTCTGATTGGCTACACGGATTTTACCAAACTGAAAACGAGAACCGTTTACGGTGCGGTTACCGTTAATCGGTAATCGAGAACTCGCGGAAGTGAAACGATGGCGGTACTGTAACAGAGGCATATAATACATTATAATGACGATTTTGATATTTCTCGTCCTTTTTTGACGAAATGGCAAACTAACCAGTCTGATTACTCTCACTAACAATGTGAAAATGTTTACGTCCTTTATGAATGATATTCCTCCACAAAACATTATGGAACGGCGGAGCTGCCTTTTAATAGTATGTTTTGTATTTGTTGTATACAGACCATGTTGTTTTGTAGCAATAACATTATGTTTTGTACATTTCTCAAGTTGTTCTGTAGTTTGTCAGTTTGTCCTGTGCACATATTATTTCGTCTTATACATTTGTCAATATTTTATGAACATTTAAATAAGTCGCTCTGTAGTTACGACAGTTTGACCTGTGCAAATATTATTTCGTCCTGTACAACTATACAATGTGACCCTTGTAGTGACAACCTGCTTAAAAACTTGTTTCATATACCCTAATGAATTTAGCCAAAACAGACCGAGTTCAATGGAAAAATTCTATTGTTGGTTCATGGAAGCATAAGTACACGTCTTGGAACAAACATGTCTTGCACGTGGATATTTGCTCATATTGATAGCGCAGTACTGAATTTACGTTAAAGTTCTTAATTACGAGAAAAGTATTATTGTAAATTAGGTATTTTTCGCATGACGAAAATTTCGCGATTTGAGAACAGACATATTTATCCGCTGACCTCCAAAATGACATCTCTAATAATAAATCTATGTTAAAAGAATCTTTAACGATATTTTTAAATTAGAGAAGTGGACAATTTGCGAAAATAGAGTAAATTATATCATCGGGAATATTACGGAGTTTACAGTATCAAGTCTAAAATGTAATAATAATGTGAAAGTGCGAATACCTACCGCTGTCATGTTTTTCAACAATGTCGTGACAATCAAAAGTGAACTTATGACCTCATATGGGAATCGGGAATATTTTTAGATCAGGAAGACATGCTAGCGTTACCGTTCTTGATCTTGAAATTTCAGATGACCTTTCAGATAAAATAGCTAGTTCTAATTCAGCAGAATTGCCGCTCTATATTCTGTGATTAAGATGGGTTGATTCAAACGGTCCTCATCAGAGCCGTTTCTAGCCTTTTGTAATACAAACAAGAGGCCATAACATGTGACCCGACGAGCGTTCCAATAGAGCAAATCTGCAAGTTACAGGGATCCTTATTCCCAAATTTCATCAAAGTCAAATGAAAAGTGTCACCAGTAGAAATTTTTTTACTATATAAGCGGGGGGGGGGGGCGTCAAGGTTATGGCCACTGTTACTAAAAATAGATTTTTAAAAAGTATCCAGTGTGACTGGTTTTGTTTCTTTTAAGATTTTTGGGGGGTTCATTCTACCATTTATACAGGTGCCGTTGAAACCTGCTTTGGCGGCATTGCCGCGTTTTGTTGTTTTATTTTAATATCTTTTTTCAGTACTACAAATATTGACAAACTGCCATGGGGGAGACATATGCTTTTGTGACAAAAGCAACCATCTAGTTATTATAGTTTTCGTTTTAGTTTATGGAAAAGTTTTGAATTACAAATTTTTGCTGGAACGTGCTAATGATGTCATAAGCTCTGCTGGACTTAAAGCTAGAAATATAATGATTTCTGTAATTTGCAACCATCAGAATAATTAAACTACTTAACCTAACAGTTGAAGCTATACATTCCAGTTTCTATCTATGTAAAATCAGCGATTGAAGATATACTGCAGTACCGGTCACTGTGAACGAGCAGTTTCAATACCCTAAATTGGCTCCAGTTTTGTTAAGCTTTTGTAAATACATACCAAGTCATCAAATCATGTTTTGAACAGGATGCAGAGTTGTTTAAATTGTCTATAGTTCTTCCGCAGTGAACTTGCCAAGAAAGATAAAGAAACTGGGATGGTTAACACAAATTTAACACTCCTCTTTAGCCCTGAGACATCTATTACCTCTTGTCTTGCTTCGGTTTCAAGTGCAGCTATTTACTGATAGGCTTTTTATGATAACGCAAAAGGAATATCTACACTGATGACTTCAAACTGCCAAAAATGAATGTCGGTTTTTGTACTTCCACTTATCTGTGACCTGAAAGTTACCAGATGGGAATTTCTCACGCGCTTTTTAAGTATATAAAGGCTGGCGCTTGGCTCTTTGCATAGCATCTTGGAGTTGATTTCTTCAAATTGATTGAATACTTAAGCGAAGCGAAAATGAAAATAGCAGCACTACTTTTATGTGTAATTGGTAAGTAAAACGTTTAGTTGTATGATTTATTTCTAATTTTAAGCATTTTTAACTAACTAAAATGATTTTGTTTTCACTTAGTACACATTTTGTGATGTGAGGTTCAGAGCTGGCGTGATGAATTTACGGCACTTCAAATAAATAAGGTTAACTAGAATATACGTAAAATGTGCGAAAATTACCGATATATATCGATAATACCTTCCAAATCAAAGTTTGACTGACATGTCATGTTATACAAATGTGAAGGAGAAAAGGGTCTTTGGCATAATCCAGAACTGATCTCATACCGAGATCAAATGTGTTAATCCGTTCAGATATTTGCCTAATGATTGTGATTTGACAATATTTGTACCGATATCTGACCGATATATACATGTAGCGGTATTCGGCTACATTTGTACCGACAATAAATGCACACTACATGTATGTTTGCTAATAAGTTTGCGACTATCCGAAAAAATGAAATATCATAGAGAGACCGAGTTTATATTGACATGCATTAATCAGTATTCTTTTAAGATGAATGAATACCTTTTACCCTTTAAACTGCTAGAAGTTATTGATTCTGTCCTTCAAATTAATGTAGGACATTTGTCAGCCAGAAGATCCGAGCAGTCTCATCGTGATCTGTATTGTTCGTTTTTCAATCAGTAAATTTTAAAAGATCACTCTATTTATAGTAACAATTTCATGGTACTGGTTAGAAATGAATGTTAGAGATTAAGCAGAGAAAGTGTGTCATTTGATGATAAAATAAGACTATTTAGCGATTCTATATAAGCATTGAACCTCGATGTATCAGATATAATAGTTTTGCTTTATATTGTTGTCATTTTTGTTTCTTTCAAGGTTGTGCGGTTGCTGAAGAATGCGTCAACGGTGGTTGCACGAGCGGTGTAACAACATGTGGGCATGGTTACACGTTAACGTGTGTACAGAATCATTGCGTTTGCGCAGATAACCAAGGTAAAAATACTTTTGGGTCGATAGTTATATATCGCTCAATATTAAATGCAAAACACCCAAGCCTGACTTGACGTACATTTGGGTAAAAATCGCGATGATTAAATATTCGCTATTTTCGCGAATCTTCAACTTCGCTAGTTTAAAAGTCTTGCGAAAAATTAATTTCACATAGATTGACTATTAGATATTTCTTCTTTCGCGAACTTTAAATTCGCTCTCAGATTGTGGTGACAAAACAAGGTTCTTCGAACTGTCTGAAATTAATATATATAGAACAAATCATCGAATAATAAGGTTTCAATACAAATTCCTGTTAAGTATATCAGTTTCTACGGTGCCCGTGAAGTGACATGTGATACTTTTTTTTATTTCGTAATTACGAAATACATTTCGTAAAAACGAAATCTTATTTCGTAAAAACGAAATCTTATTTCGTAAAAACGAAATCTTATTTCGTAAAAACGAAATGTATTTCGTAATGACGAAGTAAGATTTCGTTTTTACGAAATAAGATTTCGTTTTCATGAAATAAGATTCCGTTTTTACGAAATAACATTTCGTTTTACCGCAATGTATTTATTTCGTTTAAACGAAATATTATTTCGTTTTTACGAAATTTTATTTCGTTTTTACGAAATGTATTTCGTAATTACGAAATAAGATTTCGTAAAAACGAAATAAGATTTCGTAAAAACAAAATAAGATTTCGTAAAAACGAAATAACATTTCGTAATTACGAAATACATTTCGTAAAAACGAAATAACATTTCGTAAAAACGAAATAAATATATTTCGTAAAATCGAAATCTTATTTCGTAAAAACGAAATCTTATTTCGTAATTACGAAATACATTTCGTTTTTACGAAATAAGATTTCGTTTTTACGAAATAACATTTCGTTTGTATTTCGTAATTACGAAATAAGATTTCGTTTTTACGAAATAAGATTTCGTTTTTACGAAATAACATTTCGTTTATACGAAATCTTATTTCGTTTTTACGAAATCTTATTTCGTTTATACGAAATGTATTTCGTTTAAACGAAATAAAAAAAATGTATCACATGTCACTTCACGGGCACCGTAAGTTTCTGTATTACAATGTATTTAAATTATACGCTACCAAATTATAAAGCGTTACAAACGCTTTTCAAATTCCAATTTAAACATAATAATAATGTAGCGATGCCGTCAAATCTTACTTTTATTTTCAATAGATTTTTTCAAACTGCTATCATGTAGATTTTTACTTGTGTTGTTGTTTCTAGCCATTACTTTTACATTTTATGTTCTAGTATATCATTTTGGAGAAAAAAAATTTCATTGGAAACTGTGGACGAGCAGCTTAAAGATACATTTCTCAACGAGTATTTAATATTTCTATTTATTTTACAGGTGGTGCGCATACATGTACTAGCCCAGCGGACTGCCACGGCAATGGCGGTCACCATTGTCAAGGAAACTGGGAATGTAATAATAACGGCCATTGTCACTGCATGCATCATCACGGTGGCGCAGGTGGAAAGTAAAACACATCGTATCGGTGAAATACATTGCATAGAAAAAATTAATAAAAAGTATCCATGTAACCAAACGTCATAGTTATACTTAGTTTTCATTTTGGTATGATAGATAATAATGAATACGGTTATATGACCGAACAAACCCCTGTGCGTGTGTTTACGTATGTGTGCGTGTGTGTGTGTGTGTGTGTGTGTGTGTGGCGCGCGCGGTGGGAAGGAAGGCAGAGGGAAGGGCCATATAGATTTGTTCTTGTCCGTACGTCCGAATCTTGTGACACGCACTGCTCCTTAACTAACTGACCTAGAGTTATTAAATTTCATTATTAGGGTGACAACTTGCGCACTTTTGTTTTAGTTTTAATAAGGGACCACCAACACTTGAGTTATGACCCTTGACTTCGTCAAAATTATGGCATGTCAATCGCAAGTTTGTTACAAAACTTGCTTGGACTGCTCCTTTACTAATGGACATAGAGGACGTTTTTGGGGATCTGGCTTAAGTTTTATATTGCACCAGTAACACCACTGTTTTTGCCCTTGACTTAGAAAAAATTAAGTCATTGTGTATGGCAAGTTTGTGGCATGAACAACTCAAGAAGTAGTAAGGGGATTTTATGGATATTTCACATATTAATAGCGGACATTGAGAGGGTGTCATGGCCAAGAACAATAACTTTAGCTGCAAACAATTGTAACTGTGCTTTTAATTATCTCCCTTCTCGGAATATGCTTTTACGGAGCATAACTCAAAGGTTATGCAAGGGATTGGGTTGATATTTCGCACAGTGATAGAGGGCACTGAACGTTGGTGCAGTGACTAGGAAGCATTACTTTGAATTATCTCCCTTTATCATATAAAATTATGCTTGTAGCGAACATAGCTCATAAGCTGTCACCCAGTAACAGAAAAGTTATTCATATCTGCTCTAGTTTTATGACAAAAGTGGTTAGTGGGGGCATCCATGTCCTATAAACACAATTTTAGTTTTTAATGTTCTTGTATGCTTTTCTTGACGCCAAGTGAACCTCGAGCCTTGTTGTCCGATTCACTGTCTATAATGATAACAATATTAAACACTATATTTTTTAAGGTAACACATTCAGATATACATCAGTACAAATATGACATGACGATCTTATTTCCAATGAGGCTTTCAATAATGTAAATAAAATTGTAATAACAGGTTTATATACGAAACGAGTAAAGTAAAAATAAGCAAGAAGACAGCGTATCGCGATAAAAAGCAATATATCACTGAAAATCAGATTAGAAATATACAAATATTCTGTAATGTAAATCTATAAAACAATTCAAACGTTGACTATTTACTAAATATTTCAGCCTACTGGCCTTCTTCAGTAGATGAAATACACAAATCGTTTTACATTTTCACATATAACGTCATTGGCATTACCGGAAGTTAATAATGAAACGGGACGTTACGCCATAAGTGAACATACAAATATGACATGACGATCTTATGTCCAATGAGGCTTTCAATAAATATAAATAAAATTGTAATAACAGGTTTATATACGAAACGAGTAAAGATATAAAAATTAAGCAAGAAGGCAGCGTATCGCGATAAAAAGCAATATATCACTGAAAATCAGATTAGAAATATACAAATATTCTGTAATGTAAATCTATAAGACAATTCAAACGTTTACTATTTACTAAATATTTCAACCTACTGGCCTTCTTCAGTAGATGAAATACACAAATCGTTTTACATTTTCACATATAACGTTATTGGCATTACCGGAAGTTAATAATGAAACCCGACGTTACGTCATAAGTAGAGGTTTTCTGTAATCTGCCATTTTGTTTTATTGAATCCTCTGATCCTCCTATTTTTTTAAATTGTATATCATGAATGTTGTTTTGCTTCTAATATAAAAAGTTACTCTACTCTTGTTTTCCAATGAATTGTTACAGTAATGTCACGTGACATGGTGATCTCTTTATTCAGTTTTGTATGATAAATAAATAGAATTTTGTTGAAATCTCATTTGTGTCTCTGTTTTATATTCCTATCCCCGGCGTCATTGTGTTATAAAGTATATAGCGGTCAAAGGGACATAACATGTTTCATTTACTAAAATTACTTCACTAACAGTTATCATACCGAACAACTTCCTTCTTTACACGGGTCATTGCATTTTTCAGTTTTGGAGGTCGCCATTTTTATAGCGATGTTGTTTGTTATATTTCTGGATTAATTCAATTTTCTTCATGTTTTCATATATGTTGTAATACTTGTTCTATATTTTGCAAATTCTGTTGTAGTTTAACTATATGTCGTTCATTTATAATAACTTTCGTCTCACGGTTGGTGAGTCAGCTCTGCGCTCACCCACAACGCAGTCTTGATACATGTACAATGTTTACATATTTGGCATTTTAACATCTAGCACATGGTAATTATTTCATGTTTTATATGTCATTTATTATTATATTTGATTATATTATTAGCCACTTCAGAGTACCATTGCGACAGTCACATTTTATTTTATTCGCCATAATTTTGGACTAAAACAAACTACGCAGAGTATTTGGTATGTGATTACAAATGTACACCATGTTTGCTATAACACTTGTTAGCATATGCCACAGTATCGGTTATATCTACTGCCCCCTTTGGGAGAACAGTTTCCTCCTACAAATTAACATATGTACAAGTATTTATCAGAATTAAGAACGGTTTATTGGCCTGGGGACTGAAAGTCCCCAAGGCCTAAGTTAGCATACCAGATTTCAAACACTGCAAGGAATTTAACTGTGCTATGTGCGAATAACAACTGTAAACATGCGCTATGCGAAAGTAGTGCAAGACAGACCAGATCAATCTTCTGTTTGAATGTCGCATATGATAAGAACATATTACAAATAAAAAGAGTACATACAACTTCAAACGATTGCAGGAAGGTATATAGCTTACGGGCTGCATTACACATTTTTTTTCTGTTTTAGAAATTAATGCGCTGTTAGCTGATTACGGAAGATAATCATATGCATATTACGGAAAAGTACGGATATTACGGAAATTTACGGAAACGTACGGAGCTCGATATAAGAGTTTGTAGTTTGATTTTCAAATTTCCGATGTTATTTCATTGACAACTTTGTTATTTACGAACGATTACATATATATTTACCTAAATATAAATTTCTCTAAAAAAAGACATAATTTACGTACATTCCCGAGAAGGAACTCACGTGATCAAAATCATCCAAGAAAGCCATTTATCGGTTTCACCGATTACAAATATAAGGTAACCCAGAATCATTTTTGGTTTTCTCTGTTATACACATTGTACAGTACTGTATTTATATTTCATTGATGGTGTTGCTTTGTTTATTTCTGTTTCAAGGTCTTGTCCTTGGTACACAATAATTTTCGATCCACATCATCAGATCATATCGCTTGAAGTTGTACAAAGCGCAGATCGAATTATTTTAATTGGCTTAAACAATTTATAATGTTGACTATGTGATTATTTTTCATTTAACGTACGATTTATAATAAAACAAACTTCCCTGCCACCCATATATTTGTGAATCATTCATTCTGTGTCATATATTGAATTTCGTCCTCTGCACATTTCGACCCGCGCTTTAGGTAAGGTTCAGCGCAAAACACGTAGGTCAAAAGTTGTTTTTCGGGGAGTTAACCTATAGCCCCCAGGCCTTCAGCGCTCACAGCGCTTTGATTACTATTGTCATAATGCTAAAACTTTTAGGTTAAGTTATAATACTTCCAAAGATTCTATTATTTATGCTTTGGAGGTTATTTAGCTTGTCATCGGGTATAGGGAATGTCCCTTTAATAGACAATTGAGTTTTAGAGCGCCCTTCACGAGGTAGTTTTTGGACTTTAGTGTTAACGTTTACCCACTATGAAACAAGTCTGTTAACCTGGTATATTCAAATCACTACGACCCAATTTCCTTATTTTCTGCGGGATGCATGTGTCAGTGTATATTTGTATGCTGTGTTTAAACGCTTGTAATTCTGTGATAGCAAAACCAACATTATGTAGCAATGCTTGTTGTTCACGACTATTAATACGATACAAGTTTGCCTGTAATCATTTCTACAGAAGCGTGCTAGATTCCAAACATTTTAGAAGCCCCTCGTATTGTTTCATTTCCGCTAATTAAGTAATAACGGACAGCTTTAATATATAATACAATATTCAGTCCCATCACTATGGCTTATTAAATAACTTGATACTACCATTTCGCATATAAATGATGTTAATTGCTGATTTATAAACTATTTTCATCATGGGAATTCAGAGTTTTATGTTATTACAGCGGATTCCTGGAAATATCCCATTGAATCAGAAACACCAGCATGCATTCCTGTTACCAATCACTCAAAATGGTTATTTACGAATACTCTTTCATTTTCACGAAGCTTGTAATTTACATTATGATGTTGGAAGAAATGAATTCATTCCATGTATCTGGTTGATACATCAAAATGAAGTCAACTGTTCCTGCAATATACGTAGTCCTTTGGGACAGAGCGATAACTGGTGTAGAACTTGTACACGAGCTTACAGAACAGAATGAGGAAAACATGATCGAACGTTCCACCTCCTTGCCAGGGACCGACCCCTTTAGAAAAAAATATTTACAAGTTCAATCGTTTTGCCAAATGCGCTCAACATAAGAGAGAAATTTAAAAAAAGATTTTTGATATTCGGCAATAAATTCTTATTTATACATGTACCGCCATCCTCATATTGCTTTTATGTAAAGTTTCCTGATAGACATTTTTCGCGATAAAAGATTAACCCGTCATGAAACATATCTGATAAATTCAACAGGTTTAAGGTACTTAATGAGAATTAATGCATATTTGTGAAGCTACAATTAAAATTTTTACACCTTACAACTATCAATGTGCAGTACTTAAATTCAACAGATATTATCTGAATGCAATAAACCACTTCAAAATCCACTATCTATGCAGGTAAAAGACTATAAAATCCTTTATATTTCCACTACAATGTGAAATAGCTATTTTCAACGTAACCATAGCAATAAATTTGCTTGTAAATCTTGCTTGATTATTTTAGAGAGAGTTCATCAACTAACATTAATACAAAACAGATGGATCGTTGAAATACTTCGGCATCTTGACGGCTAGGTAAAAACAAAGTACATCCAATAAACAAACAAAAATGATTTTATGATAGTGTTATCGTATATCAGAATAGTCCCATAATTAAATGTAACTTAGACCAGTAACTGTTTATATTCTCCAAACATAGATAATGTGTTCAATGAACGTAAAATGATTAACAAATTTCAAAGAAGAACCTATTGCGAAAAATGTCTCATTTAACCACAATTTATCAAATTGAATGTAGAGGCTTTCTGCAGTCAATCGCATCCACTCATTAATTTTACAACAACTCTACACAGATTATTGAATGCTTTACGGTACTGTAGTGTATTTTAAACCGTTGATTTTATCGATAATGACTGAAAATGAATAGCTGAAACTGTTAGGTTAAGTAATAATACTTATAAAGATTCAATTATTTATGTTTTGGAGGTAATTCAGTTTGGCATCAGTTATAGGGTATTACCAATATTGTTACAAAATAACTGTGTTCAAGTCAATTTTGTAAAGACATCATTTGTCATAAATTTCTAAAGTTGATATTTACCATTTTTCTGTCGAGTTTATTGAACTTACAATGCATAAAGTTGAACTTGAGATAAACTGTAATGCATTTTTAAAGCTGCTCGCTTTAATATGTTGATGAAAATATAATTTATATAAAAGTTCTTCAAACTCTCTGAAAATAACATACTTTAGTCAAATGAAAAGGTTGCAGAAATTACTGTAAATTATATCTGAATAATTATTTAATATTATACGCTTCCAAATCATAAAGCGTTACGCTGCTTTTGAAAATCCCAATATGAACATTTCGTGTAGCGATGACGATTAACCTAACCTACCAACATTTTCAATGGAATCTTTTTGCAAGTTGCTACCTAGATTTTTACTTAATGTTGCTGGTTCTAGCCATATGCTCAAGTACATCATTTTTGAAAATATTATTATTAATTGTTTTCACCGGAATCTGTGAGCGCGCAGCTTTAATAATGCGCGACTTATCATGGCAAAATAATTTATCGTTATTAATCAAGTGATTTCATATTGGCCATGTTATTTGTCCGACGGTGGTCGTATTGGCCCAAGGCCGAAGGCCGAGCGCCAATACGACTGCCCGAGGACAAATAACAAGGCCAATATGAAATCACTTGATTAATGATAATTTTATCGTTCAACTTTACAATATTGGCTTAAAAAACAAGAATATAAATGTTCTTGTAACAATAACAATTTTATTATACCCCCGAAACGAAGTTTGGTTGGGTATATAGGAGTCAACCGGTGGTTTGTCGGGCGGTCGGGCGGGCGGTCGGTCGGTCAGGTGGTCTGTTGCATTTTCCTTGTCTGGAGCATAACTTGAAAACTACTGGTTGGAATTCAGTACAACTTCATACAATGGTCAAGCACATTAAGAGGAAGTGCAGTACACAAGAACCATAACTCTATCTTGACTCATTACAAAGTTACTGGCCTTTGTTACTTTTCCTTGTCCGGAGCATAACTTGAAAGCTACTGGTGGGAATTCCATACAACTTCATACAATGGTCGAGCACATTAAGAGGAAGTGCAGTGTACAAGAACCATAACTCTATCTTGAGCAATTACAGAGTAATTGCCCTTTGTTACTTTTCCTTGTCCAGAGCATAACTTGAAAACTACTGGTTGGAATTAAGTACAACTTCATACAATGGACAAGTACATTAAGAGAAAGTGCAGTGCATAAGAACCATAACTCTATCTTGACTCATTACAGAGTTATTGCCCTTTGTTACTTTTCCTTGTCCGGAGCATAACTTGAAAACTACTGCTTGGAATTCAATACAACTTCATACAATGGTCAAGTACATTAAGAGAAAGTGCAGTGCACAAAAATCATAACTCTATCTTGACTCATTACAGAGTTATTGCCCTTTGTTACTTTTCCTGGTCCGGAGCATTTCTCGAAAACTACTGGTTGGAATTCAATACAACTTCATACAATGGTCTAGCACAATGAGAAGAAGTGCAGTGTACAAGAACCATAACTCTATCTTGAGTAATTACAGAGTTACTGCTCTTTGTTACTTTTCCTTGTCCAGGGCATTTCTTGAAAACTACTGGTTTGAATTCAATACAACTTCATACAATGGTCAAGTACTTTGAGAGGAAGTGCAGTGCAAAAAAAAACATAACTCTTTCTTGACTTATTACAGAGTTATTGTCCTTTGTTACTTTTCATTGTCCGGAGCATTTCTTGAAAACGACTGGTTGGAATGCAATACAACTTTATACAATGGTCAAGTACAATGAGAGAAAGTGCAGTGTACAAGAACCATAACTCTATTTTGCGAAATTACAGAGTTATTACAGAGAACAATTATTACAGAGAACAATATCTCTATTTTAGTGGGTTTTTTGCAAGGTATTCTGTTACTACGAACTTCCTCAGTTTATAAAGCAGTCTTTCGGGGGTATTAATCACATTTAGTGATAGGTTTAGTTTGTATTTATCTTAGTAAAATAAGATATCAGCAGGAATTTTCAAACTATCGTTAATTGTTTGATTTACATAACGGCGTCGTTTAAAAATCTAACGGAAGTGACTTCTCCGTATTGGCCCTCTCTTTTAAACCAATCAGAATGCTTGAATTCCATATTGGCCCTGTTTTCTCGTATTGGCCCTGCTTTTCTCATATTGGCTCAGTTATGCTTTGTATTAGCACTACCTGTTTCATATCATGTGCGCAATTGATTTAATACAGTGTGTTATATTGTAAAGTTGAATAATAATGTTCGTCTTAATCAAATTGTTCATATAAGATTTTCTAGATATAAGCTTAGTGAAAAAGTAAGATGAACCGAGTTTCAGCTCGGCATTAAGTAATTTTGAAAGCTAGTACAGATAATGTAGAAGTCTATTTTCTTAAGATCTTTTAAAAGCTACTCGCTCCCAGTCTTTTGGTAAAAAAATTAAGTTCCCAAACTGTATGAAAATAACATATTTTAGAACATATAGTCATATTAAAAAGTTTCCAGTGTAACTTCCTTTCAAGTATATCATTCTGTAGATTTGAAATAATATGCTACCAAACAATAAAACGTTACAAACTCTTTTGAAATTCCAATATAAATATATAGCGTAGTGGTGCCGTAAAACAAGCATTTTCAATCGACTTTTACAAAATTTAAATGTGTTATTAATTTAGCTTTATAATAATTATGTATGAGTATATCGTTTCTCAATTTTTTATTTTTCAACGGTAACTGAGAGCGAGTATCTTTAAGCCTTTTTATAAACTTGTAAAGTTTATAATATTAAATCTCGCTCTTGCTTTAAGTTAAATTTAAGTATTTAGTATGGCATTTATCAAATTGACGTGGTTTGTCCGAATGATACAGTGCCGGAGAAAAGAAGATATTTGACTAGAAATAAGCAAGCATTTGAAATTAATTTATGATAATTGCCATTATAGTCAATCGTTTAGGATACATGTACTTTCAGCCTGACGCATTTAATGACATTTCTGAAGCTTACTTCAACAGGTTCTACATCTTGGCCATACAGTAAACTCCGTATATAACGACTCTGGATATAACGAAAACCCGGATATAACGAAAACCCGGATATATTGAACACATGTTCTCTGCCTGAGTGTTTTTCTTTCTTTTTTATTTCATATGACTCGTTATAAACGGAATTTATTTTACTATGAATCATTGTCGAAAGATAAATTCTAGTGGAAAAAGATGAAATTCCATACGATAGCGTTGAAATTACATATTTTTGAGAGTTGATTACTTCGGGTACAATGTTCGTGGCATTTCAATCTGATGTTTTTATTACAGAACTGTTACGTGAAGATTGACTTTCAGGCCTAATTGATTCCTAACTAAAATATAATCAACTTTGAGCCGAGCGGAATGTTGGCACCGGCACCGTAACTTCTGATAAATTGTATCTACACGTACAATGTTAAACATGTTGCAGACGGGGGAGTTTTAGAGAGACTAATAATAATAAATTATAAAAATAAATATAGCCTAATTTTAATGCCAAAATTATCAGAACGCTGAATTTCTCACATCACATAACATGTTGCAGACGGAATATTTTTCGAGGGACGATACATTATAAGAAAATAATGCAGCTTAATTTCCAGGCCAAGATTGTCAGAATGTCGAATTTATCACCGTATAAACGTTTCTATCATTTTGAAACAAAATTATTTCTATTTGAAACATATGCAACAACTGAAACTATTAAATTAATGAACTTTCAGCAACCGGGGTATAACATTCATATCAAATTATAACATGTATCAACGTTAAGTTCATGTTTCAATATTTTATTGGACCGCTTTACGTGTCGGGTATCAAATAATAATATGAACATAGCGAAAAATTAACAAATGTACTACAAGCGGTTTCTAATTAGCGCTAGTTCTAACTTTGAACAAAAATATATTCAAATACTACATACTAACTATTTTCAGGTCACTGCCTCTGTGCGTTTCGTGAAGGCAGAAGATGTCGGCATTACACTCCTGTTATGCTTTCGATTTTCCTTATTGTCTTTCTTCCAACAACAAATCAAATTTCTAAGCAATCGCCTTATTTCTCTCCTAAATCTTTGATCCCAAAAGCTGTATATAATTGGGTTAGCTACATTATTTATCAAGTATAGCCTTAACAAAAGATCAAGTAAAACCGATTCCAATACTCCAAGCTCAGACCAGAAGGCATCGTCTAGAGTATCCATAATAGAAATAACTATAAAAGGCAGATATGCAATTATAAACACAATAGTTATCGTCATCATCATTAGAGTTATCTTTCTTGTATTCTTCTCCGCTGCTTTAGACCCTGGTTTTGTATGTCGGATCAATGCGTTGCTACATTTAGCTGCGACTTTGCGATCGGTTTTATCTCTAGAATTACATGCATTTGCTTCCGATGGTTTTCCATCTGATTCGTCACTTTCTTGAAAAGTACTTTGCATTTCACTTTCTGTTATCTCCTTTGTGTCAATTACAACTTTTTCTGTGTCGTTGTTGTCCTCATCGTCTTCTTCAAGATTTTCAACCGGGCAACAAAAGCAAACCTTCTTCGTTTTCTTTAATGTTATAGTTCCTGACATCTTATCATGCTGGTATATTTTTCGGCATATAAAGCCGTATATTATGACGAGAAACCACACAGAAGCTATAAAGACTAACATATTAAAACCGAGGTATCCGACGGCTAATTCCGATCCGTGATATCCGTCGTCAATGAAACATTCTACGCCTGTGATATTGTTTGCTGGTGTCTGTACAGTACTAAAACCGTAAATGACACCGTTTGGTATAGATATTACTATAGCAACAAAGGTAGCCAGTAAACAGGCTTTCCTATCGCCAAAATCTTTGATCTGCTTTTTCAATGGCCTACAAACTTTAAGATATCTGTCTAACCCAACCACGAGAAGAATAAATACCGAACTGAGAGTACATGCCCCAATGAAGAAACTTAAAACTTTACAAACGTTTGTGTACGAATATGTCAATATTAACGTAAGGTCCAACACGTGATATGGTATTCCAAACAGACAGACGGACAAATCAGCCATTGCTAGGCTAAGAATGTAGCATCTTGCACTGGATCTTCTGAACTTTGTCTTATAAATGATGAGCACAAAAATATTTCCTACAATTCCTATCACCATTAGTACAACTAATACTATTGTAAGTGGCAGATACTTGGATCTCTCTAACTCGTCTAGCTCTTCAAGTGTTATGTTTTTTTCTGTTTCCATTTTTCTATGTAGATGCGTTGCCTCTACGTCTTAATTTATATGTTAATTTCCACAGCACTTTGACGTTTCGTTTTGTAAATATGTGGTAATAAAACCATCATGAGAGCTTCCAAAACATGTTTTCTATCGTTATACATCATAACAATACGTTGAAAGGTTAATTTTTGCTTGCAATGTCAACATAATTTATGACCGGCTTCATTTTCTGCATATTTGTTTCGTCTACATAATTTTGAATATCTTCCTTTGTTTTCTCAATATGATACTTGCTGTTCTGCCATAGTTTTTATAACTATCTGCATTCTGAAAAGAGAAAATCCACAGATTGACTTGTCTGAGGTCTATCAAATTAATACAGTCGTACATAGTTTCTATCCTCACTTTTGTCTGAATGATGCGTATACGCAAGATCGAAATGAATAAGTACTTTTAATAAAATAAGTTGCAAGATACATGTACGGAAGACGATATTAAACACTACTATATACACTGTACATATTTTCGAGACGAAAGTTATTTTTGGATATTTATTAACATTAATTACTATGGATATATATCTTTTGTATTACTAAAACGGACAAAATGACCTTTAAACTTTAGTTCGATGCAACAAAGCGTTATGTGGATAAGGTAATAGAAGCAGTTACAATGCTGTAGCACTGATATATATGACGTCAGTGTAGCGCATGCGTGTTTCTATTTTATTTGTTCGATGCAATGAAGTGTTATCTGCCGAAGCCAGTAGTTAGTCGCTACAATGTTATAGCACGTATGGAGTATGACGTCAGTTTCACGCTTTTGTTATATTATTTTGCTGTGGAACAGTCGCCATATTGGAACCAGAGTTCCACTAGAATTCGTTCTATCAATCTTCTTAGGTGAGTTGTTGTATCTTTATGAATGGCCGAAGAAACTATATTATTGATATATTGATAGCGTTGTGGCTACAGAGTATAGCCTGTTTGTATTAACGATTTTTGGGCTTTATAATAGCGACCACGGTGATGACCTACATTAGCAATGCAAAATCAATTAGAGTTGCGTCCCTTGGAAGAATCTAATGAATATTAATATGAAGCGCTAAATCAGCCCAAGAATGGTGCCTATTTATTTCGCTTTAGAAATGATTAAAAACGGAATTGCCGGAAAACAGTCTAATTTGAATATTTAATTAAGACCTTTATACCTCGGGGAAAACCCGCATATTATCCGAAAGCATCAGTACAAAAACAAGTGTCAAACGTTTGACAACTGTTGATTTTCCGTTAATCGGTCAATATCGCTTGGTTTTAAGGTTTTATTTGAAAGGTTTGCATATAATTTAATGTTTTCGCTCATAATTATAAATAAAATCAGCCGGACAATGAAGGAATTTAGTCCGAACCAAACATGCTGCCATGTACAAAAGGTAGTTACGAAAAATTAAATCCCTGTCAGACTACATTATTTTTAGTCTGGAAATTTTAGTGTCTTTTCCATGCAGTAATAGTGAGTTAGTTATGGGAGATAGAGCGGTGGTATACGTAAGATGACGTCATTTTTAAATCATGAATATGCAGAAAAGAACAATAGAAAAATACTTTTTTTTTAATATCTTTTGTTAGGAAAAAGCACATGTTATTTTTTTCAGTGTACTGAGTATGTTTAAATTATAGTAAGGCAAATTTCATGTCAATATCTTGTTGGTGAAATTTTATTTATTTTACCAGCTGGAAAACCAGAAAGTTATGTTTTTATCAGGTCTGTATAGATCAGATAAATATTCTGTGAAAATTTAACTTGCGCTTTTTCTTTGAAAAAAAAACGTTATTTAAAAAATTGTACTTTTCGATTGTTAACGTTTTAGTGCCATCGGGCTGTTTTAGCTCATTTGGGGTATTTACCCCAATCGTGAGATATGCTCAGCCTGTTGAAGTACAGCCGTGGCCATTATTCTGTACACTGTAATGTAATACAGTAATCGTCTCATATAACTGTTAAGTTATAACTTTCTTGTTATATATATATATATATATATATATATATATATATATATATATGAAAGCCACTTTTCTAACATACAGGCGTAACTTCAGTTTGTTTATTAAGTATGCGTGTTACAAGACGTTCAGATAGAAGTTGATGAAAAAAACTTCATTACAGACCAGTTACCTTATTATATTGTGTTATTATAAAATACATTAGATAATAACTTTCTAAAGATATTAATCATCAAAATTTGTTACAGAGACACGATAGAACGTATCACAGCCAGGTCTTGAATTGGCCTCAATTACGATGTACATTTATTATGGTTTGCTTTATATTTTGCGTTTGATTCTTAAAAAATCATGTTAAAAATATAGCAGAGTCTTTATTTTAATGATATTAACGAAATAAAAAAGGCGTCCTGGCAACTCATTTTTCATGAAGAATCCACGTGAATACGAAAAAAAGGCGTACGTCGACATTGTTTTAGATTGAATAGAACATGGTTCTATCCTATCAATCGATCAGTATCTAGTCTTTAAACATTCAACTTTCAATATCAAAGGAATTTTCTCGTAGGTAAAATCTTGCTTATTTCTTCGCGTAATTTAATTTTTCTTGGAAGGCAGAAATAATTATCACTGGAGCTGGAGTGTCTGTTTGGTCTAGGCTAAAACGTTCATGTTAAGCATTTTAGTATGTATTGAATTTCTGACGTAAAGAATAGTTTACTTCATATTTTGAGAAAAAAGCCAGGTGGTGTTTTCCTGGCATCGCTTCAAAAATAATTTCATACTGACAAGAGCCTCAGAAACAAAACAAAGATATTACTTATTTCATTTTTGTCTACCTGTGCAATTTGGAAAAAGCATTATGACAGGTTAACCCTGATAAATCTACTCAAATATAAAACAGAATATGCATTTTTCAGACGCCGGTTAGACAAATTTCTGTATGCCTTGTGGGATCTGACATCTTTTTTTATTATTTGGCACGTCCGTGATTAATTTAAAGTACGGAAAAAGGACTTTCTTTACTTTTCTAGATTTATCAAAAATAAAATAGTTACAAAACATAAAGCACAAGTAGGACATCAAAGTCTGCAAAATATGTTTTGCCTTCCCAAATCTTATAAAATCAACATATTACATTTCGTTTAAGGCCGTACATCAATTGATATTCAGCATGCCGGCATTAATACCCTTTTTGATCAGGTAGATTTTATGGTCTTCGGTGCTAGAAATGTGTTCGTGAAGTGAAATGAAAGACACTGATGTAACATAATGCAAATAAATTGGTAGAATGAATGAATAAATACCAATGAACTGAGGTCAATCTATTTAACGCAAGGTTGCGACTCAATTTCCAAAAATTGTTAAAGAGGCACTCCCTACATCTAGCAGTCTATATTCTCGAAACATAGATTATGTTTTCAATGAACGTTAAATGATAAATAAATACAATTTCAAAGAAGAACCTATGACGAAAATGCCTCATTTTACCACAATTAATAAATATAGAGGCTTTCTGTAATAAACCGCATCCACCCATTAATTGTACAACTCTACATATATTATTGAATGGTAAAACGGTACTACAGTATATTTTAAACTGCCGATTTTATCGATAATGACCGAGATTGATATCTGAAACTTTTAGATTAAGTTATTGTACTTCCAAAGATTCTATTATTTATGTGTTGGCGGTTATTTATTTGACATCAATTATAGGGTATGTCCCTTTAACACCCTCTTAAAAGAAAGAAATACTCCTGCTCTTTTGGGTTGCCATTTATTTTAAAATTCATTACATGCATAGCTGCTGTAAACTAAAATACATAACATAATAAAACTCTATAAAAAAACATATACTTAAAAAAACGGAATTTCATTGAAATAGCAAGTATCACCAATTATCATTAATTTAATTAAATTCACTTTCTCAAATACTTAGAATGTAACAAAACTACATCCAAATAAAAATACTCTTAACCTTTTACCTTGCAGTAAGTCCATGCATAAATTGCTGTTGAATAAGATGCTCAAACTTCCTCGCACGTAAATAATCTGCAGGATAAAAATACCACACAGTTATATAAAGCGCTTGCATGCAAGTCATGTAACGATAACACAGGTACCTGAGAATTTCCACAAATTATCTTATTTATAATAATCTGTTAACATAAAAAAATCTTAACTCAAGAAACGTGTATTTGATTAAGCATTTATCCGAGCATAAATATTTCCGATAACGTACAGTATACTTCTATTTCAGACTTCATATAATGAAAGAGGCGTCCAATCTGTTCTCACTGGAGCCAATTTTAAGCAAATTATAACTCTAGCACTCGCTGCACAGCGCTTATATTTGCTCCCCTCCGATAACTTGTTTGATACTTCACACGTGACTGACATAAAGAAATGCATCAAGCAGTATTTGCAGAAGATGAAAATATTAAAATCTAATAAACAATGCCATAACTGCAAGTCATTTGTCAAAATCTAGTGAGTAGTGATTAAGCTTCCTCAGCCATTTAAATATAATACTGCAGCCAACGTGCATGTATTTTCTAGAACAATAAACATGAAAACAGAAAATACCTGAGGAAATTTGTTTGTTTTGAATAGATATTGAATATGCATATGTACCCTCAACGAAAAGTGATATAATTGAGCGCGAATCTTGAGTGAAATTGTGACAATTGTACTTTATAATATTCTATATCCGCTCAAACTAAACAAATTTTCATTTTATTTTATGCTTGCTATAAAAAAACACCTGTATCACTAAAAACATAGTTTCGGCAGATCTGTATCACCACACTGTGACTTATATTATATCATCACATATTCACTGACAAAATATGAAACTAAAGATTGTTTTAAAGCTGCTCGCTCTCAGATTTTGGTAATAAAAATAAAGTTCATCAAACTGTATGTAAATAACGTATTTTAGAACATATAGTCGTATAAAAAGGCTCCAGTATAAATTCATGCCACGTATATCTCTAAATTTAAAAAAATACGCTACCAAATTCAAAAGCGTTGCAAACGCTTTTGAAATTTCAATATTAACATATAGTATAGCGGTGCCGTGTAACCGACATATTCAATCGATTTCTGCAAATTCCTACCTAGATTTTTACTTATAATTTGATTCAAGCCTTTAGTTTTATATTTATGTATGATTATGTCAATTTTTAAAAAAAATATTTTTTTAAATGGTAATTGTGAGCGAGCAGCTTTAAACAAAAAAGTATGTCCCCCCATGACCTTGTGGCCTAAATTATCAAACGCACAACTACACTTTATAATGACGCCTCCTGCAAAGTTTAATGAAAATTCAGCAAGTGGTTTTGGAGAAGAAATTTGGACAATACATTCTATTTCAGTTCCCTGTGACCTTGACCTTTGAGCTAATGACCCCAAATTATAATATGTACATTTCATACTAATACTTCCTGCTTTCTGAAAATCCAGCAAGGGGTTTTGGAGAAAAGGGTCGGACAAAATTTTGTTTTCAGGTCGGACTCCCTGTGACCTTGACTTTTGACCCAAAATTGTAACATGTAGACATCATTCTGATGCTTCCTGCAAAATGTTGTGAAAATCCAGCAAGGGGTATTGAATAAGAAGCATGGACACAATTTTCTGTTTACAGGTCCCTCTGATATTTACCTTTGTGCTAATTACCCCCAATTTTTATATGCATAACAACACCTCATAATTATAATGCTTTCTGCAAACATCTATAGAAATCCAGCAAGGGGTATTGGAGGAGCAGTGTGTAAAAGATTTTATTGAACATTTTATATCCCATAACTAAGCGGAAAATCCTGACAATATGCACAATTATACTAAGTACTAATCATTTCTACCAAGTTTCAGATAGATCCATCCAGGCGTATTGGAGTTGCGCGGTCATACTTTTGTACCAGACTGACGGACGGACAACTCGGACACATAAACGGACGGACGGACGGACCGACATCACCATATTAATATGTCTTCCCCACTAGGTTTGAGACATAAATATTTCACTGTAAGAGCACTGTATTCATTAGTTAGCATAAAATTAATAATCGTTAACTGCATATGATTTGACAATTCAATAAAAATGTGTAACATTAACATTAATGAAAATTATAAGGAAATGCAACAAGATGCCATTTTTTTGTCAGGAGCCAAACCTCTTTTAAATGATAATCAATTTGCCTGAATGTACTTATAATGACACCATAAAAACAATAGCGACAGATGCTCAACGTTTCAAACCACAAAAACATGTAAAAGATGAAACTGATTAAGGGTGAAAGCAATTAATCACATGATATACCCAATGGGCGAAGCTTATACAAAGTGTTAATGAAATCCGATGGCCGATCATCTTTAACTTACTTATCATTCAGTCACACTTTGTGAGCTGTTGATCATTTCCGTGACTAAAGAAATGAATAAATATTTGTTTATCGTCCATTGTAATATTAATAGCTGCTGTAGTTTTGTATAAATATTATATATACGCAAGCATGCACCTACATGATATATTGCCAGTTTAGGAGAAAACACGGCAAAATGCTGATACTCATTTTGAAAAATATGCATGGAAATAATTAATATGCTGGTAATAAATAAATATGTATGGTAACAAGTTAATGCTACTAAAAAGAGCTTAGATGGAAAACAGTCTTATTCACATGTTAACTAAGATTCAAATTCATTAGAATGAGTCGGACAGAAAACAATACAAGGATGATTGCCCCTAAGTTTTAAAACAGTATATGCCCATAAGTTTCAGAGTTGATGTCTTTTCAAATACAATGATGGCGTCGTACTGCGTACAGCAACCAAAGACTGATCAGCAATTCATGTAATCTGAGCTTAAACAAATAGACTTTACAGGATCAAAACTTCAGATACAATGTCAATAACTATATGCATTAAGGCATAATCTTTCTTGCCTGGGTGCAATAGTTTTGATCAACACCTGTCAGTGATAGCGATGCACTTCTTGGCGTGCAATAGAAATTCCGGGATGCTGAAGGCATATTATGTGCGTGAACTGCGTGAACTTGCCAAGACTCCTGACAGGCGCATGTTGAAGAGAGGCAGATGCAGATACGAGGGAATCTGGGTACCAGATCATAGCTATTTTACGAATAGACTCCTTGGTTCTTTTACGTGCCCGATGTATAGCACCTATACACGTGAGACTACCTCTGGGTTTTAAACCAGTTTATCTCTAGATGGATGGGAAACACTGAAAAGTGTTTCTGAAATTGCCAGTGCCGCGGTCGGGATTCGAACCCGGGATCTCCGGATTGGAAGTTCTCAGCGTTAACTACTCGATCACCGCCCCACCCTTCAGTTTCTTTTGCTGGTCAGTATATCTCAGTACACAACAACGGTTCGTTGGTTATTACAAGAAAACGGAATATAATTGAACAACATGTATTAGTTTTTCCGAAACATGGTTGGGATTTATCGAGAGCGATTTAGCAGGGTGTTGCACCCGGTCCTTTTACCCCCTGCTGCCCTTTCTGACTACCCTCTCTGCCCTCTGATGTATCTTTGTTGTAGCCCACATGAAATAATTATTAAAGCTGCTTGCTCTCAGTTACCGTTGAAAACAATATTTTTTTAACAGTTTATGACATACTTATTCATAAGTATATAAAACTAAAGGCTAGAATCAAAATATAAGCAAACATCTAGGTAGGGATTCGCAGAAATCGATTGAAAATGTCGATTACACGGCACTGCGACACTATATGTTTATCATGTTTATATTGAAATTTCAAAAGCGTTTAGAACGCTTTTGAATTTGGAAAGGCATTTTTTTAAATTGAGAGATAAACGTGAAAGGAATTTATACTGGATCCTTTTTATATGACCATATGTTCTAAAATACGTTATTTACATACAGTTTGAAGAACTTAATTGTTTTACCAAAATCTGAGAGCGAGCAGCTTTAAAGATGTCGAAACCTTTTAAAGTCTGTAAAGAAGCATCTTTTAGCATAGTAAAAGAACATTTTCATTATAAAGGGGTTGCAATCTTCTAGAAGCAACGTTTTTTTTTATTTTAACGGCTTTTACATCATTCTCAAGTGTACTAACATGCAGAAACTGCCCTGTCCCCTAAGTGCATCCTGTCCTTTTTTAAGGGCACCCTGCCCTTTTGGCAGTCTTGAATAATACCTGCATGGTGATGGTTCCAGTCAGCCAACTTTCTTCTACACTTTTACGTGAAGATTGTAGTAATTGGTGAAAATTATTTGTTGGTTCTTAATGTGATGATTTAGATAGTTACTATTTGTGTTCTGTCCCGATATATACCGTTCGTATGGGATATAACCAATCCCTTCATTTTTGCATGATCGTATACAGGTATATGACACGTCGTACGAACCTGACGCAAAAATAGATCTTTGACGTAAACGAAATAAAAAGCTCCTTCGTAAAACAAAGTTCAACAAAATCATAAACAACAATAATAATATAACATGATATAATACGTGTATATGCATATTAGTTCGATATAATATTTATATTTCGAGAGAAATATTCCGGACACTATCTAATTTGACACAATTTGACTCTATCATTCAGATTAAAAGCGACGTCAAGAGGCTATTAAACGATTACTTAAATTGTTAAGTATGCATTCAACTTGTAAAAGTGGGGACAGATCATACTAAGTCTCAATCGACCTTTCGTCTTTCAGGTAGGTTTCAATACAGGCCTAAACAGACAAATGTTTGGTTTGCACTTAAAACGCTTTTTGCCCGATGATAACGACATATTGCTAGATTAGTTACTTTAAATAGCCTATTAAAGCCATAGCAATCATGTTCAAGTGCGGCACTGAACCACTTGTGAGGTAACTACAAACAAACTGATACAAACTCTAATGATTGTGATCGTCCTCTAAAATTTATGTAACATGCATGCAGTGTTAAAATATTCCATTCCGTAATCCTCGGGTTTTCTTTTATATATTAGGAAACCATTTACCTTTATAAGGAAAATGTATTAATACGCATTAAACTCACCAAAGTTGTCGTCATAGAAAAACATGTTTAGATTCAGAGAATGCATTGCTGCCAATTACATTTTTTTAATTTCCTTTTAGATAAGACATAAACCGGCACATTGGAATTAGCCTAATACATAAGATAAATAATAAAAGTATCAAAACCTTTATTTGTAAATCCTAACATGATCATTCCTGCATATTATCCTTTGGCATCATTAGTTCTCATATGATTCTTTACAGGTGCAAGACATGTATCAGTATGAGTTTCTAAAATCGGCTTGCTATTCGAGAAATAAATTATTTTCAGCTTAATACTTTTCAAACTGTGTATGGACAAACTTCAGACACAATACATAAGAAACTGGTTTAAAATTGCCTACCTCAAGATTACCATATTTCTTAAACAAAGGGTTTATCTGCCCATTTTCATATCACGTGGTACCGTATTATCTCTGATTGACATATTGACACTAAAAGTAATTGATACTTTTGTGAAGACTGCAGCATCTTTCGAACTCTAGAGGGACTTTATCTAAACCAGTACTCTTTATTGAGGAACATAGATTATTCAGGTACTTGTATAAAAAGTATTAATTCTACAGCTTCTGTCTTTGTAAAATCAATCAAGGCTTGTGAATTGAAGTCAATCAATTTTAGAGCATTACAATTTATCAACAATAGTCATTGAAATGATTGGGATTTTAACAGGACTATGAGAATTTGCATTATTAAAATTTTGAACAACATTGTGATTTCCGCCTTTGTAATATTTAATAACCTAAATGTTTCGAATGTTGCCATAGAGTACAATTCACATAATGATGATGATACTGACACTTCCCCAAACAAAGTGCAAGACTGTATGCAAGAAAAATGTTCTATCATTAGACACTGCCGAGCAAAACAGTTACCCGAGGTGACGGATATTTCGTTCTGAACCTCGTGCTCATGGCAGAAACTGTTAATATTCTACATTCGCCAGCGCTTAAACGCAAAATAAAACGTCAAAAATCGCAACATTTATATCTGTAAATTCGAATACCATAAGATCTAATGGCATTCGCGAAACTTTTAAGTCAGATGCCAAATGTTGTACAACACCTGGAATCTGCAATACTAACCTTTAAATACACCAAGACTAACAAATAACAAGTGGCTGGAGTATTTCCATGCAGTACGAAGTCCCCAATCGGATAAACATGTAACGGGAAGAGATGAAGATATGACCAACGTTTTCTGAAAAGGGGTTAGGATGCTATAGTCACATGACCTACGACCCCAAAAATGACCAAAATATTTCGAACCTCAAGCGTGACCTTGACCATGAGCCAAACGTGATTGAAAAACAGGTAATTCTTATCCTCTCCACTTGTTTAACTTTTACCAAATGTTTCAAAAATCATCTAAAAGTCTTGGGGATATATACACATGACCTTTGACTGTATCCAAGAAACGTGTAAACAATGATCAGCCCGTTCATATTT
Source organism: Saxidomus purpurata (assembly GCA_022818135.1). Lineage (NCBI taxonomy): Eukaryota > Metazoa > Mollusca > Bivalvia > Venerida > Veneridae > Saxidomus > Saxidomus purpurata. The sequence continues at coordinate 28,996,104 of JAFMSR010000017.1, forward strand.
GTTAACTCATGTCGTTTCTAATTCAGTGATATGACTTATCTTTTTGTTTCCGACATATACAACATGTAAATTTAACAGTCTAGTCCCTAGTAACTCCGATGTTCTTTCTATGGCAACCATTTTTGTCATGAAATGACGTCACGTTTGCACGTTCAAAGTTTCCCGTGGCAATTATTGCATTACCGGGGCGATTATCACCAAATATATTCTATAAATCTGCAATGTTGATCATGTAGATCATGGTTAATTCATTTACTTGTGGATAGTAAAGTTTGGTTGTTGCACTTTTAAACTTCAAAATAATGGAATATATGCGATATAAAACCGTTACAAATTCGTACATATATACATGTACATATTGCCGCATTGACAGGCGTTTCACCTTTAAAAAGTAGCTATTTAAATTACAACTGTACAGATAGCTAGCGAATATTCACCCTATTGTATAGCCTGAAACAATAACTTACTTATAAAATCCATCTTGACACACTACCATCCTGAACGACTTGTTTACAACGACAACTATTCCACTTATTAACTACTAATAAAAATTCTACCACTTGTGATCTAAGTGACTGCATAAATGGCCAGTGAAAATATAACTGCAACATGTCCATTGTTAAAGAAGTCGATACACAGCTCATTGCCGTATTCTTCAAATACAAATTTTTATAATCATTTTGTCTACAAAATCCACTTCAAGTTGTATACATGTAAATATGTAGTGCACAGAGCATAGCTTTGAAAACTTTACCGATCGGACTCGCGCAAATGAAAGGCTTATTACTGCATTGCGATATAATGCGCTACTTATTACACTTAATGATACTAATAACGTTTAAATGACGTAAATAATTCAATTTCTGGCTTTGCGAATTATTTAGATATAATTATATTGCATAAATTAATGAATAACAGAAAAAGAATACAACTAGTAGGCCCGTTTTCATAAAGAATCTTAGAATTTTCCTCAAGATTGTTTTTATCGTAATATTTTGATAAGTTGAATCTAAGAAAATTTTCACTTCCGTTTACTTTTTCGGTGAGATAATACAGACGACCGTATTGATGTTGTAAGGTTTCCATTTTGTAGTCCAGTTGATTATACCTTCATTATATTAAACAGAACAATTTTTGCTGTTAACGACAAAAAATGCACTTCGAATTTGACGTATTGTAACAACATATATACGAAAGGACACCAAGAGTAACGTATATTCAGCGCTTAAGGACAATGAGAACGTGTATTCAACGCAAAGTGTATTCAACACTTAATGTCACGGACAACGTGAATTCAACGCTAAAATACCGAGGGAACGTGTATTCAATGCAGAGCCTCGCTCCCGCCAAAACAGTTACCATCAGTGACGGATATTTCGATCTTAACCGCGTAATCATGACAAAAACTATAATTCGTGCATATTGGATCGGCATTTCCGGTGAGAGATTCGACCTGAGGTCAAGACAGACTATTACTCTTTATTATTTTCCTTGTAAAATCAAAGTACAAACTACCTGAGGGTTTTCGAATGTACAGTCTGTAAAGATTACACGATACACATAAACATTCACTTTACTGATTTTAACAGCTAAAAGCTTTAGGATGAACCAAGTACCATTTTCACATATAGCAATCTCTTCAGATAATAGAACTGTTTGTTCCTAGAACATTACCTCGCTGTACAAGAGTACAGTGTACATAGTGTCTACAATAACTAGAAAATAGTTACCGGTACATTGATTTAGTTTTAACGAAATTTATAAAATCAGATAAAAATAAAGAAAATCACTGACTTTATATCCTCCGCCAAATGAAGCAAATAACTGATAAGGAACAAAGTGTGTCTGTTTCAGAAATAAAGGGAAGCACAGGATGGTTGTTAGAAAGAGTAATAAGTAAATCATTTTAGCCAATTAAATTTTATAAACGGTTCGAACGAAATTTAATTTTAATGTTTTTTGTACTGAATATAGAGGAAAATAACAATTAAAGCGCAATGACTCTGAAGACAATGAGCCATTTTTCACGAACGTTGCATTATGCTACCAGTGAAACATGTCTCGTTTAAGAAAACAATACATTTGATATGCATATGATTATTGTTTTGTTGTTGTTTAAATTGTTTATAGTCCAAGCCGATCGTGGGATTTCTCCCCTGTTGAACTTGCCAAAACACCCCTGATTATTGTAAGTTTTAGCTCATTTAATGGATATTCTGCTCATTCTCATCACCAGTCCAAAACCAAAAATAAACCACCCCTTTTATATCTCATCGCTACATGATACATAGTACAGCCTTTTCGCTAAAATCCGAATAAGCATTAGCTTTTGACAGTATTTAATGTAACTTAACGCGAAATATTTAAAAGGTAGTTTACTGTAACACTAACTTTAGCACTTTCATATCTAGTATTTGTAAATATAGTCAATATAATATAACTGTTCTGTGCTGTATAACACTATATTTTATTTAGCAATTCTCTTTTACGATATTTAACATCCTTTAGTTAATAAATATCAAATGACATACAAATTTTTACATATTCATTCAATTTCTGCTTTAATGCGAAATTCACTAAATTTTTCTACTATGTATTTCATACATGATGCAAATGAATATATTTTGCTTTACTTTAAAGCTGCTCGCTCTCAGTTACCGTTGAAGTTTTTTTTTTTTTTAATTTCAAAAGCGTTTACAACGCTTTATTATTTAGTTGCGTATTATTTCAAAGTACAGATAAACGTGACATAAATTTCTATTGGAGCCTTTTTATATGACTATATGTTCTTAAATACGTTATTTTCATACAGTTTGAAGAACTTTATTTTTTACCAAAATCTGAAAGCGAGCAGCTTTAAATTGATAATCCAACCAGCATATTTTTTGTTGAAAAATGTTAATCGGATAAGTTTAAAACACGTTTATTAAATGGTTGCTTCAACATTAAATTATTAAATCCCTCACTTAATTCACTCTAATTTCATTTACAATGACATATACATGATAAAACCAGAACTACAGTTGAGAATAAATGTAATGAATCGCATCCAGCCATTACTTGTACAACAAAAACTCTACATAGATTATTAAATGGTTTACGGTACTGCAGCATATTTTAAACCGCTGATTTTATCGATAATGGCCGGGAATGCATAGCTGAAACTTTTAGGTTAAGTTATAATACTTCCAAAGATTCTATTATTTTTGTTTTGGAGGTTATTCAGTTTGGCATCAATTATAGGGTATGTCCCTTTAAGTTTTGTCGAATTGGTATATCACTGTGTGATTTTATGCAATTTCTAAATTTAAGGTAATATGTGGATAGATAATGTTAATTACATTTTTATTTGTTTGTGAAACAAACAAATTTACTTACCATTTTCCGAAGCCTACTCCTTAAGTACCAACTCTGAAAGTAGCTCCGGCACGTCAGTCAGCATATAATCCCAAATTATGATTCTTCATTTGAAACCATATGGCCATTGCAGACATGAAAGTTGTATTGTTTAAATATATAATGTAATAAACTCATATACACCCTATAGAAATAGTTCCGATTTCTTAACCCGCCGGACATTTCTTGCGGAAAGAAAACATATGTTTTGGAGTTTCTGTGACAACAAAATGTCTAACCGTGATCCTCATTTTAAAGAATGAAATATTTTGAACAGCCAGAAATATTTACGCGCATGTTTACCCATTCTAATTTTACGATTATATCCATCCATTCATAAATTTTAGTCAATGCGCGGCAAGGGACGTAATTTTAACTTTCCTTATTGCTGATATGTTTATTCTGCGGACCTGGCGAGAGCTAGTCTGCGTTCCTTTATGTATTAGAAATACGCCTGAGCACCTTAAGCAGAAAACAAGTGTTAGGATACGTTAATGTCGGTGTTTAAACGATTTGTTATATTTCATAGGTGGTGATTGTTTTAAGTAGAAGGCAATTTACATTATATTCGACAGTAGGCCTCGTGATCTTGAAACGCATCGAATGAGCTATTTTGTTAAAATACATATCAATGACTGCAGAAAAAACATTTGAACATTACTTCCTGGTCTCAACCATATTCGTTCTTTAAATGTATCTTGTGGTATTATAGATACGCATTATTACTTTGTCGGTCCGCACAATAAATTGAATCCCTTATTGATCGGTGCTATTGCCTTCTCGTTGTGTTATCGAAGTGCCGTAACTACTAACAAGCTGCACGATCAGTGTCTGATTTTGGACAGTAGAACTGTAGGTGAAAACATTTTCTTGAGTACAGTGAAAATCCCTGCTGTCTATGTGTACCGGGAATAGAAACAGAGACAATTCGATCCAAAATACGATTTATCACTGTTGCATTCTGTTCATTGCGGGCCGCAGCAGCGGCCCGCTATATTTAATACGTGGTGAGTAAAAGATGCATGGAGACTTAAGCACTAGATCGAACATATGCGTCTCTTTTCATTATAAAATTGAGGTACTTCTGAGATGAAAACTGTAGACACAGTCAATTTTTTTGGAAAAGCAAGAGTTGTCGTTTGTAACTGAGCTGTCATTCGTTTCATAGAGGGCGCAATCTAATATACGCTGGTAAAAAAAGAAAAAAGCGCTTTTCACACACCTAGAAAAATGGATATATGATTGCTTTTTCCACTAACACAACCTTTGACATTATAGAAACGAAACGAGTCGACTGAATATTCTTTTATGGCCTTTTTAGACATATATGATATTGTCTTATCTAATTTTTTCCCATTCGTAAAAGGTCTGCCTCCGTGGTGCAATGGATAAAGCCGATTGCTCAAACACTTTTGTGTATGTGTACTTTTAGAAATCACGAGTTCGAATCCCATCAACACCCATTTTTTTAAAAACTTTTTTCTGCTGTTTTAATAACCATTTTTAATTTTTTAAGAATATTTTACGTCAAATAATCATAAAAATCTTCATTCATGTCAAATTAATAAGGATAATGGTAATGAAAAATTGAGACATACCAGGAACGGTCTATAGAGCATTCCTGGACATACTGTATAAATAATATTTGATAACAGTAAAGTTTCGATACTACAGGTCAGTCAGTAGATGTGGTGTCGTGTCAGGTTTTGCTTGTTCAACCAGAATTGGTTACCTCGAGTTCTTTTGGGGCCATGCCTTAATATCAATTATCACCAATTTTCAAAATATTTACATGGGATTTTTGTTTGTTGGCCCGCTGTGATACTTTGTATCACAGTTTTTCTTGTATCTTATTACCAACTGGTATAGCCTAGATTACAGACTGAAATAGCCGTCACAACAAAACAAAGGACAAATATTTTGAATACACAAACAAATCCAGCGTCATCAGCGCTCTGATTTCTGTCTGTCTGGTTTACATATGTAACGATATTATGTAATAGTTTATAGTATCGACTTAAAGTTTATCCTGAGTGCAACAATACGCATTATATATTTCATTACCTTGATGATGTTTTTGTTTGTGCTGTAACCTTGAAATTTATCACATAAGCCGAGGTATATCTATTTCCTTATAGATGCTGAGACACATTGAATAACTACGCATTCAGCTGTAACGCGTTTCCATGAATGGGAAGGAGATATGGATTCAGAAATAAATAATAAAGTTTAGCGTAGGAAGATGAATGAAAACATCTTATCCAAATATGTTTGGACCATTAGTATTGCGGAGTAGCCTTACTGGTGTAGATTGAGTTTGGACATTGAAAGGTTTGTAAGCTCTTTAAAATACCAAGTGACAAATCAGTGGCATTAAAAACAAGCCGGCAAGGCAAAAAACATACAATATTACAAACCCTAATTTAGTTATTGAAATAGGTAATGATAATTTTTATGGTTCTATGACGAAATATCAAATGTTGTACTGGTCGTTGAATGTAGTGGAATTATTATTATTACTTAATACAGTAAGAGAACAATACCTTATTGTTTAAAGACAACGTTTTATCCACTGTTTTGAAAACACTTTCAAAATTTGTCTCATCGATAAATAAAGGTCACAGTAAAAATGTTAAGTCCATTGTAATAATCAGATTCATGCACTTATTTGTTTCCTGGTTTTGATTTACATTCATGTACAATTGTTTATATATGCCGCTTAAAACAATCAAATGATTGAAGTGTGTGAATCTTGCTATGTTTATCAGTGACACATAAAGATAAAACGTCTGAGCGAATAACTAACCCTTAATAATCCTACAAGTTTAGCAAATTATTACAGTATAGACATTCATTTTATATAAAACGTTCCTGAATTATGATATGTGCGAGTCGTGTACCACAATAGCCATGTTTGTACCATTCAGACATAAAATACTAGGATTATAGGCTTCTTATTTACCAGGCTAATTGTAAATTTCGGTCATTGAAGTCACGTACGGACAAGGTTTAGTTTTTCGTCATTTTTAACCGTAGAAGGTTTAGTGTTTATGTTACATGTATACATTACAATTCGTATATACATTCATATATCATATCAAGCAACACATAATATGAATTTTATAACAGTAATATAAAGATAAGTCACCTTTTGCATTAAATGTTATATCCATCTTGACACTCTTATACATCCTGAATGACGAGTTTAAGCAAAAACCTTTCCTGTTCACCCGAAAACTATCTATGTTAACCATGAGAACTATTCCTGCTTACTACGAAATATATCCACGTTTACCACGAAAACTATTCCTGTTCATCACGAAAACCGTTCCTGTTTACCTCGAAAATCATTCCACCTGCGTACTAGAAAACATGTTTTAAACGCCAAGGGTTATTTTACATTCAATTGACAGTCGAAACACAATTTTTCCCAGTATTTGTGAAAAAAAACGTTATATTGTATAACATATTGATCATTATGATGCATGAAGCATGACTTTCTACTTATGACAACATTTCCTGTTACTGCATTTCGATGTCAAATGCAAATTAATGCAAAAGTTAACTTATTTACCCATGTATAAGATGGGTATTCGCTTTTGGAAAACTAGTTTCCTAGAAACGCCGTACTTAGAAAAAAAATCATTTAAAGACTGAATATGGAATGTTATAACATAACTGAATATGATTTTTTTTATAGAATATGGACTGTTTTAGTATAACATAATATGATTTTTCTAGAACAAGATGACTTTTTCTTGGATATGAACTGTTAAAGCATGGCAGAATATGATTATTTCTTGAAAATGGACTGTTATGCATTGAATAGAGTGCTGTTGGCGAGAATAATAATTATGTTATTTCGAGGAGGCGTAGCCTCCAGTAATGACGTATTTATTTGAGCCAACAGTAACTCTGTCTGATTTGTGTCAGTGCACTTTGATTGACAGTTCTTACGCCCTAAACTATCGTGTGACGTAATATCGTGTGACGTTACAAAATTGTTTGGTAGCGACCTCAAAGAAGATCAATACATGTACTTGTTTGCTTTTTAAAGTGTTCTGTAGCCTACAAAATCATATACCGGAGCAGATGTATTTATTTTTTATTTCGTTTTTGACCGGCCGATTGAGACTTTTCCAAATTATTCTTGTCAACCAAAAAGCAGTTATATCTAGGCAATAAACAATCTGACAAGTGTTCTCTTCTCAGATAGATCATGTTCTCTTATATAGATAGAGCACAGTCTAAGCTCCGCCTCCACACAAATTATCAGTAATACAGTGCAGTGTTTTCCTACACAAATAAGCAATAGCCATGATACAAAACAAAACAATAATGAGTTTATCTATTTAGATATGGATAACAGTGCCCCTGTAAACTCTAAATCATAATTGTAAGCTTGAGAATCTTCCAACAGATATAGGCTGCATTGATAAAAACTTAAACTGTTTAGCCGTATGATAATAATTATTATTAAACGCAGTATCTCAAGTTACCATTGGACAAACAGTGGTGCATGGAAAGAGTGTTATACACTTTTCCGGAATACGACTGTGGTTTTAACTGAGGCTAAATATATATCAATGATATTAATAAATGAATGAAAAATGTGCGGAAATGTATCATTGAAGTACAATGTATAGAATGTAGTAGTTATGCACGTCAGAACTTTCAATTATGTAAAGCATGTAAACGTATGGTTTATAAAAATGTTCATCTATGGCAGGTTTGACGTACAATAGTATTCAGATACAAAGGTAAACAACAGTATACAGATACATAGGTAAAGAGCAGTATACATATACATTGGCAAAACAACAGTATACATATACATTGGCAAACAACAGTATACATATACATAGGTAAACAACAGTATACATATACATAGGTAAAGAACTGTATACATAAACATTGGCAAACAACAGTATACATATACATTAGCAAACAACAGTATACATATACATAGGTAAACAACAGTTTACATATACATAGGTAAAGAACAGTTTACAGATACAAAACTATACATTGTTTAACAACATTAAACAGATACATAGGTAAACAACAGTTTATAGATACATAGATAAACAACAGAATACAGATACATAGATAAACAACAGAATACAGATACATAGATGAACAACAGTATACAGATACATAGATTTACAACAGCATACAGATACATAGATAAACAACAGTATGCAGATACATAGATGAACAACAGTATACAGATAAATAGATTTACAACAGCATACAGATACATAGATTACCAAAAGCATTTAGATACAAATGTACGTATACCAACATGTATATAGGTAAACAACGGTATACAAATGAATGGAACGCCATGACCGTCTTACCATGACTTGTTTGCTAATATGCGGTTTGCAGTAGATCTTTTATCATATGCAGTAGATATTTAATTGTATGTGAGAGATAGTTCATTATGTGTGGTACAAGCTACATTATATGATGTACGTTCTTTGTTATATGTAGTACAACTCTCCTTATATGTGGTGGTACTGTCTTTATATGCAGTGCATTTGAACTTGTGTGCGGTACAAACACCAATATATGCAGTGGATTTGTTATTGTGTGTAGTAGATAAAACGTTATACGTAGTGTTTTTTAAATTATATGATGTGCAAAATGAAATATATGTGGTAGTGACTGAGTCTATTATGTGTGGTGCTTTTATCCTTATATGCAGTGCAGATGACATTTAAGTGTGTTTGTACTTTCGTTTATATACATGTACGCTGTGGATCTCCTATTATATGCTGTGCATGCGACTTCCTTATATACTGCGCTTCCAACATTATATTCGGTAGTAATTTCTTTATATGCGGTAGTTTCGTCATTATATGCGGTAGTTACGTCGTTATGATGAGATGGTTAGGATATCTCCAAACGATACCGTACATTGCCGGATTATAACAAATCCGGATGTTCGAGCAACTAGTTGTTTTAAGGGGAGGGGGTACTTTTTAATTAAAATGTTATTGGAAGTCGCCAAAAGATGTATTTAAATTTACGGGTTGTCGTTGTTTGAAAAAAAAAACGTTATAATTTTTAAAGGGTTGTACTGTTGGGAGTAATTGATTCATATCCATGAAACACATTTCAATTTCAAATTTAGCTATTTATTAAACACATAAATGTGTAAAGTATAAACAAACATGAATAAATTTATTAATTCAAGTAGGGGGTAAAATTAGAAATTAGTTTAAACTGTCTCGGTGCACAATAATTACTCGTGTGAAATATCCGGATTCGTAATAATCCGGCAATTTACGGTATCGTTCGGAAATATTCGAACCATCTCATCATAACGACGTAACTACCGCATATAATGACGAAACTACCTCATATAAAGAAGTTACTACCGCATATAAATGGACACAGTTCCTACCACATATATTTCATTTTGCACGTCATCTAATGTAAAAAGCACCACGTATAACGTTTTATCTACTACACACAGTAACAAATCCACTGCATATATTGGTGTCTGTACCGCACACAAATTCAAATGCACTGCATATAAAGACAGTACCACCACATATAAGAAGAGTTGTACTACATATAAGAAAGAAAGTACAGCATATATAGTAATTTGTACCACATATAATGAAATATCTACCTCATATAATTAAATATCTACTGCATATGATAAAAGATCTACTGCATATAATGAAATATGTACCGAATATAAGCAAACAAGTCATGATAAGACGGCCATAGTGTTCCATACAAATACATAGGTACAGCTGTATATCAAAAGTCAGCCCGGATAGCTCAATCGGTAGAGCACGAGACTTGTAATCTCGGGGTAGCGGGTTCGATTCCCGGGGCTGACCAACTAAAATTACTAACAGTCTTTCGGATGAGACTAAAACCGAGGTCCCATGTATGGGTGCTATACACCTGGCATGTATAAGAACCAGGGGTGTCTCTGGAATCGTGACGCTTTCTGTATCTTGCACTATCCTCCGAAACCTAAAATAACTAACCTCTTCTGGGGGCGTTATGGGAAACCGGTACCAACGATAAAGCCCAAATATACGATACGATATATCAATTCCAGAAAGGTCAATAACCATTTTCTCCAAATACATTTAGACATTCACGGTTTTTATTGGCCTGGGGACTGAAAGTCCCCTAGGCCTAAGTTAGCATACCACATTTCAAACACTGTTGACAATTTAACTGTGCTATGTGCGAATAACAACTGTAAACATGCGCTTTGTGAAAGTAGTGCGAGACAGACCAGATCAATCTTTTGTTTGAATGTCGCATACGATAAGAACATATTACAATTAAAAATAGTACATACAACTTCAAACGATTGCAGAAAGGTCTATAGCTTACGGGCTGCATTACACATTTTTTTCTGTTTTAGAAATAACTGCGCTGTTAGCTGATTACGGAAGATAATCATATGCATATCACGGAAAAGTACGGATATTTACGGAAATTTACGGAAAAGTACGGAATTCGATATAAGAGTTTGTAGTTTGATTTTCAAATTTCTGATGTCATTTCATTGACAACTTTCTTATTTACGAACGATTACATATATATTTACCTAAAAATAAATTTCTCTAAAAAAAGATATCATTTACGTACATTCCCGAGAAGGAACTCACGTGATCAAAATCACCCGCCATTTATCGAGGACGCTGCATGTCAAGGCCCAGTGAACGGGTTCACCGATTACAACTACAAGGTAACCAAGAATCATTTTTGGTTTTCCCTGTTATACACATTGTGCAATACTGTATTTATATTTCATTGTTGGTATTGCTTTGTTTATTTCTGATTCAAGGTCTTGTCCTTGGTACACAATACTTTTCGATCCACATCATCAGATATCGCTTGAAGTTGAACAAAGCGCAGATTGAATTATTTTTATTGTTCTCTCAAACAATTGATATTGTTGACCATGTGATTATTTTTCATTTAACGTACGTTTTATAATAAAACAAACTTCCCTGCCACCCATATATTTGTGAATCATTCATTCTGTGTCATATACTAAATTTCGCCCTATGAACATTTAGACCCGCGCTTTAGGTAAGGTTCAGCGTAAATCACGAAGGTTAAAAGTTGTTTTAGGTGAGTTAATCTATAGCCCCAACGCCTTCAGCGCTCACTGCGCTTTGATAATGCATGTCCTAAAAATCAATGTAAATAGACGGAAGTTATTCAATCCGAAGTAACACTTTCACACAAAAGCGAACAAAATTTATAGTACTGATTGCCGACTATCTAAATGACGGACACTCCTAGCCACTTACCGCTTGGCGGACTGATGCACGCGTGGTTTACGTGCCTCTGCCGAAGGACACACTTCGTGCTCTGTCGGATTGTTCGGTTTATTTGTCCTGCGTATATTGAGAATTATAATGGACGAAAACCTAAATAGAAATTTACAAGCCAGATATGAATAAAAGTATTTCGGAGGCACTGCTTCGTTTCTTTTAAAACTAATGAATCCAGGGTTCATTATTGTTACAGTATTTAAAAAAATGATATCATGCCAATACTTAAGTAATACAACAATAAATTGTGTTCGTAGTACGGGTACATGTAACCAACATGTTGAAAGACGTCGCCAAGATTCAAACGAAACAATAAAACAAATAAATAATATCTGAAAGGCAAAACCCTGGCAATAGGTCAAGATCAGCCAAGGTCAAAGTTGAAATCTGCTTTCAAACTGCACAATTCGTCATGTGGTTTAAATTTCATTGCTGTAGCTTTCAAAACAGGAAAAAATGTCAAGATCAGACAATATCAAAGCAAACGGTATACATGGTTAAATTTTCATTAATATATCTTCAAACAACGAATGTAGGTCAGTAGGTCAAGTTAAGACCACCAAAGCCAGAGTTGAAATCTGCATGCAAGTGTCTTTAGAGCTCAAATTTTATTACTGTAGCTTCCAAAACTATAGGTATGGTCCAAATTTCATTGAAGAAACATTCAAATTAGAAGAAGATCAGTACGTATAGGTCAGCCAAGGCCAAATTAGGAAACATGTGACCCCGGGGCTTGGTCAACTTGGACCCAAGATGTATGATTTGAACAATCTTGGCACAGGATCACTAGGCAATGCTACAAGCCAAATATTTATGCATTTGGGTCTTGTGGTCTGAGACAATAAGATTTTTAAAGATGTCCCTATATAAGCCAATGTGAAATAAAGTGACCCCATGGCGCATAGGCACATGTAGGATGAGTTTTGACATGGAGGTTATCATGATTTGCACAATATTAGAAAGATCAACTACGCAGTATTTAAGCTCAAGGCCTTGTGGTTTGATATAAGAAGATTTTTTAAAAGTTGTTCCTATAAGAATCTATGTAAAATCAAGTGATCCCCGGGCGGATGGAGTTCATGGTTTGAAAAATCTTGGTAGGGAGCCACTACATAATACTTCATTCAAACAGCTAAGGTATGGGCCTTCTAGTGGCAGACAAGAAGAGTTTTGAAGTTTTCCTTAAATGAGGCTATTCAAATTCAAGTGACCATTCATTTCTTGGTCAAAATTGACCCGGGGTCATGATTTCAACATCTTGATAGAGGTCCATTAGGCAATGCTCCAAGCTAAATATCTAAGTTCTGGACCTTAAGGTTTTATAGAACTCAAGAATATTTTGGAAATATTTTCTATTTTTGCTATAGCCCTCAGAGTTCTGCATGGAATGGAATTCCTTAACGGACTTGTCAGGAATCTGCCAAGTTTCAACACCATAGTCCAAGTGGTCTCATGGGACATGTTGTTTGAATTAATTGAGGACAAAAGGAAAAACGAAGGGCATCCAACGATCCTTAAAGCTCACATGAACACTACAACTTTGTAAAACAACAGTTTTATTATAGCTTATTGTAACAACAAAACATCGACACTGTGGAAGGAAGTTATACCATGAACTGCTTATATCATTAGCAATGATCACAAAACATGGAACAGCAAATGGTTTACATTTCTCACCTTGTTTTAGTTATTTTTAAGCCCCTGGATTGTGGCATATTAAAATCGCACCGTCCTTCCGTCCGCTCTTTCATTTTTCCGTGCCCTGGCTGTGTAACTTTGTCATGCATTGAAGGATTGTAAAATAACTTGGCACAAATGTTTGGCACATCAAGACAACGTTTTGCGTGCAAGATCCATGCCCCTTCCTCAAAAGTTAAGGTCACACTTAGAGTTTGAAGATAATGGAATCCTCTGTATATGCACACATTCGTGTCCGGACTGTAACTTTGTCATACATTGATTGATTTTAAAAATACCTGGCACAAATGTTTAGCACATCAAGCCGATGTGTCGTGTGCAAGACCCACGTCCCTACCTCAAAGGTCAAGGTCACACTTAGAGTTTGAAGGTAATGGAATACTGCATGCATTGCTCTTCTGTCATGCATGAAAGGATTTTAAAATGACATGGCACAATTGTTGAGCACGTGGAGAGGACACAGAGTGTGAGAAACACCTCTTTCGGGGGCATTTTTCACTTGTGGGGGAAGGCTCTTGTTTATTCTAAATTAAAAAAAGATAGTGCAGTGTATCAGCAAATGGTTTTATTACAGAAATGTGAAACGATAAGACAATGTTCTTTTAACCGGCTTCTTGATAATCTCTATAAAACGTAAACATATTTTGTTTGCATCAAGTGCTGTTCGGCACGATATAGTCGGCAGTACTTAAAAGTACCCTTAGCCGCTGTATATGGTAATGTGGCATAAAGCAGCACTATATAAGATGAATGACAACCACACAGAGAAGCGGTATTCAGATATCCAAACAATCTGTCTAGACAGAAAAATGTATAAAAATCTACTAGGACAACGTATCTAAATGCTTAAAAATACCTTGAATTATACCATTCTAAATCTAAATATATACGTTACTTCAAACACTTGCTACTCTATAATACTACTATCAGACTAATATACTACTGCTGCGACTACTGCTAAGCTTTTTCTCTTTGTAGAGTGATAAAGAATTGTGTACACTGTATATTGTAATGTCTAAATCAGCAAGTCCACCCGGCAAGTTCCCTTGTGCAACTGAACTAATAACTACATTGTACATTACATTACCAAATATTGTATACTCATATATAAATTAAATTTGCAGTTTTGAGGCCCTCTCATCGACAAAAAATAACATATATTGTCCCGTGCTCTCGCTATATGACGACATCGTCGCCGCAATCTATTCGTTAATTGCAAGATGATAATCTTAAATAGTTTTAGTAAACAAGAGGGCCATGATGGCCCTATATCGCTCACCTGACTACCATTTGCTATAATAAAAGGGGTCATGATTCTAACATAATTCGTAGAGGTCCACTACACAATGCTAAGTAACATTTCAAATATCTATTATCTGCCTGTCGGCCTTGTTTTTTTTTTAAAGTTTTCCCTATTCAAGCCTATGTGAAATCGAGTGCTTTCCCCCCTCCCGAGATGGGTTAATTTTGGCCAGGGGCATAATTTGAACAATCTTGGTAAAGGTCCACTAGACAATTCTACATGCTAAATATCTCAGCTCTAGGCCTTGTGGTTTCAGAGAAGAAGATTTTAAAGTTATTCCTATATGAGCCTATGTAAAACCAAGTGACCCCCCGGGCGGGGTCAATTTTGACCCGGGGCTTATAATTTGAAGAATCTTAGTAATGGTCTACTAGACAATGCCACATGCTACATATCTAAGCTCTAGGCCTTGTGGTTTCAGAGAAAAAGATTTTTAAAGTTTTCCTATATAAGCCTATGTAAAACCAAATGACCCCCGGGCGGGGTCAAATTTGACTCAGGGCTCATAATTTGAACAATCTTGGTAGAGGTCCACTAGACAAATGCTACATGCCAAATATCTAAGCTCTAGGCCTTGTGGTTTCAGAGAAGAAGATTTTTTAAAGTTTTTCCTATATAAGCCTATGCAAAACTAAGTGACCACCCGCGCGGGGTCAATTTTGACCCGGGGGTCATAATTTGAACAACTTTGGTAGAAGTCCACTAGTTAATGCGACATTTAACGTTTTAACAACTTTGGTAGAGCTTCATGCAAGAAACATCCCTGCAAAGTTTTATCATTATTGGCCCAGTGGTTTCAGAGGAGATGTTGTTTGAAGGAAATGGTGGGCGGACGTACGTACTTACCAGACGGACTTTGTGAGGTTATTCCTTCTTTGATCTTTTTCAACCCCACAATACAATTATTTAACCCCACAATGCCATTTTTAACCCCATAATGACGGAATGAACTCAAAGAACCTCACAATGCTAAGTTGTACTCAAACCCTAACCCCGTAATGTCTTCTGGGCATGTACGGACAGACGTAAGACGGACCCCGGACGGAAAGCGATCCTAATAGCTCACTCTGGCACTTTGTGCCAGGTGAGCTAAAAAGGCAGGAACACTGTAGGCGCTTGGTAGTTCAAGCGTTTTGATAACATTGCTACATTTGCCGGATTAGATGGTAAAGGGTTTATTTCGGGGTTTATTCATTATGTAACTTCGGTAAAGGTAAATATACCCTGTCATTTTGTAGAAGTGTTCTCCATACACTGTCCAGTTGTGTTAGTGTGTATGTATTATATATATATGCACGGAAGTTAAGTCATAAATGGTATCCCAAACGTTCATGCATATTGTTTGCTGTCTCTTTACTTTCAGTTTAATTTATGTTTTACTTGGGCAATTTTCAAGTATTGAAACAGTTTTCAGTCCGTCTCAAATCATCAAATGAGTGTGGCTATCAAAGTTAAATAAAGTTGTAAAGAGGTATTTGATTGTGTTAATCAAATACCTCTTTACAACTTTATTTAACTTTGATAGACAAACATTATAGAAGTTACACAAGGATTCGGTAGAACATGTATGCTAGTTACTTATAAAATCTTTATTTTTCATAAACAAAAAAGTGATACAGCTAAATACAAACTGCACAGAGGTAATGATCAAGTTGCTTGATAATAGACCAAACTATTACTTCCTCTCTATCTGGGGTCATCACCTCTCAAGTTCCTCCGGAGAAATTCATTTTAGTTCAGTTTAAAAAAAAACATTTGTTAGTACAGTATACTTCTTTGACTGGAAAAAAAACCAGATGCACCAGTAGAAACAGAATTTGATAAAATACGCATGTAAATATTTTGAACATTTTTGATTATATAGTAGATAAGGTTTTGCTGATGTTTACCATGCACATTTTATCAAGAAACCTGTCCCAGTGCCCATCTCCCAGTTGGGTGTTTAAGTTATGCTTCCAAAAAATGAGCGGCGACTTTGATCTTTGCATTAAAATTCGTCTTGTACGAAAGCATGATTTATATTACGCCATAGCCTTGAAGAGGAACTCCCTAAATCTGGTGTCGAATCAAACAACTTCAAAATCATATAACATATTTGCAAGTATTATTACTTAAAGAGGCATCCCTTACATCTAGCCGATTATATTCTCGAAACAGAGTATGTGTTCAATGAGCGTAAAATGATAAAAATATGCTATTTCAAAGACGAACCTATGGCGAAAAATGCCCCATTGTACCACAAATAATCAATATAGAGGTTTTCTGTAATAAATCGCATCAACCCATTAATTGTACAACAACAACTACATAGATTATTGAATGAATAACGATACTTAGTATATTTTAAACCGCTGATTTTATCGAAAATGACTAGGAATGTATAGCTGAATCTTTTACGTTAAGTTATAATACTTACAAAGATTCTATTATTTATGTTTTGAAGGTTATTTAGTTTGACATCAGTTATAGGGTATGTCCCTTTAACCTAAAACGTTAAGCTATACATTCAAGTCAATATCGGTAATGTATCAGCGTTTTGGAATATGGTAAAGTACCATGAAATATTCAGTAACAAATTGTTGTTGAACAATTAATTGGTGGAAAAAGACCCGTATGTTGACTATTAGTGCTTAAATGAGGCATTATAAAATTATGTTGTTCTTTAAAATCAAATAAATATTTATCAGTCAACGTCCATTGAATTTGGAGAGTATAATCTGCTAGATATAGGAAATGCCGCTTTAAAGGGACACACCCTATAACTGATCGAACTTAATAACCTCCAAAATATATATAGTAGATACTTTGGAAGTAATATAACTTAACCTTAAAGTTTCGTTTCAGCTATATATTCCCAGTCATTATAGATAAAATCAGCGGTTTAAAGTATACTGCAGTACCGTTAACCATTCAATAATCTATGTAGAGTTGTTGTTGTACAATTAATGGGTGGATGCAATTTATTACAGAAGCCTTTATATTGATTAATTGTGGTAAAATGAAGCATTTTTAGCCATAGGTTCTTCTTTGAAATTATATTAATTTATCATTTTACGTTCATTGAACACATAACCTATGTTTCTAGAATATAATCTGCTAGATATAGGGAGTGCCTCTTTAAACATAAATAGAACGCTGTTCATACCGACAATGTCTTGAAGTACCGCCAGATGCACTTGCACATATAAAACACTCCTGATCAGTAACTGTTATCAATTTGCAATCACTGGTATGTGACTAGACTATGTTGTGTTAAGTTTCAATATTCAATTAATCATATTTTGATGCAATCATGTTTTCTATTGTTTTTTATTTATATCTAATAATTTACGTTTAGAAGGACATATTCTATTACTGACGCCGAACTAAATAACCTCCAAAACATAAATAATATGATCTTTGGAAGTATCATTACTTTACCTGAAAGCTAAAGCTATAAACTCCAGTCAGTATCGGTAAAATCCGCATTTAAAATTATATTGCGGTACCGTAAACCGTTCAATACTCTATGTTAAATTGCGGTACCGTAAACCGTTCAATACTCTATGTAAACTTGTTGTTGTACAATAAAAGATGCGATTTACTACAGAACGCCTTGGTTGTGATAATTTGTGCTAAAATCGGGCATTTTTCGATATATGTTGTTCTTTAAAATTTTGCGTAATTCAACACATCATTTATGTTTCGGGGAAATAATCTAAGGAAAGTCTCTTTAAGTGCAAACAATAATGTGTAAATACAATGCATTTATGCATATTCAATTTTATTTTCAACAAAATGGCCAAAACTGTCACAAAATACGTTCGTCAAGGAGGCATAACTCAGTCTCTGGCAGTTCATTGGTTTTGTTAGACCTGTTAGAACTATAGAGCGGACAAGGTTAAAGGGACACACCCTGACTGGTGTCCGACTATATAATCTCCAAAATATAAATAATAGATACTTTGGAAGTAATATAACTTCACCTAAAAGTTTCAGCTATATATTCCCAGTCACTGTCCTTAAAATCAGCGGTTTAAAGTATACTGCAGTACAGTAAAAACAAAAAAAATAATATCAAACAGGGAATGCCACGTACCAAAAACGCAGCCTCCCCAAAACGAGCCCCACATCACCCAGAAGTGCACACCACCAACACACACACACACACACACACGCACACGCACACGCACGCACGCACATACACACGACACACAATCATGTACACACACACACACATATACACTACCAACACACACTAGCATACAAAGCAAACACACGAGGACAAAACGAACAATTAAAGGAACACAGTGGGGCACCGCCTTGGAACGGTCAGTGGCAAAAACACCACTGGGGAGCTTAAACCGGTTTATGGTGCGCACCCAACCTCACTCTTACCCCCACCATGTTCCAAAGTCACAGGACAGTGTAAATAAAAGTAATCCCTGCTAGGTGAATCTCTAACACACTACTCCTCATCTTGACAGAGGCCGAGGGTTTAGAACGAATAACAATAACAAGCCACACTATACTCTATGTAGAGTTGTTGTTGTACAATAAAAGGGTGGATGCGATTTATTACAGAAAGCATCTATATTGATTTATTGCAATAGGTTCTTCTTTGAAATTGTATTTATTTATCATTTTATGTTCATTGAACACATAATCTTTGTTTCGAGAATATAATCTGCTGGATGTAGGGAGTGCCTCTTTAATTCACCTTTGAACTATGTAGCCGAGAAGGCTAATTTCATCATTTTTCGGTAATTCAAGGACCATATTCTAAAAGTGCCTAAGTCGATCTTACATAGCCGAGACATTATGCTCACAAACATGTTCAGCAAGTTTGATGAAGAGCAGATGAAAGTGTTTGACATATAACGCGGAGAAAGTGTGGACGCTGTCCGCCGCAATACTTCCCATAGTACGTCCCTTCCAGCGTATAAAAATTGTATTTCAAATTTATTATATTAGCAGTTTATTGTATCAAGACGCTTAACTGGGCTAATCGTACATAAAAGTTGTATACACGTACGTTGAACGAAGAAGATATATAAAACAAAAACAATCTTTCAAAATATTTGTCAAAAATATCTTGTACAGAAAGGTATTCATTCATAAAACAGGCAGACAACCGTGAATTGCAGTCTGTCGTTTACAAATTCCATGCACCGCCTTTCCATTCGTAACATTTGATTGGTGCAAAAAGTAGGTCAAAGCCTAGCTTATACCGCTTACGCCGAATATTAAAAGTTGGTGCACAAAATATAGCAATGTTCTCTAACAAATCGCTACGTCTAGCTTTATGCCAAATATCTAAGCTCTAGGCCTTGTCTTTTCAGAGAAGAAGATCTTTTAAGTTTTACCTATATAGCCTATGTAAAACTAAGTGACTCCCGGGTAGAGTCAATTTTGACTTGGGGGTCAACATTTGAACAACCTTGGTAGAGGTTCACTAGAATTCTTTGAACAATTTTGGTACAACTTCATGCAAGGAACATCCCTGCATATATAGTTTCATCAACATTGGCCCAGTGGATTCAGAGGAGATGTCGTTTGAATCAAAATGTTGACGAACGACGGCTGACGGACGATGGACAATGCTCACCCTGGCACAGCCAGGTGTGCTAATAAACTATTTTTTGACCGGAAAATAGCATAACAAGTACAACGATTTTCAATATATCTAATATGATTTGATTGCCAACATTTAAAGTATTAATGTTGGCCGCCCTATGGGCCTGGTCCGCCCGGTCTGTGATGTACGCAATTACAGTGGTTATCGACACAGTGCAGGTCATGTTGATCTTGGCATGGAAGTCCATCACAATCATTTCTTTGATTGCAGGTTCTAGCTGTAAAAAACGCACATAAATTGAAAATTATGTCCGGGATATTGCAGTAATACTCAGTGCATTTAAAAGCGCAATATTCTAAAATATGTTTGAAGAGGGTTTTTTTTACCAAAATCTGACAGCCAGCATCTTTAACTTTTTTTCGAAAAAATAATAAAATCAAACTTTTTTTGCAAATTTTGATTTAAATTATTATTCCACTTATAAGAGTTTTGTAAAGCCGCTTGCGAAAGCTCGATATAGTTGTCCAAATGGCTGTTCGTAGTATGTGCGTGCGTGCGTCAGTGCGAGCGTGCGTCCGTGCGTGCGTCCGAGTTTAGCTTGTCCGGGTTGTAACTTATACATGGATCAAGGGATTCTGAAATAACTTGGCACAAATGTTTACCATCATGAGACGGAGTCTCATGCGCAAGAGCCAGGTCCCTAGGTCTTAGGTCAAGGTCACACTTAGAGGTTAAAGGTCAAACTCAAGAATGACTTTATCCGGAGCATATCTTCTTCATACATGGAGGGATTTTGATGTCATTGGTACAAATGTTCACCACCATAAGACGAAGTGTTATGCGCAAGAATACGGTCCCTAGTTAAATGTCAAGGTCACACTTTTAGGCCAAAGGTCAAATGCAAGAATATTTCAAGAATTACTTTGTCCGGAGCATATCTTCTGCATGCATGGGGGAATTTTGATGTTACTTGGCATAAATGTTCATCACCATGAGACAGATTGTCATGCGCAGGTCCCTATGTCTAAGGTCAAGGTCACACTTAGAGGTTAAAGGTCAAATTCAAGAATATCGTTGTCCGGACAAATGTTCACCACCATGAGCTACCCTTGTTTTTAGAATTATCTTCCCGTTCTTTTTACTATAAACAGCTTCTATTGTAACTTTTTTATCATTTGCCGTAGAGAAAAAAGAGACCACTTTTCTGTGGATCAACATGCATGTTACATCCAATATTTTGTTGTTTTTACCTATCTCTACTTGGTAAGGAGTTAGTCCTTTTGACAGCTGGCGGCTCGACATGTCGCACGTGAGCATCTTGTTTCGTGTAAGAAAACTACACCACAAGACCATAGTCAACGGAAAGAACAATTACAATCTATACAACTGTTTTGTCCCATAAAATTGTTAAATTAGAATAGTTGACTTCAGAAATATTGCGTTTTTAAATGTACTGAGCATATATAAAGGTATCTCTACATAGTATACAATGCGATGTACACATGTAACTTGTCCATGTATCATTCCCTGTTTGATATTATTTTTGTTTTTTTTACAGAGGCATTCCCTCAAACTGGTGTCAAATCAATAACTTCAAAATCATAAATTATAATCGAATATTTGCAAGTTCTATAACCTGGAGTATTAAAACCAAAATAATATCAAACAGGGAATGCCACGTACCAAAAACGCAGCCTCCCCAAAACGAGCCCCACATAGCTGTGTATTGATAAAATCAGCAATATCGTTAAACATGCAATAATCTATGTAAAGTAACTTTCCAATAAATGAGTAGATACCGATTTATGACAGGTGTCTTTGTTGATTGTTTCTGTTATAACAAGCATTTTTTATATACATTTTAGTATTTCTTTATCATTCTATGTTTTAAAATAGCGAAATGAGAATATGTACTCTTATAATAAATCTATGTGAAATGAAGCTTTCGTGAGATTTTCAAAACAGTGAAGGGTGAAATTCGCAAAAATAACGAAAATCAAATCATCGCCAATATCACCCATTTTACAGTATATTTATCATTTTGGAGTGCTCTCAGAAAATAATGAATCCGTAAATCAGTATTGCATGTCGTGGCCTATCAACCTAAACATCTGAAAACTACTTTACCTGGCTAAGTAATAATTGAGCATATTAGCACCGAATTAAGAAAAAGTTACATTATACATCCTGTAACTTAGTTTACCTGCCCCTGTGTTATCTGTAGCATGATAGACGCACTCACAATTACCCTCATGACAAGCTGGGTGCGTATTGTTATGACATTGTATCACTTCGTGACCGCAATGATGGGTGCCCGCACATTGATCTGGTGGTGGTTGAGAATACACAAAAGCTGTAAAAGTGTACATTGGAAATTGGTACGCTGTAAACAGTTTTGAAGACAATGTTTTAGGTTTTCATAACGAATAATAGCTTAAATAATATCAAATACAAAAGGGTTTTTGACTAAAACTAATTATAACTCGACCTCGATATTTTGCCTGAAGTGCACACATAGTTAACTCTACTGTTCAAAATCACTCGTTAAAGCTGCTCGCTCTCAGTTGCCGTTGAAAAAAATAAAATTTTCAGAAATGACATACTTAAACATAAATTTTATACTAAAGTCTAGAATCAACAATAGAAGTAAAATTCTAGGTAGGATTTGCAAAAATCGATTGAAAATGCTGGTTTTACGGCACCGCTACACTTTGTTTTTATTAGTATTTCAAAAGTTCAGTCAATTTTACAAGTGGTCAGTTTACCTTACTACCGTTCCTTGGAAGAATCTTCCGTAACAAACTACAAACTTTCTTTTTAAAGAGGCACTGTCGGTAACAGGGTTCGAACTCATGACCCTTAATCAATGAAAGGTTACGGTGATTTCAAGGCAACGACTCTCAACTGCGCAACTACTGATATACGTTTGGAAATTCAATAATATCCCTTTTATGCGAGATGTCGCGTTTTCACGGTAGTTTATATGAAATTAAAGTTATGTTTTTAACCCAATTATAATGCCTCCGTCATGTGTATAATTATTCTAAAAGAGAAAAAACATGTACCTTTTTCAATCCGTTTTCCCGTTCAATTAATATACTAATTGTTTAGAGCTTTAACACTATAACGTAACAATTTTTTTCTCTTATTTTTTCACATGTTTTTTCTCCGATGCTAAGTTATGTGCCAAATGCACATAGTAATTTTTATAGTAATTTAGTAACTTGAACAATGTGAGTATAAGAATATTTTAGTATCATAAAATAGTACAATAACTCACCCAGTGTAGCTACCACTAATAATGCAAATAGAAATTTCATTTCGTACAGTTTAGACTGAGGTTTTAACGGGAACCGAAAACGGCAGTGGTCTTTTATACCTTTCTTTTAACTGCGCCGCCATTGTCCAATATGTTAATTTCACATAACCTTGCCATAAGTGTTTCATTTATCTATCACAACACCACGCTTTAACGTGATTAGTTTTTATCTAAAGAAAGGAAATGAAGTCGAAAAGTGAAACGTTAGCATATAAACACTTAAAGTTTACGCCTGTCAGCCATAATTGACGCTTCGCATTCATTTAACCATCTGAAATTTGTTTTTAAACTAATAAGTTTAATCAAAACTAAAGCAAAAGTCAATGTCCGCGATATGCAGATTTTATTACTTTCTTTTTAGCTCACCTGACATGAAGTGCCAGAGTGAGCTATTTGGATAACTGTCCGTCCGGCGTCCGTCGTATGTTCGTTAACATTTTCCTTCGAACGAGATCTTCGGCCAATAATGATATAACTTGGCAGGAATGTTCCCTGCATAAAGCCCTTTCATAGTTGTTCAAAAAATTTCCATTCCATGCAAAACTCTGGTTAATATGGCAAGGAAAATACAAAAAAAATCTTCTTCTCAAGAACAGGAAGGCATAGAGCTTAGATATTTAGCATGTGGCATAATCTAGTGGACATCTACCAATATTATTCAAATTATGACCCCCGGGTCACTTGTTTTTACATAGGCTTAAAGGGACACTCCCTACATCTAGCAGATTATCTTATATTCTCGAAACATAGAGTATGCGTTTAATGAACGTAAAATGATTAATAAATACAATTTTAAAGAAGAACCTATAGCGAAAAAAAGCCTCATTTGACAACAGTTAATCAATATAGAGGCTTTCTGTAATAAATCGCATCCACCCATTAATTGTACAACAATTCCACATAGATTATTGAATGGCTTACGGTAGTACAGTTTATTTTAAACCGCTGATTTTATCGATAATGACTGGGAATGCATAGCTTAAACTTTTAGAGAAAGTTATAATACTTCCAAAGATTCCATTATTTATGGTTTCGAGGTTATTTAGTTTGACATTAGTTATAGGGTATGTCCCTTTATTTTATACACTAAAATCTGCTTGAGGAAACCATGTCACATATTTTTGTATCTGTTTTCAGATTTGTGTTATACTCTAAAATATGATGTGATGATATATAACCAACCATACATAAATGTTCATAAAATTGAAACAATTTTTTTTTCTCAAAATTTGTGAGATAGTTTCTTCCAGCAGGAAATGTGTACATAAATACGATATTGTTTTTTAAGAGTGTATAGTGGTTAACCCTAGCTGTAAGTCGTGTAAAAATCTTGAATAACTAAGATTTTATTAAACTTAGTTACTTATTTCTTTTTTTAAGTGATGCAAACCGTATTGTGTTTATTTTATTTGTTTTGAGAGTGATAAGGCCTTTACAAAAATAAGTAGATTTACATACTTTCTTAAAGGGGCAATCCCTACATCTAGCAGATTATATTCTCGAAACATAGATTATGTGTTCAATGAACGTAAAATGATAGATAGATACAATTTCAAAGAAGAACCTATGGCGGAAAATGCCTCATTTTATCACTATAGAGTCTTTCTGTAATAAATCGCATCCACCGATTACTAGTACAACAAAAACTCTACATAGATTATTGAATGATTTACGGTACTGCTGTATACCGCTGATTTTATCGATAATGACTGCAAATGCTTAGCTGAAACTTTTAGGTTAAATTATAATACGTCCAAAGATTCTATTATTCATGTTATGAGGTCATTTAGTTTGGCATCAGTTACAGGGTATGTCCCTTCAAGATTTGACAAATACACTCCGTCTTAAAGCTACTCGTTCACAGATTTCGGTAAAAAAATAAAAATTTCTCCAAAATAATATCATAAATCATCGACACAAGTAAAAATCTACGTAGCAATTTGAGAAAAACTGTTGAAATGTTGGTGAGCTTGGTTTTTGATATTACTCTTTATTATTCTGAAAGCAACTATCACGTTGGCTTGTTTCTTTGTATATTCTAGGACCGCGATGTTTAACAAGTAAACGATAGATAAGTGCATACCGGTGACTTCTTAAAATGTAATTGATAGGCATTAAAAAACACCTTATTATAGCATAACAAGAACAGCGATTTTCAATATATTTAATATGATTTGATTGCACTAATTTAAAGCATTAATGTTGACCACCCTGTGGGCCCAGTTTGCGTGGTGGTATGCAGTTACAGAGGCCATCAATACAGTGCATGTTGTGTTGATCATGGCATGGAAGTTCATCACAATCATCTCTTTGATAACAGGCTCTAACTGTAAAAAAACGCAAATTGAAAATTATGTCCGGGATATTGCAATTATATAAAAGTACATGTATATCAACCAATACAATGCCATGTAAACTTATACTGTAAATTGGGAATTCTAACTGTGACAAACATTTCGTAATTTGTGAAAAGACGTGCGTAAATTTTAAAATCGCAAAATGAGAATTATCTTAAAATAAATACATGTATATGTGAAAGAAAGCTTTCGTGAGATTGTTAAATCAGCGAAGGGTAAAATTCGCGAAAATAACGAAAATCAAATCTTCGCGAATATTGCCCAATTAACACTTTTTTAGCATTTTGGAATGCTCTCAAAAATTATGAACATTGAGTCGTGGTAAATCACCATATACGGCTGATAACAATTTTATCTGGCAATTTGAAAGTAAAAATTGAGCATGAGCACCGAATTTAGAAAACGTTACATAATACATGTACATCCTGTAACTCGTTTTACCTGCCCCTGTGTTGTCTGTAGCGTGATAGACGCACTCACAATTACCCACGTGACATGCTGGGTGCGTATTGTCATGACAGGTTATCACTTCGTGACCGCAATGATGGGTGCCCGCACATTGCTCTGGTGGTGGATGAGCATACACGAAAGCTGTAAAAGTGTACATGCTGTAAACAGTTTTGAAGACAATGTTTTAAGTTTTCATAATGAATAATAGCTTAAATAATATCAAATAGAAAAGGCTTTTAACTAAAACTAATTATAAATCTCACCCTAAACATTCTGCCTCAAGCAAACACATAGTTAACTGTACTGTGCAAAATACTCGTTTAACAACGTCTCCTTATCATAAAATAGTACAATAACTCACCCAGTGAATCTACTATTAATAATGCAACCAGAAATTTCATTTCGTACAATTTGGACTAAGGTTTGATGGGAACCGAAAACGAGAGCAGCCTTATATACCTCTTTTTACTTTGTCTCCACTGTCCAATATGTTTATTTCACATAACCTTGCCATCAGTGTCTTATTTATCGATCACGATGTCCACTCCTTGACGTGATTTGTTTTTATTTACAAATAAGTCATCAATATATGTGTACGTTTTACACTGTGTCCTAAAATGAACTTAACCGAATTGAAGAATTATCCAAAACAAAGGAAATGAAGGCAAATAGTGAAGCATTGGCATATAAAGCCTTAAAGCTGCCCTCTCACAGATGCCGTTGAAAAATTAAACTTTCAACAATGACAAAATAATACATAAACCCTTGAACTTATGGCTAAAGTCAACAATTTAAGTAAATATCTATGTAGGGATTTGCAAAAATCCGTTTTAATTGTTGATGAACTTGGTTTAATAGCACTTCACTGAAAAATTAAACTTTCAACAATGACAAAATAATATATAAACCGTTGAACTTATGGCTAAAGTCAACAATTTAAGTAAATATCTATGTAGGGATTTGCAAAATTCCATTTTAATTGTTGATAAACTTGGTTTAATAGCACTGCTACAGTATATGTTTCTATTAGAATTTCAAAAGAGTTTGCAACGCTTTATAATTTGGTAGCGTAAGATTTCATATTCACACATATACTTCACAGGAATGTATGCTGGAACCTTTTTCTTTGACTGTTGGGTTCTAAAATATGTTATTTTCACAGAGTTTGGTGAACTTTATGTTTTCACAAAAAATCTGAGAGCGAGTAGCTTTAAAGTTTATACCTCTCATCCGTCCTTCATGATGCCCATTCATTTAACAATTTAAATATGGCAAAAGTCAATATCCGCGATATGCGGGCCTAAAGATATCACATCTACATGACCTTTGGAGTTTAATGACTTTATTTCTAATGTAAAGTTATGTTTCTACAATTACCTTAAATAAATAATTTTAGGTTGAATAAACCTTGGCAATAATATGATCAATTGTTAGGATTCAAAGGTCAGGACAGACAGACAGACATACATACTTCGGTATGGAAATAATGATGCATTATATAACAATAATGTCATGATGTTTCAATCATTACATACATATTCGTTGACATGAAATTTACACCAATACCAGGGATAACACAGAAAAGAGACAATGAAATTCCTCTTTTTCCATTGTGGCCCCATTCCATTTGCAGGGGCTGGAACGTAGTCCCGTTTCTTTTGAGGGTAAAGCGACCAACCTGTATCTGCCGAGAAAAATGACGGACAGTGCATTCTGAAAGTGAAAGTAGAGCCACATTTTAACGCGGCATACTAATCTTTCAAATCTTTGAGTACTTTCATCAGGTGAAGAAATATATAATCTACAATCGTGCTGTCAATCTGCCTCGTCATATTAGAAGTCCATTAATAAGACCAAATGGAATTGTATTTTTAAATCTGGTTTTGTAACAGGGAAATACAGTTTGAAACTGGCTTCTTAAATTTTGCAATAGCCCTGGAGTATTTCCCTGTTTGAAATACTGCTGCAGAAGAACGAGTGAATGTTTTTGTATTTCGTTTGATTAACCTAGGTGGTATTTTTGTCCTACTTGTTGTAAACAGTCAGAGATATGCGTTGCACAACATTGGAAGTAAAGTTCTCACAACTATAATTCAAAATAGGCATGCTTATTCATGTACAACCTATTTACAGCCTCTTTGAGAGAGATCTGGAAAATTACAAAGATATTTGAAAACTGGAAAGTCTACTTTCCTTTTTGAAAAAAACAACATGGTCACATTCGATGCAGTATGTCATATTTTTTCCTTTTTAGAAGATGCCAGTAACAATGCCAGATTTGAAAGAAAATTCGATTTGGTCTTTGTAATGGACTTTTAAAGCAAGCCTTATTTTATCATCATAATCAGCAATCTCTGGCCTCAACACCTATCGATTTCGATGAAAGTTTTTAAAAAATGGCCTGGACACTTTCGGTTTCTATTCCTGAAAGCTTCCACCTGACCAGATTCAACCTCCAATAACTTCAAAACTTTGAATCATTGCGGGTGGAAACAAAGAACCGAGTGAAGGTAACATATAACCCTTGACTAACGACCTATTGATATAATTTCATAACGTAAAGAAAACGACTTTCCCTGGTATGAATGCGTTTGACCTCTTTAAAAAAGCACGTCATCCGCCATTTTCTAAAGTTTTCTCTCATCTTTTCTCACTTAAACCAAGTTTGCACTCACTATACACTTACCCCCTGGTTTATATTCCATATTAACTTAATAATCTGCTATACGCAAATGATTTAGTTACTTATTTTTCGAATAATTGGACTGTGATATTGCAAAGCTCCGTCCTGAACACAGGTTTCTACATATTTCAGTGCAACATCTTGTCTGTAGGCTTGACAAACTGTAAGCCCGCTTGATGCCATACTTTAGAAATAAACAAACTTCGCAGTGCTATTTTGCGATAAATTGCTTATTTCTATCATACAGACCTGTTACCTGCAAGAAAACTGTCAGTTTATAATGGAACACTAAAATACTACATACATTTATAAATACCATATGTTTTATTGACAGGGACAACAAAAATATGGTCACATACATGTAACTCTGGATTTAGATTTTGTAGATAATGCGATCTTGTCAAGAAAAGTAGGTTATCAAATGGAAGCATAAGTTCATAGTCCTGATGGTAACGTGAAAGTACAAATTTTAAGGTCAGCAGATGTCATGTTTTCACACGACTTAATACAAAATGGAAAATGTGCTTATGACCTTAAATGACTTCGTGAGTTCTTTTATGCTGACGATGTTATTGTACTCTACTCACACTTCCACCTTTTATGTTAAGTTGTTGTTGTACAATTAATTTGTGGATAGAGATTTATTACATAATGTATCTGGTATGTTGTCTTTGTATGCTAAAATGAGGCAGTTTTCGGTAAATGTTATTCTTTAAAAATGTTATTGTTTATCATTTAAGTTCTTTGAATACATTATTTATGTTTTGAGAATGTAATCTACTATAATTATTGAGTGCCCCTTTATATTGAAGAACAACATATTAAAATGCCTCGTTTTAACTCAAATAATCAACATAACGGCATTCTGTATTTAATCACTGTTTGACCATCGGTAACAAACTGATCTTTTATAGAAAATCTTCAACCTATGTTAGACAGCTTGATTACCTGGTCCGGAATGGTGCCAGATCAGACAGATTTTTTTAGAAATATATTATTTGTTCAAGTCGTATCAGTTATATCTAATATATATCCATTGGCATACTATTAAATCAACATGGCTGTTTTTTGTCTTCTTTTTAAAAAAAAATTCTAACGACCTGTCTATCTGGGCTTAAGCAGTATCTGTGTAAACTTCATGCTTCACCAAACGCAATCCAATGCCGTAAAGCATAATCAAAAATCCTGACTGGTCTACAATCCATTCGTACAGCTGATGAAATGACGATAAATCATTATATAATTATTCATAGTAATTGCAATTACTCGGACACACGCAGTTTCGTGGCTCGATCAAATAATCAATCAATCAATCAAGTTTATTAGCAATCAGCAATACATTTGCCTTTGGCCATTTACAAACATAAGAGAATAACTTATGGCAAAGTCAATACATACATGAAAGTGATCAAATAATAATGAAAACTGGATATTACAAAGGCACTAATTAAAACATGCCGCATCAATGTTATTCATCAACACATAAATCACGAAGGGTTATATTCAGAACATCAGAATTGAGATTTGGAATTATTAACAGATAAGAATAACGACGTGCAACATTAACGAAACAAGAATGAAAACCGGCGTGCAATTACAATTTGCGATACGCATAGCATAAAAAATGTAATAAATTTGTAGAGCAGGATTCGTTCCGCATTTTCCGAAATTTGATGACCACAAAAGAAAAATATTCTTAAGGGGTGTTTCGGATTGGTATCGACATGGCTTATATGGGGACACAAATTTGTAATCAATATAAACAGACAGAAAAACCACGGAAAACGACCGGATGTATTTCTCCGCAAGATGGCGCTTTTCCAGCATTTTTTTGGCAAGATCATATGACCCTAATGTTTCTACAAAACTCGATGCCTTATTAGATTGAGATGCAAACTTTTTTTCATTTTGCAAGACAAACTATATAGAGAGGAAACAGCCACGTCTAAGGGTCTTATTTTTGAAGGGGTCACATTCATTTAAACAATTTTGATAAAGTGATAAGGAGACATGATCATATTCTAACCTCTACGTTTCAGAGAAGATTTTAAAGCTGCTCGCTCTCAGATTTTGGTAAAAAATTAATACCTTCAAACTGTATGTAAATAACGTATTTTAGAACATATGGTGTTATAAAAAGGCTCCAGTATAAATTCTCTAAATCTCTAAATTTCGAAAAATACGCTACTAAATTCAAAAGCGTTGCAAACGCTTTTGAAATTTCAATATAAACATATAGCGTAGTGGCGCCGTGTAACCGACCTTTTCAATCGATTTATGTAAATTCCTACCTAGATTTTGGCTTATTTTTTTTATTCTAGCCTTTAGTTTTACATTTATGAATAAGAATGTCAATTTTTTTTTAATTTTTCAACCGTAACTGAGAGCGAGCAGCTTTAAGTTTACAGATCATTATTTATAAAGAAAACAGCCCCACCAACTGGGTGCCTCATGTTTTAGGGATCAGTCTCATATTATCAATAATTTTGGTAGAAGTTCATAAACTCACTAAACTGAATATGGATATTATTGTCAAGAAATTTAATTTACTTCAAAGTTGAACGTCAACGAAATACAGAGTTGCGGATAGTTTCCAAAATATTCTTTTCAATTTTTCACAGAACCAATAAAAACCTTTAGCCAGGAAGCTACGTACCTAGGAGGCTTCGGGGAAAACATGGAACCTATTCTGATAAATCATACATCGATAGTAACTAAATCTAGAGTTATCAAACTATTTGTTCGCGGTTTTAAAATTTACATGAACTGTTAAGTATCTATTCAACAACAGGGTTTTTTTAATCAAACATCCAAACATTGAACTGAAAAATATGTAATTTTCATTCACAGTTTAAATGTATCATGCTAAAAAGCAATTCATTATATGAAATTAGATTGTATTCCTAACTACTCGCATTATGATTGATGAGCGTAGTTACAGGATGAAATGGAAAATCAAATTAAATCAATGATTAATACTCTTCTCGCCTGGGATATAAATAAATTCCAAATAACAGAACACATCACTTCACAACATGATTTGAATTAACAGGATAAATGAATGAAGTAAAGTGTCAGGAGGAAAGTACGCCAATGCGAGCATTAACAATATTAATAACTGTAGCAAATTATGATTATTGTTATAATTAATATTTTCTGTGACCGTGAGTTTGCTTACTTCTCTTATATTTTGCAATAAACTATTATATGCAAATAGATAAGACGTTTTTTTCGAAGTGGCAGTCCCTACGTCTAGCAGATTATATTCTCCAAAAATAAATAGTGTTTTCAATGAATGTAAAAGATAAATAATTACAATATTTAAGGAACTGTATATCGAAAAAAAATGCCTCAGTTTAGCACAAAACAAATAATCAGCATAGGGACCTTCTGTAATAAATCGCCATCCGTCCGTTAATTGTACAACAACAACAAAACATAGATTATTGAACTGTTCACTCTACTGTAAAATATTTAAAAACGTTGACTTAATCGATGATGACTAGAATGTATAGCTTAAACTTTTAGGTCATGTAATAATGCTTGTAAATATTCTATTATTTATAATTTTGAAGTTACATGTTTTTAATTTGACACCAGTTTTAAGGAGTGCGTCTTTAAAGGGACACTCCCTATAACTGGGGCAAAACTAAATTACTTTAATGGAAATAATAGAATATTTGCAAGTATCATTACATGAAAGCTTAAAGGGGCACTCCCTTATAAACAAGCTGATAGCGGTTGTATATTGCATTGCAATAACATTAAACCGACATTTAAAGAGGCACTCCCTACATCTAACAGATTTTATATATTATATATAGAAACGTAGATCTTATGTTCAATGAACGTAAAATGATAAACAAATACAATACAGAAGCACGAAAAATGCCTCATTTTACCACAATTAATCCATATAGAGGCTTTCTGTAATAAATCGCATCTAACCATTAATTGTACAACAACAACTCTACATAGATTATTGAATGGATGACGGTACTACAGTGTATTTTAAACCGCTGATTTTATCGATAAAGACTGGGAATGCATACATGAAACTTTAAGGTTAAAAGATTCTATTATTTAAGTTTTGGTGGTTATTTAGTTTGACATCAATTATAGGGTATGTCCCTTTAAATACTGGTCTGGGGACGTTGGAACAAAGAGGACTGAGAGCAGGTAGCAATGTCGAAGATTATGCTATTATTCGCTGATTGTCAAAATGAAATATGAGTTATTTAATTATGAATGCCATAGAAAGACATTTTAATATATTACAGTTGGTAATCGAGTTTATGTACTTAATTTGTTACATGCATGCACATAATGGGCACATAATACCTCAAATAGCCACAGATCACATCGTCAACCAATCGGAACTCCTCGGTGATGAATGCTTCACAAGTGAAGGATGACGGAATTACCCGAGGAGTTCCGATTGATCGTCAAAGAGTCGCCTACTAGATTCAGTCTTTTCTGAGCGTATAGGATAATCATCACTTTTAAAGGTTATATTAAATCAACGAGTTCGCAAAGTGCATATTATATATAATCAAGTATAACTTCCTTTTATTAACACAGCTACTAACAACTACATTGTGTATCGTCAAACTTCAGTAGGACATTAGGAAAAGGTCATATATGAAAAATTGTTGGTATTTCCTCACCGTGGATCAGGTATACACACATAAACATTTTTTAAAAGTGACAAATCTAATCTCTGTCGAAAAGTATTAACTAGGCAAATTCATGATAATCTATGACTGACTGAGAAGGTTATTGGGTGTGTTTGGGTATCCCGTAAGGGTGAAACGAAACTCAACGTTTTGTTCTACTTCGTTCAGAATTGAATGCCGAATAAGGCTAATTAAAGGGGCACTCCCTACATTTAGCAGAATATATTCTCAGAACATAGATTATGTGTTCAATGAACGTAAAATGATAAATAATTACAAGTTTGCCATCAGTTATATGGTATGTCCCCTTAACGAGAATCTGCAAATATTTCTCAGTCTGATAAAAAAAGTTCAACTCGGGGTACAAAATCATTCTAAAAAGTATTAAATATTGCTGATCTTATGCTCAGGTATCAAACCCTGAATTCTACGGCATTCGTGGTTTATCATTGCGCATCAAAGTTGTTTATCATACGATAAACTGTTTATCAGACGATAAACACTCTAATAAACAACGCTTGAATAGATATTGTTATTACAAACGACAAATTAAATGTGTTTGTAACAAAAGATTTTATAAACGCTATACTTTACCTTACACATTAACTTCAGAGCAAAATTTCTTTAATGAGCAGTATTGCAGACAAAGTTACTATATCCAATATTCAGATAATAAGTGCAAAAATCGATATATGCAATCATAACATTTTAAATACTACACATAGCATTCTTTGTTTTAGTCATATTAGAACAATAACATTTCGAATAACGGATTTCTTTTCTTTATTCAGTCACGTATAAAAGAAGAATTGATAAACATACATGTAAATCGCCACTATTTTAAAGACATTTTGACACAACAAATCTTACTTCTTTACCAGGATAGGGTTACCTTAAATACATTTAGTAAAACACTAGGAGCAAACGTAGAGTACACCATGTTCGAAAACCTTATTAACGAAGTACCAATTGTGTCAAGTTTAGTTAAAACAGTGGCATAAGTACAACCTCGCAAAGTTCGTTTGTGCAGATGTATGAGACTATGATGAATCTTCAGGGTTGAGAATGTATCAATGTCACACGTGGGCCGTCACAGTTCTCAATAGCTCACACATGTATTCCGCTGCAGATTTCAGCAGGGTTGAGAATGCATCAGTGTTACACGCAGGCTATCACGGTCCTCTATCGCTGACACATGTGTTCCGCTGTAGCTTTCAGCAGGGTTGAGAATGTATCAATGTTACACGCAGGCTATCACGGTCCTCTATCGCTCACACATGAGTTTCGCTGTGACTTTCAGCAGAGTTGAGAATGTATCAATGTTACACGCGGGCTATCACGGTCCTCTGTCGCTAACACATGAGTTTCGCTGTGACTTTCAGCAGCGTTGAAATGTATCAATGTTACACGCAGGCTATCTCGGTCCTCTATCGCTCACACATGAGTTTCGCTGTGACTTTCAGCAGAGTTGAGAATGTATCAATATTACACGCGGGCTACCACGGTCCTCTATCGCTCACACATGAGTTCCGCTGTAGCTTTCAGCAGGGTTGAGAATGTATCAATATTACACGCGGGCTATCACGGTCCTCTATCGCTCACACATGTGTTCCGCTGTAGCTTTCTGCATGGTTGAGAATGTATCAATATTACACGCGGGCCCTCACGAACCTCTATCGCTCACACATGAGTTTTGCTGTAGCTTTAAGCATGGTTGAGAATGTATCAATATTACACGCGGGCTCTCACGGTTCTCTATCGCTCACACATGAGATTCGCTGTAGCTTTCAGCATAGTTGAGAATGTAGCAACATTACACGCGGGCAATCACGATCCTCTATCGCTCACACATGAGTTTTGCTGTAGATTTCAGCAGGTTGAGAATGTAACGGGCCATCACGGTTATTTGTCGCTCACACATGAGTTCCGCTGTAGCTTTCAGCAGGTTGAGTATGTATTTATGTCACACTTGGGCCATCACGGTTATTTATCGCTCACACATAAGTTTCACTGTTTATTTAAGCAGGGTTATGAAAGTATTTATGTTACACGCGGGTCATCACTGTCCTTTATAGCTCACAAATAAGTTTCACTGTAGCTTTCAGCAGGGTTGAGAATGTATCAATCGGCAGACGCTTTGAGCAAAGTAGAGAATGTATCAATTTTTACACGCGGACCCTCTTTATACATCCATTATTGATTTGAAATTGCCCAACCAAAGACAACCATGTTTTTGCGAATGTTAATCTTTTGAACAATTTTGGAAGGCGACATGATAACCAGTCATGTTTAAACTCAGATATCAGGTTTGTCTTCTGTGGCCACGTTGCTCTTTCGTCCACATCTCTTGTACTTGTAGAATCATGATAAGGGTATACGTAGGAATCATAGGGTGGTCATAATAACTCACATTGAATGGCAACCATTATTGGACTATGCCACCAAAGAAAACGGTAACAACCTAGCCTAATCAAGTCAACATTATCTATTTACCATGTAACCAGACACAAATCACTTTTTTATCTCATTTTGGCCTTATTGTTTACGGGAGTGTGGCCTTTAGATAAGTTTGCAAAAAACATATGTGACTATTTTATTTCTATGTAATATTAATCACCGAGTTCATAACTTTTACAAACTTTCTACAATGTGGAACGCAACGATTGCATGCGTTTTGTTGGTAGCTTTGGTTTTAGGTTTTAACACCTGCAAATGTAGAAGTGTCGGAATTGAAAATTCTACTTTAGACGGTATGTATATATTGCCATTTAATCACATTACATTATCTCTATATATGCATATTTCTAATAATCTGACATTTGGCGCCGTCTATGAGATCCTTGCTACATTGTTGCACCGTTGTCCGACAACTATTATTGCTTTGTTTATGCAGAACTTACTGAAATTCTGGTCAGAATTCTATCAGACTGGAAGAACATGCCATGTTGTTCTTGTGGATTTCACTTCAATTAGGTTGCTAAACGTTTGTGCTGTACCTCTAACCGA
Organism: Saxidomus purpurata; assembly: GCA_022818135.1. Classification (NCBI taxonomy): domain Eukaryota; kingdom Metazoa; phylum Mollusca; class Bivalvia; order Venerida; family Veneridae; genus Saxidomus; species Saxidomus purpurata. The sequence continues at coordinate 29,032,873 of JAFMSR010000017.1, forward strand.
TCCCTTGGCGAGTTTCCCTTGTGAATCTTCTTTTTCGTTGATGTTATCATCAGGATGTTTTTAGAAGTACCGAAACGTTTGGTTACTTTTTATTTTATTTGTGGGAATTTACGGAAATCAAAAATTCTATACACCCATAGGTAAGTGTTATGTTGACACAGAAGGGATGCCAACTTCTACAGGCAGCGTCGGTACCATGGGCCTTAAACATCGCCTTAGACCAAATCCTCAGAACATTTTTCGACGTGTCGAAAGTTTACATGCATAATTTAACCTCACTTATTTCACAGCCCAAAGATAACTCTAAATTAACTGGTATAGAAAATAAATTTATTTATAGGATAATGATAGAACCATGTTCTATTCATATTAAAACAATGTTGACATTTGCCTTTTTTCGTATTCAAGTAGTTTCTTCACGAATAACAGTTGCCGGAAAGCCTATTTTTCAATATCATTGAAAACAATACTGCGCTTTATTTCAAACATGTACTTATCGATTTAAAAAACAATGTTATAAATCAAAGGTCATTTCCTCCGGTGAGACATCTTTACTTGTACACATGTAAAATGAGGGCTACTTGTAACTGTGCTCCTGGGACTTTAATAGGTGCATCCTGGGATATTAATCTAGGAAATAGTATTACAATGTAGGTCTTATTCGAAACACGGACTTGTCTAATGCATACATCGAACTCAACACTGTAATAGTTGTCATATTTCAAGGGGACTACGGATGATTAATGATCTTGTTCATTGCCTCCCCATACATTTAGGACTGTTCCACCTTTAAAGTTGACTGTAACCTTTCTTATAGAAGTTGACAGACTCCTAGCACTTGAAAAGAAGGTTGCTGAAATCGATACTTCTGTAAAGTTTGTGATGGATTTTGTTAAAGCGGAACTGAAAGATATTGTCCAGTACATTTCGACAGTTGAGGGAGACTTGAGTAAACTTTATGTCCAAGTAAATAGTACAGGTAAGTATATATGAAAATGTTTGTAGTGTGTTTGTAATGTATATCTAATTGTCCATCGTCAAACGCTCTTCATAAACGTGTAAGTACGTAAATAAATAATTTTAGACACATATATACAATAGAGACAGTAGCAAGCCATTCAAAGGTATAGCGTAAAAGGTTTAAAAGCTAAGTAAAACAGCTTCCTTCATCGCTGTGACCGGGGCGCCTGACTTTATAGTATGACTATACCGGCGTACGCCGATACACGCCAGCACAGATGAAACGTAAATCCCCAATTTCAAACAGTTCAAGGGACCTAATTCAATGGAAAACTGTTATTATTAAACCAATGTAGTTACCTCTCGTGGATAAAGAACAAGACACTTCATTCATTCGTGCACATATTAAATAATTAGTTTCATTATATAAAACATTTAAACGTATCAATGTTTGTTTTGTAGAGTTTTGGAAGAATATAAAATCTACATTGCTAAATGCCTTTGTGACTGAACGTAACACGCGTACAAACCAGATTTATTTTCAAAATGAAATTTCATGTAAATTTAGCTGATTTTGTGCTGGAAACCGCCTTGTAGTTGGGACTATTCTATTCCAGTTTATTTTTCGGTTATATTCAGTATCAAAGTTCATATTGCTTTAGAATCGTAGAATACAGTTGTATAGCCATATAATTGTTAGAGTCTGATACTTCTGTTTCCACCTTATTTAAAGTACTTATTACACCTGTTGTCCACTTCTTTTGGGCAATATGAAAACGACGACATGATTGTCTTGAATGGATTAAAGTTCGTTACGTATTGTGTAAAAAAAGTACTTTTGGGCAATATGAAAAGTTCGCTACCATCATACATTAAGTTTTCGTAGTATAACGGGTCAGGTCCATACGCTTTACTTTTTTGTCCCAATTGTACAGCATCACTTGATTACAACATCTGTTTCATCCACACTTTGGTATGAATTCTTTATTATAGCCAGGTCATGTTCTACATTTTGTAAGAACTTGTTTTATTTTACACTAGCCAAAAGTGGAGACAAGTTTCAGAAAGAGCAATCTTCTGTAAACTCCGCAGACTTATATATGGTTGATTTCCTTGATGCTCTTATTTGGCAAGCCTACTCTTTAAATTCTATTCCATGTGAAATGTGTACCACTCTATAATTTTGAAAACAAAAATAATATCAAACAGGGAATGCCACGTACCAAAAACGCAGCCTCCCCAAAACGAGCCCCACAGCACCCAGAAGTGCACACCACCAACACACACACACAATCATGTACACACACACACACACACACACACATACACTACCAACACACACTAGCATACAAAGCAAACACACGAGGACAAAACGAACAATTAAAGGAACACAGTGGGGCACCGCCTTGGAACGGTCAGTGGCAAAAACACCACTGGGGAGCTTAAACCGGTTTATGGTGCGCACCCAACCTCACTCTTACCCCCACCATGTTCCAAAGTCACAGGACAGTGTAAATAAAAGTAATCCCTGCTAGGTGAATCTCTAACACACGCAATGGAAACAAAAGGCATGGTATGTAAAACACAAAAATGCTCGTGTATAAATATATAAAAAGCAAACCTTGAGAACCAAAAAACGTATGTACTCAATGCCTTTGCAGAAGGCAGAGCACCAAGAGAAACACCCTTAAGGGCCCGACGAAACAGGCCAGAGGACAGAAACACTTTATCATTCATCTTGAACATTTTTATCCATTACCTTTTGAGAGAATTTTATCATTCACATGAATTACATCTTAGACATATGCCTACTCACTAAAAGTATCTAATGTTTTTACATATAGTACTGTAGGTGCCATTTTATCGCTATTTTTACCCGTCGGAATACAGCGAAATATATACAAAATGATCGACAAAATATATACAAAATGATCGGCGAAATATATACAAAATGATCGGCGAAATATATACAAAATGATCAGCGAAATATATACAAATTGATCTGCGAAATATATACAAATTGATCGGCGAAATATAATACAAAATGATCAGCGAAATATATACAAATTGATCGGCAAAATATATACAAATTGATCGTTGAAATATATACAAATTGATCGGCGAGATATATACAAATTCATCGGTGAAATATATACAAATTCATCGGTGAAATATATATACAAATTCATCGGTGAAATATATACAAATTCATCGGCGAAATATATACAAATTCATCGGCGAAATATATACAAATTCATCCAGTAATTGTATAATGAAAATGAGCGTCTTGCCTCTTGGGTACACTCTGTGCCTTATTCATTCCTTTTACGACAAGTATGTGACCTCATTTTAGGTATTTAAACATTCTGACAAGGTTGACATTATGTATACATATACTTTTTGAATCGTACTGGCGATACAGAACTCGAATTTAGGAAACCGTCGTCTAATTGTATACATAGAAACCCTTCTCCATAAAGTGTACATTAAACCCTCCAATTATGTCTCCCTTATACAGAAAGGACTTGTGAGGTGAACCAGTTTAAGTGCAAAACTGCTGCGCTATGCATAAACATTAGGTGGAAATGTGACGGTGAGGCGGACTGTAAGGACCAAAGTGACGAAGGACCAGAGTGCTCTAATGCAACGTCCGGCTGTACAGATCAAGAATTTCAGTGTTTGAGATCTAAGGAATGTATTTTTCATTCCTGGAAATGTGATGGTGACCGTGACTGCAGTGACGGCTCCGATGAAGAGGAAGGATGTGCTACTACATGATCGGCATTTTATGACTATAATTGCTTAAAGAGACATGCCCTGATACCTGATGTCCAACTAAATAACCTCCAAAACATAAATAATAGAATCTTTGGAAGTATTATAACTGAACTGAAAAGTTTCAGCTATGCATTCCAGTCATTATCGATAAAATCAGCGGTTTAAAATAATAGGCTGCAGTACCGTAAACCATTCAATAATCTATGTAGAGTTGTTGTTGTTGTTGTTGTACAATTAACGGGTGGATGCGATTTATTACAGAAGGCCTCTATATTGATTAATTGTGGTAAAATGAGACATTTTTCGCCAGAAATTCTCCTTTGAAATTGTATTTATTTATCGTTTTTCATTCATTGAGCACACGATTTATGTGTCCAGAATATAATCGCTAGATGCAGGGTATGTCCCTCTAAGACGTATGACTTGACGACTTCAAGGTGCCTCGATACTTAATATACCCTTGTCAGTGCGAGCTTACAAGTCTAGATAACCATGAAAACTTTATCGTTAAGACGAGAAAAAGAAGGGCCTGAACTTCAGAATGAAAGTTGATTTTCAATGTTCTAGGTATAACAGGTCACGCGCAAGTTCGACATGTTTGTTTTAGAAACAGACTCATGGACTTTTTACTATATCTGATGATAAGATATCGATGTTGGTTCAAGACTGCTGGGGTATAAATGCTAAGATATTGATTACTGCCGGGTGAATTCTTGACAGTTAAAACGTTTGCTTTGTGCAAACGGAAAACGGAAATAATATCCCTGACAAACAGTGCATTCATCGGTATGTTAGAATCAGAATGCATGTTGATGACTACAAAATACAAGCTAAAACATTCTCGTGAGTTACGCTTATCAATAGAAAATGTCGCCATTGAAAACGTTGAGGTGTATAAATTACTAGGTGTATTAATTGACAACACACTTTCATTGACATTCCAAATATCTCGAGTGTGTAATAAATTAAACTCCAAAACGTATTATCTATTACTTGTCAGATGAAATGAAAAATACATTTAATAATGCATATTTAATACCATGCTTCGACTACTGTTGTACTGTCTGGCGCAATACAATGAGCCCAAAATCAGATCTAAATAAAATATATAAAATACAAAAAAGGGCTGCCAGAATTAAACTAAATAAACCATTAAAAACTAGTTCCTCAGATATGTTTAATAAACTTAAATGGTTAAAATTCGAAAATAGATGTGCCTACCATACAGGTTTACTTATATTTAAATGCCAACACCAGCTAGTACCGGAATATCTGACTGAGTTATTAAGATTTTCGAAAAATACACGTTATAGACTCCGTTCATCGGAAAGAAATGACTTAAGACATCACAAACCTAGAACAAGTTATATGAAAAATTCATTCAGTTACACCAGTATTGATATTTGGAATAAAATACCTTTTGAAATCAGATATATCTCTTCAATATCATCTTTCAAATACAAATACAAGAACTTCCTTTTTCAAAAACAGCAGCAATTATCTACCATTCCAAGAATATAAATTCCACATGTGCTACGTTTAGATAAATTATGTGTTCTGTATAATTGATAATTATAATTTTTCTTTGCCTTTTTTGTTTCTTTTCTAGAAGGCCACATTGTAAATAAGTTTTGTATGTTTTGAGCATTGCTTTATGTGTTAACCTTCTTTAAATAAAGATTTTATTATTATTATTATTATTATTATTATTATTATGATGATGATGATGACATTTCCATTTTGGCAGAAATGGTTGCAAATAGAATAACGAAAAGGTGGATTCTTTTATTAATTTAAAGACCCGAACCCCTGCTAACGTATATTTGTGTTCTCAAAACGCACGGTTGCATTTTCAAAGACAGTAAGGACATTTACAGCTACTAAACTTGTAAGCGGGCATTTGTTTTCCAAGTTAAAGGGGGCACTCCCTACATTTAGCAGATTATATTCTCGAAACATAGAGTGTGTGTTCAATGGACGTAAAATGATAAATAAGAACAATTTGAAAGAAGAACCTAGGGCGAAAATGCCTCATTTTAACACAATTTATAAATAAAGAGGCTTTCTGTTATAAATTGCATCCACCCATTAATTGTACAACAACAACTCTACATAGATTATTGAATTGTTTACGGTACTGCAGTATATTGTAAACCGCTGCTTTTATCGATAATGACTGGGAATGCATAGCTGAAACTTTTAGGTTCAGTTATAATACTTCCAAAGATTCTATTATTATATGTGTTGGAGGTTATTTAGTTTCGCATCAGTTATAGCGTATGTCCCTTTAAATTGCTCTCATGTGCCTTCCTGTTTACCTCTACGCGTGAAAAGAATGTTATGAACAGAAACGTAGCCCGATTTGACAAATCCGCCATTCTTCTTAAAACCATTCTTGCCAAAAGTCACGTGGTACGCATATCCTTGTGGAAATGTTTACAAAATAACTGAAACCGCTTATCAATCCCACTTTATGCCCATTGCATACATGTATTTGTTTGAACAAGATACTTATATAGTATAGTTAAAGTATGATTTTATAACACCTGGTAACAGATATTGTCACGTGATCGTCTTCATAGCAACAGCTGAGCATCTTCATCCCACTTCTTTATATATAGAATGTCGACAGTAGACAGGTTTTTAATTTCGTTGTTTACTATCCGTTTATAACGGAAGCAATAAAATTACAGTGCGTTTCTGTTTATTACAGTCTAAGAGAAAGTTAAACAACCCAGGTGTTAGTCTACTAAAATGTAACTAAAAAATCAACATTTTGTATATATTTCTGCGCTTCCTACGTTCCTTGCGAAAAGTATTGAGATATTACGGAGAATACAGCCGACATAGTTTTTTGAATTTCGGTCGTAAAACTGATCTTTTGTCGAGGTAGAATATTTGGATGTAAAATTAGAACTGTGGAAAACTGTTAAGCAATTTTCTTGCTGAAACTTAACAGATGGGTACATGCGCATACTGAGGTCTATGCCCCTTTTATGCCCCTTATTGTCCTTTTGTACAATTTTCATCAGAAAATTTGCTTTCAGTGTTTCAAGTCTAAACCTTCAGATTGTGTAAGTTTAGAATGAATACTTGTTATAACAGTACACATTGTCGGCGCCAAATTTGGTCCATTTTATAAAGTATTATTGACATAATTCCAGAGCATTCTTGACAATAAAAGAGTCTATAGAATCCTCTGGAATCGGCTATCGGGTACGAAGTTTAAAAGCAGACGCGGGAATAACAGACATTTAGCATTAAGACATTTGTAGAATTATACTGCCGAAAATAACTATGATCCGCCTCTAACAGCAATAACAAGAACTATCTTTAAAAAAAGATGGTCGGCGCGATTTTGAGTATTAGTATATGAAAGAGATGGGAAGGTAGATTTCATAGTAAAAATTACTGTTAAAAATGTTTTCTCTTCATGCAGTAAGAAGGCGCTAAATTCCATAGGGTGAGGAAAATGTGCACCCTGAACGGGACACGAACCCGAGACCGTTCGCTTACACAGCTTACAGGGCGAATGCTCTCCCGACTGAGCTAACCGGCCACTTATATATTTACTCCCCAATTGTAATAAAGTCCTTACTGTGATATTTGCATCAGGAAAACATACTTAATCCTTGTTTTTCTTATTAAACATGTAACTCGAAATATTGATCGTTAATTATTCACTGGTCGAAAAGATTAATTACTAGAGACACTCATAATTAACATTAGTTTGGAGGTAACAACATAATTATTATAATGATAGATGTGAACTGTTTACGTACTAAAATTACTAAACCATTCATAAACGACTGAAAACGCAAGAGTATTTTATTGACCTTTTTCGTGCGGTATTATCCAATCGGAAGGTGCCTTACATAGTAAATGTTCCATTCCGAAAAATGTTTTACTTTCTCCTTGCAATATCATTGGCGGTTGAAAGGTAAACAAACTTCCGGTCAAAAGCGAGCTTAATACGCCTGCGCCGAAAAACATCAATAGCATAGTAAGGTTCATATTGCACAGCCCAGGCCATGCGTCAGGTTAAACCAACATGGTTTTAAATCACATAGAAGTATGACACAATTGCACTATATAATTTATATGAATAAAATGGTACAGTTCCTAACTTTCGTTTAGGGGGGGGGGGGGGACGTAGGAGATTGAAAGAAAATGCCAACATCAGGAACGGTAAAAAGGCCACACGAGGCCACGTGCTGGAGGGAAGCCTTTTGAAAGGGGGGGGGGGGGGGGGGGGGGGGGGGGGGGGGGGGGGGGGGGGGGGGGAAAAAAATAAAATTTGACAACACGTGTAGGGTCACGGTGGGCCTTTTGACAAAAGTAAAAATTGCCTCGGGTTCACGTGACGGAATTGTATTTTAAATTTGTACTTTCATTTAAAAAGGGATTCCACTGACTTTTTGAAAGAAGTATAATTTCCGTCGTGTTCCTGGTTATTGTAACAGAGTTATAGTCCTTAAAATGTCACATTCTTTACGTTTTAACGTGACTGGAGTAGCCTTTTGAAAGAAGTATAATTTGCCACTGGGGGGGGGGGGTTCCATGGAGGGGGGGGGCTTTTTAAAAGAAGTATAATTTGCCAACACGTGTCAGGGAGATTCCACATTAGGTTTTTGTCTAAAACTTAATTGCTCCTTTGCCAGACATTAACAGAAGATTTTAGGGAAGTGTCTATTTATTAAAGAAATTGTTTTCCTTGGGGGTTACACAATTATTTCTATTTATCAACTTTCTTGGGATTGAAATTGTTGATAAGTAGCTCTTTAAAAGTTATTAATACTTTTATCAATATTTCTGCAATGGTAATTCAATTGAAATTACTGTAAGCTATAATAATACATGGATGTTTTTGTTTTGTAAAAAAGTGCAGTCTAATGATTAATTCACCTTTCATGATTCGTCTCGTAAAATTCTAAAAATGCGAGTGATTAATGGATTTCCACTTATTTTGTGCGATTAATAAATTATTGACAAAAGTCGTATTTAAGTGTTTACGGCTTATAAAATTCCAGGTACAATTTTATGGGTATATATCTATGTAACGACCAGTGAACCATGCATATACTTTTGGCTTACAAAGTGATAAAACCCTTCAATGTGACCTTCACAATTTTATAAAATCTATTCACCGATGGCTTATTATCATTAAAAAACAATTATTGCGAAAGTTATAGCTACATAACATAAATGCATATAACAGTTTTATTCCTATCAAACATAGTTGAAATTCAACAAATCTTTTTTGACTCACCCAGTCATAAAATGATTTTCCATCAATTTTGTATGATAAAAAATTGTTTGTGTTTGTATCAACTAATAAAAGAAATGGTTTAGCATAACATACTTTCTTTTAATTTTCTAAGGACTTTTCTTGTTTTAAGAACTTTTCTGGACCGTTATTTGTCTGGTCATTTTGAACAGTATTAAAGCTGCTCGCTCTCAGTTACCGTTGAAAAAAAAATTTTTTTTTAAATGACATACTAATACATAAATATAAAACTGATGGCTAGAATCAACATATGCGTAAAATCTAGGTAAGAATTTGCAAAAATCGATTGATAATGTTGGTTTTACGGCACCACTACACTATATGTTTATAGTGGAATTTCAAAAGCGTTTGCAACGCTTTATTATTTGGTAGAGTATTATTTCAAATCTACAGATATACATGACAGGAATTTATACTGGAACCTTTTTATATGACTTTATATATGTTCTTAAATACGTTATTTTCATACAGTTTGAACTTTATTTTTTTACCAAATCTGAGGGCGAGCAGCTTTAAAGCTTTAAATGAATAAGAGAAGGTTGCGATGAAAGAGTCGCTGACTTTAAATCACTGTAACAGTGGTGATTAGCCCTGCTACCGACCATGTCTCTTTATGTGAGAAAATTGGCAGTTTCTTACGGAGGATAGGGTTATATCACTAACAATGAACGATTGTATCCGCCAGTAAAGATGACCGAAATACGGTTGATACGGATGTAAAACTTTAAAAACTTTGCAAAAATGTTGAATAAAATTACTTGTAAATTTATATAACTATGTGTACGTTTTGATCTCTGCAAGTGACAATAAGTCCCCCATTAAAAAAAGAGAAATTTACTCCATATTATGTATATGATACGTTCATATCTTTATACTTTATTCTCCCCGTCTATTGGTTGAATATGGGTGGGTGAACTATCCCATACAAGTCTTAAGAAGATATGCATATATACCATATAGCTAAACATCAAGGTTTTAATGGGATAATTCCTCGGCCTATTTTCAACCAATCGACGGCCCGGATAATAAACGGGGTTAACCCATAGGGACTTCCCAGCCCCCACCCCCCCCAAAAAAAAAAAAGAAAAAAGAAAAAAAATTGCACAGTTTGAGAAATCTACTTCCGATTTTGTTACCAGTTAGCAACAAGCCAGTCGTTAACACATACTTTAACATCATTTCAAAGTGTGTAATGTCAATCTAGAAGAAGCGTTTGACCAATTACTACTGTCTTTAATGGTTTTAGTTTTGTCTTCAAACTCTCTACAGCAACAAAATATATGTTTAAATATTCTAGCTGTTTCCTTTCTAAATTTCAAATCCCAGAAACAGTATATCAATGGATTGGCAGCATTATTTAAAATGTACAACCTGAGCAAAAAGTCAATAAGGAGAGCTTTTGCGTGTGTCAAATCATCCCAAAATGTTTCGTCTAAATTATCCAAAATTGAAATAATAAGAAAAGGGAGGTAAGCAATTATGAATACAGCAGTGATTGTCATCATCATGACAGTGATCTTCCTTGTGTTCTTTTCCTTTCCGTTTGTTCCTTGCCTTCGAGAATGTCGCATCATCGTTTCCCTACGCTTGAATGACTTGCCTTTATTGTTAGGAGATTCGTTTCTTTCCGAACCGTTCTTACTGTTGTTTAACTGTGCGAGTTCTACCTGATCCAGTTCAAAGTCCTCATCCTCCTCTTCGTCTCGATTTTCAACTACACAACAAAAACACACCCGTTTCTTATTGTCGAGAAAAATCTCACCGGAAGTGGCGTCACTTTTGTATATCGTGCGACCAATCAAAGCGTACATTATGGTTAAAAGCAACACGCTTACCACACAAATCAGCAAAATAAGTCCTAAATATCCAACAGCAAGGCCAGAACCCTGGTATTTATCAGCAATGAAACATTCCACGCCGGTTGTATTATTCATTCCAGTGTAAACAGAACTGTTACCATAGATTATTCCATTTGGCACAGATATCACCATAGCAGCACTTACAGCCACTACACACGCTTTCCTGTCACCAAAGTCAACGATTTGTCTTTTTAAAGGTCTACATACTTTAAGATACCTGTCCAAACCTACCACAAGAATAATGAATATAGAACTCAGAGTAAATCCTCCTATGAAATAAGTTAACACTTTACATAAGTTAACGTTGGTATAAGTCAGGATTAACGTTAAATCTAGCACGTGATAAGGTATGCCGAACACACAAACAGTCAAATCTGTTAACGCTAGACTTAGAATATAGACTCTAGCACTGGATCTTTTAAATTTCCTTTTGTATATCCACAACACAAGAACATTTCCGACTATTCCAACACACATTATTAACACTAAAACTACAGTTACGGGAAGGTATTTTGTTCGCTCTGATTCATTAAGCTGCTCTATTGTCATGTTTATTTCTGTCGCCATATTGATGGGCACGTGCTCGTCTTCCATTATCAATGTCATCAAGGGCCGTAACTCATCAAAAACTCTATTTATTTAAGATTCAGGGGGAGTAAGAAGTATTAAATCAGTTGATGCTATCGGTACTATATTGAAAAAAGAATTTCACCAGACAACTGAAAGAATATACTGTGCTCATGTCCATTACAGATAGTTTTGTTACTCCATGCAGTAATTTTTTCCTCATTCTTAGATGCTATTCACTATTGGATATCACTTGGTCCCGTAAAATACTGCAAAACATATAATAGTACATAATTCTTACTTGTAAGCGACAATGAATAGCATAAAACCAAGCATCTGTTTCAACTACATCCTCATTTAATGGCATCGCACTTACAAATGTTTAAACATTTTATATTCATTTCTAACGATTTTTCACATTTAATGCGAACAGCGGATTTGATCCCAAAATCTGCTGTTGGACGAATGCACCTGCATATCGTAAAGATTTAAAACACCCTTTTGTTATGTATACAAAGAAAGGCAATTTGACGTGATTTAAGTAGGTGCAGCACATACATTTGTACATAGACTTGAGCACTCCCTGAATTATCACAATATCTTTACTTTATCAAGCGATTACGAAGATATTTGATTATCTATAACTGTTTACTTTCTTTAAACAAAAGTACTTTAAAAGTCATACCATGAGTGTTACGCAGATAATCCAAAAAATATTTTATGGTTGCATATTTAACCTGCCTTCAACAAACAAGCGTGGTTATGGCGATAACCTTTCAATTTGATAAATAAAAACTACAGGATTCTATATTTAAAAGTTAAACTTCTTACGAAATTCTATACACTTAAAAGGATATCGTATGAACACACATTATGAGTGTATAGCGTTTAGTACTTGTCATTCATACATTGATGTGTACTATCAATCTATTACATGTTTGAACTTGGGCTATCACATTCTCTCATTTCATAGGTCTGATAATCCTATGGGCACAATTAATTATAATTAACTCATCATTTCGTCTATTTGTAATCTGCACCGTGTAGCGCCAGGGGAATTATATAAAAAGGTTGCGTCTATAGAAACTTGTTATTCTTTTTGCATGATCCATAACCACTGTAACAGACATGGTCATACTGGCGCATACAGGGCTAATGTTACTCGAGTAACCTTTGCGCATGCGCTTAATCTCTGGTCTACCCTACCTATGTAACTCCCAGCACAGGTGGCCGGCGCGGGGTTTGGACCCCCATCCCCCAGAGGCCCCTCTACAACCCTGGTACCCCATATACTGATATATCAAAACAAAATATTAAAACAAAAAATATGTATATAGTGAAAAAAAAAAATTTTTTTGTTTTAATATTTTGTTTTGATATATCAGTATATGGGGTACCAGGGTTGTAGAGGGGCCTCTGGGGGATGGGGGTCCAAACCCCGCGCCGGCCACCTGTGACGCCCAGTTGCCCACGAGATGACCAGAATACATACTGTTCTTACTCGAGTAACCCGAGTAACTTATTCCAAAATGCCCAATGTATTATGGTCAACTCGTGGGCAACTTGGAGTTACATGGGTTGGGTAGATCAGAAATTAAGCGTATGCGCAAAGGTTACTCGGGTTACTCGAATAAAATTTTCGAAAAAGCCCACGATGTAGGAGACTTGAGTTCGTTGCAAAGCCGAAGTTTGCAAACTAAACGAGAATGTTATAATTTGCTTATAGTCGAAATAAAAAGTAAAGATATTAAATACATGTATAAGCGTATGGTTATATCACAAAGGTGATTAAACATATCGGTATAAACTCATTGTACAAATTGTTTTACCACGGATAGCTTTATATTCAAATATACATGTACATCAAAAACTAACTTTTCTCTGTGACCTATGTACCGTCGTATTTTATGTACAACTTCCATTTTCAATTATGTTTAAATCTTTATAGTGCTAGTCAAATTTAAGAACAATTGGGATAAATAACCTTTGAGAACACTTGCTTTAATTTATAATTTATTTCACCTCGTTCAAACTACGTTATTAATTAATCCGTTTTCTTAAAATAAATAGATTTTAAAAAAGTTTTAAAAAGTATAATACCTGCGCATTGTATTCAATCCGTTCCCCTCGTTAACTCCTTAGCGTAGAATGCACAAAACAAATATTCATTATCAACAAAACAAACATTCATTATCGTATCTAATCTTTCAAGAGAGCTTTAGTTCAATATAAACACCAGCTAAAATTCACTAACTGCATAATGCAACAAAAACGAGGATGTAATTTATCTAGGAAAACTCATTAGTGTTTAAAAAGGTTTCTGTTGACTTGTTTTTGCTTCTTTGTCAATTAATATTTCATTAGTTCAACTTGAATAGAGTATTAATTCATTACAAGAGTATTAATTCATTAACTTCTATTTAAACTTGAACAAAATACTGCAGCTGTGTTCTGAAAAACTCGGAACAACACATTCAATATGAATCTAGTTTGTTCCAATACATGTTAAAAACTTTGATGTGCTTCAAACATTTCTGTTAAATAAATAGGAAAATGGCGACCCAATGCGTTTGAATCTAGTAATTTATTGAGCAGAAATCAATATTTATCAATTTGACGAATGAATACGCCCTTTACTTGATATGCATGTGATCAAGTGTGGCATTTTTCTTGGCACTCGGGATATTTCAAAAGACTGAAGTGTCCTCGAAAATGAAAACATCGATATTTTATGGCATGTACTTTTTACGGTTTGTTTGAAAAGAGCTCGTACAAAATGCTACGAGGAAAATCTGACATGGTGACATTGAAGAGGCACTCCTTAAAACTGGTGTCAAATGAAAAAAACTTCCAAAGCATAAACAATAGAATATTTGCAAATATTATTAACAAACATTAATATTTAATATTTTAAGCTGTACGTTATAGTCATTGTGGGTAAAATCAGCGTTTTAGTATATATGTTTCACTACCATAAAGCATTCAACAATCTATGTAAAATTGTTGTTGTGCAAAATTAATGAGTGGATAGTGATTTATTACAGAAGGTATGCTCAACTTGATGACGTGTGCTAAAATGAAGCATTTTTCGATATATGTTATTCAAATTTGTATGTATTTGTATTTTTACGTCCATATGTTTGGCGGGAATACTCTGCTAGAAGTAGGGAGTGTCCCTTTAAAATACGGGACTGTCTGATAAAACCTGTATAGAGCGTGTTTGGGTTGTTAGGTAAGCTAAACCAGTATAGAGCGTGTTTGGGTTGTTAGGTAAGCTAAACCTGTATAGAGCGTGTTTGGGTTATTAGGTAAGCTAAACCAGTATAGAGCGTGTTTGGGTTGTTAGGTAAGCTAAACCTGTATAGAGCGTGTTTGGGTTGTTAGGTAAGCTAAACCAGTATAGAGCGTGTTTGGGTTAAGAGGTAAGCTAAACCAGTATAGAGCGTGTTTGGGTTAAGAGGTAAGCTACATCTGTATAGAGCGTGTTTGGGTTAAGAGGTAAGCTAAACCAGTATAGAGCGTCTTTGGGTTAAGAGGTAAGCTACACCTGTATAGAGCGTGTTTGGGTTAAGAGGTAAGCTACACCTGTATAGAGCGTGTTTGGGTTAAGAGGTAAGCTACATCTGTATAGGGCGTGTTTGGGTAATTATGTAAGCTAAACCTGTATAGGGCGTCTTTGGGTTAAGAGGTAAGCTACACCTGTATAGAACGTGTATGGGTTAAGAGGTAAGCTACACCTGTTTAGGGCGTCTTTGGGTTAAGAGGTAAGCTACACCTGTATAGGGCATCTTTGGGTTAAGAGGTAAGCTACACCTGTATAGGGCGTCTTTGGGTTAAGAGGTAAGCTAAACCTGTATAGAGCGTGTTTGGGTTAAGAGGTAAGCTACACCTGTATAGAGCGTGTTTGGGTTAAGAGGTAAGCTACATCTGTATAGGGCGTGTTTGGGTTATTATGTAAGCTAAACCTGTATAGGGCGTCTTTGGGTTAAGAGGTAAGCTACACCTGTATAGAACGTGTTTGGGTTAAGAGGTAAGCTACACCTGTTTAGGGCGTCTTTGGGTTAAGAGGTAAGCTAAACCTGTATAGGGCATCTTTGGGTTAAGAGGTAAGCTACACCTGTATAGGGCGTCTTTGGGTTAAGAGGTAAGCTAAACCTGTATAGAGCGTGTTTGGGTAGCTGTAGACTATACGAGCGTTCAAACTCTTATTTCAGTCATTCTTATAGGCGGGCAGTTTATCTAACCATCGTTCCTGAGAAGAACCAGTACTAGATTCTTACTGTTTTATCACTTTAGGGACATGCAGGCCATATGAAAATGATACTCCTGCTAAACGATAAAATGAACGCACCAACTTATAGTTTCTGAGGATGCCAGAATACGCAAAGGGGATCAAATTTACGTGCCAGTGAAACATTCCACCTTTTGACGGGGCGGAGGATTTTGTTCACCAAATGTTAACTTGCCATTCAGCTATGGGCTTCATTTTGTGCATGATACGTTGTCACAAGTTGAATTTTTTTAATGAATAGAATAAAAATCACCTATCGCGGCAGCAAGAGCAACTGCTTAATATGCATACAGGAGTGTACAGTGGGCAAAAAGACTTCCTATACTAGTTGTGACCTTACCCTTTTACTGTAGGTATGGGAGTTTTACTTAACATGTCATAAACGTAATTCATGGGTTACAATCCGGCCTCAGTGAAACATGGGCTAAATGACTTTGAATTTAGAAGTATGGCCTAGATGTTTACAGTGCCGACCTAGAAACTGTTTGATTTACCTTAACTATGGAGGGAAAACCTCACTTACGAGACGAAGTTATTGACAAGGACGGAAGAACACATGTGATACATGTAACTATATACAGTAAACTCCGTATATAACGACTCCGGATATAGCGAAATTCCGGATATAAGGAACACATTTTCTCTGCCCGATTTTTTCCTTTCCTTATTTTTATGTAAAAATTATATATGGATATAACGAACTCCGGATATAACGAACCCATTTAAACAGTCCCAAGGAGTTCGTTATAAACAAATTTTAGTGTACCCACATTGGAAGTATAGAACTATATCCTTCGAAATGCGTATCAATAACAACAAACAAGTTTATTTTTTATGTTTTTTTTTAATTTTCCATCAAATCAACAGAATAGAGCCATGCTCTGCAAAATCATCTATGACACTGCCAGAATGTTTAAATGGGAAAACCCTTAACATGTACATGTATATTCTACCTCTACAATGCCACTCAGCTGTCCTGGAATTATGTAAGATGTGTAAAACTCGTGAAGACTTAACTTTCACTATTTTGTTAGAATTTCCAACTTTGCTTATTAAATAATTTCAAGAAAGATTTATCTCACATAGATTAGGAATTACATTTTTTTCTTTTGTCAAAACTATGAACTTTATCAAATCATGAAATTCACAGAAAACATGCATATTCATATACACATGTATGTATACATCCTATGTACATATAATCTCATGTATATATGTCAAGTGTACACATACTGTCATGTATATACGTCCTACATACACACAGATATATCTCCATGGAATTACTACATGTACTATAATGATCTGGAGCCATAACCATCCTAGAAAGCCAGAAAGCTGGTTTTAGCAAAGCGTGGCTCAAATTTATTCAAACTTACTTTCACACATACTTTAAATACATGCAGAACAATGTATCACATCTCAGGCATAACTGGCATTTTGATTGCATACTTGGATACTTTGAATTATTATATGATAAGTGGTAATTTGGGAAAATAAATCAATGTTTATAATGATTAAACTGAGTCTGGTAAATCGATTACTACCAAGAGTTTCAGAGCAATTGTCAACATAGGAATGCAGATTGATTAATGTCCTTCGTGCAACATGCAATTTAGAACTTGGCAGAGAATTTCTATAACAGCAAAAAGGCTGTAGCATTTATCTTTATGAGTTGCGAAACTTTTAAAGGGCATTTGCAAAAAGTACTCTCTCTGGGCAGTAAGTTAGTAATATAAGCAATTTATAATAGCATCAAAATGTTTCATTTTGTATTTTGGACATATGTCATTAATTTGGTGAACTTCAAAATGAAGATGTCATATTTTGGTGATGCGCAAAATTTTAATAAGCATCTAACAAAAAATGAGACAGAAATTATTGTTTCGGATCACAGCAACAATTACAATGGTCTAGAATTCTACAGCAAAAAGATGTTAAGGTTCTTGCGCAGTAATTGTATTGAATTTTAGTGTGAGTTCTGAAGTATTGGGACTGCCAAAGAGGGAAAGGCCCTAAAACAGAGAGGAGTATTACTCAGGATATTACAGATTTTAGATAACGAAATATTGAGTTTAGAATACTGCAATTTTTAGTTTCAAGTTCAGGAGACGGGCACGGAAATCTCCTTCCTTTAAAATGAGAAGATTTATTGAATATACTTCGTCCAGAATAACTGTGACTTACTAATCTACATATGCCAAATGTTTTCATTGGTCAATTTCAATCACTATTTAAAGAAACAGTCAAGAAAAAATTGGCGTCGTAATTGAATCATAAATATTAACTATCGATAACGGTCCTTCCTATGGCAAATTCATCTGCTATAAATGTGTTTCATGCTTTCAAATAACTTTTTATTTCAATATTAATACAAAAATTATCATAAAGCCTACTGGCTTATCAGCTCTCAGCAGACTAAGAGGCAAGATTTTACATCAAGCACATACTTAAATATTATTAAAACATGAACATAACGTACTAGTATATCAAGCTATCATCAAAATTAACGACGACCTTCGAGTTGTGATCTACAACCCTTGGTAAGTTGTGCAAACAACCTTGAATCTATTAATACTCTTCATTCATGTGTGCAAGTACATCAAATAATGAATTGAAACTTTGCCTCGATGTTAACTGTCACTATTTATCCTTACTGCTATTTTAAACAAAAAAAAATCCGCGTTGTTTAGTTTTCTTTTTTATTCCTTAGAGTCAAATACACAAAATTCTAATGTTCTTATGAAGTAAATTAATTCAGAAAAAGAGTTTTGTTAATGCCTAAGATTTTTAACAAACTGCTTTGGGCATAGATATAGATTTTTTTTATTCTTAAAGAATAGAGACACGAGTGCTAACTTGTCACAAAATATGCCCGTGAGTGGACAACTCTAAATTTGGCAATTAAAGGGCAATAACTCTGTCATGACCGAGACGATTAGGCTGGTGATTAAAACTGGTGGAGATATTAGGCCAATAAACGTTCACAGCAAGTTTAGTGAAGATTGGTTACGAATTGTTTAAGTTAGAAACTGGACAACTTTGTGGACGCTGCCCACAATATATATAGTCATAAAATGGGCTAATAAAGAGTAAACCGTTTTGCTTTACTAAACAAAGTAACTTGACCTTATCTAGAAATTGACTATGATGCAGAATGCCAAATTGTTTTGCAGTATTTGAATAAAGTATCAAATGCACATACTATGAAAACTTCAAAGTTAATATGACACAATTTTTTGTGCATCCGCAGGTGAAGTAAAATATGAATTCCATATTCCCCACTCATACAATTCTGCCATTAATTTAAGACTTCCAGATGAATTTATGTTCCAATGAAACTGCTTTTTTTTTTTCAGGAAAAAAAAACAAAATTCCATGGCAACCAATATAAATGCATTTACATTATAATATAACATATAATTATTCTGCCTCTCGAACACAATACAAAGAGTTGAATTTTTTCATTATGATGTGGTCTCTTATATGAGTATGAACGTTTCCTCGCATAAGTTTCTCAACGGCCATTTTCCATAAAGCTGGCTTTATTCTGCATCTTTTACACAAGTCATACATGTATACTATGTCAAGTAAAGTCAATACATTTATACACAAAATAAGTTATGCAGAACACCATTCTGCCAAGTGTATACACAACACAATTTGTACACATATAACATAATAATAAAAGTACTAAAAATGTATACAGCATCAGGCATATACAAATTTTTTGTATAAACAATGTCTTACAAGATACAAAATTAACAAATATCAAACAAACGAACAAATTTTTATGCGAGAAAAAACAAAATTCTGCAACATATAATGTAAATCACAAATATAATATAATGAGCACATTAGACAAAGTTCCTCGAACTGTCTGAAATCAACATATTTTTTTTCAAATAAAAAAAGATTCAGTAAAAATTTCTGTAAAGTATTGCCGTATTTTGAAATTATATAATGCTATCATATTATAAAGCATTACGAGCTAGAAATACAGTTAGAACAAATTAAGGTGTCCAAGATAAAAATACAGCTAGACGAAACTAAGTTGTCTAAAAAATAGTATAGCTAGAACAACTTTTTTTTAAAATACAGCTAGAACAAACTTAGCTGTCTCAGAAAAAATACAACAATGAGAGGCTGAAGTGTCCGAGATAAACTATGCAGATTGAACAATCAGTATGAACTTTGGGAGTTACAATCACATTAATCTCACCCTTAGAAACATGAAACAATAGGCAACCTTAATTGATGTACAAAAAAAGAAAATTATATCTGAACGATATTAAAGCACTCTTTAAAGTAAAAATAGCACATTTTATAACTGTCTCAAGGTTCTGGACCAAAATAAGGCTTTTCCAGAACCTTAACAACTTTTAATGAAATTATTTCAGTCACATTTCAAAGTTTAAAATCCTCACGTCATGAACAATTAAATTCACTTTGCCTAAAAACCGTTCTGTGGCTTTTAATTCTGCAAACCCATTTGCATTCTGGCTAATGCATACATATCTTTTGGAAAACAATGTACTGCATTTCTGATTATTAGCACTGTGTGTAGGGGCGGAGCTTAAAACTGTGATCTATCTACAATAAAGTGCAGTTACAATAGTGCAATAGAGCAAATGTGCCATAATACAAAATGGATACTGCTCATGTGAATAATTACGTCATTTCTCAAAGGTTACACATCCTTGAAATAATTAATAAATGTAATTATTCTTACAAACTATACTCTGTCACTTCCATGTACACTACATTTACATCAGCTCTTCCAAGTGATGTTAACTGCTCTCTAAAAATTACTGCTCCCAATATGTGTATGCAAAATCACTGCTCCCTTTGGGCCTTATTGTAAATTTTACTTTAATGTGTCTATGTATGGATTTTCAAAGTGGTCAAAACCTTGCAGGATTCAAGTCCACATTCTGTTCAGTTTATGATTTTATTCTAAAAGTCCTTAGACATATATTTGGTTTAGAATCAACAATACTGTATACAGATTATGTAATCAAGTGTTTTTCAAGGAAATCAATAATCTTCCAGTTTGCAACCTTCATGAACACAATGCATTTTAATAAGTGTGCTGCTAAGTGATGCATGGAATAAATGTTTCAACACAATACGCAGAATACATGTGGCTACGCATTGCAACGAGTAAGTGTTGCTACACAATACACTGAAGGAGCGATGCTTCAGAAGTTTGTTCGGTTATGATAAACCACACCTGAAAGACGAATCAATAAGCAGTCCGACAAAAACCAGCACAACCGGCTAAACTGTACGCAACTCCTATAAATGGGAATAATCTGGTGGGTTATCGTTCTCATTCACATGTTTATATGAAGTCTGACTGTCTCTGTAAGTGCCAGTGCTTTCACTTGTTCTGCTTTTTCTAGACATGTCAGCAAGTTCTTTCTGCTGGTGTCTATACAGCTTCTCTTTATTAATACCTGGTCCTGCAAAAGTGAAAGAATCTGTTTGTATTCTAAGTGTCTTACTGATTTCGTGTGATGAAAATTTCATGAAATACACAATGTTAATTGAGATCAAACAGACCTATTTTGGTACTGAAAATTTTGTGGAAGGCAAAGTATCTAATTATAAATCTATGTAAAACTAATCTTTCGCCAAATTTCTGAAATTGAGAAGTGGGGAAATTACTCATCTGCAACATTACCTGATTGACAGTAATCACTAATCAAAGATGTCAATCAACTGTGCAATTAATGATCCTAAAAGCAGAAGAAAGACGACACGCGAAAAACAGCCTTGATGAAAAAAAATTCAAAAACCTTTTTTCCATCGTTTTTTTGCTAAATACAATATTTAAAAGATATTTCCTGGACATTTGGGTAACTATATGATACTGAACACAGTGCAAATCCTTCAAAGTACCATACATGAATAAAAAAAAATGAAAATTTTACACACAAAAATCTCCATCATTAAATTTGAACGAACAAGTGAAACCAACAAGTGATCAAGGTTATTAACTTACCAACATAACTCAGGAAAACAGGCAAGAATATAAGACCATGTGATGCACCAAATACCACCATTCCTAAATACATTCGGAAATAAAACACCTGGAATAGTTGAGATTTGGCGAAGGCCAAAACGATTATACCTCCCAACTTCGTCAGCGTTATACCACTTAACACCTGGAAAAAACAACAGGAATAATTCATACTGGAACCTTTTTTTAAATTATTTGATGATTCATTGTAAAATATGTTAATTTCAGACAGGTCGAAGAACCTTGACTTTTCACGCAAATCCTAGAACGAGCAGCTTTAAGACACATTAAAAGAGATCCACTGCAATAGAACATTCACAGCATTGTTTGTACTATGACTATCACTAGTGGATCCCGTCCTGAAACATCTAATCTGATCTTCTAGCATTGCTGCTCATTCATATGGCTTATTTGAATATTTCATTAATTTGTTAATCGAAAGTTAACGTTAATAAAATTGAATAGGACTTAGTTTAAAATAGGTTTGAAGGGGTGCGGTGGTATAGAGGTTAAGGTGTCTGCCACTCATCCAGGTTGAGGGTTAGAACCCCACTGGGGTCATGACCATTCCTCCTCATATGACAACAGTACTGGTTTTTTTTCCAGGAAGTGGACTCGAGAGTGACTCAATAAGCTTCAAGCTTTCTTTACAATCAAGCTAAAATATATTAGTATAATTATAAACCAAAATAGAGTCATAAGTTGTTTTTTCATTGATACAAATTATAACTGTACTGCATTGACATGTAAATACGGTGGTGAAGAGGTGAAGGTGTCTGCCGCTCATCCCGGTGGTTGCGGGTTCAAGCCCCACCAGGATCACCACCGTACTTCCTCATATGACACCAGTACTGGTTCTTCCAGGAGGCGGACTCAAGAGTGACTCAATAGGCTTCAAGCTTTCTTCACAATCAAGCTTAAATAAATTAGTATAAACTAAATACACTTACCGAGCTACCCATATGAGCTAGGGCATCCTTTGCTCGTTGAACTTTGTCAGGCTGTATACTAACAGCAAATGCTCTTGCTATATGCGAACAGAACTCTACAGATATTCCTATAGCCTACAAAATACAGAAAATGCACTTTTTATAATGAGATTCAACAGGTTTATCTTAATAAATTCTTTTATAATATTACACTGGGAATAATAAGTATAACTGTTGTCTTGTTTCAAACAACTCTTTAATTCAAGTTTACTTATCGTATATAATTATTATGTTTTTGACTAAATTTCTTACAAATTATATAAAAAAATTTTTGTTTCCTTGAGTTCAGGTCCCATGCTGATACCAGTTTCTTGAGCACAATCTCATGCTCAGCACAAAATAATGCTCAAGTAATATGAAGTAAAGTCAAATTATATCTTTTTACAAAGTTCGGTTCCACAATAATCAGGTCTGTCCATATTTTGGTCATTTTTACAGGCAGGCAGTTTACCTAACCATCGTTCCTGGGACGAACCAGTACTTGACTCCAATCCTCCGCAAGAAACTGCTAACTTTCTCGTAAAAAGAATCATGGTCTGTAGCAGTGCTCAAACTCATGACCCTCACCACTCTAACCACTCGACAACGAAGGCTGATTCGGTAATTTTTCAACACTTTCTTATAAACCATTAACTGAAGTATCAACTTTCAGGTCAAAATTCAACTGCTTCTGACAATTTAAACCTTTGTTCTGCATCATGCAAATGTATGAGAATTTGACAACTGAAATATTTCATGTATTTCTAGTTGACAAATTCCACCATATACCAGTACTATGTATTTTTCTGAATTAAAAAGTACAACAAGAGGCCAAGTGACGAATGCCCCCGAAAGAGGGCCCACAGTCTGTGTCCTCCCATGGCTCAATAAAGTGCTATGAATTTTAAAATCCTTCCATGCAGACAGAGTAATCATGCATACAGTATTCCATTACTTTAAACACTAAGGTGACCTTGACCTGAGCTAGGGCTTGGGTCTTGCACGCGACACATCCGCTTGGTGACTTGTGCCAAGTATTTTAAAACCTTCAAAGCATAATAAAGATAGTCCGGACACAAAGTATGCACATATACAGGATCCATTACCTATAAACCTAAGGGACCTTGACCTTGTGGTAGGGATGTGGGTCTTGCACGCGACACGCGTCTTGATGTGCTAGACAGTGCCATACATTAAAATCCTAAGGCATGACAAAGTTACAGTCCGGACACGAAGTGTGCATATATGCATATATAGAGGAACCATTACCTTCAAACCTAAGGTGACCTTGACCTTTGAGCTAGGGACGTGGGTCTTGCACGCGACACGCATCTTGATGTGCTAGACATTTGTGCCAAGTTATTTTAAAATCCTTCAATGCAGACAAAGTTACAGTCCGGACACGAATGTGGCATAATGCATATATAGAGGAACCATTACCTTCAAACTCTAATATGACCTTGACCTTGAGCTAGGGACGTGGGTCTTGCAGCGACACGTCGTCTTGATGTGCTAGCATGGTGCCTAGTTATTTTAAAATCCTTCAATGCATGACAAAGTACAGTCCGGACAGAATGTGTGCAAATAGAGGATCCATAACCTTCATACCCAAGGTGACCTTCACCTTTGAGGTAGGGTGTGGGTCTTGCACGCGACACGCGCTTGATGGCTAGACAGTGTGCCAAGTTATTTTAAAATCCTTCAATGCATGACAAAGTTACAGTCCGGACACGAATTTGTAAGTGGGGACGCACGGACGGACGGACAGACGGACGGACGGACAGACGGACAGACGGTCAGACGGACAGACGGTGCGATTTTAATATGCCACCCTTCGGGGGCATAAAAAGTGAAAATAAAATTTAAGAGCTGTCTCAAAGTGTTGCAACATACCATGACTAAGTTTACTAGAGACAGAGCATTCAGGCTAATATTATACAGGTACATCATTCCCATGATGTCGATAACAATCATGATGATCGTCACAGACGTAACCACGGCCGTCGTGAAGTCGAAACCAAGCAGAATGAAAGTCACCACAAAGATGGCCGCCATACAGATTCCTATGTTCTTTATAGTGTTGTGCACAATGGTAAGGTATTGCTCATAGAACACGTAGAAAATACTGAAAGAAAAATGTAAAAATTTAAAGTTATATAGCCCAACCTCCCCCGAACAGCACCTCCCTAGAGCAACAACCACTCTAAAGAGACACACATTTTCTTTCCTATTGCATCAATTATATAAGGAATCAACCTCTCCGAAACAACGCCTTTACAATTCTACAACTCAACACATTTCTGTGTTCACAAGGGTGTTCACTCCTGAGAGGTTACACTGCATTACCTTACAAAATGGCTGTACAACATCATGGTCAAGACGATGCTTTGATAACATGTAAGAAATACTGTAAATCATTAATCGAATTTTACATTTTTTTGCGAGAGCACTCATTCAGGAATTCATCATTTCGCTAATTCAAAGTTCTCTGGCAAATGATTTCTGAAAACATACGGGATCACTTGTTCATAAATTCATGATTTGTGAATTGATCTGGAGATCAAAATTTGCCCATTTTTTGTCTTGCGAATTTAAAGTGATTTACAATAAGTTATACCGATTTATTTCTCGTATTAGCGGATGGAAAGGAAATAAAAATATACCTTTCAAAATAAGCAGAATATCAAGTTTTGACTGCGATAGTGAAACCAGATTTTAACGTTATTATACAATTTTCGACTCGTTAGGCATTGGATATGATGTGACATTTACCAGAAGAGGGCAATATTGTTTTAAGCAATGTCATCTCACAAATAAGGAGGACTAACTGTTATTTAACGTTACCTGTAAGCAAACACTTCTTCGTCTGACGTTGCCCCAATAGCTGCCGATATATTTTTGGCAATTTTACGTGCTTCTCTCAGTCCAGCAATATAGTCCGCAGATGTCTTCATTGGTGTATGGTATGTCATGAAATACGTTGCTAAAAAACAAACCATTACACTTATGTTAACGTTTCAATTCAATTTTTAAAAATCTTTCGACTTTAAAAAAATCTTTCCACTTAAAGTACTGAAAAAAATTATTATTTTCAGTCGCATGAAATTTTGCAACTTATATTTAAAAGATTGAGAAGAAAAAACAGTTACCGTGGAAGATAAGAAAACTATTTTACTTTTAAAAAATGATTTCTTTTTTTTACAACTCTTCCCACTGTTCTATTTTGAACCAAAAATTTGTCCACTAGGCTAACAAGTGCTTTAAAATACGTGTCTGAAAACAGGAAACGTAACATTAACCAGAACTGCAGGATTCCTGTAAATCAGGTAATAGTCGCAATGATTTAATATTCGCCATTTTCGCGAATGACCCACTTCGTTAATTTAAAAATCTCGCGGAAGATTAATTTCACATAGATATCATTTCGCGCACAAGTCTGTCTGCTCACAAATCGGGAAAATAACCTAATTTACAGTATACTCGAAAAGAGTAACTGTCGTAACTTAAATTTGTGAAACAGGAAAAGGAAACAAGACTTCAAACCTACCTCCAACATCTGTTTTATTCTTTATCAAATTCACAGCCTGGCCATAAGCTGCATGTCCACTGTAAAAAAAATAATTTAGCATTTAGCATACTTAGCAGCAATGTAAAAACCTCCATAGTTTTAAAATTTCAAAGTTATGTAACAGTAATTGTGGTCATTAAATATTGAACTCTTGGCAAAACCCCATGTTTATATCATTGTAGACACTTTGGAATTTCATTGAATCATTTGATTTCTTCTATAAACTCAACCTACCCTTTAGCACATTTAAGACCAGGGTTATCTACGAGAAACATTGGT
Organism: Saxidomus purpurata; assembly: GCA_022818135.1. Taxonomy (NCBI): domain Eukaryota; kingdom Metazoa; phylum Mollusca; class Bivalvia; order Venerida; family Veneridae; genus Saxidomus; species Saxidomus purpurata. The sequence continues at coordinate 29,059,452 of JAFMSR010000017.1, forward strand.
AGATAGTGCATGAAGTCGTGTGGTGAAGGTCGCCCCTCAATCTGTGGCTGGAATGGGCAGGCTGAACAATTTCCTTTTGCTGTAATAGACATAAAGTTTATGAATATATTATAACTACAACAAACAAGGGGGCCTTGTTGGCCGTATATCTCTCACCTGAGTAATATTGCCCTCAAGCTAAATTTGCATGCAAAACTGTCAATGTAGTTCAAAGCGACCCCGGGCAGGGTCAATTTTGACACTGGGGGCATGATTTTAACAAACTTGGTAGAGGTCCATTAGACAAGGCATCATTCTAAAACTATATAAGTAACCTCTAGGCTTTGTGGTTTTGGAGAAGATCCTATTTAGATGTAGTCTATATGAAAACCATTGACCCCCTATGTGGTTAAGTAATACTGGAATTTTTTTATTTGGTGATTCTTTCTAAAATATGTTAATTTCCGACACTTCGAAACAACATTGTTTTTTTTCACCAAAATCTGAGAGCGAGCAGCTTTAAATTTAATCTGTGTAACAACATAAAGTATACAACATCTTGACACTAAGATTAATAGAATAGCTCTTACTATTCTTGAAATAGTTGAGCACACAAAAACAAGAATTAGAATCAAATGTTTACTTAAACATACAAGTGAACACACAAAAGCTTTAACTGCACAGACCAACATTTAAGATCACATTAATATTTAGTTCTTGATAACTTACAGGTTGCTGGACAGAATGAGCCGTTTTCATAAAGTCGACAACAAGGCGGGTTCCCAGCTGAGTTTGTCCAATCAAAATAGTCGTCTATCCAAGAAGACGCTGGCTGAGCTATTGTTGAACTATAGAAAAAATTACAAAAATCAATAAATTCCAAAACAGTTACTATGAAAAGAGTGTGTTTACATGGAATATAGATCTAACAGAAAAGTGGCAAATAAATATTCCATACACATGATGAAAATTTCGCAATTTGTGACAGATGAATAGACAAAACTGAGCAAATATAAGCAAATGTTGACAAACATGGACTTGTCAGGGCTTTTTGAAACCTCAATGTTGCTAGTTTTGTGTAGAAATTTTACTTTTTAGAACCAGAAGGAAAACAACACATGTACATAGGATTAAGAGTTGTATCATTGATACCAGTTATAACTTAAGACAAATGCCAACAAAGAATGTAAGCTATTGTAGAATTCAGGAGGGATAGTGTGCACGATATATAGAACCAAAACAAAGAACCAAGGGATACAATACTGGTGGAGCGGGGAATCATACCACTGATCCCTGGGTTACTAATCTGGGAACATTCCCATTTAATGGATCTATTCACACGTCACCTGCTCATACTTACTAGTTAGATAACTGAGACTGTCTGAAGACTTGACCAATCAATGAATCTTGCGGACAACCCTTACCACCGCAGATGCCATTCTGACCCGCTTTATTCAAATAGTTATGTCCCGCTGGTACGACAAAATAAACCGGCGCTCCAACAGACAGGTATGCGGACAGATTGTGGAAGTAATCCAGGACGTAAGAATCCTAAAAAAGATAACAGTGAACAATTTATATACTGAATAAACAAATGTTTGAATATCAAATTTACTACATTTAGACAGGTCTCTAGCAGTCAGTGACGAGATTCACCAAAAATGGCTATTTAAAGTCCCAGGTACTGTAAACTGTGTAGTATCTGTGGGGATTTAATTTTCACTAATTTTCATACATTCCCCTCATTGTTGAGGTAAGGAGTCACAGAGCTTGACAATAATAACAGGCAGTAGTTGAGACTTTCAACTTGAGAGTCTAAATTACAAATAAAACTGAAATAAATTGGACGCTCAAAATTGCAAGAGTTAGAACCTTAACCAATAGTCATTTCCTGAACTGTGACACAGTGGTAGTGCGTTCTCTCAGGATCGAAAGGCCCTGGGCTTGATCCCTACCATAACTATGTTGGTAGTGTCCTTAGGCAAGACACAAATAATTCCACATTGCCTCCCTACCTTCGAGGTTGATTCCATCTGGAACGAGTCTCGAGAGCGATTAATCTAAGTTGTAAGAACTTGTTTCTCGATCGAGAATAAATAAATTAGAAGATATATTTCCTGTACTTACAGTAGGCATAGAAAGAGCTTGATCAAGTCCAATAGTCAAATGGCAAGCAAAGGCTACACTGGCTAAAAACCATCCCACGAATACTACAATCTGAAACACATCATCAATTTACTATAGAAAATACTGTCAATTTGGTTACCATCAAAAACATTTAAGCATAAATAATAAATACAATAGACTAATAAAAAGAATTTCTAAACTAAAGGATAGATAACAGTGACTGTCATAGACCTATATACACATGGATTGACAACTTCCAAAAATGGATAAGGGTTAAAATGGTATGATCTACTTACCACACAAGGTCGAACCCAATTAGATAGAACAGCATGATGATTAGTAATTATTACTAGCAGTAAGATAGCCTTCTTGCTTCTACATGTTTCTCTTTCTTGGGAAATCATAACACAACAACAGGGATCAGGGTTAAATGGTTTGACACTACCACACAAGGTGAACCCAATTGATAAACAGCATGTGAGTAGTACACTTGGATATCAGTAGAAACCGTCTAAATGGTTTTTTTTTTTGTTAGCAACCACAACGTAAATGGTTGAAAATGAAACACTTCAAAATGAAATACCATGTACCAGGTATTTAAAATGGTTTGATAAAATATGAAATAGTCTAAGCTGTTTGCTTGAGTATGAAGCAGTCACAATAGTTTGCTTGAACATGAAACTCTGAAATAGTTTGCCTGATAACACTTATAACAACAATTTGAAAGTAGATATAATCATGTATTATACCTCCTGTCTTTTAGCATCTATTGTCATCAAACTAACAAAACATGTGATTTGTAGCAGGAAATCAAACAGGACTGCCATGGCAGCGTACAGCGCAAACTCCTTCACTGCTGGCATGTCTGTCCATGCACCTAAAAATAAAACAATCGTATGTAATCAGCTGTACTTCAAACTGCACCTAAATATGGAACACTTGTATGTAATCAGCCGTACTTCAGCACCTTAATACAGAACACTTGTATGTAATCAGCTGTACTTCACACTATAAAGAAAATGCTAGATTACATGTTTTTCGGCTAAGATGTATAAGCTGGCTTTTGACCGACTTTTTGCACCAATCAAGTGTTCTGAATGGAAGAGCGGAGAATGGAATTTGTATTTGACCATGATCGCTTCATATCTAAACATAGACTGCATACTCAGCCGCCTCCATTGATAACTCTGCAAGGAACGAAGTTTATGTATATACTAAAAGGAACCTCGGCTGAACATCGTTTATCATATTTAAAAGATATTTCTTGTTGGCACTCATCTCATTTGTTCTGTCTTTGACAATTATCCGGTTAAACATGTATATCTCAAACAGATTTGCTTCTCTTTCAATTAAAAACAAAAAAACTGCAAATACTAAAAGTTACCTAAAATCATTCAAAATTATTTAGCATTTAATCTATATTTGCCTGATCAGTAGTGTCTGAACAATCTTGAGAAAAAAAAATCATTTAAACTGTAATTTATTCAGACAAACAGTAATTTATTCAGACATATGAAATCTGAAACACTGAATCCTTACCAAGGAAAAACGCTATAGATTCTGATACACTCGTCAGCATCATGCTGGGTCCGACAGTTCCGAGTACGCGTCCGATCTGATCTTCAAGTGTTTCTCCCTGTCTACGTGTATCTCTCTGTAATAAACATAAATGTTCACATTCAAACTGCTTCACTGATGACTGGGGGGAAAAAAGCATGTATTATTAAGTAAGTACTTTTCATATTTTGAATGACAAAACACGGGTATGTGATTTCCTATCATTCCTTAGATTGAATTGACCACAATACAACAGAATGCGGTGTTAGAGACCGCTTTAGTTTAAACAGTATTTATTCCAAAATAGATAACATAAACTTTTAACGTCAGACTTTCGCAAACCTTAAAGCTGCCCGCTCTCATATTTTGGTGAAAAAACATAAAGTTCTTTCAACTGTCTGAAATTAACATACTTTAGAACAATTCATCAAATATAAATGTTTCAGACTGAGTATAAATTCCTGTAAAGTGATTCTGTAATTTTTCAAATGCTTTTTAAACTCCAGTTTAAACATTATTATTGTGCAGCACTGGGAACAAACCAAGCTCACCAGCACTTTCAACTGTTTTCAGATCTTTTGCAAATTGCTACATAGCAGTAGACTTTTACTTGTGTTGTTGACTGTAGCCATTACTTTTACATTAATTTTTATGCATTCTTTACAGAAATTTATACTGGAACCTCTGTTTTTTTCTAGGATTTGTTCTAAAATATACCAATTTCAGTCAGTTTGATTAACCTTGTTTTTGAACTAAAATCTTGAGAGCGAGCAGCTTTAAGACAAGGTGTCCACAATGATTGCTTCAGTGGTCTTTGTTCAAAGGTTTGACCGTAATCAGTTATTCTGAAAAAAACTTATTTGTTTCTTTCCTTTGTTGCTTCCTGGCATTTTTTCAGTGAAACTATCACAGTAAAGAGACATCATATTAAGACATCCCTCGTTATAACCACCACATATTTTGGGAAAAAAAGAGGTCAATTTCATTGTAAAAAGGTATAAATAAATTCTGCCTCCATAATCGTGTGGTTAGGGTCGCTGACTTGAAATTACTGCAACCTCACGTACATTGAGGGTAATGGGTTCGAGCCCTGCTACATGTCTCTTCATGTGAGAAAGTTAGCAGTTTCATATTGAGGATATGAGTCTAGTACTGATTCTTCCGAGAAACCATAGTTCAGTAAACTGTCCACCTTCTGAAATGACCAAAATACAGTTGGAATGGGCCTTAAACTCAATGGAACAACAAGGTTTTCATAATAAGAATGATTCAGTAACAATACCACTTTCTCTTTGTCCCAACAGTGGTCTCAAAACAGGAACTCTACAGCACATATACATCAAGTTTTCACTTACTTGATATGTTTGTACAAGAATGAAGATATTATCAACGCCGACTGCCAGGACCAGGAACGGTACGACCTCTATGATGATCAAGGTCATTGGAACGCCACAGTAACTAAAGAAACCAACAGATGATGCCACTGATAGCAGAACGATTGTAATTCCACTCAGACCCAACGTCACTTTAGAATCAATCTGAAAAAAAGCATGTTTAATTTATACTAATTTATTTATTTTCGATTGCAAAACAAGAAATTTGCGAAAATAGCGAAATCATAATCACCACGAATATTACCCACTTTACTGTACTAAGAAATAAAATTAATCAAAACACAAAATGTTTCAACATTATTATACATCTTCTTCAGGTGCAGTAAATAACAATGTATAGAACAGCAAAAAAGTAACATCACGTCCGCTAAACGTAGTGCGTAACGGAAAGTGACTTACAGCGGCAAATTATCTATTACAGTGTAACAAAATGGATCTGATCACAAGATGCAATGGTTTTCAGAAAATAATAAGCAACAAAACTTAATATTGCATTGTCGAATTTCTCGTAAAACACTTACATTTACATTTTCTATTATCTCCCTTTATTTTTGCATTGTATAACAGAAAAGTGTATATCAGTATACTTTTGCCACTTTAGTGTAGTATTTTTTTTACATATCTGTGAGCTTAGAAAACATAATTATTCAGTCTGAATTCAACTTACGAGGATGGTATCGAAACCATGGAACTCTCCAAGAGCTATGGTTATATATCCAAACATGATCAAGTAACTCACAACAATGGTCCACACGTCTGACTTACTTTCACGGTTTAACTCATCTTGAATTGATCGCTGTAATATAAAATGAGATTTTGTTTTTGTTAGTCAACTTTCAAGTAAACGTGACTTTTCCAACTGGCAAATTGGTGTAAAATGAGCAATGATTTGTAAATTTCCACTTCAATGTTTTAAGAATCTCTAACCATAACATTTTACAAAACAGGTGATTAGCTAATACACTAATAATGTATAATTATTCGTTAAATTGGCCAATGAGTTTAGACATGTTTTGTTTAAATACAAGAGGACCATGATGGCCCTATATCACTCACCAGAGTGCCATTTCTCCAAACGACAAGAGGCAGACCGTAGGTCATGACCTAGGTCAACTGAAGACAATTTTGAACTCAATTATGACCCCCAGATAAAAACTGACTCCGCCCGGGGAGTCACTTAGCTTTACATAGGCTTATATAGGAAAAATTTTAAAAATCTTGAAAAACAACAGTACAAATTTCAATAATGTAGCTTCAAACACAAACAAGATTAATCTGGAATATGACCTGGTGACCTAGTTTTCCATCTGAGATGACCTATATTCAAACTCGGTCTAGACTATATTAAGACAATCACTCTGACCAAGAATAATTAAGATCAGAAGAAAAATACAGACTACATTGCATACACAAGGTTTTTCTAGGATTTGACTGTGTGACCTAGATTTTTTTAACAGAGATAACCAATATTTGAACTCGACCATGATTTCATCAAGGCAGTCATTCTGACCAAGGTTTCATGAAGATCCAGTAAAAAATGCAGCCACTATTGCAAACACAAGTTTAAATGCGAAACAGACTAAAAGACAGAGAAGGGGAACACCAGTCAATCACAATAGCTCACATTGAGCACAAAAAGCTCAGGTGAGCTAATAAAATACGAGATGCAAGACCTATGGCTCTTAATAACTAAATTTTTCCCTATTAAGTAAATGCCAGGATTAAATCCTTTCCATACCGTGACATTTGCTAGCAAACGACTCACCTCAGAAGAGAATGAAATACTCATGTTTGGGTTCTTGAAGTTCTTCATAAACTTGATAAACTCGGCCTCCCAAGCTTCTGCCTTCTTGTTGTCGCCTTCATTTACATGGTTGTTCACAACAATCGTGATTACGAATGCTGTTGCATTGTGGTAATTAAGTCCTGAAAAGACAACCATTATTCCATGACTCAATTTAAATTATTTTAGTTAACACAACTGATAAAGTTTGTTTTTGCGAGGTTTTTATTTTGGCTAATCTGCATGAATGAAGCACTTCGCAGAGTTCATCAACCACGCTAAAATAGCGAACAAACAATGATTATTGTATATATAATAGTGCTCACTTGTGAATTAAAACTCATAGAAAATCGGGAAATAAACAACTCGCAAATATAAAGACTTTAACAGTATGTGTATCCTTCTAGGGATTTTTCTAGAACATTTTGGTAGGGTGCTGCACCCATTATTTCCCCCTCCCTGTTCCTGCGGGTTTTTTTAACCCAAATGTTAAGGGATATAGAAACCTTGAAGAAGTAATTCTTAGCATTTTCAAAGAAGAGTTTCCATATATTCAGTTGTTACATCTATTTATGTATAAAATGCAATCTTTTTTTTTTTTAAAATTTTAATGGATATTTTCTGATTTTAAAGCATTCAAACAAAAGCCCTGCCCTTAACTCAAACTCCCTACCCCATGCTTTTTCTGCAGTCTAATATAAATATCTTTCCTTCTGCATTAACTAAAATTTGCCGTTTAAAAATGGACAACAATCAAAGAAAATGAAACTTCTGTTTTGACTGCATGACTTATGCCCATTTCAACTGCGCTTTAATTTCGAACTTACCATCATATCCTCCTAGGACAACCCATGGGAATGCGGGACCTCCATAGGCACCCAGGCAAGACATCTCAAGTGGTGTAGTGTCAGACACAGAGGCTGGTGCTCTGAAAAAAAAAAAATACTGTAAACATCGTTTTTATTTTTGCTAATCTTTGTAAATGAAGCACTTTGCAAATCCATCTGACAAACTCGCTAAAATAGCAAACAAACAATGATTATATATAAAATAGTGCTCGCTTGTGAATTCAAAAACTTTTGAAATTTAAAAAAAAAATGTTCTCTCTTTAAAACTGTCTCTTCAGAAAGAGATGACCATCAAACAAACTTGCAATTCACTTGCAACAAACTTGCAATTCACACCACAAACTTACTGAACACAATGCAGGAAATGGTCCAAATAGTCAGCCATAACAAACACCTTATACTGGTCATACGCTACTTTATCGAGGTTTGTGGAGTTGTCCTGCCAAAACTGGAGAACACTTTCTATAGTACAGTTATTGTTGTCTGGACTTAGCGGTTTATAGCAGATATCTTCAAGCGTCACCGTCTCGTTCTGAAACTTCGCTGTAATTTGCTCTACCTGAGTTTGTAAGTCCAATACCTGCAAAAGAAATTTTTTTTTTTTTTAATTTTTTTTTTTTTATAGAAATTAATGATTAACCCATTTGTGCTTCGCAACTTTTAAAATACATGTATAATTTTATACCTTTTCAAACAGCAGATGACAAATACTATGTCGTCTGGTCAGGATTTAAATTGTTAGCTTTTAAGTTTTACATCACAATTCCACAAAATACCCCCTTTTTGAAGCTGCTCTCTCACAGTTTCTGATGAAAAATTGATTATTCTCCAAAATGATTTGTTAAAACACAAAAATGTAGAAGTAAGTGCTGGAAGAAACAACACTTAGTCTAGTGAATATCAACATTTCTAATTAAATATGCAAAATCGATTGAGAATGCTGGTAAGATTTGGTTAAACGGAAACGCTACGCTATATGGATATATTTGGGTTTTCAAAAGCGTTTATAATAACGTATTATAATTAGATAGCGTAAAATTTCAAATATACAGATATACTTGACAGGAATGTATTACTGAACCTTTTTTATTTGAGTATTCACTCTTAGACTAAAATATGTTATTTTCCGAGGGTTTAAAGAACTTTATTTTTTCACTAAGATCTGGGAGCAAGCAGCTTTAAGGAAATAAGACTTGCCTAAATTAGAATACATTAAAAGAAATAAGATATACCTGGTGCATGAATTCTTTATCAAACATTGAGCTGAAATTTAACTTATCCACAGATGGTGGTGGGTAAGGATGTGAAACTTGAGTCTTGTCAAAACGAGTGATTATCAACTGCTCAGTCCGATAGAATGGCCTGAAATATACATTATTATTTTTTATAAAGGTGAAGTTTATGTTACATAATAATTATTATAACAGTTTTGCTATTATAAAGATGTCACAATATGTCCGAAATCAGCGAAATTTCTCAACAAATTTTCTTAAAAGTGTTTGGTTTTTAGTCAACATTCATACTGCATTTTTACACATGTGTCACCTATACATGCACGATTACAGTACAATCATTTACAGAACTTATGGCACGTATTCTTACAAAAGAACAGTATAATCATCAAATAAATGGTTTTCTTTCCAAATTTCCAAAGCAGTTGCGGTTAACAGTAGTATCAGTGGCTGATATACTACACTACAGCGTTCTATTAATGTACATGAATATATTAACGAATTCAGATCAAACATGTTAAAGACCCTAGATTAATTTATAAATTTAATCCACGAATGAGGAAAAGCTTAATGTAATATTTCTTAATATTCATGAATATAAGCCGTTTTACTGTAAATTGTGTAATTTTGATATTTGTGAGCCGACATAATTGTTTTCGGGAATTCTAAATTTGGGAAAAGAGTTATCACATATAGTAAAAATCTATGTGAAAGGAGACATTTGCGAGAAATTTTAATCAGCGAAGCAAGACATTAATTTTGCAAAATTAGTGAAAACTAAATCGTCATGTATATCAACCGATTTACAGCACTTCATCTGAGATATTGTACTAAAAAGGTTGACTAACTTTAACTTTGTATTTAACAAGTTACTATAACTGTCAATTGCAAGTTTCATGTCAACCTTATTTCATGATTTAAAAATACTAACGCTTACTCGACACATTGTCGAGAATTCACATGGAGTTAAAAAATAGAATACTGTGAATTGGTTAATATTCCCAATGAATATTCACTATTTTGGCAAATTTCCCATATTTTGCTTATTAAAATATCTCGGAAAAGATTTATTTCACACAGATTTGTTATTGGAGAATTGTTGTTTGGCGAAATTAGTATTTGCGAAAAGATTTGCCTGCTCACAAATCACGAAAGTTTTGTCACATCAAATTGCACAATTTACAGTATCATAGTCAAAAATAGCCTTGCAAAGTTACAAATTTAAGTTATCACAGTCACACGATAATATAAATCAATTGTTAGGTACCTACCCAAAATGTTTATCGAAGTATGCTTTTTGTGTTCTAGCCATGCTATCCGGGGATGACCACAGTTTGACTGGATCTGTCGTAACATCGTAACGAGCAATTCCTCCGGCCAGAGAACCAAAGATGATTATTGTTACGAGCAAAACAATGAGAGGGTACCTGGCACAAAGTTTCCCCCAGGAAGTGAAACAACCTTTCAAAAGTTCCTCTACACGTGCTCCCATTTTTTCAAGTGTTCCTATTTCTGCAGGTGACACCTGCCGATTTATAAGACTTTGCTGGCTACCAGCAGTGGAACAGTTCTCGAAGTCGTAGGCTCTGTCGCTATTACCGAATCCAAATGAGTCTTTCTTGATAATGCTGTAGCAGATGACATAGGTCCCGAAGAAAATAACGAAAGCTATAAATACACACGCTGCAATAAACGAGGCACCATCGATTCCCAGTATAGTGAAAGGTTTCTGTTTTGCAGGCGGGGGCGGAAGAGGTGCACAGCTTGTTTGACAGTCCTGGCATGAACATGCATCAGATACGTTCGCGTACGTCAAATTGCAACGTAAATTTGTGTAGTTTAACGGATGCAGAATTTCTTTAGTGTATGGATTAACCATCGTTGTCTCGGAATAATTGTAACTTATAGGAAAAGGAGCTCTACCATTTCCAGTATTGCCCATGTACGCGAGCCAAATCTGTGGGCTGCAATCTTTAGCTTTACGGCCGCAGAAAACTGACATAGCCTTGTCGTTAGCACTCGGCATTTGTACATCTTTACATGAATCATACAATGAATTGGCAAATTCATTTGTGACAATGTATCGAATAGCCGGAATACCACATCCTTGACAAGGCCCTTTGGTAAACTCTGAAAATAAATTAATAAAATAAAAAGGAAAATGAAGTAAAAAAACTGTTTTCTGATCAAATGCTTTAAATTAGCTCATACATGTGATGATTGAAGTTTTGCTACTTATCACCTATTTGCTACTTCTCTTATTAAAAAAAATAGCCAAGGATTCATTTCCCATGAATTTATTACTAGAAAAATTGACCTTTTGCAATCCTTTTATTTGCAAAAACAAATCCTAAAATTGTTACCACGCAGCTGAAATGATCTAATTTACAATACAATGCTCCGAAGTTAATTCCACTTTTTAAATTAACATTTCGCTGACGGGCATCAATGAGTACAACTTCTTGAACATTGTGGTTGTTGTTTTCTTATTTGTAGTAATTTACTGTTAGTCGTATTTCATATCTATAAAGCACAAGTAAAATTTTATACTATCCATGCCTATTGTTATTGTCACATATTCATGTTGCAATTTCGAAGAGATGCAATGATTTCGAAAATAAAGTTAAAGCATGACAAGCAGATAGTCGGGCAAAAAAACTGCAAATGTAACACTATCAAAGCACAGTGGTAGCATGCTTGCCTCCAGATTGGAGGGTCTAAGGTTTGATCCCCGCTACTGTCATGAAAGTAGAAACTTAAAGACAAGACCCCTATATCTACACAGTCTGTATCTCATTGTCTAAGAATGATTTTGTCTGAATGAGTCTCAAGAGCGATTATTCTAAGTTGTAAAAACTTGCTTGACAATCAAATTGAATAAATTAACATAAATCAACATTAGCGAAGTAATCTACAGGTGTCACTCTACTGCATAGCAGGCAGGAAACACATAAAATTCATTACGAGGCAAAAGCCGGGGTTCAAACCCGTACCATACCACATCATCACTTAGCGATGCAAAGTAATAAAACTTACGGTCCGGACATGTAGCATTCATGTCGGCAAACAAGAACTGACTTTGAACTGGACTGCAGGTCATTTGACAGATCTGGTTGAGAAAGTTACTGTAGCAAGCCGGGCACCGCTGTAACAGTTGGTCAGGTAAAGCAAGATTTCCCTCCATTGTTTTAAGCTGTTCCGTATCACAACATGTGCGAGTATTGTTGTCTCCTATAATCACAGCATTCAAACAACATAAATATAAAGACTTTCAAAAACAACAAAACGAACCTAAAAAGTTTCTCTGTGTCACTGTACTGCTAACTATTCCTTACTTTGCAAAAAAATTCTAAAATATGGAATTGTCCTTTCAATTTAAACAGTCCTGGATATTTGCCAACTAAATAGCAAACACAATAGATCATGATTTTACTGCAGATCATGAGTGCCAAAACACATATTGCAAAGGCAATTTCACTTACTGCCAGTTAGAAAAATGACACTTTCCTGTAAAATGGGTGTTTTTCGTGTGACGAAAATTTCACGAATTGAGGGCAGACAGACTTATTTGCGAATTTTAAACTGGCAAAAGGAGAATTCTCTAATAGTAAACCTATGTGAAATGAAACTTTTGTGAGATTTTTAAATTAGCAAAGACGGAAATTCACAAAAAATAGAAAAAATTAAACCATCACAAATATTAACGAATTTACAGTATCTAATTTCTAAGCAGAAACTAAGAGGAAAAGGCAACAACAATTTCTGGTATCGACACTTCAAAACTTACTGTAAATTGATCAAAATTTGCAATGATTTAATTTTTGCTGTTTTTCAAAAATTTCCCACATCAGTAAATTTAACAAGAGCTGTCCATAAGACAGCAAGCTCGACTATTGTGGGTGTTTGCTAATAAAACAAAACTTTTATCAGTGTAATAGCAAAACAAAATTCTGCTAACTATTAAGTATAAACTAGGAAAGTTGAATCATAAAAAAAGTCAAAATCTATAACTATAGATTTATTTTTGGTAAATTAATTGTTTGATACAAAATTTACCCCTAAACACTATTGCTAAGTTTGATATAACTACCATAAACGGTAACTGAGATATTAAATTTAAACAAGAGTTATCTGTCTTGACTGTGTGACACCTCTTAAGACATTAAAAAAGTTTCAAGTCAATATCATAAGTGGTTACTGAGATATGTGCATGATAGTACCTAGCAGGCAAAACTTTAACCAAATATTCAAAGTCAAACAAGGGCCATAATTTGTACTAAATTTATACAAGAGTTATCTGACTTGACTGTGTGACACCCCTAGAGACATTAACGAAGTTTCAAGTCAATATCATAAGTGGTTACTGAAATATGTGAATGATAGTACCTAGCAGGCAAAACTTCAACCAAATTTTCAAAGTCAAACAAGGGCCATAATTTGTACTAAATTTATACAAGAGTTAACTGCCTTGATTGTATGACACCCCTAAAGACATAAACAAAGTTTCAAGTCAATATCATAAGTGGTTACTGAAATATGTGAATGATAGTACCTAGCAGGCAAAACTTCAACCAAATTTTCAAAGTCAAACAAGGGCCATAATTTGTACTAAATTTATACAAGAGTTATCTGCCTGATTGTTGACACCCCTAAAGACATGAACAAGTTTCAAGTCAATATCATAATGGTTACTGAATATGGCGTGATAGTACTTACAGGCAAAACTTTACCAAAGAAGCGACGCCAAGCGCAAGTGACTGTAATAGCTCTCCATATTCTCCGAATAGTCGAGCTAAGAATCTTGCGAAAGATTTGTTTCCAATAAATTTACCATTAGAGAAATCCCCTTTTGACAATTTAAAATACAATGTATATGCGAATAAGTCTATCTGCTCAGAAACAGGTAGTTAGCTTTTATAGAACTGTGAGTAGTATAAAATTTGGGAGATGTAGATACTTTCTAAAATTTGTCAATGAATGGTTCACCTTTGTAGAGCTGTGGACAGTATCTTTTCAATATCCGTAGTCCATCTGGGTCAGTCAGAAGAGGAGAGTTCCTTGTCTTGTTGCTGGCTGGACGGTTTAACGCTCCCTGATTCCAGCCCGTAACTGAGCTCGGGCACTGACCGTACCAGACACAGTGACCCTGTTCAGCATCTTCCTCGTCCTCAACAACACTATAGCCTGAGTCTTCTTCATTCTCAGGGGGGACAACTTCATCAAACTGTTGCGGCATATCAACACTATAGCCTGGGTCATCTTCGTTCTCAGGGGCGACAACTTCATCAAACTGTTGCGGCATATCAACACTATAGCCTGGGTCATCTTCATTCTCAAGGGGGACAACTTCATCAAACTGTTGTGCAATCTATATAAAGATCCAAGTTTTCAAACTGTAGGATGCGATTAAGGGAGGAAATTTAATCGGAAAAAAAAAATCAAAACAGCCATGGATTTGTTTCCTTATGTTCAGTTATAAAACTACCACACCTACAGCTTTCAAGTTTAATAAAATAATATGCATCAGGACTTCAAACTGTTGTTAGTTTGCAGATAAACAATGCTTGTACAGAGACTACATCTTACATAATATAGAGACTTACTTAATAAACCATGAGAAAACGAAAACGGTCCCATGAGCGATTTTGAATTGAAGGACTTCTCCTGGATATATTATCAATTCTTTCAAATTATTAAAATACAACCTTAAATTTTAATCGTCTGTTAGTTATATTGCCCATTTCATTTTCGAACAACCCAATCATCCCCGTGTGTAAAATTAAACACTTACCTCTTGATTGGGAGTGAAGCTGATGGTCATATTCGGATTGGAGTACGTCTTCATGAATTTTACGAATGCATTTTCCCAGGCTACTACAGCTTTATGAAGCCCTGGCGTATTTTGAAGGACGTATGTTATCACAAATGATGTTGAATTCTGATAGAATGTTTCTAAAAAGAAGAAAATAATTCATTTCAGAATTCATGCATAGCTGTCAAGTGTGAACGAGGCACTCCCAAAACCTGGTGTCAATATTTGCAAGTATCAAATTACTGATTATAACCTAAAACTTTAAGCTATACACTCAAGTCATCATGGGTAAAATCCGTGTTTTAAAATACGTTGCAGTACTGTTAAACATTAAATAATCTATGTAAAGTTGTTGTTGTACAATAAATGGGTAGACTGCAATTCATTACAGAAGATCTCTATGTTGATAATAAATTATCAAAGCGTTATAAAGTTTAACCTTTTTGAAATTTCAATATAAACCTATAATAATATCGTAGCGGTGCAGTAAAACCAAGCTAACCCAACATTTTTAACAGATTTTCTCAAATTGTGATGTAGTGTTTTACTTGTGTTATTGAATCTAACCATAACATTCAAATTTTATGCTTTCCTATATCATTTTGGAGAGATTAAATTTTTTCACCAGAAACTGGAAAGAAATTTTTCAAATTGAAATACTAAAACATAAAATGTAAAGGTAATTGCTAGAATCAACAATATTATGTAAAAATCTAGGTAGCAATTGGTAGAAATCCATTGAAAATGTTGGAAGGTTTGGTTTAACGGCATTACTACGCTCAATATATATTGCGATTTTCAAAAGTGTTTTTAACATTTTAAAATTTGTTAGGGTTTAAATTTCAAATATACAGTACAGATATAATTCTTACAGGAATTTATACTGGAACATCTTTATTTGACCTATTCATTCTAAAATACAATATTATTGGAAAGTTTGAAGAACTTTATTTTTCTACAAAATATGAGAGCAAGCAGCTTTAAAACTACAAAACTCAACTTGTTTAAATCAAGAATTTTAGAACTTTTAGAACGTTATTCAAGATTAAACGAACTTACCATTGTATCCCTGAAGTACTATATACGGCAACGTAGTGTTTCCAAACAACGAAACACAAGACATGTTAAGTGCTGTAGTATCACTTGTTACACGAGAACCCCTGCATAAAAATGACATCATTGTTCACGTAAGTTTCTTTCGCCATAGAATTGTAAATCATAGTTCTTCCCAAAACATGCGTTCAAGGCCAATTTATTTGAGGTTACATTCCGAAATATGCGTCTTACAGTCAGAAACAGACGGTATATTGATTTCTTATATATTTCTTCTATTTTTTATACAATGTTCTTGTGTATACAGAATTTGTGGTCCCAATTCCTTTCCAGATCAGATTTTAACCAATGTCTCTAAGCTTTACCTCTAACGAAACAGAAAACGGCTTTTTTACATATTCAAGATATTACTGTAAACTGGGAAAAATTTGCAATGATTTAATTTTCGCTATCTTTGCGAATTTCCCACTTCGCGACGGTACCGGTAATTTAAAAATCTTGTGAGATTCATTTCGTATAGATTTACTTTTGGAGAATTCTCCTCTGGTAAATTTAAAATTCTGAATACTGGAAGGTATATCTGCTCAGAAAACCGTTAAATTTCCTGTAAATAGTCTAGCATGGAAAACTTTTGACTGAGCAGTGAAGAAAATCCTTTGATTAAGGAATGGTGTCTATCAAAGAAGGTCTTGCATATATTATCTGGTAGATAAGTGGGTTCCTAAGAAAATTTAGAATCACTGTTTATACTTTTATCAAAACTGTTAAATAGTTACTCAGTGACTTTCATAATTATGATAATGTCATACAGCCATGATAATTTATGTTCATTATTTAATATAAATGGACATCATTAATCTATAGATGGACTACTAATCATCCCATAGACTGTAATCAAACATTAAAACCTGTTAAAACACTGTTCAAACAATTTTCCGCCACCAACTTACCCCATACATGACAGAAAATGATCGAGATAATCTGCCATTTGAAAAAAGTGGTATTCGTCCCACGCCACTTTATCAACAAGTGACGCATTGTTTTGAAAGACTTGTAGCGTACTCTCTGTTATACACTGTCCGTTCTGTTTCGTGCATACTTTGTCAAGGGTTATGTTGGTTTTCGTCTGGCTGCCGTCCCCCTGATATGGTGCACGAATACCTGCTACAGCATCTTGCAACTTCGATACCTGGCAGATAGATAGAGAATTCTCAAATGATAAACAATTGTGTAGATATTGTAGACTTAAAGAAACTGGATTGATGGCACAGACCATGTTTGCAAGGAAAGAGCAATCACAATGTTGGAAACTTTATAAAGTCATGTAACTATGGACTGATTTTGGGTTAGATATATGCAACCTAAAGTGTTGGCTGAAAAGATTTTAAACCCGGCCTAACCCCAGGCCACATATTACAGTCAGTCTTAGTTGATTCCCACACTATTTTGTTTTTATTGTAGTCTAATATCAAAACAATTAACAATTTTCCCAAACTATGCACTTAACATACTTAAAGCCTTTACAGAGTAAGTTAACTATTAGGACAAAGTCCAAAATTCCACACTTAACACAAAATAATAATTATCTAATAATAAACAATTACATCTAGTAAGTACCTCCTGTACTTTCAACTTCAGCACTTATCACTTATATGTACATGTACATTATACATGTCTAATAGACTAAGAGAAATCTAACCAGTTCAGTAACTCCGTATATGAAGACTCCGGATATAGCCAAAATCCGGATATAAAGAACAAATATTCTCGGCCTGAATTTCTTTATTTTTTTATTTTATATGAAAATGTTATACGGATATAACAAACTTCAGATATAAGGAACAAACTAAATGGTCCCAAGGAGTTCGTTATAAACAGAGTTTACTGTACATGATTGTATTGTTCTTTTCTCATCAACAGATAAATATTTGACTAGGGAAATAAATCATTATAGGTCTTAAAGGGCTATCATTTGGTTTCAGTACACTTTTAAATAATCTATGCTCAAATTTTTACAAAACCTTTATGCTTCACTTGCAATTTTATATGTTTCTATTTATTCTTATGTGTACCTTGTGATAAAAATGTGCTATTTTGGAGTGATACCATGAATTATAAATAAATATAAATACTATGCATTCAAAATTGCAAAATAGATGGAGTTTAGAAGAATAGAGAGACATGGCATATAAGTTTAGGCTAAACAAAAGATATGCATGTTTCCAGTCCCTTTGCAATAAAAGGTCAGTCTATCAATAGGCAGTGTGAGATGGTGGCTTACTTTCGAGTCCGGCTTATTTTCAAAACCTGCATATTTTCCGTATTTCAGGGTATTTTCTGGAAGATCTAAATTAAAGCTACAAATGAAAAATTGATTTTATGACAGAAATCAGGATTTGAACTTGGACAGTATGGTAACATAATGTCTAGAGCAAATAAAACGCTGAGTTGTACATTTGTAACTTACTTGTTTCATGAAGTTTTTATCAAATATTGAGGTAAATTTCACTGTATTTATTGAGGGTGGGGGGTAGGGATGTATCACTGGATCCTTGCTGTCTGCACGTTCTATGATCAATTCAGCCGTTCTGTAATTACCTTTCCTGAAATAATAAATCTTTGTCATTCATACATAGTGACTTAAGGCGTAACAAAAAATATTTTCAAGTATTTTGTTAAAATTGGTAATTTTACAATACGAGTGCTATTATAGTCTCTCTCATTTCCTTATATATTTTTGGGCAGTATGCTCCGGAAACTCTTTTACATGAAAGGGAATTTTTAAAAAAATGGGGTTAGCTAGAGTTAAATGGCCTTTAACATTGTGTGAAGTATGAAATCAATCCCGTAAATACTTTTGAGTTATGAATCAGACAGAATTTGGTAAATTAATGATTATTGATAAAGTCTTAAAAGAAGTAGGAAAGGGGCTGTCAAGTGTCCAAGAGATAACTCTTATAACTCTTGCGCTGGGCACAACTTCACATTGCCATCTATCAATGTTCCTGGGGTTTCATTCAATTCTGCCCTGTAGTTTCCAAAATCCACTCAGGACAAAATTTCAAGAAGAAGAACAAAAAGAACTATGAATACAGTATGTTCCCCCTTCTGTGATGGGGAGACAATTAACATGGTTAATAACAAAATCCTCACCACAAGATGCAGTGCAAATACATGTAATTCCAGGAAACAATACAACTGAATACAATTTGAATTTATTGTCCGAAATGATACAATGTGTGGCCTTGTTTCCAACTCTAGCCATTCAATTGCTTTCAGAATCTACAATAAATT
This sequence comes from Saxidomus purpurata, assembly GCA_022818135.1. NCBI lineage: Eukaryota > Metazoa > Mollusca > Bivalvia > Venerida > Veneridae > Saxidomus > Saxidomus purpurata. Next base: position 29,078,531 of record JAFMSR010000017.1, read on the forward strand.
ATTCATGAAACATACCCAAACACTGAATCAAAATACTGTCTCCGTGTGTCGGTGGTAGGTTTAGGGGGTGGAGGACAAGTTTCAAACACACAGTCTTCGCATCTACATTTTTCTGTCCCTGAAATATACATTTGTAAGTGACACAATCTACAGTGGGGCTATACGTACCATCTCGCTGGCATATGCCAGCATATTCATTATATATCGTCAGACGGGATTAACGCATCATCGGAAAAGTGGTCTCAATATACCGGCATAAACGCTGGCATATGCCAGTGTAGATGAAACGTATAGCCTAAGAATTACCTTTAGTAAAAGACTTGTCCAGCATTAATTTTATTTTCTTATTTAATCTAATGACACTCAGGTTTTTGTTTTTTTTCTCTAATGACATACTGTTTAGGTTTCCTTCTTTCACTCATCAAATGCGATAAAACACGTAATTTGGCGACAATTCTGTTTTGGCGACAAAAATACTTTAAAATGACACTCTTTAGGTCCCAGTTAGGTGCCAATAAGAAGTTGCTATAATTTAAAAACAGACCCTATCTATAGAGTAGCTAAGTAAAAATTATGTCTTACAATAGTAGTCAAATAGGCCCTATTGAGATGATCACCATCTTTCTGACTAGTAAATAGTGGTCTTACTAATAAATCAGGCTTGTTAGCAAAACCTTTTTACTGTGAAATTAAGCATTTGTTTCTGAAATATCTGGTTTTAATATCGAGGGTGGTCTATATATCAGGTGGTCTTAATAGCGGAACTTTACTGATGTTTTTCTTATGCTCAGCTAAGAGAAACAGAGACTTACCAATAACCTTCGTGCTGCCTGAAACTGTTTCGTTGCATTTTTTATTCTGCTGATTGAGTGGGAAGAGTTTCTGTCCATCTGGAGCCTGCCATGTAGTGTTGGTTACTACATACTTTATGGTAAAAGGTGCCCGTCCATTTCCCGTATTTCCCATATAGTTCAACCAGACTAAGGGAGAACACTTTTCAGCTGGGCGTCCACAGAAAACTGACATGGCTTTGTCACGAGCACTTGGCATCTGCACTTCTATGCAAGAATCAAACAGACCTTGCGCATATTTCTCACTTACAACAACGTCTATGCCCGGGACTCCGATACTGCTTGGGTCCGGCTTTGGCAGGCTCATGTTGGGCCATATAAACTTACTCTGCTCTGGAGAGCACGTAATCTGGCAGACAGAGTTGAGGAAATTGTAGAAGCATGCAGGACATCTTGACAACAGCTGGATAGGTAAAGTGATGCTACTTTCGAACGTTCGAAGTTGGTCGCCTGAACAACACGTGTACGTATTGTCATCACCTGAACAGAGAGCAAAATATAATGTTACACTCTCATTTAAATCCTGCATAGTATATTATTCATTTGTTTTATGATATATAGATTTTTACCAACCATAACAGGATATACTCTTATTTATTAAACAAAATTTTACATGTAACCTGGTATATTAAGTTAATGCTAGTGGTACAATTCACAAAATGGAAAGTTTAACTATCTCTGACATTATCCATGCAGAAAATCAAAGTTCTGAAACATTCACCTAACAAGTCTTTTATACCATGTATACAGCAGAGTATATGTATTTAAACTGATAAGCTAAATTAAAATGTATGTAACATGACGTTTACAGTGAATCTTTAAAAGTACATGTACAATACAGTGGAACCTGACTTATACAGCCATCCCAAAAATACAGCAAAAATGGCCATGAACAGTCAACAAATTTTCACGGTAAAGGCCAGGATTTGAAGGTACATCGTATGAAGACACCGCCTACCAAACTTTGAACGCATTGAACCACTTGGCCATCACAAGGCCACAACTACAGTTTAACCTTAGTTAAAAGTCTTCCGGAAAAGTGCACATCTGCTTGACATGTAGCGTTCTTAGGAAAGACACAGATATTTCCACGTTGCCTCTCTCTCTTTGAGGCTGATTCCACCTAAATTGAGTCTCGAGAGTGATTAATCTAAGTTGTAAGAACTTAAATGTTTCGCAACTGAGAATAAATAAATCAGTATAAAATGTCAGGCACTTTTACACAATAGTTTCTGTACTTTGGGCAGGCAAAATGTCAGTGGTCAGGCAAATTGTTGTGTCTGCCTGACCGAATGTCGGGCACTGTTAAAAAATATTTCAGGAAGACTACATGGTGTAAGTGGCACTTTTAAGATTCAGTGACCACAAGCATGGTTTCACTTAAACTCTTAACACTTTTTCTTTTACTTTAGATTTTTTCTAAGTTTCTTTTAACCAAATTTGCATTACATGGCCAGTTAAAACACTTTGGGGCTGTAAGTTTATTGATACCCCTTTGCTGATAATGCCCCAGATTCCGCCTGGCTATAATGAAACGAATATACCAGTATATGCCAGCAAGGATGAATTGTATTGCCCCTTTATAACATTTAATTTTAACCATTCAAAATTCCTACCATGATAGAGCCTTGGGCAGTAAGATTTCAATATCCGCAGTCCATCTTTATCTGTAAGTTTTGGGGGAGTTTTGGTCGTGTTTGTTACAGGACAGTTCAGTTTGCCCTGGTTGTAGCCCTGTCCACACTCACCATACCACACACATTGCCCGGCACCTGGTACACTGATATCTGGCTCAAGAAAAGCCTGCAAGAAGAACAAGATTACCACTTTACTATATTTAAGAAATAATAAATCCCTTACTATACATTAATGTGTATTAAATCACAGTTAGGAGTTCAAATGCATAGCATTAGCAATTAGATCATGGTCTTTGAAAAAATAACCCAAACTTTATTTCAACATGAAGCAGCATTTTATTGTAACTTATGAACACTGAATGCAATAGGGATACTGTGCTAGGGATGTAATCGATTCAAACGAAATCGATATATCAACGATAAAACATTTTCGATTCGATATCGATTGCCGTTTTGAAAAATCGTATATCAAATAATGTTTTACCGCGCAATGATCTACAGTTTCACATTTGAAAATTCCATCAAAACTCAACCGGAATATAAACAATCACTCTACCTAGAGTTCCGTGTTTTTCTAACGAATGATAATTTAATGAAATGTGGTCTCATAGGCAAAAATATTTCAGCACTGCAAGAGTTGATACATATTATAGACCAGAGCCATTTGTTAAGTACAAATTAAGTCAAGTGATTCGGTAGAATATATAGTCAGTGACTTTTTTACGCCCATGTATCGATATATCGCTGTATTGTCGATATTTCTGAATCGATATATCGATACAAAAATTTTAATCAATGACATCCCTATACTGTGCATCTGTAACTTGTGACATACCACGCACACATACTGCCTTGGGAAAACAGGATGTATTTATTTTGTAGTGAAAAATTGCTTTTAAAAGTTGAAGGCCGTGTTAGAATTAATAGCTTGTCAGACGCATTAAGCTCTGTGTATGTGATAATCACTATGTTTTAAATGTAGATGAGGGCTGACTAAGAAATTGCCCCATCTGCTTTTTTTTCTATCTACACTTAGAACAGTTTCATGACCAACCCTCAAATACGTTATGATCAATTATTTGCTCGGGTATGAATTCATAATCTCTATGCCCACACAAAATGGCAGTGTGAGCAGATGGTTTGGGGGTGTTTTTTTATGTATTCCAAAACTGACTCATGCTGATATCTTTCTAATCTATAAATTTAAGTCACTTTTAAAAGGATTGCTTTAATTTACTTCCTCTTCCCTCTGATAAAACAAAACCAAATCCTCTATATAACTTCTTGGTTTTTTATTTATATCCATTAAACGGATGTGATCGTTAACATGCAAAATAGCGCATAATTTGATAAACATTTTGAATGTTTTTAAATTATTACTACATTTATAAATATAATGGATAAAACAAAGAAACAGCTGTTTTAATTACAAAAATCATCAAATTCATGGTTTATTTTTTAATAAGTATATAGACTGATACTGTATACTGATCTAAAATTTGAAATTTGTTGTGAATTTATAAACTTTAAACTTTTTCCATTTAATTTTCACACAATGAACTCTCTATATATAGATAACATCAAACCAAGTCACATGACATCTACAAATTTTACTGATTATCATTTAATTGAGTAAATATTACATCATAAATAAACTTTACACCACATGCTTAAAACAAAAGCAATCATCACATTTCAACTGAATGGACATTTTATCAAACAAAGTTACACATGATTATTTGTATAAGGATATCATGTCGTATACCTAAAGGTCTTAATTCCTATGTACAGCGCATAATTCAGAACAGTTGTACGTAATCTATGATGATAAATAAATACATTTTTTAAGAAGAACATTATATATCATGCCTTATTTTAGCACAAATAATCAACATACGATAAGACCTTCTATAATAAACCGCTATCCGCCGATTAATTGTACAACAACAAATTACATAGATAACTGAATATTTAACGGTACTGCAACATTTTTTAAAACGCTGATTTTACCTTTAATGACTGGAATGTATGCTTAAACTTTTAGGTTAAGTAATAATTCTTGCAAATATTCTTTCATCAGTTTATGCTTTTGAGAAGTAATTCAATTGGGAGTGTCTCTTGAAGTACAGGTTAGTGTTCATTTTGAGGCAGTTACGAATATAAATTGGTCAGGCACGGCCCAAGCCACCCAATTTATTGAAGTAAATGTATCAAAGTGACCATTAACTCACCTTAAGTGTTTGAAATTATTTTTTGCAAGTCAGCATTATTCCCCTATCTTAACTGACTTGATCAGTTTACAACTATTGATTTACACAAGTCAAAGTAATAATTTTAAACACTTAATTAAATATCTTTCTTCAAAGTTTCTTGATAATATGCGAGTCACAAGTACAGTACTTGTCCTCTTAAAACCTTGCCATTACCAAAAACATTTCAGTTTGTGTAAACAAAAATGGCGAGATTAAATGCACTTGCATATATAAAAATGGCGAGATAATGCATGTGCATACAATAATTGGAATCTTATGATGTGAACCCGAAACTGGCGAGATCACACTGATAGCAAAGTTTGTCGTCATAAAGTCATTGATTATTCAACTTCTTAAAATGATAATGACCTTTCAATATGATTATCGCAATTGAATGGAATATATTCACCAATAGTTTAGTATCATTGAAAAACAAGCATTGCAAAATTTATAGCTAAATAACACATTATATACATCACTTTTATTCCTATTAAACATAGTTGAAAAATGACTTTTTTGACCCACCGGGTCATAAAATGGTTTTCCATCAATTTGATATGATAAATTTGTGTTTGCATGCACTTATCATGCTACTAAAAGTAATGGTTGAGCATAACTTATTTTCTTTAAATTTTCTAAACATTTTTCATGAACTTTTAAGACCTTTTCTTGACCATACTTTTTCCAGATTTTTGATCAGTATTATAGCTTTAAACAAATAAAGTCTCTATTCTAGGAAGTAAATATCAACAGTAACTGTTATATCTAATGTAGGATTTCTTGTATATTATTAATAAACCACTTATTCTTCGCAATTTATCACATGTTGCATAAATAATGATAGTAACATGTTCATGTACATTGAACACTTTCATAATCATTTTAAACATTATTCCCTCTTTACACCAATGTATATATACAGAACACTAGCCTGCCATATTGTTTTGCACTAACTGAACTGCTCAAAAACATATTGCTTGTTGCTGTACTGTGTATACCAGAAGTATTGTGAAAGAAGTAGGGGAGAAGCGGAGATTTACTGAAACACAGTCTTCCGCCCACTAACTCTTAAAATTAAACTTAAGATACTCAGGATGTAAACAAGTACTCCAAGTTTCACAGCAATATCTCAAAGTCAGCTGAGTTAAGTCAATACCTAAGTGGATTTTACCCCAGATTCCATGTATTTTCTATGTCGAAAAATTTTAGGGCTATAATTCTGACAAGAACCTTCACAGAGTTATGTACTTTTGTCAGTTGATGGAGGTACATGTAATTATGGTAAATATTGTAAGTATTGTAAGTAAATATAAAGCAATATCTGTAAACTAATGGTTTTGACAATAATGGGGTGGTACGGAAAACTTAGCCCAGGTTTGACCCCAGTTCAGACATCGACACGAGTGGAATACAAGATGTAGTCATCCCTTTCCTTCTTTAGTTGAACTTAAAAGTGTAAAATAAATTTTATACTGAGCTATCAGTAGATTACCAATGGTATCTTAAACTAAACCAATTTTTTTCAACATTTTTTTTTTGTGTGAAACAATTTATCAACGCCTTCATGTACTGACATAAATCGTGTTATCTCTGCTTTTCAATTTTGCTCATAGCAATAAACAAATAAACATTGCAGTGATCAAAAGCTGACCTCTTAGACTACTGACAAAAACAGTCATGTATTACACCTACTACCACATTGGAGAAGGAATTCAATCTCTAAATTTTAATAAGAGTTTAGCTTGTTCCAGAGATCGAGGTCACTTTAGTTTATCTGATTAGAATTTGTCGGTCAGTCAGCCTTATGGTACTAAATATGACTATAAAGTGTAACAAATACAGTCCTCACTCCTGTATAACACAACTCAAATTTCTTTCCGTACAAATTCATTCAAATGTACATCTAATAAACCCTTCACTGTCATTTTAAAAAAAGAGGAGTAGCAAAAAATTATATTACAAATCAACCAGCTTGAGTCAGCTTAGTTATAATACAATAAAATAAATTTTAGTTTCACTTATTAATCAAAGCTGCTCTGTAAGGCAATTAAAGTGTAGGACAATTAAAGACCCCACTTATATAAAGTATAAGGCAATTAAAGTGTAACGCAATTCTATTGTAAGGCAATTAAAAGTGTACATGTAAGGCAAGCTTTCATGACAACAGAAGTTTTGTAAAGGCTTTAATATGAGATTTCACAACTGAGATAATATCATTAATATGGCCTGTGAAGTTTAAAACAATAGTTCATGATACGATCATGCCTTGTGATAATGTAAACAAATTAATCAGATATGAACTTCATAATAGAGTGTCATCTTTAGATAATTCTACTTTATAGAAAGATTATCATGCGTTTAAACGATAAAAAGCCCTTTTATCAATATTGTATGACACTTGTTACCAATTGTGACCTCCTGTACAATATCACCTCATAGCAGCAGATCTTGCCTCTTATTGAATGGTCGATCATACGATTTTAAATGTCCTTTTAATACCATGTTTACCTTTACACTTTTTGAAGAAAAAAAACTTTCAAATTCTTTTTTAAAAATAGACTGGTTCTTTGAATTTCTTTCTAAAAGCTTCCTTTTTAAATACACTATTATCAATTTACTATGTGACAATTTTAAAATACAATCAAATTTATATGTATGTGTCATAACAGTATTTGTTTTCTTTTCTTGTTTATAATGTTTTACACAATTTCCCTTTGCATTCCTATAAAATACACTCAGAAACATTACAATCTACATGATCTACTATAATTTCAGAAGAAAATGTATGTTGTATATATATATATTAAAAGTCCCAGAATCACTTTGAGTTTACTCTCAGATATACTAACATAAATATGATAGAACTATGTTCTATTCACTCTAAAACAATGTTGACATATATATGCCATTGTTTTGTATTCAAGTTGTTTCTTCCAGGAAAAAAGTTGCCAGAAATCCTTTCTTATTTTCTGCAATATCATTGAAAAAAAAGAGCTGTCCCTCCCAAGTGACGAATGCCCCCGAAAGAGGTGCCTCACAGTCTGTGTCCTCTCCATGTGCTCAATAAAGTGCTATGTAATTTTAAAACCTTCCATGCATGACAGAGTAATCATGCATACAGTTTCCATTACTTTAAACACTAAGTGTGACCTTGACCTTTGAGGTAGGGACTTGGGTCTTGCATGCGACACATCCGCTTGATGTGCTAGACATTTGTGCACAGTTATTTTAAAATCCTTCAAAGCATAATAAAGTTATAGTCCGGACACAAATGTAGCATATATACAGGATTCCATTACCTATAAACTCTAAGTGTGACCTTGACCTTTGTGGTAGGGATGTGGGTCATGCACGCGACACGTCGCCTTGATGTGCTAGACATTTGTGCCAAATTATTTTAAAATCCTTCAAGGCATGACAAAGTTACAGTCTGGACACGAATGTGTGCATATATGCTTATATAGAGGAATCCATTACCTTCAAACTCTAAGTGGACCTTGACCTTTGAGCTAGGGACGTGGGTCTTGCACGCGACACGCGTCTTGATGTGCTAGACATTTGTGCCAAGTTATTTTAAAATCCTTCAATGCATGACAAAGTTACAGTCCGGACACGAATGTGTGCATATATGCTTATATGGAGGAATCCATTACCTTCAAACTCTAAGTATGACCTTGACCTTTGAGCTAGGGACGTGGGTCTTGCACGCGACACGTCGTCTTGATGTGCTAGACATGTGTGCCTAGTTATTTTAAAATCCTTCAATGCATGACAAAGTTACAGTCCGGACACGAATGTGTGCATATATAGAGGATTCCATAACCTTCATACTCCAAGTGTGACCTTCACCTTTGAGGTAGGGATGTGGGTCTTGCACGCGACACGTCGTCTATGGTGCTAGACATGTGTGCCAAGTTATTTTAAAATCCTTCAATGCATGACAAAGTTACAGTCCGGACACCATTTGTAAGGGGGGGGGCGGGGGGGCGGGGGGGCGGACGAGGGCGGACGGACGGACGGGAGGCGGGGGGGGGGGGGCGGACAGACGGGGGGGGTGCGATTTTAATATGCCACCCTTCGGGGGCATAAAAATACTGCACTACATTTTCTAATAATATACGTTAGGAATGTTTTTGGTACAACTAAATGTCATTTCTGTCAGTAACACATCATTCTTGTTAAATAAATGAGAGCTAAGTGTCAAATTTATATGTGATTCTGTGACTTTAAGCAATTTTATTCTCTAAATGTTACAAGCAAAAAAATCAGACACTTTAAAACATGTTTAGTGCTACAAAACTTTCACAATTGTTTAAATAAATTATATTTCGTTGTGAAAAAAATGTTGATAATATTCAGATATTACAAGAATGTACAATCTCATATATTTCAGATATACACATGTAATCCGTATGTATTTGCATACATGTACAATACAAAGTAATTTTATTTAATGTCCTGTATCTGGAACATATGATATGAGGTAACAAAATGTCCTGTATATGATTGTATATTGTTCTTCCTTGTGTAACAACCCATTTTTTCGCAATATATTAAAAGTGGTGTAACCCTTTAAGTCCCTATCATAATTTTAAGAAAGACATAAATTATTTTATGTGATATTTTTGCGACACCCTTTTCTAACAATTTTGTTTGAAAATTTATCCATCATGTCCATGAACAAAAATATTTTATGTTTTCTTTTCATGATTTTAAAATCATTTTGTGGAGTTCTCTTGCTGATACTATAAAACACGGCTAAGTTTTTTCTTTAGAAGTAAGTAGATGCTATCCACTAAATTTTAGCATTTTACATACATTCAAGGAATACTTTTGGCAGGAAAGGTATAAAACAACTTATTTTAAAAGACATGATTTAGACCATGACATGTAAGATTGTTTACTTGTGCATTTGCTTTTGACAGCATTAAATTCAGTGCAGGTTATTTTTCTCTAAGCAACTTTTACCAATTCAAAGGGCACAATGCCTCTTCCCTAACCAGAAGCATGCAAACCCTTGGCTGGTAACTCGGATTTGAATTATATAAAATTCCCCTTTTCCTTCAAAACTACGCAACATTCCCCTACCCTATGGCCCCAGTTCCCTGAAGTAGAGCTTAGAAAGGGCCCTGGATTGTATTATACATTGTTATTATACATACCATGATATGTTATTTCTGGGGTCTAATTCTCCTGAAGTAAGTGTTTGAATCTATTATCCAGTTATTGCAAGTGGTTCAGGATCAAATTGTCTTAGAAACCAAAAGACTTATAATATATTTGTGATGCCTTTACAGTTATGTTAAATAAACAAAGTCAATTCACAAATATGTTAGATTTTATCATTAAGGGCTTTCCCACTTGATAGGAGTTGCCTAATTTTGAATTGTTTTGGTTGATAAGACTATATTAGCCAAATGGGGGCTAATTTACCCTGATTTGGAGATCAGCCCAGTCTGTTTATGCTTAAAACGCTGTTATAAATGCAATTAAACAGACAGTACAAAACCACTGTCATTCTTCTATTACTCTAGGACAAATGGTTTATTTAGTCTATTGCAATCTATGCTGTTAACCGCTGTATGACACCTGTAGTCTGTAGCACTTTGCTATTTTCAAAAATATTTGACAAAGGATGTGGCTGCTCATCCAGTTACTGGACGAGTAGAACGAGCAGTCTATACTTAGGCTGGTCTCAAGAAGTCACCTTATTTGTATTAAGAGTTCATCTTGATAATGTTAAGAGCAGTAATAAAGTACAAAAAGCTTGTGTTACATATGTTCAATATTTTCCAACAATAAATAAATATTGTATTATGTGATGTATAAACAGAAAACCAGATTTTTTTTTTTACTTCTAAAAATCATACAAATGCATATGTGATTGCTTGCTGTATATTCTGCAATGCACTACATGTAGTAATAAAAACACCCAAATTCCACAAATCTGTGTTGCTCTACATGTTCTATAAGCCAAAAACGAGAAAAAATCGCTTTTTCAACAGATAAATACATCACTGGGCCAATGTTGAACAAAGTTTCATCAACATTGCAGGGATACAGATTAACGGTCGCCCAGTTGCCCATGGCGACTAAAAATCACACTTGGCTAGTTAAAGTCGAAAGATCCGTTTCGGGTATACTTGCACTTTTGGGCGAAAAAGTGCGTTTCCCGTAATTATTCTTTGCGCTACTTTCATTTCTTTCGCTTCTTTACTCACCGGTGTTGTTCCGTTTCCGTTTTCAATTTTAGTGTTCAGATTTTGTCAAACTTTTGATGAATTTTTGCTCGCGCTGGCTAAATAATTTAAAATTATTGCAAGATGTGGAGATATTTGGAAGGCGCAGCGAAGCCCCCAGAAAAAAAACCTTTAAACTATGGCCGAAAAGCGAAAGAACATGAAAGAATACGATAAGAACAAGTGATCCCGCAGCTACACTGTCAGTTGGGAGTGAGAATCGTAAATGGTTGAAAGACACCGACAAGGGTATGGTATGTGAATGGTGCACAAACTATGGCGACGATTTGACTTCTGTTTTCGTCACTGGATGCCAAAGCTATAAGCTTGACTGTCATTAAACATTCGAGCAGTAACCTGCATGAAAAAAGTTCTTTGATCTTCAAGGCTCAAAATAAACCCAAAAGTATGTCTGAGGCCAGCAAAATTAAAACCCAATTGAATGCCCATATAATTGGAATATTAACTTGATAACTGACATGTTTTTCTTCTCTATTTTATCTCTATATTATGTCGTCATTGAGGTTGGACTTCCAGAATCTGAAGTTGTAGCCCAGTTGGCTAGTACCTGAAAAAAGTTAATCTGTATCCCTGCATTGGCCCAGTGGTTTCAGAGATGTTGTTTGAAGGAAATGGTGGACAGACGTACAAAGCACGACGGATCCCAGAGGGAGAGTGATCCCCAGTGAGCCCCAGGTCAAAATTGACCCTGCCTGGGGGTCACTTGGTTTTACATAGACTTATATAGGAAAAACTTTAGAATCTTCTTCTCTGAAACCACAAGGCCTAGAGCTTAAATATTTAGCATGTAGCATTGTCTAGTGGACCTCTACCAAGATTGTTCAAATCATGACCCCCTAGTCAAAATTACCCCTTCCCGGAGGGGGGTGGGGGTAAGTCACTTGATTTCACATAGGCTTATATCGGGAAAACTTTAAAAAAGAAAACGGCTGACTGGCAGATAATAGATATTTGAAATGTTACTTAGCATTGTGTAATGGACCTCTACAAATTATGTTAGAATCATGACCCCTTTTATTATAGCCAATGGTAGTCAGGTGAGCGATATCTAGGGCCATCATGGCCCTTTTGTTTCAAAGATTGCGCATATTTTTGTAATATGCGCATGACAAATCTCGCAAAATCAATAAACTTAAAAACTGGTTAATTTCCAGTCAGCGTTTTTGTTTACATGAGCACCGGTAGAGCAAAAGGGGGGTAACTTAAAGCGGCATAAATATTGTTTTTCGTTAAAAAATATTTAGGGACCTGAGCAGCCACTTTCTTTGATTATGTACATAGACTATGATAGAGACATATAGCATCTACACGTTTGTACATGTGTCTGTCTTTTAAGTTCAAACCTCAATCTGACAGCAACAAGGTCACATCTAAAAAATTAATTTATTTACTTACAAATATTATTTACAATGTCTCTACTCTATATTACTCACCAAAGTTTTGTAAACCATCAAAAAGAAAAACACAATCTGTAGGCGGATCATGATTTATCCGAGTATTGGCATTAGAAATGCTTCAGTAAAATAAATACTATTGTTAACTGCTCGTTTAAGATATAGAATATAACAAAGATTAACACTGACAAATAATTAAATAGCTTAGAACATGTGAGTCAGGTAGGAACAGAGTCCACTAATTTTGACACTTCCGTGTTAATCGGACGATTATTTAATATCGCACAAAAATCATGCGCTTTTATGACCCCGATATCAATCGTACGATCGTGGTTACGTCAACAGTTAAAAACAACTATAAACGAAAATAATAAAAAATAAATAAGAAAATAAAAATTGCTAAATCATAAAGCTGAAAACAAACATTTAAACCGAAATAGACTATTGATTCGTTCTTACACTTATACATAAAAAGGGTGGGTTTATAAAAATTCTTAATAAATATATTTTCGTTTATTTACTACAAAATAAAAATGGCTAATTACGGACAGGTAAAAACTAGGAAGTGAAAGATTGATAATTAGTCTTTTAAATTTGAAATGAAAAGACATGTGACAGCTCTCCAATCTGTCGCTTATAATTATGCTGCGGAAGAATCGAGAAAAATATCAAGGAATGGTCCCTGTCCCGGATAAATTTCTAGAATTTCATAAAATTTGCACCCCACCTGTTAATCATAACACATGAGATGTTCATTACATCCTCCTGACCGGTAACATGCCATCAATTGACTAGGCATTTGTTTCAAAATCTTGTGATTCAGCTGACCCACTCCTCTAACAGGGATAACAACTTGATCAAATCTATTATAAGGCCCAATTTGTCAGGCTGGTAACATTGCCCGATCGGGCTTAGAAGCTCAATCAAGCTTTTATTGCCCGATCAGGCTAATGAAAAGAAACCATGACTTAAAGAATATTTCAATAAATATTTAATCAAATGCTTTGAAAGTCCTACATTTCTTCAGCGGTGTTCCCTTTTATAAACACCTACTTTTACCCAAATAAACCTTATACTTCTTTGCTCAAAAGGCTTTGTTTATTTTACATTAAAAGTACATGCAAAGTGAAAAGAAAAAGCTAGAATTCTGGCGAAAAAATGGCTATTATATTTGGGTGGTGTTGACCTAACATTAGTTATGAGCAAGGAACACATTCTAGGACTTTAAAAATTGTCTATAAAATACTTTTCAAAATATTTACAAAAAAGATAATTTCTATTGATAAGAAAGAAGCCAGATCGGGCAATTAAAGCTTGATTGGGCTTCTAAGCTCCATCGGGCAATGTTACCAGCCTGTTTGTGTGTCTGTATTTGTGTACAAGGTGGAGATTAACTGAATCTAGGCTAGCCTCCTAGGTAATTAAGAAATAACACATTTGTCCTTGTATTTTATGGTTTAATGTGTAGTCGGGAACTTGAATGTATAGTAATTAAATTATTACGAGTGCATAGCAGGATATATAAGATATATGTGTGTCATATAAGTCACATATTGACATAATGCCCGTGGAAAATGTTTAATGGAATTTGGCTTCTGTTCAAAAACATTAACATTAAGCTAGGTGTCCATCGTATGCAATATATTAACATAGTTTCAAAAGAATTTGGTCTAATTTTACTAAATCTCCTTTTTCTACAACTTCCATTCGAGTTTAGCACATCACACATTACTTACGAGTGCGAACCATTGAGCCATTTTATTTTTGCCATGGGGTAATGAATTTATATACAGTCTAACCTGCCCTAACAGTCACCTTGGTCCAGCGGTCACCTCCAGTAAATGGTCACCCTGGGATCCCCTGGACAATAATCCTTCTATATTTCACCTTGATTAAACGGTCAGCTGCGGCCAGTCTTAGTGCCTCCCGATGGCTAATGGACTGTTAAAATTAGACTGATTTAAATGGCCACGTGTCATTAGAATCAAGTGAGAAATTTTCAAAACAATTGACGGAATTGCGAAATATACCCTCGAGGGCAAGCTCTTTAACAGCCAATCTACTTCACCATACTGCTTATCAATTTATCATGATGTCGCACACAAGTGCATATTAACATAATTACCAATAAAAGAGGCTGCGTTGGTGCAGATAGGTGTTAAAAAGTTTGTTGATAATTAACTAAAATCAAAGAAACATTATTTAAAATCTGCCAAAACAGCTACCAATTATTGATAATTAGTGGTACAAACTTCTTTGAATTTATTGATCAATTGATTTTTTAGCTTGATTTTTCGAAGAAAAGGGGAGCTATCCTACTCACCCCGGCGTCGGCGTTGGTGTCACACCTTGGTTAAGTTTTTCGTACCACCTCACTTTATTTCAAAACCATTAGAGGTATTGCTTTGAAACTAACCATACTTGTTTACCATCATGACCTACATCACCAGACAAGAGTACATAACTCTGTCAAGATTTTTTACCGAATTATGCCCCTTTTTGACTTAGAAAATACATTGAATATGGGTAAAATCCACTTATTGCCTTAACCCTTTGAGATATTGCTTTGAAACTTTGAAAGCTTGTTTACATCATTACCCCCATCTGTATGCAAGAGAAGGTAACTCTGTCAGGGATTTGTTTTCAAAATTAAGGCCCTGTATCGACTTAGAATGTGGGTTAAGTTTTTCGTACCAGTCCACTTTTTGACTAAACTGTTTGAGATATTAATTTGAAAGTTGGAATACTTGTTTACCATCATAATCCCCAAACATGGGCAGGAGAAGGTAATTCTGTCAAGGATTTTATTTGAATTATGGCCGTTTTTGAATTAGAAACTCAGTTAAAAAAATTTCATTCTTGTCCACTTGTTGACTTAACCATTTGAGATATTACTTTGAAAGTTGGAGTACTTATGTACCATCATGAGACCTATCTGTAAGCAAAAGAAGATAACTCTGTGAAAATGTTTCTTGATTTGTACTTAGAAATTCCTAGTTAAAGTCTTGTGTGCCCTTAACTGTCAAAGTTTTGTTTTATTGGCAAGCACTAAAAAAGTCGAGCGCGCTGTCCTACTGACAGCTCTTGTTTAATCATATTGTCATTTCTGCACCTTAGAAATACACAATAAAAGTGTCAGCTAATCTGACTGTCACCATGGTAATAGGGATAAAATTATCACAGGTAATGCACCCTGGTGGTAGATTCCAGTAACTAATAAATGTATTGTTCCAAAACTACTGAGACTAGGCGGTTGCAATGTGAAGAAACCGAAATAGAAAAAAACCTTTGTTGTGCGCATACAACTATTCATTTTACCGGATACCCAATACGGGCCTTCTGCTATAGCCCGGTGCATGTTGTCTGCTTGTACCATTGAACATAATATTGGCAAACACAATAACTTTTCAAAATTTGATTAAATGTTACTCTTTTGTTAATGAAATAATAAAAAAGAAACAGCAGTAACACTAGTTGCTTATACTATTTAGTGAGTTCGTAAATAGAAGGGGTGGGTGGGGTATTTGTATACAATATCAAAAGTCAAAGGTAAGTTACGATCCTTCGTTAAGTGGTCACCTTGCTTAAACAGTCAATTTGGTTGTTTCGCTTGTTAGGTCAGGTTAGACTGTAAGTGTTTTAAAAGACTTGTTTTCAAATCCTTTTCTGTGTTATTAATAACTGTTTGTACGTTTGGCATTGTCTTATTACATGCGTACTTTGTATTGTATTGTACATGCATGAACTAAAAGAATTAGAAAATGAATGCGAGCAGTAGAAAAATAAATGTCAATAAGAAGTGATGTCCTTACATTGGTAACATGTAAACAAGTGGTAGAAATTTTCATAAATATCTGTTTTTCAGCAAAATTATAAATTTCTCTGTTTTTCAATAAAATCATAAATTTCTTTATTTTTCAGAAATTTTTTAATACGTTTATATATTTTTCAGCCACCTTATGGACAGCCAGGTTATGGAGCTCCACCAGGAGGTCAGCCAGGTATGTTTTACTTACAAAATATTTCAGCTGCACTTTTTATGCCCCCAAAAGTCGCATCCTCTATCCGTCGGGCATCCATCAATCAATCCTTGTGTCTATCCTTCCATTGTCGTGTCCGGGCTGTAACTTTGTCATGCATGTAAGCATTTTCAAATCATGCAGCACAAAATGTTCAACACATTAAGACGACGTTTTGTGGGTACGACGTAGTCCCTATCTCAAAGGTCAAGGTCACAGTTAAATGGAAATCTGTTTATATGCACACATTTCTGTTTGAACTGTAATTTTGTCATGCATTGAAGGATTTTAAAATAACTTGACACAAATGTTCAGCAGATTATGACATCAAGACGATGTGTCGCATAGCCTCAAAGGTCAAGGTCAGAGTTTTAAAGGTAATGGAACCCTGCATATGTTCGGCCTGTACTTGTTATGCATCGAAGGATTTAAAAAAGTCCATGCTCACTGTTAAACAGTTTTCGAGAATAATTTACGTTATTTTGAAGAGACTATCTGATTTGAATCATGGGCCAATTTCCTATACTTCTCAATTGAAACTGTGATCTATTCAGATAGAGTACAGTTTCAAAGCTCCAACCCTTTGCATAAAGCAAAGTATCATAAATAGATTAGTTTGCCCTTATGAATGTTTATCTCAAAGCCATGATACAAGATTACTTTAGCGTCAGGGTCATTCTTATGTCTGAAAATTTAGTCATTATCTTAATAATAGTATGTGAGTCTGCTCCATTTTGATTGGCTAAAATAAATGCAGTTAAAATGTATGATCAAAATTCATTTCTGTATATACATGTATTGATACAAAATTGTTCTTGTGTTCAGGGTACGGACAACCAGGAGTTCAACCTGGGTACGGAGCACCTGGAGGTCAGCCTCCTTACGGAGCCCCTGCTGGACAAGCGGCTTACGGAGCCCCACCTGCCGGCCAGCCTTATGGAGCACCAATGCAACAAGGTAACGTTAAATGTAAAAATTAAAGGCTTTGATGGTACTCAGTTATTTGGCACAACACTTAGTGGCCAGTGCTTAAAGCTGCTCGTTCACAGCTTCATGTGAAAAAAAACAAAATCTCTCCAATTTTAATGATATATTAATACATAATAATTATGTGAAAGTAATGGCTAGAATCAAACACAAGTAAAAATCTACATGTATAGCAATTTGAGAAAATCTGTTTAAAATGATGTTGAGTTTGTTTTGTTGGAACCTTAGGGTTAACACTATGTTTTTATCGGAATTTCAAAAGAGTCTGCAATTAATGCTTTATGATTTAGTAGCATATAATTATGATTTCAAAAATACAGAATATAGCTTTATAATTTTAAAAAGACAGATACAATGTATTATACTTTACAGGAATTTATGCTGGGACCTGTTTTATTTGATGATTTCTTCTAAAAATTAATAAGTTAATTTCAGAGAGTTCAATGAACCTTGTTTTTTTTCAACAAAATGTGAAAGCGAGCGGCTTTAAATTATAACCTTTGACCTGTTTATGTATACATTTTTGCACTCTTTATTAAATATTTTATGGATTTATGTAAAAAAGAATTTCTGTTCAGTGCAATGCCATGTAGATGGAAAATCTTGTGTTAGTGAAAGCAAGCCTGAACGGAAAATATTTGATCAGCATCCCTCATACTACCTTTGCATTACATTGTAGGTTGGGGTGGCCAGCCAGCAGTGAATCCAGAAGTACAGCAGTGGTTTATGACAGTGGATAGAGACAGGAGTGGTCGAATATCTGCGTTAGAACTCCAGCAAGCTCTGGTCAATGCAAACTGGTCGCATTTCAATGCTGAAACCTGCAGGCTGATGATAGGTAAGGTTCAAACTACGGTTCAGACTTTGTGGGCAAGGTTTAAACTATGGTTCAAACTTTGTGGGCATGGTTCAAACTATGGTTCAGACTTTGTGGGTAGGGTTCAAACTATGGTTCACAGTTTGTAGATAAGGTTCAATCCATGGTTCATGGTTTGCAGATAAGGTTCAAACTATGGTTCATGGTGTGTAGATCCAGATCTGCTGTGTGTCTCTTGGCATTATAGATACAAATGGTAGTTTGAAAATCTTAAAGCTTTTATATCTCCCTGCAAAATGAATGGAAAAGATATTGAATTTATGTGTATAAGGTAAGAGATAGGTTTTCAATTTAATATTGAGTGAAATGTCTGTATCCATGTACATCAGTTTACAACTTACTGCCTAATGTACAAAACAGATGTGTGTAATATCTGAACATGTGCTACCAGAGGAGCAAACGAAAATTATAGTACATGTATTTAACTAATTTTGGTTCAGCCTAAAGAAAGGTTCATCTGACCTAAAACACAAAATAAGATAAAAAAGAAGTCATACACCAAATAATATTTTATCTTAAGGTTTTGTAAATCAGGCAGTCACCAATTTATACACTGAAATAATATATCTACCTCTTAAGTACAAACAGGAGGCACCGAGATGTAGCGGTACAGCATTGGACTCATAAGAGAGGTCATGGGTTTGAAACCCAGAGGAAACATTTTTGACAGCTACCTCCACAATCACTTCTTTCGGTGCGAATATTGGTCAGAAGTCCAGGAAGCAGTCATTGGAAGCACTGTGTTGCAGTAATTTCTACAATTCATGACATACAAAATGTAAAATAAATAAGTTTAAACTAAAGTGCTAAATACTTTTAATAGTTGACCTTGATTATTCTTTTACTTTGGAACAGGGATGTTTGATAGGGATAATACTGGACAGATAGAGTTAAGTGAATTCCAAGCATTGTGGAGCTACATTCAGCAGTGGAAGGGGGTGTTTGAGAGATTTGATACAACCAGAAATGGCCAGATAGAATCTCATGAATTACAACAAGGTACAGATCATGCAGTAACATAACACTTAGTTTAGAATTTTAATTTACATTTGTTTTTTAATCCACCTTGGTCATAATATAATGGGTTTTTTTTTTTTTTTATGTTCCCCCTCAAAAATTTTCCTCCCTTGTTCTACTTAGCCATTTTGAATGATATTTAATTTACCATTTGTATTTTTACAAATAATTTACACCACACTTGAGCTGAGTCATCATATAATAATAATAATTATGGGTATAAATCGAGTATGTAGTTGTTCCCTTTTAACTTTAAGGGAAATTGCCATACAAAATGGCTGCCAATTCAGAACAAGGGAGGTAAATATTGTTGATGTGGGAACTATGTTATCAACTATCCATTTTGTCTTGTCTCGGCTAGATTGCGGAGTAAGTATGTATAATAAGAGGCAGACGAGATGCTTTAAAATGTACGTGACAAATGTAAACAGTCAATAAATTACAGTTACTGGATTTAAATAATTATACACGTGAAAACAAATGGAATCGCTAATTTATCAACAAAGCGGACAAAAGTAATTATAGGGCTTTTTTCAACAACAAAATTGCCGCCATTTCTGGACATTTTGGTTTGCTTTCAGAAGCCGAGAATTATTTGATTGTTTGAATTATTAACATATTCAGAACTCCCAGAAACAATTAAATTGTAAAAGCCCAAAAACTAATACATAACCTGCAAATTAATTATGACTTTTACAAAAACAAATCATCTGGTAAATTAAATCTGTATAGTGATCAGATCAGATATAACGATACCATCTCAAACATTGGTAGGCTGCCATTTCTGTTTTGAATTACGAAATCGAGAAATATTTGTAAGTTGTGATATATATCAGAACTGGTAGGACCAAAATAAGTTTATACATTAAGAAAACGGTACTTACTAGAATGACTGAAGTGGCATGACTCCAAAAGAGTTTGATCTATGGCAATATCGAAAGGGTCAATTAAAGAGCTTAAATTTTCTCTGTTGATCGCCAACATTTTTTAAATGACACGATTGCCTAGGCAACATTATTCTGAGATAACAGCCTTTACAGACCCGTTATATTTATGACCCAGATTCCACTTGGGCTAGTGATTCATGCTTAATTGATTCATAAAGTTTATTTTTGCATACTGATCATGTGAGTTGTTACCAATGGTTACCATCGTGATCTTCATGCGTTTATCTGTCAGCTACGACATATAAAATTGATTTGATGCCTTGATTTTCAAAATTTTCGGTAATGATACATTAGTAGTATTGTAGTCATGATCCAAGTGACACACATGTTATTATATGTTTTCAGCATTGAGCTCAATGGGATACAATATGTCACCACAGTTTTTTCAGTTGTGTATCTGTAAGTTCGACATCCAAGGCCGACGGAGCATGAAACTTGACGATTTCATACAGTGTTGCGTGATGGTGAAATCTCTTACCGATATGTTTAAGGCTCGCGACCCGCAGATGACGGGAAGAGTTACTCTTTCTTACGAAGACTTTATGACCATGAGCGTCGCGTGTAAACCCTAAGCTTATATAAAGAGATCCAGATCTTTTGGATTGTTATAGCTATATATCTATATTTGTTGTATTTTTCTTATGAGCTGGGCTTGGTATCTCTTCGAGATTTTTATAAGTACATGACTTTTGTAGTCTGAGAAACGAAAATCAAACAGAATGTTGTAAATGTATTTAATGCCTAAGGTTTGCTGTCTGAACTATGAAAAAGCCTTTGAGAAGAACAATCTCACTGGTCAGTGGTTTGAATCCCAGTTCTTGGGGACGTAACAGCACTAGTCTGTTTTAAGGAGGAGGGGATTGTAGTAGTGAATAGTTAAGTAAACTGCCTGTCTGTAAAGTACAGTTGAACTTGTATAACCGGTCACTTCAGTTAAGTCGCCCACCTGCCTTTAGCAGTCACTATTGATGTAATGTTAAATGACAAGTTTTATATTAAAATACGCATGTATTAACAAGGCACCTGTTTTATGTGGCCGCCTTTGATGTGTACTCTGAGCTGGCTATGTAAAGCTGCTCGTTCTCAGATTTTGGTGAAAAAAGAACAAGGCTCTACAAACTGTCTGAAATTAACATATTTTAAAACAAATCATCGAGTAAAAAGGTTACAGAATAAGTTCCTGTAAATTATCTCTGTATTTTGGAAATTAGAAAGTGTTGCAAACGCTTCTGAAATTCCAATATAAACATACAGTGCAGCGGTGCTGTACGACCAAGCTCGGCATTACAATACATTTACGATACATTTACAAAACATTTTCTCAATTTGTTAATGTAATCTTTTACTTGTGTTGTTAATTCTCGCCATAACCTTTACATTTTATTCTTTAGTGTATCGGGTTGGAGAATTTTTTTTTATTATTCACCCAAAACTTTGAACAAGCAGCTTTTAACATTGTGTAAAACAAAGTGCCATGACATAATACTGTAAACATGCCAGTCTCGCAGACTCCGTGAGCGTGTACCTAATTTTGCATTTAAATTACCCAAGTTGTACTTCTTTCTTTTCTTCCATGAACAAAATGTACGTACTTGATTTTATATGTAATTGTTAAATCATGCAATAACTGAATGGGATCACATATTATTTTCTCCACTTGATATGGTTTGCCACATGCATCAAAAATACCTCTGTGCAATATATGAAAGATGTCATATGAACTGAACGGTGTCTTGTGTTTCTACATAACTATTAAAGCTTACATAAAAACATGACTAAATTGACTGAAATTTCGTTTTCTTTTCTCTTAAATGATAATAGTAATTTTGAGTGTATGCATGTATATTATTAGTGCTGTGCATGTACAGTGATAAATTCTACATTCTCATTAAAGTGTTTAGTCTATAAGGCTCTTGTTTATTTGACTCCTACCCCACTAAATGTCTGAAATGGATTCGTCCACCTTTCCATTTCGATACTGTAAAAGTCTTTATAGTCGCGATTTTCAAATTCTAGGGACGTTTTTTCATTCACAAGTGAGCGCAGTTTTATATAAAATCATTGTTTTCTATTTGAGAGAGTTTGATGAATTCGCTAAGTGGTTCATGCGCGAAAATTAGCGAAAATAAAATCTGCGCAAAAAAAGATTTACAGTTACTGTAGTACTATTAACTATCCTGTGCTGAAGATAGAGGGATATACATGTAGTTTAACTTAAGGGTTGTCCATCTGTCCGTCATTCAAGTTTGATTGCCTCAGCAACACTAGTATTAAAGCCCTCTGAATTTCTTTTTCGTATTATGTCCTACAATGTATGATAATATATTTTCTCTGAAAGTATGGTCATAATTTTGTTTTATTTCATTTAACACAATCATTCTAAGGACTCTTGCTACAGTTTCCTGTTTGTATAGTGACAAAATTTTCCTTTTCATAGAATTTCTTTAAACTTGGCATTTTGACTGAGAATCAAGGTTAAAATAGAAATTTGAAATAAAAGCCATGATCTTGAATTATCTGCCCTTGACAGTCATAGAATAGCACAAAAAATTTAAATGCTGTGTTCAAGGCCAGATAATTCAGAACGTCCTTAAAAGAGTGACTTTCTACCAAGAGTTGTAAAAGGCAAGTGATCTCTTCAATAATACGGACCCCAGTTGAAGGAAACTGTTTATTGAAACTTTAAAAAAAAAATTCTCAGTTGTTGGTGGAATTAAAAAAAATTTCACATGTCATGTAATTACATAGACATTTTTTAAAAATGTTCAGATCAGGGACTTTTGGCAAACTTGATGTGTATTTGATATTTGAATTTGATGTTTTACAAGACTTACTGCTCTTTTAAAGAATACACACGCTCTCAGATTTGTAAAAAAAAAAGTTCTTCAAACTTATGAAAATAACATATTTTGGAACATAAATCATATAAAAAGTTCCAGAAAATCCGTGTAAAGTATATCTATAGATTTGAAATAATACGCTACTAAATAAAAAAGCGTTGCAACACTTTTGAAATTCCACTATAAACATATAGTGGAGTCTTGCCATAAAACAGCAATTCAATCGATTTTGCAAATTCCTACCTAGATTTTTACATATTATTGTCTAGCCTTTTTTTTATTCTTATAGTGTCATTTTTGAAAAAATATTTTTCAATGGCAATCGGGGGGAGCTGCTTTAATAACAGATGACCAGTTTTCGAACTTCATTACAATGACATGTCTTGTAGCTTAGATATCGATTCCTATTGTGTTTTGGGTCAGTAGGTCAAGGTCATAGTAACTTATACATTGAAATTACCACTGTGGCTTTTGCAGTGGGGGAAACATGCGGTTTTTTTTTTTTCAAAAACAGCATATTTTACAATTTTGTCTACGCACTCTAGATCAATGTATCTTACCTGTCTAACGGTATCTAAATAATTATAAAGATTGAAAGATTTTGTATTTTTGTTTTTGCTAACTTTTTTTCAAATTCAGATAGAATCTCTTATTCTTCTTCCATTCCAACAGTATTAAAGTAACCTGTTGAAACAGTGGTTTGGTTGTGAATTTTTTAATATCCATTTTAATCCCTCGTCACGAAGTGCGAGAGGGGATATAGGAATGGCCTCCGTCCGTCCTTAACATTTCCTGTCTGCTCCATATCTCCTTAACCCCTTGAAGGA
This sequence comes from Saxidomus purpurata, assembly GCA_022818135.1. Taxonomy (NCBI): domain Eukaryota; kingdom Metazoa; phylum Mollusca; class Bivalvia; order Venerida; family Veneridae; genus Saxidomus; species Saxidomus purpurata. The sequence goes on from JAFMSR010000017.1 coordinate 29,102,439, forward strand.
TTTTCATGAAACTCTGGTCAGAAGTTCACCTCATCAAGACAATTTGCAGAACCCATGAGCTGGTCACGCTGAAGGTCAAGGATTAGAACTAAAGTTCAGTTTGAGTACTTACAGATCAGTAACTTTATTTGCCGCAGTGTGTGGTCCTCTGAGAGAAAAATACACTCGGTAACATTAATTCCTTCAATGTTCCTATTTGCGGCAGGGGATATAGCTGTCTTTTAGTCTGCCTTGTTCAACAGTATTTCAGTCATATAAAGGCGATCAGTTTACCTAACCATAGTTCCTGGAAAAGACAAGTTATAGACCCCTATCCTCAACAAGAAACTACCAACTTTCTCACATAGTCTTCGTTGGTACAGCTTGGCTCAAACCCAACAGTGATATTGTCGTTGGACGACAAAAGCAGATCATGACAAGTCTTCACATCCATCCAGTCTGATCATGCTCTGCGGTGTTTCCTTTTCAGTCTGTAAATTTTCACTCGGAGGAGGGGGGGGGGGACCCTTTGAACAACTTTGTCCAGTAGAGCCAAAAATTACCCAAAGACCAAGAGAACATGTCACATCATGTTTACAGATCAATTTCAGCGCTTGCACTGTGTGCACACAACACATGCATGAAAAGATTGCAAGAACGAAAATCTACAACAAAGAAAACAACACAGTTTTTACAGAATGTGCCAATTTATTTGAACATAGCTTTTGTACATCATGCTTTAAGGAAAAAGAAGTCTTTCATTTACAATTATTTGGACAGTATGGCTTTTGTAAATGAAAAATGGCATACAGAAAAGAAAAACAAGAAGTCCCTCAACCCACTTTTATGTTACAAAGACACAAACAGCATTATCACTTATATGGCTTACCCTCAATGATTTAATATTAACCCAGGATTCAACATAACAATTTTTTAAAGTTATTCAAACTATTATTAACACACTAATACACCAATGTATCAAAGTTTACATTATATTCGTTTCAATGTTTGCTTCCTGCTAATTTAAGATCTAATTAAACTGGAAAAGAGCTCATCTGATTCCCAAACAAATTTCACAACATCCACAAAAGTTAGTAATTGTTGCATCCTGCAGAAAGTTTCTAATATTTTCAACTCTTGCAATTCATTATTTTACTAGGTTAATTAAAACATGAACTTACATACCTGCCAAATTCTTGGACCTTACAATGCAAGTAAATTAGAAAAAGAAATGACTTGCAGTAAAAAAACATCAGAAGTATCAGTTTTGAAGATTTGGTGTCATAAACACCGAATGCTTTCATTTAATCCATACAAATATTGTTATAATCACGCAGGAAAACCTCAATTATCTATGAATTTGCATATACAATGTATTCATAATGTTTAATTTGATCTGGGAACCCACAAAATTTACATTGAAATGTTAGTCATATGCAGTAAAGGTAATTTTATCTATTCATTAATACTACCCTTATGTATTTTATTAACATCTGCCATGAAAAATTCACATCAATTAATTACGAAATTATAATCGTAGCTATTCATTTTCTTGCAGCATCAAAAACCACATTTACTACAATGTTTTGATAGGTTGCTTGAAGCCCTTTACTGTCAAGATTCATACCACATAAATGGTAGTGGCTTTCTGTCATACATGAATTAGTTTCCATGATGACCAACCTAAATATAACAATACACTGACTGATCTGGAACTTAGCTAAATTGCAAAATCCTTCAACATATTATTATGTTCCTTAGTTAAAGCTCAATAAAAACTAGTCAATAGAAATAAAGTTAAATAAGTCCAATAGTACCGGCGATGAATGTACTACCATGATTTTTACTTACTATGTTAGGCCAAAAAAAGAATGTGTGTTTCTGGTCCCCACCAACCAAAACTTTTTAACTGTTGTCAAAATTATTTTAATGAAAAAATGATAAAAAAGAACAATTTTCAAGTGTTTCAGAGCAAATACAAAACCTGCCAACCGACCGATCTAAGTTTATTTGGCAGAGACCAGAAACACATGCATTTTTTTGTTTGGCCTTAACTTGACCTTTGAGCCTGATAAGATATTAATAAAGCCTATAAGCTATTTACATGTTTATAAATTTCAACCCCGTAAACATTGATTTAAGGCGAGATATGAAATACGGTATAGAAATGATTGAAACAAAAAGCAAGCCTTTGAAAAAATTTAAGGCTAAGCAAAGAGAATGTAATACAATGTTATTAATCAATACCTGAATTGAATTCCACAATTTCTTTTTAATATAAGGCAAGATGGTTAAGGTAATGTTGAGACCTGATGTCTTTATTTCTCAAGCAAGAACAATTGTCATCAAGCAATCAGCTGATCTCAGCTTTGAGCTACATGTATCTACCTTGGTCCATGCAAAAAACACCAAAAATATTGAGCAAAAGCAGTATATCCCAGTTCCCAAGACACAGCTGTCAGTTTTAAATAACTTTGACCCTTTCTTGATCTTGGGGCACAGTTAAATGAAAGAATCAGCTCAAACTTTTCTCCATCTGCATTCATTTCTTATAGATTGAGTCCAATTCTTACTGATATTTACGTCAAATAATTGACACTTTCCCATAAAGTTAACACGCTTCAAGTGACCTTTAGTAATGCCTTGATCATTTTATTCTGGATTTTTATTCAATTAAAGTTAGGTTCTTATGAAGTAGTAAAATAACCTGCAGGGCATAGGGTAGTCTTTGATGCGTCATACAATGCTTCAACTTTGTAACTTTCCATAAAATATGAAAATACGCAAAAAGGAATTCAATTCTGACCCCTCAGAAGTCGAAGGTTACGCCAGCAGATGTACTGCTTTTTAGACATGTTAGTTAAAAATGGGAACTCTTACCACACATAGAAACATTAAATGTAAAACCACTACTACTTTCATGTGTGTACAGAGTCTATGGTTAATACATACACACACACAAACTTTTCTATGATAGATTACAAATGAAAATCTAACATTTTCTACACTATGGCAAAAATCCAAAGTACAGAATATTTTTAGTAGAGCAGACGTTTGATAGACCAAAATCCCTCTGAGAAAATGTCAAAACTATCTTGCTGTATTTAAAGGGACATACCCTTATAACTGATGTCAAACTAAATAACCTCCAAAACATGAATAATATAATCTTTGGGTAATCATAACTTGACCTAAAAGTTTCAGCTATGCATTCCCAGTCATTATCGATAAAAGCAGTGTTCATTGAACACATAATCTATGTTTCGAAAATATAATCTGCTAGATGTAGGGAGTGCCCCTTTAAAGAGGCATTCCCTACAACAAGGAGATTATTTTCTCAAAACATTAACAATGAGCTAAATGTATTTAAATAAACTATGAGCCAAATTAAAGATGTTTTATGGCAATCCCTTTCGTCCCCTATAATTACGAAACAACTGTTTATGAAGGTTTAACGGAACTACAACACATATGATTATCATATTTTTACCAATGTTGGAATTTTTAGCTGGAACTTTCAGGTTTTTGGGCAATCATTTCAATTATTAGAATATGAATTGTTTGGAGGTTATTTAAATTGATCCCAAATTTAGGTTATGCCTCTTTAAAGCTCCATGACAACAAGTAGACTTTTAGAGTCTGTTCAAGACAGTAAGACTGTTCTACACCACATGACATACATGTTTATACTACGTGAAGGTAGTTAAGGCATTTCAACATAACGCAAAATAATCATCTTTTTCGCCAACCTGAAGCTTGATTAACTTCATAATCTTACTGCATTTCATGATAACACTTATTAAAAAGGCACAGTACAAACACATAACAGAAGGAAATCACAATGATCTGCATGATAAGAAGAAATACTAAAATTTCATTTGATATTTTCCCACATCAAAACTCAACATACATAAAACAACCTTTATACCTCTGAGCTTATAAAAAAAAAAACAATGCCTAAATTTCATATTAGTTACAACAGTTACTATATTTCATTGAAAACCTCTAAATATGTGTTTCTCCAATCTTTGGCAAAACTAGAGATTGTTTTTCACAAAAAAACTTGTCTCCCCCCTTATGACCTTGACCTTTGAGTTAGTGACCCCAAATATAACGAGAAATGACCAACGGTCACTGGACCTTGACCTTTGAACTACTGACCCCAAAAACAATAGGGATCATCTGCTCAATAAGACCAATCATCCTATGAAGTTTGAGGTCTGTAGGTCTAAAGGAACTCTAGTATCATCCGGAGGAAAGAGAAATTGACAAACGGTCAGTATGACTTGACCTTTGACCTACTGACCCCAAAAACAATAGGGATCATCAGCTCTATAAGACCAATCATCCTATGAAGTTTGAGGGCTGTAGGTCAAAAGGAACTCTAGTATCATCCGGAAACGAGAAATTGACCAACGGTCACGTGACCTTGACCTTTGAACACGACCCCAAAAACAATAGGGATCATCTGCTCAATAAGACCATTCATCCTATGAAGTTTGAGAGCTGTAGGCAAAAGGAACTCTAGTATCGTCCGGAAACGAAGAATGGACGGACGGACTGACGGACTCCCCAGTTTGAGGGTTGTAGGTCAAAAGGAACTCTAGTTATCATCCGGAAATGAGAAATTGACCAACGGTCACGTGACCTTGACCTTGACCTACTGACCCCAAAAACAATAGGGATCATCTGCTCTATAAGACCAATCATCCTATGAAGTTTGAGGTCTGTAGGTCTAAAGGAACTCTAGTTATCATCCGGAAACGAGAATTGACCAACGGTCAGGTGACCTTGACCTTTGACCTACTGACCCCAAAAACAATAGGGATCATCAGCTCTATAAGACCAATCATCCTATGAAGTTTGAGGGCGTAGGTCAAAAGGAACTCTAGTTATCATCCGGGGAAACGAAATTGACCAACGGTCACGTGACCTTGACCTTTGAACTACTGACCCCAAAAACAATAGGGATCATCTGCTCAATAAGACCATTCATCCTATGAAGTTTGAGAGCTGTAGGTCAAAAGGAACTCTAGTTATCGTCCGGAAACGAAGAATGGACGGACGGACTGACGGACAGGGCAAAAACAATATGTCTCCCCCCGAGGTGGGGGAGACATAACTATCCTGAAAAATGTTAGCGTATCTTTGGTAAGAAATCAGAGAGTCATCAGCATATTTTAAATTCCATTTTGTGGGGACGTAAATAAATGGAATAGGGTCAACTCATAGAAAAAATCTGACCTGATTGAAGACGGTAGGAATACAAAATGAAATGCCTGCATAACCCTTCAAAGCTGCTCACTCTCAGTTGCCGTTGAAAAAAATAAAATTTCCAAAAATGACTTACTAATACATAAATATAAAATTTAAGGCTAGAATTGACAATAGAAGTAAAAATCTGGGTAGGAATTTGTAAAAATCCATTGAAAATGCTGGTTTTACAGCACCGCTACACTATATGTTTATATTGGACTTTGGTAGCGTATTATTTCAAATCTACAGATATACGAGAAAGGAATTTATACTGGAACCTTTTTTATGTGACTATATACATTACTTTCATACAGTTTGAAGAACTTAATTTTTTAACCAAAATCTGATGTACCACTGACCAAACACATCAAGAGACTTCTCTGAAGGACAAGAAGCTGTCATTAAACAAATAACTAGAAAGCTAGAAAATCTTTTGTTTTTTTTTTTCATGAAAATGCTTTTCTTGCCAAATGGGGCTAAGTTACTGACGTAAGGTTGAATAACAAATTATATCTTCATTAACAGTAAGTTGTACATTCTCTATCTCTAACCTCCCTAATTTCCCCAACTCACCCCTATCTTTTCTTACCATAACCCCACTCCTAACCCGTCCTATCCCCTATACTCTCCAACACCCATCTCACTCCCCCCTCCACTAAAAGTATATCTGTTCAATAACCACTTCAGAGTAGACTTGTTTTACTATCATAATTCTTAGTATACGTAACATCACTGACAAATTTACCCATTAAAACATATTTATATTAATAGACGCCTAACTGTAATAATCGCCTAACTGTAAAAGAGCCCTAACTGTTAACACCATAAACACCTAACTACAACATCTGAAATGCATTTCCTTCAATATTTTGAGCCTCAGAGATACACATAACTTGAAAAAGAGACCTATTCTGTACAAAAATCTATAGCTAACTATGGCACTAAAAGCTTTCCTATAAAATCAGATAAAGTTTATAAATCTTGTGGTTTTCTTGCGACACGCAAAAATAGACCCCCCCCCCCCGCCCCCCAACACCTTAAACTATGCAATCATACAACCTGCAGTAGTTCAGAGTGCTGATTGGCCATAACTATGTACCAGACAATATCAATTTTAGCAGTATATAAAAGTGAGAGTCAGTTAAGGGTAAGCTACAGGTCTGATGCATAACAATGGCAGAGAAACACACATTTTCACCTGATTAATTCTCAAAACATAACAGTATCAAAATACAAAATATACAATTCAATTTCCAACAAGAAACATTAAAATTTCGCCTTCTGTAGCTATCTTGAAGTCTGTTAACTAATCACATGTTCATATAACTATCATATACAATCTAAAATCTTTAAAAATGTTACAAGTTTGTAAGGCACACCGTGCATAGATAAGAGTTTAATACAAAGTACAATTTCCTGCCAAGTTCGCTTTAAAATAAGCCTATTTATAACAGTGTATTAGCAAATTAGCAGTTACATGTATGAAAAAGTCATTTACAAAGATTATGCCTTAAAAATCTCAAAACCCTCTGACATACAGTGACTTATCAACAGCAGTAAATCGTGACCACTTATAAGCCAAATGTTACAATAGGTTAAAGCTGCTCGCTCTCAGAATTTGGGTGAAAAAATTAAGGTCTTCAAACTGTCTAAAATTAACAGGTTTTATAAAGAATCATCAAGTAAAAATAGGTTTCAGTATAAATTCCTGTAAAGTATTTCTCTTGTTTTTGAAATTATACGCTACAAAAATTTTATTTTTTTATTTATACTAATTTATTTAGATTCATATTTATCTTAGATTGCGAAACAAGTTATTATAACATAAGATAAATTCGCTCTCAAGACTCATTCCAGATTGAATCAACCTCGAAAAGAGAGGCAATGTGGAATTATTTGTGTCTTGCCTAATGACACTCCGATGTGGCTATTGTAAGGTTCGAACCCGGGACCCTTCGATCCTGAGGCAGACGCGCTACCACTGCGCCTCAGGGCTCCACAAATTTATACATCTTACACACTACAAAATTATAAAGCATTACAACCGGCTTTGAAACTCCAATATAAACAATGTAGTGGTGTCGTAAAACCATGCTCGTCAAATTTTTAACAGATTTTCTAAAATTGCTATGTAGATTGAAACTTATGTTGTTGATTCTTGCTACTATTTTTACATTTTATGTTTAAGTATATCGTTTTGGGGAATATTGATTTTTTTTCACTGGAAACTGTGAAAGACCAGCTTTAATATAAACAATCAAGCTTTTATCACAAAATTCATTTATGGCAACTTTGAGCGGAATGCAGATATCCTGAAATTCTCTGCCCTTGTCCTGGTTTTCTGACAGCCTTCATAGATAATATGCCAAAAAAGGTTGTATATGATACAATATTGTAATGTACAATAAAAATAATCAGGTAATAAAACATGTTTAGGCACTGTAATGCACACTGGCACTTATTTACAGTTTAAGTTGTAGCGAGACTGTCACATACAAAACAATCAGTTTAAAGGAGTACTATGTAATTTCCTTCCCTTATTTTTGTAGCTTAAGATTTATTCTCGCATAAAATGCGGCTATCTTGCAAAGTTTTCTGTTTGTGAAAAGTTAATCATCTTTTGACCACCCTGTGTATGCTAATTTGCACAAAGTTACAGTCCTTATTTTGCTGACATAGGCTAACTGTGTATATGGTAGAAACTACAGGAAGTCAAACAAATGTCTATGAGGCGGCCTGTAGCAAAACTGACCCCTAATTTTAACTTGAAGACATTTACTTTTGACACTGATAAACTCAGGACCTCTCCTGTGCTGTTGTAAACTTGTGGCCACTTTTAGACCTATGCAGTTGTCTTTCGGGCAAGCTTTTAGAATTTTGGCTAATTATTATAATAAGAGAAAACTGTGTTGCAAATTTTAAATTTCTTTTACCACTCTGCAAAATGTTGCTCATTTGGCGACATTTGTGAGAGGCAGGGAAAACCCTGTTAACTGCATTAATACACAATTGACAATATGCTACTGCAAAGCATCAATAATACTGGGAATACGGTAGTGATTTCATGATCATTAGATTAACCACATGCTTACCAACTTCAAAACGACAGAACGGAATATCAATGATTCAATTTAGATACTGTGTCTGCTACAAGTACATGTAAGCATTAAAAAGGACGAGCCAATGGACTAAACACTTCACACACCGAATCAATCATACTTCAAACAAAGGGTATACTGTCCATGTTAAATTGAGGCTTGTTTAGTAATGAAGGATGATTTATATCATGTGCAAAAATACTTTGTTTGAAATGTACTGTACAATGTAAGAAACTGCCGAAGTACGCGGGTTTAACTGCATTTCAATAAGCTAAGACACAAACAATTTTTTTTTTAAATCAACTGCATCACCACTGTTATCAATAATCAAAATAATATTTATTGTATTTATTAAGGCACCACTGTGTTTTGTGTAATCCCTGCTAAAAACTACAGATAAATTTTTTTTTTTTCATTAAGACAAGGCAATAAAACAATCTGAAACACTCATTTCAGTACTAATTTTCAAACATAAAAGTACAGCAAAACACTATTTTATTTGAGGAAACATTCTTTTGTGAATTTCACATGCCCTATCCACTCCTTTCTCATTGATACATGTAATGCATTCAGTATTCATTTAACCCATCTGTGCCTAGTGTATATTTTTAGATATAACATACCTTTTCAAACAGCTGTGTTCCAAAGCAGACGACAAAATACAAAAGCAGACGACAAAATACAATGTCGTCTGCTCATGTTTTTATTTGTTAGTCTTTAGGATCACAATTCTGCAAAACACCCCTATTTGAAGAAATTGACTTGTCCAAATTTGAAGGCAGACGATCTCATTGTAAAAATATAGGTATAAACAGGTCAAACAAATCCTCAGATGAAATACCATCTGAAATAGACTTCACAATTATCATAAAAAAAGCTTCTCAAAATGAATGTTTTACAGTACTTGGTAACAAAATTCTAATCAGACTTCTCACAGAAAAAGTTATGATATAAAACGGCAACATATACACTCTACTAAAATCTAATTGTATTTTCCCCCCCAATTAAGGCCAACACAGTCACATTCTTTGCCCAAGTATATGATTGTATGCCAACAATTTTATATTTCCAAAATATATGTCTCTTATCTTATATACAAATATATTCGATACAAGATTTACATAGATATAATATATTGTGCAAAAAATATACATCATAAAATCTGAAGTAAAATACTGCATAGCTGATCATGCATATCAACACATATGTATAGTACAATCATTACACGTGTATTGCTCTTGGGTACACAGAAATTTCATGCAAATCATAATAAGTAAATGCAAAATGATTTTCTATAAAAGCACAAAACATAAAAACATGGATTTTATAAGATATATATACAAATTAAAGAAATCAGCTACAGAATGACACTGTCTAAGTAAACACAAAATTACTTCAAACTATGTTCAATTAAAAAAAAAAAAAAAAAGAGGAAAAGAAAAAAAACCTAAGATGGACTTCCTTGTTTCAATCCTGATTTTTTCAGAGTATGGAATGATCCTGCAAATACGAAGAAGTGAACAAATTACAAAATTATGAGAGGGGTTTCTTGACACCTAAGATTCCAATTTTTACTAAAATCAAAATAGCATTTCATACAAACTTTGGCCAACAGAATTCCATGACTTTTTTCCATGACAATTTTTCAGTTTTCCATGATATACTCTTTTAAAAGCATATAAGAAAATAAGCTTCAAAGTTCTTAGGTAACAGAAATAAAGACCAAACAATTCCAAAACGGTGCATTGTATAAAAAGTCAGGCCATGAAAATTACAAGTCTACTTATCTTACCAATTCCCCTTTCATTACTAATAAGTATCATTGCTTACAATGGATTCTCGTCTTTTGTAATTGAAATATTGGCTTTAAACAGGAACTTAAGCGGGAACCCGTATGTTTGACAAACAGCAACAGCAACGGATATTTTAGATATGTTACCACTAATTTCAACAATATGCATGAGAACAACTCTTTGATGTTCAATCAAAAAGTAGTGAAAGATTTTCAAAAACCTAGTTGTGGTCCTGCATTTAGTTGATATTCAATAGTAATTTGTTGTTCTCCATGCTTTTTTTTCCACCAAATGGCCCTTGTTGTTGAAACACCAGTAGGTACAGGTTTGCATAAAACCCAAGATTTGTGAATACCAATCATTTTGTACTTTAGCTCCATGGAAAAATATGACCCATTTCAAGGTTCCATGCTAAACAGTTAAAAATCTGTGACGATTGTTTTGCACAGAAACTTCAATTTGGATTCAGATGAGACTGTGCAGGTGCACAATTCCACCTGGACCTGTTTTTCCATACAAAGCCTATACTGTATTGGTTTTCACAAACGCATAACTTAATTCAAACTGCAACCCTACAGACATGCATCCTTAATGAAATATGTCTTTTAATTTTTCACTAAATGCTTTCCACCCCCACCCCCTTCGCAAGATTTTCTGCTTACTTCTTCTGTATTTGCACCTTATTATAAAAATGTATGTGCTCTTCGACTTCAGATAATAAAACTTTTATGCAATGCCAGTCTTAAGTCAAATCCCTGGTTCCTGATTGGTTAGATTGGAAATTGCGATCAGTTCCATCCAATCAGATGCCAACGATCCGAGCACAAACATATCTCAAATCAAGCAAGATTGAAAAAAATCAGTCATCTTACTCAAAGATAAGACACCTAAATACTTAAAAAAGAAAATCACTTGATAATATTTTGTTACATTGTCAAATACACATAAACGAATAAAAAAATCAGCTCTATGTAATACACATGGATGTGTTAATTACACAAGTCTCAATAAAATCTACACAATAACTGATAAAAACAAGTATTATATAAACTCCAAACTTCAACGTGTATGTAAAATTTAAATGGAATGAAGTAAACAATGCTATATACATGTAAACAAGGTACGTAGACAGCAGTCTTTTTTTACAAAATATATCAATAAAAACCCACTACATATTGATGCATAGAATGCCAAGAGAAATAGATCATTATCACACCTAACGAAAATATTTTACTATGACGGCGACAACCTATCTATTACCAGATACTACAAACTGTACCAATACTGCAACTATAACCACACTGTACTCGTATCCAAGGGAAAGACCGGCATAAATGTCCGGCCCGGTAAGTATGCCCAACTTTTTTCTGTTGTTTGTTTTCCCTACCAAAACTGATAAAGCAACTTTTTTGGCAATCACAAAATAACCATAAATGTACTTAACATGTGGCTGAAATATTAACTTTAAATATTAGTTAGAATCTATATATGTAGCACGAATTCGCTTTTAATCTCTAAACTTATAGTAAAATGTTTCAGTTTGGTACATAATTATCACAATTTTCCGAAGCGTGAAAACTATCTTCGTAGTTATCAACTATAAATTTAGAAGTGTCCAATCACACTGCAACACATGTTGCTAAACTACAATCTAAGAACAAATTAAAATGTCCCCCATGTTACACTTATGTGTATTACTGTACATTGTTAAAGACACCACGTTCTAGTAGACCTGCATAACGCCGAATGATAATTCTGAAATTTTGGTTCCAATATATTATCATAACAAATGTCCAGGTGATACCGTACTAACATTTTATCACACCACCAGAACCACACAGTATGTTTTACGCATGAAAGATACTATTTCAGTAACCATGTCAAAAAGTCCCTATTCAAAAAATCTTCATTTTACACTGAATTCCACTCTACACAGTGGTGAAAAATAGAAAACGGCACCTTCAAGCTTGTGCTTATCTTTACTTCTGAGAAATGTTTAGTAACTAAAGTGTATTTCTACCAATTATGCATTACACCCCAAATAAAAAATTAAAAAACTGACGAACTATGTGTATTTTTTCATAATCTAAGAAGCAACAGGCAAATTTTATATAAAATATTTAATGCAAACTCCCATTTAACCTAATAGTATTAAAAACCCTCTGGAAGTTTATCTACACGTAATGTAATGTAAAATTTCACCTCAACCATCAAAAACAAGCACTGCACATAAAGAGTTACTCCATTTTAGTAAACCTACAACAGAAGTATGGATTTTTTGTACTGAGACTTTGCGAAAAATGATCTTTCAAATTATGTTTTCAGAACTATTAAACATAAACACACCCTCAACACTTTTACTCTACTCTCTACAGTAAGGTTTAACACATTTTTCTTGTAAGACTTTTTGTTGAATAATTGTATTTTCACAACTCTGCAAAGAAAAAATTCTCTACACTATTAAAGCCTTTTTTGATAATCTAAATTCAATCCCTACTTTTGCAGAATTTTTGGTGGCGATCTAGCGCTCTTCGCTTCTTGAAGACTTTATGGCAATTTTCACATACTGGGTACCTGTACCCTTCCCATCGCGATTTTTTATGATCTGGTTCTTCCGGTGTGGATTCACTTTCGGTTTCGCTTTCCTCTTCTTCAGTGGTTTCGTCATCAGCCTCTTCTTCATCATCTGCTTCTTTAATCACATTTCTTGCTCTTCTCGGAGCATTTCTACGTTCTGGTATTATTCTGGATTTATCTATCTTAAGTCTAACCGGTGTAACTTTAGCGGGACTGTTAACCTTTGCCGGTGAAGAAACCGTTTTCGTTGGAGATCTACGTCTCACTGGAGAAGTATCAGGTTTGGAGTCTGAATCATCCGATGCCTCGTTCTTTATTCGATCTTCTTTCTTATTCACTTGTTCTTCTTTCTTAATCACTTGATTTTCTTTTTTAGGTCGGTAAAATAACGGCGGGTCCATTTTGCCCCCATTATGCTTCTTATTATGAAGTCGTAACTGGATTTTCTGGGCAAAGGATACATTACAGATATCACATTTGTGTGGTTTAACATCCATGTGCGTAAACTCATGTTTTCTCAAACTTGAATTGGAGCTGAAAGTCTTAAAGCAGGTTTTGCATGTGGGAGGTAATTTCGGGGTTGATCTGGGAGTCTTTGCACTTCCTCCGCTACTTTCGCCACCATCAGCGTGAGTTTGTAAGTGATCCTTATATTCCGTTTTTGTAGGGAATTTTTCGTCGCATTCGTCACAATCGTAAGTTGTCATTCCTAAATGCATGTTCATATGTTTTTTAAGGCTTTCTTTTGCGAGAAAATATTTGTTACACAGCGTACAGTCGAACCTCTTATAGTCATTATTGTGCCGCCTCATATGGATATGTAAACTCACCTTCCATCTAAAACTTACGTTACATTCCTCGCATTCGTAAATCTGCTCCCCCGTATGAGTGCGACGATGCCTAACGAGATGAGCACGAGTCAGAAATATGCTTTTACAATCTTCGCACTTGAATTCCCGATCGACCGAGTGCTGTGATTTGAAATGATTATCAAGACTCTCTTTGCTGATAAATATCTGCTGACAGACCTCACATTCGTGTTCATCGTATTTGTTTTCCTCTTCATCAAATGAATCGTACATCGAAGTGTCGTACATGTAATCCCCCTCATCCTCGTCTTCTGTACCATTGTTCCAAACTTCATTCATGGAATTATCTTCGCTTGTAACAACTGAAAGAGAAAATGCAGTACCTGTTTTAATTTAACCGAAATTTATGACCACGAAAATTCTGATTTTACCTGTAGGAATGACAGAATACATTAATATCTGGGCAACATTCGCTTGAAGATAACCTTCCTACACAAGTTACAAAAATAGATGCATTATAGAATATTAAGAATAAGTATTTAAAGCTGGTCGCTTTCAGATTTTTGTGAAGAAACAAAGTTTTTCAATCTCTAGTCTCGGAAATGAACAGGTTTTAAATTCTCTTTTAAAACATTACGCATATCAAACATACTAGAGGGTGGGGTCTGTGCAACACTGCCATCTGTGTTTGTTCCCTCCTCGTGTGTCAGAAGGTGCCGATCAAATCGGAACTTGTGTTTAAAGCGCTTGTTACACTTGGGACAGCTGTGCGGCAGTTCCCCTGTATGCTGGAACATGTGGTTCTTCAAATGATGATGAATGTAGAATGATTTCTCACAAAGATGACACTTGTAAGGCTTCTCGCCTGTAAAATGTATGTACATGTATAAAAACGTGTTGCTTTGCTCATCTGTTCACAACTGTAAAATGCATTTCAATTTCATTTTGTTTTTTGCATGTAAGTGGTGGTAATAAACGTCATCATTTTTAAAATAAATTCTGCAAACATGCCACAAGTTTAAAGTAAACAAGTAGTACAACTTTCTTAATTCTGTGTAAGTTGTAAATGTTTTAAATAAGCTCAATACTCAATGTAACTGCCTAATTTCAAACAGTATACAAGTACTATAGACCAAGCTACCAGCTAAAAATAATGTCTTTCACATTTCTGACAGATGTATCTAGGGCAAGCAATGTAATGTTGAAAACAAATATCTGTAATAGCTGTCCCGATTTGTCGCTAATAATTGAAAACTAATCAAAGCAAACAAGTCGGTAAATCGATTGTCAACAATTTTATAGTGGTCCAACACCGCTTGCATTTAAGGGTAGTAACTAGCAATGACTAAATCCCTGGTTATGTTTTTAAAGTTGTTAAATATACATGAACAGATAGACAGAATGAAGTCGCATAAATGACTGCTTAAATACCCACCCGTATGCAGCCTCATGTGTTTGGTCAGGTTATGTTTCTGAGTGTAACTGTTTCCGCACAGTTCACACGAGAACTTCTTGATGCCGGTATGAATCTCTCTGTGTCTGCGCATGCTGGCGTTGGAGCTGAAGGGCTTATCACATACATCGCAGTGGTGCACTGCTTGTGCTGGCTGATATAGAATATTAAGAAAAGCACATTAAACTTTTTCAGTAAAGTCATGAAAATAATTTAAGAGTAGTACTGGTATTTGTTTTAAAGCTGCTCACTCTCAGTTACCGTTGAAATTTTTTTTTTTTTTTAAATGATAAATATAAACTAATGGCTAGAATCAACATATACGTAAAAATCTAGGTAGGAATTTGCAAAAATCGATTGGAAATGTTGGTTTTACGGCACCACTACACTATATGTTAACACTGGAATTTCAATTTAAGCGTTTGCAATGCTTTAATACTAAATCCTAATATTTAGTAGTGTATTATTTCAAATCTACAGATATTCTTTACATGAATTTATACTGGAACCTTATTACATGTATATGACAATATGTTCTAAAACATGTTATTTTTCATACAGTCTGAGAGCGAGCAGCTTTAAAAGAGCACTCCCGCCAGGGCTTTTTCACAAAAAATTGTGAAGACTCCTTAGCCTATAAATTTATGAAAAAATGAATGCGCTTCGACCAAAATTGTGAAAAAATAGCACGTTATCAGTTACCAATTCTGAAATAAAAGTTGAATTACTATCTTACAAAATGTAGGAAAGGCATTTACATTTAAAAGAGTAATCTAGGTAATTGATACATGTACATTGTATAAACAAATGCTCAAACACGACTGATATGTTAACACAACTGATTTTGAGCACCATTTACAGCTAGATCTGTATATATGATGAAATACGGTACCAGTACAGTACTTAAGTTTTCTCTTTCTGGCAGTTGAAGTTTATTTTCATTCATAACACTACCTTGTTTCTGTCAGTTTTTGTTAAAGTCCCTGGATCACATTTACAAGTAGCTCTCAGTCTTACCATGCTTACTGACAGAAATGAACTTTATTTGGATCAAAAACATTCCTAAGTTTGCTTTTTAAATCAATACATACATATTAGAATAATAGCACTGTATTTTTTTCAATGACAATTGATATTGCCAAAAATAAGAAAGGCTTTCTGCCAACTGAGACTTTTCTCGAAAAAAAAAACAACTTAAATGTGCAAGAAAGGCATTAATGTCAGCATTGTTTTAGAGTGAATAGAACATGGTTCTATCATTATCCTACCAATAAATTTATGTTTCTATATCAGTAAATTCAAAGTGATCCTTGGAATTTAAAACACTACAGTTCATTGTTTATTATTCTAAATCATTCATTTTGGTGCGATTCTATTCTTGGCACACTGTTGTAACCAAACAGGTACTCCTAAGTGAAGTTTTAAACAAGTATGTGTAAGAGGAAGTAACTACGACCGTGAGTTTGATTAACTGTAAAGAACAAAATTACACAGATTACTTTATTACCTGATGTTTCAATATGTCTGTAGTTTTTCTCGGCGTATTAAAAGAATCTCCATTCACTGCTGCATGCTGTGCAGACTGGACTGTTGGCTGGCCTGCATACAGGTTTTGTGTTTGAGCATCTGTCTGTATTGTCCCCTGAGGCTGAGTGGCTGAACTGTACTGGTACCCGGGCTGCTGGTACACATTTTGTTCATAAATCCCTGAACCATCGAAGCCGTAATTCTGGTTGTTGTTGTTGCTGACTTCACTATGATATGGCTCTGTTTCAAACTTAATTGGTCCAATAGAGTTACCTAACTGTCCATTGTATATGGTGGCATTTGCTGCAGGGTAGCCATCCATCCTAGACAATCCCTGAAACTGTAAGACACTCAATCAAAATAGTTTGAAAGTTGTTGCCGTTGTTCTAGACCTAGTTTAACACCTGTTCAAACCATATTTTTGGTCATTTTAACAGGTGGGCAGTTCACCTAATGGTCCTTCCTGGGAAGAACCAGAACTAGACTTGGACTACCCTCCACAAGTCATCTCAGACAGAAAGGCAACGGTGTCAATACAATGTACAAGAATTACATTTCATTGCAATTGAAATTTTATACCATAATAGAAAGCCTTGAAAAGTGCAAAAAAAACACTAAAATTTTAAAAATTAGAATTAAGTGTTACATCTTTAGCATTTCAACAGAGTGCTGCACTTTTTTGTCTCCCCAATGCTGCTCTTTCGGGCCCCCATGCTGCCCTGTACCCCTAGCACAGAAGATCCAGAAATCTGGAAACATTTTTCAGTATTTTTGATATTAAAGAATCCTTACATATATATATGACGTTTTCGTATCATTTATTTAGAGAAATATTTCAATTTCATAGGACATTCCATGATTCTGAAGTTCTCAAACTCGCAAAAAGTGACCTGGTCCAAACTTAAAGCTGCTCGCTCTCAGATTTTGGTAAAAAAATTAATTTCTTCAAACTGTATGAAAATAACATATGAACATAATTATAGTCATATAAAAAGGTTCCAGTATAAATTCCTGTCACGTATATCTGTAGATTTGAAATAATATGCTACAAAATAATAAAGCGTTGCAAACGCTTTTGAAATTCCAATATAAACATGATAAACATACTGTGTAGCAGTGCCGTAATTTGAACCAGCCAGCATTTTCAATCGATTTTTGCAAATTCCTACATAGATTTTTACTTCTATTGATTCTAGCCTTTAGTTTTATATTTATGTACATTGTATTAGTATCACATTTAAAAAAAACAAAAAAATCAACAGCAACTTAGAGCGAGCAGCTTTAATGCTTCTTGTTCGTTTTTGGGGGCACCCTACCGTTTTTATTATCTAGATATAAGTCATATTGTAACTTCATATACTTCATTATTCTCATACTAAAACTATAAAAGAAATAACACATTTCAAACATTATGACCTTTAGGTCTATCAGGGCTTCCATTACCATACCGATTTCTGTACAGGATTAATACTTGAAGTTTACAGTAACCCGAGTTTTTTTAAAATGCAACCGGTTTGTCACAAATGTCTACCTCCTCGCAAGGGGTATTTAAGGAAGATAGATAGATCATTTGTTTTCAGCTGCTGAAAAAAAATTGGGAAAATCAACAAGAAAGAAAAAAATGGGAGGTGGTAGCAGACATTTAAGTGTCTGAATAATAGAAACCAAGACGCATATTTCACAGACATTTTGTACAAAATACAGCATATAAAAAAATCTAGGTAGCCAGGTACAGCAACCTAGCCACTGCAACAAAAAGTTCACTTTTAAATTCTTGTAAGTTGTATACTGGGTATACTTTTGAGGCTCGTACAAAGGATCATGCACGTTTAAGTGGCAGATTAGTATTTGATTCCATGAGATGACAGATGATGCATCTTCCAATGATGTTCTCACATGTAAATTATAAAATACAATGTAGGCACTGCCCATTAGTGTCACTTATGATTTAAGTATACACAACGCTTTTATAACTTTTAAGTTTCATAAATTTATGCAATTTCACTTTCAAGAGTAGATAAGAAAATATATCATACATAATCACTGCAATCTCAAGACTTCTATGTCTTATTTATTCACTGGAACTGCACATGTGCATGAACTGCATAACATGTTACTTAAAACTGCAAGAAATAAATGAAAATTTAAGAAAATGGCTGCTAAGATTTATTGCAAGTCGACAAGACATAGTAGCATGTGAACATAAGCTCTGTAGAGCTTTTATAACCGACAATTTTTAACAAGTGTATAAGATCAACACAACAGCTGAGCTGTCTAAGGAACTTTGGACGTTCGAGGGCTACACAGTTGTGACAATTCTTTTTTAAATTGATGAAGTTCTAAATTTTATCGAGGGTTATTCATCTAGTAATACAATTATCTGTTCAGAACTTTATATGAGCGAATAATTCACGAGTCGTCAAGGTATCCATCTGCTCTGTAGAGCAAGGATTTGTGACTTTTATCCGCTTTCTACTGCCTATCCGAAATTTTACAACATAATCATGGTTTAACTTGTTGCCAGTTACTTGATGCAATCTTGCACCAATCATCGGGGTAAATGAATCTGTATTGAGTAACACATTTTGAAGAAGGCTTGGATTATTGTATTTTAATAACTAGGGCTACCTTTTGGCACAACCCTTGCCTTTTCTTGGAATTTATTCTTCCGTGTCCGGGGTTGCAAATGGCGAGGGACGCGACGATACAAGGGGCACTACTCTGGATTTTTCGTACTGTTAATATTCGTACTTTCGCACTAAGAATGAAATGGACAAATTTGAAAGGACAAAATCATAAAAGATTTCATTCTACCTTCCAAATTCCCTTTCAGCAATCACGAGTGAGACATGCAGAACAAATAACACTAAAAAATAAAAGAAAAATTGTTTTATTCTGATTTAACCTGTAGAGCTCAACACATTAAGAGTTGACCCCAAATCCGTCCTTAAAAAGGATTCAATGTAAATCTTAGGAAAACTTTTTGATGACGTAGTCGGATCTGTATTATCATTTATATTATTATTTAATCATAGGCTGATTTCTCTAGATTTTTTTCAACTGCATCTTCGTGTGAAGTGGAGAAATCCATGAGAAAATGGTAAATACTGTCTAACAAAAATGAAAAATTAACTATGAGATGCAGATGCCACAAGTGCACGAAGCTCTATGGTACTGGAATATCACTTGATTCAAGTTTTAAGATGGCTTAAAAAAGTCTATATTTGATAAATTTATACTTTTTTCCCACAAACTTCCAAACACGTAAAACTCTAATTGATTCAAGAATCAGCAAGTACGTGTTACTTGGTATAGTGCCGGTTTACTAAACCAAACGTCTAGGTAGCCTAGCCAGTGCTATTTAAAACCTTATTTGCTTTCATTCATGATATCATGGATGTTAAACTTGATGCCCTTTTGTCAGTTTGTTTCACTCAAGTCAATTCAAGAAATATTTATTTACAAAAGTTGGATATTTTAACAGTTCAACATAAGCTCGATAGAACTTTATACATCGACTTATACTGACTATTTAACTGGAAAGCACGCACATGTATGCATGAAATGCCATCTTTATAATATTCGAGGGGCGTAGCTAGACCTATTTGTAATGTATGCACATATTTTGCTGGGACCATATGTGGCCGAAGGACCCCCGCGGTTGGTACAGGGCAAAGCGACCGAGGCCCCCGGAAGCTCTGTGGTTTTAGCAATTTCTGAACAATTAAGATGCGTCTCCAAGAACCTATGTATCTATTGTAGACGAAACAAAAGTTAATATGAAATGAAAATACAAAACTGTCAAACTGTAACTGTTAGTGGGACCATTCTTCGTTTTATGAATCGTTATTAATAATAAGGGATATGTAAAAACATGTAAAAAAAGTTATGAGCTATCACGGCGTTTATTCAAATAATTTTAAATAATATTCTAAGCATACATAGTCTTGCATGTCCTGAAAACGTAAGACCAAACGCTAGACTCTTTCTTTTCTTGAATATGTCCACAATCATCTCTGCATTAACTCAATGTCCATATGAATATTCACAAGTTCAATACGCCCTGAAGTCAGGCAGGCTCTCTGGTACGTCTTCAACCGTCTCGTGCTATAATTACTGACGAAATACGCAGAGTTCTAGTACATGTATAGTCTTTTTATATGATTTCTCTTGGAATTTAAATACAGTCCATGCATAAAGTAGTTCGTTCGCAGACGAGTTTGGTTTTGACATACATTCTCATTTTTGCTGGACTCCAATATTTATAAGGTCGGGCATCAACTTCTTTAAAGTGACATTATGCGCATCTTACTGCACATAGTGTATTTTCGGTGACAGTTTTATAAAAGCAATTTTCGGTTGCTGTGCATTTAAATGTGTTAAACTAATGATAATGACGCATTAGTATTTGAAGTTGGTGCTTTAGAAATAAAAAAATGGGAAACATTTTAGATAATCATTGAAGAGTGTTTCATTCAGTCTCTAAGATTTTATTCTGACATAACAAAAGCATTCAATTGACACCTTTCTTTCACATTCGTTGTACTTTTGAATTGGTTCGATGTAACATGTATATTGTCATTTGTATACGATGTAAAGTGTTATTTGCTGGCTAAAACGTACACGATACGTACAAGCACAACGAAAACGCTATGACTGTATCAAAACACTTTATTCTTTCACATTTAAAAAAAATTAATTGGTGCAATTCCATTTAAAAATAAAAATATAAGATAATGTTAACTTCAATCTGTTGTTATTTGAAATTTAATTACTGTTTGACATGTTACAAAATTCTGCTATATAAACTGTAGTAAAAATTTCGAAATAACATATGTAAAAGTTAACTTCTTAACCAGTTTGCAAATCCCCATCGGGGAGGCTTGACAGGTTACTAAAGTTAGCAATTTTTCCTCGATTTCGTCGGAAATCGGGAGTTTCCTTTTCGATGCGTGTATGTGGTCGCACGGTCGCAAAACTGTCCCACTTAAAAAAAAAAACTATAAAATAATTTGTATTCATTTATATTTCATGAAGTATTCCCCCTTTTTCACAACGCCATCTTTATTTTTATGAGTTTTGTTCAGTGAGTACTGTTCAGTGAGCACTTCTGACAGTGAGCATTGTTCAGTGAGCACATCTCACGGTGATTGTTGTTCAGTGAGCACTGCTCACATTGTGCATTGTTCAGTGAGCACTTCTCACAGTTAGTGTTCTTCATTAACACTACTGACAATGAGTACTAATCAGTGAGCGGTACTGAGTGTGAGCATTGTTCAGTGAGCACTTCTCACGGTGATTGTTGTTCAGTGAGCACTGCTCACATTGTGCATTGTTCAGTGAGCACTACTCACAATAAGTACTGTTCAGTGAGCGCCTCTCATGGTTAACATTGTTCAGTGAGCACTTCTCACGGTGAGCGTTGTTCAGTGAGTACTACTCACAATGAGTACTGTTCAGTGAGCACCTCTCATGGTGAACATTGTTCAGTGAGCACCTCTCATGGTGAACGTTGTTCAGTGAACACTACTCACAATGGGTACTGTTCAGTGAGCACCTCTCATGGTGAACATTGTTCAGTGTGCACTACTCACAGTGAGCGTTGTTCAGTGACCACTACTCACAATGAGTACTGTTCAATGTGCACTACTCACAGTGAGCGTTGTTCAGTGACCACTACTCACAATGAGTACTGTTCAGTGTGCACTACTCACAGTTACTGTTCTTCATTAACACTACTGACAATGAATACTATTCAGTGAGCGCTACTGACTGTGAGCATTGTTCAATTAGCACTTCACACTGTGGGCATTATTCAGTGAGCACTACTCAAGGTGAGTAATATTCACGTTGATAACTATTTAGTGAGCAGTACTGTTCAGTGAGCACTTCTGATGGTGAGAACTACTAACGTTGATAACTGTTCATTGAGCACTTCTCACAATGAGCTCTGTTCAGTGAACTACTCACAGTGAGTTCTTTTCAGTGAGCACTACTGATCGAAATCATTGTTCAGTGTGCACTTCTCATGGTGAGTACTGTCCAGTGAGCACTATTCACGATAAGTACAACTTACGGTGAGTTCTGTTCAGTGAGCACTACTCACAGTGAGCAATGTTCAGTGAGCACTACTGATGGTGAGCATTGTTCTGTAAGCACTACTCACGATGACCACTGTTCAGTGAGCACTTCTCATGGTGACCACTGTGCAGCGATCACTACTCATGGTGACCACTGTTCAGTGAGCGCTTCTCATGTTGAAAACTGTTCAGTGAGCACTACTGATGGTGAGCAATATTCAGTGAGCACTACTCACGGTGACACCTGTTCAGAGAGCACTACTCATGGTGAGTACTTTCCAGTGAGCACTATTCACGATGAGTAGTACTGATGGTGAGTACTGTTCAGCGAGCACTACTGAAGGTGACCACTGTTCAGCGGGCGCTACTCATGGTGAAAACTGTTCAGTGAGCACTACTCATGGTGAGCATTATTCAGTGTGCACTACTCATGGTGAGCATTATTCAGTGATCACTTCTCACGGTGACCACTGTTCAGCGAGTGCTACTCATTTTGACCACTATTCAGTAAGCGCTACTCATGTTGAGTACTGTTCAGCGAGCACGACCCATGGTGACCACTGTTCAGTGAGCACTACTCATGGTGACCACTGTTCAGCGAGCACTACTCACGGTGACCATTGTTCAGTGAACACTACTCATGGTGACCACTGTTCAGTGAGCTCTTCTCATGATGACCACTGTTCAGCGAGCGCTACTCATGGTGACCACTGTTCAGCGAGCTCTTCTCATGGTGACCACTGTTCAGCGAGCACTACTCATGTTGACTACTGTTCAGCGAGCACTACTAATGGTGACCACTGTTCAGCGAGCTCTTCTCATGATGACCACTGTTCAGCGAGCACTACTCACGGTGACCACTGTTCAGCGAGCACTACTCACGGTGACCACTGTTCAGTGAGCGCTAGTCATGGTGACCACTGTTCAGCGACTGTTCAGCGAGCACTACTCATGGTGACCACTGTTCAGCGAGCACTACTCATGGTGACCACTGTTCAGCGAGAGCTACTCATGGTGACCATTGTTCAGCGAGAGCTACTCATTGTGACCATTGTTCAGCGAGCACATGGTGAAAACTGTTCAGTGAGCACTACTGATGGTGACTATTATTCAGTGAGCACTACTCACGGTGACAACTGTGCAGCGATCACTACTCATGGTGACCACTGTTCAGTGAGCGCTTCTCATGGTGAAAACTGTTCAGTGAGCACTACTGTTGGTGAGCATTTTTCAGTGAGCACTACTCACGGTGACCGCTGTTCAGCGAGCACTTCTCCTGGTGAGTACTTTCCAGAGAGCACTATTCACGATGAGTACTACTGATGGTGAGCACTATTCACGATGAGTACTACTGATGGTGACCACTGTTCAGCGAGCACTACTCAAGGTGACCACTGTTCAGCGAGCGCTACTCATGGTGAAAACTGTTCAGCGAGCACTACTCATAGTGAGCATTATTCAGTGAGCGCTACTCATGGTGACCACTGTTCAGCGAGCGCTACTCACGGTGACCACTGTTCAGCGAGGCTACTCACGGTGACCACTGTTCAGCGAGGCTACTCACGGTGACCACTTTTCAGCGAGCGCTACTCACGGTGACCACTGTTCAGCGAGGCTACTCACGGTGACCACTGTTCTGTCACCGTGTTCAGCGAGCGCTAGTCATGGTGACCACTGTTCAGCGAGCGCTACTCATGGTGACCACTGTTCAGCGAGCGCTACTCATGGTGACCACTGTTCAGCGAGCACTACTGAAGGTGACCACTGTTCAGCGAGCACTTCTCACGGTGACCACTGTTCAGCGAGCGCTAGTCATGGTGACCACTGTTCAGCGACTGTTCAGCGAGCACTACTCATGGTGACCACTGTTCAGCGAGCACTACTCATGGTGACCACTGTTCAGCGAGAGCTACTCATGGTGACCATTGTTCAGCGAGAGCTACTCATTGTGACCATTGTTCAGCGAGCACTACTCATAGTGACCACTGCACTGCTCAGCGAGAGCTACTTATGGTGACCACTGTTCAGCGAGAGCTACTCATGATGACCACTGTTCAGCGAGCACTACTCAAGGTGACCACTGTTCAGCGAGCGCTACTCATGGTGACCACTGTTCAGCGAGCGCTACTCATGGTGACCACTGTTCAGCGAGCGCTACTCATGGTGACCACTGTTCAGCGGCCTACTCATGGTGACCACTGTTCAGCGAGCGCTACTCACGGTGACAACTGTTCAGCGAGCGCTACTCACGGTGACCCCTGTTCAGCGAGCGCTACTCACGGTGGCCTCTGTTCAGCGAGCGCTACTCACGGCGACCCCTGTTCAGCGAGCACTACTCACGGTGACCACTGTTCAGCGAGCACTACTCACGGTGGCCACTGTTCAGCGAGCACTACTCACGGTGGCGACTGTTCAGCGAGCACTACTCACGGTGACCACTGTTCAGCGAGCACTACTCACGAAGGCCACTGTTCAGCGAGCACTACTCACGGTGGCACTGTTCAGCGAGCACTACTCACGGTGACCACTGTTCAGCGAGCGCTACTCATGGTGAGTAAATGTTCAGTTAGAACTTCTCCCAGGGAACAGTATTCAGTGGGCACTTTTGAGATATTTCGGAACTTCAAATTATATCATAATTTTGCATGAGATATTTTGGTACTGTTAATTATATAACTTTTGCATGACGAAAACTTCGCAATTTGTGAGCAGACAGACTTATTCGCTAACATTTAATACACGAAAGGAAATTTCTCTTACAGTACATCTATTTGAAATCTTATTAGCGAAGTAAGAAAATCGCGAAAAATATATGTATGATCTGCTCGTCCTTTGAGAAAATTATATGTTTCAAGACTGCATGCTTACATTAAAATGAAGTTTCATATCGGTCTACTCGAGCGAGCGAGTAGCGCTCACTGAACAGTGGTCACCATGAGTAGTGCTCGCTGATCGAACAGTGGTCACCGTGAGGAAAATTCGAGCATTTTAAAACCATTTTTGGTCTTTTTGACGAGAACAAACAGGTACGATCCGGATCTATCGTTGTGACTCTCACCCCTCACCCTTTCATTTTATTGCATTTTCGGGACATTTAAGTTTTCGATCTTTGCTTGCGATGTATACGCACGTGCGTGTTTTGCGTAATTTGCGTAACGGCAGCTACACGCCTTCAGTTTACTTTGTCACCTGAGAAGAAAATCTCTTATCAAACTGATTCATTTACTCCATCGCGCTTCTATTTATAGCGCAAAAAAATAGGCCAAAACCTCTTTTTATTTTTTTGACATGCTATCCTAACATCTGAACCCTCCTTGAAAAATTAAGTTCAAAAGCCCAGGATTTGTGAATATATGAACGTTTAAACTTGCACAGATGATAAAAAATGGCTAACTGGAACGACAGAGCATGTTTTCAATGGCTAACAGTGAACCTGGAGCAACGATGCTCGAGGAAGAATGGAACGCAGAGTTTATTTCTTTTATTTTTCAACTGTTCCTTTTTACTTTGATGATTATGGACGTCTCCGCGAAGGAGCGCTAACACCCACATCTCTGTATATTGGCCTGCTCTCCCAAAAAGACACCAGTAAACTTGAAAATATTTGGCTGTGACCGGAAATCTGCAATTCGTATGTAACAGTCATTAAATCTACATGACTACAAATGTAACTCGTCAAGTGTTAGATACAAATTTATTGCTAACTTTCTGACTCCGTCTTGGTGTTAGTTTCGATTAAATTTTTTATAACAAATCTATCTACCGTACCTACGGTGTCATCCTTCTTGGAAAATCGTTGTTCTGGGGTCATCAGCCAAGATACGTTCATAAACTGACCGTAAATTACATTTCACGCCGGTCGTATGCTTTTGACGTCATTTACATGTAATTTGACACCAGTTTTAGGGAGTGTCTCTTTAATGTGTAAATGCATAGTATTATGCTATTGCTTAGAAAGTTTGAAATGTAATATTAAAGTAAAGATTTATGAAACCTTAACACAAAACCCGCTATACCTTTCAGTCTACGGTGCGCCATGTTAATTACCACGTGTCAATGTCGGCAAGGTTGATCATATACCAGCCGCTTTATACAAGTCATTGGATTACAAATTAATTAACCTTTGTAGTCCTCATTTATCGTTACAGGTTTAGTTACTAATTAAATTAACAACGAGAGGGCCGTGGTGATCCCATATTACCCGTCTTAGTTCCGTTAAAGCTCTCCGACAACTTCAAACCTTTTAGAATGTATTATTTTTAAAAGTAGGGAAAATGCCTTTTAGTAACAACTAATTGCGACCTTTTTGACAATAAACTTTTCGTGGAAAAAATTGGTAGAACGTCACATAATAAGCTTTTAAATGAAAGTATTTCGAAATCTTTGACATTAATTTGAAATAAGACAAACAGTTTCTGACAAGAAAGATATTAATTTATTTTTCTTTCTGTCCGGATTCTTTTTAAGAAGATATTTTTTTTTTAACAACATAGAAGACGATTTTCTTAGGAGCATTCTTGTGAAGTTCAAATGTTATACTGCTCGTTCTCAGATATTGGTAACAAACAAGGTTCTTCGAACTGTCTGAAATTAAAATATTTTAGAACGAATCCTCAAATACAAAGATTCCAAATTCCTGTAAAGTATTTCTGTATTTTTGAAATTATACGCGTCCAAATTATAAAGGTAATTCCAGTATAAACATAAAGTGTAGTGATACAATTTTAATGATCAATAAATGTGGCATCGTCGGAACCAACGGCTAATTCCTGCCGCTTCTCTCCGTCATATACCGTGGGAAAATCATCGTCGGAACCCACGGCTAATTCCTGCCGCTTCTCTCCGTCATATTTTCAATTGGTAATGAATAGCCTGGGTTACCGAGGATGTAAATGTGGAAAAATGCCCCATTTTAGTACAAATAATCAACATTTGAAGCCTTCTGTAATAAATCGCTATCCAATCACTAATTGTACAACAATTTTACATAGATAATTGAACGTTTTACGGTACTGTATCATATTTTATCATGTTATTTATGCTTTCGACAGTCCATGAAATGCTCACCGTTATCCCTGTTTGTTCAGACGAGAGGTAGGCTAAGCTTACCAAGAGAATTGCTTGCCAGGTGAGCTAAGGCATATATCATACCAGTGGTGTTATAAATATCAACCCATTTACAAAGACCACTCAATGTCATCTGAAATTGCTGGAATTCCTGCTTCAGTTTTGAATGATAGTTTTGACAGCAGTATCAGAATATGGACAGATACGTGAGGAGGTTTTATGTAAGTACTTTTAAAGTTTCATTTTCAATCGGAGGCCTTTGCTTGAAAAATGATAAATAATTCCCTGTAGAGGTACATGGTTAAGACATAATAGGATTTAAACATGATAGGGTTTAGACATAATACAGACCAAACTTTAATTTACCCACTATCGATATCACATTTTTCCTTTTCCATTTCTTTTCTTTTTTATTTTGTTTTCTTCCTTCTCTTTTTTCACTACTTCACATTTCATTTTAATGATACTGTTTTTGGTTTCAGAATATAAACTTCGAAGATTTTTACAATGAACAAAATGCAAAGGTTATTTATCCGAGGCTCGAAATTTGTAACCTTTATAACCGTAAGAAATTGAGTGAAATAGGGGTTTTTGTATACTAACTATTGCTCCATGAAGGTCTATAAAACTTAGAGATCGCGCTTCCCTTTTAACAAATTGACACTTTTAAATCAGTCTAAAGTCTGACGTTCTGTGTATTTCTTTGTTGATTTTTATGAAGAGGTGCGGACAGGACCTCGTCACCCGCAATGTCTCCGCTCCCTCCCTTCCGAAACAGAAACATATTTGTAAACTCTGACCACAGCATGCAACCCTGCTGTAATATCGTCCTGAACATTTTTTTTAATCGATAAACTTTAAATTTTAAGGAATATTTCCTAAATCTATCAGATTATATTCTCCAAACACAAATAATGTGTTCAATAAACGTAAAATGATAATAACTACATACACTTTTTAAGAACAACATATATCGGAACATCCGTCATTTTAGCACAAAAACTCAACATAAAGACCCTCTGTCATAAATCGCTATCCGCCCATTAGTTCTACAACAACAACTTTACATAGATTATTGTTTTACAGAACTGAAATATTTTAAAACGCTGCTATTACCGATGGTGATTTGAATGTATAGCTTAAACCTTTAGGTTAAGTAACATTATTTACAACTATTCTATTATTTATGTTTTTGAAATTATTTAATTTGACACCAGTTTTAGGGAATGCCTCTTTAAAAGTAATATTTATTGGCAAATTGGCAAAATGTGCTGTCCATCTATTAATGGCATGCGGTATAGCTTATAGATTAAGAATTTAAAATTTGTAATAACGCAATATCGCTTGAAAGGGTAAGAACTGACATTTTGTCATTGTGATTTTTCAGTTGCAGACGGTTACCCTAATTCTAATTGTACACTGTATAATCGCTGCTGACGACAAGGATGCAATAGAAGATATGGTACGAGATGTTCTTTACAAATTGTGTCCCGGCGCTAATGTGTGTCTGGGGAACCAGACGATTGTTGAGAGCCAAGGGTCGAATTTTGAGCCAGGAAAAAGGTCATGCTGTACAGGTAGGTACATGTACATGCGAGTCTTTAAAGATTATTAAAGCTGCTCGTTCACAGTCTCCGTTGAAAAATTTAATTTCTCCAAAATGATATATTAAAATATAAAAATGTAACAGTAAAAGCTAGAATCAACAAACCAACATAGTGATTTGAGAAAATCTGTTTAAAACATTGGTGAGTTTGGTTTGACGGACCCGCTACAGTATATGTTTATATTTGGATTTCAAAAGTGTTTTCAACGTTTGATTATTTGTTAGCGTAAAATTCTATAAAGGATTTTATACTGAAACCATTTTATTTGACGATTTGTTCTAAACTTTGTTACTTTCAAACAGATCGAAGAACCTCGTCTTTTCACCAAAATCTAAGAGCGAGCAGCTTTAAATAAAATTCAGTTTCTATGCATAGAAGATTTCTCTAAAAGGGGCTTACCCTTCAACTAGCAGATTATTAAGTATACTAGAAACGTTAATTAATCAAAGCGCTGTGAGCGCTGAAGGCCTGGGGGCTATAGGTTAACTCCCCGAAAAACAACTTTTGACCTACGTGTTTTGCGCTGAACCTTACCTAAAGCGCGGGTCGAAATGTGCAGAGGACGAAATTCAATATATGACACAGAATGAATGATTCACAAATATATGGGTGACAGGGAAGTTTATTTATTATAAAACGTACGTTGAATGAAAAAAAATCACATAGTCAACATTCTAAATTGTTTAAGCCAATAAAAATAATTCGATCTGCGCTTTGTACAACTTCAAGCGATATGATCTGATGATGTGGATCGAAAATTATTGTGTACCAAGGACAAGACCTTGAAACAGAAATAAACAAAGCAATACCAGCAATGAAATATAAATACAGTACTGTACAATGTGTATAACAGAGAAAACCAAAAATGATTCTGGGTTACCTTGTAGTTGTAATCGGTGAAACCGTTCACTGGGCCTTGACATGCAGCGTCCTCGATAAATGGCGGGTGATTTTGATCACGTGAGTTCCTTCTCGGGAATGTAAGTAAATTATATCTCTTTTTTTAGAGAAATTTATTTTTAGGTAAATATGCATGTAATCGTTCGTAAATAACAAAGTTGTCAATGAAATAACATCGGAAATTTGAAAATCAAACTACAAACTCTTATATCGAGCTCCGTACGTTTCCGTAAATTTCCGTATATATCCGTACTTTTCCGTGATATGCATATAATTATCTTCCTTAATCAGCTAACAGCGCATTAATTTCTAAAACAGAAAAAAACGTGTAATGCAGCCCGTAAGCTATATACCTTCATGCAATCGTTTGAATTTGTATGTACTCTTTTTATTTGTAATATGTTCTTATCATATGCGACATTCAAACAGAAGATTGATCTGGTCTGTCTTGCACTACTTTCACATAGCGCATGTTTAAAGTTGTTATTCGCACATAGCACAGCTAAATTTCTTGCAGTGTTTGAAATGTGGTATCCTAACTTAGGCCTAGGGGACTTTCAGTCCCCAGGCCAAAAATGATCTAGATGTACGTAAAATGTAAAAAGGACATCTAGGAGACATAAATAATGTTTACAATGAACGTACAATATGGAAGGGAATATCCACCAAAACTCTATGCATCTATGTGACATGCTTATTCATAAACGTTACATGCTCATTTGTCTTAAAGTCGAAAGAGTGACCGTATTTCAAAAAAAGATACACAGGTAGACCCTTACATGCAAGATACAGTAAACTCAGGATATAACGACTCCGGGTATAACGAAAATCCGAATATAACTGACAAATTTTCTTTTTTTTCTTCGTTTATTTTATAAGTAAATATTATACGGATATAACAAACTCCGGATATAAGGAACAAATTAAAATGGCCCCAAGGAGGAGTTCGTTATAAACGGAGTTTACTGTATATCTAAAACATAGTACATCTAAGACACTCTGAGAATAAAGAAAGAATGTGAGTGAAAGCATTAAGTAGCACCGAAGTAACTTAGCAATGTATGGAACATGTTGTAAACAAGCCAAATAAGCCTGCAACGCTCATAAATAAGCAAGCCATATAGATGCATGAGAATTATCACAAAGATGCATAGGGTTTTGGTGGTATTACGTACAATATGGAAGGGAATATCCGCCAAAACTCTATGCATCTACAGTCCACATCCGTTATCTCGACTTCGGTTATCTCGATTTTTCGATATCTCGACTGGATTTTCTCGGTCCCGATTTTTTCCCTTCTTATTCTACATAAATCAACTACGGATATCTCGATTTACATGCTTATTCATAAACGTTGCATGTTCTGATTTGTCCTGTTTACTACATCTTACACCTATGCATAGAGTTTTGAGGATTTTACATAAGGGTGTAAAATAAATAAAATTAAATTTCTATACTTTCTTGGCAATTATTACGAAAGCCGAGAAGGGTAAAATAAAACAAGAACTTTAAAACTATATCCCTCACCTCAGTACCAGTGCACTTACCTAAGGAAGTCAATTGTTGCTGCTAAGGAAGTCAAATGAAATATGTACCTCGTATACATGAAAATGGACTGCGTATAATACAGTACAACATAATAAGACAGTAAAGGCGTTCCATATCTAGGCCTAGTGGTTTCAGAGAAGAAGAGTTTTAAAGTCTTTCTTATCTGTTGCCATAGCAACCAGAGTTCTGCATAGAATGAAACTCTTTGAACAAATTCGGTAGAACTTCATGCAAGGAACATCCTTGTCATCAACAGTTGGCCGAGTGGTTTCAGAGGAGATGTTGTTTGAAGCAAAACGTTGACGGACGCCGGACAATCGTCCATCCTAAAAGCTGTACGAAAAATAAATTAGTAGATACGAAAATTAAACGCATGAGAATTACTCTCACAAACGCGCCTTGTCACAATAAATGGCATTTCTCATTACCATGACCTCAATAACTATATGATTAACACTGATCAATAGCCGAGATACACATTATGCTCTTGATTTGACCCAATTTTCAAGAAATTGCTATACAGAGCTAGGGATATGTCATGACCAATGGCTCTTAATATTGAGATTGGCCTTAAAGGGGGCACTCCCTACACCAAGAACATTATATTCTCGAAACATAGACTATGCTGACACAGTTAGAATATATGGTTTGCATTGCACATCAATAACCTGAACATTTGGCCCAAGTTTCCAAAAATCCTTCCAAGGCTAAGGAGATACAGTATTTTGACCTTTGACTCTGAAATATGACCTTGACTTCCCCACGGTGCGTCTCTCTCGTTTTACTCTCGTTTACGTGATTAATTCTCGTACGTACGCTTTTCAAAACGCTGATTTCACCAATGATGACTGGAATGTATAGTTGATTACATTATTGATATTTGAAGAATATAAACTGCTAGATGTAAGAATGTACCACTCTTATGTACTCAAATGCAGTTAGCAGAGTAATATTTTCTTGTATGTAACGCATGTTCTCATTTCAGGATGTTCTTGTGATCCAGGCTGTATGAGTGAAGGTAACTGTTGTTTCCAGAGCGATATTATAAAGACGGTAAGCACGGAACCCGATAGCACTTGTCTTTTCCCATCATTTCCTCAGCCGCAAGCGTATGATCGAATACTTTATCAGTCGTACAGAATGATTTCTGATGTCCCAAAATATGATAGCGCAGGCAACAAGATAAAAACGACTGAATGTGGACGTGAACAGGTTGCTCCTTGGGGTACCCTTTTCCCGGTTTCTTCAAGCAAAACTAAAACCATTTATAAGAACCGTGTGTGTGCTAGTGCTGCAAATGTAACAGACGGCGAAGAATGGAAAGTGTTGCTGTCTTGTAAACATGTAGGAACAATATCTGCCTCAAGACTTATCACAGATATTTATTCGACAGGCAGATTGCCGGACCATTGTCGAATACAGTTTGTCTACCCCGGAAATTATTCAGGTTTTGACTCTCTAATGTGTTATAAAAACTTGATTGACACGTGTGTACAAGACTTTCAAATACCTGCAGAAATACCCTGGTCTAGAAAACAAGTTATCAAAGCATGCAAGAGCGGCCTTATTTCACCTTATAGACGACATGACATGTATGCAAATGTTTTCTGCTATATCTGTAACGGACTATTCATCTGGAGGGAAGCGGCGTGCGATGACTTCAGTTTTCGTATCCGTGGCAAAAGTAGTGAGGGTTTGACACTCCTTCTTGACAATAGCGTCGCAGAAATGGATCACACACCTACGAAAAACGTAAACGTTCCAAAAGCGTGCCCTGCTATTCACGATGATAAGGTACACGTAAGTTGCTGGTATATATGTACATCATATTTCTGTATTTAGAATTCATGGTAATTAGTCTCCTGATTCAACGCATATAAGTTGTTTGTCATTGACTGGTTAAAGACCGTTGGGGGCTACAATAATTTGTCGTTAGTCCATCCGACTGTACTTCGGGTTCGGACTGTAACTTCTATTTTAACGAACCGATTTTCAAATTTCAAATAAATTTTGCACATAGCAAGTCATGCATCACATGCAAGGAGCTATCTGGAAGGTCAAAGTCACACTTGGGGCTCAAAATATGTAATGTAAGGTTATATACCCGTACTTCGTGTCCCTGCACTTGCTGTGCATGGTATCTTTGTTGTTACACCGTTTGCACCTAAATAGAATACTCTTGTACAAGCCAGTAAGTTACAGACCGTGTGGTTCATTTTTGAAAAAATTGAAGTTCTCCTTATACTCTGAAAAAAAAACATATTTTAGAGCGAATAGTCAAATTAAAAGTATAAATTCATGTTGAGTATATCTGTATATTTGAAATTATACGCTACCAAATAATAAAACGTAACAAACGCTTTTGAAATTCTCAGTATAACCAGTTATAGTGTAGCGGTGCGTTGAACCAAATCCAATTTTAATTTCATTTCTTTTTTTTGCAAATTGCCACCTAGATTTTTACTTTTGTTGTGAATTCTAGCTTTTACTGTTATATTTTATACCACAGGTGAGTGTAGCGTACCAGGGACCCATACAGTGATTTTTAGTTCAAAATAGCCTAGTTACTATATATCAACATTCACTGTTTGGGTCCCTGGTACGCTACACTCACCTGTGTTTTATATTTGAATATACCATTTTGGAGAAATCATTTTTGTCACCTTAATCTGTGAGCAAGCAGCTTAAATTAAAAGTTTTACTTTTTTGAAGGAGTCAGACCACCTCTGCAGGATGGTACATTGTCCTTCCGGTCAACTTCGTGATAAAAACGGGGAGTGCGTCTTCGTGATAAAAAAGTGGCATTTGAGAAACTGTGCAGTCTACTTAAAACTTAGAGCAGACAAGCCATTTTCAGTTGACGATACGTTTGTGTTCTCTATCAGCGCAATGGGGCGAGATGTCTCGCCGCTTGTACATAGATGGCCGAATAACTGGTCCTTTGGTAGTGTATCCTACGAAGTAAGAAAAGGAAACGAAGGTATGACAACGGAGTTGTACATTGAAATGATAAATGACGCACCTCCAAGTGATCCAAAGCTGCTATTGACAAATATCCTGAAAGTATTGACATTGCCATGGGATTTGAACTTACAGAACAACACCTCGATACCTTTGTCGGCTGATCTGTCACATATACCTGAGAACTTTCACGTTGGCTCTTTAGGCAGTACTAGAGCTAGTTTTCAAGATGAACTGAATACCCCTTTTCCTTCGTATGTTTACATATACACAATGACACCTTTAGACAGAGGGGATCCCTTTCAAGTTACGAGTCTTTGTTTTTGCGATCAAATAGAGCTACACTCACACGAATATGAACTGCATGCAGACAATTTTGAATCACTACTGGTTAACAAGTTTACAAATGGAACATTCCTACCTGGAGAATTCACAACTATTTTCCCGGAAAGAAAGATCTCAACAGACGTCCCTGCAAGAGTCTGTTTACGTAATTCCGGATTTATCCAAACAAATGAGAATAGTTCAGCAAATTTAAGTATTAGCAAATCTCTTGCTTGCACTTGTTTTGTCATTATGTTAATGCATTTCATTTCATGATTCTTTCTTAAATATTCTAATTTCAGACAGTTTGAAGAACCGTGTTTTTTCGCCAAAATCTGAGAGCGCGCATCTTTGACTGTTTACGCTAAAATGAGGCATTTCCGATATATGTTGTTAATTAAAATTGCATTTATTTATCTTTTTACATTCATTGAACATTTTGTTTATGTTTGGGGAATATAGGGAGTGCCCCTTTAAGAAGATGTTGTCCACTACTGTAACAGAGATAGGTTTTGCAGCAAAGGTTGGGCTTAACATGACTTTTGTGGTCAGAATAATCGAGTAAATTGCTGTGTACAGTAAACTCCGGATATAACGACACCGGATATAACGAAAATCAAATCCGGATATAACGTACAAATTTTCTCTGTTCGCGTTTTTTCCTTCGTTTATTTTATAAGAACATTTTACACGAATATAATTAGCTCCGGATATAAGGAACAAATTTAAATGGTCCCAAGGAGTTCGTTATAAACGGAGTTTACTGTAGTACAGTTTATCTCAATATTCTATTAAACATATAAACCACCATATATTTAGACCAATATATCAGTACATATCAGATGATCAGACCATTTCGAAAATAAGACCACTTTACGCCTGTACTGACAGAGGTCAAAGTTCAGAAAAAGTATTGTATGTAACAATGTCTAGGAATAACTGCGTAAACAATTTGTAAGATATCTTAATATTAGTTTAATTTTCATAGTATCTTCACAAGAAATATTCACAATAATAAGATGCAAAGAAAAAAAGAACGTTCATTTTGTGATTTTTCTAAATTTAAATCAGTTGTCTTGGTATCATCGTCGTCCAATTATGTCAGGAGAAGTTTGCGTTCCTCTGAAAACAACAACAAAGACAGTTATGTCAATGAATCAATTAGCGAATTGATTGATTAAATAATTTATGAACAGTGTGTAAAATTAACTTAAACTCTTATATTTGATCTTAAATCGAGTTATTCCAGGAACAAATTCATTAACTATACGTTTCTATGCCTCCCCCCATTTATTTACCTAAAGACACCAACTATCATACAAATTTTTATTTGGGACTGGAATTTTTGTACCACGGTTTTACTTTTTATATTTGACCAACTTTATGGCCCTTGAGTTAGTCATATCACAAATTTGTGGCACGCACTGCTCCTTTTCTAATGAAACTAGTGTCACTAATCTTCATACAAGTGTTCAGTGGGACGAGAAGTTGTGCATCTGGGTTTTACTTTTTATGTTGGACCTTCTTACATAAGAGTTATGGCCCTTGACTTAGATAAAATTAAGCCGAACATCTTTTGGCATGTACTGCTCTTTTACTGATTGACCTAGAGTCATCAAACTCAATTCACATGTTTACTTGGATGAGAAGGTGTGCATCTGGATTGGACCAAAATACGTTCAATTTTCTTTGATAAACTGGGTTAGCCTCTTTGGGGCCTTTAAATCATTGGCAAGAAACGTCGACTTGTGAACATTTACGGGGGTTATTCCTTTTTTTTTATAAAATAAAAGTGGTTACATGTACCCAACCATCAAAAACAATGCATACAACCCCAGGTCAAAAGCGGCCCCTTCCCGGGGTTCACTTATTCTATATTGAGAATAGGAAATCTCTCAGACCAAAAGGCGCATACATTAGAATGTTGGCACGTGGTAATGTACCAATATTGTTAAAATCATACACGTTGGGTCCAAGATGGCTCCGGTTCCGGGATCACTTGACCTACTGACCTTATTCTTTTTCACTTTATTCATTTGAACACATCAGTTCAGTTCGATAAAAGTTATGGAAGTCTGCTCGTGTTTTCTGACAAACGTGGAATTGGGACATCCATGTTCTTTCGACACAATTCCTGTTTTAATTAAAATGTTGTACTTGTTTTTGTGTTGCATAACTAATGAAGCTGTGTCAGTGTCTCATTATTGGCACAAAAAACGCACGTGGCCTCTATGGGGGCTGATTTGCGCAATGTCGCGTTTTTCCTTGGCGGGTGGCAAGGCTTAAGTTCGCCGCAACGGGTAATGAGCCAAACCGAAAACTTGACAGACTTTTCGTCGTGTTGATGGTTAAACACCACCCGTCGAGGTGTAAACGCGACAAGTCAGTAAATTGTCGCATTTCGCGCCGCCACGTGAGAACGCAACATGGCAGAAATCCGCCACCTTGGCATCGGTACGAAATTAAAAAATCGTGAATTAGTTTAGGTGAAATTAGATATTTCGCAGGTCATGACTACATTATGTACGAATTTTGCCACCGGTCAATGGTTATTAGCCAATTTTCTCACTTTTTACCTGATCTCGCAAATAGGATGGTGTTTTGCCGCACACGGTGCGTCATGCCATCCATTGAATACGTCATTCCTGCTCGCAATTACTGCACAGTCTTCGTCACCCTCGCTTCCTGGTTGCCCTGGAAACCTAAAATAACAAACACCCCTTGTTATTAGTTGTTTGTACTTATTTTCATTTCTGAACGCCAATTCAAAACCATGTCAAAGAAATAGATAAAGAGTTGAAAAGCCACTTCTATTGTTAACTTGTTATCTGATTGAATAATCACATGAGTCTATAAAAATTAGATGTGGCAGAAAATTATATTTACGATTTTTATGTTTTGTACAGTTTATTAGGGTCACATTTACGTTGCAACTCACTATACTGTAAAGAACAAAACATGTAGTTGTGTAACTGTTAAATATAAATTTTATGTTTTATGAATAAACCTTGACTAGCAATTTAAATTATTTTTTCAAATCACGTTGAAAGCTGTTCACCCTCAGATTTTCGTGCAGAAAAGAAAGGTTATTCGAACTTTCTGAAATTAACATATTTAAAAATGAATCATCAACTTAAAAGGTTCCATGATAAATTGATGTAAAGTATTTCTGTTGTTTTTTTTTTAAAGTAAATTTCAGTATAAACGTACAGTACAGCGGTGCCATCAAAACAAGCTCAACAGCATTGTCAACTGCTATGTAGATTTTTACTTGTCAGGAGTTTTGGATTGGTGATCACCTTTGTACCACACCCTTTCATTTCCATACTCAACTACATTTCTACTTCAAAAACCAGGTCAGATAAATAATTAGAGTTGAAAGGCCACTTGTATTGTTGACTTGTTCTATGTATCTGATTGAATTATCACGCGAGTCTGTGAAAAGCTTCCTACCAGCCTGTATAGCCGAGATGTTCATCACCTTTGTACCACACCCAAACACCTTCGATCATCTCATCATTGGCACCAATCCAAAACTCCTGACCTGGGTGCTGACCAGCTGCAATTACGTTAAAAAGCAAAATGATTCAGCTCTAAGAAAATAATTAAGTAAGGTGTACCATTTACATTATAAAACAAAACCATTTAAAGTGACACTCTCCCTAAAACTGGTGTTAAATTAAATAACTTCACAATCATATCGAGTATAATAGTTTATTATTTTTTACAGACGATCTCTACATTTCTATGTTGATTATTATTGCACAGTCATTCTACATTCATTGAATATATTTATGTTTGTAGAATATAATCTGCAGGGTGACCTGAACATACAAGTAAGCTCCGGATATAACGACTTTGGATATAACGAAAATTCGGATATACCAAATACATTTTCTGTGCCCGATGTTTTTATCTTTCTTTATATCATATTAAAACTCCGGATATAGGGAACAAATTTAAGTGGTCCCAAGGAGTTCGTTATAAACGGAATTTTTTGTACAATGTACCATGAAAGTACCTGTCCTATACATTCTTTCCAATAAACTTCTTATGAAAAGGTCTTCATCTTTTGAATCGATCTTTACCAGTTCCGCGCCATGCTGTTGGCAGTGGTGCTGGAAATATTTGAAACTATCCTGTACTCATTTAACGTTTTGTTATTCTCCAAATTCATATGTACATAGTTTTAACTTATTTGCCGCACACTAATAGTAACAAATAGTTTCTAGCTTTTGCAATCTCGACTTACTTCTTCCAGAGAATTTTTGAAGAAACGACCTAGCTAGGTCACAGTCAAATTCTGCAATGTTAACAAAGTTATATTAGGGGGAATTTATCCCCACCTCTCCCCTGACATACTATCTGATTAAAATCGTCGCCTCAAAAACGCTACACTATCGGGATCTGAGGAAGACCGATAGAAGGCGACGCTCAGACGACATTTCCGCAAGCCAATAAAGAGTTTTGAAAGCGAAAGTAAAGTTAATTAGCTATTTAAGATACTAGTAGTATCCCGAAAAAAGAAGTTATGTTTTGACGGGACCCCAAAGTGCGTATCACGCTTTCTTTGTTTCTACAATGTCTCAGTGTATTGTACACGCGATGGATAAGAAACTTCATTTAATATCATCTCCAGGACGATACTATTGATTCAAGTTTGCAGTGTGAACTTGGATGACTTTCGCCAAGAAAACTGAAAGATTAGCCTAGCTGATATGTATATATCTATATTTGAAATCCGGATATTAAAGAAGAAGATATTAAAAGGGACAATGGATGGACGATTGAAGCCGGACAACCAACCCATACTGATAGCTCGTCCAGATTTTGACTCAGATGAGCTAGAATATAAGAGCTATGGAAGCCTTGGAGGGCCACTTTTGAGTTTCGACTTACGGGTGTTTTTGACTTTTAAGTTATGACTTTCAACTTTTGACTTTTGACTTATGACTGCTACTTTCAGACACTTTAAGAGGAATGGTACTGCATAAAAAGCATAATGATCTGCTGTGACAATATAAACTGGGATTCGAACCTGTATTAAGGTTTTAAAATGATGTTTGTGCGTAGCACTGTAAACTTGTTTGCTGTAAATAAATGAACTAAGTTACTTTTGTCTTTGTCATTTATTTTAGTATCAATGAGCCGTGACGGCGCGTCAGGAGGCGACCTTTGGAGCCTCCGCAGTGAGCGGCGACGCAACTCTCGGCTCCGGAGGCCTTGTGGGTGTCCTCTTTCTTTAATAATAATAATAATAATAATAATATAATAATAATAATAATAATCTCTCTTTATTTAAAGAAGCTAGCTCATTAAGCATAATGTACATAAAGTAACATATTTCTTATCTACCATGAGACCTTCTTTTAACAATGATTATATACAATTGAGAATTTTCTTTAGGGGGGTTGGGGGACTTGCCCCCAGGCGTCAGCCAACTATGAAGGAACTGTAAAAAAATTGAATTTTTTTGTTGCTATGGTAACATTTTTAAAAATTACTTTTAGTTTTTATGTATCTATATGCTTATATCACAACGTTACCGAAGGAAATTAAAGTGCGTCATATATAAGTATATTGTTATATTGTTGGGTCCTCAGTAGAGGTTCCTAGTATTACCGAACCGCCGCTGGGGTCCTATGAACCGTGTATAGGGTTAGGGTTAGGGTTAGGGTTAGGGTAAGGATTAGGGTTTCTTTTTTCATAAGTGATAAGTAATAAGTCAAAAGTCAAAAGTAATAACTAAAGTCATAAATCATAAGTAATAAGTCAAAAGTCAAAAGTCAAAACAAAAAGCGTGTTAAAACACGTTTTATTTTGTTACTATTGACACAAATGATGTAACTTTTATATATATATATAATTGATTTTATTAAAATCTTTTAAATAGAAATTGTATTTATTGAGTGTTGACGTGTTTATATTGTTTTAATAAAAACGCCAAAGAGGCAATACAGTAGTTCTAGTCATAAGTCAAAAGTACGGCGTACAAAAGTCATAAGTCAAAAGTAAAAAAACACCCGCAAGTCGAAACTCAAAAGTGGCCCTCCAAGGCTTCCATAAAGAGCCACTTAGTAACATGCTATTTACGTACAATTGCTTCAGTCCAATCAACGCTGATATTGTCGCTTATGTAATAACATGAGCCGCGAAATGAGATCCAGGCATCCGGACAACTTGTGGTGGGGCACTCACATTCCTGACCGTGAACAGTTACCATCAGCAAGAAAATATCTGAAAAGGTATCAGCTTACATACAATTCCTCTCTAAAAGCTTTGATATATCCACAGATGTTTGGGGTCTGGACCTCACCCCCTTAGGCCTGACCCTCGCCCATGCTCACTGCAGTATCTTTAAATAAATCCTACAAATGCGTGTAAGCTAACCAATTACAGATGCAATTCCTTATTCTACTTACTTACTGATCACATGTTTATGGTGACAATGTATATAAATACAAGATTTGAAACAACTCGATTTCCTCTATCACATCTCAGGTATACTGTTTATGTCATTTCTAAAAATAGTACCGACACGATATAACTATAGGCACCCGGCTATGCTCTCTATCGATCGTGTAAAAATGGAACCAGTCGTTTTATTGTGCGACACAAAAATATAAATCTGTTTTCAAATTTACCGCTATAGTACTCACACAAGACAAAATCCGCGCTGTAAACGTACTGGTACCCCGCACACGCTATTTCAAATACTGCGATGCGAGAAACCTATTTTTATAACTTCATGTATATACTAAATGTCGTTTGTGCAGAAGTGACAAAAGTGTTATTCCTCGAAATTCTCTTAATTCCACCGTATTCGATGTAGTTTTGAGTGAGATTTTATTCAGAAAATTGTTTTGCATTGGAAAAACCGGTAAGTTATTCCTTACTTACACACATTTCTTAAATATGCGATTGGAGTTTTCAGTTGTTTCAAATCTTGTATTTATATACGTTCCGTACAACATGGGACAAGTATAGATTGGGTGGCGAGTCCATACCCCATATCTGTACAAAACACAAATTATTCATGTTCATATACTGACTAGGATTTCTTAATTATTTGTGCTTAAAAGCGATAAGCAGTCTATTTGGCGATTGTCTTCAATAGTCGCCACATAGGAAACCTTAGTGAGAAATTCTCCAAACACGAAATAACAAGTTGTCTGCTTTAAAAGCATCCAAAGGCTTATGTCACATGGGTAGCATGCAAACATACCGAGAGAAATATGAGCTTGCATGCAGCTGATTTTCTACTTGAGAACAGTTGATGCTGAGAGAACAATCCATTCTTATATGAGTGAAGAGTAAAGTTGAACATACAGTAACTGAAACATTAACCTTACGCCACTAGTACAGACAAAGTGACAAACAGACGGACAGAGAGTTGGTCACAATAGCATGGAGTTTGGGCCCTTTGCTGAAGCCGAACATATTATGCACATAGTAGGATATACAGTTTGACACTGTTAGAATTGTAGATCTTAATCCAGCTGCAAGCAGTCGCTTATAATTGATTGCAGAGTTTCAAGAAATATATATAGAAGCTTTGATTCATATAGTTAAGCGCTCAAGAGATTTTGATAAATGACTGTGTATGAAAGCAACTTACCACTATACCAGGTGTTGCTCTCGCATATAAAAAGTAGGTCTACATTTACCGTAACATTAAGTAGAAATGATAATTGTTCTTTTTAAATCTAAAGAGGTCCTATGAAACGGTTTTGGAATAACATCTTCGCCAGAAGACGAGATAACTTCAAAAGAATAAATTGAATATTCACCAGAGGAGAAATCATCCAATCATACTAATTTATTTCATTCACAGCGCTTCCGTTCGTAACATTTGATTGGTGCAAAAAGTAGGTCAAAACCCAACTCATACAAATACGCCTAAACATTTAATTATCAAATGATCTTAGTTGAAATTGAAAACAGATCTACGGTCAGAGACTAAACAAATGAAAAAACATGGTAAGAAATGTGTGCTTTGTATCTTACAATATATAAGATGCTAATGCATTAAAAAGTCATACGATTTTAATAGTTAATCTACACTTACATGTCATTAAATCCACCATTTTCCAATTCTGTTGTAGGTCGCTAGGACAATTTGTTCATTGATAAGAGAATAAGTCAGAGTTCATAAAGCATGACATAGCTACTATTATTTGATTCATCTATGTCAATTTTGTATATTAATAAGTCAAAGTCCTGTTATACGGTTAAACACACTGGAGAAAAAGACAGAGCTTCGAGTACAAGACATATTTACAGGATGTCTCATTTTAGCACACATAACCAAGATAGAGCCCTTTGACATTATTTGACGTGACGCAATCTTAAGGGAGTGCCTTTTGATGTCTTATTGCTTTGATACAAAACAAGATA
The DNA here is from genome assembly GCA_022818135.1 of Saxidomus purpurata. Classification (NCBI taxonomy): domain Eukaryota; kingdom Metazoa; phylum Mollusca; class Bivalvia; order Venerida; family Veneridae; genus Saxidomus; species Saxidomus purpurata. Next base: position 29,145,815 of record JAFMSR010000017.1, read on the forward strand.
TTAGTAACAAGCTTAACACTTTCTTCTTTTGCGTCAGTATTAAGATAGTTTCGACTTTTACAAAACAATTAACAGTGCCTTTTGGGTATATCATCAAATAACTCAAATCCTGTTTCTAATACATGTACTATTTTTGAAAACCGTTACAAACAGAAGAGGGCCAAAACGTCTCTATATCGCTCACCTTAAACATACTTATGACCATATGTTACCAAACTTCAACCCTAAACTATATACCATAAATACAAATGTTTGACATTGACAAAACAAACCATGTGACCAATTTACATGATGATTGGCTATAACATGTGACTTTTAGTGTTCCAACAAGGTTTGCCTCAGAATTGACCCGGTGACGTAGTTTTTAATCTAAGGTGATCCACACAAACATTCTGACCACCATTTTAATGATTGGGTTTTAAATGTAACCTGTATGGCATTCGAAAGCTTTTTTATCCGGGTGACCTAGTTTTGTTTACCTCAAATGGCCAATTTTCAGACTCAACCTAAATTTTATTAAGACAATCATACTGACCAAGTTTCATTAAGATCCAATGAAAAATGCAATCTATATTGCGTACACAAAGTTTTCCTATGATTTGACCCCGTGACCTATTTTTAGCCCAGATAATCCATATTCGAACTTGATCTATATGTTATCAAGGCTGTCATTCTGTTTCAATAAGCTCCTATGAAAAATGCAACCTTAATTGCACACATAATGGTATTTTATGATTTTCTATTTGACTGGCTGACCTAGCTTTGCCCCAGATGACCTAAACTCTAACTCGACCTAGATTTCATCAAGAAAATCATTCCGACTAAGTTTCGTGATGATCTAGTGAAAAATGCAGCCTCTATAGCATACACAAGGTTAAGTGTGGACAGACGACAGCCAGACATACACTGTCACTTGTTCGTATGGGAAGTCACTGGTTGCTTAGGAAGTCACTGGTTGCTAGGGGACCTCACTGGTTGCTAGGACATTAAGTTGTTGGTAAGGAAGTCAATAGTTCACAGAGGAAGTCACTTCTTGCCAAGTAAGTCACTGGTTGCTATTGGAAGTCATTGTTTGTTGAGGAAGTCACTGGCTGATGGGGAAGTTAAAGGTTGCTAATGAAGTTGTTGCTGACAAATCCAAGTTTGTGGTTTCTATGAAAGTCGATGGTTACTAAGGAAGTTAGAGGTTGCTAGGTTAGTCGATGTTTGCTATAGGAACTCATTGAAATCTAGGGTTTTCCTATAATTCTATATACAGACGAGGGTTAATTTTGATCTCGGGGGCATGATTTGTACAAACTTGGTTGTGGTCCACTAGACAATCCTACATACCAAATATCTAAGCTCTTAGCCATTGGTTTTGGAGTAGATTTTTAAAGTTTTTCCGTTATCAGCCAATGTAACACAAGTGAACCCCCGGGCGAGGTCATGCAAGATTTGAACAAACATTGCAGAGGGCCACTAGACAATGCTACGTACTAAATATCCAAGCTCTATGCCTTGTGGTTTTGCAGAAGTAGATTTTAAAACTTGTCCGGGGGTCATGATTTGAACAAACTTGGTAGAGATCAAGTAGACAGTGACATATGCCAAATATCTAAGCTCTGGGCCTTACGATTTTTGAGACGATTTTTAAAGTTTTTCCTATTTGATGCCACAGCAACAAGAGTCGAGTACAAAATATAATTGTTTGACCATTTTTGGTAGAGGACCACCAAAGGAACATAACTGCCAAGTTTCATCAACTTTCTTATCAGACATCATGAGATCACAGAGCACAGAGCAAAATATACAGTTGGATCTATCAAGGGAAACGAAGATGCCGATATAGCTGCAACATAATCATTCAAACTGAATATTTCACCACTAAAATTGCGCATATAGACTTTAAAGGGACATACCCAATAACTGATGCCAAACTAAATAACCTCAAAAACATAAATAATATAATGTTTGGAAGTTGATTATAACTAACGTAAAAGTTTCAGCCATGCATTCCCAGTCATTATCGATAAAATTAGCGGTTTAAAATATACTGCAGTGCCGTAAACAATTTAGTAATCTATGTACTGTAGAGTTGGTGTTGTTCACTTAATGGATGGATGCGATTTATTACAGAAAGCCTTTATATTGATTAATTGTGGTAAAATGAGGCATTTTTTTCGCCACAGCTTCTTTTTTGAAATGATATTTATTTATCATTTTACGTTCACTGGACACATAATCTATATTTCGAGAATAAAACCGGCTAGATGTAGGGAGTGCCCCTTTAAAACATATTTCTGCAACAAATGACAAAACAAATGGACTGTCTTTGATAAACTACAAACCTAACTAAACATATAGGTGAAACGGACGTGCTAATAGGAGGAAGTTGTGCTTTTCCTTTTACGTATAGGTAACACGATACTTACGCACTCATATCTACTAAAAGATTACATCATCCAGAATGTATCCCGTCCCAGGAAGCTACCAACAACTAGGAATATTCTCGTTGGGGGCCCCAAACAAAACAAAAAGCATATTCACATTAACAGTGGTGATGCCAACTTATTAGACATAACAATCACAATGTCAACTCTATCAAATCAGTATTTGAGAGAACATACAACCTTTAAATGTAGCTTACCAAAACGTACATGTCAGTAATATATAACAATAGAGTGTTGCCTTGCCGTAAAACCACACTCACTTACAAAATCATTAAAGCGCACCAAACAGCTGTTAGAGAAAGAATTTTGTATGACACATTTAACATACTTAGCAAAAGTTCATGTAGTTTTGTCAGTCTTTTGATATTGTCATAAACCATGATCCAAAACTATTAACTTAAAGCTGCTCGGTCACAGTCTCTTGTGAAAAATTAATATTTCCCATAAATGATATATTAAAACATAATATATATAAAATGGTGAATATAATGGGTAAATCAACAACACAAGTAAAAATCTACATAGCAATTTGAGAAAATCTGTTGAAACTGTTGATGAACTTGGACCACACAGCTACACTGCATGTTTATATTGGAATTTTAAAAGATAGATATCTTTTATTACCTCCTTATAGGGAGAGCACAAAAATACTTTACAGAAATAAAAACTGGAATCTTTGAACTTGATAGTTCGTTCTAAAATGTTTTATTTCAGACATCTTAGAGCGAACAGTTTTAAACTACTGAAAATGTACATGCCATCATTGTGTCAATTTAGGTTTAGTAAAGATACTTGAAAACATACTATTATTTATACCTTTGAAGTCATTTAATTCATTGACACCAGTTTTGGGATGCCTCTTTCAAGCTGCTTGTTCTCAGATTTTGAGCGCTTTTGAAATTCCAATGTAAATATATAGTGTAGCGGTGCCGTAAAAAAGCATTTTTAATTATGTTTTGCAAATTCCTACCTAAATATTTACTTCTATTGTTGATTCTAGACTTTAGTTATAAGTATGTCATTTTTTTTTTCAACGGTAATCGAGAGCAAGCACCTTTAATGGAATTAAAAGATCATACAAAAATAAGACGAAGTATCAACCAAAACTTGATTTCTAAATATAGAAACATCTACGCAGATAAGATAATGACAACAATTCAGAACGTGCACAAGTTTCAATTTTATTATAGACAATTGGCCACGTTAATAGTTACAAAGCCCCACCATGAGACAACTGATTGTAGCTTTGGCTTTCGTCGCCACGGTGTACCTAGGTAAGGGCTTTCTTATTTTAGTGCTTAAAGAAATTGAGCTTATAAGCTCATGAAATATTTTAATTATGTTATTGTCGCATTTTTATTCTATCATTATTAATTAGTATTAGTAGTAGTTGAAGTAACATTAGTATTGAAGTTTTGTTATCATTATGAATTTTATTAGTAGTATTATTAAAGTCCCGGGATCACTTTGAATAAACTGGTATAATAAAATCAAATTTACTCATAGGATAGTGATAGAACCATGTTCTGTTTATTCTAAAACATTTGCGCTTACGATTTTAATTTCTTTCTTACACAAGTCGTTTCTCCACGAAAAATATATGCCAGAAAGTATTTCGTATTTCTTGAAATATCATCGAAAATAATACTGCACTTTATTTCTAACATGTACCTATCAATTTCAAAAACTTTTCTGGACAGTGGTTCTACAGTTTGGCAATATTGTACTTTACCCGAAAGGGAAAGATACGTATGTGTCTATACAATGTACATCAGAACCAGAATCAGAATCACTTTACAAGATAAGGTATGGAGACAAGTTTGCCTCTGCTAAAGGTAGACTTTGTGCAATTAGTGAAATACCTTTCTTTTAGCTTAATTAATTTGACGTTTCAGTGTGTCTGATATTTCATAACTGTCACAAAGCGGACAACTCTAAAATGTCAACCCGTAAAATCGGTTTACCTTCAAAGTGGAAATAGTAAGACTAACTTTCTCCATACGGTAAATACAGTTCATTTAGCATAAAGTACCAGTGATGCAGCAAAAAAGTCCAATATAACTATAAATTGGGTAATTTTCGCGACTATTTAATTTTCACTATTTTGCGAATTTCCCGTTTCGCTTTTCGTAAATGTAAAATTGGCGAACAAGGGCAATTTCACATACACACCGAAATATTTTTGACCCAAATCTATGGTTGAAACTGTGGAAGTTGGAAAAATGTCAATTTAACATATGCATTAAAAATAATGTATAATTAAAAAAAACTGTTTATCCGGGTATTCTATGGAATCTAGTATTCGGTTCTAAGCTGTCTCTTTCAACATATGTTCTTTATAACCCTTTGAAGCTTTGTCAATGTGAATCGTCTTTCCTGCACTTCCTAAATAATCGGTTCGGTTTTAGTGTACATTAAGGAAATAGATTTCACTTTTGAGTGATATACCGGTTAGTATATCACTGTGTGGAGTGTAAATGCGTAGTAATCTAATCACGAAGGCCGAAGGTCTGAGTGATTCATCCCGAAGCATCTACACGACACACAGTGATATAATAACCGGTATATCACTCAAAAATAAAATCTATTTCCATTCTAACACGTTAATTTAAACAAAAAAATGTTCGATGGGGTACTATTTGCTGCGCTTTCATGAAGTCGCTATCTTGAAACTTTTAGTTTTCCGTGCATTCCTTGCATTTCGTGAAAATTGGGCTGTTCTTTTTTACTCTATTCGTCTTATTTTTGTTGTTTCTGATATTGCTGGCGATAACGGAAGTGCAGAAAATTTTACTACGATTTGTTTTACATCACGTGAATTCATTCACAACAATACCAATCCAAGCGTATTAGCACATGCACACACGGCGTAGATGTTGTGTGAAAATTACATGGGAGGGAATTTCAGCAGTCAAAAATAGTTCCGGACGCCTAGCGTGATATACTCAATAGTTTTATCACGTTCAAATCTTTCTTTGTGTATATAGGAGAAATTTCCAATAGTTTTAGAATGTATATTTGAAACACTCACAAATCGCGAAATTTTCGAGTATTGCGTAAATTATCTGGATAATGTATGGACAAATGTTTTCTGTATTGCATACATGATTTACGTACTTGTTTAATAACCTTTTGTATTATATCTTAACATCACTGTCATATTACTAGTATCGTAAATGAACTGTCACACTTTCCTAATGCGTGGTTACTGATAACAAGCGAACACATATTTTGTTGCGTGGTTTACCGAGTACAAAGACTACATTTCAATCAAAAAGTGTTTTTTGTTATTTTTATGGTTTATTGAAAAAATTATGTAATATCGTGTCATTTGCAAATAATACTTGAACAACGCGAATGTCACGCTGCGCGCGAGTGTCACACTGCGGGCAAAAATCATATGGTTTTACACAGATTGTCACACTTTGTTAAAGTGGCACTCCCTACATCTAGTAGCTTATATTCTTCAAACAGAAATAATGTGTTCAACGAATGTAAAATGGTAAATGAATACAATCTTAAAGAACAACTTATATAACAACCTTTTATAAAAAAAAATCGCTATCCGCCGATTAATTATACAACAACTTTACAACTTCTTCTCTGAAACCACAGGGCCTAGAGCTTAGATATTTAGCATGTAACATTGACTATTAGACCTCTTCAAAGATTGTTCAAATCATGATCCCCGGGTCAAGACTGACTCTGCCAGGGGTGAAACTTGATTTTATATTATGCTAAAAAAGTGAAACTTAAAAATCTTCTTCCCTAAACCACAAGGCTTAGTCCTAATTCTTGGATATTGATTTGACACAAAGCATCTACCATGATCTTTAAATCATGATTCCGGGTCAAAATTTATCCCGCCCTGGTTATCACTTGACTTTACATATGCTTGTAGAGGGAAACGTGTCATATATAGCTTAGATATTTGGCATGTAGCATTGCCTAGTGGACCTATACTAAGGTTTTTCAAATCATGACCCGGTCAAAATTGACTCTGCTCGGGGATCACTTGATTTAACATAGGCTAATTCAGGGAAAACTTTATTTGATTACCTTGTATTATAGCCAATGGTAGCCAGGTGAACGATACAGGGCCATCTTGTCCTTGAATAAAATGCTTTGACGGAATATTGGATGTTGATTAATTTCAACTGAATAATAACTTGACTAATACCCGTTTAAAACACATGTCACTGTAAGTCCCGAGTCCTGTGTTGTGAGTGAACCAACATCAGTGGTCCGTGCGTTCTGTTGTACGTGCACAATTTAGAAGACTGTGTGCATAACGGAGCATCTTTTTAATTTGAATAGCCTGAACTGACTTGATATGTATCTACATAACAAAGTCTTCTTTTTTAAGCAACCGTCGCGTTGCTGACCCTTCCATGTATAAGTAGCCCAACTAATTGTGCGCCAGGGCTTTTTGCTAGCCGTAAAGACAGACATCTATGTAATATCAGTTTGTAAAATTGGTCGGTCTTGCAGTCGAAATATTGAGGCTAGTGTATAAGATGCTATGCAGACGGTACACTGTTTGTAGTTATACTTTTCAATTGAATTATGTTACATTGTACAAGTATTGTACAAGTATATCTTAATATTCTATATTAGCCTGGTTGAGATATGTAAACTGTAAAAAACTGAATATAGGTAAACCAGCTTGGAAAAGGTGTTACCGTGTAAGTACACCGTGTGCGAGTAGAGAACACCGAAAGCAATTTACTCCAAAATCAGGAAAGATACTCCGATCTGGCGTTTTGTAAACCGTACAAGTGTAATTGGTCAGATACACCGACTGGGATATAGACACGGAAGTGAACTTTGCCCTAAAATTGGTATCGTAAACAAGTCAACTGACCAAGGACTTGCATGTGCCTTAATTCTATGCCGCATTCCATGCACATGGTTTGGTCTCAAATTTAGCGTGACTAAGACGGACACATCCGTGTATCATATATGAACACTTTGCTATTTTGGAAATTATAACGAAAAGTCTTTTCGTGACGTTTAGTTATGAAACCCGTCAGAATGTTATAAAGAGTTCAGATAAGTAGTTCTTTGAAAATTTAGTTACGTAACCACTGACTAAATCTTCTTAAATATGGTCTTACACAAACCATCTGTTTACATTCTCGAGAAAGTGATGGGATGATAGGACCAATGAGTCAAGACTTTGCCGTCATGAATCGATGAAAGGGTTTATATGTATGAAAGTGTACGCTTTCACTAACGGTTACGTTTGTCTTAGTAACACCATGAACGGTGTCCGATTCCCGATAGCAGGGGTATTGTTTCCATAAAAACAATAGGGTCTTTACACCAAAATGGGTGGCAACCCAGCTGCCACCCATTTCGGTGTAAAGTTTCCTTTCTGTTTTTACAGTGTATCAATGTACCGAGTACCTTCGAAGTACTAGATTGTTTGCCTTTACTTCCAGCATCGGTTGTTCCAGTGTTCTGTGTGAGCTGTACAACGAATAATGAGTGTACTGCATCCACGAGTTGTACAGGATCGAGCAGCCCTATCTGTCAGCACCCTGACGGCGCCGGCATCGTAACGGGCGGAGGATTATGCACTTGCAAGGACAGTTGTACGACATTTATGCTTTATATTTAGAAAACATCGTTCACAAAAGTTACTTACCTATATAATTTGTTTTCCTCACAGCTTTAAAGCTGCTCACTCTCAAATTTTGGTAAATATAAAGTTCTTCAAATTGTATGAAAATAACTTATTTTAGAACACAAAGTCATATGAATAAGTTCCAGTATAAATTCCTGTCACGTTTATCTGTAGATTTAAAATAAAACGCTACCAAATAATGAAAATTCCAATGCAAACATATAGTGTAGCCGTGCTGTAATACCAGCATTTTCAATCGATTTTTGTAAAACACTACCTAGATTTTTTACTTCTGTTGTTGATTCTAGCCTTTAGTTTTATATTCATGTATTAGTATAAGTCTTTTTATTTTCAAAGGTAACTGAGAGCGAGCAGCTTTCAAGCTGATCGCTCTTTCGTTGAAAAAAAACAAGGTTTTCGAACTGTCAGAAATTTACATATGTTAGAACGAATCATCGAATAAAAAGGTTTCAGTATCATTTATTTTAAACTATTTTTGTCTTTTTGAGATGTGCTACGTTGCAAAAGTTCCAAATTCCGAAATAAAATGTTAGGTTCCGACATGAAGGTAGTCATGTTTCTGATTGGAATAAATTAATTAATTAATAATTAATTTGGCGTTTCGGTGTGACCCCTTTCACAGATATGATATTTTATAACTGTCATACCTCTAGATGGCGGACAACTGTAAAATGTCAACCTGTAAAATTGGTTTGCCTTCGGAGTGGCACTAGTGAGACTAGTAGTCATGCTGAAGTTTTGCCAGTCTTTCCCGTGGTTTATAGGTCGGTCTGGACTACAACTCAGTATCTCATAAGCACCATGGTAAATACGTGCTTCTCCGAAATTTTCCGTAATTTTACCAAAATTGACTGGAATGTGTACGTTAGGTAATAATTCTTACAAATATTTTATTATTGATGCTTTTGAAGTCATTTAATTTTACACCAATTTTAGGGAGTGCTTCTTAAATATGAATGCGTATTAATTTTACTGCGTTTGTTTCAGCCTGCATATTAAAAGAAGAATGCTACGGTAACAGCGCCAATCTAAATTGTACTGACGATTCACGACATTGTTTCGACGGCAGCTGCATATGTGATAGATTCCCAATTGGCAGAAAATAGGGTCGTGTATTGATTGAGTAAAGCAAGTTGCATGTTACAAGTCAAAGCAAATACACGACACTAGAAAGTGGCTTGTCTCGTCTTTTCTTTTTTACCACTTTTATGCCTCGAAAATGTGTTGGCAGCCACCGTTGGGCCAAGAACACAATCTAAAAGAGCATCAAAGGGGAGCGGTGGTGTAAAGGTTAAGGTGTCGGCCGCTCATCCCGGAGGTCGCGGGTTCGAACCCCACTGGGGTCACGGCCGTACTTCCTCATATTGCACCAGTACTGGTTCTTCCAGGAAGCGGACTCGAGATTGACTAGATAAGCTACAAGCTTTCTTCACAATCGAGCTAAAATAAATTAGTATTAACTAAAAAGAGCATTCGAAGAAAATGGCATTTCTGGTGATCTCTACATGAACACATGCCATTAAGAGACACGCACTAGAACTGGTGGTGTCAATTTAATTAATTTCAAAAGCTTAATTATCATTAACTTATCTTAATAGTAAAATCAGCGTTTTAAAATATGTCGCACCATCAAATGTTACTAATGTAAGCGCGATGAATGGAATTTGTATTCGATCTTGATCACAATATCAATGATGTAACTGCCGATATAAAGATAGCCGCCTCCATTGATAACTTTCTTCGATCAGAATTACTACCTTGATATAATCAAGGTCAGCTTACGATATGGGCTAACTGGGGTTAAAAACTAGATCACGAGGTCAAATAATAGAAAAACCAAATGTGTATGAAAAAGATCATCTGAGGTCAAAAGCCGGGTTACATGGGGTGAAAAAACTAGGTCACACGGCCAAATCAAAGAAACATCCTGTTTAAATTCTACTTCAAGTCTACGTCATCAATAATCATGTTTTGGTCGCCATTTTGTACCATACAATTTGATAAGCATAGAGAATGACTTCAGTTTAGTGACCTTGAGAAACAAACGGAGTTTCATTGGAGCAGGACTTTGGTCTTTTTAAGCAAACACGTTTAAAATGAAATTTAAACATGATAGAAAATGTCATTTGTTTTCAGATTTTTCTCTGACCAAGCGATTTTATTTCGTCATTCCAGAGGCTGAATTTGAACGTGAATGTCAGCCTTTAGATGCAAAAAGATACGCTATCAATTGACAGTGTTTTCATATCAACAAAAAGCGACATTCCATCAGAGTTCATTGCAAATGAACTTGACTGAAATGAAATTTTATGTGCAGTGACCCGTTTTATCTAGGAAACAAGATTGCCGAAATGGCCCTATATCGCTCGTCTGGCTATCGTTGGCTATAACACAAGGTCAGCAACAGCAGAAAAAGTCAGTTATGATTTCAACATTCTTTAAAAATGTGAAGTAGGCAATGATTCATGCCAAATATCTAAGCTCTAGGCCTTGTGGTTTCAGAAATAAAGATTTTAAAAAGTTTTTCCTATAAGCCTTTGTAAAATCAAGATTCCCCCGGGCGGGTTCAATTTTGAGCCGGGGGTCAAAATTTAAACAATCTAGTAGAGGTCCACTAGGCAATGCCACCTGCTATATATCAAAGCTCTACGCCTTTTGATTACAGAGAAGAAGATTTTTTAAAGGGGCACTCCCAACATCTAGCCGATTATATTATCGAAACATAGATTATGTGTTCAATAAACGTAAAATGATAAATAAATACAATTTTAAAGAACCTATGGCGATGAATGACGCAGATCCGAGGCGGGGCCCGGCCCGTTAGGCGAGGGCACCAACAATCCCGAGGATTCTGCAGATGTATAACACGAATAAACGTGCGAAACCTATTCTAGCATAAAAACCCAGAAAAACAACTTTTAAATAGACTAGTCCTAGGTGTTTTTAAAGTATCATAGATGGAAGCAAACGAAGCCGCTCCGTGTCGTTTGGTACGGTTTAATTATGCGGTCCGGGGCCTTACAATATTTGACCTGATCCGCCATGTTGAACTTGTGCGGTTAAAATATTTAATCTACAGTTTCAAGGATTATATCCGGATAAAACAACTGAAAAGGATAAACAGTTAGTGATATGGTGATTCTACAGATAATGGCCGAAATTGCTGAAAGAGGAATGACACGGCGTCCATTATTTCATTGGCCCTGTAACGTGCATAATTAAAAACGGGTTATAACGGCACGTGAGCGCGAGAATCTCCCCGTTAACACACGTTTTTTCTCCTGTTAAAACACCGGCAAAATGGGCAAAAACAGCACATTTTATGCTAGAATGCCTCATTAACACAACCGATTTAATTACATATCTTTATGAAGTATAATAACAGAAGTTTATATACTTGTATTTATCTTTTGCTATCTGTTCAGGTGCTCAGAAACGCATGGCATTATTCATGCAAAAAGCTGGATGCATTAAGTTTGATATTTAGTGAAATATCTCATTATACCCCGAATACAAAGTGTTAGGGGGGTATACTGGATTCAGCTTGTCTGTCCGTCTGTTTGTCTGTCCGTCTGTAGACGGAATCTTGTGGACACTAGATCTCCAATACCCCTGGTCAGAATTTAATGATACTTCACACAAGTGACAAGTACAAACTAGTTGTGCATGGTCAATGTTTCGGGTCTCTAGGTTAAAAGTCACGGGCTCGGGATGGTACAATCTTGTGGACGCTAAATCTCCAAAACCCCTGGTCAGAATTTGATAATACTTCACACAAGTGATAAATATAATGCCTAGTTGTGCATGGTCTAGATTAAGGGTCTCTATGTCAAACGTCAAGGTCACAGGTGCTCGAGATGGTAAAATCTTGTGGATGTTAAATCTCCAAAACCCCTGGTCAGAATTTGATGATACTTCACATAAGTGATAAAAACAATGCCTAGTTGCGCATGGACCATGGTTCGGGTCTCTAGGTCAAAGGTCAAGATCACAGGGGCTCTAGATGGTAAAATATTGTGGACGCTAAATCTCCTAAACCCCTGGTCAGAGTTTAATGATACTTCACACAAGTGATAAGTACAATGCCTAGTGATAGTTCGAGTTTGAAATATATGTAAATAATCTTTGTTAGATAAATGAAACTGAAATCTTTTACAAAATAATCTTCGTTTAAATAAGTCGGAACAAATTTCAGCTGCTCATGTACGGTTTCGGGTGAAAAACATTAATTTCTCCAAAATGACAAACTAAACAATAACCGTTTATAGTAAATGAATCAACAACACAAGTGAAAAGCAACATACACAACTGTGAAAATCTTTTTAAAATGTCGGTGAACTTGGTTTCATGGCATTTTTGAAATATATGTTTATATAGCGTTTGCAATGCTTTATGACTTGGTAGCATATAATTTAAACAAGAGGGCCAGTATGGCCCTATATCGCTTATCTTAGTGCCAGTGCACTTACCCAAGGAAGTCACTGGTTTCTTGGGAAGTCACTGGTTGCTAAGGAAGTAACTGGTTTCAATGGGAAGTAACTGGTTGCTAAGGGAAGTCATTTGTTGCTAAGAAAGTCACAGGTTGCTTTGTTAGTATGTGGTTGCTAAAGGAGCTCATTGGAATCTAGGTTTCTCCTGTTAATCTAAATAAAGATAATGGACCCCACCGCGGGCTTAGTCAATTTCGACCCCAGGAGCATGATTTGAGCAAACTTAATAGAGGACCACTAGACAATGTTACACACCAAAGCCGTGTGGATTTGGTGAAGAAGTTTTTATAAGTTTTTCCTATACAAAGTGAACCCCGGGCAGAGTCAATTTTGACCTTTGAGGCATGATTTGAACACAATTTGAAGAGGTCTGCTAGACTCTATACACACTAAATATCTAGGCTCTAGACCTTGTATGTTAAGAAGAACTTTAAAGGTTTTTCTAGAGATGTGTATGTTAAACAAGTGACCCCTGAGACAATACTGTATACTTAATATTTGAGCTCTAGGCCTTGTGGTTTTTTGAGAAAAAGGTTTTTAAATTTTTTGCTATAGAAACCTTTGTTTAAATTAAGTGACCTCGGGCATGGTCAATCTTAACCTAGGGGTTATGATTTGAACAATTTTGGTAGAAGTCTACTAGGCAATGCTATATGTCAATTCATCTACATGTAAGTTTAAGGTCTTGTGGTTTCAGAGAAAATGTTTTAAGATTTTCCTGTTTGTTGCCATAGCAACAAGGGGTCTGCATAGCACGACAATCTTTAATAAATTTTGGTAGAACCTTCATACAAGTTTCATCAACAATGGTCCATAGGTTATAGAGGAAATGCCGTTTGAAGTAAAATTTGACGGACGGAGGGACGAACGAAGAACAATCATCCATCATAAAAGCTCGTGCACTTGATTTCAAAATTACATGGCACAAACGTGAGCACATGGAGAGGACACAGACTGTGAGATAACTCTTTTTAGCGCACTCGTCACTTCCCAGGGACAGCTCTTGTAACAATTATTTTTGTCTCAAACAAGTTGTACTGTATTTCTTTTAAGTTAACAACAATTAAGTCCTTCATGAGTGTATAAATCTACTCGGAGATGAAGCCTCAGACGAGTGGTGAAATTTTAAAATCATTTTGAAACTAATACACGTTCATGCTGGTTTTTTACAGTGATTTGTTTCATTCGGCGGGGGATATAAATTCACTGACGTTGCTTCTGTCACATTTGAGTTAGGGTTAGGAGTTCACATTTGTCAAAGGGATTTACATACTAGGTAAAATTATTTTACATTTTTCACCGTTTTCAAACTTGGTACAACTTTTCACATTTTTGGGTCCTACAGACCTTCTACAATAACACAGTAATGACAAGAGAGCCTCCTGAAGGCCTGGTGTGATTTAAAACTCAGATATAATTATATAGTAACATGGAACAAGACCTTTACTCATCATGAAGATGTCCCCGAAACGTAGTACATGCATTTGGATATGCTAAAATAGCCATTGGTTGCCATTTTTATAACTTTTCTTTGATGATTTCAAGTTAAGCGTCACGTTTCATAGTGGGCAAATTTTCTATTTAAAGAGGCACTCCACACATCTAGCATACTATTTTCTCCAAAAATTAAAATGATTTATTCTTTGAATGTAAAATGGTTAATAAATTAAAAAAAAAAAAAATTCAAAGAACAACATAGGTACATGTTTATCGAAAACCTAATGTAAACACAAATAATGAACATAGAGACCGTTTTGGGCTATCCACAAAGTGCAACAACAACGTTACATGATTATTGAACGTTTACACTGGCAACTTAAGGAATGTTACATAGACCAACTGGCCTTCCACAGAAATTCAGCGTTGACGAAATTTAGCGAAGAACACCAGCAAACTTCCCGTGAAGCTTTTTCTGGAAACGGAAAAAATGGTGTGGACAAAGTTTAACACATCAGGTATACGTTTTTTAGCTATCATATTGTCGTTCTTAATTGAGCTAAAAACAGCTAAAGAGTTTATGGTTAACTACTAAAGACCAAGAAGTGTTTTTGGATCAGCATGATATGTTTACACAGGCTATTTACCAGCTTTACTTGCACAATTCGTCTACGTCATAACTGAACTCATTTTCAAATTATTAAAAAATAATTTCTAAAAAAAAAGAGTCTTTGGAATTACCTAGTAAAAGCATAAACTTTTTCCGTCAAATATAAATTTTCATAATAATAAAACTACTTAAAGTTATTGTCATGTTTGTACATTGTCAAATTAAAGTCATTACAAAAGCAAAAACAAGGTAAGAGTTCATATGGGCAAATTGAGAGTGTCCTTCCAAACTGATGCATGCTACATTTTGAAACATGAAAATGCCCGATACAGGACCATTTCAATGCATTTTTTCAGATGGCTGGAAGAATATTCACAAAAAATCCATGATTTCAAAGTGAACACAAGTCTCTCAAGCACTGTTGACGCTGTTTTAGGTTGTCAGGCAAATTCTAATACAAAATAGCTTTTTCACTCAGGCGAGTTCTTTACTTAAAAAGCTGTGATTTAGGAGCATGAGAACAGGGGTTGCATAAGGCAAGTGGGTGATAGAAAACAGGTAACTACATGTACTAACACAAGTTCAAGTGAAAGTCAAATATAAATTCATACAGCCTCGTCACTGAACAGCTATATTTCTTGTTCACTAGGATTAAGTACATCTATAATCACACGTGTGCAGTGAAATATTCCATTGCAAACTGTCCCTACAAAGCAAAGCTTATATAAATGCTAAAAACACAACACTAAAATACAACATAGCGTTATAAATACCGTAAGCAATAAAAAGACTTGATTGATTTTTCAAGCAATACAATGAAAGCGTTTCAAGTGTCCGCGGGTATATACACCCTTTCAATCCATCAGCGATGATGTCGTCTTCAATCTAGAGATTCTTAAAGCAAAAATGACAAAGGAACAGTGACGTCATTTTTTAAAACTGTTTTATTTCTTGGGTTAGTGGTATCCACGTCACTAACATCTTGCGCAGAACTTTCTGCAGTGCATCTCTACCCAATTGTAGTAGGAAAGATCGGTGCAAACAGAGGACCCATAATCTGCACAGTTGGAAACTTTATCTTTGCACTCTGCGCCTGAAATAGTTGATAATAATCCGTTTTCAAATCTGAATAATAAAGGTCACTTGTTTTTACATAGTAGGCTTATACCGGTATATTGTTTTAAAAGCTTTATCTTTGATATCACAAGTCTTAAAGGTTAAATATTTAGCATATATCATTGCCTTATTGACCTTTACCACGATTTTTCAAATCATGACTCCCCGGGTCAAATTGTCCTGTCCGGGGGTAACTTAATTCAACATAGGCATTTATAGAAAAACTTCAAAAATCTTCTTGTCTAAAACAACAAGGCCCAGAGCTTAGAAATTTGGCAAATAATACTATTATGTTGTAGATCTATACGAAGTTTGTTTAAATCACAAACCCAGGTCAAAACTGACCCTTTCTGCTATTGATGACCTTGTCTTGTAGCCAATGGTAGCCAGGTGAGTGATATAGGGCAAAATTGTCCCGATTGTTTTTGTATTCCGAAAATAGAGTGGGGCTAGCCGCATGGACGTGGAAACATGGAAACAATCTGACACCTACTCCCGTGATTTGATTCGAGCCTACTACAGGGCTGACCCATCATGTAAGAGCGTTGGCAGTTTCTTAGAGAACATAGTACAATAGTACTAAGCCAGGAACATGCCCGTCCGTTCATAACTGCAACGAGTTAAAACAGGTATTAAACCTTTAAGAATAAAATATTATCTAAAATCGGATTCGTCTGCATATTTTTATTTTGGTTGTCAGTCATACTTCAACGTATCGGGACAGTAAAATGTTATGTACTCTTAGCATCGTCTCTACTTACTGCATCTATTACAATGTTTTCGACAGTTTTCATTTGCCCAGTTGTAGAATTTCACGTCCCCACACAGCACTTTACCATACTCTTCGCAATTTGATATAGCATCCTTACATGTCGCTGTAAGTACGAAATATTCAAATTATGTTTTTGCACATCTCTGGTCAAATTCCTTCTATTTCTGTTAAAGGGACACTACCTACCTCTAGCAGACGATATTCTCCAAAAATAAATAATGAGTTAAATGAACGTAAAAAAGAACTAAATAAGATTTAGAACAATAGATATCGGAAAGCTGAATTTTGGCACAAATAACCAACATAGAGACAGTCTGTAATAAATCGCTTTACACCAAATTATTGTACAACAAAAAATTCACATAGGTCATACATAGATGATAATTTCTACTTTTGCTTACCGAATTGCTGGGAAATATAGCTTAAACTTTTAGGTTAAGTAATAATACTTAAATATGCTATTATTTATTCTTTTGAAGTTATTTAATTTGACACTAGTTTTGGGCAATTCTCCTCTTCATGTTATTTACTTGACAAATTTAACAACGAGAGTATGGACAAAAAAAATCATTTAGTTACTGTAGCTGAAGAAACAAACTTATACAAACAGACATTTTTTTCAAAGACATTGCTATTTTCTAATACCTATAGCGCAACTAATATTTGAAATACATTCTGATACTCCCAAACGATCAAGAATTATAACCAAATTAAGTACCTTAACGTTTTAATGAATTAAAATAACTTACGCTGGCCGACGTCAGAGTCCATTAGCTTTCCTACACCCATATGTGATCCTGAAACAATAAAATAAAAGAAAATAAAAAAGTTTTATTTTGAAATAAATCAGCGTCACTTCGTAGATATACTTAGCAGGCCTTCATCCATGCATGTACTGACTAACTTTACTCTTAAACATGTAATAATGTAAATGTGTTTACAGTGGTAAAAGTCCGGGGGGGGAATGTGGAAATATCTGTGTCTTGTATAAGGGCACAAATGCCATGGCACTGGTGGGGATCGAACCCGGGACCCTTTTATCCTGAGGCGAACGCGCTACCCGACTACGCCGCTGCAGATAAGATACAGCAGGAAAAACATTAACATGCAAAACCATTCACCAGATGTACTAGAGGATACCCCTTTAACACGTGTACCATTCATAGCTTAACAAACCTTGAGTCGGCTGAGAGCACTTCCCGCAATAGTTTGGACAGTTTTCGGTCGTCCACTCATAGTATTGAGGGTCTGTGCAAATTTCTGGAGAATACCTGTCACAAGCAACATTATCCTTGCATGTTCCTGAAAGTTTGAAACAAGCAACATTATTCTTGCATGTTCCTAAAAGTTTGAAACAAGCAACATTGTTCTTGCATGTTTCTGCAAGTTTGAAACACATGGGAAGCTCAGGAAGCTTTTAGGTTTGCTAGGGCTAACGTCTTACAGAAAGGCACCGTGGTGTAGGGTAAGAGCATCGGTATCCTAACCCGGAGGCAATGCGAATCACGAGACCGCGACCTAAAAAATCCTTCTTTCGGCGAGAGTAGTTGGTTGCAAAATAAATAACTTTAAGTTTACAGTTCAACAGACATGTATTGCTGTTTTACAGGTGAAGTCTTTGGTTACGTAAACATATTGAAAAACAACCTGGAAAACTTGATGAAAAACCTGGAAAACTTGAAGAAAAAACTGAAAAACCTGAAAAACTTGACGAAAAACCTGAAAAACTTGAAGAAAAAACTGAAAAACCTGAAAAACTTGAAGAAAAAACTGAAAAACTTGAAGAAAAAACTGAAAAACCTGAAAAACTTGAAGAAAAAACTGAAAAACCTGAAAAACTTGAAGAAAAAACTGAAAAACTTGAAGAAAAAACTGAAAAACCTGAAAAACTTGAAGAAAAAACTGAAAAACCTGGAAAACTTGAAGAAAAAACTGAAAAACTTGACGAAAAACCTGAAAAACTTGAAGAAAAAACTGAAATACCTGGAAAACTTGAAGAAAAACCCGAAAAACTTAAAGAAAAACTTTTCTGTTTCGAAACTTCGGTTACAATTCTAGCTCTTTTGTAAAATTTAAATACAACGCAATCGCTTCATTTGGCAAGCCGACAATTTCGATACGGCAACATGATCGTTGTGTAAGCGGCATATACCGGAATCGGATTGATAGTTCAAATTTCAGAACATATCAAAGGTGAAATACTGATATCATAGACGTTATGAAACTTACAAACGGTGATGTGAGACTGATTTCTTTTTTGCAAAAAAAGGAATTTCTAAATTATGTAAATGAACGCTAAGTCAAAATATTGTAACATTTTACGTTGTTTGGCATTGTTGCACAATTGACATCGCTTCTTTGTTTGACAGTTACTCCGCCCTCTTAAAATCTTGTTACTTTGACATAGAAATGAAAAAAGACAATATTCTTCAGTATCGAAATAATGCCGTGTATAAAATTATTTTAAACTATTTACAATCTATATTAAATTATGATGAAAGTTTCTAAAATATTTCGTAATTCATTAAGTAAAATAAACCACTTCGTTTAACTGTTTTCTACTATCGGAAGTATAAACATTTTGTTATTTAGTTACCTGAAGGTACGCCAAAGCATTCAACAAATGCCTTCGTCAGAACGATGACTATAACAAAAACAACAAAAATCTTCGTCATTTTCTTGATTAAAATCCGAAACTCAAAAACTAATGAAACCGCAAGACGTCTGTTTATCAATAAAATGTAAAAAAGTAGTCCGTGTAAAGTTATAACGGTCAATGTGGAAATACTGCAAGAACAAAGTTTATATAGTCATTGCCAGGGTGAACTATGACCTTAGTTTTTAATGAAATTAAAATGCTTCTTTAAGTAGCAACGCTTGGTGTCGTTTGATTTTGTTATGAAACGAAAAGTGCGACGGTATTTACATACGGAACGCGGAATAATTTGAATTCCTTTGTAGATGTGAAATCGGACAACTCGTGGTATTCGGGGGGTTAATACGCTATCGCGGTCAGATTTAGTTGTCACTTGATGTGTTTAGAGATAAGTATTGGTGCAATGTTGTGGTTTTTCAAGGGGCACTTGACGTGGGTGTGTCCTTTATCATATACAACAGGGGTCCGTATTGTGGCGTAGGCTAGGTTTACACTTGGTCACTTATTCTCAAAAATGAATATAGAAAAAAAAAATTCTATTTGAATAAAAATGGTAAAAATACCTTAATAAAGCAACTTTTCATCATTCTTGTTTATCATCATTTTACATTTAAAATAATTTGAAAATTTTGAAAATTATTCATACTGAAAATTATACTAAATAAATTTGCATTTGAACTAGTTAAGCCAGATAATTCGGTTTTAGGATTGAAGTTCCATACTGGAACTTCTGTTCAAAAAGTCATTTGTTTTCGTTAAATGGTGTTGGTTGTAAATAAATGTTATCATAAGGTATGGACTCAGCTAAAAGAATGTAGTACCTTAACACCTAAATATTAATCGCTGCAATTCAGGATGTTGTCGTATTGCATGCACATCGTTTAATCACATGCCGTTAATTAGAATGAAAACAGACAGAGATACATGTTAAGCTCTGAAAATTGTAATAAATTACCATAGGCAAGCCGACAAGTGAGTTATTCGATTATTTTTATGAGTTTCCTTTATGGGTTTTGATAACCTTTGCCTAAACTTAAGAGGCTGTATTCAATAGTAATTTGTCTTAACTAGTGTTATATAGAATTTGCTGTAGTGTTTTTTTTCTATATATTGCAATACTGAAGACTGATTCTACTATTGAACCTGTGTTAACGGTCACCTCTTTGAAGCGACAACATGTCTAAAGCAACTTGTATTTGTGTATCCCGATTTGCATTTTTGCATTAAAGAGGCACTCCCTGAAACTGGTGACAAATAAAATAACTTCAAAAACATAAATAATAGAACGTTTGCAAGTTTTATTACTTAACCTAAGCGTTTAAGCTATATACATTCCAGTCATTATCGGTTTAATCAGCGTTTTAAAACATGTTGCAGTACCGTAAAACATTCAATAATCTATGTAAAGTTGTTGTTGTACAATCTATGGAAGGATAGCGATATTATATATGTTATTCTTTAAATTGTATTTATATATCATTTTACGTTCATTAAACACATCATTTATGTTTGGATAATATAATCTGCTAGATGTAGGGATTTCCTCTTTAATGAAATAATGTATTTTCTGCTTTTAGAGGTCACTTTTGATGCTTTCTCTTGGCTAGCTTAACTGAAAACCTCTTTAAATCTAATTTACATAAACAAAATTCGTGCGTGGGAAGGCGTGGGAGGTTTAAATGTCAAGGTCATTTACTCTCTGATAAAGTGATTATCCACGTGTCTCAAATAGTTTACTGAAATACTTTAATAGTCTAAACACAAGGCTTAATTAACACACGACCTCCTTAAACAAATTTATCCATTACGCTGTTTTTTCAAAAGTTTGTTAACATATGCATGGCATATTTCCAAAAAATACGAGGCATTATTTTAACTTAACACACGACCTTCTTAAACTATTCAGCCGTTTTTCGTATGCATGTTAATAAGTTTGCATAGCATTTAGATTATATTTAAAGTTAACATGTATAAAGTTGTATAGCAGAACAGAACAGAACAGAACAGAACAGATATCTTATTTACATATCAAACTTCAACATTAACAGTTCCTCGTCTTTCATATTTACATGCATGCACTTAACAAACACAGCGAGAGTGACAAAATATTACATACATATAACATATAGCAAAAGAATATGATCAGTATTGCTACACACAAAAAGTCATATCATATGGAAGAGAAACAATTTAAATCAGAGTTAAAAACAATTAAGGGCTCACATCCCCCTGCGTAAAGGGACACACCCTATATCTAGCACATAACAGTCTGCTTTAATGAACGTAAAATGATAAATAAATACAATTTTAAAGATCAACACATTTGAGCACAAATAATCAACATAAATGTCCTTCTGTAATAAATCGCTATCCATCCGTGCAACAAAGACTTTGCGTAGATTAATTATGGTTTTGCGGTAACATATTTTAAAGATTATGACTGGAATGTATATCTTTAAATTTTAGTTTAATAATATTTGCAAATATTCTAGTATTTATGCTACTGGAGTGATTTAATTTGACACCAGCTTTAGGGAGGAAGTACCTGTTTAATATCAAAGCGCTATGAGGGGCTATAGATTAACTCCCCTAAAAACAACTTTTGACCTTCGTGATTTACGCCGAACCTTACCTAAAGTGCGGTTCGAAATGTGCATAGGGCGAAATTTAGTATATGACAAAGAATTAATGATTCACAAATTTATGGGTGGCAGGGAAGTTTGTTTTATTATAAAACGTACGTTAAATGAAAAATAATCACATGGTCAACAATATCAATTGTTTGAGAGAATAAAAATAATTCAATCTGCGCTTTGTTCAACTTCAAGCGATATCTGATGATATGGATCGAAAATTATTGTGTACCAAGGACAAGACCGTGAAACAGAAATAAACAAAGCAATACCAACAATGAAATATATACAGTACTGTACAATGTGTATAACAGGGAAAACCAAAAATGATTCTTGGTTACCTTGTAGTTGTAATCGGTGAAACCGTTCACTGGGCCTTGACATGCACCGTCCTCGATAAATGGCGGTTGATTTTGATCACATGAGTTTCTTCTCGGGAATGTACGTAAATTGTATCTTTCTTTTTAAAGAAATTTATTGTTAGGTAAATATATATGTAATCGTTCGTAAATATGAAAGTTGTCAATGAAATAACATCAGAAATTTGAAAATCAAACTACAAACCCTTATATCGAATTCCGGACGTTTCCGTAAATTTCCGTAAATATCCGTACTTTTCCGTGATATGCATATGATTATCTTCCGTAATCAGCTAACAGCGCAGTAATTTCTAAAACAGAAACAATTGTGTAATGCAGCCCGTAAGCTATAGACCTTTCTGCAATCGTTTGAAGTTGTATGTACTGTTTTTATTTGTAAAATGTTCTTATCGTATGCGACATTCAACCAAAAGATTGATCTGGTCTGTCCTGCACTACTTTCCCAAAGCGCATGTTTACAGTTGTTATTCGCACATAGCACAGTTAAATTGTCTGCAGTGTTTGAAATGTGGTATGCTAACTTACGCCTAGGGGACTTCCAGTCCCCAGGCCAAAAATGAAGGTCTTTTTCAGCATTTCATGCGGAACTATTTGCTACGAGCATCATCCTTGACAATTTAGAAGCATCTCAAATAATTTAAATCATCGAATGAAAGCAAGGCAAATGGAATGCGGAAGTCGCCATAATGGAGATCTTTTTGAAATTATGTTTGATTCTAATTTAGATTCAACTAAAATTAGTATTGTCGCAGTATTAATTTAAAATTTACTAACTCGCAACCATATGTTTCATATCTAAATTATAGTGTTAAAACAATAATTGGCTCGAATGCCGGAAACGTGTTCTCCAAATTGACCTCAAAATATGTTATCATACATGTAGTTCAGGTTAATCGGTCATTTTTCTAAACGATTATTATTAAACATCTTTTAGAAAAGAGATGTAAGCATAAAGTAAATATATCAATTCAAAACAAAAGAAAGAAAGGTAATTGCTAATTGAGAACACTGTATTACTTTGATACATGTATTTTGTCAACTATTCTAGCATAAAATGTACGTTTTTGCCTATTTTGCCGGTGTTTTAACAGGAGGAAAAACGTGAGTTAACGGGGAGATTCACGCGCCGTTATAACTCGTTTTCACTTAATATATGCGCATTACAGGGCCATTGTAAACAATGGTCCTGTCTCCCAAGTCTTTCATCAAGTTTGGCGTCAACAGTGCCGGGCTTAAACCGCTGGTGACGTCTTACATGTAATTTGACGTAAACAACACGGAAATTGTTCCGCGCATTGTTTAACGTCGTACCTATAAGAGTGTTTCATTTCTTATTTTTTATTTTTTATGCCAGAATTGCGCTAACGAACGTTTTTTCATGCTATAACACCTACAGAAACCACCGGGATATGTTGGTGCCCTCGCCCTAACCATCCCTCGGATGTCTGCAGATGTTATAACACGAAAAAACGTGCGTTAACCCTACATAAATGTTGTATAATATTTGATGCCGTAAAAAGTATTATTGTTGTTGTTGTTTTACAACAGCTAATTCAAAAGGGTGACTTTTCAATTTTTTCGATGTTTTTATTGAATTCCAGTTGATGTGAATGTAGAGCTACTTTTATTGACATAATATGACCGTCCGATTATTGACATAATATGACCGTCCGATTATTGACATAATTACCGTCGTATTGCATTGACCTATCTTGACATTCTGGTAATCAGTGTTGCTGACAAAGAAAATTTGTATTTCCATCATATAAGAAAGTAATATACAATATGATAAAATGTCCACATTTGATATCATAATTGCTTTTAGGTCACTGTTGAGTGCGGACAGTAACCTCTGATGTGTTGTTATTTGTTTTGAATTTCATTATTCTGGCTTTAATTAAACATAATTGTTTTAAAGCTGCTCGCTCTCAGATTTTTGTGAAAAAATAAAGTTCCCAAAACTCACTGAAAATAACATATTTTAAAATGAATAGTCATATAGAAAGGTCCTGGTATAAATTCCTTCCGCGTATATCTGTATATTTGAAATTATACGGTCCCAAATAATAAAGCTTTGAAATTACAATATAACCCTATAGCCTAGCGGTGGCGTTAATCCAAACCTAACAAATATTTCCTATGGATTTTTGCAAATTTCAAGCTAGATTTTTACTTTCAATGTTGATTCTTGCATTTACTTTTTCATTTTATACTTTTAATATAATATTTTGGAGATAATTATTTTTTCACCTAAAACTGTGAGCCATCAGCTTTAATGCATATAAGGGCCAATTTCAAGATATTATTTGTCACTATTGAGTGCCATACAAAAATAAGTGACTTTAAACTTTTTAAGGATAAAGCAAAACCATAGCATTTACGGCACGAAACGCACGTTTGCAGACTGAACGTGTGGAAGAGCTTGCATTAGCGAAAAAAGCATGCGTGCACCTAGATAGTCTGAAATCAGACCAAAAGGAGATCTGGAATGTTCTGAAATTAGCAACCTGACAAGTTAATCCGTACTTTGATTTATCACTTGTAAAGTTCAAATTTTAATAAATTTTTATTCAATTACAGACAAAGATAATTAATGTTATGACGAATAGCTTTTTAATTTACTTATTCGCTCTTTAAAAGATTACACACTTTCTTTAATAAACAATCTCGTTGTTTGACTTCCTTATAAAATGATAATAAAGTACCCCCATCAGGTTATTATTTAAACAGTTTCAAAGAAATTTTGCCGACGGCGTCTGTGATCATTTTAAAGTTAATCAAAAGTTGAGAGATTTTGGTTTAATTTTGTTTGAAAATGTCGTAATTTATTAGTCTAGGTTATAGAAGGTCAAATTCTACTGACAAGATTAATAAATACTGATTCGTAAATAAATGTTAAGAAACCGACCCCGATTTTTTACCTGTGTATAATGTTTCAAAAGATAATTAAGACAAAAAAAGTACGGGACAAAGGCAGTTAAGGAAGTTTCTCGAATATAATCCAAGTGTATCTAAATATAGAACAAAAAATACTCTGGTAGAAAACTACTACAGGGTTGTGAAGTGCAGAAACTGTTGAAATGTTATTTTGCAAGACTAAAATGAAGTGGAAAGTTCTAGTTTAATCAAATGTTATAATATATTACAGTCAATTTGAGTTGTATCGTATTTTAGTGTTTTATTGTTTGTATCGGATAATCTATATGACCAACGCCCCAAATAGTTTAGTTATTTTAGTTTTCTGGTGAAATTGCAAGATACAGAAAGTGTCATAGAGGATAATTGTTGGTTTAGGTGTAATACCACGTTATAATTTCAGCAAATGGGCATCAAAATTGATGTTTTCACGAGAGGCGCAGCCACGAGTGAAAATACATGTAACTATTTTTGGTGTTCACGAGTTAATTAACGCGATATTACATCGATACCAACAATTTTTCTGTTTATTTTATGTTTAAAACTTTTCTCTTGTTGCGTTTGTTTCAATGAAATGTCGCAAACCGCGGGAAACGTCATCAGAAAGTATAGCGCACATGACGTCATTTGATTTCCGGAATTCGTTTCGCTCGGTTTACTTTTTGACGTCAATCCGGGATGAATATTTTGATATTTCCACTGCTTTGAAACAGTGAAATATCAATTTTATTTCACTGATATATAGAGGATAATTGTTGGTTTCGGTGTAATATCACGTTATATAAATTCACCGAGTGGGCACCAAAAGTGATATTTTCACGAGTGGCGCAGCCATGAGTACGTTTGGTGTTCACGAGTGAATTTAACGTGACAATACATCGATTCCAACAATTTTCTGCTTATTTCATGTTTAAAACTCTACTTCTGTTGAGTTTGTTTCAAATTTGCGGGTTTCGACATTACATTGAAGCAAACTCAACAGAAACACATCAAACACATCATGTCAAAAACATAATAATCAAGGACATTTTAACAAAATGTGCACTTTCTGGACAGATAAACTATTGTTTTTCTCATCGACGTACCCCATAAATATTGTCGAAAATGACCGAGGGTCATACCTACCCATCGAGTGTTGATCAATGAATTTATTGTTTTCGGTTAACTTGTCTTTCGAACACCAAAATCATGTTTTATATTGGCATAACAAAACAAGTTTTTTTTTAAAAAACAATTTTGCATGAGAGACACCAGCCCACTAAGTCAGCTGATGTTTAGGGGGTCTAAACCGCATGTATCCACTCTTTATTTAGATGAAGTTATTAGTGTTATGTATAATGAAAAACAGTCATAAAACATTCCCTTACGTATATAGTATTTTTAGCTGAACTGGCACAAAGTCACATTGCCTAGTGGACCTCTACAAAGATTGTTCAGATAATGACCCCGGGTCAAAATTGACCTTGCCCGGGGGTCACTTGTTTTACATAAGCTTATAAAGGAAAACTTTAAAAAAAGAACCACAAGGCCTAGAGCTTAGATATTTGGCACGTAACATAACCTAGTGGACCTCTACCAAGACTGTCAAAATCATGCCCGACGGTCACTTAATGTAACATAGGCTTATATAGAGAATATTACCAAAATCTTGTCTAGAATCACAAAGCACAGAGCTTAGATATTTGGAATATAGCATTCTGTTATGTAGCAGATTGTTCAAATCAGAATCCCCAAGTCAAAATTGACCCTCTCTTCTATTGATGACCTTGCATTATAGCCAATGGTAGACATCTTGTTCAAACAAGAATGCTTTTATAAGCAGAACTTCTTCAGCCAATCAGGTAATGTCTCGTTTTCCATGCTCGGGAGCCAGACTGCCTTTATACAGGGGAAATGAGGTCGGTACTATTTATTTTTCAGTTGTAGTTAGGGGTATGTATGTATTTTATAGTTTTATCGTTAGTACCGGATAATCCTTATGACCAACGCCCCCAGAAGAGTTTAGTTATTTTAGGTTTCGGGGGATAGTGCATGATACAGAACTTCTTTAACATGCCCGTAGTACATCACAATGCATGGGACCTCGGTTTTGAGGTCTCATTCGAAAGAACATTAGTTATGTTAGTGCAGGAGCGGGCGATCGAACCTGCGATCCCTGGATTACGAGTCCAGCGCGTTACCACTGGACCACTGACAGTTAGTGGAGTCAGTTTAAAACACCTTATACACTTATAAATAGGATCGGAGGAGTTGTCGCCCTTTTTTGGGACAGTCACAATTTCATAATTGTGTTTTAAGAAACAAGCATGTTGATTGAACTATTTATTCACCCATTCACGGCATTACATAACTATTAAAACAGTAATAACACATTAAATAGTAATAAAACAATCCCAGCTAAAAATGTGAAAATTATACAGTAAAAACAAACTGTCAAACAGACATGAATCCAAACTGTCAGAACTGAATTCGACTTAGATAAACAGCTTTGAATAAAGGTGATAAAAAATAGTATTTTGAGGGGGCGGGGTGGGGGTGGTTAACAAAAGCAGTTACTCAGCTATTTACGATCAATCGAATGTCGGTGTAGTATGACATAGGAAACATGACTTGTACGGTTTTAACTTTTAAGAGTTGTCTAATTTTGAACGTAGAGTTGTTTTTTTCCCGCATCTCTTTTCATATTGGCGAAAAGGGCGAATTATCAACCATGTCCAAAATATCCAAAAGTAAGGTAGGGTAAACTCATTTCACATTTGAGTTGGGGAAGCTTCGTCGAAAGTTTTTACATGTTGGGTAAACTTATTTCACGTTTGCGACAATTTTCTCTTTTGCGACCAATTATGCAGCTTAAAAGTTGGAATCCGTTGACTTAATTGTTTTTTCAGTTAATTAGCTTTTGAAATTGCTCATAGGTAACAGCACTATATTAAAATTCAATAGAAACGTTATGGCATGCAAAATCTGAAGATCATGTTTCCGATGGCTCATAACGTAACGTATAAATTTATTGATGAATATATCTCACGAATAGCCTTTTCGCCGTTTTAGAATCTTCCAAACAAATGTTTCTATTGATAGTGATAAATAAAATTCTTTAATACTGATCCATCAAACAAGAAGACGAAAATGGAGACATCTGACAAAAGTGCAGACATATGCTTGTCCTCGCATTTTCCTTCCGTCCCAGATATGCTAACCAAGGATGCTTGCTGACGATACTGCACTATCCAGGTCAGTCGAGTTGATGACGTGTACCCCTGAAATACAGATTTACAGCACATTACAAAACAAGATCTAAATATACACCAGTTTACACATAATCATCGTTGTCGCAGCAGTGTACTATATTTGTCATCATCGTCATTGTCATTATCATCATCATCATCATCGTCATTACGGATACGTGTCATTATTTTCTAAATGTCATAGATCATTATACACATATAGTTTTTTGACCAAATGCTATAATTACAGTATGGGTTTTAATTGATATTAAGGAGGAGTTTGGGATCGTATTACTAAGTCATGCCGACTCAAGCAAGTCTAATTACCCTGTATGAGTATGAAAGTATTTAGACTGATATTACCGGATTCAAAGTGACAATCAGACAAGTTTAAACTAAACATTAATCAACCGTTATTGAATACTCCACGAGAATAACTAAACATCGTGTCAAAAGTTACAGATCCCAATCAGTAATAAAACTGCCTACTTTCGCACAAAACAGTTATGGTCAGTAACAGCCTTGAACATAGGTGAAAATCTACGTAAATAGTACATGTCTTTTTGAGTATCCTAGTCAAAAATAAAAGCTAATCCACTCTTGGAGATGTAAGATCTTAATTTGTATTTGTCAAGTGATAGAACATAACTTGGTATAACTTGCAGCGTCTAAATGAATGACAACATTGAAGGGATCCATCTGTATGAAAAGGAGCATGTGGGCTGATCAGTTGAAAACACATGCTCAGGGAGCGTCCACAAGTATTACTAATGTTCTTGTTTTACAATCGTGTTGAACTTGACTTGCAAATAGTCAGTTACAATGTATTTATGTTTTTGAAGTTATTTAATGTGACACCAAGTTTAAGGAAGTGCCTCTTTGAAACCCTTATCGACTTTCCAAGAAGTATTTTAGTACCTATTGGTTTGGGACAAGTGCTGAATGTAATTTTGTCACATTTTTATCGAATGATTAAGGTCATAAGCTGGTAAACTTACCAATTGATTTGAAATGGTGAAGCACTGCGGGTACATTTGACTCAAGTACCGGACGACTGGCATCAATGACTGCGTACACATTCATCCCTGAAATGTTTTTTTATTATCAACATCATATGCATTGTCATTTAAAATACAGTATTTTGATTACTTATACGTCATTTATAACGATTGTCACATGTTCAAACTTTCGTTTTTCATGAATCAGTTTTACAGCGGTAGATCGCAACAGGATTCAAACTATTGATAGAATATGTTGGCAGAGCAAGTGTCGATGCATGTAAAAATGTCGAGTGGTTAAAATCAATGTCACATCTCATCGACTGAGGACCATTGGTTCGAGCCCTATTACAGACCATATCTCTTTGCAGTTCCTTACAGAGGAAAGGGATCTAGTACTGGTTCTTCCCAGGAACGGTGATAAGGTAAACTGCCCCTGTGTACAAATGACCGAAATACGATTTAAACAGCCGTTAAACGCATACAACACTATACAATATCAAGCATGTAAAAATGGTCTGATTCTTAGCTATGCTTTGCTATATCTTTGTAACAGAATAAGAGAAGCATTACCGATTTTTCTGGCATCCACAGAAGTGTAGTACACGCAAAAGTCCAAGGCTAGACCGGTGACAATCACCGTAGTAATACCATGACGTTGTAGTACGTCCTCCAATTCTGTTTTTGAAAATCCGCCGTTGTCGTAGAAAGCGGAATAGGAGTCAACCTAAAAATTGCAAAAAAAA
This sequence comes from Saxidomus purpurata, assembly GCA_022818135.1. Lineage (NCBI taxonomy): Eukaryota > Metazoa > Mollusca > Bivalvia > Venerida > Veneridae > Saxidomus > Saxidomus purpurata. Next base: position 29,175,878 of record JAFMSR010000017.1, read on the forward strand.
AAGCGCACAAGATTTTATCACGTAGAGCCCCTGTGGACCATGCACAACTAGGCAAGGTGCTTATCACTTTTTTAAATATTTAATTGTAACCAGGGGTTAAGGAGATAGAGTACATAATAATTTACTATCTCAAGTCCCTGTGACTCTAACCTTTGACCCGAAACATGGGCCATGCACAACTACACATGATGCTCGTCACTTCTTCGAAGTACCAGTAAATTCTGATCAGGGTTTTTTGAGATACAGCGTCAACAAGATTTTACTATGTCGAGCCCCTGTGACCTAGACCTTTGACCTAGAGACCTGAAACATGAACCATGCACAACTAGGCCTGGCACTTATCATTTCTGTGAAGTGCCATTCAATTATGACCAGGGGTTTTTGAGATACAGGGTCCACAATATTTACTATCTCAAGCCCCTGTGACATTGATCCCGAAACATGGACCATGCACAACTAGACATGGAACATATCACTTCATTGAAATATCATCAAATAATGACTAGGGGTTTTGGAGATTTAGTGTCCACAATACTTCATTATCTCGAACCCCTGTGACCTTGAACTTTGGCCTAATGACCCGAGACAAAGACCGTGCACAACTAGGGATGGTGCTTATCACTTCTGTGAAGTATCATTACACTTGGGGTGGGGGGTATAATAATTAATTTCCTCGACTATTAAAGACAGTGCCAGCGCTCCATATTGCTCGATGAAAAGTTCTCCAGAGACAGTATTTTTTGTAGTTGTTTAAGAAACGGAAGATTTCTTAACATAAATGAGTTGTACATAATTTTTACACTGTTATTTCATAATTATGTAAATTGAGAACTGGTAATAAAATATTACTTCGCAGTTATATCCTTTTCTCACTACAATATCTTCTGGTTCCCGCATTATCTGTGAGCTAAACTGGGCATCAGTTCTGTTGATTACGCAATGGTCCGGCCATAAAGTCTGGTTTACAAAATGCGTAGCGTTGCACTGATCTCTGCATAATTTACCTGAAATGAATACTACCTTGCTTCATTTAACGTACAGTATTCATACAGGCGAAAGCTTGAAGGGCACATAACGCCCATCGGGCGAAGCCCGACCATAGGTAAGCGTATGTACGAGTATTTAATCGGATACTGAAAGCAATAAAATAACTGATTTGACTTATACCCTTGCGAAATTAGAAAGTGTCGACTCCGTGACGATACGATAACATACTCATAACGCTGCACCGTCTACACAGCTTCCGCTGACCGTTTTTTATTATTATTATTCCAAAACATTTCTTTTACGGTTATCTATTCTGAATAGATCTTACAACTAATGTAAATGAAAATCATTTCTTAAAAATAATCTATCAAATAAAATGACGCAGATCTACCATGTCATATCATGCGCAGTGATTAGGGATTGTCTAAAATCCGTAAATCGGATCTCGGAATGAAAGCTACCGAGAAATAAAATGGATGCGAATAATAACATATGGCCATGATATGGGTAACAATTTTCGAACTATAAAGGAGTATTTATGTTATGTAGAAAGAAAATAAATCACACTTAGACATAATGTGTTGCATACTCAGAGAAATAACTCGTACGAGAACATCGCACACAAATTTTTAAGTCATCTCCCATTTACATACGAGTTATTTAGTAATTATTTCGCCCGATATAGGTATTGCCTATTTTTATATTTTAATCATGTATTTTGTATTTATAACAATGTACACTATGTTTTATTAAATGAAGTGCCAGACAGGGCTATGCTGTCGTGAGTAAAAAGACATCAGTAAATATGTGTACAGCGAATTATGTCAAATTTGTTTCTAAGTTAACAAGAGATTTACCGTTGGAATCGTATTGCAGAGTGATAACATCAAAAGCATGATAGCCGTCATGTTGTGACGCGAACGACACGTGATTTCTACAGTGCCAGTCCTGTGAGAACACCGTCAGTGCAATTTGGTCCGCATACTTCCGCCGGATGTTGTTTATGACAGGAATTACGTCATCACCGTCCGTAACAGCAAGTGGGCCTCCGGGCAGAAAACATAGTTGTACATCAATGACAAGAAGGGCGGTCTTTGACAAGACTGACAGCTCTAAACTTGATAATATGCACACAGCTACCGAAACTCTACAACAAACATATACCAAATTTTTAATGTTACTGGCTTTGTGCGGAACATAACTCAACAGATACTGCAGGGAATTAATCGATACTTCAAATATTTATTGAGAACAATTAGGGTAAGGTCAGAGCACATGACCCATGACACTAATTTCAGTTATTTTAAAAGATACTCCTTCAATGTTTGACAAAAGGAAATCAAGGTTGCTCTATAGTGACGACTCTGTTTTACTTCCAAAGTGCCTACAATATTCCCATACAATGTATATAAAACTGTTGTGATTTTAAAGGGGCACTTCCTACATCTAACAAATTATATTCTCCAAACATAAATAATTAATTATGCTTTTGGACTTTCTTAAAGGGACATACCCTATAACTGATGCCAAACTAAATAACCTCCAAAACATAAATTATAAAATCTTTCTAAGTATTATAACTTAATCTAAAAGTTTCAGCTATGCATTGCAATCATTATCGATAAAATCAGCGGTTTAAAATATGTTGCAGTACCGTAAACCATTCAATAATCTATATAGAGTTGTTGTTGTACAATTAATGGGTGGATGGGATTTATTACAGAAGGCCTCTATATTGATTTATTGTGGTAAAATGAGGCATTTTTCGCCGTAGGTTCTTCTTCGAAATTGTATTTATTTATCATTTACGTTCATTGAACACATAATCTGTTTCAAGAATATAATCTGCTCGATGTAGGGAGTGCCCCTTTAAAGGGACATACCCTATAATCTTTCTAAGTATCATAACTTAACCTTAAAGTTTCAGGCATTTTTCGCTATAGATTCTTCTTCGAAATTGTATTTTTTTATCATTTTACGTTCATTGAACACATAATCTACGTTTCGATAATATAAGTTGCTAGATGTAGGGTATGCCCCTTTAAAGGGACATACCCTATAACTGATGTCAAACTAAATAACCTCAAAAACATATAAAATAGAATCTTTGGAAGTGTTATAACTTAACCTAAAAAATCAGCTATGCATTCCTAGTCATTATCGATAAAATCAGCGGTTTAAAATATACCGCAGTATCGTAAACCATTCAATATCCTATGTAGAGTTGTTGTTATACAATGAATGGGTGGATGCGATTCATTACAGAAAGCCTCTATATTGATTAATTGTGGTAAACTGAGGCATTTTTCGCCATAGGTTCTTCTTTGAAATTGTATTTATTTATCATTATACGTTCATTGAACACATAATCTATGTTTGGAGAATATAATCGGCTAGATGTAGGGAGTGCCTCATTAATGTGACATCAGTTTTTGCGAATGCCTCTCTAAGGTCTATTGAAATTCGACTGAATTCAATATACTTTATCTGCCGGACACCAGTCGGTAGAAAACAACGTGTTTACGTAAACTCGTTTCTGAATAGGCAAACTCAGTACGAATGCTTTCATACCTACTACATGTTCTGTAATAGGTCAACTATTTTAGTCCCCTTCCGGGTTTCACCGGTTTGTCGCTACTAGACAGAACATATTTAACCCGATCAAACGCGTTCTGACAACTCTGGCGTATATGTGCAGCTAATATAGATATTTTGAAATATTACTTGTACTTGTTTTAAAATACTAAAGTACTATAAGTTTATCAAAATGTGCATGAACATTCTTATTGTGTTCTAATTTATGAGCTGTCATGATCAAGAAATTTTACCTTTGAACTGTAACTGCCTTAGAAAAGGTCATCTCTACCCTTTCAAGTCGTTTTTCTGTACTGGTTTGCAAAATGGTTATCTGAACAAAAAAAGAAATAAGTTTGCGTCTTTATTTCTATATTAAAAAGTACGGAAGCCCAATAGTGCCACCTTGTTGTTTTAATCGATTTTTTCAACATAACTTAATTGAACATACTAGATACTATGTTGAAAATTCAACTTACTAAGATGAAAATTCAAGATAATAAGTTGAGAATTCAAGATAATAAGTTGATATTCAAGATAATAAGTTGATATTCAACTAAGTATGTTGAATTTCAAGATAATAAGTTCAAAATTCAATATACTTAGTTGAAAATTCGTAAGTTGAATATCCAACTTAGTATCTTAAAGGTCCATTACTAACACCAAATCATTATTTCTTTTAAATCAAGAGTCGTAACGGGCGTCTTCTCAGCAGGAAAAATATGACATACTGCATTGAAGGTGACCATATTGTGATGAAAATTTGAGTTTAACAAAAGAATTAATAAATTCTATTTTGCCTTTTCAAAAACGAAAGCAGGTTTTCCCGTTTTCAAATATCTTTGTTATTTTCCAGAAATCTTCCAGAGAGAGGCTGTAAAAAGGTTGTACATAAATAAGCATGCCTATTTTGAATTATAATTGAAGAACTTTACCTGCAAAGATGTACAAAGTATATGTCTGACTGTTTACAACATTCAATAAAGCGAAAGTAGGACAAAAAGACCACCCAGGTCAATCTAAAGAAATACATAAACATTCACTCGTTTTTCTGCAGCAGTATTTCAATCAGGGAAATACTCCACGGCTATTGTAAAGTTTAAGAAGCCAGTTTCACACTGTAGCTCCCTGTTACAATTCCAGATTAAAAAGAAAATTCGATTTGACATTAGTAATGGACCTTTAAATATTCAACTAAGTATCTTGACTAATTTTAACATGGGGGTCATAATTTGAACAGTCTTAAAGTTTTTCCAATATAAGCCTATGTAAAACTAAGTGACCCCTCGGGCGGGGTCAATTTTGACCAGGGGGTCATAATTTGAACAATCTTGGGAGAGGTCCACTAGACAATGCCACATGCTAAATATTTAAGCTCTATGCCTTGTGGTTGCAGAGAAGAAGACTTTTAAAGTTTTTCCTATTTGTTGCCATAGCAACCAGGGTTCTACATGGAATAGAATTCTTTGAACAGCTTTGATAGAGCTTCATGCAAGGAACACCCCTTTAAAGTTTCATCAACATTGGCCCAGTGGTTTCAGAGTAGATGTCGTCTGAAGAAAATGGTGGACGGACTGACAGACGGACGGACGGAATGCGATCCTAATTGTGCCAGGTGAGCTAAATAAAGAAACATTAGAAAAACAAGAGCTGTCCCTCGCAAGTGACGAATGCCCCCGAAAGAGGTGCCTCACAGTCTGTGTCCTCTCCATGTGCTCAATAAATGTGCCATGTAATTTTAAAATCTTTCCATGCATGACAGAGTAACCATGCATACATTTTTCCATTACTTTAAACACTAAGTGTGACCTTGACCTTTGAGGTAGGGACTTGGGTCTTGCACGCGACACATCCGCTTGATGTGCTAGACATTTGTGCCAAGTTATTTTAAAATCCTTCAAAGCATGATAAAGTTATAGTCCGGACACAAATGTATGCATATATACAGGATTCCATTACCTATAAACTCTAAGTGTGACCTTGATCTTTGTGGTAGGGATGTGGGTCTTGCACGCGACACGTCATGTTGATGTGCTAGACATTTGCGCCAAATTATTTTAAAATCCTTCAATGCATGACAAAGTTACAGTCCGGACACAAATGTGTGCATATATGCATATATAGAGGAATCCATTACCTTCAAACTCTAAGTGTGACCTTGACCTTTGAGCTAGGGACGTGGGTCTTGCACGCGACACGTCGTCTTGATGTGCTAGACATTTGTGCCAAGTTATTTTAAAATCCTTCAATGCATGACAAAGTTACAGTCCGGACACAAATGTGTGCATATATGCATATAGAGGAATCCGTTATCTTCAAACTCTAAGTTTGACCTTCACCTTTGAGCTAGGGACGTGGTCTTGTACGCGACACGTCATCTTGATGTGCCACGTTATTTTAAAATCCTTAAATCCATGACAAAGTTACAGTCCGGACACGAATGTGTGCATATATGCATATATAGAGGAATCCATTACCTTCAAACTCTAAGTATGACCTTGACCTTTGAGCTAGGGACCTGGGTCTTGTACGCGACACGTCGTCTTGATGTGCTAGACATTTGTGCCAAGTTATTTTAAAATCCTTCAATGCATGACAAAGTTACAGTCCGGACACGAATGTGTGCATATATAGGGGATTCATTAACCTTCATACTCCAAGTGTGACCTTGACCATTGAGGTAGGGATGTGGGTCTTGCACGCGACACGTCGTCTTGATGTGCTAGACATGTGTGCCAAGTTATTTGAAAGATTTAAAGCGACACTTCCTACAACTGATGTCAAATTAAATCACTTCAAATCATAAATGATATATTATTTGCAAGTATTATTACTTTACAAGTTAAAGCTATCTAGTCATTATCGATAAAATCAGCGTTTCAAAATCTGTGGCAGTACCGTAAACCATTTAATATTCTATGTAAAGTTGTTGTTGTACAATTAATGGGTGGATAGCGATTTAATATAAAAGGCCTCTATGTTGAAAAATGAAGCATTTTTCGATATAAAGTTGTTCTTTATAGGGACATACCCTATAACTGATGCCAAACTAAATAACTTCCAAAACATAAATTATAGAATCTTTGGAAATATTATAACTTAACCTAAAAGTTTCAGCTACGCATTCAAAGGTCATTATCGATAAAATCAGTGGTTTAAAATATACTGCAGTACCGTAAACCATTCAATATTCTATGTAGAGTTGTTGTTGTACAATGAATGGGTGGATGCGATTCATTACAGAAAGCCTCTATATTGATTAATTGTGGTAAACTGAGGCATTTTTCGCCATAGGTTCTTCTTTGAAATTGTATTTATTTATCATTATACGTTCATTGAACACATAATCTATGTTTGGAGAATATAATCGGCTAGATGTAGGGAGTACCCCTTTAAAAATAACTTATTAATTTATCATTTTACATTCATTGAACACATAATTTCAGTTTGGAGAATATAATCTACTAGATGTAGGGAGTGCCCCTTTAACACTTTCGAGGATTATACAGCATGTTTGTTAACACAATTTGATTACTACTGTAACATTTAATCGTTTATATTTGTATTAGATACCTTCTGTCCAAATGGAATAGCATCTTAGAATGTTTCTGCATACATTTACACATGTATTCAATTACCATTTATAACTGAATAATCAAAATATATTATTAAATAAAATGAAAAAAACTTGCTATCTTTTCCGTGTCGGTTTTCTGTATTGTTGACATTCGAATAGCTGCATATCTAAGATATGCAAGGCCTTTGCACTATGTACTCAGATAATACGCCAATCTTGCAATTTCACACTATCATACACAAATTCGTTCTTTATACATACTTTATTTTACGTCTAAGACAGGGTTTACATATAAGCAAGTTTCTTGTAAAAGACATTTTTTCTACACATTGCTTTGATCAAAATCACAAAAATAGTGGGAAAATATCATTAACACAAAATGCATTCTTTAGCAATGGATTGTATGAATTTTTTAAGAAAATATGAAATTTATGGATTATGTTTTGAAAGAAATACAATAAGTGTTCTTATTGAGAAAAATTCTTTACATGATGTTAGCTGTTCATCGAATGACCAATATATATTGAAATGACTTTAAATGTCATGTTAAAAATTCTCTTTTTAGTTTATTATGATAGTCCTTTGCACTTGTATTATATAGATGTTCCTTTTCTTGGTACAAATCTCTCAGTAGATCAACTTTTTCCTTTGACCAAGCCATTGTGTACCTGAAATATCTGCCAACAGCTGTTTTTCCCATAAAATACTTCTTATCATTGAGTTGACAGCCAAGAAATCGTGAAAAAATAGAACAGGCTCCATTCTCGTGCGTGAAAATGATCTAATATTATGTCACATAAATTCTGACAAAAGTTGCTCAAAGTGTGGGGTGTTTACATATGAACAATTATTTTACAAGTCATAAATAGTACTTATCTTAGCTAAAACAACTTCAACGTACCCGGCTTATATGCTTGACAGAACGGGTACGCTGAAGCTTACTCCGTAGGGAAAGCGTACCAATAATCGTGCCAGGAATCTGACACGCTCGCATTTCAGTATTTCATGAGCAATAAGTGAAAACAATAAATAATTTTATTGATCAGACCATAATCTTTTAATTTGCTAAATTTGAATATCAAATTTTATCTATTTAACGTAAAGCTTTACAAAAGTTTCGAACAGGTCAGAATTTTCACCAATTGGCCGCCATCTTGCCGATTTGACAGTTATCACGTGACCGTTCCCAAGAACCTTTGGAAAGGGATCTCTGCGGGAAATCGCCGAAGGTTCCGATTGAGGTCACGGGGACAGTTTATTTATTTACATGAGCACGTGCGTTTTGGCGCGAACACTGTCAAGGTCTGTTCCGCGTCGAAAATAAAGTAAATTTCTTTTGAAATAAAAAAACATATTGGTAAATGCTATTGTATATTTACACTCGTTCTTTATATCATCTAAACACTAAACAAAAGGAAAATATCAAGCGTTCTGAACTACATGAAAAATAAGTGCGATTGCATCATACGAGATCTCGCGAGAGCAGGCATTTGGAAAGTCCGTTGTAAATGTAAACACAATGATGTAGGTTTGAAAAATCGATGTTTTTGTAGTCAACTTTGGTTGTAGAACACCGTAATTGGTTTGAAAAGATGAATTTATAAATATATGACCCAAACATGATCATATTTCCCTACTTAACGTACATTAGATGAAAATTTGCATGATCTGTTATTCTGGTAAGGATTCGTAGTAGGGCTGATCCAAAACTCTAAAGCCGCAGCTGACGAAAAACAAAATATTAAAATAGCGGCATTTAGAGTTTTGGAAGCCAGAACTATACTTATCTTAATGTCTTATTCAAGAAACTTGTACATATGTAAAAACAAAATCAACAGGGAGCCACGACAAAAAGCAGCCTCCCAAACGAACCCCACATCACCCAAAGGCACACCACCAACACACACACACGCGCGCACACGCACACACAAACGACACACACACACACAACCATACACACACACACACATACACCACCAACACACACCAGCACACAAAGCAAACCTTACCTAAAGAGACACTCCCTATAACTGCTGTAATCTTAAATAACTAAAAAAACATTAAAAATAGAATACTTACAATACTTTAAAGGGGCATTCCCAACATCTAGCAGATTATATTATCGAAACATAAATAATGTGTTTAAAGGGACATGCCCTAAAACTGATGCCAAACTAAATAACCTCCAAAACAAAAATAATAGAATCTTTGGAAGTACTATAACTTAACCTAAAAGTTTCAGCTATGTATTCCCAGTCATTATCGATAAAATCAGCGGTTTAAAGGGGCACTCCCTACATCTAGCAGTTTATATTCTCGAAACGTAGAGTATGTGTTCAATGAACGTCAAATGATAAATAAATACAATTTCAAAGAAGAATCTATGGCGAAAATTAGTCAATATAGAGTCTTTCAGTAATAAAATGCATCCACCATTTAATTGTACAACAACAACTCTACATAGCTTATTGAATGGTTTACGGTACTGCAGTATATTTTAAATCGCCGATTTTATGGAAAATGTTTTAGGTTAAGTTATGATACAAAATGTACTTCCAAAGATTCTATTATTATACCCCCAAAACGAAGTTTAGGGGGGTACATAGGAGTCACCCGGTGGTTGGTCGGTCGGTTGGTCGGGCGGTCGGTCGGTCGGTCGGTCGGTCTGTTGCATTTTCCTTGTCCGGAGCATAACTTGAAAACTACTAGTTGGAATTCAATACAACTTCATACAATGGTCAAGCACATTGAGAGGAAGTGCAGGCACAAGAACTATAACTCCATCTTGACTAATTACAGAGTAGCCCTTTGTTAGTTTTCCTTGTCCGGAGCATAACTTGAAAACTACTAGTGGAATTCAAACAACTTCATACAATGGTCAAGCACATTAAGAGGAAGTGCAGTGCACAAGAACTATAACTCCATCTTGACTAATTACAGAGTTATTGCCCTTTGTTACTTTTCCTTGTCCGGAGCATAACTTGAAAACTACTGGTTGGAATTCAATACAACTTCATACAATGGTCGAGCACATTGAGAGGAAGTGCAGTGCACAAGAACCATAACTCCATCTTGACTAATTACAGAGTTATTGCCCTTTGTTAGTTTTCCTTGTCCGGAGCATAACTTGAAATCTACTAGTTGGAATTCAATACAACTTCATACAATGATCAAGCACACTCAGAGAAAGTGCAGTGTACAAGAACTATAACTCTATCTTGAGTATTTACTGAGTTATTGCCCTTTGTTAGTTTTCCTTGTCCGAAGCATAACTTGAAAACTACTGGTTGGAATTCAATACAACTTCATACAATGGTCAAGCACATTGAGAGGAAGTGCAGTGCACAAGAACTATAACTCCATCTTGACTAACTACAGAGTTATTGCCCTTTGTTACTTTTCCTTGTCTGGAGCATAACTTGAAAACTATTAGTTGGAATTCAATACAACTTCATACAAGATCAAGCACACTCAGAGAAAGGCAGTGTACAAGAACTATAACTCTATCTTGAGTATTTACTGAGTTTTGCCCTTTGTTACTTTTCCTTGTCCGAAGCATAACTGAAAACTAATATTTGGAATTCAGTACAACCTCATACAATGGTCAAGTACATTTAGAGGAAGTGCAGTGCACAGGAACCATAACTCCATCTTGACTCATTACAGAGTTATTACCCTTTGTTACTTTTCCTTGTCCGGAGCATAACTGAAAACTTCTGGTTGGAATTCAATACAACTTCATACAATGGTCAAGCACAGTGAGAGGGAGTGCAGTGCACAGGAACCATAACTCCATCTTGACTAATTACAGAGTTATTGCCCTTTGTTACTTTTCCCTGTCTGGAGCATTTTTCGAAAAACTACAAGTTGGAATTCAATACAACTTCATACAATGGTCAAGCACAACGAGAGGAACTGCTAAGAACAATATCTCTTTTTAGTTTGTTTGCAAGGTATTATTTTACTACGAACTTCTTCAGTTTATAAAGCAATCCTTTTGGGGGTATTAATCACATTTAGTGATAGCTCTAGTTTATGTTTTGGAGGTTCAGTTGTAGGGTATGTCCCTTTAAAATATACTGCAGTACCGTAAACCATTCAATAATCTACACAGAGTCTTGTACAATTAATGGAGAAATGCGATTTATAACGGAAAGCCTCTTCATTGGTGAATTGTGGTAAAATGAGGCATTTTTCGCCATAGGTTCTTGTTTGAAATTGTATTTATTTATCATTTTACGTTTATGTTTGGAGAATAATATCTGCTAAATGTAGGGAGTGCCCCTTTAAACAAAGTAAACTATGTCTTAAAAGTATGATTGCTGTCAAATCACATGTAACAAGGACACTGCTTTATCCGGGAATCAACACAAATAAAATTCTTTGAAAGGGAAAGCAAGGCTGTTGTTGAATACAACCAAACGGTGTTATTTGACGACATGATGTTACAATGTTGTTACAGCTCCCTGTATTATTATTATGAGTTAACATTTATTTGACGAAACCGATATAGAAACAATAGCAGACGTTATTCGGACAATTCATTAATATAAAAAACAGACAAGAGGGCCGAGATGGCCCTATATCGCAAAACGGAGTGCAGTTTCTCTAAATGACTCTTTTGACCTGGTGGCCTAGTTTTTTTACGCCAAATAACCAAGTTTCAATCTTGACCTAGAGCTGATTTTGACAAACATTTTGACCAGTTTTAATAAAGGTTTGGTAAATAATATAGATTTTACAATGTCAATGAGGGTTTTCAATGATTTTACCTGCTGACTTAGTTCTTAACCCAAGGTTAATCGGTTTAAATTTGACACATTTTCATGAAGACTGAAAAATAAATATAGACTCTACCATTAACATGTAACCTTGTTATCTAATGTTTGACCCCAGCTTACCCACATTTAAACATGACCATGAAATCATTAAGACAAAAAGTCGGACAAATTTTCATGAACATTGAGTAATAAATGTGGCCTGTAGAGTATTAACAAGGTTTTATTTCTGCAACATATATACTGTCCTAGTACAACATTATTTTGACGGCTTTAAATATTTTGATTTATTGGCGTTTAGCTTTACAAATGTATTATTATCTTAATGATTTCTAGATCAAGTTCGAATCTTTGTCACCTAGAGTCAAACACTAGATCACACTGTCTAATAAAAACATTGTTATCACTCTAGAGGTCAAAGTTGTTAAAACAATCATCATAAAATTGGTCAGAATGTTTGTTTTATTAAAAGGTCAAGCTCGGAAAAGTGTCACCAGAGGTAAATAAAACGTATATGTAGGTCACACGGAAAAATAAAAGAAAACCTTGTAACCACGCTAGCGGCCACATTTATTCACCATTCATCATAAAAAATTGGTTGGGATGTTTTTCTCAATGATTTCTAGATCAAGTTTGAATCTGGGTGACCGGTCAATTCAAAGAAAACACTGTTAACACTCTAGAGGCCACATTTATAAACCAATCGTCATGAAAATGTCTCAATGATTTCTATGTCCAGTATGAATCTGGTTTACATCGGGTCACACGGACAAATCAAAGAAAAACTTTGTAAGGACAAGTTAAATGTCCGTTCTTCATTAAAATTGGACGGATGTTGGTCCCAGTGTTTCTCTTAATGATTTCTAGACCAAGATCCAATGTGGGTCACCAGATGAAATTCAAGAAAGCCCTTGTAAATACTCTAGTTAATACATTATATAATCATCTTGTTAATTGGTCAGAATGTTTGAAGGCCAAACAGAATGTAAATGTTTATGATAAAGAGTTTAAGGTTGACTTTCGGTCTCATTCGGTCATAAGCAGGTGATGTGCTCATGTGAGCGATATAAGGCCATCATGTCTATATTGTTTGATTATTATTCAGAATCACGGACCTATACAAAAAATACAAATGTATCTAGAAATTAAAATTTCAGTCATGCATGTAATGTTTGTTATGAATATGAATTAATTTGAATCACCTTAACGGAAATAGTTCATATTGTGCAACTCCTTACACGACGAGATAAAAGCGAATCCTGAGGTGTTACCTGCATATTCTGCTAACAGTCCTTACCGAGCTATCCAGTATTTCAAAATTGGTGAAATGGAAAATGGAGAACGATTACCATCCAGTCAGTCAACTGGTGACCAAAGAGACATCAAGGATACCGTTATCACATACAGTAAATATAATGAAGTCTGGGAAACTAGTGATTCACAAGGCGTCAACATGACCGGTAAATATGACGTTAATGATAAGTGCAATGCATGCGATAAGAGCAATGGAGTCAGCGCTGATAACATTTTTGATACAGCTCATAAAAGTGGTTACCACGGCGGTAGTTCCAAGCCATCGGAAAAGCGTGACCCGAACGGTCAGTTAGGTGACAATATTATCTACGAATTTCAAAATGGCGACGTCGTTCGCTCGAAAAGAAGCCGGAATCACTCTAGCAAAATTGAAAGTTCTGCAGAATCCTATACGGAACGGATTTTACGAAGTAGTACCTGGTCATTTGCTGTAGACAGTGACCGTGTACAGTTATTAAGCAATGGATATAAAACTGAAAACACTCGTAATATACATGCTGAAAGAGACAAATGTGATCGAAAATTTGACTCAGACGATGAAATTAACAGTTCTGAAGCAGAGAAAGGATTTAGTTTGAAAACGTTGTCACGTGACCAAAAAGTAATACTTATAGCGAGTAGCTTTACAAACTTGCTCAGTTACCTTAGTTTCTCTATTCTTGCACCTTTCTTTCCAATTGAGGTTAGTATACCCATTTGTTTACATGCTTTCATTTGTTTACGATTTTGAATATATTTGAATGAATGATGGTTTTCTTTTCTTAACACTCTCTTATACGGAACTGTAATTGTGATAGGGAATAAATTTTTTTTATAACAAACTGCGCATATCGAAGCCTTTAAAGCTCCTCGCTCTCAGATTTTGTTGAAAAAATAAAGTTCTTCAAACTGTATGTAAATAACGTATTTTAGAACATATGGTGATACAAAAAAGGCTCGGGTATAAATTCATGTTACGTATATCTCTAAATTACAAAAAAAAAATACGCTACCAAATATCAATATATAGAGGATAATTGTTGGTTTCGGTATCACGTTATAATTTCACTGATAGGGCACCAAAAGTGATATTGTCACGAGTGGCGTAGCCACGAGTGAAAATAACTCTTTTGGTGTTCACCAGTATAATTCTAGCTATTAGTTTTATATTTATGAATAAAAATGTCAATTTTTTTGAAAAATAATTTTTTCAACGGTACCTGAGAGCGAGCAGCTTTAAGATTCATTCAGCGACCTAGATATGACACATGTTTTATTGTTAACATGTTACAGGCAGACAAGAAAGGCGTGAATAGTACAATATCCGGGTGGATATTTGGCGTTTTCGCTCTTGTGAAATTTTTCACGTCTCCGCTCTGTGGTCGCCTTGTAAGTATTAACTATTAAAGAGGCATTCTATAAAACTGGCGTCAAAGCAAATGCTTTAAAAAAAAAAAAAAGAATATGATGTAAGAGTTAATACTTAACCGAACAGTTTAAGCTATACCTTCCACTCATCAGTGGTAAAATCAGCGTTTTAAAAACTGTTGCAGTTCAGGAAAACATTCAATAATTTATGTAAAAATGTTGTTGTACAATTGATGGGTTAATAGCGATTGATTACAGTAGGCCCCTATGTTGAATATTTGTTCTAAAATGAGGCATTTTTTTATAAACATGTATTCTTTAAAATTATATTCATTTATCAGTACACGCTCGTTGAACATATTATTATTTGGAGAACACAATCTGCTATAACTTTATTAAGATTACATGTATTTATAAGATTACCCATTATGTTGAAAAAAATTGTTTCATTTGATATAGACGTTCTTTTTTCTTGTACACATGCATACATTGTAACGATGATATATGGAACACATTTTCTGGATCTGATTTTATTATATTTGTCATTGTCAAAGTTATCGCAAAAGTTGTTAATGACTTATATGACTGTTTTCGAGACAAAAGTTATTTTTGGATATTTATTAACATTAATTACTATGAATATACGTCTTTTGTATTACTAAAACGGACAAAATGACCTTTAAACTTTAGTACGATGCAACAAAGCGTTATGTGGTTAATGTAATAGAAGCAGTTACAATGCTGTAGTACTGATATATATGACGTCAGTGTAGCGCATGCGTTTTTCTATTTTATTTGTTTGATGCAATGAAGTGTTATCTGCCGAAGCAAGTAGTCAGTCGCTACAATGTTATAGCACGTATGGAGTATGAGTCAGTTTCGCGCTTTTGTAATTATTTTGCTGTGGAACAGTCGCCATATTGGAACCGGAGTTCCACTAGAATTCGTTCTATCGATCTTCTTATGCGAGTTACTGTATTTTTATGAATGGCCGAAGAAACTATATTATTGATTTATTGATAGCGTTGTGCCTACAGAGTACAGCCTGTTTGTTTTAACGATTTTTGGGCTTTATAATAGCGACCACGGTGATGACCTACATTAGCAATGCAAAATCAATTAGAGTTGCGTCCCTTGAATGAATCTAATGAATATTTATGAAGCGCTATATCAGCCAAAGAATGGTGCCGATTTATTTCGCTTTAGAAATGATTAAAAACGGAATTGCCGGAAGAAGTCTAATTTAAATACTTAATTAAGACCTTTATACCTCGGGGAAAACCCGCCAATTATCCGATAGCCGTAAGTTATCAGTACAAAAACAAGTGTCAAAAGTTTTACAACTGTTGATTTTCCGTTAATCGTCGATTTCGCTTGGTTTTCAGGTTTTATTAGAAAGGTTTGAATATATAGTTTAATGTTTTCATTCATAATTATAAACAAAATCAGCCGGACAATGAATGAATTTAGTCCGAACCAAACATGTTGACATGTACAAAAAAAGCCAAAATGGTGGTAGTTACGAAAAATTAAATCCCTGTCAGACTACATAATTTTTAGTCTGGAAATTTTAGTGTCTTTTCCATGCAGTAACAGTGAGTTAGTTATGGGAGATAGAGCGGTGGTATACGTAAGATGGCGTCATTTTTAAATAATGAATATACAGGAAAGAACAATAGAAAAATACAATTTTTTTTAATATCTTTTGTTAGGAAAAAGCGCATGTTATTTTTTTCAGTGTACTGAGTATGTTTAAATTATTGTAAGGCAAATTTCATATCAATATCTTGTTGGTGAATTTTTTTTTTTTTTCACCAGCTGGAAAACCAGAAAGTAATGTTTTTATCAGGTCTGTATAGATCAGATAAATATTCTGTGAAAATTTAACTTGCGCTTTTTCTTTGAAAAAAAAACGTTATTTAAAAAATTGTACTTTTCGATTGTTTACGTTTCAGTGCCATCGGGCTGTTTTAGCTCATTCGGGGTATATACCCCAATCGGGAGATATGCTCAGTCTGTTAAAGTACAGCCGTAGCCATTATTCTGTACACTGTAATGTAATACAGAACTGTTAAGTTATAATTTTCTTGTTTTATTACATGTCGTTTCATTTAATAAAAATTATTGAAATTTAACCAAAGTATTCAGCTGAAACAATGATGAAATACTTCATCGCTATGAAAATATCATGTTTGATAATAATATAATTACTTGATAAAGTGGTTTCGACCTAGCAACAAAAAGGCGCTCCTACGCAGTAGACTTTCCTAGTTTGGTTCCCAGCGTAGTTTATTGAAACTATTGGATCCCTGAATGTCGACAAATGCAAAACAAAAGTAGGTCTTCAGAATCTTCTGTGCCGATTTTATGCTGTGCATCAATGTTGTTCTTGCTCCTTTATTTAGTATTAAATTGCTATATGGATATAACATACTCCGGATTTAAAGGGGCACTCCCTATGTGTAGCAGATTATATTCTCGAAATCAATGAACGTAAAATGATAAATAAATACAATTTCAAAGAAGAACCTATGCCGAAAAACGTCTCAGTTTACCACAATTAATCAATATAGAGGCTGTAATAAATCGCATCCACCCATTAATTGTACAACAACAACTCTACATAGATTATTGAATGGTTTACGGTACTGTACTTTTATCGATAATGGCTGAAACTTTTAGGTTAAGTTATAATACTTCCAAAGATAATATAATTTATGTTTTGGAGGTTATTTAGTTCGATATTGGGGTCCTTTAAGTAAAATGGGGTGTGGGGGAGGGGGTACTAGTTCTTTTATGTTTTGGAGGTTATTTAGTTCGACATCAGTTAGACTGACCCTACACATGCTCGATCAAAATTATTAAATTGTTACAAATATCATACGAAGTTGAATTCTGTAATCTGTTTTCCGCGATGGATAATTGACCTTCGCCTTACAATTACTGTAACCTATAAAAATTACACTGCAGCTGTGTAAATCACTAAATGGGGCTAAGTTATTACATAGGTAAATGACCACTATTTTAATGCCGATGCGACACGTGCTCGATCACCGGTTTTACAGACAGTATCGAACTGCCTTACGGTTATTTTTGAAGAGGTGAAATAGTACATACTATCTATGTCTCAAATCTGTGAAAATTACAGATCAGCAACCCTTTTTAGTAGAATTAGTTAATATAATATATAACATGCCTCAAGTGACGTCTTCCTTTTTCTTGATGTCTGGGTAGGTTGCATAGACTCTTTATTAGGAAATGCAATAGTAACTTAAAATAATGATTATAACTATAATTTGACTTAATAAATTCACAACAGTCAACTGCTAACGACTTTTGAACAGTTTTACATATTTACAAGCATTGGGTATGTTTATTGATTTCACTCTTTCAGCCTTTTCAAAGGTATCAGGTGAGTGAATCTGATGGTTCCTTTTATACATTTTCGTTGCTGCCAGGACAAAAACTCATTTATAATATGACAAATTTTGAATTATGTTCCTTTCAAGCTCATTTAAAAATGAACATGAAAAGAGCATTGCTCACATGAATGTGCAGATTTAGTTGTTTGAGACCTAAAACTTAATATTTATTTTGAAACTGCCTTCAACGATTTCACATTTAGTTTTATTCTTAGAATACATTATCAATAAAAATTAACTTCTTACTCTATTTCTGTCTAAAATATATCATGAAATATCTAGTAACTTATCCCTGTTCAACATTTGCATGTCAGCCATATTTGTTAAACAAGCTGTCAAAAATGAGGTCACTGACTATTTATATGAGTAATGCTGCAACGACTAGATAATTAAAGCTATTTGGACAACCACATATAATTTCTTTTACGATTTACAACAAAATTTTATAATGACGTGACGTAAAGACTCTATTACACTCAGTTTTCAATGAAGTATGTCAGTTGGTCAGTTTTTGGTTACTTTTTTTAGCGTCCGTAAAACGCCGCACGCGCAATCGTCGCTCTTCTTGTTACAGATGTATTTGTGTATTGGGTCATTGATATAAAGAACGGAACACAAATGTTTCATTTTCTGTTTATTCAGGAAGTGTGTGCATAAAACATTGCAAGTGATCGAGCACGTATCTGATCGAGCAGTGTACGGTCACTCTATAGGGTATGTCCCTTTAAGGAACATTTTAAATGGTTCCAAGAGGATTATTTTATACGTTCTGCAAAATGGTATAAATGGGTCACCGTTTACCGATACTTTTGTCCCTGTAAAAGAATGTAAGGTAATAAGGTAATAATTATGACTCAGCCAAAGTATAACATTACCTTCTTTCACTAAACGCCACATACATGAAGTCACAGTGCACATGGTTTACTTCTCATGTCGCATAAATTAATAAAAAAAGAAAATCAAAGGACATTTTAGAATATTTTGCTATTCATTTATTTTTCAGTTGCCAATTGTTGGATGTAGATTTGTGTTTATAAGTGGTCTGTTTGTTTGCGGCGGCTGTACTCTTATTTTCGGGTAAGACAACAATAAACTGCCCTATGATTTTTCGGTGGTTCTCGGGTATCTGTTTTTAGCGGTAACTCATCTTAAAGGGGCACTCCCTACATCTAGCCAATTATATTCCCGAAACATAGATAATGTGTTCAATGAACGTAAAATGATTAATAAATACAATTTCAAAGACGTACCTATGCGATAATGCCTCACTTTACCACAATTCATAAATATAAAGGCTTTCTGTAATAAATTGCATCCACCCTTAACGCCGTTTACCTTATTTTATAGATATTATTCTTGTTCATTCTATTTTTTTTACATTCTTCAGGAAATATAACTTCTTGATTCACAGTCATATGAAAGAAAAAGAAAATTGTCACTATGACACGATAAACATACGTTCAAAATGCAATGCGCTTTCTTTATTCTGCATTATAGCTTACAAGACATTAAAATCATTAAATGTTTATTGCAAAACCAGTACTGGTATATTTTCGCATTTAACCCGTATATCTTTCCTGGCACATATATTGTTATGTCTCCAACCACAGACTGGTGTGGAAATGCTTACAGTCTGCCACGAAATTGGCCGGACAATTGACCTTATATCCCTTGCTGTATTTTCATACGCTTTTGTTGGAAGCATTAGTATGAAGTCTTATTGTGCATATTTTAATTTAGTGTCACTAGATTAAAGGCAAAGGTCACACGGACCTGAAAACCAAAAATCTTGTCTGCGCTTGCTAGATTTTCATAAAACTTTGCAAGAAGCATCGATAAAGTCTAGTTGGGCATACATTGTATTGTGACTTGGGATCACTAGCTAAAAGATAAAGGTCACAGGGATTTGAAAATCGAAAATAATGTATGCGCCTTTTCTCCAAAACCCCTTGCTGGATTTTCATAAAAAATGTAGGATTCATCGATACAAAGTTTTGTTTTGCATATTATACTTTTGGGTCCCTATCTTGAAGGTCAATTTTATAGGAATCTGAAACAGTAAATATTGTCTGCGCTTTTTCTCCAAAACCCCTTGCTTGATTTTCATATAACATTGCAGTAAGTATCGGTATGAAGTTTTTAAGTGCATATTATAAGTTGGGGTCACTAGGTTAAGGTCACAGGGACCTGAAAACCGATAATCTTGTCCGCACTTCTCCAATCCATTGCTGGATTTGCATAAAACAATGCAGGAATCACCGATATAAAGTCCAGTTTTGCATATCCGTATAACTCAAAGGTCGAGATCACAGGGACCTGAAACAGAAAATATTATCTGCGCTTTATCCCCAAGCCCCTTGCTTGATTTTCATGAAACTTTGCAGGAAGCATTGGTATGATATCTAGTTTTGCATTTAATAATTTGTGATCACTAGGCCCAAGGTCAAGGTCAAAGGGATGAGAGACGTACGTTTACATTAAAATTTTATATATATCGAAAAAAGCAATACAACAATGTTTTGAATTTGCTGCTTTGATACACGAAACATAATACATTCAGATTTGATACAAATCTAATTCAGAGCATATGGCTTTGCTCGTTTATTTAGCATAGAGCATGAAAACGCTTTTCAGTGTGTCAAAAAATTGATTAACTTGGTGACACTGTCGTTGCACGACGTATGTACTGTTTGCACGTCGTATATACTGTTGTTGCACGTCTCACGTCGTATGTACTGTTGTTGCAGGTCGTATGTACTGTCGTTACACGTCGTACGTACTGTCGTTGCACGGCGTGTGTACTGTCGTTGCGCGTCGTGTGTACTGTCGTTGCACGACGTATGTACTGTCGTTGCACGACGTAAAAACTGTTGTTGCACGTCTCATGTCGTATGTACTGTTGTTGCAGGTCGTATGTACTGTCGTTACACGTCGTATGTACTATCGTTGCAAGACTTGTGTACTGTCGTTGCACGTCGTTGTTGCACGTCGTATGTACTGTCGTTGTACGACTTGTTTACTGTTCCTGCACGTCGTATATACTGTTGTTGCACGTCTCACGTCGTATGTACTGTTGTTTCAGATCGTATGTACTGTCGTTACACGTCGTATGTACGTCGTTGCAAGACTTGTGACTCTTGCACGTCGTATTACGTCGTTGCACGGCGTATGTTCTGTAGTGCCGTCGTTTGTACTGTGGTTACACGTCGAATGTACTGTTGTTGCACGTCGTATATACTGTCGTTGCACGTCTTATGTACTGTCGTTGCACAGCGTATGTACTGTGGTTGTACGTCTTATGTACTGTCGTTGCACGGCGTATATGCTATGGTTACACGTCGCATGTACTATTGTTGCACGTCGTATGTACTGTCGTTGCACAGCGTATGTACTGTGGTTGTACGGCGTATGTACTGTCGTTGCATGGCTTATGTATTTCAGTATTTTGGACAAAGTGGATACGTCAAACAGTATTGTGATATTTGTTACCCTATGCTTTGTTACTCGGATTCTGCTGGGCCTTGGCTATACTGGACTCTTCACCGCAAGTTTCGTTATGCTCATCAAATACTTCCCGGGTAACTTTACCACAGTGTTTGTAAGTACATATCCGAAATTTCTGCTTTCTTGTTTACAAATCTGCTGTTGTATTACGGGCCATTCCCATGACACCCGCAAGGGGTCTGAGACAGTGTCAGGAGATTAAAGGTCCATTACTAAGATCAAATCGAATTTTCTTTTAAATCTGGTACTGTTACAGGGAAATACAGTTTGAACCTTAACAAAAACAATAGCCGTGGAGTTTCCCTGTTTGAAATACTGCTGCAGAAAAACGCGTGAATGTTTTTGTATTTCCGGGGGGGGTGTATATTGACCTGGCCGGTGTTGTGAGGTTTTTTATTGCATGTTGTAAACAGTCAGGATATACGTTGCACATCATTGGGAGTAAAGTACTTTCAAATAACTATATTATAAAGGCGTGCTTATTCATGTACAACCTATTTACAGCCTCTTTCTGGGAAAATTAAAAAGATATTTGAAAATTCGCTTTTGAAAAGACAAAATATAATTTGTTCATTATTTTGATAAACTCAAATTTTCAACACGTCAGTATGCTAAAGGGACACTTCGTATGACCGTATGTCATACTTTTTCGTCTGAGAAGACACTTAAAAGTTACAGCTATGATTCCAGTCAATTAAAAAAACTTTCGATTTGGTCTTAATTAATGGACCTTAATTATCCTAAGCACTTAGTTATAAAATAATTACATTGAAATTCAGTCTATATTAATGACTTAGCTACGTTTTTCTAAGCTGTAAATGCATTTTACCCTTGGTCAGGAAATATTAACAAATGGTCAGATGTATAATACATGCATATGAAGTGATATTCCCTTTTCTTCAATATCTGTCAACAATTTGCAAAACTAAAGGAAAGTTTTTCCTATTATTAGGGTATAGCAGAAGTGTTCACTGGTATTGGCATGGTGACGGGACCAGCGCTTGGAGGTTTTCTGTATGCAGTAAGTACAAATGTATTGGAAATTACGACAATTAAAGCGGGGAAAATCTCTTGATTGGCGATATTTCATTATCATGTCACTGAATTTCATGGCCTAAAACAAATGAATAAAGGCAGATCATGACCTGGTATTGGTTGCAAAGGAAGAATATTTATGGCCAACAGGATTGCGGTTACGCATATATGTCCAACTGCTTGTAGCAAACTATAAAAGCAGACACTGACAGTGGTGGTAATTGAAACTTTAAAACTGTTTATAAACTTTATTTCAGGCTGGTGGTTTTGTTCTTCCGTTTGCTGTGATAGGTGGCTGTTCCTTCGCGGCGTTACCACTGGTCTGGTATTTCATTCCTAAACAAGACGGTAAGCTGCTTCCAGTCTCAACAGAGATCCACTTTCGGACCTGGTTCAGTTCCTAGCTCTCCTGGACAAAGTCCAGCAGTTTTTATGCTATTGTGGCCTTGCCCATTGTCCGTAAGCTATTCCTTGATAATGCTCTACATCACTTAATTTTCATTTGACTTTCATGAAACTCGCTCAGAAAGTTGGCTAGAACCTGCAGATATTTTGAATAATGAGCCACGCTGTGCGAAAATCAAATGTGCAACAAGCAATTATCATAAAACCTTGATAACACCCAAACAGTTCACATTTCCAATGGGTTTGCAAGGTTGCCTGCGACTTGAAGAGGGTCTGTAAACCAACCCTCCTGCTACAGCCTATTATTGTTAAGCTATTGAAAAAACTCTGCAGGTCACATTTTCCAATGGACTTTCACAAAACTTGTTCAGAGGGTTACCAGATTCTTGTAGATTACCTGTATAGAAAATCAGCCACGCTAAGTGAAAACCAACAGTGCTACAGTATATTACCTTAAACATTGATAACACTCTACATGTCACATTTTCTAATGGATTTGACTCAGGTTTGCTCTGAATGTCGCCTGCAACCCGAGTCCCGCTGTCTAAAAACCAACCATGCTGCAGCAGAAGTTATTGTGACCTACATGAATGGAACTCGAAAAAATTGTTACACTGACGGTTTCGGAGTATATAAGTATGACCTGTCAGTCCATCTGTCTCTCAGTCCGAAATTAATGTGCTAATGTAATTATATCATTCAGTGATGTTCTTAATAGAAAATGAGCCACGCTGTGCGAAAATTAAATTTCACACACATTCTTGTATCGCACACAAAAGTGCGTTTTACCAAAGTAACTGCGACGGCGACGACTGAGCTGAGGGGTGCTCCTGAATTGTCATAGGATTTATCAACGGTGCAATCCGGTAATGTTGTTGGGACAAACTTAGCCTTAGGAGCTAATCAAGCAAATAGTGCAGAAAGACGTTTTTTCTTGTTTCACTATAATAACTTGTTGTTTTCTTGTTTGAACAATTATTTTCACATGTCATACAAACAAAAATGTCACAATTTCAAGTAAGTGGCAAGTTAAATTTATACTAATTTACTTAATCTTGATTGCGAAACAAGTTCTTACAACTTATATTAATAGTTCTCTAGACTCACTCCAGATGGAATCAATCTCGAAGAGACAAGCCATTAGGAACACAAACAATAATCATACAAAATCTCTAATGTACCGTTTCAGATATAAAACTAGAAGATGAAAGTGAATATTGCTAAACAAAACCTCTAATGTACTGTTTCAAAAATAAAAAAAGACGAAATTGAAAATTGCTGAACAAAATCTCTAATGTACTGTTTCAGATATAAAAAAAAGAAGATGAACGTGAAAATTGCTGAACAACACCTCTAATGTACTGTTTCAGATATAAAAGAAGACGAAAACTGAAAATTGCAGAACAAAATCTCTAATGTACTGTTTCAGATATAAAAGAAGACGAAAGAGAAAACTGCTGAACAATACCTTTAATGTACTGTTTCAGATATAAAAGAAGACGAAAATTGAAAATTGCCGAACAAAACCTCTAATGTACTGTTTCACATATAAAAGAAGACGAAAATTGAAAATTGCTGAACAAAACCTCTAATGTACTGTTTCAGATATAAAAAAAGACGAAAATTGAAAATTGCTTAACAAAACCTCTAATGTACTGTTTCAGATATAAAAGAAGACGAAAATTGAAAATTGCTGAACAAAATCTCTAATGTAATGTTTCAGACATAAAAGAAGACGAAAATTGAAAATTGCTGAACAAAACCTCTAATGTACTGTTTCAGATATAAAAAAGAAGAGCGAAAGTGAAAATTGCTGAACAATACCTCTAATGTTCTGTTTCAGATATAAAAAGAAGACGAAAATTGAAAATTGCTGAACAAAACCTCTAATGTACTGTTTCAGATATAAAAGAAGACGAAATTGAAAATTGCTGAACAATACCTCTAATGTACTGTTTCAGATATAAAAAAAAGACGAAAGAGAAAATTGCTGAACAATACCTCTAATGTACTGTTTCAGATATAAATGAAGACGAAAATTGAAAATTGCTGAACAAAACCTCTAAATTAAATGTACTGTTTCAGATATAAAAAAGACGAAAATTGAAAATTGCTGAACAAAACCTCTAATGTACTGTTTCAGATATAAAAGAAGACGAAAATTGAAAATTGCTGAACAAAACCTCTAATGTACTGTTTCAGATATAAAAGAAGACGAAATTGAAAATTGCTGAACAAAATCTCTAATGTACTGTTTCAGATATAAAAGAAGACGAAAGTGAAAATTGCTGAACAAAATCTCTAATGTACTGTTTCAGATATAAAAAAAAGAAGATGAACGTGAAAATTGCTGAACAACACCTCTAATGTACTGTTTCAGATATAAAAGAAGACGAAAACTGAAAATTGCAGAACAAAATTTCTAATTACTTTTCAGATATAAAAAGAAAGACGAAAAGAGAAAAACTGCTGAACAATACCTTTAATGTACTGTTTCAGATATAAAAGAAGACGAAAATTAAAAATTGCCGAACAAAACCTCTAATGTACTGTTTCAGATGTAAAAGAAGACGAAAATTGAAAATTGCTGAACAAAACCTCTAATGTACTGTTTCAGAAATAAAAGAAGACGAAAATTGAAAATTGCTAACAAAACCTCTAATGTACTGTTTCAGATATAAAAGAAGACGAAAATTGAAAATTGCAGAACAAAATCTCTAATGTACTGTTTCAGATATAAAAGAAGACGAAAATTGAAAATTGCTGAACAAAACCTCTAATGTACTGTTTCAGATATAAAAAAAGAAGACGAAAGTGAAAATTGCTGAACAATACCTCTAATATACTGTTTCAGATATAAAAGAAGACGAAAATTGAAAATTGCTGAACAAAACCTCTAATGTACTGTTTCAGATATAAAAGAAGACGAAATTGAAAATTGCTGAACAATACCTCTAATGTACTGTTTCAGATATAAAAAAAGAAGACGAAAGAGAAAATTGCTGAACAAAACCTCTAATGTACTGTTTCAGATATAAATGAAGACGAAAATTGAAAATTGCTGAACAAAACCTCTAAATTAATGTACTGTTTCAGATATAAAAAAAGACGAAAATTGAAAATTGCTGAACAAAACCTCTAATGTACTGTTTCAGATATAATAGAAGACGAAAATTGAAAATTGCTTAACAAAACCTCTAGTGTACTGTT
Organism: Saxidomus purpurata; assembly: GCA_022818135.1. NCBI lineage: Eukaryota > Metazoa > Mollusca > Bivalvia > Venerida > Veneridae > Saxidomus > Saxidomus purpurata. Next base: position 29,202,031 of record JAFMSR010000017.1, read on the forward strand.
TCAGATATAAAAGAAGACGAAAATTGAAAATTGCTGAACAAAACCTCTAATGTACTGTTTCAGATATAAAAGAAGACGAAATTGAAAATTGCTGAACAAAATCTCTAATGTACTGTTTCAGATATAAAAAGAAGACGAAAGTGAAAATTGCTGAACAAAATCTCTAATGTACTGTTTCAGATATAAAAGAAGACGAAAATTGAAAATTGCTGAACAAAATCTCTAATGTACTTTTTCAGATATAAAAAAAGAAGACGAAAGTAAAAAATTGCTAAACAAAATCTCTAATGTGCTGTTTCAGATATAAAAGAAGACGAAAATTGAAAATTGCTGAACAGAACCTCTAATGTACTGTTTCAGATATAAAAGAAGACGAAAATTGAAAATTGCTGAACAAAATCTCTAATGTGCTGTTTCAGATATAAAAGAAGACGAAAATTGAAAATTGCTGAACAGAATCTCTAATGTGCTGTTTCAGATATAAAAGAAGACGAAAATTGAAAATTGCTGAACAAAATCTCTAATGTACTGTTTCAGATATAAAAGAAGACGAAAATTGAAAATTGCTGAACAGAATCTCTAATGTGCTGTTTCAGATATAAAAGAAGACGAAAATTGAAAATTGCTTAACAAAACCTCTAATGTGCTGTTTCAGATATAAAAGAAGACGAAAATTGAAAATTGCTGAACAATACCTCTAATGTACTGTTTCAGATATAAAAGAAGACGAAAATTGAAAATTGCTGAACAAAATCTCTAATGTACTGTTTCAGATATAAAAGAAGACGAAAGTGAAAATTGCTGAACAAAATCTCTTATGTACTGTTTCAGATATAAAAGAAGACGAAAGTGAAAATTGCTGAACAAAATCTCTAATGTACTGTTTCAGATATAAAAGAAGACGAAAATTGAAAATCTCTAATGTACTGTTTCAAATATAAAAAAGGAAGACAAAAGAGAAAATTGCTGAACAATACCTCTAATGTACTGTTTCAGATATAAAAGAAGACGAAAGTGAAAATTGCTGAACAAAATCTCTAATGTACTGTTTCAGATATAAAAAGGAAGACGAAAGTGAAAATTGCCGAACAAAATTTCTAATGTATTGTTTCAGATATAAAAAAAGAAGACGAAAGAGAAAATTGCTGAACAAAACCTCTAATGTACTGTTTCAGATATTAAAAAAGAAGACGAAAGAGAAAATTGCTGAACAAAATCTCTAATGTACTGTTTCAGATATAAAAGAAGACGAAAATTGAAAATTGCTGAACAAAACCTCTAATGTACTGTTTCAGATATAATAGAAGACGAAAATTGAAAATTGCTTAACAAAACCTCTAGTGTACTGTTTCAGATATAAAAGAAGACGAAAATTGAAAATTGCTGAACAAAACCTCTAATGTACTGTTTCAGATATAAAAGAAGACGAAAATTTAAAATTGCTGAACAAAATCTCTAATGTACTGTTTCAGATATAAAAAGAAGACGGAAAGTGAAAATTGCTGAACAAAATCTCTTAGTACTGTTTCAGATATAAAAGAAGACGAAAGTGAAAATTGCTGAACAAAATCTCTAATGTACTGTTTCAGATATAAAAGAAGACGAAAATTGAAAATCTCTAATGTACTGTTTCAAATATAAAAAAGGAAGACAAAAGAGAAAATTGCTGAACAATACCTCTAATGTACTGTTTCAGATATAAAAGAAGACGAAAGTGAAAATTGCTGAACAAAATCTCTAATGTACTGTTTCAGATATAAAAAGGAAGACGAAAGTGAAAATTGCCGAACAAAATTTCTAATGTATTGTTTCAGATATAAAAAAAGAAGACGAAAGAGAAAATTGCTGAACAAAACCTCTAATGTACTGTTTCAGATATTAAAAAAGAAGACGAAAGAGAAAATTGCTGAACAAAATCTCTAATGTACTGTTTCAGATATAAAAGAAGACGAAAATTGAAAATTGCTGAACAAAACCTCTAATGTACTGTTTCAGATATAATAGAAGAGGCAGACGACAGTTTGTCCATTAAATCGATGCTTCTTCATCCACGCACGATTGTAAACAGTATTGCAATAATGATGGCAGCCGCCGTGTGGGCCGTGCTCGATCCTACGCTAGAGCCTCATCTACGTGTCGTATGTACATTGTTTCACATTTATTTATTCTGTTTTAAGCTATTGAGGGTAAAATGAATGATAAGAAAGAGAACGCCAGGTTTGCTAGAGTGTAAATCATCTCAAATGTGTTTCATTATGCTCGCTGACCGTGGTACTTAGTCATGATCTATTTCTGTGCTTCTGAGAACAACATTTAAAATGCTTTTTATTATGTCATTAATCACCGATGAACGTCTAAATACATATACAATTAATGCTAATCGACGAATGATAAGTTTGGTTTTGCGGTACCGCAAAACATTTCTGAACAGAAAAGAAACGCGGTGCCACAAAACATTTCTAAACAAAACTGAAATCTAATTGGCACTCTACTGGAAATCCAGCAGACCTTTTGTCATGGTGATTTGTCCATCGTCCGTCTGTATGTTCGTAAACATTCCATTGATAACACTCTACAGGTCACAATTTTCGTTTGACTTTCATTAAACTTGCACAGAAGGTTGCCTGCAACCTGTAGATGATTTCTGTAGTTGTTTTGGTCAGTGGGTCAAAGGTCAAGGTCACAAAAACCTCCGTTAGCCTTTTTGGTAACACTCTACAAGTCACAGTTTTCTTTTGACATTCATGAAAATTCTTTAAAAAACCAGCACTTGAGTATGACAAAAATAAATACAAATCTGAAATTACAAATTTACGGTACCCACAGCGGTGTTTAAAGTATTTTCATTAGTGCAGTACAAACATAAAATACAAAGATTATGCATATAGAACCATGCTCTTTTTTCAGTTTTTGCACTTTGTAAAATCAGCATCATTTTGTTCGCATCCTTTTTTTTTCATTGTTATGTCAAAGGTCTCGCGTCATATTTGTACTGATATACAAAAATAAAATAAATTATTTATTAAAATTACTGTTGTTGTTTTTGTTTTTGTTATAAAAATGCATGTCAGTCATGAAGGTTCACTAAAACGCCGCAATCATTCTGATTTCAGTACGGACTTGGTCCGGAGTTGATTGGAGTGTTATTTCTAATCATGGCTGCGGTTTACTCTGTGACGTCACCAATATGGGGCCGTATCGCAGACAAACTTGTGAGTGCCAATCTGCTTATTGATTTTATCATTTGACCATTGTATGAAGTTGTATCGAATTCCAAAGTTTTAAAGTTATGCTCCGGAAAAGAAAAGTAACAAAGGGCAGTTGCTATGATTTTGTTTTCTTTGAAATAAATGAAGTTAAAATGCGTACTTGACGACATATTAAAATGCGTACTTGACGACATATTAATGTAGAAGGTTTCAGTACATTTATAAAAACTTGACGAGATCATTCTTAACTATTACGGTTATGTTTAAGAACTGACATTGGAGAACAATATTAAACTGTTGTTTGCTCTGTCGGTTGTAAAATAAGATTTAAATATAAGAATTGCATTTTCTTTTTCTTGATTTCTAGGCGCTAGATTAACCTTGTATACAAGGGATTTGGTGTAATAAGTTACAATCACTCGCTACCAATTGATACTCGGGTTTTCTACTTCAGCCCGACAACAGGACTCTTCTTATTCCTGGCTTATTGGTATGTGCCATGGGGCTGCTTCTAGCAGGCCCCTCGCCCCTTCTGGGATTTCAGATCAGCTTTAAGTGAGTACATAAGTCAAACGTTATATGGCATAGATTACGTTATACGCGGTTCTTAAGGGCTTTTCAGGAAAATATAGGGTTTAAAGGAACTAGAAGAGTTTGTACTCTAAACGTTTAATATGAGCCAGATTTACGTACAGAGATAGATGAAGTATTTTTGAAAAAGAACATTATATCGAGAAATGCAGCTTTTTTGCAGCCTTTTTAAGTGATGCAATACTTGCACTATATCTACTTTTATTACTATTAGTGAACTTTGGTTGACTATTGTATCACTGGTGGTTCTTGGTGTGGGTACCAGCATGGCGATTATTCCTACATTCGATGTATACATTTGTATACTAGGGTAATTGTTTCCATACATTTTCTATGACTACACTTTCTGTGATATCGGATGCATGTCCATGTGTCTGTTCGGCGGTAGATCTGCTATTTTATAGTTCTGCCAGTTTACTTTGCAGTTTGCAAATTTCATAATCGATTTTCAGATCAGCATCTTTTAAGGGGCACTCTACATTTAGAAGATGATATTCTCAAAACTTAAACAATGTGTTCAATGAACGTAAAATGATAGATAAAAACAAATTTAAAGAACAACATGACTAATATCGAAAAATGCCTCATTTCAGTCCAAACTCTCTAAACAACACCTCTGAATTACTAATATCGAAAAATGTCTCATTTCAGTCCAATCTCTCTAAACAACACCTCCAAAGAGCAAAACCCCAAAAAAAGCCTTATTTTAGTCCAAACCCTCTAACCACCGCCGAAAGCAAAATCCTCTTTACAAATGCCTCATTTCAGTCCAACCTCTCTAAACAACACCTCCGAAGAACAAAACCTCTCTACAAATGCCTCATTTCAGTCCAACCTCTCTAAACAACACCTCCGAAGAGCAAAACCTCTCTACATATGCCTCATTTCAGTCCAGCCTCTCTAAACAACACCACCGAAGGGAAAACTATAAACAACCTCGAAGAGCAAAATCCTCTCTACAAATGCCTCATTTCAGTCCAGCCTCTCTAAACAACACCTCCGAAGAGCAAAAACCTCTGTACAAATGCCTCATTTCAGTCCAACCTCTCTAAAACGAAAGAAAATCCGGGGGGGGGGCCTCCCCACACAAGCCCCATTTTAGTCCGACCTCTTTTAACAACACCACCGAAGAGCAAAACCTCACAAATGCCCATTTCAGTCCAATCTCTCTACTCTCTAAACAACACCTCCGAAAAGCAAAACCTCTCTACAAATGCCTCATTTCAGTCCAACCTCTCTAAACAACACCTCCGAAGAGCAAAACCTCTCTACATAAAACCCCAAAAAACACCCCCCGGAAGAAAAAACCTCTCTACAATGCCTCATTTCAGTCCAACCTCTCTAAACAACACCTCCGAAGAGCAAAACCTCTCTACATATGCCTCATTTCAGTCCAGCCTCTCTAAACAACACCTCCGAAGAGCAAAACCTCTACATATGCCTCATTTCAGTCCAGCCTCTCTAAACAACACCTCCGAAGAGCAAAAACCTCTCTAAAAATGCCTCATTTCAGTCCAACCTCTCTAAACAACACCTCCGAAGAGCAAAATCCTCTCTACATATGCCTCATTTCAGTCCAAACTCTCAATAAACAACATCTCCGAAGAGCAAAAACTTCTGTACAAATGCCTCATTTCAGTCCAAACCCTCTCTAAACAACACCTCCGAAGAGCAAAACCTCTCTACAAACTCCTCATTTCAGTCCAACCTCTCTAAACAACACTTCCGAAGAGCAAAACCTCTACATATGCCTCATTTCAGTCCAGCCTCTCTAAACAACACCTCCGAAGAGCAGAAACCTCTCTAAAAATGCCTCATTTCAGTCCAGCCTCTCTAAACAACACCTCCGAAGAGCAAAATCCTCTCTACATATGCCTCATTTCAGTCCAACCTCAATAAACAACACCTCCGAAGAGCAAAAACTTCTGTACAAATGCCTCATTTCAGTCCAGCCTCTCTAAACAACACCTCCGAAGAGCAAAACCTCTCTACAAACTCCTCATTTCAGTCCAACCTCTCTAAGCAACACTTCCGAAGAGATAAACCTCTCTACAAATGCCTCATTTCAGTCCAACCTCTCTAAACAACACCACCGAAGCAAAACCTCTCTACAAATGCCTCATTTCAGTCCAGCCTCTCTAAACAACACATCCGAAGAGAAAAAGCCCCCTACAAAGACGGATGTTTTATTTCTCAAAGCAGTTATATCTGAACAATTTAACCTCCAAAAAGCAACAACCTCTCCACGCCAAACAAAAATTGATATTTCCCTTCGGTGTTGTTGTTAGTGGGTTTGGACTGTACATCGGAATTATTATTTTTCCCTGATGCCAAACTCCTTGATCGTTCTGCGGTATGTTACCATAAGAAGTATTTTTTATTTGTATCTGATAAATGTGTAAAAGAATATTGATTTTAAGGAACTATGGTGGCATATAAAATGAAATAACTGTGTACTACTGTTTTGAAACCGAGTTGTATTTTCTAGAGAAATCGGTTACCCAGAGGACACACGGACGTACGGGAAGGTATCTGGACTCTGGGTTTCAGTGTACTCACTGGGGTACGGTTGCTTTTTACTAAGTCCTTTTATCAGACCTAATATTTCTTACTGCCCTTAACGGAATCGAAGGAGAGAGAAGTGCGACAGATAAGAAAACTCAACTTTTAATTGATTGGTCAGTTTCAACGCACTTTGTTTAAACGTGATGCGAACAGGCCCCAGACCACAGTTATTTTTCCTATATAAACATTATGCTAAGTGGCAAACAAACCTATTCTTGATAGCATCATCTGAGAATGTTCAGCTCATCTTACCCGAAACTCTGTTTGAGCTATATTAGGCGTCCATCGTCCGTCGTCCATTCTTAACATTTCGCTTAAAGCTCTTCTTTTCTGAAACTCCATGTCAGATAATTACCAAACATATTCTGTGGCGTGATTGCATAGACCTCACACAGGGTCTGCTGTAACTAAAAATAGAAAAAATCTTTTAACGGCCTTTTGTCATAAACAATCACTTAGAAAGTCACCAAAGTTGTTTTTGTGAGATCCTTGCAAAGACCTCGTTTCAAAAACAGGAAATCATTCCGGTCAACTGCACACAGAGGCCGCTAAAACTAGAAACAAATGTTTAAACGGCTTCTTCTCATGTGCCAACTGTTTGAAAGTGACAAAATTTGCTCAGCGGTATCATTGGTTTCTTGACGTAGAAGGGAGCATGCATGTTCATTTTTAAGTAAATATCTGGAGATTTGATTGCTTTACCAACAAATTGTTTTTTTTCTCGCTATATCAACAGATCAAACAGTTCAGTTTTCAGTGCTGGATGTGGAGGCTTCTAACTCACTTCCGCTATTGTAACGTCAAATCTAACACACTTCCGTTGTGACGTCAAATCTAACACAATTCTGATGTAACGTCAAATCTCACACACTTCTGTATTAACGTCAAATCTAACGCACTTCCGTCGTGCATTCAAATCAAAGCACATCCGCTGTAACGTCAATTCTAACGCACTTCTGTTGTAAAGTCAGTTCTAACGTACTTCTGTTGTAAAGTCAGTTTTAACGTACTTTCGTTATTGTAACGTCAGTTCTAACGCACTTCCGTTGTAAAGTCAGTTTTAACGTACTTTCGTTATTGTAACGTCAGTTCTAACGCACTTCTTTTGCAACGTCAGTTCTAACGTACTTTCGCAATTGCAACGTCAGTTCTAACGTACTTCTGTTGTAAAGTCAGTTCTAACGTACTTCCGTTGTAAAGTCAGTTCTAACGTACTTTCTTTATTGTAACACCAGTTCTAACGCATTTTCTGTTGTAAAGTCAGTTCTAACGTACTTTCGTTATTGTAACACCAGTTGTAAGGCAATTCTGTTGTAAAGTCAGTTCTAACGTACTTTCACTATTGTGATGTCAGTTCTAATGGACTTCCGTTATAAAGTCAGTTCTAACGTACTTTCGCTATTGTAACGTCTGTTCTATCGCACTTCCGTTGTAAAGTCAATTTATCCTTTAAGTTAATTTTATCCTTCAAACAGGTTGTGTTGCGTTTATTTTAATAAAATGTCGAAAATCACGAGAAATGTCATCAGAAGGCATCGCAAACATGACGTCATATGATTTCCGGCATTCGTAATATTACGCTCGGTACATGTATACTTTTTCATGTTAATCCGAATAATTGATTTTGATAATTTTCACAAAGTGGAAAGTGAGTTTATCGGGATATAATCCAGTTATATTTCGATAAACCACCAACAAACATAAAAATAAAATCGATTCATTTGCCGCATTTCAACTCATAGTTTACCATTTACATGTATGATGATGTATGAATGTTATTTATTTACAGTCAAACTTGTGAGCAAATGCAACTCGCTGGAAATTGATTAACATGTATGATTATGGTCATCATTAACACCTTTACTTCATTTGCATGAGTTCTTAAATGACTTCTTCTCTTTCCCTCCTGATTTGTTTTACTGATAGCGGTCTTTAACATAGGTTTGACTGTATATGGAGTTAAAATGTCTTGAAATGTTTGCTATGAATTGTCATACTGTATTATGTATAACTGAGTTGTGTATAGTTGAAATTTAAGTTTTGTTTATGTCCTTTTCATGTTTTCTTTTTCAGAAGGCCATGTTTAAACTAAGTCATATGAATATTTGTTCATATTTCTGTATGTGTTACCTTCTTTAAATAAAGAATTTATTATCATTATTATTATTATTACTCATGTTGACATCGTATACGGATCATATTACACATTTGAATGGTCGCAAACAATTCAAACGGTTTCATACTTATGTAAATCATGCAGTTGTTTTTATCTCTTGCAGGGACTTTGCAGGTCCAAGTCTCGGTGGGTTTTTGTTTGATACCATCGGGTTTGAATGGCTGACAACGTGGATTGGAGTGGCATGTATTGCCACGGTAAGTCGGCAGGCTTTGATGCAGGCCCTAAACATGAGAGCTACAATTTGTTAGATTAAACCCTAACAGATATTAGGAAAATGTAATATTAATGACGTAGGAAATGACGTCGATAGGCAACATTCCGTTGTTGAGGTTCTAACTTACATCAAAGTGTATGATGCAATAACCGCCTCGTTTTAGTTTCACATTTTATAGAACATGTCAAATGATAAGTTTTATTGCGTTCGATCTATAGGTTTTCAGTATTCAAGTGTTACTTCATACATTTTCTAGAGTATGCTGGTTTGTGTAACATGGTTTATCGAAAAGAAGTGTTGTAAAAAATCACACAAGCCGTCATCCAGCGCCAGTCATGACGTCACAGAGAAAACGCCTTTGCTAACATCACCTCAAGAAACAGATGTATTGAACACCTACCAATCTAGTACAATTTTAACATCGGCTTATTCTTCCGTCTGAAAACAATTTTCAGTGGTGTTTGGACCATGTAAAAGAAGACAATGTTTTATAGTTTATAATAGGATCTCGCGGACGGTGTTGTGTTATTCCCGGCTTTGTGATATCTATATTTTTTTGTACATGTACAAACAAGAAGGCCATGATGGCTCTGGATTGCTCATCTGAGTGCAAAGGTCAGTCTGGTTCAAGAGAACCTGGTTTCCTAGTTTTAGAACTTACATGACCAAGTTTTTGAACTTTTCGACTAATTTTGCATAAAAATTCCACTTCGACCTTGACCTCTAGGCCTAAGTTTTGTTTTTTCAAAATAGAGAGTTAAAATCTGTGCAGTTTTGTAAACCATTTCCAAAATTCTATGACTGACCTTAATCAGAACCTTGTTTTAACGTGCAATGATACTCAGGTAAGCGAAGGGGTATCATGACCTTCTTGTTGACATTATGTGACCAAGTCACAGACTGGTTCCACTCAATCTTTTAGCAATTTTCCTTTCCAATGTTGGCCATGCATTTTTCGAATTGAAAGGTCTAGACTAAGAAATCGAGGGTTGATCGCGAAACTATTGTATCTGCTTCTACTTTTGTATGCAGATACAATAGTTTCGCGATCAGCCCTCGAAATTTACGTGTATTGCTGTTTCCTTACGTTTTGAGATAAGACGCATTTGGGAACACTCTCTTATCTTTTGATATTTCCTTCTTTCAGTATTTAACTAAATTTGGGTCTTGAGTTTTCATCGGCATCCTGGTCCTTTCCCAATACAGTTTTCCTATCCGTTTATCATGACTACTTTATGTTACATCTTTTCTGAATAGTGTTTAGTATAATGTTATTATATCAAACATTGAAGTATGCACATGTATACACCAAACTCAAGTACACGCACGCATCCACACACCCGCACACACACACGCATAATTTTTCTTTAATTTTAACCATTAAAGCTGCTCGCTCTCAGATTTTGGTAAAAAAGTGAAGTTCTTCCAACTGTTTTAAAATTTAAGAACATATACAAATATAGTCATTATATCCCCGAAACGAAGTTAAGATGGTATATAGGAGTCACCCAGTGGTTGGTCGGTCGGTCGGTCCGTTACATTTTCCTTGTCCAGAACATGACTTGAAAACTACTGATTGGAATTCAATACAACTTCATACAATGATCAAGCACATTGTAAGGAAGTGCAGTGCACAAGAGTCATTATTCCATCTTGACTACTTACAGAGTTATTGCCCTTTGTTACTTTTCCTTGTCCGGAGCATAACTTGAAAACTACTGTTTCAAATTAAATACAACTTTATACAATGGTCAAGCACATTGAGAGGAAGTGCAGTGCCAAGAACAACTAGAACTGTCACAAGAGTAACGAATTATACCCCCACAATACAACTTTGTTACAGAAGTATGGCAACCATAAGAAAGGAATGGCCACAAGGACATAGAGTTGAGTTATTATACAATAACTTGTGTAAATGTATTGTTTTAATAGCAAAAATACATTTTTAGTATAAGTGACCTTGACCTTTGACCCTAGTGACCTTGACCCCCAAATTATTTTTTTGGCTTAAAACAATCTAAAAACTAAAAATAAATAAAAATCTATTTTTAGTAACAGTGACCTTGACCTTGACCCTAGTGACCTTGACCCAAAATTTTTTTTTGCTTAAAAGACTCTAAAAACTTAAAATAAATAAAAATCTATTTTTAGTAACACTGACCTTGACCTTGACCCTAGTGACCTTGACCACGAAAATTTTTTTTTTGCTTAAAACAATCGAAAAACTAAAAACAAATAAAAAATCTATTTTTAGTAACAGTGACCTTGACTTTGACCCTAGTGACCTTGACCCTAGTGACCCAAAGCTTCCTCTCCACGCAAGCTACCTTACACACCAAGTTTCATTACAATTGGTCACTCCTTACTCAAGTTATTGAGCGGAAACCATTTTTCTATTTTTAGTAACAGTGCCCTTGACCTTGAACCTAGTGACCCAAAATGCAATCCCAAGCTTCCTCTCTACACAAGCTACCTACACACTGAGTTTGATTGCAATTAGTCACTCCTAACTTGAGTTATTGAGCGGAAACCATTTTTCTATTTTTAGTAACAGTGACCTTGACCTTGACCCTAGTGACCCCAAATGCAATCCCAAGCGGCGTCTCCACGCAAGCTACCTACAGACCAAGTTTCATTGAAATCGGTCAAGCCTTTCATGAGTTATCATCCGGAAACTGTTTTACAGTTCAGAGTCACTGTGACCTTGACCTTTGACCTACTGACCCCAAAGTCGAACTTGACCTGTATTTCATAAAGTTGCACGTGTGTACCAAAAATTATTCAAAAGGGTAAAGTCGTTCATGAGTTATCATCCGGAAACGAAAACCAACAGACCGACCGACCAACCGACCGACCGACCGACAAGCTCACTCCTATATACCCCCCCACCAACTTCGTTTTGTGGGGGTATAATAACTCCATCCTGCCTAAATACAGAGTTATTGCCCTATGTTACATTTCCTTGTCCGGAGCATAACTTTAAAACTTCTGGTTGGAATTCAATACAACTTCATACAATGATCAAGCACATTGAGAGGAAAATGCAGTGCACAAGAACCATAACTCTACCTTCAGTAATTACAGAGTGATTGCCCTTTGTTACTTTTCCTTGTCTTGAGCATTACTTGAAAACTTCTGGTTGGAATTCAATACAACTTCATACAATGATCAAGCACATTGAGAAAAAGTGCAGTGCACAAGAACCATAACTCCATCTTGACTAATTACAGAGATTGCCCTTTATTACTTTTCCTTGTCCGGAGCAAAAGTTTGGAATTCAATACAACTTCATACAATGGTCAAGCACAATGAGAGGAAGTGGGTGTACAAGTACCATAAAACTATCTTGACAACCTGTAGAGTTATTGCCAAGAACCGTAACTCTATTTGAGTTTTTTTGCAATGTATTTTGTTACTACTAACTTCTTCAGTTAATAAAGCGGTCTTTCGGGGATATTTATCACATCTAGTGATAGGTCTATTTTAAAAAGGTACAGTATAAATTCCTGTAAATTATATTTGTAGATTTGAAATAATACGATACCACATAATAAAGCGTTTGCTGAAATTCCAATATAAACATATCGTGCAGTGTTACCGTAATAAAAAGCATTTTCAATCGGTTTTTGCAAATTCCCACATAATTTTTTTTTCTCTTGCTGATTCTTGCCTTTAGTCTTATATTTATGTATTAGTATGTCATTTTTGAAAATTCTATTTTTTTTCAACGGCAACTGAGAGCGAGTAGCTTTAAAAAGAGTTATAGTGCTTAAAAAAAGTTTACCATTTGGAACATTTAATAATGTCTTGTATACATGAAACATCTGATCAGTCGCATGTTGATCTTACTACTCTGACATAGATGCTTGTTCACCAGTCTGTCCGTTAGTATCTGAAAGTAGTTTAAATATTTTATTCTTTATATGTGTGTATGATTTGATCAAACAGACTAATCCTTTAGTTCACATGTTTACATGATGATATTTCTGAGTTTAAATCAAATTGAAACATGTCCATAAATTCCGGAAAAGGGCAAAATCATTAACTCTTGTTCAAAATTAGTATGTATATAATAATCTAAGCCGAAACATATATGCTTTTAAATTAAATACACCCTTCTATATAAAACACATCAAAAGCAAAATTATCCTTTACCGAAACCATTCCAAGTGATAATAGTATCTCCCTGACCCAGGCCAGAGGCACACAGAAAAGTCAAAATTATAGTCATTTCCAATAGGTAAGCATAAATAATCGTACATTTTATTCAGTAGCTTTGAAATGATAAACTTTGTCATTTTAACGATTCAACAACCAAACCCCCGAAACATAAACATCAGTATGCAGTTGTTCTCGGTTCAAAGTTTTCGTGCAAATCGCGCCCAGATTACAGTAATAATCTAAAGTACACAAAAGCACTCTTGAAACAGTGAACTTCGAAAAAGTTTTTCTACGTACAGCAAGAGTGATCGGTTATCGGTAAAGGCGAGTGAGAGAAATTGCAGTGACCAACTTCTCCTTGTACAGTTTTTGTAATTAACTCCCTTTTGTATGATGAAATTATGCTTGTCTGGGGCAAAACACTTTTCAATGGTTTGACTGGATACTTCAACAGTGGTAGAGGACATTGAGAGGAAGTGCAGTGACCAAGCACAGTAACATTTCCTTGCTCAATTTTCTTTAATCTCCTTTTCTCATATGGAATTATGCTTTTACGAAATATAGCTCCAATTAAGCAGCTCGACACCTTCAGAAGTTTCTTCAGTTTAGTTTCGTGTTCGGAACAATTACCTACTACAGTTACACTAATAGTCCTCATAGTATATCTTTATCGCAGAAGAGTGGCAGACGTCGTGACTACAAGATACATAATTTACTTACATAATTGCTTATCATTTCATACCGGTTTGTGCATTAAAATACAGTACTTCAGTGCTGCATCCGTAATATAAGGACATGAAATTCATACAATAAAATTTGGATGTAAATCAAAAGATAAAGTGTGCGAATGATTGCTACAATAAACAAATACTGAAAATATAAAGTAACATCAGCAATTAATTAGAGCTGAATAAGCAAAAGGCAAACAATTTAGAATATGCTGATATAGAAGTAAAATGGAGGTATTTCGCAATATGAACGATAGCAATGAGGGAATTGTGAATACTACAGCAGAACCGGAAGTGGTATATCATATAAGTAATTTGTCACACGCATTTAATCTGGCGGTGAGCTTTTTTACGATACTTTTTAACGCTATTATTGTGAAATGTCTTACAACGCACCGACAAAGTACACCAAGGTTAATCTACAATCAACTGATGAGCCTTAGTGTAAGTGATCTTATAGCGGGAATATTTCCTGCTTTGTTCTGCTTAACAATGATAGAGTCAGTCAATAGGTCGACACCAGCTTGTGTCAGTTTTCTAGTAGGATACAGTGTAGCACAGTATGCTGTTGTCTTGAATCTTTGTTTCATGTCTTACAGAAGATGGAGGTTGCTTCGAAACAGTTGTCAAGGACTGGAAACAGAAATGACGTCACACTTCAAAGTTACCCTCTATGCTTGGTGTATCAGTTTCCTAAGCCACTTGCCTTCCATCGCATCATTTTATTTTAATCCGCCAACAAATGGATGCCCTTCACTAACTTTTTTCAAACATATGGGGTTGTCGTATATTATCGTACTTGCGTTCATAGCATTAATTGTGCTCGATATATTTTACATTCATATTGTGTACATGTTGAAATCTTTTCTTGCCCAACGTAGCCTAGAAAGTAGGCGAAACAAGCAGGCAGGGCAAATAAATGAAGTATTTCCAAGGCATTTTCTCAAATTACGCAGCATTGCTGACCTGTGTGAAGCTTACTCCCTGGCAACTGAGAGCCCGCATATAGAACCTATTAGAGTTGCTGGGAAACAGGAAATCCAAAAAGCGAACGATGACAACATTGATGATGAAAATATGCGTGATGATGAAAGCATGTTGGATGATAAAAAAATGCGTGATGATAAAAATATGCGTGATGATAAAAGCATGTTGGATGATGAAAAAATGCGTGATGATGAAAAAATGCGTGATAATAAAAATACGCGTGATGATAAAAAGAATGTTGGATGATGAAAATATGCGTGATGATGAAAGAATACGTGATGATGAAAATATGCGTGGTGATGAAAATATGCGTGATGATGAAAATATGAGTGGTGATAAAAATATGCGTGATGATGAAAACATTGATGATAACATTACTCGCAGGTATACACATGAAGACGAAATTACACAGCATTCAAAGACTGAAGAAATAGATTTCTTTCCAAATCAAATGAAGCCATTAAGTGTTAGCGAAAACCCAAGTTGTTTCACAAATACAAAATCTTCACAACGTATGTTCACATTATACACGATACAGGAAGAAAAAAGCTGTGGGGAGGTTCTTCCCAATCCTGTTGTGGAAGTAGAGAAAAGAGCACCACCCACACAAGGTAAGAGAGCATATAATTCCAATACTGCTGGTGTAGTTCCTGGAGCATCTACGCATGAAACATACGACGACTTCGATGATCAGAATATAGTTCCTCCAAGAACTATTTCAAGTGATAAGACTTGTCAAAAACTCTCATTCTGTACATTGCCCGACATTAAATTGTCAGCATCAGCCATGTATGAAACAGATGACACGTGCACGAAGAACACTTCCGCTAACGATAAACACACTGCTGGAGGTAAGCGACCCTTTTCGGAAGAGAACAAAACAAGCACACCATCCCAATTTTCTGCAGGCAAAGATATCGTTCAGTCTGAGAATGTGCCGTTATTGGAACAAACCTTAAATAAACAATACAGATTCCCCGAAGAAAGTGCTGATGAAAATGAATTCGTGATAGACACCACAAACGGTCAAACAATTTTGAATCGCAAATTGCAGTCGAGATCACCAGCCTCCGCCTTACAAGAAACAACAAAAGACGCTCGCGAAGGATGTGCCAAATTTCTTAAAATAAAAACCGAAACTCAACAACATAACTTAATCACTCGAAATAGAGTTGATAAAACAGATTTTTCTTTAATACGTCCACAAACATTTAGGAAAAAACAACCTGTTGCTATAGTAGCGAAAGAAGCACAGCCTTGTAGTCGCAAAGTAGAAAGTAGTGTTTTTAAGACACTTATTTTGATTGTTATTGTAGCAAATAGTGTTACATTGATATCTTCAGTAATCTATTTCTTGTCAGATAATGTCTTTGCTGAACAAATGTATGTTGCCCCGTACATAGTAATGGCCCTAAACTCAATGTTGAATCCTGTCCTGTACAGTGTGAGTGTGAAATCAGTTCGCAATGCTATGAAAGAAAACTTGAGCGGAGTGGTTGGGCAGTGGTGTAGAGGATACTATGAGCGGTGGTGACAGAAACATCAAACCGGACGTTCAGAAGATACATGTATTTCCAACCACATTGTGTAGATATTTGATGGAGATTCAGATGCATTAACATTGGTCGATATTGCGTGACAGCACAATACACGATACATTTCCAACAGCCCTCGTAAATCAATAGGCAAAAAAAATTTTTTAAAGAGGCACTTCCTACAACTGATGTCGAACTAAATCACTTCAACTCATAAATATAAATATTTGCAAGTATTAGCACTTAATCCAAAAGTTAAAGCCCAGTCTATGTTGATTATTTGTGGTAAAAATTTGCTTTGAAATAGTGTTAATTTATCTATTTACATCCGTTTAACACATTATTTCTGTTTGGAGAATATATCCTGCTAGATGTAGGGAGTATCCCCCTTTAAAGCTGCTCGCTTTCAGTTGTCGTTGATTTTTTTTAACGACATGCTAATACATAAATATAAAACAAAAGGCTAAACTCAACAATAGAAGATAATGGATTAAACGATTGAAGTAATCGCAGCTACAGTATAGTGCTGTTTGTTTACTAAGTTTAACAAAAAAAAGTCCATAGTTATTTTTAAGCTGCTCGCTCACAATTTCAGGTGACAAAATAATTTCACTATAATGGTATATTCAGTCTATATGGAACCATTTTATTTAACTATTCATTCTCAATGCTATTTTCAGAGAGATAGAAGAACTTTATTTTTTCTTCAATATCTGAGAGCGTGCATCTTTTATATCTAATACTGAATGACCATGCTAACACAATTCTAATGATTGTAAGTCTGTGTATGGATTTTTGTAACAATTTATCTTTAATACTTAAAAGGACATACCCTATATCTGATGCCAAACTAAATAACCTCCAAAAACATAAATAATAGAATTTTTGGAAGTATTATAACTTAACCTAAACTTTCAGCTATATATGCATTCCCAGTCATTATCGATAAAATCAGCGGCAGTACTGTAAACAATTCAATGATCTATGTAGAGTTTTGTACAGAAAACCTCTATATCGATTAATTGTAAAATTAGGTTTTTTTCCTCCATCGGTTCTTCTTTGAACTTGTATTTATTTATCAAATTACGTTCATGGAACACATGAATTATGCTTCGAGAATATAATCTGCTAGATGTAGGGAGTGCTCCTTTAATTAACAGATTGTAAAACAGAAAGAGGGTGTTACCGACTACGCTGGGTCTTTGGATCAACATTCCTTTTTATAACCATCAAGGGCAGTCTGTGTGTTGTATTGAACATTTAAAACATTCTAAGGCAGGGTTTACATATAAGCAAGTTTCTTGTACACAGTTATGGCTTGTACACTTAATTTTTCTGCACAAGATCTAGCAATAATTGCTTTGACAATTAATCACAAAATAGCGGGAAGATGCAATCAGCACACAATACTGTCTTAAGCATGCAGATGAGTTTCTGAATTTCTTAAGAAAATATGAAATTTGTGGATTATGTTTTAAAAGAAATGCTATATGTGGTCTTATTGAGAACATTCTTTATATACATTATTTATATTATAATAGCTATTCATTGAATGACCAATACATATTAAAATGGCTTTTAAATTTCATCTTAAAAACTCTCTTTTTTGTTCAATGCGATAGTACTTTGCACGTGTATTTATATAGATGTTCTCTTTCTGGTATAAATCTATCAGTTGCTCAACTTTGTCCTTTGACCAAGCCATTGTGTACAAAAGAGTTTAAACAATGTACCTGAAATACCTCGTCCACATCTGTTTTTCCCATTAAACACTTCTTATCAGTAAGTTGACAGCCAAGAAATTGTGATAAAATAGAGCAGGCTCTATTCTCGTACGTGAAAATTATCTAATATTATGTCACATATATTATGACAAAAGTTGCTCAAGTGTGTGTGTTTACATATGAACAATACTTTTTTAAGTCATTAATAGTACTTATCTTAATGTCTTATACAAGAAACTTCAAATAATGTTAACCTTGCCCAATGTTTCATCTAAATTAGATGTAAGGTGAAACAACTACAGCGTACCCGGTTTATATGCTTGACAGAACGGGTACACTGAAGCTTACTCCGTAGGTGGATAGTACCAATAATCGTGTCAGAAATCTGACACGCTCGGATTTCATTATTTCAAAAGAAATTAGTGAAAACACTAAATAATTCAATTGATCCTATACTATAATCTTTTTGTTTGCAAAATTTAAATATCAAATTTTATTGATCTAAGATAATGAACCACGAAAGTTTCGAGCAGGTCAGTATTTTACCAATTTGGCCGTCGCAGTTATCACGTGACCATTTACAAGAAGCTTTGGAAAAGGATCTCTGCGGGAAATCGCCGAATGGTCCGATTGGGGTCTTTGTTTGTTTGTAATTGTGCTTATTAGGTCCACCATCCTATAAAGAGGCTATAGTAGGTACGACACGTCCGATTGAGGTCACGCGGACAGTTGATTTATATACATGATTAGGTGCGTTTTGGCGCGAACACTTTCAGGGTCTGTTCCTTGTTGAAAATAAAGTACATTTCTTTCAAAATTATTTAAAAAAACATAGTGGTTGAAATGCTATTTTGAATTTACTTTCGTCCTTAATGACATCTAAAGACTAAACAAAGGGAAAATATCAAGCGTTCTGAACTACATGAAAAATAAGTGCGATCGCATCATACGAGATCTCGCGAGAGTAAGTATTTGTAATGTCCGTTGTATACAGAAAATTACTAACAGTCTTTCGGATGAGATTTAAACCGATGTCCAAAGTATGGGTCGTTCACACCGGGCATGTTAAAAACCCAGCGGTGTCTCTGGAATTGGTTTTCTGTATCTTGCACTATCCTCCGAAAACTAAAACAACTTACCTCTTCTGGGGGCGTTGGCTATTTGGGACACCAGTAACAACTATAAAAACCCTTATAAACAATACGATGAACGTGAAAATATTTTAGTTCAGGTATGAAATAATACGTTTTTAAACAATAATATTTAAAAATGATGATTTTCATGCAGTGATACAGTAGCGGCGATTCACAGCGGAAATAACGCGACGGCGGTGTGTGCAAATAACAAAGAGACGCACAACTACCGCCTACCGTGGATAAAAATTACAAAGTATTTTCTAGAAATGTCGTACTTCAATGAATATAATTAGATAGTTGTCAAATACTTTATTTCAGTCGAGTTGGTCACCGCGAATTACCGTGAATCACCGTGACCGGTCTCCGTGAATCATTGCGACCGCATATTTCAGCGCATCGTAAGTGGTCACGGTGGTAATTAAGGTGACCAAAACTTTTTAAGACTGACCACGTCACCGTGGATGGTCACCTGAAATTCATTTTTGACGCGGTGACCGATGACAATTTGAAAGATCACCTTGCGTGTGCTGTGATATGCAGCTGATCTAACGAAACATTTTCGCTACCGGAAATCGTGTTGTTACTCGAAAGCTTGAGTTTGAGACGCTTGTAACAAAAAGTATTTGAAATGAACCGAAAGTACCTTACATTAGCGACGATTTTTTTTGCGCTGCGCAGAAAAATAAAATTTGATTTCTGACGAACATGCCGCGGTTTTTTTCCTCTTTTAAATTAGGATTTTGAAATAGCGGAAAATCCTACGAACTTTTAATATAATTCGTGTGACCTAATCTGCTAGATTTAGGGAGTGCCACTTTAAAGCTGCACGTTGACTGTGTTCGGGGCGAAAATACAGAAATCATGACAAATGTAATTTACAAGTACATGAATTTATATGGTATTTCTTCATTTGATGATTCGTTCTTAAATATGTTAATTTCAGACAGTTCGAAGAACCTTGTTATTTCACCAAAATCTGGGAGTGAGCAGAATAATAGGATAAAATGCGTGCCTTGCTGAATTATGTTCCATTTTGCAATTGCTCGTTATCCCTTCTAAACTCCGATTTGTCTTTAATACCTACATTTTTTCACATGAAAGAAAATTAACAGACAGCAAATTAAATATATTGTTACCTCTGGAGCGTGCAAAATTGGCGAGCAATTTTCGTTTATTTATAATTCATATACCTTTCCTAGGTTGCCTGTCTGCAATTAGAATTTAAGTCACGCATCTTTTGGCAAAAAAGGCAGTGAAAACATGCTTCCACTGCCTTCGTGTCTGGTAGAAGTATTATTAATGAGGGATGTGGCGAAGCGCGATTTTTTAATGCCTTTAGAGGCTTACCCTAAAATCTAGTCAAGAAAACCGGATGCCAATCAAAATCCGAAATAATAATTTTAAAACGAAATGACGTACGTGTTGATCGATTAGCACTTCAATTATACAAATTGTAGTATTTTTTTCAAATTTGGGTAGGTATCTTATATTTGCATTTTGTGCAGACACGAGACACTTCTTGATATGTTCTTTTTGAAAAACGCATTTATTTATCATTTTTACGTATACGTTCATTTAGCCTATTTTAAAGTTGCTCGAGCATTTTTTGAGAAAAAAAGTGCTTGTTATGTGTAGAATAAAAATTCGTATGTTTATTCGAACCCAGGTGCTGCTTATCTGGAGTTCTGGATACTCAAGTACTCACCTGCAATATACGGAAGACTCTTGAGCAATTGTACCATCCAGTGATACTTGGGAATGCCTAACACAGGTGTAAAATACTCTAGATGGACAGCGATGATGTGATCGTGACGTAATTCTAGACTGAGGTTGGGGGGGCTGCGTTTTTGGTACGTGGCATTCCCTGTTTGATATTATTTTTGTTTTTAACGGATAAACCATCCTACGCATGCGTTTCAGAGGTAACTGCCAGTCAAACAAATTCTTGACAGAATTACCTTCTCTTGACTACAGTTAAAGGGTATGTCCCTTTAAAGTAGCCTCGAATCCAACACTGTCAAGAAAATGGAAATGGTCTCCGCCACATTATTAAGTTTCGATTACTTTCCTAGCTTTACCATTTGCAGCTCTTCTTCGGATAGCTTGTCCAACAGCAAGAAGGACCCGTCAGTGAAAGAGCAGGGATTCAATGTTGACCTGCATCAGAGTGAACTTCTCTGATATCTTCCAATTCTGCTGTGACAAATACCGGCACAAACACACATATACTACCTGAAAAGACTTTCGACGGTTACATGTAACCAATGTCACCAGATCTGTGAAAGAACCGTCGTCTCCAAAAACTCGAAATTGGATACACAGGAGCAGTTCAATCCTCTTCTTATGCAGCGACAGGTCCGAAATATGTTCATCTTGAAAGAGACCTCGTAAAATGCCTCTCCATAGTATGTCGACTGGCATTGCGGAAGGTAAACAACGATGATGAAGGCGTACCTTCCACTTGCTCTTGTCTTGTGGTAGACTAGAGTCTCTTTTGCTGCCCTTTCGCTTCCTGTTGAGTTGCAGACGCAGGTCTTTAAGATGCAGGGGAGACCGAGAAGATATATTTTCTAAATATTATATATGTTATTCTATGTAAAGTACTCTACCCGTTCAAGTGTCCTCGTGGAGAAGTGAACCGGCTTCGCTCCATTCGACGGCAAATGAACTCAAGTTTTGAGACAATTATGCTGCATTTGCTGTCCATTTCTGCTAACTTTTCCTCGAGGGCATCAACACGCAACCTCGGCTTCGACTGTCTCACCTAACATACTTCCGACTCATCTGAACGGTTTCGTTTTACTGTTCTATGCTGTCCATGCACGGCACTGTATATACAAGTGTGGATTGCCCATTTGACCTGATCTATGGCGTGTTCCTTTGTTCTAGGCCGTGCATTAGCCGCTATTTCACCAGCCGCTATTTCACATAGCAGACATGACAGAACCGTAAAACTACCTGTGACCACATGTGATCTCAAGCAAAGCTCCTGAATGCTTCCATAGCCAGTGTGACGACTCTGTCTGCCATGTCATGAATCGATTCATTACGTGTATGCCGTGCACTGTTGAATTCTATAGTTGCAGTTGTAGGTAACTCCATGCAAATTATATAATAGCTCTATTGTTAAAGCGCTATTGAAAAATTATATTTACAGAATGCGCCCCCAAGGCTTTGTCCTGTGAGATAGAACCTATCCAGTGACGCTGTCCCCCTGATGGATAACCACGTTATGCGTAAAAGACAATGATAGCGCTGTCACTGCAACGAATGGTCACGTGGCAGATGTACTTCTGAACCGTTCAGTCTATTCAACCAAACTGCTTACAAATACACACAGCAGTCTGCAGAAGTCAAAGATATTTAATGGTTGGTCAAGAAAAATAAAAAACAAATGTTTCTTTTATTACCTGAACACTGAAAATGTTTTAGAAATGTTTTTAACCGGGCCACACTAAACCGAAGTGTATTTGCCCAAGTTTGGTGTTAAAATTCTGGCCAGTTGTAAGAATCCCTCACAACGGCACTCAGTGGTAATGAAAAACAGTTCAGACGTTATTATTATTCATTAAAAACAATAGCAAAGGCAAGGAATATGATGGAACAAGAGGAAAATAGGAGCGGGTAAACTTCCGCGCAACACTCTCCAGAAAAGCGATTAGTCATGTTCCAATGTGATCGCAGCGCCAGTAAAGTACTCACCTGCAATAAACCGGAGTCACCTGAGCAATGGTACCAGACAAGGGACCCTAGGGAATAACTAACACATGTGTAAAATGCTCAAGAGTGACAGCGATGAAGTGATCGTGACGTGATTGATGTACAGTCACTTTTTTCCATCTCAGCATAAGACAGCTGCGGCGTTCTATAGAATTTCAGATCGGTCAATATTTTCCTTAACAGAGAGTGACTAAGTCGGATAAATGAACAGATGAAACTGCGCAATACATTCGAACCTTACCATGCGTTAAAAGTATACAAAATACACTAAGCAATATGCGAGATTAAAACGGGAATATATATACTACGAGTGTTGCGCTACCTTATAAGGTAAGATAATAAATGTGTTTATGTTTCATAGTTTAAATAAGCCTTATTCTGCCATTTTAACCCATTCGTGAAAAAATGTAGCTTTTTCAGACATACGCTTGTTAGACATGTGACGAAAAAAACCTGTCAAAAACACCCCTGTTTAAACAGCTAAGCTTGCCCAAATTGGGAGTCAGAAGATCTCATTGTAAACATTTTGGGATGTTTAATGGGTTAAGGCTCAGTGAACATACATGTTTCATGTGTAAAGGTAAACATACATGCATTAAAGTTTAACTTTCAATAAAACATAAATGATAAGAAGTGGAGGGATTAAAATTATGTTTTACAGTGATGTCTTAACATAAGAACACTACACTTGGTGTGATTTAGACGCTCTGCTTGCGATGTAAGTTTACGAAATCGATTGTAGCTATTTGACGTGTTTTTGTCTTTTCAGGAAAGGAGAGATGACGAGTTAGGCCTTTGGCTGGTACAGATCTCTGGATCACGTCTTAATTTAGTGAATGTACCGTTGTGATTATAACATGATTTGAGACGTATGTGTACAGTACTTGCTTTTAATGTAAGCATAAAGACTATAAAGGCTGTGGATCTGAAGGTAACGAAAGTTATAGTTGTATACCTGGTCCTTCCCAGGAACGTTTGGTAGGTAAATTGTCCGCTGAATATATGGTTGAAACAGCAAATACAAATATGTACAACATTATACAATACGTACAACGAAAATTGTATTATGGCTACTGCCTATGTCTATAGGAAACTCTGATAATTTGCACTGAGTGTGTGGCTGAGCTTAACTGTGATCTATCTACAATAGATAACATGATCTATCTAGAGTAGAGAAGCGTTTCAAAAGTTTGAACCATAACAAGCAATATTCTTTTAGAGGATGGGTGTCTTGTGACGGTCCTACCAAGGAACGGTGGTTAGGTGGTTAGGTAACCTTTTCGTCTGTAAAAAATGAAAAGCAGAACAAAACACTGCTCTTACGATAAAACTTTAATTAATGTAGGGTGACGAAAACTAGGCAGACTGTCATGGAAGCAGAGACGGAGGTAAAAGTGAGTCACCTGTTCATGTGCACATACATGTCTGACGTCACATTTACCTTCCCAGTTAGACAGCCTGGTCAGTATGGAATGTCCAGCTCGAATCATCATGCTTGTGAAGAAAAAGGGGTGTATAGACGTGACGTTGTTGAGTTTCCAGCACACAGATTTGTACTGTGCAGACAAAGTGTGGTATTTCAGGCGATGTTTTATGGGCCATTAGCTAACTGCGCAGATACCATCACGATAGAGGATATAGAACCGGAAATAATGAGAGAACTTCTAAGGTACGTATACATCACGAGTTGCGTTGCAGTTTCTTTATTGTTGTCTCCTTCGGGAGAAGTTACTTCCATCTTCATTTGAGATTTCTGTAATTTATCTAAATGCTCAAATACCTGTTCCTTCTAAATGATTAAATGTTAGTTATTATATTATCAAAAGATCCGCTTTAAACAGTTTGTTATTAAAACCACATCGCCTCCCTGATTTGGATCATCGATTTGAAATCACTAAACCTCCAATTGATTCAGGGTTATTGGTGCGTGCCACCAAACGTCCGGATTCTATATGATACAAAGGTTGGTAGTTAGGGTTTTGTACTGGTCTGGTCCTTTCAAGGAAAGATGGTAAGGTACACATCTCATGAAAACATTTAAGATTAAATTTTCAGATTTGTATATTGTAACAAAGCACGCCTAAACGGTGACAACGTTTTCCGCTGTGTGAATGCTGCGGTCAAGTATGATATAAAAGGCCTGACAGAGGAATGTGTTACGTTTCTTAGAGACAACATCGGAACAGACAACGCATGTTGCATGCATAAGCAAGCAGTCTTCTTTGATTTATCTGCCTTACAAAAAGAATGCCTGAAGTTTATGCTAGAACACGCTACGGAAATTCTAAAAACAGATGATTTTCTAGAACTTCCGTACGAAACGCTGCTGGAATTACTTCGAAGTGACAAAATGATAGCTGAAGAAGTGGATATATTTAGAGGATGTATATCTTGGTCGGAATACAAGTGCAAAATGGCCGCTTTAGAAATAAGTCCGCAGAATGTAAGAAGCAACCTCGGGGATGCACTATACCAGATACGTTTTCCGACCATGAGTAAAAGCGATTTCTTTGATACTGTGCGACCTACTCATGTCTTAAGTAATGAAGAGGAAAGTGAGATTTCCGAGTATCTAGATATACCGTCTGTGTTTCCAGTAGACAAATTTATTCATCGGGAAAGGACCGGTAGACACATTCTGTTACATATAAAGTATGATAAAAACCTTTACCGTACCGGAAGTACATACGGTTGTAATTTGTTTATAAGACGTGTGCAAGAGTTACATCACCATGGTAACAGTGATGACCCTCTTCGGCTTAAAGAAATTACTGGCTCGTTTGTACCGAGCATTAGACGTGTATTTAGCATTCAGAGTGACAATCAAAAGACGGAGATTGAGGATTATAAAATTGATTACGGTTCAAAGTCGATTATTTTTCTCAAACCAATTGAAACCATCGATACTACTCACGTGACATTCCAGACTTGTGACGAGTACACTTTGAGGAACTCGCAGGGGGCGCTGGTTTCGTTTCCTACGGGTCGTATGATTATGACTGACAAATTTTATGAAAATGGCTTGAAAGTTCATGTGAAAGGAATTCCCTGTGTCGTGACTCAAATTCCGAAAGGTTTAATCAGTCTCACATTTTTGAAATGAACAGTGTAGTATTGTTGTACCAGTACGATATACAATGAAAATATAGGTTGCTAGCTTTCCGAGTGACAACTAAGATTAGTTATCTTTTATGTGTTCTGGCAATAAAATGATAAAATCTAGTAAATATGTCGTGTTACACCTTGCTAAATAAATATGTAACATTTTTTCTTTGCGGTATATAATAACTCAAACGTTTAAAGATCTTGTATATAACCCTGTTAGTTCATTTATCTATAAAACGGATATGAAATTGCTATTCATTTATCTATAAAACGGATATGAAATTGCTATTCATTTATCTATTAAACGGATATGAAATTACTATTCATTTATCTATTAAACGGATATGAAATTACTATTCATTTATCTATAAAATGGATATGAAATTACTATTCATGTAACGGAATATGCAATTGCTATTTATCTATCTATAAAACGGTTATGAAATTGATATTTATTTATCTATAAAACGGATATGAAATTAAACTGTAAAGTAGATCTACTAAATACTACAAACATCCTGTTGAGGTCACTTTCCCTGGAGTTTGCAGTTATCACTAATAACATAAAATAGTTCCAATACGATGTTGTTATAATTTTGAAATATACATCCAGTCAAATCACACTGACTGATAATATTTGAGACGGAGGCGTTTCGAAGGGCGTTATTTGAGACGGAGGCGTTTCGAAGGGCGTTATTTGAGACAGAGGCGTTTCGAAGGGCGTTATTTGAGACAGAGGCGTTTCGAAGGGCGTATTCCTGATGATATAACATCTTTTGAAGCCTGATAGATTTATCTACATGTATTTCATTTTACCATACAGGAAATAATGATAAAATTGCAACTAGTAGTTTGAAAAATATTTAATATAGGTGTAGCAAATACAATTTACGAATAAATAATATCAATTATTAATAAATGTTCTCTCTTTGTTATCACAGAAATTGTTGGATTCGTTGGCCGTTGTACATCTGTTCTATAAAATCTCAATCTCTTATTTGTAGTGTCAGAATAATGCACATTCGTATTATTCATAGTTTGATGTTGGACGAATATGTCAACACGTTCTACATTTGTTCTACATACAAATCTCAATCTGTTAAATTGCACATATGTACGAGAAGTGAATAATGCCCATTCGTATTATTCAAAGTATGAAGAGTATTGCATGTGAAAAGCACTGTTCTAAAATGCACTGTTCTAAAATAGTATCTTAAATTCAACATAGGTAACTATATATCTCTTGAGATCACGCGACTAGATTACTTACACTGTTATATAAATAAGCGCTTTACAGTACAGTCCCTTTGAAACACAAACATGTGTCTGTTGTAAATAGGCGTTGTTCCCGAGAGGTCGATTCCTTACATAGCTGACGCAACGGGACAGAAAATACACGTCTTTACATAAAGGTTGTTGCTCTAAGGTGGTGTGGTTCGGGGAGGTTAGGCTGTACATGTACAAATGAATTAGAGTCTTTTTTCATTCACCGGATAGTTCGGAAGTCAAAATGAAAAATTGTTTTTAATTGGTGATTTTAATAAAATTGTAAAGACTTAGTTAGTATTTATGCTACCATTTGATAGCCCCACGTTGGGTTTTTACTAGGTAATGATTTGTTATGATTTAAAGCACCGTATATCACCTTTAAAAAACTGATTTTAGTAAATATTTTGATGCGTTCGAATTACACTTCTGTGTAAGTAGTGTATGAACTTGTATTGCTCATTGCCGGGGTTGAATTTGTTCCAGGTGGGTAGGTGTTCAATACGTCTGTTTGTGAGTGTGATGTTAGCAAAGGCGTTTTCTCTGTGACTTCATGGCTGATACTGGATGATGTCTTGTGTGATTTTATACAACACTTCTTCTCGATAAACCACGTTACGCAAACCAGCATACTCTAGAAAATGTATAATGTAACACATGAACACTATAGACATTGTAAGACAAACGAATAAAGCATTAAAACCTACAATTTAACATGACCTATAAAAAATGAAAGATCTAAAACAATCGATTTTTTGGTTAATATTTCCTCAGCATACATTTTATTTCTAGTTTCATAGGTACGAGCGATTGTTTTTTTTATATTTTATACAAAAGTCGACAAGGATATACATCGAGCGTTCTCAAATAACTGTGTTACTACAGTTGGAAATTTGAAGTCAATTTAAGAGATACATCTTGCATTTATAACCAGTACATTTATTATATAAAGTCTGTGGACTTACTACGCCAACACATGCCGCTCCAATCCACGTTGTCAACCATTCAAACCCGATGGTATCAAACAGAAATCCACCAAGACTTGGACCTGCAAAGTCCCTGCAAGAAATTAACGCAACTGAACAGTCTGCAAAGTCCCTGCAAGAAATTAACACAACTGAACAGTCTGCAAAGTCCCTGCAAGAAATTAACACAACTGAACAGTTTGCAAAGTCCCTGCAAGAAATTAACACAACTGAACAGTCTGCTCACGAAATTGTTTTAACTTTTTGCAACTATTAAGAAATATAACATGCTTTCCCATATGTCAACACCACTAAACAGTAAACACTATTTGTCAGCATACTTTGTTTAAATGCAACAAATGAAATCGGTCAATTTTACTTTTTTTATTTTGACATTTGCAAATGGCCTACTAGCTTCATTACAGTTAACGAATCGAAATGGAAGTCTTGCGAAAACCACATGACGAACTAACAAAGTGCGTTGAAACTGACCAATCAAATTAAAGCCGCGTTTTCCTAGCACATGCTTTAATTTGTCACGTAATTCAATTTCCCTTTCATTACAGGTAGTAAGAAAAACTGAGGTTTGTAAAAAAACGTACCCCAGTGCGTACATCGAAACCCAGAGTCCGGATACCATTCCATATGTCCGTGTGTCCTCCGGATAGCCGATTTCTCTGGAAAGTATAGTAAAGCTCAGTTTCACAACAGTTGTACACAATCGAATTCAAATACATTAAAAATTGAAACTAAAATTATTACAAACAATGACAGAAATATTTTTCTCAAGGCAACATATCTTACGGATAGAAGACGAATATCCCAGGAGTTTGGTGGCTGATAGTGCAGTATGAAGATGTGATATTGCAATGGGAACAATTATGAAATGTGCAAACTGCAACGTAAAATGTACGGTAGCGCTTTCAAACTGTAGATCTATCAGCTCACAGGGTAATTTGATAGGCATTCTTACAGCTTTCACAGAAAGTAAATTCTTTGTACATATGAAAAATAATTACCCTAGAATATCTATATATACATCGTATGTAGGAATAACCGCCATACTGGAGCCCACACCTAGCACAACCAGTGATGTAATAGTCAACCAAAGTTCACTGAAATAAACATAAATAGAAAGTATAGGTACTTCATCACTTCAGTAACACGAGCCCTGCTGTGGAAAACTGTACCTCTCGTCTTTATTGATTTTGTTCAGATTTGACACCTTCCTACATGCTACATGATAATAAGTTCGAGCTTCGTTAATAGCTTAACCGTTTGGCTCATTGACAGTTTTTAATGAAGTTAAATGACTTCAGCAAGTAATAACATTATGGTAGAACTGTCATGGTGTAAACGGTTTAAAAAAGATTGACGATGGTAGATTTGGGAAATATTGTCGTGGTACTGATAGCAATTCAAGCTAGATGTTCCTATTTTGTAAAACTATTTATACTTAGGATTTTACAATGGGATCTTCTGATTTCCAATCTGGGCAAGTCTATTTCTTTAAACATGGGTGTTTTGCAGAACTGTGGTCCAAAAGGCTAAATCTGAGTTTATTTGTCGTCTCTTTGAAAAGGTATATATTTTACAAGACACAATCCACGAATGGGTTAAGATGTGTCGATACACATTAATCTTTAAATTACAATACCCCAGAAGGTGCTCTGTGGCCCTTATGTATGATGACGGTACTCACTTAAAGCTGATCTGAAATCCAAGAAGGGGCGAGGGGCCAACAAGAAACATCCCCGTTGCACAGATCAGTAAGCCAGGAATAAGGAGGGCCCTGTTGTCGGGCTGAAATAGAAAACTCGAATAATAATTTGCAGATACATGTACACAGCACGTGATTAGTAATTATATACACCGCATCCCATCCAGGTGCATAGGTCGAGTAATAACAGGAAGATACATGTACTCAACACGTGCTTGTAACTGGCATAAATAGTGTCCTGCAAAAATGTATAGGTAAGCCCTAGAAAAAAGTGTATATAATTCGCACGAAGTTCTATGTTTTTGAAATACTTTTTTTAACATGAAAGTTAAATGCAAATGTTTTGAAATTAAAATCTTATTTCATGACGGACAATGCAAACTTCAGGTAGGTA
This sequence comes from Saxidomus purpurata, assembly GCA_022818135.1. NCBI lineage: Eukaryota > Metazoa > Mollusca > Bivalvia > Venerida > Veneridae > Saxidomus > Saxidomus purpurata. The sequence goes on from JAFMSR010000017.1 coordinate 29,232,230, forward strand.
TGGTCTCGAAAAATAAACTTTCTAACTAAGAATGACCTCCTCATTTGAGTTTGTTTACAACTTTTGTTTGAAATGTTCTTAGAGAATGTCGTCAACATTAAACAAGTACTAGGCATTTTAATTTCATTTACTAACAAGAAAACAGAGACAGATATCAATGATAAAAGTAATGAATAAGCATAATTATGGGCACTCACAAGTTTGTCTGCTAAACGGCCCCATATTGGTGATGTCACAGAGTAAAATGCTGCCATGATAAGAAATAACACTCCAACCAACTCGGGACCAAGTCCGTACTGAAATGAAAATGAAATATTTTGCGTTCTAACCTTCATTGCTGTCTTATCTATTTATTCTATGTTTATGCACTGACTAAAATATTGTGGGACAATAAGTTTCATGGAGTGAACCACGATCGAATATTTGATTACCACAAAAAACCATTTTCAAATTCGAACTGCAGTAACTTAATAGTATGAAATAAAGAAGGACTAACAACAGTTTTGCGGTCAACCGCATGGAATTCACGGATCTTATTGCCAACTAAACTGGAATTTTACTGAAAATATGCACTTATGGTTATACTACTAATTGTAAGCACTGGCTCCAGTTCTCAATGTTTAAGTAACTACACCTTGTCAATACATATTGATCTATGTTTTAATTCAAATGTCATTTTCAATTTTCATGTAATATTCATACCGTTTCATGATTAGGTACGGTCTATGTATCAATTGTTATTAGCCAATGTAATTCGGAGCAACACTCGGCCTTTTCCGGTATAAAAACTACGGAAAAGACCGAGCGTGTTCCGAGTTAAAGTATCTTCAGCCATGGTTTCATTTATCACTTGGGCACAGTTTTGTCACATCTACACATCAAATTTATATTTAACAGTTACCACACGTCATCTAATAAGAAATCATTTATTCAGTTGACAAATAGTTGAAAAAGAGAAACTGAGCAGATGCTTAATCGAAACTTCTGAGTTGTAACTCGATCAGTTCTAGTTAGTTTCAGATCGAACGTAGAGGAATATTTAATGTGTTGTTCTCAATCATTCAGACGCACAGAAATGCAACATGACTTAGTATTTCGGTCAGTACACAAAACGAAACTGTTTTGAGATTATCTACATAACAGAAAACAAGGCACCGTCTAAACAGCCTGAAAAGTACCTTAAAGGGGCACTCCCTACATCTAGCAGATTATATTCTCGAAACATAGATTATGTGTTCAATGAACGTAAAATGACAAATAAATACAATTTCAAAAATGAACATATATTGAAAAATGCCTCATTTTACCAAATTTAATAAATATTGAGGCTTTCTGTAATAAATCGCGTCCACCCATTAATTCTACAACAACAACTCTATCTACATAGATTACTGAATGGTTTACAGTACTGCAGTATAATTTAAACCGCTGATTTTATCGATAATAACTGGTAATGCATAGCTGAAACTTTTAGGTTTAAGCTATAATACTTCCAAAGATTCTATTATTTACATTTTGGAGGTTATTTGTTAGGCATCAGTTAAATGGTATGTCCCTTTAAAGAGAGACTCCCTATAACTGGTGTCAAATTAAATTATTTCAAAAACGTAAACACTTTACAAAAAAAGTTTCAACTTTGCATTCCAGTCATTATCGGTAAAATCAGCATTTTAAAATATGTTCGTCTATGTTAAGTTGTTGTACAAATAATGGCTGGGCAGGATGTTGATTATTATTACTTAAATGAGGCATTTTTCAATATATGTTGCTCTTAAACCTTTTATTTATTTATCATTTTACATTTATTGACGGATTATTTATGATTTGAGCAAATAATCTTTTAGATGTAGCGGAATTTCTCTTTAAACAATGTACATACGACTCGAAGATGAGGTTCTAGTGTAGGATCGAGCGTGGCCCACACGGCGGCTGCCATCACTACCACAATACTGTTTACAATTGTGCGTGGGTGAAAAAGCATCGTTTTAATGGACAAACTGTCGTCTGCTTCTTCTTTTATATCTGAAACAGAACATTAGAGGTTTGTTAAAGCATCGTTGTAAGAGACAAACTGTCGTCTGCTTCTTCTTTTATATCTGCAACAGAACATTAGAGGTTTGTTAAAGCATCGTTGAAAGGGACAAACTGTCGTCTGCTTCTTCTTTTATATCTGAAACAGAACATTAGAGGTTTGTTAAAGCATCGTTTATATGGACAAACTGTCGTCTGCTTCTTTTATATCTGAAACAGAACATTAGAGGTTTGTTAAAGCATCGTTTATATGCACAAACTGTCGTCTGCTTCTTTTATATCTGAAACAGTACATTAGAGGTTTTATTAAAGCATCGTTTATATGCACAAACTGTCGTCTGCTTCTTTTATATCTGAAACAGTACATTAGAGGTTTTATTAAAGCATCGTTTATATGCACAAACTGTCGTCTGCTTCTTTTATATCTGAAACAGTACATTAGAGGTTTTATTAAAGCATCGTTTATATGCACAAACTGTCGTCTGCTTCTTTTATATCTGAAACAGTACATTAGAGGTTTTGTGCAGCGATTTCCAGATGATACCCTTCTCTGTCAGGGTTTCTAATGACTTGTCACTTCCTTAAAATCGTCAAGTCTGTACGTGCTATAATATAAGTCTTCAAACAAATAGAATGATAACTTTCACTTGGAGTGAAACAAGTGACATGAATGACGCAAATGGTAAATAGAATTGACAGCTAGCGTCTTTCTGCGCAAAGTATTTAAGAAATTTGTACGAAGACCTTTTTGCTGAAATGCACTTGCAATAAATGTTATTATAGGAACATCCCTGGCTTTAGACGTCCCAGTGCACTTTCCAGCTTTTGTGTGCGATACATCATCTAGTCGGAAGGAATGTTTATGAAATAATTTCAAAACCCCTATTTGAATGACATATTGGAGCCAAGGAAGTTACTCACAGACGGACGGACGAACCGACCGACCGACCGACCGACGAGCACACACGTTTATATACACCAAATCGCCAGTATGACAATTACATCGAACTACGTTAGTTACATATGTATAGCGAACTTATACAAAAGTCATGTATGAAAATATACCTGCACAGATCCTTTTTTTTGTCTGTTGGTGTAAGGCATTTGGACTCGACTTACCGCGTAAACGACCCTGTTGAACGAGAGAAAGCGTAACGGTGCAACCAGAGAACTTTTGCACCTTCAAGTTTAATGATCTGTGCAGGTATATTTGCAAGTTTCTTACTTGTCATTTTACTTCTGAAAACAAAAATATGATAAACACGTAACACGTCCTTTTCCTACACAGAAAAGTATCAAATAGCGGGTCATGTTGAACGGACGTAAAACCCGTGCTCCCACCCACTGTAGCGAGAAACGTCTTCTGATATTATTAGTTTGCAAGTCTGCGACCTTACCAACTCGATTGGAGAATGGAAACAACTTACCGTCTTGTTTAGGAACAAAGTACCAGACCAATGGTAACGCTGCAAAGGAACAGCCACCTATCACAGCAAACGGCAGAACAAAACCACCAGCCTGAAATAAAGTTAATAGGTGGTTTTAAGAAGTGTTTTTTAATTAAAAACATTATCTTTTTTTGTAGTTTGCTGCGAGAAGTTAAGTTGGTTCGATATATTAAACCTTTATCCTGTAGGCAGCAAATGACTTTTATCTTTTGCGAACAGTACAGGTCATGGACTTCTAATTATGCTCTGCACAAGTCTTAACCTGTACCATGAGATCACGTACATGCACATGTCACACAAGTTTACATTTGTGCACATGTGCATGTCACACAAGTTTACATTTGTGCACATACATTCAGCATTATTATGGTCTGGCATATTCGCTTTGCAGCCAGTTGATTTTCTGTAAACACCCCTTTCAACCAATGGTACTGCACAAATACAGTCACAAATTATATATACAGTAAACTCTGTATATAACAAACTCCTTTGGACAGGTTGTTATCAAATACATGTATGTTCGTTATATCCATATACAGTATAGCATATTTCATACACATATAGAAGAAAAAGGGTTGGGCCCGAAAATTCTCTTCTTTATATACGGAATTTTGCTGTATCCGGGGTCGTTATATAGATATAGGCAGTTAACACTATAGCGGGATAAAGATAAATCTAATTCTGGCCCCATGCTTGAAAAAACAGTTCGTGAATATGTATGTCTGCTGGCCATAGTAAAGCAGATTTCTTTGTTGCAAGGTTGAGGAATCCAATCTTCTTTAGGTAGGTCTGGCAGTCGGGGAGTTCTGTGTTTGGTGCCAACTTTATTTTTTTTGTTTTTATAAGTAGTCACCGTGTGATATATGAAGCCTTAAGAGTTAAGACCACGTGAAATGAGAATAAAATATTGCATATCATGTTAAACCTCTGTATTGTGTCGCTAAATGACTGGCGTATATTTTCAGTACTTACTGCATACAGAAATCCTCCGAGAGCTGGTCCCGTCACCATGCCAATACCGGTGAACACCTCGCCTATACCCTAATTATAAAATTATATATTTTCTTTTATTATTGCATAATGTCTGTATATATTTCCGAATAGAAAATAACAGTTAAAGAGGTACTTCCTAAAACTGGTGTTACATTAAATGACTGTAAATGAAAGAATAAATAATAGAATATGTGAAAGTATTAGTACTGTACTTAAAGGTTTAAGCTATACAAAGCAGTCATTAGTGGTAAAATGTAGGAATAACTGTTTTGTAATTTTGTTATTTGCAACTGTATATTTAAGAAATATCATCCGTTCCAGCGGTGTTAGTCGTTTAATAAACAATGATTTGGAGTACTGATATGCAGTAATTAGCCACGAAGGCCGAAGGCCTGAGTGGTTTATAACTGCACATCAGTACGACAAATTATTGTTTATTAGACGATAACAACGCTGAAAAGGATGTTATTTCGATTCTAACATGACCAGATATTACAAAAAGTGAATAAATGCAAAGCTTTATTTTCTACGCGAACGCTCATTTAACGTCATGCGGCGCAACATGACGTCATGTTTACAGCATATCTTCCCGCGTTGTTTATGGTTTAATATAACATAATTTTTCTACTCTTTGTATATAGAGACAAAATCGTGAGTCATGTTATAATAAAGGAATAACTGTTTTGTAATTTTGATACTTGTGACAGTATATATACGGTTTTTAATGGTCGCAAATATTTTTAATGGCGACGGCGTTAGCCGGAGCTGTTAAAACTGTTTTACGACCATTAAAACCGTATATAGAGTCGCAAATATCAGAAACACTAAATAGTTATCCCTTTTCTAACGCACAATGTGTCTAAATGCGATAATTAAAACGCCGTTTGAATTTTGCGACTATACATACGCTATTTAATAGTCGCAGTCACCAATCAGAAACGACGTTACATCGGTACTGCGTTAGAAACGGTTTTTAACGGTCGCAAATATTTTTTACGGCGACGGCATGTTTTCAAAGCATTTACTGTGTTTTAAGGGGGGTCACTGGTGAGGTTTTGGATTTGTGCACTTCCGGAAATTTACATTTGTTGTATTTCAAAAATGATGAGTTAACTGGAAAAAACAATTATGTAGTAGTGAACTTAGGCACAATAGGAATATTTTGGCGTAAAAAAATTGAACATTTTTGAGAAAAAATTTTTTTAGCTCACATTTGGTGACTAAATTGACAAATTTTGTCATATGCCAAAAATGGGGGTAGGGGTACAAAAATAGTCATTTCTCAAAAACCATTTAAGATATTTACATAATTCAAACTGTATTATAAGAAGAATTGTTAGGATATAAATATTCATTAATAATTAGTTTGTTTTAAAGTTCTTTGTTACAGACATATGTCGTCATATCAAAGCTCGCAGAAATCTAAAAAAACACATTTTTTGTCAGTTTTTATTGAATTTCTTTCTTATATGCACATTGACCCCTATTTTTTATTTTTGCATTCTAAAACAAAGGTTTTAATCAAACTGCAGACAAAATATCTGAAAAAGCTTGTTACTCCTTTATCGTGAAATATTCATTTATCAAAAATTGAAAAAATGAATTTTAGTAAAGTGGGTGGGGTAATAATAAGGAGCGTAATATTTATTCAGATGATGATAGAAATACCACTATCTCTAATTTTTCATCCTAAAGTATAATATACTACATAAGAAAAGATTAGAAAGTGATATCCATTCTGAAACATACACCACATACATAAACGTTTATAATATCAAAATTCTAGCTAATTCTGCATTAAGCACCTTGATCTGATAGTGTATTGCTAAATATTAATATTGCGAAAAAGTTAAGTCATTGACCCATCATTATTTTTCCAGAAATTAAGTAGCAAAATGTTAGTCTCCATAAAAAACAGGGTCAATAAAATTTCTTGTTATTTTGAATTTCAGCAGTGACCCCCCTTAAGCACCGTTCTTGACTATAACTAATTATGGAAATTTTGAAAGGTAATATAACTTTAATAAACATTGTAATTGTGATATAAAAACTCATTATAGGTATGTACTTACAAACACTGTGGCGACGCTATCCGGGAAGTATTTTACGAGCATAACAAAACCGGCATTGCTGAGTCCCGTACATGCAAGGGCCAGCAGAACGCGGGTCACAAAGCACAGGGAAACAAATATCACAATACTGTCTGACGTATCCACTTTGTCCAGAATACTGAAATATATATGACGTGTAACGACAGTACATACTACGTGTAACGACAGTACATACAACGTGCAACAACAGTACATACCACGAGCATCGACAGCACATACCACGAGCAACGACAGTACATACGACGTACAACGACAGTGTCACTGTAATCAATCAAATGTGTGTCACTGAAAAACGTTTTTACGCCCAGAACTAAACTAACGAGCATATCCTCTTAACTAGATTATATGATGTTTTGTGTATCAAAACTTTGAAAAGTCTCATATGCATATAATGCTTTTTTTCTCATGTAACTAAATACATGTAAAAAGTAATTAAATGTATACTATGTAGATATACAGATTAAATGCGATATGCTGCTTATTTTGCAAAAAAACATTCATATTTTGTATACAGTTATGTCTATTTCATGCTCGAAAAGCAAGTTTTGGATATTTCATTGGTACGAAAATTTAAATTTGCTCGGGACGACGTCCATGTTTCAACGTAATATAAGTGACGTTGCAAAAGTTTTGATCCCGGCACCATTTACGTTCTACTTAATACAAGACGTTCAGACGTTCAAAAGTCATAACGATGCTTGTTCTAAATATAGAAATAGTATTTACTGCATTGGGGAAAACCCAAAAATCATGAAATATGTATTATATTTTGCTTCGCTGATCGTGCTCTGGACCAATGAGATATAGTCTATTCATAGATTGTACAATAAAATGTAAATATTCAACGCCACATACTGTAAATATTCAGCGTCACATACCGAAATTTGCCGGATGAAAAACTAGAATATATTCACATATATACATGTAGGTACGTGTTTTTACGAGGGAAGCACCCGTAAGTCTTCTCGTCCCAAATTTGTTTTTATCTTTCATGTGACTATGAACCAGCAATCAACATTTGCATATTTTTCGTTAGCATTTTTATTTACTGGAGAATATAAATATAGAAGGAAAAAGCCCTGTGGCATTTAATTTTTTGTCTTACCCAAAAAGAAGAGTACATCCGCCGCATACAAACAGTCCACTAATATACATAAATCGACATCCAACAACTGGTAACTGAAAAGTAAATGAAAAGCAAAATATGCTGAAACGACCTTTTCTTTCTCTCTTTTCTATTCATTTAGAAACAAGAACACCAACATCTGTGAGTAAGAAGCTTTAAGAAAGCTAAAAATATTGGTGTTTCAACGACTTCTGTCTAAAGACTTGTCCGCAGTATTTTGAATAGAAAAACTTTTTTTATACAGATAAGAAATACTTACAAGGCGACCGAAAAGTGGAGACGTGAGAAATTGCACCAGAGCGAAAACGCCAAATATCCACCCGGATATAGTACCGTTCACGTCCTTTTTGTCCGCCTAAAAAACACAAGTCACATATGAAATATCAAAAGTAAATTACAGTAAACTCCGTATACAATGAACTCCTTGGGACCCTTATATCCGGTATATATGGAAGCCTTGGAGGGCCACTTTTGAGTTTCGACTTACGGGTGTTTTTGACTTTTAAGTTATGACTTTCAACTTTTGACTTTTGACTTATGACTGCTACTTTCAGACACTTTAAGAGGAATGGTACTGCATAAAAAGCATAATGATCTGCTGTGACAATATAAACTGGGATTCGAACCTGTATTAAGGTTTTAAAATGATGTTTGTGCGTAGCACTGTAAACTTGTTTGCTGTAAATAAATGAACTAAGTTACTTTTGTCTTTGTCATTTATTTTAGTATCAATGAGCCGTGACGGCGCGTCAGGAGGCGACCTTGGGAGCCTCCGCAGTGAGCGGCGACGCAACTCTCGGCTCGGGAGGCCTTGTGGGTGTCCTCTTTCTTTAATAATAATAATAATAATAATAATAATAATAATAATAATAATCTCTTTATTTAAAGAAGCTAGCTCATTAAGCATAATGTACATAAAGCAACATATTTCTTATCTACCATGAGACCTTCTTTTAACAATGATAATATACAATTGAGAATTTTCTTTAAGCGGGGGTTTGGGGACTTGCCCCCCAGGCGTCAAGCCAACTATGAAGGAACTGTAAAAAAAAATTGAATTTTTTTTGTTGCTATGGTATCATTTTTAAAAAATTACTTTTTATGTTTTTATGTATCTATATGTTAATATCACAAGGTATACCGAAGGAAATTAAAGTGCTGTAATATGTATAAGTATATTGTTATATTGTTGGGTCCTCAGTAGCAGGTTCCTAGTATTACCTGAACCTGCCGCTGGAGGTCCTCAGTGAGGACCGTGTATAGGGTTAGGGTTAGGGTTAGGATTAGGGTTTCTTTTTTTCATAAGTGATAAGTAATAAGTCAAAAGTCAAAAGTCAAAAGTGATAAGTAATAAGTCAAAAGTAATAAGTCAAAAGTCAAAAGTAATAAGTCATAAATCATAAGTAATAAGTCAAAAGTCAAAACAAAAAGCGTGTTAAAACACATTTTATTTTGTTACTATTGACACAAATGATGTAACTTTTATATATATATAATTGATTTTATTAAAATCTTTTAAATAGAAATTGTATTTATTGAGTGTTGACGTGTTTATATTGTTTTAATAAAAACGCCAAAGAGGCAATACAGTAGTTCTAGTCATAAGTCAAAAGTACGGCGTACAAAAGTCATAAGTCAAAAGTAAAAAAACACCCGCAAGTCGAAACTCAAAAGTGGCCCTCCAAGGCTTCCATAGGTATACGTTATATCCAGTTTTAGCATTTTCGTATATTATAAAGAAGAAGAAAATCGGGTTCGGAAAATGTGTTCCTTATATCCGGAATTTCACTTGTTGTCTACGGAGTTTACAATACGTGTGTTGAACGTGTATCGAGTTGTTACTTGTTAGTCATAAGAATATATATTGTCGCTCATAACAGAGTTTCTCGCGTTTCCCTGAATTAATATATATGTTTAGTAATGTTGAAAACATGTTTAGTTATATCTCAGATAATTATTTGAGAATGTTTACAATGTCGTGCCTATTTTGTGCGTCGTCCCTATCTGTGAAAAGCGCGACGATGCCATGCGACCTGCAGCGATGCAACGACAAAATCGAGAACATTATATTTGGGTATTGCTTTGCATTTTCGCTCTGCTTTGGCGTGTGTCGCGCAGTATTAAAAAGCAGAACGACTAACAATGCGAACCGCAAAAATGAAACTACATCAATGCAGTACAAATTTAAGCGACACGCGATAAATCGTTCTGTAAATGATACAAATTGTTTCCAGTATCTTATTTGCATTGTCGTGATATCACAGTTTCGTGATGTGTACGTCGAACACGAGAGCGACATTTTTTAAATGACACAATTAAATGTTAATACATGCTGCACCAGTCAATTCCTAAATTTGAAAAGGTTTTGAATGACACTAACGCGCTTCCGTAGAAATTGTTACAGGTACGAGCAGACAGTCACATGGAGTTTCGACCCGCTCCCCCTCATCCCCCCCCCCTGCCCCCCAAAAAAAAAAATCAATTTTATAAAACATCCCGGACCGACTATATTACGCTTGATAGTCAGTCCAGGGTGTTTTATAAAAAATTACTTCTTTCAAAACGGGGGGGAGGGGGGGGGGTTCAAACTTGTAGGAGCATTGCTTGCTGGGTGTCGTTACAACTCCAGAAGCGCTCTTGGCAAGGCGATACCAAGAGCAGGCTACTCTATGGCTTTCAGACTATGGATATATCGTGTGGCAAAGTGCATTTCTGATATTAAGTGAATAGAGAATTGATATAAGAAATGTGCCATAAATATGTTTTAGTCTTATTTTATACATGTATTAAAGAACAGTCTAAAAACTTAATATTTTATACCCCTCGTACACCACAGCGTTCAATACTAATCATACTAATCATAATATTTTTTTTACAGTTTCGCTATAATATGCGCATTCAATAAAATTAGATAAAATACTGACAATAAATCCTTAGCAATAGCGTACACGACGATAAACATGATGAAATATGAAAGAATATTAAAAAAATGGGGATGCTTACCTCAATCGGAAAGAAAGGTGCTAGAATAGAAAGACTAAGGAAACTGAGTAAATTTGTAAAACTAGTCGCTATGAGTATTACTGTTTGGTCACGTGTCAACGTTTTAAAACTAAAACCTTTCTCAACTTCATCATCGTCCGAGTCATCTTTTGAATCACATTTATCTCTTTCAGCACGTTTTTGACGTGCGTTTTCTGTTAAATTCTCATTGCTTATTGATAATTGCACACGGTCACTGCCTTCAGCCAATGGCCAGGCACCACTTCGTAAAAATCGTTCCGTATAGGATTCGACAGAGCTTTCGATTCTGCCCGAGCTACTCCGACTCTTTGTCGTGTGAACAACGTCGCCATTTGCGTGGATAATATTGTTTTCGTGAATAGTGTTTTCACCTAACTGACCGTTCGTGTCACGTGTTTCAGGTGACGTTGAATTTCCGCCGTGATAACCGCTATCATATGCGGTATCAGAAATGTTGTTATCCGCACTGACCACATTGTTTTTATCACACGTATTGTTAACTCCATGTTTACCAGTCATGTTGATACATTGTGTAACACTTGTATCTGTGTCTTCACTATCTTTACTAAATGTGATAACTGTATCCTTAAGGTCCTTGTGGTCAGCAGCTGACTGACTGAAAGATAGTCGTTCTGTTTCATGCACGCCATTTTCCATTTTACCATTTCTGAAATATTGCAAATTCGCTAAAGAAGTGAATGTATAATACGTAGAGAACCTAAACCTATCCCCTTACATGATTCTCTTTTAACTCGAGATCTAGTCTCATTTCTGTCTGGGCCAAGGACGGTTAAAATTAACTCATAGCAAACACTGCATGTGAAAGCATGCATGATTTCACTTCAAAATAGCATACATAATGTTAACCCCACAAAGGCAGTGTACTTAGGCGAGACATTCCTCCCTTTCTCTCTCCATATGGAGTGAGTTTCGAGAACGATATATTAATCCAGCAAGTTGAAAGAACTTGTTTCGCAATTGAGAAGCAATAAATATTTCGCATAAATTAATAGAATGTAAATCGTACCAGCAGCCGTATTTAAATCCTGAGAAAACAGCTTCTATATGCAATTAATAAAGTCATAAATGAAAAAATTAGGCCCCCCTATGGAGAATTTATTAACATCTTGTCGAAATCGTTCCAGTGATCTTAACATATGTACATAATATTCTATATATATATAATATGTATATATGCGTTAAATTTGTCCGACAAACGTTTAGGTCCAAATTAGTACGTGTGTTTAATACTGAATTATAATACCATATCATTTTATAAGAAACAAAGTTTAACGCTTAAAAAGCGTCGTGTAAAACGATTTTAGCATTAAAAGATATCTCTCGGCCATGTAGACATGCTTTTGGGAGAAACGATATATTGAAAAATTGCCTATACATTACTTAAACACGTTTTGCACTTAAAAAAATAAATCATGATATATTTTCCATTAAATATCAATATGCTGATTCGTACTATGTTTAACCAAGGCTCGGTGTATATTTTTTTTGTAGCAGTTATAGATAAACAGCGTCCATTGAGCCGTGACTGCATTTCTATCTCTATAGAATACAGCGGTAAATGACGAGGAAAATGGATATGAATTAAATTATTTCATAAATGATAGTTTTCATCACATTACACAACCATTGCATGTATATGAAGGTGTACCCTACCAATAACCTAGACATAACTTGTAGTTTAATCCTACATGTATTTTGTATTTTGATCCCGTGTTATGTCAAGTAAAATCGTTGTTAATATACGAAAGATCTTACCGTCATTCGTAGAAACTCAAATATTCCATTTGATTCCAAAGTGAATTATTTGTAAACGTTTGATCTGCACATGTACCTAGGCAAAAAATCATATGACTGAAGTACATTGTATGTAAACACCGATAATCACGTTACGGTCATAAACTGTGCAAACGATATCACTGGCTTGGAGAATGTACAACAATTAAAGCAAGCAAACGTTACGAACTATAATAATAAAAGATAGCTAATTAACATATCAACGAGAGCTCACATGAGCATGAGCTTACTCACGAGACTTAACTCATGTGACGGAATATACATGTAATGTCGCTCGGTACTTTTTTTGCCCCATATCATGATAATTGGGTAGATCTACTAAAAACTGCATGATGTTTAATTGTAATTTAAAACAAGTCGATAATTTTCTTGACTTTTACTCTATGTACGTTTAATTTGTTAAAGAGACAGTATTTAAAACAGCTGTCAAATTAAATTACTTCGAAAGCACAAATAATAGAATATTTGCAAGTATTATCGCAGAGCCTAAAAGTTTAGTCAATACATTCAAGTCAGTATGCCTATGTTAGTACCATAAAACGTTCAATAACACGTTCAATAACCTATGTAAACTAAAGTTGTTGTTGTTCAATTATAGGATAGCGATTTATTACAGAGGGTCAGGGGCGTAGCTAGATCTTTGCTGGGGCCATGGGGCCGTGGGGGGGGGGGGGGGGGGGGGGGGGGGGGGGGGTTGGTTTTTTTTTTTTTTTTTTTTTTTTTTTTTTTTTTTTTTTTTTTTTTTTTTTTTTTTTTTGGGAAAAGGTTGAGGATTTTTTTTGTTGTGTGTGGAAAACTGCTTTAATTTGGAAAACCATGGCCCTTATACAAACTCTAGAAGCCCGCTCCCCCTTCTAGTAACTGTTAGTGGGACCATTCTTCGTTTTATGAATTGTTTTTAATCATAAGGGATATAAACATATAGAAAAAGTTAAAAGTTATCACGGCCTTTATTAAAAAAAATTAAATCATATTCTAAGCATACATAGTATTGCATGTCCTGAAAACGTAAGACCAAACGCTAGACTCTTTCTTTTCTTGCTTATGTCCACAATCATCTCTGCATTAACTCAGTTCACCTGTAGTCAGGCAGGCTCTCTGGTACGTCTTCAACCGTCTCGTGCTATAATTACTTACGATTTACGCAGTTCTAGTAGATTTATAGTCTTTTTATATGATTTCGAACACAGAGTTCTGTTAACTAATATATGATCAAGCAATGTAACAAAACTGTACAATATAATTTATTATGTTTCCGCAATATTGCCCAGGCGTAAAAGTGTGAATTAAAAGCTGACGTTAATATGCATATGCGTGTGTCTTACTTTTTTTTAAAAGGCATATGCATAGGTTGTATGGACTATTATATTTTAATAGATTTCATTAAATAATCTGACATTTTCTGTTCAATATTTTATTAATCTCGTTATTTGGTCTAATTTGGAGCCGGAGAAAGCCCGTTCGTAATAAAGGGTTTAAACCAATTACTCCGAGCGTTTTGAGCGTTTACAGCGCTTTTGTCTAAGGGAAATAACTACGTTACAAGAAAAAGAAATATTATTCATACTTGCTCCCCTTGTCACAATCAGACGAAGTTTACGACTAGTCAATAACGGATGTGTCATATATTGCATATTCTATAAAATAGTTCAGCGCTCATAGATCTTTCCAATGATTATAAACACATATATTTATGATATAGCAGATTAAAGCATCAAAATACCTGCAGCCAGTACCTCACGTGCTCTTTTTATTTTGTGGACACGTTACACCATTAGACTGGGTATAATTAAGTCAATGTCGGGACCAAATGTGAGGTTCGAAAGGAAAACCACAGCCATCTTGGGCCCATGTACCTGTCTTCTTTCACAAGACCAACTTGTATCGCTGTCTGTTAAACTAAACATTTTAGATAACCATTGAAGTGTGTTCCATTCAGTCCCTAAGATTTTATTCGAACATAACAAAAGCATTCAATTGACACCTTTCTTTTACATTCGTTGTACTTTTGAATTGGTTCGATGTAACATGTATATTGTCATTTGTATACGATGTGAAGTGTTATGTGCTAGCTAAAACGTACACGATACGTACAAGCACAACGTTAACGCTATGACTGTATCTAAACACTTTCTTCTTTCATATTTTAAAAGTTTGAATGGCGAAATTCCATTTAAAAATAAAAATATAAATTGATGTTAACATTCAATCTGTTGATATTTTGAAATTAATTTACTGTTTGAAATGTAACAAAATTCTGCTATATATACTGTAGTAAAAGTTTCGAAGTTACATATGTAAAAGTTGATTTATTAACCAGTTTGCAAATCCCCGTCGGGGAGACTTGACAGGTTACTTAAGTTAGCAATTGCTTCCTGATTTCGTCAGAAATCGGGAGTTTACTTTGCAATGCGTGTATGTGGTCGCACGGTCGCAAAACTGCCCAATTTTTTCAAAAACTATTTCTATTAACGTGAAATGTTTTGTATTCATTAATATTTAATGAGGTATCCCACACCCTTTTCAAAACTTTAAAAAAAATTTCCAACTTGTTCAGTCAGCACTTCTCATTTTGAGCATTGGTCACTGAACACTACACAGTAAGCGTTGTTCAATGAGCATCACTCACGGTCAGCATTTCTCTCGGTGAGCATTGTTCAGTGAGCATTGTTAAGTGAGCACTACTCACGGTAAGCCTTGTTCAGTGATCACTTCTCTCGGTGAGCATTGTTAAGTGAGCATTGTTAAGTGAGCACTACTCACGGTAAGCCTTGTTCAGTGAACACTACTCATGGGTAGCCTGTTCAGTGAGCACTTCTCACGGTGAATCTTGTTCAGTGAGCATTGTTCAGTGAGTACTACTCACAGTGAGCGTTGTTCAATGAACGCTACTCACGGTAAGCACTTCTCTCGGTGAGCATAGTTCAGTGAGCACTTCTCACGGTACACCTTGTTCAGTGAGCATTGTTCAGTGAGTACTACTCACAGTGAGCGTTGTTCAATGAGCACTACTCACGGTAAGTACTTCTCTCGGTGAGCATTGTTCAGTGGGCATTGTTGAGTGAGTACTCCTCATATTAAGCCTTTTTCAGTGAGCACTTCTCACGGTGAACCTTGTTCAGTGAGCAATTCTCACGGTGAACCTTGTTCAGTGAGCACTTCTCATGGTTAACCTTGTTCAGTGAGCATTGTTCAGTGAGTACTATTCACAGTGAGCGTTGATCAATGAGCACTACTCATCATGTTCACTTACGCTTCTCTCGGTGAGCATTGTTCAGTGAGTATTGTTCAGTGAGTACTTATCACAGTGAGCGTTGTTCAATTAGTACTACTCACGGTAAGACTTGTTCAGTGAGTACTTCTCACGGTGAACCTTGTTCAGTGAGCACTTCTCATGGTGTACCTTGTTCAGTGAGCACTTCTCACTGTGGACCTTTTTCAGTGAGCACTTCTCACGGTGAGCATTGTTCAGTTAACACTACTTGAGGTGTGTACTCATTACCATGATGACTGTTTAGTGAACACTTCTCATAGTGAGTACTGTTCAGTGAGCACGTCTGGTGGTGAGTACTACTCACGTTGATAACTTTTCACTGAGCACTTCTCACAATGAGTACTGTCCATTACGCTACTCACAGTGAGTTCTTTTCAGTGAGCACTACTGATGGTCGAGTAATACATTTGATAAAAAAGCAAGGCTCAAACTTAAGAAAATGTTTACATAAATGAACATTAAATACTCAATTTGAATGAGAAAGTGTTTACCTTTTTCGTATTTAATTGATACCATATTAAGTTAGTTTTGCGTAGTTTCTATACAAAAAACCTAGCAAGATTTTAATGTTCTTCCTTAAGTCAATTATGTTTTTTCAAATAAAGCACTTTAAACTCTTTAAAGTATGTACTTCACCATTTATAAACTTTTACCTACTGTAATAGGTAGTTGCTATGCAGTAGATGATCAGAAACTCAAGACTACTCTATAATATTGCTGAAACTTATAATACTTCCAAAGATTTTATTATTTATGTTTTGGGTTATTTAGTTTGAGATCATTTAGGATGCCATGAAAATCGACCGCCACTGCCGGGATTCGAACCGCGGGTCTCTGGATTGCCCGGGTAGTTTGTAAGCCGTTCGGCACATCTGTCTGTGAGACGTTAAGAGAAAACGCGCCATTCTGGTGCATACGTCAAGTATAGTTTGATATCAGTTATAGGGTATTTCCTTTTAACACGTGTTTGTAGTCATTTATCACACATCATAGAAATTGCTAAATAAAGTCTTGAAAAAAAAAGCCAGATGGCCTATTCATAAAAGTAAACATTCCGAATATCTCGATCTGACGGGATACACTGTCTACCAATTAATTAAATAACGTTTCAGCTCGGTTGCATAGAGCAGCATAATGTACTATGTAAAACTATATTCGTTACGTAAATCTTCGTAAAATGGCTGCAATATTAAGTTTAGTGTCCAGTTACTACTATTTGGACTTTAATCCATTAAGTAATGTAAGTTTCCTTTAATATTTGTTTTTATTGTTGATACAATATCAGGAATAAGGAAGAATATGCTATTTTTAAAAATAATGGTATAACAAGGTATTTGTTAACGGGAAGACGTGTTTTGGGTTTAGGTATTCTAACGACAGAACCTAAAAATATTTTACCTTAAAATTTTAATTTTTTTCTTTAATGTATATGCATATTTAGATCACATTCACTGCTGCAGAGCGCAACTGAGATGGATTTACTCTATCTTTAAGGTAGCTCGCGGGTTTCCCTTAGGCAGTGGGGTTAGGTCGTATGGGTTTTTTTGCGCTTATTTGCAGAAAATAAGTTTTGTGCATCGTTTCGTTTTGAAGATGTAACTAATGTTAATCATCACAAAAACCTGACTTTCTATCAGCAAGTGTGTAAATTGTTCAAATATTGTCACTTTTTATTTGTAGTTCATATAATTAAACAAACAATCCTACTGCAAAATACAGTTAAATCATCTTTAGTATTCCATTTCAATTCCCTTATACAGGAGGACCTTATCCTGAAAGTCCATCACTTTTGTAAGAATATCGTTTTATGTACAAATGCTATGTTAACCTTGCAGGATAATAATAATAATAATAATAATAATAATAATAATAATAATAATAATAATAAAATCTTTATTAAATAAGTATTCACTGACAATTAAAGAGGAGGGGGAATTTCGTAACTGAAAACGAACTTGTGATTTTAAATACACGAAACTTAGATTTATTCAAAATAAAATAAAAACATTGTATGATACGAATACACCATTTTTGTAAATTTGTTTAAAAGATATGAATAATTCAAGATGTTTATTGTGTACATCCTGTAACATAAAACGTTTTTCGCGCGCATGACAAAGCTAGATTTACCTGTATATATAAAGTTACTTTTCAGGTGAGACATTAGTTTGAAGATACCCATCGCCATTTTTTCTTAAGTTTGTTATACAATGGCTGAATATATCCCTAAGATTTTAGAAAAAGGGTTTCAAAACTGGTTAAAAGCCAATCTTGCTCTAAATATCAGTAAAGAAGGAATAAAAGATGCTGTGTTGACAGAGATTAACAAGTTTCATCAGGATGTACTCAACGATATCTTAACACCAGAACAAATTCTGAACAAGGACTTCTGTACACAGTGCACTAATGAAAATGTCCTGCAATGTCCTACAAGAGGAATATGCGTAGTGAAATTAGGCAGGTGTTCGTTTCATGCTTCAAAATACTATCGACCATGCCCGAAACGAGTTTGCGATAGAATGAGGGATAAAATAAAGGCATGTCACAGATTCAACAACCCATCATGGAAAAACACACGGACAGATAAATGGTGTGAGAATCCCTGGGAACTGGCCAAATGCTACTTCCCTCCAGACGGCTATATTGATACCGATACAATCGCTGAAACTGACGTAAATGGCATCTTAAGTCTTCTAATGAATCATGCAATGTTCAAGAACAAAGTTGAAGAAAATGCGTGTAAGGAGGTATGTGTAAATATGATCTTTGTTCTTAATGGACAACGTACGACTTATTTTGCTGATTTAGCGATAAACATGATACATTTTTTATGGAAGAGAGGACATTTAGGGGTCAAATGAAACATATATTTTTACATAAATATGCTACAATTTCAATCGAGGTATCAAATTAAAGAACATGTTTATGAATACCATATACATCATGGCTCTATTGTGATGTTCAAGTATGCTATAAGCAATTTTTAAGCAGCTAACTTGTTCTTGCAATACAATGAAAAATCTATAGCATATACGTTCGATTTAAAAAAAGTATCGTTAGGAATGTATTTGTACAAATGACAGCCAATATCACTCTCGATAATATAAGAGTTAAAATTTTGATGTAATTGTATCAATAAATGTTCATATGAGACTTTAACAAGTAGCTATAGACGACTTCAATTTCTATTTCAGGTTCGATATATAGGCAAGATAATAAGGCACTGTCCAAACCTCAGTATAAACGGGAATGATCTGTACACCTTTTTAGACACATTTACTACATTTCTCAATGACTCAGGTCTGTTTCAGGCGGATGTGAAGGTTGCAGCTTCAGTGTGGAAAATAAAAGAGGTCAATTGTTTCTTTAATATACATGTAGAAGAATTGTGCACTTATAGCAGTCATTTGCATCCATATACATTTCAAGTTACTATCATACTAAACTTCTTGCTCAAAAGGTCCGTGTAGGATCCTTTCATCGGAGACTCATTCCTAGAAACACTTTCCTTCTCCGTCTGCAATTGCAAAATTGTCAGTGTTTTTTTTTCTGGCCTGGCCAAATATAACTCATTTAAAGTTTACCCTTTTGGGTAGTTCATATTGCTCAGTGTTCACACGATGAAATGTAAAATCGCCCTTTCCTATCATTTTGTCTAAAATTACTGTTTTGGTGAAAAAACGATTTAAACAATTTAACTGTTATACCAACAGTTAATATCTTCTCTCTGTTTACTTATGTATATTAATTTGTTGAGAAGTTTTATTAGAATTAGATTTAATTTCAGTTAAAAGCAGAGCGTCTTTCAATTACTACCAATGATGTCACACGTGTTCTTCTAGATGTCATTCAAGCAAACACACATGGTTCATTAAAACACATCAATGAAACGACAGCCCAGCGTGTTGGAGAAGTGAAGGCTGGTCTTGATAAACTAGAGGCAACCGCTAGCAAGAGCTTAAAAGATATACTAACGGCCAAGGCAGCAGCAATATCTGATATTGAGTCGACAAAGGACACTGCCGTAAAGGATGTCAGATCAACTGCAGAGCAAGTGAAGGCGGATGTTAATAAGGATATAGAAAGAACAAGGCTTACAGCAGTAGCCATTACTGAGAAAAGAACAGACATTGCCAAAGCAGAACTAAAATTTTCAACTGAAGGATTGATATCTGATATGAAAGATGATTTAGAAAAGGCAAAGCTTGAATCAGTGACCGAGATACAATCCTATACCGAGAACATTAAAGATGTTGCCAAAAAAGAACTGAAAGATTATTTAGAAAAGGCGAAGAGCCAGATACAATCCGCCGCAGAAAATAGTAAAGACGCTGCAGAAGAAGAACTGAAATATTCAGTCGAGGGATTGAAGTTAGATTTGAAAGAAGATATCGAAAAGACAAAGCTAGCAGCAGAAGCAAGTTTGAAAAACAAAGAACAGTCTTCTATCAAGAAGATCGAAAAGGCACCATCAGATATCCCTAAACCTTTAGAACGTTTGACAGAAGGAGAATATCAGCTGTTAAAGAATGGTAAGATATCTAAGTTATATATACTATACTTTACTCCCAACTTATTGAAACTCTCCAGAAAACAAATAGAGAAACATTAAGTCCTAGAAAGATCAATCTTATAAAGAACACTAAAAAGGAAATAATAAGATTATGTACAAGTAAGTTCTGTTTTATTTCTTTTATATAAAATGTACATACTGGTTTCCAAGTAGTTCGTCCGTCTGTCTCTGTCCGTCCCGCTTTAGTACTCAAAATTATTAGAATGATTCAATTGATACTTCATATATTGATAGAAGGCAGTTAAGTAAGTGCAATGCATAAGAACCACACCTCTAGCTTCATTATTTTTAGTTGCTGACATTTGATCCTGATTCTCGAAACGTGTTGAAAGGAAGTAATTCATATTTCAATTATTGATAGCGGGCAAATAGGGAAAGTGCAATGCACAAGACTCATAAACTAGCTTCACAATGTAATTTGTTACTTTTCCACATGCGCAGTATTAGTCGAGAATCAATTGATACTTCATACATTGATTGAGTACAATAAAAGGAAGTGCAATGCACAAGAACGTTATCGATAGCTTCATTTTTTGTAGACTTTTCTCTATTTGATACTTTTTTCGTGTACATTGTACAAACAAGAGGGCCAAGATGGCCATATGTCGTTCACCTGAGACGTTATGTACACAAACTTCAACCCTAAACTATATATGATTAACACAAACATTCTGTTTGTCTTTGACTTGACCCTGTGACCTAGTTTCGAATTGCCCAATATTCAAACTTGATCAAGATTTCATCAGGACAATCGGTCATACAATGTTTCGTCAATGGGAAAATGCAGCCTCTTTGCATACAATGTTTTTCAATGGTTTGAACCCGTGATCTAGCTTTTGACTCGAGATAATCCATATACGAACTTGACCTATGTTTTATGAAGGCAACCATACAGACTATAAGTTGCATAAAGATCCAATGAAAAATACAACCTCTATTATATACACAAGGTTTGTCTATGATTTTACCCCGTGACCTAGTTGTTTACTACAGATAACCGATATTCAAACCTGACTTAGATTGTTTCAAGACAAATATACTGACCAAGTTGCATGAAGATCCAATGAAAAATGCAATGCATACTCAAGGTCGACCTATATTATTCACATGTGAATAATATAGAACAGTGTATACGGCGTTTGTCTGAAAATAACTTTTTGACAATGTTTTTGTGTATTTTTTCACGAAACGGTATTATTTTGGTAAAATTGGGGTATTTTTGTAAAGTTACAGGGTAGTTTAGTACTCTGGTGCCAGTGGTTTGAATGTCTTGATATGTATTCAATCATGTTTCAAAGCGAAAACCATCGGATAACTATAGAATTTAGCCCAATCCCAACCAGACGAAATGTAAACAGAAATCCAATATGGGTTGAGTTTCCAAACGAAAATACTTGTCATTCGCTCATTTGTGGCACGCGCTGATTCTTTCTGCACATAAGTCTGACAGCTTGACTAAGTAAAGAGTTTTGCAAGAGTATGACATTACACAATAAATACACTCGATGATAAGTTCAAAACGCCAAATAAACAGTTCCAGTAATAGCATAACTAAACCCAAATACTGTTGGTACTGCTTAGTATTCGTATACTGGTAGAAATATGATGCTTAAATTAGATACAAAAAAATGGAACTGACACAATTCAATTTCTTGTACAATATACATGTACATGATATACATTTGAAAACATAGTCGCCACAGGCAAATAGCTTTTTTCCACATAGTCTCGTACAGAAATAAATAAAACTCTTAGCTGTAAGTGCTAAACCTAACACTGGTATATCTATTATTATAGTCCTCAACCACTTTTTTTACAAATCGTTCCTTTAGAAAAAACGTGACCCTGCTCGAACAGTCTATTGTTTCATCCGAATTGTATCAAAAAAACTTCTTGATAATGCAACAGTCCGGAGCTTACATGTTTATTGTGTCGCATTGACTAGTTCTCCTAATGAAGTGAGCGATATGTGGCTATCATGGCCCTCCTGTTTATCATATTATATTATATTATCTATAAATATATAGTTTTATATCATAGTATACTATATAATATAGAGGGATGTCCGTTTATTACATTTCATTTTCTCGTTTATTTCAATTAATCGCAAATATGTCTTGTCTGCTTATAGCTCTTCGATTAACACCCCACCCCTTCCCCAAACTTCTTTCTTTCGGAAACTAACTATTCAGACCCAGAAGCATCAACCCACTCTCAATTTGTTCCTCTCTTATACAAAAAGTAAAAGTTGTACAGTTTCTGAAATGTGTTATGTTTGTTTCGTTCGGACTTGAATTTTTAGCTCACCTGAGCTGGCTCAGGGTGAGCTATTAGGATCGATGAATGTCCGTCGTCCGTCGTCCGTCGGACGTCGTCCGTCGTCCGTCGTCCGTCCACATTTAGTTCGTTAACGCTCTAGTGGTCACATCTTTTCCTCAATTGTCACGAAACTTGGTCAGGATGTTTGTCCCAGTAATTACTCGGACGAGTTCGAATATGGGTCATCTGGGGTCAAAAACTAGGTCACAGAGCCCAAAAATAGAAAAATCTTGTTAAGGCTCTAGAGGCTACTGTTTCAGTCCAAATATCCTGGCAATTTGTCAGAAAGGTTGTTTCTATGATTTCTAGCTCAAGTTTTAATATGGGTCACCTGGGGTCAAAAACTAGGTCACACAGCCCAAATATGGAAAAACCTTGTTAACACTCTAGAGGTAACATTTTTAGCCCAAATATCCTGGAAATTTGTCAGAAAGGTTGTTAAGTTGATTTCTAGCCCAAGTTCGAATATGGGTCATCTGGGGTCAAAAACTAGGTCACAGCCCAAATATGGAAAACCTTGTTAACACTCTAGATGTTACATTTTCAGCCCAGATATCCTTGAAATTTGTCAGAAAGGCAGATCATGATCAGACAGCAAAATAATGAAAGTGCAGATCATGATCAGACAGCTAAATTATGAAAGTGCAGATCATGATCAGACAGCTAAATAATGCATAGCAAACAGTGCAGATCATGATCAGACAGCAAAAAAAAAAAAAAGCTGACAGTGCAGATCATGACCAGCCAACATACAATGAACAGCTTACATTGCAGATCATGATCAGACAGCAAAAAATGAATAGCCAACAGTGCAGATCATGATCAGACAGCAAAATAATGAGGCCTAGAGCTTAGATATTCAGCATGTGGCAATAATTGACTCTCACCAAGATTGTTCAAATCCTGACCTCAGGGTCAAAATTAACCCTGCCTGGGGGGTCTTTTGATTTTACATAGGCTTATTAAGAGGATATCATGAGCCAAAGGTAAAAATTGATCCTTTCTGCTATTAATAACCAATGGTAGACAGGTGAGCGATACAGGGCCATCATGGCCCTCTTGTTTTAAGCAGTCAAGAGTTTTATCTCGTTCGAATCAAAATCAGGCGGCATTGAATCTATCGACTAGCACAAGTGAAAATATGTTTGATGATTGAATCTGTATAAACTTATCAAAAGATGTCTCATTTCAGAGCTAAAAGGAGATCTCCTTTCATTTAACCGAGCTAACCACAGTATCTTACCACTGTCACCATTGCTTGGAGAAGACGATACCAAACTTATAGGTGTCTATGTTCTGCCAGCTTTGAGTTCAGTTGAGGTACAGAAGACAGAATTTAGAGGTCCAGCTTCAGAAGTTAAAACACCAGTTTCAAGTTTAAAAGATGTCTTTTATAAAAACTCAAACAGGTGCAAAAATGTAATTTTGACGTCAGGGGCTGGTCAAGGAAAAACAGTCTTTTGTAAGCATTTAGCTTTGACTTGGTGCAATGCCCATCAAGTTAACAACACAGAAAAAGGAGAATTCTCAGATGAAGATCTGAGTATCATGCGTAAATTCGATTATTTGTTTCTTATTCCCCTGAGAGAATCATCGGCAGAAGACTGTGAGATTGATGATATGATTCAAAATCAAATTATTCAGTGTTTTTCACTGTCAGATAGGTACAGTAAAAATTTCTTGCAGACAGTCCTTCACCGAGAAACAAGTTTAATTTTGCTGGACGGCCTAGATGAATGGAGTCATCCCGAGCAGAAAGATTCAACTTGTCGAAGGAAGCCGGAATACTTCCCACATAGAAAAGCAAGAGAGAAATGCACAATAATGGTTTCAGCAAGATCATGGAAATTCAGCATTGCAAACATGAAACCAAGTGAGATAGATAATAATATTGAGATCGGTAGTCTTGAAGATAAAGGTTCGGCACAACTCATAAAGCAAATATTAACAAACATCAAGTCCAAAAGAAATATTTCTGACGACGTTGAAAAGAATGTAGAGAATATTAATGCCGAAATACGCTCTGCATCCATCGAAGAGTTCACAGGAAATCCACTGCTACTTACTTTCCTGATTTGTCTATGGTGTGACGGAAAGCCTCTTGGACAATCTAGATGTGAAGTATATACAGATATTCTAGAACTGCTCCTGTTTCGTGCCGCAGAAAAAAATGCCGGGGTGGTAACTAAAGAATTTTCGTTAGATGCTAAAGACATTGCTACATTTCCAGCATGTTTCGAAACTAGAAATAACATTAAATTGTGCTATAAAGTCCTTACATCATTAGGTATGTTAGCATTTCAAGGTGTCTTTAAGAAAAATAAGGAAAGACCTCTTGATGTTGATCGCGCTTTTTTTGACAACATTCTAGCTCCAGAAGCGTACCAGGTGTGTTTGCTTGCCGGATTGCTCACTCAAAGTAAAGTTGCAGGGAAATTGACTTCACGCGATATGGTGATTTCATTTTCACATAATACGTTTGAGGAGTTTTTTACAGCCTTGTATATTCAGTCCCTGGCCGATGTTTCCGTAATCTCTGACCAAATACTAGAGAGATGTTATTCGGTGGAAACAATTCTTGAAATTTCAAACGTCTTAATTTTTTTGAGCGGACTTCGTCCGGAAAAGATCAGTTTCCTTTCAGGGAAATTACACAACTGTGTGAATAAGGATAAAATGACGATCACATACAGACGTGACTTATATGAGTCTATGAAAAGTTATTGGACATTTAAAGACCTTCAAACAATGTATATGGCGTGCTTAAAAGAAAACAAGATCAATGACTGTAAATTCTTAAATTTTACATTAGAAGACATTTTGCTAGACAAAGACTGCGATGATGAGAGTTGGTCCCGTCTGTTACAACGTCTGGTATTGATGAATATAAAGAACATCAAATCTGTTCAGTATTATGGCAGTGTTTCAGAAGAATCCACCAGAGAAACCATTAGGCTGTTCCATCTGAAAGACATACACACATTTGAAATGCTAACTTTAATGTGCCCAATAATGCCCCATGATCTCGAAACTCTCCTGGCAGGATCTGTTGACACATTGAAACAAGTAAATGTATCTGCATATATATTGCAGGATGGTCAATATATCACAAAGTATAATAGTTTTACGAACGACAGTATTGGTTCTTTACTTATAATGAACCAACTTGAGTCTTTAGCAATATCTACAATGAAAGCGTCCCATATCCATCTGGAAAGTCTTACATCATACCTCACACAAAGAATAAGTATGAAAGAAATAGTTTTGGTGGATATCATATGTACAGATCATGGTGAGAGATGTCATGGATTTAACATAGATCTATCACATCATTCTCAGTTGAAAACTGTTGGATTTGGAGAGATACCTTTATCAAATTTACAAATCAACACATCCATACTAGAGATATGTGTCCTTGGAGAATTGCGTAATGGAAATATGCCTTCTTCTTTTCTTTGTAACCTACGGTCAGCGTGTAAATTAAAAGGGTTGCGTTGTTTAGGGCTGACAACTAGCTTAGATATAGTGCTTGAAACGATTCCTCTGCTTGTTAGCTTGCAGCTAATTGAGATATACAGTACTGATATGAGAAACAAATCATTACAACTTTCAACTGATATGGTACATCTTGAATGTGTTTTGATAGCCAATACAAATATGACAAGTGCATCGTTCGGTAAGCTTATTGAGGATGTAGAAAAGTTTCAGCAGTCAGTTCTTGTAGAACTGCATAATTGTACTGTATCACCGACTACGGAGTATGAAAGGATAAAGAAATATATCAGGTCTTCCGAAAAATTTATGGTGTTACTTGATGGAGAAGCTCAATTTCCGGTTGGAGTGAAAACTGTATTTGAGTTTAAAACATCAGTATAAAACTATACTGAAAATGTACAGTAATTATATTCAAAATTAATGTTCTGTTTCATTCGTTAGTTTCCATTTCCCTCTAAACATGTGTGTATGTATAAAACTGAAAACGAACGTTCAGTCTGAATTTTAATCCAGTGTTCTTGAGTTGGAGCCTTAAAAGACTAAGGAAATACATTATATCAAGAAAGACATTTGATGCGGATGAGATTCCACGTACTTTTAGATGACGAGATTGTTTAATTTTATTAGAAATTGTCAACCACGTGAACGCTGTGTTACAAAAGCACAAAAATATGAATAAATAAATAATAATAATATCATAAATAAAAAATTGAAATTGTGCTTATTATTGCGATAAGTTATGATTTATATCACACATTTTTCATGAATTCCATACATTTACATAAATGTCCTCGGGGAAATTCAATGTGAAAGCAGTGTGATCCACGTACATGTAGTTGTAAAGACGAACATTATTTTTGAGATGATTCAGACATAGGAAGTAATGCGTTTCAATGACATGAATATTTACAAACGTTCTCTTATAAAAGAAGAATGACTACAGACATGATTGTCAAAAGCTAATATAGTTGCTCTTATGGACGGACCCTTTATAAAATTGGCTTCAAATCAAATCAAACATGATTGTCAGATTGATAGTGAAAAACAAAAAAATATCATTTTTATCAGCTAAGCGTTGATTTTGTAATGCAGTGACTGTTTTCTTGCATCAGGGACTGCCAATGTCAATACACTTGTATTGCCTTTCAGACGCTGCCACACACGATTGTGTTACATTTAAAGAAATATTTCAGATTTGACCTGAATTTAAGAGATGTTGAGTGAGCATTTACTGTTATTGTTTGTCTTCATTCTTTATTCATCTATGTGTTGTGGTTGTTGCTGTTTTTCGTGTTGATCCGGCTACTTGTAAGTTTTCTTCAGTTCGTTCAAAAGAACGTCCTTCACTACTTCTCTGTATACGTATAGGATGAAACTGAAAGTATCACAGTATGACAGTAAAATATATCAAAATGTATTTCAGAATATGTAAACGTTCTCTTATAAAACAGTGGCGTTCCACTTGTTTCAGGGCCGAAGTTTCGAATAATGCTGCGTATTCTTGATGGGTTAAGATTGATGTTATTTATAATTACTGTTTAACTGCTTTGAAGCCAAGATTAATATTTGCGACAGGTCTAGGAAAATATTAGAATTACCTTTTAGATACTTCCGATCATGCTTTTTATATTAACAAACTAAATAATTTATGAACCTTGAATTTGAGAATTACAGTTTCAATTTACTGTGGGTAATTAGAGACGACTTTTTGTTCATTTATCATAAGCAAAAATTGTAGTTTACCAATTGCTTGCATCAAATTTAATACAGATACTTTTTTTCTTTTCTAGTAGTTTTTATATGACCTTGTCTGTGCTGAACATCAACATGCAAATATTGTTGAAAACTAATAGCCCTACGGATGCAGTGGCTATTAAGGGAAGTAACAGCCATCGAAATATTTATGTTATAATACGCAATATTATCTCTCATGCTAAAGAGATAAGCTTTTATACTAATTTATTTAAGCTCGATTGTGAAGAACGCTTATACCTTATCGAGTCACTCTCTCGATATTGTGGCATTGCGACCCGTTACCTGATTCTCTGTTATAAGCATGTTCTTCTTGGCTATTTTGTGCCTATAATATGATTGTTAAACTCGGCCAATAGGGTGAAGTTATTTATTTTGACAATTAAGCTTAAGGGTGAGTATTGTCTGCTATTGTTTGTCTTCATTCTTTGTTCATTTATGTATTGTGGTTGTTGCTGTTTTTCGTCTGGATCCGGCTGCTGGTAGGTACACTGCTTGATGATGTGTGGGACTAAATTAGTTCTGTTTACAATAAAGCAATCTTTGAAAAAGATCATAAGTGTTTGACCAATCTCCTATCTGATATCTATTTGTGGTATTCTAGCTCGGTCTTTGCTCGGACAGACAATGTGATGAATCAGTTTTGTAAAATTCGATTGTTTCTCCGAGCACCGACAATCAACCTGTGTGTAGTACAGTACGGCATAAAATAAACGAAAAAGATGGTACTAAAATATATATCTCCGGACAATTTTTATGCTGTCGACCGTCTTATGTCACCAATTAATGAATAATAACGTACAAATGCTTATTTACTGATACATATTGACACATCATGTCAAATATCACATAAATATAATTAAACTGTCACAAAGCGCTATTAGATATAGACACGTAAAACGGCAGCGTATAATTTTTTCTTTGGGTAGAACAATACGGACTTCATAGGTGGGATGTAGTATCGATGACATACAGTAAGTAAAACATGATTTTTTTTTTGAAGAAATAACATGTACAACTATGTAATAGAATATTGAAATATAAAATTGTTCGAACATTTCAAGAAGAAAAAAATTATAATGCAGTTACGTCATTCCGGTAAGTTAAGTACATGTAAATTTTATTAAGTTTATTAAATCTCAATAAATATACATGTATATTCAGATTACTACGAATTAAAGTGACTTCAAACAGGGCGCGGACGTAAGTACGTTAAACTTTATAAAACGGTCCCTTAGTGTCTTTCACGTGCAATGTAATGCTGATAGAAAACTCAATGAAATTAGAATACCCGAAAATTATCTTATTACCTTTTTCATGTAGAATCTAGTTATAAACGTATATCTGTAATTTTGTTTTAACATTATTGCGGACCGCAGAAGCGGACTTTCATTAAAAAAATTGAGGTACTTCTGAGATGAAAACTGTAGACACAGGTCCGCAGAAGCGGTCCGCTATATTTAATACTGGGTAAATAAAAGATGCACAGAGACTTAAGCACTAGATCGAATATATGCGTCTCTCTTCATTAACAAATTGAGGTACCCCTGAGATGAAAACTGTCGACACAGGCTATTTTGCTAGAAACGCAAGATCTGTCGTTCTTTATATAGATTCACTCTCGTTATAATGATATTTTCCTGCATAAACGTTCGGTTGGTTAAGGCGTTGGTGTTGTAATTTTACGGTTGGAGTTCAAATACTATCTGGACCCAATATTTTTTTTACTTTTTTTCTTCTATTTTACTTATCTTTTTCAGCTCTTAACCATTTTTTAAATATTTTACGGCAAATTATCATGAATATCTTCTTTCATGTGAAACTAATAAGGATAATGGTTGATTTAAGATCTGGTTATTTGAAAATCTAGACGGAAAAGTTCATCATTTTTGCCAGAATATTAAGAATAGTATAGATAAAGACAAAATTTATCAGAGTGGAATGGATGTCCCATTAATAAAATTTGCATTTTCTTTGAGTTTAAACCCTTTTACCTTTTTTCTATCAATTTTTTTAACTGAGTAAACAGATGTCGTTTCGGCATGCTCATAAGTGAATGTGTTGTTACTGTATATACTTAATACTTTATTTCCAAAGTTATGATAAATTGTTATATAATGGTTACTGAATGTTGACAAATTATTCTTTCTGATATACCGTCCAATTAGTTATTTAAAAGTTGAGGCTAGGGGTATAAAATTCCATAAAAAATAATATTTTAAAATTGAAAGGATAAAGTTAATGAAAATAACAATTAAAAAATTGACCGTTATGGGCTGGATACATTACACATTTTCAACATAATTATACTTGATATCAGATCTACACCAGATAGGTATTTTGCTTAAGGTATAAATTAAGCTTGGTCTCCTTAAATTATTTTGGGGCCATGTCTCAACATCAACCATCACCAATGTCCAAACTATTTACATGTCAGTTTTGTTTGTGGGCCCGCTGTGATACTTTGTATCACGGTTTTTCTTTTTTCTGTATTCTTCTTATTGCAAAGAAATGCGTGCGTTTCAGACAACCATGAATAGATTGAGTCAGGGCTTTCGTAGACGCAGTTCCGTTTTCGCTGGTACCTACAATTATACCATATATGTGCAGACTGGGGACCGGCCTAAGGCGGGAACGGATGCAAACGTTTTTATAATTCTGCATGGAGAGGGAAATCAGCAATCAAGAGAGACAAAACTTGATGTATTATTCCATGACGATTTCGAAAGGGGTCAGCTGGATAAATACAAATTAAAGTATCAACCGGTCAGTATAAATGCATCGCTTATAAAGCGTGAGCACAGAGACATATAATGAACGGAATGCTAACATGATCTTGATGAAGTCTAAAACAGCATGGCCAACGAAACCATTACAATATTTCTGAGTATTCCGAAATTGTTTGTGCCTTTGTTCTTGTGCATTTTCATTGTGCATAATTTTGCACGATAAATGATAAGTCAAACTTTTATTGGGAGCTTAAACGAGTCGTTTCTAACCGGAAGTCCAGTAAATTCCAAAATGGCGTCGTAGTGTAAAGTTGGACATCGGACTTCTGGTCTGAATTCCACAAGGCCCAAAATAGAACTGTTTTTATTTGTTTGTGTAACAAACAAATTTACTTGCCGTTTTCCGAAGCCTACTCCTTAAGTACCAAATCTGAAAGTAGCTCCGGCACGTCAGTCAGCATATAATCCCAAATGAAATTATGATTCTTCATTTGAAACCATATGGCCATGCAGACATGAAAGTGTATTGTTTAAATATATAATGTTATAAACTCATGCAGCATCAGCTAAATTTTGTAAATATAACTAAAGTAAACTGTTTTCGAATAAGAACAGCGGATGTATTTCATTTTACAAGATGCGTAAAAATAAGGGACGATTTACTATATATATACACCCTATGAAAAGTTCCGATTTCTTAACCCTGTAAGCCATTTTTTAAATCTTGTGCGGAAAGAAAACATATGTTTTGGAGTTTCTGTGACCACAAAATTTCTAACCCTGATCGTCATTTTAAAGAATGAATTATTTTGAACAGCCAGGAATATTTACGCGCATGTTTACACTTCTCTTTTCACGATTATATCCATCCATTCATAAATTTTATTCAATGCGCGGCAAGGGACGAATTATAACTTTCCTTATTGCTGATAGTTTATTCTGGTGACCTGGCGCGAGCTAGTCTGCGTTCCCACATGTATTAGAAATACGCGTGAGCACCTTAAGCAGAAAATAAGTGTTAGGATACGTTAATGTCGATGTTTAAAAAATTTGTTACATTTCATAGGTGGTGATTTACCCTATATTCGACCGTAGGCCTCGTTATCTTGAAACGCATCGAATGAGCTATTTTGTTAAAATACATATCAAAGACTGCAGAAAAAACAAAACTTCCTGGTCTCAACCATATTCGTTCTATAAATGTATATTGCGGCATTATAGATACGCATTATTACTTTGTCGGTCCGCACAATAAATTGATCCCCTTATTGATCGGTGCTATTGCCTGCTCGTTTGTGTTATCGAAGCACCGTAACTACTAACTAGCTGATCGATCAGTGTCTGATTTTAGACAGTAGAACTGTAGGTGAAAACATTTTGTTGAGAACAGTGAATCTATGTGTACCGGGAATAAAAACAGAGACAATTTGATCCAAAATACGATTAATAACTGTTGCATTATGTTCGTATCTTATTACCAACTGGTATAGCCTTCACTAATGAAGATTACAGACTGAAATAGTCGTCACAACAAAACAAAGGACAAATATTTTGAATACACAAACAAATCCAGCGTCTTCAGCTCTTTGATTTTTCCTTCATGGCTTAATTTGACACGTGACGTATTATATGCTTACTTATCGAAAAAACTTTTAGAACAGTTTATGGGTTGTTGGTGAGTGTGGTTTCACGCATGCATGAATTCGTAACGGGTACCAATGGACAAGTAAATAATGCTACAATACTTTAGTAATAGTTCGCTCTGAACTGTTTAAAGAAGAAACTGATGACGACTCATTTGGAACAGTACGAAATCGATGGATCTATACCACACCAGAAGAGAAATCAAAGGACTGAAAGGTGGAGGTCGATTGTCTCTGAACAACCATTCTGCACACTACATGTGAAATATCAGGACAACATATACGTACACATACAGGGATATCAGGACAACCCTTACGAGTAAAGTAAAACTGGAGACACAACTGTCCACAAATTTTACCTTCACCATTTGTGAAAATTTACTTTAGAAAAAGGAACCCATGTGCTTACATTATGTCATTCAGTGACTATGTTCAACTACCCTTGAAATATTAAGCTGTGAATCGTAACTGAGAAAGGATTTTGATAAAACTGACTGAAAATTATAGTTTGACAACTTTAAAGTCATTCAAAAGTATGGGATATGCCCATAAGGTTGATTGTATTGTGCGAATTAATTCGGATTTAACGTCGCACCCAACAGCTAAGGTCATATTGCAACTTCCGGCTTTCATGGAGGAGGAAGACCCTGGGTGCCAATTCCCTGTATTATAATTTGGGGGTCATTTAGAAACTCCGAGGGTCATACCCTTTATTGTAAAATAATAAAAGGCATGACTTTGTGTTAAAGAAGTTTTATTCAGTTTACTTCTGTAAAACTGCATGTGATACATCACAAAATGGTGGGTAATCAAAGGGTTGGCAAGACAAGAGGTGTTTCCCTTTGGATGCTTTCCATTTTGACACTGCATCTCAAAAGTCAAATTTGTCCACAAAGCGAATTTTTCATAAGTGCATTCAACCATAGACATTAAACTTGGATATTATTTGGCACACTTAAACCTCTTTAATAGTGACAGTCTGATCGAAATGACTACAAAAGATCATTAAAATCACTCAGAAAGACTTTTTTGTTTCCCCTATTAAGGTTCGTCGACCATCTCTTGTTGTGCGTCCACGATCTATGATGACGGTATCATAGGAATCAACACACACAAAAACGCAATGGTACAAAATGCGTTTCGATCCGAAATCAGACAACGCAATAGGGTCAAAATTAGATATCCCATACCGGAAGCGTATTTTATCAACAATTATTCTTGCATTTCGAAGCGCTTTTAGAGGTTTTGAAATGTTGTTTTTGTAGTAATTTGATCATACTCTTTGCTATTTCTGTTGCGTCATTGACAAAATGAGTGCGTCAAAACCGCAGAAAACGCGCTCTCGCGTATATACTGAATTTAGTGTATCCGGTGTATAGCGATGTGTATTTCACGGGTCTTACATTTCTCATGTCACACCGGTCTGACGATAAAAACCGCGTAGGGAAAATAGTTCTATACAGAACAGATACCTCGTTGATTTAGTTACAAATTATAAAGAAAAACAACAGTATAATATTAGCTATTCTGTAATGTTTTGATATTATTTAGATCTGTTACTATATAATTTTTAAAACAGAGGACAGTAATATAGAACTACTTTTCGGTCGTATTCGACAAAAATTTTTGTTAAGAGTTCGGCCGTAAGGGTCTGAAATACTATGTTAACTTTGGATACGATTGAATAAATTCAATCGATCCAAAAAAAAACAATATTTACCGAAATTTTATCGTGAAGCCTAGACAGCTATAGAGTATGCCTACTTTTTTTTTCTATTGTTTTTGCAGTTTTCAACCTTGGAATACATCGAGCTTTGGCGAGATACTGCCGGTTTCAAACACGAATGGCACATTGATACAATAATGGTAGTCAATAAGGAGACAAAAGTCAAGACTGTGTTTCCGATATTCCGCTGGATACGACCAAACTATCGGTATAAATTCTTTCCCCTGGATACCAGTCTACCACAATATGACCATCAAAGAGGTAAGCCTTATGTTTTACCTGATTGGATATTTTATGTGAGTGTCTGTAATTTGAACTTACAGGCGAAGGTGAACTAAGAGCTCAATTACTTTAACTACCAGTTATATCAGCACTGTATTACATAAGTAGTCAGTCAAGAGTGAGTGCAGTTCCGCACTTAGCATCACGGACCTATATAATGTGTGTATATAGGTCCGTGTTAGCATGCATCTCTCTACTAGGGTTTTTTTCTCGACTGCAGCATTTTCTTAAAGAGGCACTCCCTACATCTAGCAGATACATAATCTATGTTTCTAGAATATCATCTGATAGTATTTTATCTAATAGTATATTTAACACACGTAACTAGTACGTGCATGTACTCACATAAATAAGTAAGGGATACGTAGTTAAGTATAACTGTTTTATAGTTGTTTTGGTGGCATACATAAAGTTTTAAATGATACATTGAATTGTGAAAAGGGGTATTTCTTTCCTATGTAAAACGCTTCTAAAATTTCTTATATCTGATCTTTTTGTTGATTTATAAAGATGTACAGTAAACTCCGTTTATAACGAACTCATTGGGACCCTTTTATTAGGTTACTGGTATCCGGAGTTTGTAATATGTATTACATTTAACTACAGAAAGACAAAATCCTTATATCCAGAATTTCGCTATATCTGTATTTGTTATAAACGGAGTTTACTGTATTTTCAAAGACCAGCGACAACGAGAGATAGATGAAAAGAGAGTATTATACGAACTGCAACCAAAGGCACCCGGCCTCCCACCTCAGGTGAAAACTCTTCCCCCCGGATGAGCAATTTTCCTTCGACCACTCCTGGGACATCACAAAAATGAAAACCAAGCTGATGCTCACTAGTAAGCTTGTTCAGCTAACTACAGGACGCTGGAAAACTTTGGAAGATATAAAGAATGTATACACTAAGAAAGTGTTTGTTAAACCCTCAGATCTAAACAGGTAAATGTTTTAAGGTAAAAATAAAGTTCGAAAATTTCGCCAAATTAGTTGTACCAGTTGTACTTTTTTGATACATAAGGAAAGCACATGGTGTTACGAGAAACAAATTCATCTTTGTAATCCAGTTGTACATTTATCAGTTATTCTGGATTTATGATTGATATTTTGATGATTTTGGATGCGGTTAAATGCTCTATCCTATCCTTGATGGAATACATTCAGACCGGTGAACATGTTCCAACGGAAGGACAAGCTGGATGTGTTGTCAGGGGTTATACTACAGATGATTAAAGTAATTATCTCTTGTCTTCTGGTTTCTATCTGCACCTGGTGGTCGTTATACAAAGGTTCTTTTTTATCTTTGTTGTTGTTGGAGTTGAATGCCCGTTCCACCCATATTTTGGTCATTTTTGACAGGCGGGCAGTTTACCTAACTAACGTTTCTGGAAAGTTGCAGTACTAGACACCCATCCTCCGTACGAAACTGCCAACTTTCTGACATAAGAATACGTGGTTGGTTGCAGGGCTCGAACCTTTGACCCTCAATATATGAGAGGTAACAGTGATTTCAAGTCAGAGACTCTAACTACTCGATCACGGAAGCGGACTTATTCTTTTTAACACAGTCTAACCTTTTGTCTTTGCAGGTGGCGAGATGATAAGGCGTTCGGACAACAACGTATCGCCGGGGTCAACAACGTGTTCATCCAACTCTGCCAGAAAATTCCGTCAAAATTCTTGGTTACTGATGTCATGCTCGAACCTTTCTTGGAAGGCCTGACACTTCCTCTCGCGTTAAGCGACAGACGGATTTTCATAGTAGATTATGATATCCTTGAAAATTGTCCAACACGGCACGATATAATCGTCTGTGCCCCTATGGCTCTTTTCTTTTTAAAAAATGACGGTTCAGTCGTACCAATAGCTATCCAGTTGCACCAGCTTCCGGCAGACGACAACCCAGTGTTTTTACCCTCCGACCCACCTTATACTTGGATTCTTGCCAAAATGTGGTTCAATAATGCCGATGCCTGTATTCATCAAGCCATCACTCATCTTGGATTTACTCATTTAATCATAGAAGGAATAATAGTTGTGACACACAGGCAGCTTTCCCAGTCACATCCGGTTTTCAAACTTTTGGCGCCTCATTTTCTCTACCTCATTGCCATAAATGCCAGAGCAGTTGAAAAAATCATGGGTCCATCTGGCTGGATAGAGGAGACAATGGCAATTGGTGTAAACGGGTTCCACGAGCTGATCCGGCGATACAAAACAATATGGCGCATGGATTTGGAAGGAACACTTCCGGAAGATCTCATGCAACGCGGAGTCGATGATCCGGAAATACTAAAGCGGTATCACTTCCGGTCCGATGCGTTGTTGCTATATGAAGCTATAAGAAATTATGTTTCAAAATACCTCAAAATTTACTACGATACTGACGATAAAGTCTTTGCCGACGAAGAAATTCAAAACTGGCGGGCGGAAATGGTGAAACCAGAAGAAGAGCAAGGCCTGGGCATTCTGGGAATTCCGGGGAATTCCGGAAAGTTCAATAGCAAAGAACAAGTCGTTACAGTTTGCACATGTATAATTTACACATGCAGCGTTGGCCACGCTGCAGCAAATTTTAAACAATATGATGAATATGCCTTCCCGCCAAACTATCCGACTATGCTTCGAGGATCTCCGCCGAGAAATAAAGAAGAACATACAGAAGAAGACATTCTCGCTGCTCTTCCGGACAAAGAAACAACGCTCAATACTATGATAATTACAAAAATTCTGAGTCAAAATACAACGAAGTCCCTCGGAAACTTTGAGGTGAACTACGTGTTTGACCCGCCTGCAGTCAAGGTTGTGAAGGAATTCAGGGAAGAACTGAAGAAAATTAGTTCTACCATTAAGTCATCAAACAAATATCGTAACCCACCATACCCGTATCTAAATCCGCTGGTAGTTCCAAATGCTATAAGCGTTTGAGGCGGAATCTGGCATTTCAGGGAATAATACTCGAAAAAGAAATAAACGATTTTAATCGGGGAGTTGTAGTTAAAATTTAAATTGTTATATTTTTCTACATGCTGAATAAACATACCGATACAGAAAGCTACCACTGCGTCTTGATGTACATGTATATCATCGAAGTAGAAATACAATTATTATATCTATATTTGTTATGTCTGAATAAAGTTGCGTGACTTCCCGCCATGACCAGTCACCATCAAATGAAATTACCGACATGTTTTGTCACCATCAAATAAAATGAGAGTGCATGACTACCGACTATGTTTTGTCACCATCAAATGAGAGTGCATGACTACCAACCGTGTTTTGTCACCAACAAATGAAATGAGAGTGCATGACTACCCACCATGTTTTGTCACCAACAAATAAAATGAAGCATGACTTTCCGCCATATCTTGTCATCAAATGAAATTCCCGCCATGTCTTGTCACCATCAAATGAAATTCCCGCCATGTCTTTTCATCAAATGAAATTTCCACCATGTCTTGTCACCATCAAATTAGAGACAGTCGCAAGATTTAATAGTTAAAACAAGCCTCTTTCCATTGGAAAAGAATACATTTCAACTTGTCATTGTGGTATTTTGTTCTAAGTCAAGCTGAAATCAGTTCAACAACAGTACATGAGGCGTGACATACACGGTTCTCCTCGGTATTCGTCGTTCTATCCGATTTAACTGAACGTGCAACCAGCTTCACTTAATTTTGTTCATCTAAAGGATGGACAACTGAAACTGATATACATGTAGGCTTTGAGTAAATAAATTGATAGTAACAAATCGTATCTTAACGTTAGTTCATCTCTTCATTACTCTGAATAAATATTTTTATCGATCAAGGTATCTGATATTTCTTCATTAAAAAAAGACAGAAAGTCCAAATTATATTTATTTCATTACTTCAAAAATATACATGCGAGTGAATTGTAAATGAAAATTCGGTGGGATTAATGGAGTCTTCTTTAAACACAAATAAATAAATCTTTGGGTCCGAAAATTAACAAATAATAAAAAATCAGGTAATACAGAAATACAATAAAGTATGCTAGCACTGCAAACTACTACTATTAACATGTTTTCCTATAATGGAAATGTAAGAACATGAACAAAGCGCTGAAAGACAAAATTTCAAACTTCTTATAGAGCATTGTACAGTTTTATGCTACATGTAAAAGACAAATCCTTTGCACTGGTCTTAGAACTATCACGAAGCTTGGAAAACTGCTTCTGAAATAACAAGATTTGTCTAAATGAATATTTTGACACAGTGATTTGCGGGCGTTAAGTTAATCTCTATTTGTCTATCCTTTCAACTTGTAACAATGTAATATACAGAATAAATCATACCGGTAGATCTACTTCAATTAAAAGTCCATGGTCATTTCGTATTAAATCACCAAAAAAGAATATTTACCGTCAAAAGTGACCATTACCTGCACAAAAATATCCAAATGTTGCTTTTCAAGTCGAAAGTGCATGCGATAAATACAATGCAGTAATTTTCTATGATAATGCAGAAATTTTTTCGCGAGGAAACGTTATGACTGCGAATGAAGGGCATACATCGATCATTGGGGCTTTAAGCAAGTCTTTCCATAAGTAAATCACCATTAAATCACAGTGAATTTCTTTTAGAATGATACTGAAGGAACGAATCGGCTTCGTCACTGCTATCATCACGGCCGTAGTTGCTCTTTCCTCCAGTTGTCGTGAAGATAGACTGACTTCTTCGCCGGTTATGCTCCGGGTCTTTGCCGCGGTTTGATCTCCATTTGTAACAAGAGCATGAACAAACCGATATAACTTCACTATATTCTACTGGTGCGCGTTCTTGTGCGTTAGACACAACATGTACGTTTCCGTTTGAAGTGATGACGTCACCGTCGAGGTGAATGGCATTCTGGGCGGCAGCCGCAGCCTCGAGTTCATCTCTTCGTTCATCTTCGGTATTCATCGTTAAAAATCGTAGCACCAGCAAGTTCATTGCAGCAGATATAACAGTTAACCCGAACAAAATGAATATCAAACTAAACACGACATAATGCAGCTGTTTTTGCAGAGCGTCATCTTTTTGCAACGCAACATAATCTCCGAACCCAATTGTTGTTAAAGTTATAAAACAGTAATAAAGCGAGTCTAAAAACCCCCAGTGTTCGTAATGGTCAAACATCAATGCACCAGATGACAGCACGAGCATTGAGAGGTTCATAGTAACTAAAATCACGTGCGTTTCTGGTACGGTTCTATTTTGAAGCTTTAAACATTTTCTAATTCTTTTCAGTGTGTAAGTAATAAACACATTGAGTCTCTCTCCAACGCTCTGAAACATGATGATACAGAGTGGGATGCCAGCCACAGCGTAGAACATGCAGAAAATCTTCCCTCCAACTGTCTGTGGCGTGCTGTGTCCGTACCCTGTAGCAAAAAGTTAAAATGTAGTCATTAGTGTGTGAGTCTTATTATAATGCATTTTTACGTCATTACCAATCTTACCGAATGTTGCCTCTGATTTGACTGGTGTCACATAGGCCTAGATTTTCAATAGCTATTGTTCTTATATTCGGCGATTGAAAGGGATTTTATACTATTTCGGCCTGAATACAGGGTGCTATACTTTGGAACAAACTATAACTATATCAAGATTTTCAATAGCTATTGTTCTTATATTCGGCGATTGAAAGGGATTTTATACTATTTCGGCCTGAATACAGGGTGCTATACTTTGGAACAAACTATAACTATATCAAACAAACTATATCAAATGCACCGTAGCATAGTTAACTCTCCTTTGGTGTATTCCTACTGTACTTTCACGGAATATTCCGGAGATAACCGAGTGCGCACGATTCATCGGATTACTTGCGCATGTTGTCAACTTTGAACATACTGTCGACCTCGGCTTACGCCTTGGCCAACAATGTTTTCTCATGTTGACAATATTGCACTGACTTCTTTAAAAAATGCACTATGTATATATAGATATATAATTGCGATTCCACTACCAATGTTTCCCGTGGTCCTCGGCCAGAAACAATGGCAGGGGCAATAATCTTACATATTACCCGCGGTCAGTCAACCTACTTCTATTGTTAAATACACTTTTGTCTGTAGTTTTGATCTAGGTCCAAATTGTTAATTTAAACTTAATGAATGAAATTAACATATGCAACCGTAAGTAACTAATCAACTTATTGCATACGCACTGCTCAAATCACATTCAGTCATACATAAAGTTAAACTGTTTTTTTCTTCTTCAAAATGCTAGTGATGCACGTACCCTGGTAAATTAGTATGTTCTGTCTATTTTATAGTCTGCTATATGCTACGAGCTCGTATTCATTTAGAAATACAAATAAGATTTTCCCTCTTCTCTAGCTGCAATTACTTCTTACCTATAACTGTAACAACTGTGAGGGCGAAATAAAATGAGCCACTGAATTTCCATTGTACACCGGCATAGTACGGAACTGTCCTTTCTACGTTCCATCGTAACTCTTCAAAGTCCTCTGTAGTCATATTGTATTTATTCCTGTATAGCATTTCCTCTGTCAACAACTCTTCACGGCGTTCTACCTATGTGACAAATATACAAAACGGTTACAATGGATTTCTCTCTCATAT
The DNA here is from genome assembly GCA_022818135.1 of Saxidomus purpurata. Classification (NCBI taxonomy): domain Eukaryota; kingdom Metazoa; phylum Mollusca; class Bivalvia; order Venerida; family Veneridae; genus Saxidomus; species Saxidomus purpurata. The sequence continues at coordinate 29,273,165 of JAFMSR010000017.1, forward strand.
ATCATGTACTAAGTACCCTTTCAACGCATACAGAAAAAAAGGTCGGCGGGAAATTAATCAATAATTTTTTGGGAGAAAATCTAAAACTTTGACTTAAAAGATATAAATTTGGAGCATGGAGTCCGAAATCATTGTGTGATTTTAGATCTTTATATAATAATTAGGGTTAGGGTCGGCGCTCCCTGAAAATACTGGGTAACATAATGCAGTGTCAAGCTACTTCAAGGGTGCGACTTGTAAAAAGTCTTAGCTGTATTAGTATAAAGAGAACTTTCAATTAGAAGACAAAAAAGTAGAGATACTATATCGTTTAGAATCTCTTGCAGCTTGCAGCATGTCATACAAGGCTCATACTGTATTTTCCATTTTGTGAGCGACATGTGGTAACTGATCTCTTATTTGACCATAGTTTATCAGTTTGTCAAGTTAGCTGGTTACTTAGGTTATTCAATTATCATTGTAGCTTCCACTATCAAACATAAATGTTAAGGGGGCGGTGGTGTAGAGGTTAAGGTATCTGCCGCTCATCCCGGAGTGTGCGGTTCGAGGCCCACTTGGGTCACCCCGTACCTCCTCATATGACACCAATACTGTTTTTTCCAGGAAGCGGACTCGAGCGATATGCAACAAGCTTCCTTCACAATCGAGCTAAAATGAATTAGTATAAACTAAATAATAATGTTTGAAACTAAAAGTTGATTTCGGCGTACGGGTGTATAGATAAAATATGCACGTAGAGGTCATAAGCTTTCCTCTATAATCATGGGTCTGATAAGCTATATCATTAAACTGGAATTAAGTCAAACGTAAATCATTGTATATAGTGTATGCTTAGAAAAATAAATGAATCTATATTTATAATAAAAGTGATCAGAATATACCCAAGAACTGCACGAAAAGGTAAACACGTTTTCGTCCGTTTCAAGAATGTTGTATTTCTCTTCTTTGTGTGGGTCGAAGACTTTAGTGACCAAACCTTTCCTTTCTCTTTGAGCCAAACTGATTGCACAAAGCTCTCTTAGTTTTAAAAACATTCTTTCACCCGACAACATTCTTACTTATAAAACACGTCCCAGTTAAACAGACCCAATTTGTAAACAGAAATAATTCTCACTTCGTATCTTGACTCCAGAGCATCGAACAGAGCCGCTCCCACGAGCAGGAACGTGAACGTGCACACAATCAGTGACAGCGTGCGCACGTTCTGCCGCTTCATGATTTTTGATTTCATTTGCCAGTCTTTCTGAAGTGTCCTGAAATTCATCAACTTTTTCATTATTGTTTTTAAATATTTGAAATGATTATAACATGTATTTGAAAAGTGTCCATATATAATATTTCTAGTAGTGTCAAATCAAATAAAACAATACAGTTATATAAAAACTACAGTTAAGGATAGTCCATATTGAAACACGGTAGTTTAAGTAGGCGGCCGTTTCTGCTATATTCCATGGGGCCCTTTTATCTGATAAGTCCCACTTTTCGTGTAAGTCAATGTTAGTAAGAAATGTTTAGCGTCAGGCAGGTTCGAGCTCGGTCAGGCGTGAGCTAGGTTCGTGTACAGTGCATTTTCATGATTTTCGAACTTAAGCTATTCCACGGTTAATGTAATAATACCTGTCGAAACAATTATGTTTCCTTTAAAGAATCCTTCTGTGGGTATATGAACAACTGGTACCTCTTTGTTCAGCACTTTAATACTGTCGAGCGGTATAGATCCAATTCGATATTCGTAACTGTTTCAAATGAGATCGTCATTAATTTTCTTCTTTATAACATTTCAAAGCAGAAAACTATTACTAATTAAAAGTATTGTAGCATATACATTTAACCGGTCACATTGGTACCCGTTACAAATTCATTCATGCGTGAAATCCACAACAATCAACCATAATATAAACATGAAACGCACGCAAATAGCGATTTTTACCTATACGCGTCTGTCAACAATGTCAACAAGAAACAAAATTACTACAAATACTACTAATTGCATATTTACCTTCGAAGTAATTAGATTCGTCGTTAACTGTCATCCATTTTAACATCCCATGTTCTTAAAATGTATAAGAACTTCTTCGCACAGGTCTCAAAACATTCGGAATCCAAATAATTCTCCCCAGTACAGCCATTTTGACCGTGTTTCTCGTTCCTTCTCATTTTATTCTCCAGCGTTTGTAAGCCGAGTTATATAGGAAATCGATTTGACGGTACACAGGGAATCGCATTCATTCCAAGTTTGTATCTAGAAAAACGTAGAAATATTTGATCGATCCAAAACTGTCGGCGACAGTCTTAATCTCTCTCCTAACTAGATGACCGATACTATCTATAAAAGAAGCTCAGCTCAGGACAGCAACAATTCGTTGATGATATTTAGTTTTACGGCCCATTTTAATCACATAAGTCCCTAGATTTCATAAGCACCCCTGTCGGAAGGAACTGACTGCTTGTACTTTACCACTGGAGATAAACGTGGGAAAACTCTCGGTATATTAACATGGTAGAAATGCCCAGACGACAGCTATAATAGTGGCAGAAGCCTCGCTACCTGGGTGTCTTAACTTACTGAAAAAATGTCTAATAGTCTTAAACAAAACGGTAACTGTTCATCTAGATGGAAAGAAAATATTCGGGTTTTTTGTGTCTGCGAATTGGGTCACGACCGTACCTCCTCATATGATATCAGTACTGGTTTTTCCAGGAAGCGGACCCGAGAGTGACTCGATAAGCTACAAGCTTTCTTCACAATCGAGCTAAACTAAATTAGTATAAAGTAAACTAAATCAAACTGGCCGGGAACCAAACGTGTTGGAAAGCTTACAATTCAAGTCACGATACTGTAAAATTCTTCCGTAGAGTGTTAGGTAATACTGCAAATGTATAAACATTCGTAGAGATAAAATTTCGTGGATTTATAATAAACTGTAGTATTCAATCCCTACAGATTTATTGGCTTTTCAACGAAATTGTCTCCCTTGCAAATATCGATCAATTTGTCCAATGAAAATATTAAACTCAAAATCATTTTCTGACAATATTTATTAAGCTTTTGAAGTTATCAGCATTCTTTATACTTTTATTTCGTTTTTTTGACGTGGGGGTGGTGGCGCGTGCAACCAACTCGTATAATATGACCAACAGAATCTGCAAATATGGCTAGCGTTTCGGTACCGGAATAAGCGGTACTGCCCGGGGCCTTCTGAAACACAAAATGGAATTTTTTTATTTTATAGTTATTTATAATAAACATGTTGCAAAAAAGAAAAAAAAAACACGTTATGTCAAGGTTTCTGGACAGTACGAAGATCAACTTTTGTATTCAACGAGGTGTGTCCGGGGCCGGCATCTAGCGTCATTGATTTGGCTAGCGTTTCGGTACCGGAATAAGCAGGTACTGCCCGGGAGCCTTCTGAAACACAAAAGTTTTATTACGTCACCTACGTCGACCATCTTTTTTTTTAAAGATATTACTTGTTTCAATTTAGATTGATAACTACATATTCGTTTGAAATTCGTTTCTTTAGAAAATGGTAATTTCGGACTGGTTGAATGAAATCAAGGCAAACTAGTGTCCCGCGTAAAATAATGACCATATAGTAAATCTCGCCAAGGTACTAGATAACTGTGGAGCTATTGCGTATAATATGTATACGGATCATTTCTCCAGAGACGGTTCAATCACAAGATGTTGCGTCATAATGGGAATGTCTTGACATTGGCCTTCTACTTACGATCCCAGAATCACATAGCAAATCTAGGAAACAGATCGAAACACCCGGCGGATTTCGTAGGAAAAATATTGCTAAAACCATCAGGACTTTAGCTAGAGCAACTATTGTTATAATGCATGTGTCATAATTGGTTATTTTATCACGGTCTCCTTTCTTACTCTTAAGATACAGTAAACTGCGTTTATAACGAACTCCTCGATACTATTAAAATATGTTCGTTATATCCGGAGTTTGTTATATCCGTCTCTCGGGAAAGAGTTTCCAAAAAAGCTTATTAGCTTACTATACTCGATCCCTTGTCTTTGTAATATATATTGTACTTACATGATATTTGATAAATAAAATATTGTTTAAACTAAGATAACTGGTCTCCTGCTCTTTAAAAGTACAGATCAAGTATGGCATAAGTTTTTTGGGTTGCCGTAGCAGTCAGACGGATCATCTTTGTTTGAAAGAATCTGCAAGGACACTGTTATGGTGATTTTTTATGAAGTTTCACCATGACTAACCCGGCAGACGACACATAAGAACAGACTCAGATTGTCCACATTAACCACAATAGGCCATTCGGGCATAGGTGAGCTACAAACAGCATAACAGACGAATTCAAACAAGTCCAAATTATAAAACGTCCTTTATTAACAACTAGCAGATATAAATTAACTAAACCAGATTTCTAAAACAATCAGTAACATGATTATGTCTCGATAAAAATATCATCACTTCTTTGTTTGTCTATGTACCCTGGTTAAGTTCATACCCTCGTAAATGTGCGTCCGTACGTACATACAAGACTACATACATGCAGATTGGTTCTTTGGGCTGAAGAACTACTGTCTGTAGCGAATAATTTGTGGGAATCAGTTTTACTTTAAAGGGACATACCCTGTAACTGATGCCAAACTTAATAACCTCCAAAACATAAATACATGTAATTAAATCTTTGGAAGTATTATAACTTAACCTAAAAGTTTCAGCATTATGCATTACCAGTCATTATCGATAAAATCAGCAGTTTAAAATATACTGCAGTACCGTAAACCATTCAAAAATCTATGTAGAGTTGTTGTTGTACAATTAATGGGTGGATGTGATTTATTACAGAAAGCCTCTATATTGATTAATTGTGGTAAAATGAGGCATTTTTCGCCATAGGTTCTTCTTTGAAATTGTATTTATATATCATTTTACATTTATTGAACACATAATCTGTTTCGAAAATATAATCTTCTAGATGCAGGGAGTGCCGCTTTAAAGCTATGATACTGCTCAAAATGACCGGAAAAAAGTATGGTCAAGAAAAGTTCTCAAAACATGAAAACTAAAAAAATAAGTTACGATCAACCATTTCTTTCATTAGTACATGCAAATACAAATTACCCATATCAAATTAATGGAAAATGACCCTGCGAGTCAAAAAAGATTCTATTTTTCAACTATGTTCAATAGGAATAAAACTGTTGTATATATTTATGCTATTTAGCTATAACTTTCGCAATGCTTGTTTTTATATGATACTAAACCATTGATGAATGTATTACATTAAATTGTGATCATCATATTGAAAGGGTATTATGGCTTTAAACAAAACAGACGACTCAGCAGGTAATCTGGCACTCTATACATGTGAAACCAGTATGTATAAGCAAGCCAAAAAATGCATTAAAAGTGGCTATACATGTATCTAGTATGTGACTGACAAAAAAACAGATGTTTTAATACATGTATAAAACTGGTCATTTAGGAAACATCAATATTGATTGCATATTATAGGTGACTGCATAACTGAGGTGAAATTAAAACTGAGAATCGGCCACATACATTAACTTCCATTGACTGCTTTAAATTTTCAGGACACCTGTTTATGTTTGTTACATGATCCAAGTATCACTGACTAAATTTATGTGAAGTTCACTGATTTCCTTCCACATGTTTTTAACACAGTTTCAGCAGTTTTTCATCTATAATTTTTTATAGACAAATGGGGCTGTTTACCTTACACTTGGTTCTGAGAAAGATATGCACTAGACACCCATCTTCCCATGTAAGCCAACAACTTTCTTAGAGCAAGAGAAATAGTTGGGTAGCAGGCTCAATCCCATGCTATTTACCCAAGTTATATGGCATGAACAAGTGGCCTACACTATTCAGCATTGGAAAAAAAAACATGCCCTATATAACTAGTATCAAAGTGCTAATGCTTAATTTCGGCAAAACTCAATCAAAAAAATTAACATTTCATTTTCTCAAGATTTTGGTCAAGGTTACAGTTAAAGACATTTGAGACCAAATCTCTGTGCTTAAGATATAAGAGAAAGAAAGCAAACTACATGATGAAGTGCATGCTGTATCATTTTAAACGCAAATATAAACTGTACGTATCTTTAAAAAATGTTTGAAACTCCCCATCTGTGGCCACAGATTAGAATAAAAACAAACGGAACAAAAACCATCTTTAATTGAAACATAACAGAGAACAGTATTATATGCTGAGGTAGTTACAGAGATGTCATGGATGATAGATCATGATTTTGTGAATTATGCAAAAAAGAAACTAGATTTCAAAATAAAATGTTTTTTAAGTACAGTCAAACATGTACCGAGCAGCCACCCAAGGATGGTTAAAAAATAAGCAGTACATGAAGCTGGCTGTTAAATACAGGTGTTTCTGTATAAAACTGGTCAGTTAATTTATACTTAATAGCAAAACAAGTTCTTACAACTTGTATTAATCGCTCTCGAGACTCACTCAAGACGGAATCAACCTCGAACAGAGAGAGGCAATGTGGAATTATCTGAGTGTTACCTACGGACACTACCGCTACTTTAGGTATTGGAGGGGATCGAACCTGGGACCCTCCGAACCCCCGAGGAGAACACACTACCACTGCACCAAGGTGGCTCCAAAAATGGTCAGCTGGGATGCATCAGTGTTAACTACTTTAGGCAGGTGACTTATGTAACTCAGGTGACCATTTTCCACAGGTTCAGCTGTATACGATTCATAACACTCAGAACAAAGGTATGTTCTACTCCTGCAGAAAATTCATCAAAATAAACAATTCTACTTTTTTTAGATAACAACTCGTTGTAACTGAAAGAAAGCATTTTCTAAGCTAGAACAAATCACACAGAAATTCTTGCTTTGCAAAATTCAACAAATTAATACAAAACCAATTCCCTCCTGCATACTGAAATGTTATTAAATCTTCATCTTAACAAGTCAATTATACCCGAGACTGATTATTCTGCTTGGAAGATTTGTTCTCGACGGAGTTTTGCTTTGTTCATCTAACAATCGATGAAAATTCAATTGATGTAATATTCCTCATCTCCTACAAATGATAAAACTGGCTTGCATGTTGCCACTTGCATGTTGCCACTTGCATGTTCGTTTATAATCTTGGAATTTCTAGTTCTGTTAAACAGAGAACACATCAGTCAAAACTGTTAACAGTCGATTCTCATTCATTATTTAAAAAATGGTTGAAGAAGCTGATGTTAATTGTTTTAAAACGCTATATGCAAGGGTAGAAGGCCAAGTGTTTTCTGACTTATTATTCATTAAGTGCTAAGATTTATAGCAGCACAATTTCAGACCATATTAAGCAACTCATTTTCTGAACATGGTAAATGATTCACCTTCTGACCATGGTCACTGATTTACCTTCTGAACATGGTAAATGATTTACCCCCCTGACCATGGTAAATAATTCACCCATTGACCAAGGTAAATGATTCATCCTCTGACCATGGTAAATGACTCACCCCCTGACCATGGTAAATAATTCACCCCTTGACCAAGGTAAATAATTCACCCATTGACCAAGGTAAATAATTCACCCACTAACCATGGTAAATAATTCACCCATTGACCATGGTAAATGATTCACACTCTGACCATGGTAAATAATTCACCCACTAACCATGGTAAATAATTCACCCATTGACCATGATAAATGATTCACACTCTATGGTAAATGACTCATTCCAAGATCCTAGTAAAGATTCACTTCCTGACCATGGTATATGTAAATATTTAATCCTCGGATCATGGTAAATGATTCCCCCCTGACAATGGTAAATAATTCCCCCCTGACAATGGTAAATGATTCCCCCTTGACCATGGTAAATGATTCCCCTCTGACAATGGTAAATGATTCCCCCTGACAATGGTAAATGACGTTCCCCCTGACAATGGTAAATGATTCATCCTCCTGATCATGGTAAACAGCAAATTTTCAGAGAAGGACAAATGATTCTCCCCCTAGATATCGATCAGAAAAGTCACCCTTGTACATACTAGTATATTAATGGGACATAACAACCGTAACTGGTTAAACCCCTGACAAGGGTACAAGCATTAATCGCTCTAAATGACTCATGACCCCTTACAATGATAAACATTCACAACTACTTCAAAATGAAGTTACCATCCCCTCAAGGTAAATGACAATCCCCAGGGTTTGGAGAATGGTAAATGGATAACATCAACCCTTAATTTAAATACCCTCTAAATGACCTTGACCCTTGACCCTAGAATCATTATATACACTAAATGATTCTCCTGCAAGGTATGATTGGAATTCAGCAATGAGTTTGGTAAAAAAAGATGCACTAAATGAGTCAGCCAGGGACATTAGATAAGATGATTCTACCCCAATGCAATAATAACATGAGTATCTTCATAAAAGTGATAAATCCCTAGGCTAAATGAGTAAATGATTCACGCCTGACATTGGTAAATGGTTCAGGTGGTGTAAATGATTGACTACCAATCTGGAGGTCAATTTTGATTCCCCGTCAGGCAATGGTAAATTTCAGAAACATCATTCAAATGATTACACCCTCTGACAATGAACTGGTTAATGAATCCCAAAGGTAGTCACCCCTGACAATGGTAAATGATTGACCCTTACCATGTGTAAAGTGATTCACCCCTGGACATTGTAAAAGAACAGGATTCTATTCTGTAAAAGATTCAGCCCTGGTACAATGGATTAATGGTTCTGCCTCTAAGTCACTTTTCAACCTGCCAATGGTCAAGAATCATCTGGCAAGTTAACCCCAGAAGATATCCAAGGTCAGCCAACTATAAAGAATCAACCCGGAAAAAAAGGGAAATGATTGAGTCCCTACCGATGTGACAATGATTACATGCTTAACATTGTAAATAATTGGTGGGTGTAAAAGATTCACCCCTGTCAAGGTACAATGTTTGAACGTTATTTGGTAAATGACTTTACCCCTGATAATGGTAAGTGGATATTCTCGTAAGGACTTCAACCGGACAATAGGCTAATATGTGTACTTTAATACTCTAACAGGATAAATCACCCCTGAGAACTTGTAAATAATTAACATATCCATGTACAATAACAAATCAGAAACACTACCTGACAATAGCAACTGATTCATCCTCTGATCATGGTCAAAGCAGCAAAATGTATGTCTATATATTATAAAAATATATCCCCACTAAATAATTTCAATCGAAAAGCAGTTAATTAGTATAAAAATAAAATTGTGGAAAAAAAACCAGATTGGTGTTAAAGTATAAGACCTGACTACCGTGGCAAAGTTAATTATCTTCCGATTTTAAAATTACCTAAATGCAGTTGCTCATTTCACAACTATAATTCAAAAAGAAGTTACTCTGATACAAGTTTTATTACAATCCAGGAAGGGTTATTATTTAAGAAATAAGCTGTGGATAACAGTCCTTCATTTACAGACCCCTGTGACCTTGACCTTTGACCCCAAGTCATTATATACACAGCTGCATCCTGCAAGGTTTGATTGGAATTCAGCAACGAGTTTTAAGAAAAGAAGCACATATAGTCAGCAAGAGATTAAATAATAGGTTTCCCCCAAGCTGCATAAAACAGGAGTATTTTACATGAAAAGTATAAATTAGCTAAATCTATTGGACCTGTTTTTTCAGGTTGGCGGTAACATTGTGAAATGGTCACAAATAGTGGCTGTCTGGAATACCAATCTTCTCCATTTTGAGTCAACCAGTCAAGAATCATACTAAATATTACACAAACTGTATTTCAGTGTTTATCCTATGTTTTCCAGTGAACTATAGAGTTTTTCAGTGAAATACAAGTGATAATCTACAGTTTTGAAACAGTGGATTACCATTATTGTTTTTGGTGTTATTACAATCATTAGTATCGGTTCTATACACTGGGCATGTAAAAGAACCCAGGTTTCTATTTGTAAACGAGCTAGGATCTGGTTAAACTGGATGTCATTTGTGTCTGCCTTTTCTGTGTCTTTCACCGCGCCTGTCAATGTCTTTGAAACAAACTCAACCAAGAGTATAGGTTTAACCATAAAATAAACAGAAAAAATGGTGGAAAAGGGTACAGGTGTCACGTCATACTTAGGTGACAAAGTAGTTATTTTCACTGCTTAACTGTATATAAAAGATGACTTGTAAAAATTATGTCAGTACAATGTTTAAAGTTATTTGGAACATGACTATTACCCTGATTTTAATCATCTGAATTAACATAAGAATATAAAAGATAATACCCGACCGTGACATGTATGCATTAAGACGCTAGATCAGGACCTAACAAACAGACAAATGAGACTTTAAAAGCGAACCGTAAATCTGATACATGTACAACGTTTTAACGAATGGAGTAATACGTCAGTGTGATGGCGCAGCTGTTCATTCATTTTTTCACTCGAATCAAAACATTGTATGTCTATATATCATAAAAACATATTAACATAATTTTAAAGGAACAGTTAATAAGTATAAAGGCAAAATTGTGGAAAAAAAATATATTTAGGTTCTTAAAGACAACTAATTATGCGACTGATGTATTTATACAGATATTATTTCTATTTCTAAATTTTATTTTCTTCTCAGAGTTTTAAATTAGAAAAGTCTGAAGATGCTACTTGCTCATGTCAGCATAAAACTAAGCTTTTTTCCGTGTGCAAAATTGAATCAACCATTAATCTGCACTGGAGGTTACTATTGAAATATACCATGAGGCATATTAGAATAAAATAACACAATAATGGGTAACTGGTAAAAGAAGCAAGCTAAAGTTATGTTTCTTGCAAACTGCATGTCCCCTCAAAATCTTCAATCTTTTCACATTTAGAATAAATTTCCTTGAATATATATTTTCAGAAACATTTCTGCAAATAAGCAACCTTAATAGTGTGATACTTACACATGTGTACCAAGTTTCACTGGAGTACCATAAAACTTAAATCTTAAATACTGAACTTTTGTGTTATTTAAAGCCCCACTGGGATGTGATGGGACACACTGGTACATGATTCAAATATTTCTCCTTCTTCATAAAAGTGGGGAAACATATTAACTCTTACTTCCTTATCAATGTTACATCCATTAGAATCACTAATTTAAAATTACTGTAACCTCTCACTGACTGGGGGGTCAGAGGTTCGAGCCACACCATCTACCAATCTCTCTTTAACGAAAAAAGGGAGTGGTGGTGGGTGGGGGTGTCTAACAGTTCATACACATCCATCTGTCCTGGAGAGGATCAGTACTTGATACCCATTCTTCAAAAGAACCTGCTACATTCTCAAGTAAGAAGGTATGGTTAGTAGCTGACCTCAGAGCCACGCCCAACAATCAATGAGAGGTTACATCGAAACCACTTGACTACAGGGGCAAATATTTACAATATCAAGGTACCAAGAAAAGTTTTGCCATGCTACAGGTCATACCATAAATAATGTTATAAGAATATATGCATTTGTAATACAAAATCTAAAAGCACAAAATACAAAACTGTCTAGCACAATAAAGCTTCCTCTATGCCATTTCTGAAACTGTAAATTCCTTAATCTTTGGTTTTTACAACATATATAACAAAGAATATAAACAATTGATAGTTAACAACTTTAGCAGTAACAGTCACATTGAAGTGTCAACATATCACAGAAGCTACCCTGTTTATTTATTTATACTCATTTATTTATTTTCGATTGCGTAACAAGTTCTTACGACTTATAATAATCACTCCTGAGGCTCATTCTAGATTGAATCAACCTCGGAGAGAGAGGCAATGTGGAATGATTTGTCTTGCCAAAGGACACTACCGACCTGGCTATGGTAGGGATCAAACCCGGGACCCTTGCATCCTCAGGCAAACACACTAACACTGCACCATGATGGCTCCACCATACAAGTTGATACAGGTTTGCAAGTATTATTTTGCATTGAGGTTATCACATTTCACAATCCAAGGGCAGTAACCCTTACATATCTAAATATCTTTAAATTTGTCAAATATCAACATGTTCTTTCGATGACATCTCTTAATCTCATGACACACATTTTCTCTGCCATATCAATCTTTTAAAACTTTTAAAAACTGTTTTCATTAAAATTGCTTGTAAAACTACCAACCATTACAAAAATAACTTTCATATTTTACCAGGGGCCAAGCACATTTTAATGAAAGTTTAAATGAAACTTGAGGTTAAGGTCCCTGGATCTTTCTTGTGTTTCAGTTTTGCAATGATTGTCAGGATTTCTACGAAATTGTTACGAAGTAAAAGAAAAATATTACTACTGGCCTTGACAGGTAGAGGACTATGATTTACTGAAAATCTCTCTGCGTAGGAGGCAAAAAATACACGTGGTTACAACTACGAGTACAAAGAAATATCACTCAAACCCTGCTGTGAGAAAAAAATCTTCTACATGTACTTTTGAATAATCACTGTTATAAAGGTGAAAAAAATTATGTGATTATAATTACAAAAGTAATGTTACACAGGTAATCTGTGGTGGATAAGCAAACAGAATGAGCTTGGACTGTGCAGGCTCACCTGGAGACATACTGGACCCATTTGTTCAAAACTTTCAAGTTAACAGTGGGCTTATAATTCTGCAGTTTGAAAGACATTTTAAAAACAGTTTTTGAACACAGAGAGTGAGGACTAAAAAGTGTTCAAAACCAATTCAAAATATTTTGCTACTGTGGTGTTACAAGATTTTTTTTCATTTAAAGTTAATCAATGGTTAGAATAACAGTCTGTTAAAGTTTCGAACAAACCGGATGTTCCAAACGTTTACAGGCTGTTAAAATAACAGCCATTTAAAATGTGGGGTTGTATTTAAACATTTTGAAAGACTTTAGAAATTCTTAAGGTCACTGGAAAACCAAAATTTGAAGTAAACTTCAAATAGCACACAAGTTTTCCCCACATAAAGTAGCATTTTGAGTCAAAATTTAACCAACGGTTTATTTAACAGGTGCTTAAATTTTAGAACAACTGGATCCTGGTTGTTAAGTCCTTACTTTGGTATGCAACAGGGCTCACTTAAACAATTAAACATAGTCTAGATCCTCTTTCACAGTTATCTGATGGTACAGTGACTCTTGTTATGGTTGTAACATGTTGAGTGGGCGTGTATGAAACATGTGGGGGCGTGGTTACATGAGGTCTAGGGGCGGGGTCATTCAGCATCCATCTGGTGGTCCCTAAAGGTGACATGTCTTCCTGATCCTTACTTACTGATCTGCAAATGAAACATGAATATGTACTTAACAGCTTGAAACCATATTTAGCAAGTTACAACCAACTAAGATGGCAGAAAATTCTGAAATGTTATTATCTACTGCCGTGAAAAAGCCAGCTCTATACAAATCTTGCCATGCAAGTTTACAAAACTAGATGGGTGTTCAGTAGAACACTTGTGTCGCCCTCTTATGCTTTGTCAGAATAACCAACAATTTTGTGACAAAATCTAAGTGTAAAAAGGGGCATAACTCTATCAAATATGACCTTGACCAACAAACTTTGGTGGCATCATGACCCTTATGTCATAAGCAATACAATTTGAAAGTTTGATGAAGAAATCTTAAGTTATAGCCAACATTAAGTTTTCGTGACAAAATCTAAGTACAAAAAGGGGCATAACTCTGTCAAATAAGACCTTGACCTACAAAATTTGGCGGCATCACAACCCTTTTGACATAAGCAATATAATTTGAAAGTTTGATAAAGAAATCTTAAGAAATGGCAAAGTTATAGCAAAAATCTAAATATATAAAGGGGCATAACTCTGTCAAATATGACCTTGATCTACAAACTTTGGCGGCATCACAACCCTTATGTCATAAGCAAGCAATTTGAAAATTTGATGAAGAAATCTTAAGAAATGGCAAAAGTTATAGCCAACGTTAAGTTTTCGTGACAAAATCTAAGTACAACAAGAGCTGTCACATGACAGCACGCTCGACTATTCGAAAGGTTGTTGGTAAAATGGGTTTTTTGCCTAAGAACAGAAGTATTGTGTAATTGTCTATAAGAATAAAAGGTCAAAGATATGAAACTTGTTCAAAAACCTTTGTAAAGTACATTACATTCAAAAGCCTTACTCTGGATTCTGTAAGCCAACTGGAGGGAGAAGGGAGGGGATAATTTCAAAGAAATACATAACCTTGTAAATTTGATCATGAATAACTTTGTAACTTTTCAAAATGATATGTATTGAATTAAAAAAGCATGACCGCTGCATGCGCATAATTATTCATGATATTTCAAAAGAAGCCATTTCAGAGTATTTCCATGTTAGTCTGGTAAAAACTGTGACAAAATTCTAAGTTAAAAAGGGGCATAAATATGTCAAAAATCAAAAACATTGGGGAAGATGTTGACAGTAAACATACATTTTCAGTTTCAAGTCCATAAAAAATCAAAAGTTAAAAAGGGGCATAAATCTGTCAAAAATAAAAACAGAGTTATGGGGATTGTTTGCTCAGATGATGATGTTGACGGTAGACACAGTTTTAAGTCAATACCTTTGATAGTATTCAAGATATTTAAATTAAAAAAATCTTCAACCAAAAATTCTAAGTTAAAAGAGGGGCATAAATCTGTCAAAAATCAAAACGGAGTTATGAGGATTGTTTCCTCAGGTGCAGATGTTGATGGTAAAGATAGATTTTGAGTTTCAAGTCAATACCTTTGATAATATGCAAGATATTTGAATTTATAAAAATCTTTAACCAAAAATTCTAAGTTAAAAGGGGGCATAAATCTGTCAAAAATCAAAACAGAGTTATGGGGGATTGTTTGCTCAGGTGAAGATGTTGATGGTAAAGATATAGTTTGAGTTTCAAGTCAATACCTTTGATAGTATTCAAGATATTTGACTTTATTAAAAACTTTAACCAACGCAGACGCGGGGAGGCGAGGGCGGGGTGCAGGGGGGGGGCTTAGCCTCCTTATTCGGGCGAGCTAAAAAGGGGCATAACTCTGTCAAATATGACCTTGACCTACACAATTTTGCGGCATCACAAACCCTTTTGACATAAGCAATACAATTTGAAAGTTTGATAAAAGAAAGTCTTAAGAAATGGCAAAAGTTATAGCAAAAATCTAAGTATAAAAAGGGGCATAACTCTGTCAAAAGACCTTGACCTACACACTTTGGCGGCATCACGACCCTTATTTCATAAGCAATACAATTGAAAGTTTGATGAAGAAATCTTAAGAAATGACAAAGTTATAGCCAACGTTAAGTTTTCATGACAAAATCCACGTACAAAAAGGGGCATAACTCTGTCAAATAGACTTTGACCTACAAAATTTGGTGGCATCATGACCCTATTGTCATGAGCAAAAAAAATTTTTAAGTTTTGTGAAGAAATTTTAAGAAATGCCAAAGTTATAGCCAGGGGGGTGGGGAGGAGGGGGCGGCAGGGGGCGACAGACGGACGGACGGAGGGCGATCCCTATGTATCGGCTTTTCTCCGAAAGGGCGACACAAAAAATGGGTTATATTGTGTATTATTGAAGACATTATTGGTATATTTATTGTTAAATATATTGTACTTCAAAACCTGATAAATCTATTGAATCAGGAAGTGCATTCATTCTTTTTATGAAACAAACAAACAAACAAACAAACAAACAATTTAGTTCCCAATTCCAAAGGGAGAAAACCTTTATAGGTAATATACTTTTTAGGAGCGGATCAGTGGTCAAGTGGTAAACACGCTAGACTTCTAATCCAGGGTTCGCAGGTTCGATCCCCGTCTCCTCAACTAACATAACTACCAGTTATTGTCTTTTGGATGAGACCTAAAACCGAGATCTGATGTATCAGTGCTGTTCAACGGGCATAATAAAGAACCAGGGGGGTTTCTAGAACAAGATGCGTTCTGCATCATGCATTATCCCCTGAAACCTAAAATAACTAACCTCTTCTGGGGGTATTAGTCATATGGATTATCCGGTACCAACGATAAAACTCTACATTATGGGTAATTCATTTTTTCCATTTACAATTAAGAGAAGACATGAACTTACCCTGAACTCTGGCATCCTGGTTTAGGTAGTACTTGATTACTCATTTTGGTGCAGTTTGATTTATCATCAACAGAAATAGTTTTATCTCCCTGGCCATAGAATATGTTCTCCTCAACTTCACAGATCTTTATGTCAGCTACACAGACCGCATAATGATTGCCCGAATATATACGATTCTGTTTGACCTGTAATAAGATTTTATAATCTTTAAATCTCTCATATAATTCATTTTTTCATGCATCATTATACATTATACACCACATTGATACCTTTATATCTCCATTAATTTTTGTTCATGCATCATTAGAAAAAGGGGGGGGGGGGGGGAAAAAAAAAAAATAAATAATTATTTAAAAAAAAAAAAAAAAAAAAAAAAAAAAAAAAAAAAAAAATAAAAAAAAAAAAAAAAAAAAAAAAAAAAAAAAAAAAAAAAAAAAAAAAAAAAAAAAAAAAAAAAAAAAAAAAAAAAAAAAAAAAAAAAAAAAAAAAAAAAAAAAAAAAAAAAAAAAAAAAAAAAAAAAAACAACCGGGGTGAAAAAAAAAAAAAAAAAAAAAAAAAATTTTTTTTTTTGGTTTTTTTTTTTTTTTTTTAAAAAAAATTTTTTTATTTTTATTTTATATTTTAATAAAAAACCTGTTACAATAAATAGCACAGATATTCACTTCAGAACCAGTCAATAGTTGTATGATATTCTTTATAAAGCCATTTCTCTCTCAACTGAAAAACTGGGAGAAATTTGACTTATTTCTTCCAAGTCTTCCTCTAAACAAATCCCTGAATCATCGAACCTGACCCAGCAACTCTTTCCAAGTATCAATCTCAGACACAGATTCACCAAGGAAAGCATTCTGACAAAGTTTCATCAATATTTTATAAATAAAACTGTGTTTTTTGTTTAAATTTTTTCTCTTATTTGATCCCATCATCCTATTTTTGACTCCCCCCTCCACCCACCCCCAGACAAGAGGATAGACAAAAGGTGGTCACTAAAACTATTCCTTTGCCACTAGCTCGGGAAAGCTATAAATTGGATGTAAATCGGATGTAAAACACAATGTACTCACTTGCACTAGTTCAGACTTCATTAAGTGTAGAGCACTGCGGTTGTTGCCAAGGATATCATTCTCTGAGATATCAGCCTCACTCTGACACCATATCCCATGATCCCTGTTGTCAAAAATACCGTTGCCATGGATATCAACCTGAAAGTATATTACATAAACTATGTTTCAGTATCTCCTTTCTGCTTTGTCCAGTGACAAAGCAATTGACATTCATCAGTCTTATAATGCTAAAATGGGAGTTTAGAAACTTTAGATAATATGCTCAAATTATTTATACATTTTTAACGGGTCTTAACTCTGAAAAAAAAAACCTATTAACTGGAAAACGACAAGCACTTGCACAACTTAGTTTGGTTCAGTTGAAATTCATTACATTTGTTTTTCAATTTACTCGGGATCTTGAGAAAAAAGTCCAGATAAAGGGAATATAAAGATATCAATTCTTCTTCAAGTGTTAAAGTAATTTCTGCAGACAATCAATAAATACTTTTAACTTTTACACTGTTACATTGTGTAATTAATGTAATCATTTTCCTTTACATGAGACCGTTTTTTGTGTAAATAATACAGTGGATATCCTTTGAACTAATTAAATAAATAAAATTTATACTAATTTTTTTTTATTCACGATTGATAAACAAGTTCTTACAACTTAAATTAAACAAGAGGGCCAAGATGGCCCTATATCGCTCACCTTGGTACAAGTCCACTTGCCTGGTGGAAGATCACTAGATAATGTTATATACCAAATAAGTTTTCCTATATACGCCTTTGTAAAACAAATGATCCCGGGGGTCATAATTTGAACAATATTGGTAGAGGTCCACTAGACAATGCTACATGCCAAATATCTAAGCTGTAGGCCTTGTGGTTTCAAAGAAGAAGATTTTTGAAGTTTTTACTATATAAGCCTATGTAAAACTAAGTGACCCCCGTGCGGGGTCAATTTTGATCTGAGGGTCATAATTTGAACATTATTGGTAGAGGTCCACTAGCCAATGTTACGTGCCAAATATCTTAGCTCTAGGCCTTGTGGTTTCAGAGAAGAAGATTTTTAAAGGTTTTTCCTATATATTCCTATGCAAAACTAAGGTGACCCCGGTGCGGGGTCAATTTTGACCCCGGGTAATAATTTGAACAATCTTGGTAGAGGTTCACTAGACAATGCTACATGCCAAACATCTTAGCTCTAGGCCTTGTGGTTTCAGAGAAGAAGATTTTTAAAGTTTTTCCTATATATTCCTAGCAAAAACTAAGTGCCCACCCGGGGTCAATTTTTGACCCGGAGGTCATAATTTGAACAATTTTGGTAGAGGTCCACTAGGCAATGCTACATGCCAAATATCTAAGCCTAGGCCTTGTGGTTTCAGAGAAGAAGATTTTTAAAGTTTTTCCTATTTGTTGCCATAGCAACCAGAGTTCTGCATGGAATGGAATTCTTTGAACAATTTTGGTAGAGCTTCATGCAAAAGAACATTCCGCATAGTTTTATCAACATTGGCCTAGAGGTTTCAGAGGAGATGTCATTTGAATCAAAATGTTGACAGACGACGGACAATCATCGATCAGAAAAGCTCACCCTGGCATAGCCAGGTGAGCTAAAAATTCCACCCAAGATGGATTTGATCTCGTTGAGAGAGGCAATGTGGAAATATGTGTCTGGCCTAAGGACACAACTAATAAAATCAACAAGATATAAAGATTTCCCTTACTAATTCATACTAATTCTGTCAAAAAATCAATATATGTCTTGAAAGTTGCTGATTATAGCCATATGTCTCCGTTGACTACATTAAATTTTATCATTTGTTTATAACAGCAATCATGATGTAAATGGTGTGACTTAACATTTTTCCACAGAATTATCTCTCTACATGTTTTAAAATGAAATGAACATTTCAGCACACCTTGCCCTGTCCGACCACAACGATACCGGAGCCTGCGTTACACGTCAAGCTGTTGTTTTTCACCGTAGCGGGAAAAGGTTGATCCACGGAGATGCCGTCTGATTTATTGTCTTGTATCAGGTTGTTCTCAATCATCACTACATCACCGAACTGTACAGATATACCCTTTCCTGCAAGGATAATAAACACAAACACTGCATCACCAAGTGTTAATTTAAAAGTCTGTGATTATACCAAAAGATCACATTTGCCAATGCCCCCTAATCCACTTATATTCTCATATGTTTGAAATGTTGTTACCAAGAAATGTTTGTCTCACATATGTTACTTTTAAGAGTTTAAAGGGATTTATACACAGTCAATGTAGCCTTTTTAAATTCTTGAAATTTATGTTAACTACTCCCAGTGAGTGCTTTCTGGAGATCTAACAACAACTTAAGCTTGAGAAAGGGTTTTGAAGGTCTCTGACTGAAATTAAAACTCTGAACTTTAGATATGGAGTCCAAGTGCACTACCACTTTGCCAAAGCACCTTAAAACTGTAACATTGTTTTCTATGCAGTTATTTTTTCTAAGGGCTTGCAGAAACAGTAAAGAATGCTAAAGCAAAAATAACACTGGATAGTTTTCAAAATATGCATTCATTAACAAATGGTAACACAACTAAACACATACTTTCTAAAAATATTAGCGCTTTTGCCAACACTGACATACAAGATTTGAACATAGATACTTGAAATTTGGAATGTATAATCCTTAATTTCAAATACCTTCATTATGAAAGACTTTGTTATATTCTATTGTTGTCATGGTTACCGCTCTTTTCTGCGGAACTCTCTGATAATCTGTTGCCAAGCCCATAAAGTCCAGACTTCCCTGACTGGGCGTGTCTTTTGACTCTACCACCATTGTCTCATTTCTGTGACTAGAATCCTAGAAATAACACTACTAAGTTAACAGTCATTATGTAAAAAAAGGTTATGTAAACATGGTAAAAAGGTCATGCAAAAGGTCATGTAAACATGGTGAAAAGGTCATGTAAACATGGTAAAAAGGTCATGTAAACATGGTGAAAAGGTCATGTAAACATTGAAAAGGTCATGTAAACATGGTGAAAAGGTCATGTAAACATGGTAAAAAGAAAGACATGTAAACATTGAAGAACACATTTATCAATACTGGATTGTTACTGTGGTTTACATATAAGGCAGTTCAGGATGTTAATGACAAATAACATGTAAAAATTTGCTCTTCTGCACTACCCTTCTGGCAAATTTGACAATGCACTGGATTGGACAATACAGACAACAGATTTCAAAATGCTCTCTTTTAAAGGTGGATAATCAGATTTTGGCCATGTAACAGATTTGTTTGAAACTTTAACATAAAATGTAGGGATCTGACTCTTATGTAATGGGTCTTTTTGTTCCTTAAATAAATCTCTAACAGAATATACAAAAAGTAAAAATTGTCATCAAATGTTGCTTAAATGTGATTGACCACCTTTAATCTGTTGGTAGCAGGCTATCCTGCACATCGATACAGACTGATCATGATCTACACTGTTTCCAATTAAGTCTGTAAGCTTCCACTGAGTATACCTTTAAAGGGACATACCCTATAACTGATGTCAAACTAAATAACATTCAAAACGTAAATAATAGAATTTTTGGAAGTATTATAACTTTACCTAAAAGTTTTGGCTATGCATTCCCAGTCATTATTGATAAAATCAGCGGTTTAAAAAATACTACAGTACCGTAAACCATTCAATAATCTATGTAGAGTTGTTGTTGTACAATTAATGGGTGGATGTGATTTATTACAGAAAGCCTCAATATTGATTAATTATGGTAAAATGAGGGATTTTCCGCCATAGGTTCTTCTTTGAAATTATATTTATTTATCATTTTACGTTCATTGAACACATTATCTATGTTTCGAGAATATAATCTGCTAGATGTTTTTTTTTTTTTTTTTTTTTTTTTTTTTTTTTTTTTTTTTTTTTTTTTTTTTTTTTTTTTTTTTTTTTTTTTTTTTTTTTTTTTTTTTTTTTTTTTTTTTTTTTTTTTTTTTTTTTTTTTTTTTTTTTTTTTTTTTTTTTTTTTTTTTTTTTTTTTTTTTTTTTTTTTTTTTTTTTTTTTTTTTTTTTTTTTTTTTTTTTTTTTTTTTTTTTTTTTTTTGGGGGTTTTTTTTTTAAAAAAAAAAAAAATAATTGGGGGATTTTTTTTTTTTTTTTTATAAATTTTTTACAAAATAAAAAAAAAAACAAACAACTATCATTTTATAGGAGTGCCCCTTTTAAGCAATGAAAAATTCTGCCCAAATAGAAAAGTAACAAAGTTCATCTTAAAACTTTAATACAGATAGGGGGGCTAACTGCTGTCAATTTGAGGGACAAGATTATAATAATCTTTAATTTACCATTCTGTTAACAAGACATATGCCAGTGTCTCTATTACTGTGTATTTCATTCCCATGTACCAAAGGCTGATGTGCAGCCATCACCCATATACCACATCCTGCATTCCCTGAAAATAACACAAATACCGTTATTTTAAAAATTTCAACATGGACTTTGATTACATGTCTTCTTTTTTTAATTTCACTCTGCTTTGCTTTTAATTGGGAATACTTTCATTTTATTATGGTGTATAGGACTCATTTCAACAGCATTTTGATTATTTGTTAACTAAAATATTGTGAAGATGGGTCATATCTTCAGGCCGGCAATTTATCCAACCATTATTCCTGTAGAATTATCTAACCATTGTTCTTGTAGAAGTACAGTACTATACGGTCTATACCCCTATTCTCTGTAGTGAACTGTAAACATTCTAACATAAAGAGCCAGTTCAGCAACTTGGCTCAAACCTTGTTTCCATGAGTTTTGATCTGTACTCCCATCAAAAAAAGGGATTGTTGAGGCCATGGTCAAATTGCTCCAACGGCCTATTCCCCTATCAAGGCATTTTTTCCATGTTAGAGAAAATTGGAAGTGATAATTAACGGTAGGTGACACTAAAATCCTGTTGTAAAGTCACAGTTTGGGTAAAAAGACTAAAAACACATGATTTTAAAGAAATTTTAATTGGGGAATAAACCCTATACCAAACTCTGATATAGATGGTAACAATGCCCTGCCTATACCACTGTATCTTCCAATGAATAGCTTCTAACTCATGCTTCAGTTACAATACATTTAACAAAGTTGGTACCAGCGACAAAATTTTATTCATCAATTCTTCTTTCTGCCTTACAGCTCTAAAACAATTTGTTCACTAATGATACAATCACATAAAAGAAGCCGGTTACCAGTGATAATATTGTGTTCTATGGTTCCCCTTCCACCTTCTCCAATAACTATACCATCTGATATACCATTGCACACGGTGTTTTGATGTACGACTGGTTCTCCTCCGTGCCGAATATCAATACCTCCCCATTGGTTACCCGTAATCACATTACCTGAAATATATTTCAGTTTTCTATTGTTGGTATGTTTCCCTACAGTTTAAGGCACATTTCAACAGTTCTTCAATTATCTTCAAGCAGGCAGTTTAACTAATTATTGTTCGTAGAAATGAACAGGACTAGACACCTAAAGAAGCTGAGAACTTGCTGACTTACAGAAACATGGTCGCTAACAGAGATACATTTGTTTTAGACTTGCCAAGCAGACAGTTTTATAAAAAGCGAAAACAACCCAGTGAAATCTCAAATAACCTATAAGAACTGTTATACCTTCAAGCACCTAGTTACTATACCATTACAGGCTAATGTTGTTTAAAATTATTACATCATATCCCTCATAAAAAGTAGTGGAAATATGTGCGAATAAAACAGAAACGACATCATGAAATCTGCGCATGCCTACACATTATTCTCCAGGTCTACACAAACTTTTGCGGACCTGGCAGGTGATTGCTTTCAGTCAATCAGGATGCAGTATTTATGATAGATATACAGTATTAAATACACCGACTCTTTCATATAAATATTTTCTTTGAAATTAGCACCTTTTTTCAACAGCATTTCCAATAAGTATGCTACCAACTGGTTTTTTTTTTTAATTGACATACTTATACATAAATATAAAATTAAAGGCTAGAATCAAAATATAAGCAAAAATCTAGGTAGGAATTTGCAGAAATTGATTGAAAAAGTCGGTTACACGGCACCGCTACACTACATGTATATGTTTAGGGTGGTACTGGAATTTCAAAAGCGTTTGCAATGCTTTTGAATTTGGTAGCGTGCATTTTGAAATTAAGAGATAAACATGACAGAAATTAATACTAGAGCCTTTATATATGACTATATGTTCTAAAATACATCATTTACAAAAAAGTTTGAAGAACTTTTTTTCCCCCCAAAATCTGAGAGCAAGCAGCTTTAAACACCCTGTTACACTTCAGGTAAGTAACAGTTCTAAAGCTATATACTCAGATTAAGTCCATAACTTATTCTGTACATGGTGTTGTATTTACAGTTTTGTGCATGTCTTTAACTTTTTGCACGTGGCAAAAGTGTAGTTTGCAAACCAACATTGAATTTTCATATGATAAGTAGATGTTTGACCTTGGCACACTCTTTTAACTTCATTATATGGCATTTCAACATCTGGTGACAAGTATTAACGTATCGTATATTAGGGTTTTATCGTTGATACTGGTTTCCCATATGACCAACGCCCCCTGAAGAGGTTAGTTATTTTAGGTTTTCAAAAGAGATAGTGCAAGATTCTGAAAGCATCCCAATTCCAGAGACACCCCTAGTTCTTTAACATGCCAGGTGAATTAAGCACCCATACATGGGACCTCGGTTTAAGTCTCATCCGAAAGATTATTAGCAAATTTAGTTGGTCAGTCCCGGGAATTGAACCCGCTACCTTGAGATTGCAAGTATCATGCTCTACCGATTGAGCTAACCAGGCTGACAAGTATCAAGCATGATGACATACCATGTATATATCCTCTGCCTGACTCATTGACAGCAATACCAGCAGCTCTTCCACTGTAGATTTGATTATTGCTGAAAACAAAATTAGGGTATCATGCAATATCACTGACAGAAAATAATCCAATTCTGAGAATACCAGAACTACTTGTAAACTGAAGCTAAACAAGAGATTCATACCCCCGCCCCCCTCGAACAACTTTGATCCATATAATTATAAGCTAGAACATTGTTCCACTCTACCAGGACAAAACCTTCAGAATTAAAGGAAACATGTCTATACACTAAATACCTAAGGCTTTGTTGTTTAAGACAAGAGATTTCAAAAGTGAAAAAAAAATCTGAGGTCTTAAAACTATTTCAAGGAAATTTTTTCATATCCATTTACCTGACAGTTGGGTTGCCTCTGTACAGAATGTAGACCCCAGCTTCCTTGTTCTGGTATATATCATTATGTTTGATCTGACCACGTCCACTTCCAAGAACAACAACTCCTGATCTCTTCCCATGATGTATTCTGTTACACTGAAATAACAATTGTGTATCATGTTACACTGAAATAACATGATTATCATGATTAACTGAATCCTGTCATGCTGAAATGACAATGATGTGTCTTGTTGCACTGAAATAACTATGACAAGAATGTATTCTGATGTGCTGAAATAACAACAATGTGTCTTGTTGCACTGAAATGACAATGATTTGTCTTGTTGCACTGAAATAAAGGTGTGTGCTTAAAAGCAAGAAGTATACTGTTGTGCTATTTAAATGACAGAATGTATGTGTCTTGTAGTATATTTATAATGGTGAATTTTGTTTAAAAGACAAGAATGTATCCTGTTGTGCTGAAAGGAGCGAATTTTAGCAAGATGTATACTGTTGCACTGGCGAAGGTTGTGCTTAAAAGACAAGAATGTATCCTGTTGTGCTGAAAGGACAATAATGTGTGCTTAAAAGACAAGAATGTATGCAATGAAGTGTCTTGTGCTTAAAAGACAAGAATGTATCCTGTTGTGCTAAAATGACATTGATGTGTCTTGTGCTTAAAAGCGAATGTATACTGCTAAAAGACAAGAATGTGTCCTGTTGCACTAAAATAACAATTATATAGCATGATGTGCTGAAATGACAATGTTTGTCTTGATACCTTTAAACACTAACATATCCTGTTAAGTGTAAATGACAATGACGCATCTTGGTAAACTAGAATGAAAGATCTGACCAGCTTCATATAAAAGAAAATGTTGAATATGATAGAAGGCATCAGACCAACTTTATGGGTTGTCTGTGATAGGAAAACTCCATTGACTCATTTGACTGCAGAGATGTACAGGCCAACCTGCATCCATTCTGGTTGCATAAGTAAGTTCTAGTTTTTTTTTGCACATCTGGGCTCAAATAAGAACACCATGCAACTGAGTTAAAGGTCCAACATACCAACAAATTTTAAACTGGAATAAACGGCGTTTTCTCAGAAGGCAAAATAGACATCTGCATCGAATGTGACGATTTGTTGAAAATTGGGTAACAAAAGAAATAATATTTGCCTTTTTAAAAAAAAAAGGTTTTCCCATTCTCAAACTGATTTAGAAATCTCCCAGAGAGAGGCTTAATAGGTCTACATAAATAAGCATGCCTATTTTGAAGTATTACTGAAGAACTTACTCAATGATAGCAAAGTATATGCTGACTGAACTGTTTACTACATTCAATAAAGGAAAGTAGGACAAAAAGACCACCCAGGTCATAAGGAATACACAAACATCCTGTTTTCTGCAGCAGTATTCAAACAATTCTCCACGGCTATTGTAAAGCCAGTATCAAACTGTTTTTCCCAATTCCAGATTTAAAAGAAAATTTGATCTGGTGTTAGTAATGGACCTATAAGCACTGTATGTTATAAAACTTTACCTGTACAATAGGGTCAGCATTCTTCCTGATGTCTATACCTGCCTCACAGTTTGAGTGAATATCATTTCCTGAAACAGACAGTCTAAATATACATCCAGGTCTGAAAACAAAAGCTATGTTACAATTTCCTTATTAACCTGAAATATCCAGGCACAGCCTATCTGTCACTGGACAGCGTCTAGGTGAGGCATAATTTGTTGTGAAAAGAGTTAAATTTTGGAAGACGTTGCATTTTTCAAGTCTATTGAATATAGAGAGATAATGTAATTAAATTTCTCAAAGCTGTTTCAAAATAGAATCTGCATCTAACCCTGGTCAGTTTTAAGTAAAGAAGAAAGATATACATTTATGTCACTTTTTGTGTCAATGGTTATTACCAAGCACATACAAAGCACAGACACTAAGGCATTGAAATCAGAAAGGTCAATGGGGGTCAGTATTCAGTCCAAGTTAACACAAAACTTGCTAGATTGAGAGGCCGTGTATACACAAACATACAATCTGTATTACACAAACAAACCTACACAAACATGTCATGTAACACAAACAAACTCAGTACACAAACATACATGTACCATCTGTAGTACACAAACAAACTGTCTGTACACAAACATACCATCTGTAGTACACAAACAAACTGTCTGTACACAAATATACATCTGTATTACACAAACAAACAAACTGTCTGTACACAACATACCATCTGTAGTACACAAACAAACAAACTGTCTGTACACAAACATACCATCTGTATTACACAAACAAACAAACTGTCTGTACACAGACATACCATCTGTAGTACACAAACATACCTGTAATCAGACCGGAAGCTGCCAGTCTCATGAACACTCCGGACGTTCTACAGTGATGTATCTCATTCTTCAATACTACAGTCTGAAACAAACACTCAACAGACTCAAAGCTGTACAGGAGAGAAATTTGTTTTATCATTATCAAACACAACTACAGTTCTAAATGCTATACTGTTACTCTGGTTGTCCATGATTGATAAGTAAACAGTAGACTCAGAGCGGACTGTATTGCTGTGCAAGCCTGTATGCTCCAACAGCCTTGACATTTTATGATCCGCTGCAAATAACCAACATTCCGGAGTTAAAAGTACCTTTGCATAGAAATGAGACATTAACTTTTTATCAAATAATGTACCAGAATTCCATTGCGCTATATTAAATCAGGAAGAATGACATACCCTTGAATTTTGAATACATCGTATTCCATAACCGACGCTGTTTATTTCACACTCCATGACAATCGCATGTGCCTGCAAGCTGACCATGACGGCACCTTTACTCTGCGTTATCCGACACTTGTGTATAAAACAGCCTCTAACTTCATTTAAAACTTGTTTCATATCACTATCCTGGAAAGTAAAGTTTTCATGATGATAGTTTTCTTCTCTCTTTTTTCGTCCTTTCTTTTTTTGTTTCAGCTAAACTTCCAAAGGTTAATTTCAAACTTAAAACAGATGTGGAAAGTGATTGTTTGACCATTCCATCATAGACAGAGGCCAGTTGAAGCCTCAAACTTCTGAGCCCTCTATTTACAAGTCAACACAATATCACAATGCAAAGGTGCCTAGAATATTAATTAACTACAATGTATAGGGAACTGTGTTTAAAGCCAGTTTTATCAAAACTGTAACAGATCCATTCTTGCCAAATTTACTTCACAGTTTATTTGTATAGTTTTATTACAGGGATATCATTTACTGAATCTATTTTTGGCAATACTTCAATTTATCTATAGATTGAACCATGTGTTGTTTTGGCTCCTTTAGGCAGGCCTTGTTACTGCCAAAAACAGTTACCTTCGAGCCAGATATTCCCATCTGCACGTGCAACCAGTAAAAGATTCTTATAAAACAAGTAGAACAATTGCTTGGTTTTAGAGGGGTATAAAAATTCCTCACATAAAACTGTTTGAAAATTCTACTTACAACCAGATGTCACCTACCTGTATAATATCAATATGTTCAGACTGGTTCTGGCTGTTTATTGAAGCAATATCCGTACACTCTTTCTGTGCCGACAGTGACCTCGGCTGGTGTCTCTCCGGATACGTCAACATAATTACCGATTCTTCACTGGACGAGAACTCACTGTCATTGTCACTAACAGGTAAACTGTCCTCGTCTGACGACGATGTAGTACTGGCCCCATCTAAAACAACAATTAATAATTTAAACAAACCTATCTTAAAACAGTGATGCTCCATTGACTCCATCAAAAATCATTATACATACTTTTTTTTAAGCCATTTTTTTTCTGTCTTCAACAGAGGCCATTTACCAGAGGTATTATACTCATCCACTGAGAAATTTCTTTTCAATCATACACTGATCTCCTTAAGGCTATGAATTAAAAGACTGTCTACATAATGATATGTAACATAAAGATAGTTTATTCTGTTTCACAGCCTTTTAACTCTAATTTACTGTGATTGTTTCAATATTTTTAACGAATTTCTAGAAAGGATTTCAAAACCTCAAAATAAAAGAAAAAACTTCAGGTAAGGCATCATTTTGGCACCCTGCCAGGTAGGGTTGGAAAACCCAAAACAATTTTTTTTTACATTATTTTAAGCCTTCACTATACAGTAATGTCCGACACTAATGTGATATACATGTATTACCAGAAGAGTTATATCCTCCACCTTCCTCCTCCTCTGACACATCATTACTACTTGCAGTGTGCAATGAAACCTCAGAACTTGACAAACTACGCTCCCTTTGTGCAACCCCACCCTGTGATCCATCACCATGGTGATTAACACCATTCCTCGAGGTCAGTGAGTGCAAATCCAATGCAGGAACTTTTACTCTGTCGCTTTCAACATCAGGGTCACTATCAGAGTCAGAGTCTTCTTCAGTCTTTTTGTTTCGCTGATCAGTGCCTAAAAACTGCTTTAAAATGCTATTATTGTCTAAATTTGACCTTTCACCTATTTC
The DNA here is from genome assembly GCA_022818135.1 of Saxidomus purpurata. NCBI lineage: Eukaryota > Metazoa > Mollusca > Bivalvia > Venerida > Veneridae > Saxidomus > Saxidomus purpurata. The sequence goes on from JAFMSR010000017.1 coordinate 29,302,038, forward strand.
TGACGTTAAAAGGTCAGGTTCATCATCTCCATCAATAGTGCTCTCCCCTGATGTACCTGGATTGCTATATTTAGCACAGTCTGACACAAAATTTTCTATCCTTTTATATTTTTCCCTGTTGTGGTCTAAATCATTTTTACTTTTATCATCACCCAAACTACTTTTATGCTCACTGGATGCTGAATGTGCATTTTGTGTGCCAACAGTACTGTTAAGTGCATGTGCTTTGATACCTGGTTGACCTATATCCTCGATGTCTTCATCACAATCAGAAATACTATGTCTGCCTCTTGAATTATGGGAAATGTTGGAATTATGGGAACCAGATGCGCTCTTGGGAATATGTTGCCGTAGTAACAGCGGAATTTCTGCTCCGCCGACTGCCCCTTCAAAAGCTATTCCACGTGACTGGACAGACATAGCACAAGAATGGCCTTCTATATCATGGGAACATATATCCTGCGAAAGCCTCCGGCGAATAGCATCAGTGTCACATGACATTTGTCTTTGTATGTCACTTGATTTCAGCCCGGGTTTCTTATGGATTGTTGCTGTAGAAAGTGAATATGCTGACTTTGGAATCAACATGTCACTTTTTCTTCTTTCCGGTTTCTTTTGTAATGTACATGTTGACATAATTCTGTTGTTTAACGTTCTGAACGTCCAGTTTTTATCTTCCTTTGGATAGCCCTCAACGATAATTGCTGCCGTGTCAGTTTGCGAAAACTCACAATTTCGTATCAAACTGGCATTCACATGCTGCAGTATGATTGTTGCGTGCCGAAACGTGCAGAAAGACATCACCACTGAACCAGGGTTTTGAACGTAAACCATTCCATCTTCCATGATACAGTTGTCGACTTGCAAATATCCTGACCTCACCTAAAAAATCAGAGCTTACAAAGTTCATAAGAAAGATTTTATACTGTTGTTATTTACTAGTTGGATAACATTACTGCCGTCAGATATACATGACCAATCAATTCCAATACTGCCCAATCACGAGTATCTGACGACACATGTGTGCTAAGCTCTTGTTAAAAAGTGACATTTCAGTTCCATGATTTATATAGAAGTAATAAAGTCTATAAAGGGGAATGGTACATCAACACTAGATCTATTGTTTATTTCGTCTCAGAAAATTAGTGACGAAATATCCAGGCTGTAACAAGTTAAAAACTGCATATTTAAATTTCACATACATATACATGTACCTTTGTATACATACTAGTACTCATTAATCTAAGCTCAATTATGAAGAATAATTGAAGCTTATTTTGTGGGCTTCCTGATAAAAACAGGTACTCGAGCCTTTGCAATGAATGTTGTAATTAAATCCTGCAACGTCTGAGTCTGAATTGAGTGACCAAAACCTTTTGCCATGCAGCGGCATGATCACAGTATCCACCACAAGCAATATTTTGCCCTCCCTGTAGCCAGAACTTGTTATCACCATTTCTTTTGTCTAGTTGAGGTGGTGCATAACAGGGGTAAAGCTTTGGATGAACCAAAAGGTTGCAGGTTTGAATCCCCTCCCAAATATTGACTGCAACTTGAGTCTATTTCCAAAATTATTTCTTTTGGCACATCAAGCTCAGATTGCAGTCATGAACCCTATTCAAGATTCAAGAAAATGAGTTTCAAATTGGTGTAAAATGAGTAAGTCTATATTAAACAAGTTTTGTTACTCTACCTTCAGTATAAAGTTTGTGAACCAAGGTGCCCTAAACACCAGATTGCTTATCCTTCCAGTTATGGCTGTCTGCTCTATACACACTACCAGAATCACACTGCCTAGTTCACCACAACCAACCAACTCGAAGGGAATTTTCGACGACATTTCAAACTGTTCATCGTAAATGCCTGGATACACTTCAATTCTATCAAAGTCATTAGCAACTGAGAGAGCGCCTTTTAACGATTCAAATTCTTTTCCAACTCCTACAGTGATTGTTTTGCGGTGTTTTGTGCGTTTGAAAACTGACATGCACGTCACGGCACCAGGACCTTTATGTATTTGAGTCCAGAAAATAGACGACACATACTGTTCCTTGTATGCCTGTCTCCATGAATGTGGACTGGAGCTGAGGTTCAGTGGCCAGTAGGGATGCCGCCAACTGGTACTTTGTAGGTACAATTCTCGCCATTTGGTACTATCCAGGCTAAAGACAACCTCATTCCATGTTTTACATACCATAGCACTCCTGAAAACACAATATTTTACATCATTTAATACTCTCTGAAATAAAACCCACTATATTTGAAAAACATCTGAAATTATTAAACAGCATTATGAATTGTGATGGTCCCTATACGTGTCTGGTTAGTGAAATTTGTCATCAGGTCAGTGGAATTTTATATGCAATACATTTTATTTATTATAGTTTCATATCTTTCAGACCAATGAATTTCACATTGATCAGTCAATACTGAAAAAAGTTTATTAAGACGTTTTGCAATGATGTTAAAATGCTATTTTCATCCTTATCCACTTCTGTTCTTGATTTTTTAATTGTTTCTTTAATTCAGACATAAACCTAATGTTTCCCTCATCCCTTTCTTACAATATACCCAATGAACAAACCTTGGGTCATTATAAGAACAGCCAATGGTATTACTATTACCTGCACAAGTCCTCTGCTGAGAGGTAGGACAGAATGATTGCCCATATTTCATATGGAAGGCCACGTTTGTCTCCAGGCAAAACCTTGCTCCACGTGTCTGTCTTTATAGTGACTGCACTTGAAATTGTCTCTCTGTCCACACGATCCATCTTTGTACTATTCTACTAAGTTGTCACTACTGGCATATCCAAGGAATGCTACAAATTTTTAAAACATTGTTATTGCACAAACATTCAAATAGTCTTTTACTGTAATCTAATCCTCCAAATGTAGTCTGATCACTTGAATACCTGGGTGATTTGTGTAAGAGAATACGAGTTTCAAATCTATGTGTACAAAGGTCTGCCCTGAAACTCTTACAAGTGAGTAATTTCAGATTCCTGTACTCGCTGGCTTCAACAGGCTGGGTGTCAGTTAATTTTTTAACTCAATATTGAGCTATTTCATAAAACTTAGTCAGTTTTAGTGATAGTTATCTTTCAAATATTCTACAATTCCCCATAACGGGATGGGTTGTAACATCATTAGAGAAGTAGTCACTACACAAATGTACATTGTTGAATTTGATCGGAAGTGAATATTCCGTGGTCAAATATGTTATACCAACTTATTTATTTTTTTGCAGCCAATTTTGGCATTGCCTGATAAGTAGACGGTGAAAAAAGATCCTACCACACATAGACAAAGGATTTCATTCTGTCCTACACATTTACCTACTTTCTTTGTGTCTTTCATCGAAGCAGCCATTGAAGACAACGTCTAAAAAATGTATTTATTTACGTCTTTCTACAAAAAAAAATTAACAGGTTCTTGTCGTCAGTATAAACAGGAAGTGACGTCATTTTGGATCGGTATAAAATATTACGAATAATAAAGAAACTTCCCAGTAGTTTGCACAACGCTACTGTTTTTCTCTCTTTTTTCATGTAATCGTACTCTTTTCCATACATTCACTATGTTAGTTCTAGTTATAACACATAAACTGGTGATAATGTCGCATTTTTTGTGATAATTAAATTATATAAATTGTGATATGACTCCAAAATTCATGCGCCTCCGTGGCCTAATGGATACGGCATCGGCCTCCTAAGCCGGGGATTGCGGGTTCGAGTCCCGCCGGAGGTTAACTTTTTTTTTTTCTTAGTTACTTTTTTCGCTCCACTGATTAATAAAAAGTATTGATGAACGAAAATTTTATTGAAATAAAATAGCAACAAAAAGTTTTTCCTCTATAAGCGTATGTAAAATCAAGAGACCAATCAGGGTCAATTTTGAGCGGGGGTCATAAATTGAACAATCGTAGTAGAGATCCACTAGACAAAGTCACATGCTAAATATCTAAGCTCTAGGCCTTATGGTTTCAGAGAAGAAGATTTTTAAAGTTTTTCCCACATAAATAAAGCCAATATAAAAACAAGTGAACCCAGGCGGGGTCAATTTTGACCCTGGGTTCCTAATTTTAACAATCTTGGTAGAGGTCGACAAGGTAATCCCATATGCTTAATATCTAAGCTCAAAGCTTTGTACTATACGTGGTTTCAGAGATTTTTTATGTTTATTCTATAATTATATAAGCCTATGTAAAATCAAGTGACCCCCGGGTGGGGTCAATTTTGACCAAGGGCTCATAATTTGAACAACCTTGGTAGAGGTCCACTTGGTAATGCCACATGCTAAATATCTAAGCTCTAGGCTTTGTGTCTCTCACTTTGTGTCCTCTCCATGTGCTCAACAATTGTGACATGTAATATTAAAATCCTTCCATGCAGGACAGAGTGCTTACAAGATTCCATTACCTTTACACTTTCTGTGACCTTGACCTTTGAGGTAGGGTCATGGGTGTTGTATTGAACACGTCGTCGTAATGTGCTGAACATTTGTGCCGATTTATTTTGAAATCCATCAATGCATGACAAAGTTACAGTCCGGACACGAATGTGTGCATAATTATATACAGGATTCGTTTACGTTTAAACTATGAATGTGACCATGACCTTCGAGGTAGGGCCGTTGGTCTTGCATGTGACACGTCCTGTTGCAAAATTATTTTAAATCCTTCAATGCATGACAGTAATAGTCTGGAAACGAATGTATGCATATATACACGATTCTATTACCTGTGAACTCTAAGAATGACCATGATCTTTGAGGTAGGGACGTGGGTCTTGCTCTGGACACATCATATTGCTGTGTTGAACATTTGTGCAAAGTTATTTTAAAATCCTTGAATGCATGACAAAGTTACTGCCCAGACATGCAATAATGCAAGGACGGACACACGGACAGTTGTCTGGCCAGATGAACGGTGCCATTTTCATATGCCCATCCTTGGGGGCAAAAAAAAATATATGTATCTCTCAAACTCCTGCCCCAATCCCTCCCCCAGGAATACTTCACTGGCGTAGGACCGCCCCTCCCAAAAATTTAATTGTCTAGGGTTAGAAAACCTGACCCAACTAACCTTATTTATGCCTCAGATTATATTTGATGAAAATCCAATAAGGAGTTTAGGAGATAAAGAGCAAACATGATATTTGCATCTACAAGCTCATGAATTTGACCTTTGACCATATGATGACCCCAAATTACAATATGCATAACTAGACTTCATACTGATGCTTCCCAGGAAGATTGATTAAAATCAATCTAGAGGTTTGCGAGATGGAGATTTTTTTTCACATTCAGGCCCCTGTAACCTTGACCTTGACTATATGACCCAAATTCTTATATTCACACATACACTTCATACTGATACTTCCCACCAAATTTTATGAAAATCCAAACAAGGGAATTTGGAGATGAAGAGCAGACAATATTTTTCCACAATACATGCCCAGATGACCTCATTTTAATCATGAGCTTAATTTACAATAGGCACAACCAGACTTCAAACTCAAAATGAGGAGTGGACACGATTTTCAAGTTTCAGGCATCTGTGACCTTGACCTTTTAAAATATGACCCCAATTACAATATGCTCAACTAACTTCTTATGCTTCCTTCTAAGATTGGTGAAAATCCATCGAGGGATCTTGGCTATGAATAGAGGTCAAGGTCATGTGGCCAGACTGGCAGATGGCAAAGGGAAAAACAGTCACAGTGAAACATAATCATAGCATAACAGTCGTCTAGAAGGGAAATCAATAGAAAAGAAAAATTCTCTGTGTTGTACATTTTTTATTAGTACTCAGATCTGCAATTTCATTCATTAGTAATAAAATGCTTTTGTATACTGGATAAAATTTTCCCTGTGTAAAAAGCCACTGGAAAATGTATTTTTGTACAATAATTGATACCATAAAATAATGAACTTTGTCTATATACAATGACTTTTATGTTGACTTTACAAAACTACTCAATATCTTGAGACATTAACGAAAACTTACAAGATAACATTACCTTTGTATGTAAGTTTCTCAAATAGATGTATGGAGAGAGAGAAAATGATACTGAAAATAAATCACTTACTACAGTGTTCGATACAGAAAGTACTCTTCAGTTTAAGTACAAAGGAGAATATCTCCCAAAACTAATAAGATATCAAAATTGACAAGTAAACTTTATCGACAAAAAATGACTCTAAATAGCTATACTATAAATATATAATAGAAATGATCTTATAGTAGTACTTTAGATAAAATATAATATTGCAAGACTCCTATCATTTTTGTATACATCCAGACATAAGTCGGATTTGTGTGACTCTTTATAAGTCGCGTCATACTCGGAAGGCAGGAAAGACTTGTACCTCTGTATAAGCCGCCAGATACTCTGAGGGTAGGAAAGGTGTAATAGGCAAGATAACTGTGAAGGAAGACATTTTGTGTTAATTAAACCTTAACCCGCCCAGAGGCTGATACTTCTATGTTTGGATTTAATTTAGGATTACACTGTGTGTTTTACCTTAAAATCATGGTTGACAATATTTTCAAAATTTTATTAAAATCCCCTCTCAATCTAAAATGCTACAGATCAATGGATAAAGGGCAGTCAGTGTAAGGAAACTTTGCTTAAAGTCAGGATTCAAAAATTATCCTAACTTTCCACAAGATCCTCAATTCTGTCAATGTAACCGGCAATAAAACCCACGGTTAGGACGCTTTAGAGGGAAACAGAAGCCGACTTATGTCTGGGAGTATACAGTTACTATACAGACAATACAAAAACAGACCCAGATGACTAAATATGACAACAGAAATACTTGAAAACTGTAGAAAAATAAATTATTGCAAACTGCTACAGAACTTTTTACAAATCTCTAGAATTGAAATGTATGTTACACATTAAGACACATTCCGATTAACACATATGTCACTGCAAGCCAAAAAACACAATAATTCATATATATCGATGATTTAACAACACATTTACTCAGTCTAGGACCACTTGCAACAAAGCATGCTTTAACTTTGCATAAACGAAGGAGTCCAGTGAATATAATAATAATCTACCCTGTAAGAAGATGTGAAAGTAAAAGGCAAAGTAAAAGGTCACAATTACCAGACCTGTATCTATGACAACTGTTTCAGTTTATTCAGTCACAGACTATTCTGCTGTGAGGCTAGTTTAACATGTAAATGCCTGAGCATAATTTACACAAATCATCAAATATTGAAGTAACAAATTTTCACATTTTCTTGTGGTTTTCATTCACCTTTGAATAACTTCAATGACACTGCATACCTGAACTTCCAAATTTTTCAAGATTTATGAGTTAGTAGTACAAGTAATCTGCAATTTTTTTTTTATTTGGACAAGTCTGCACCTTTCTTTATTACCATAAATACTCTGCCATAAGTCGGCCAAATTCACATTCCAAAACCGCTCTTAAGACTCACCCTAACTTTCAGTTTTTAAGACACATAATCTACCGTTTGCCCACTAAACAATATGCCAAGCTTCAGAAGACTTTAAAATGTATTATCTCCCCTTTGCACGTAACACTATGTTGAATTTCATTCTCTTCTCTTTAAACCTTTGAAGTTTTCATGGCAGACTGTGATTAAACCTAGTTCTCCTCTTTATAAGATTTGTTGTTGTTGTTGTTGTTGTGTGTGTGCTCACCAAACTTCATATAAATTACTATCATAAAATGTGTGTACATAGAAACTGAGCAGTAACCTTATCTAAAGGGCGGAGTGTAGTGTTTTAACATTTACCAGCAGGGCAGCAGTATCACTATAAATTTGAGATCTTACGGCATTATGCAGCAAAAAAAGCAACATATCTGTGCCGGAAAACTGATAAAAGCAATAAAAGAAGAAAGTTTCTGACATCAGTTTTGCAGGAACACATCATTGCATGACCTCTGGCAGTACTTTTTTGCAAATGTCTTTCTGGCAACCAGGATACTGTGCTATATATATATAATTTGATAACATTTTGCGGTTTTAAATCCTTTTGAATTTTTTCTAAATAAATTTAGTATATCATTCCTGTGAAATATCATTTTAAAAATCGTTGATGGTGGCGGCAAATTTTTCTTTTAATACAAGTATCATAACTGAAACACTTTAAATGATGAAATCTCTTTGATATGGTAATTTATCTGTTTGGGCAGTATTTAAAACAGGAAATATCTAAAATACATGTATGTTTTAACTGAAAAAGTCTCTTTCAGAGTCCTAATATGCCAAAAAGCAATATTCAAATTCCAAAATGGTGAAATAATGTTAAGATTTGTTTTCATTTCTTTATTCTTACAGATTTTGTATAAACTGTGTACTTTTTTAAATGTAATTATAGTGTTGAATTGAAATTTGTGAGAAATGCTGCTACTGAATAGGTGAATCAAAAACTGAAAATCTACGGTACCAGTTCTAACTAGTCTGAAAGGTTTCATTGCACTTTAGTATAAATACTTGTACATCCAAAGATGCTGAAAGAACGGGTCGTACCGCATATATCCCTCACCCGAGGGTGGTGGACCTAATAAGCACGAATACAAACAAAAGATGCTGAAAGAAAGACCTATTGTGATACTGATCTCACTGAACAGAAAAAGGAAAAAAAATCCAACCATCATCTCAATCTACAGACATGTATACTTATTTTCCATTCACAGACTAAAAGATACATTTATACTTTGAAGGAGTCATACCTGATTACAACAAAAATGTAAACAAACAGTAAATGGTTACATGTGTACATGTACAAACATGCAGGAATAGTTTTGGGGGGTTGGGTTATTGAGCAATGCTAAAAGCTAATGAAGATCTCTATAACAATAGTAACGTATAAATAGCTATCTAACAAGATAAGTCGTACCTGACTGTTTAAAATATGCACTAACAAGAAAAATACACTACCATTCATACCCTTTGTGTCTACTGCTAAAACAGCATATAAAATATTTGTGTAGACCCTTGTAGATTTAAGATACAGCAAAACTAGGTCAAGATCTGTTCTTGCGTGGCATGGTAAAGACTACTTCATGTTACATGATATATTCTGTAGAATCTGTCTTCAATAACTAATCAAGTTAACAGAAAGCTTTGAAGTACCGAAATGATTCAAAGTCAACTGTTACAAGGGTAAAATTCCTAAACTTGAATATAAACACAGGTATACATTTTGATGTCAAAATATATATTGGAAAACTAACAATTTTCAATGATTTTTTTTTTCAAGTTCTATATTTCCCTTCTCAACATTTCTGAGCCCTGCTATGTGAAAACCAACATTTCAATCATTGTATTCATAGATAATGCAGATGTATCTGTACTATATCTATAGCTGTACTGTACAGCTTTAAGGAACAGAACCTGCAACTTACTTTCACTGTGACCGATAAAGGAACAATAAGGACTCTGTGGATACACAGTTGTGTTTGTAAATACACAGGTGTGTATGTAATACAGGTGTTAAGTATACAGGTGTTTTTGCATACAGGTGTATACACACTTATGTAAGTATATAGGCATGTGGAGTTAAACATGTGTATTCTTTATACCATGGTTTGTAGATACTAAATGTGTTATAACCAAGGTGTGTTAGTAAAATGTATACAGGTGGGTACTGGGTAGATACCCAGTGTATAGATATACAGACCTGGAGGTATATAGGGTTGTAGATACCCAAGTAAGTAGGTTTACAGACTTGAAGATATCCAAGTGTGGAAGTATACAGGTGTGTAAGTACTGGTATACAGGCTTATAGATACCAAACATAAGTGTGCAAGTATACAGGCTTTTAGATACCCAAGTGTAAGTTAACAGGTGTGAAGGTACCACAGTGTGTAAGTATTCAGGCCTGTAGATACTCAAATGTGTAAGTATACAGCTTGTAGATACCCAAGTCTGAAAATATATAGGCTTGTAGATACCAAAGTGTTTAAGTATACAGACTTATAGATACCTAAGTGTGTAAGTACACAGAATTGTTGACACCCAAGTGTAAGTATACATGCTTGTAGATACCAAAGTGTGTAAGTATACAGGCTTGTAGATACCCAAGTTGTTAAGCATACATGCTTGTAGATACCAAAGTGTGTAAGTATACAGGCTTGTAGATACCCAAGTTGTTAAGCATACATGCTTGTAGATACCAAAGTGTGTAAGTATACAGACTTGTAAATACCCAAGTGTTTAAGCATACATGCTTGTAGATACCAAAGTGGGTAGGTATACTGGCTTGTAGACACCCAAGTATGTAGATACACACACATGTATTTACACATACTTATCTGGCTCCATTTGACTATCCCTTCAATGCAACAAGCTTGTACCACTTTTTATCAAAATAACAACATGGTGTTACAACCTTTCTTACATCAACGGTATAATTATTTCGCAAAATGAAATATTGGTTCCCACACAGCACAACCCCTTGATCCAGGCTCTGTTATACCAGCAACAATGTACATTTATATTCAATTCTTCCCTATGATAAATTGCAAACAAATTCTAAATGCATAACTGGTAAAAAAAAAAAAATAGTTTCTTACAGCTGTTTCTATAGCAATTTTAACAAACATGATCAAGTAACTGTAAGCATACTTATAAACTCAAAATCTTTCAGGCAAAAACTGCCATGTCAAAAAAAGATGGCAAAAATGGTTACAAAAATATGCCAAAAGGTTTAATACATGCAAAACTACATTCATTCTGAATTTAAGCCATAAAATCTAAATGCTTGCATAAAAAAATGAGAGCCATTGTATGGCTGTATGTATATTATGACTTATCTAGTAAACTAAGACAAGGTTTTTGCCACATGTTGCAATACCAATCTCAAAAGTTAATGTTTTTTTTATTGATGAATAGACAAAAAGCTATCATGAATACATACATCAAAATTTTGTTCAGTAACAGATGCTTTAAAATTGCCTTAAACTAAACACCAAAAAGGCCACTTCTGATAAAATGGGGTGAAAAACTGACCTGCATTTATAATGAGATATTGTAGAAACGCGTGTCTTTAAATGGAAAAGATTCCACAAAACACATAATGGAGAATTGTAGCTATTATGCAAGAATTACATTTCACTCTAACATGCATCCATACACAAAAATGTTGTTCTAGTTGCCATGGAAACATGATATGTTTGTTCATCAGCAGTGATTAAATAAGAAACTTGAGCAGGAAGAAAGTATCATTTAGAGGCATAGAGCTCTCCAGTGAAAACACTGAACTTTCTAAAGACAAATCACCAGGTACTGGTGAAGGTCTGCAAAGCGAGTTGACTGCTCAAAAGCTAAGAAAATTTTTAGAGGTCCAACAGTAACAGCAATAACAATACAGACCAGTATACAAAATGATCGCAAATCAAAGATGTAAACTTTTACACAGCTTGTCACATTTGTGGTTCATACGACAGCAACCATGTCCTACTTGCACAAAATTCTGCCTTTTTCAGACATTTTCTCTCTTTTATCAACTAAGCAATAGTTTCTTTTCCCTCATTTTCTTTTTAAAAAATAGTAAATAGTTCATCAAAAACAGAAGAACCTTTGGAAAATTTTGTTCCAATTCAGATCTATCTTAAACACTTAACTTTCCTGCAGTGGACAAGTGAACAAAAAGCTGCTAGCATGCTTTACAAAAAGTAAATTAAAACTGGGCACCCTAGACTATGAATATTGATGAAGATTTGCATAAATTTAATGGTCAAAAGCAGGAAGTAATAAGAGCACTCTAGTTAAGGCCAAAATTAATTGATACAACTGTACCAGTAACACTGCCCACTACATGTATATTATTTTGCCCCTACACTAAATTAATGTTTGATAATAAAAACATAAATTCTATATTCCATTTGATACTGTTAGAAAGAACGGTACTCATTCTTCCGACCCATCTTCAATATTCATAAACGCTTCAATTAACTTTCTCAAGCATTGACTGGACTGTGAATATGCAAAATGAAGCAGGAATACAATTTGATTAAATTACTTGATTAAATTAAGAGGATAGTGAAAAATATTTTTTTATAAATCTAACTACTGACTATTTACTTCCAGATTAGAAAACATGGGAAAGGTTATTGGAAAGGTTATTACTGAAGACTTTAAGTAAATGTAGTGGGTAAAAGTCAAAATTTATGAATAATGATAAAAAAAGTTATTTCATTTCCCCCTTATATGTGAAACTGCCTCTGCTACTATCAACAAATAAAATGCACAAACATCTATATTTAAGTTTTAAACGAGTCTGAATAAAATCTGATAAAAAAAACAACATTGCTAGACAAGCAGAACATGCTAAAGATGAAGGCATTCTTATGGCTCTGGGGGGAAAAAATAAAATAAATGCCTATTTTACTACCGACTTCAAAAACACTTCTGATTACTTGAAAGGTATCAAACTTTCGTACACACTAAATTGTTCAAAAATATTTGTCAAAATATTTTATGAAAAAAAAAAAAAAAGCAAACAAAAGTAAAAAAAAATTAAAGACTGGTTAACTGTTAAACAGCATCTATGTCCGGGCAATCATCCCACGAGTGACTCACAGAGTGCTCGGCAAGTTCAGATTCTGTCGTGTACAATTCCTCACAAACATTACACTTAAACATCTCTGCTTTATGTTTCTCAAAATGAGTTTTCAGGCTGCTTTTGTAGCCAAAAGTTTTGTTACACATTACACACTTGAAAGGTTTCTCTGCATTTGTGTGAACTCTCATATGTTTCAACAGCAGAACTGGACGGGCAAACTCCTTATTGCATATTTCACATACTTTCAATCCACGTTTAGTTATTTCCATAGCTGCTATTGCAGCTTCATCTATCATGGGATATTTTGATTTCTTCACTTTCACTTTAGAATCCTTCGAATCTTGGTTAACTTCCATTTTTACTTCCCTTTGCTCTAACACTGTATCACTGTTTTCACCTCTAAAATTTTCACTACTGAATTCTTGTTTCATATTTTTCTCACTTTCAGCTGCTAGTAACTGATGCTCTACATCATTCATTCTAGTCAATTCATTCACTTTTTCAATGTTTTCCAGGCTAGTTTCAGGACAGTTTTGAGCTTCAATTGCTGCTTCCAACTTCACGTCATTTGAAGGTCCATGACCACTTCTTTCATGAACTATTTCTTTTGATTCAATGATAGCACTAGGTTCATTAACAGTTTCACTTAAGCCTTCAAACTTAAGCTTTTTAGCTTCACTGGAAGCTGAATTTTCATTTAACTGATCATCAACACTTTGTTTTCGTTTTTCAGTCCTATTTTCCCCATGTTGGGTGTTAATATGACGATTCAAGCTAAATTTCATAGAGAACGGCCTGCAGCAGTAGTCACAAACAAATGGTTTTTCTTTTGTATGGGTTCTCATATGATGCCTTAGAGAGCTTGGAGTTCCAGTTATCTCTACCCCACATTCGGTACATTTTCGTTTCTTGTAACCACTATCAACTCCTCTTATTTTGTCTTTATCAAGAAATTTTGGAGTTAATCTATCTCTTTCATCTATTTCACCTGGATCATTTTCAAAATTATAATCAGCCACACTTGAGCGATTTGGTGACTGAATGTCTGTACATTTACTTTGTAGACTTGAAGGTTCATTTTCTGAAGCTTTAACTTTGTCAATTATATCCATCAGTGCTTGTTTCACAAGTTCAGTATTACTTTTACCATCTTCATTGTTTCCTTTGCTAACTATATCAACTGCAGCATTTTCTTGACATCCTCCTTGAAATTCATTTTCAAATCTAGAATTACTGTCATCTTCCTGTTGCTCCATACTAAATTCCGACTCGGCACTTTCATCGATACTTGATCTTGATTTTGATTCTGGTTCTAGTTTTGTAAACAAAGCACACAGGTCTTGTTCACTCTTTGCTAAATGTTCATCTGAAAGATTGCCTTTTGACATCTGAGTCTTGATGCATGATTTTATGTGAGTATGAGTGTTGCATTTTTGTGAAAATCTTTTGTTGCATAGTCCACAACGGTAAGGTTTCTCTCCTGTATGGATCCTCATATGATGTCTCAAACCAGCCATGCATGATAAAACCTTCTTACACTCTTTACATGTGCGTGCAGCAGTCTTTTCTTCTTCTGACAGAGCTCTTGCAGAGCTTCGCTTTTTTCCATCTTGTTTCACAGGTTTTGGCTTTGTATCCAACAGCCAAGGATCCTGTTTAAGTTGGTTTCCCCAGTCTGATATTGATGGTAATGGTTTTGCCTCTTTAGTTGGTGAAGGTGAAAGATCAGGATGAAGAGACATGTTGACTGGTTTCTCTGTCAGATCTGTCGGAAATTCCTGTGGCATCGGCAAAGTATCACTTTTATAAGATGACTTGAATGAATCAAATCCTGGCAACTGTTGCTGCTGCTGCTGCTGCTGCTGTGGAAACTGATAATTCGGATGAGCATTAGGATCATTCAGGTTAGAAAATACACTCAAAAAGTTTGGCAATGCATTTCCCGAGCCACTTGATGGCTGTGTCATGCTTTGGCTTGACAACGGATGAGCGGATGAACTTGCACTGAACTGGTTTTGCTCTAGTTCTCTGGGGTATGCAAGCTGAGGATGAAGTTCATCTGGGTGATGCATATACATATCTCTTGGGTATTGGCTATAATGCATTAACGCAGCCTGCTGGTTTTCGTAATTCATTTGAGCACTGTAATCTCCCAGACTTTGCATATGTGGTGGTGGTGGTGGTGGAAGCTGAGCAGGATACTGTTGGTTACTGTGATTAGCGTGATGTTGAGACAGATCCATTGCCATTTCATAATTAACTGAGCTAACATCGCTGCTTGTGCTTGGTTTTCTGGATAAACTTTCTCCGCCAGACATGTCAGACAGCTCTGTTCCTGCTCCTGTCTGCCCATCAGGAGGGCCAACCAACTCTGGTGTTCCTTCTTTGCTCTCATTTTTCTTCCGACAAGATTTCAGATGTGTGTTCAAATTACTTCTTTGAGCAAAGTTTTTATTACATAGAGGACAGGTGAATGGTTTCTCTCCAGTGTGGACACGCATATGTGTAGATAAGCTACTGGAATATGCCAACTCTTTGTTACACACTGGGCATATAATGCTTTTTGGTTTGGGTGATGTAAGTGGATTTCCAGCGGCATTTGTCTGTGGAGAAACTGTGTTTCCGAAAGGGTTAGCTTGTGGTGAAATTATGGGAGTACCTGGAGTACTTGGATGAGGTGACTGCAGGGGTGTTCCTGCTGAATTAGGAGACTGCAGCATCACCTGTGATTCCATTGGTACACCTGGCTGATACTTTTGAGACACTACATCCGACTGGCTATCTAAATTTACTTGTGGCTTTAATTGGCTGATTTCTGATTCTACCCCTGGCCGATATAAAGCTGGTCCTGATTGGCCATATAGGTTATGTGTAACATGAGAAACTGGTACTGCAGATTCTATTTGATCTGTGTTTGCCAGGGTATTTGCTCGAGCTCCAGCCTGGTTATCCTGACCAGATTGTGCCTCCTCAGACACCAACGGCATGACAGTCTTCTCAAGGTCACCTATAGATGGTGTTACAATAGAATTTTCACTTTCTTCCGTTTTTATGGTTGGTACTGGTGGAAAACTGTGGTCTTGCCAATTCTTCAGATCTGGCTGGGCAACTGGATAACTTTGTGGATGGAGACCCGGACCTCCCAATCCTTCCTGCTGCATACCAAGAACTGCATTTGCAATCTGCACTGGTAAACCATCAGGCTCTGTTTTTGGTCTAGAACTGGCAGGAACTTCAGACTTTACATCATTTGTATGCACAGGAGCCATGTCCGGTCCTAGACCATGAGGGAACCCTTGTGTCTTTTCTGCATAATTTGGGTAAAGCCCTGCCTGGCTTGGACTTAGTTTGTTAAAGTTGTGTATAGATGGTAGTGACTTCACCGGACTCCCACTGAACGACTGTGGTGGAGGCGTGGGATACAACTGTGGTGGAGTTCTAGTTCCAAGAGTATTCAGTGGCGATCGACTCTGGTAACTATAAATTGCAGGCTGCATGCTAACATAAGGTTCCGGATCAGTAGGTACAGAATGCTTGTACAGCGGTGAATTGCAGTAGCCTTTGTACTCCTGAGAAGGACCATCAAACTGTGGAGCAGTGTCTGACATTGGAAACCCAAATCCTGCTCCAGCTGTCAAAGGAGCCGGAGATTTTCTCGTCTTCTTTGTTGGTGTTTTAACACCAATCAAAGAATTCTCAGCAGACATGGATTCTCTCTGTCCATCCAGTATTTGGACTCCCGGACCAGGCACAGCTGATAAAGCCTCTTTATGATGTTTCTGAACATGCTGCTTCATATTGCCTTTAAAAGTAAATGTCTTGTCACAGAAATCACAGGTATACGGTTTTTCTCCAGTATGGATGCGATGGTGTGCTTTCAGTGTTGCTGCTGAAGAATACGTCTTGTTGCATACTGCACAAACATGTGTGCCTTTAACTTTCTCTGTGGATTGTTTCATGCCTAAGTCCTCTGGTTCACCTTCCTCTACTGACGACTGGGTCGATGGAGGTGCTGGTTTTGATGCTGAAAGACTGGGAGATAACTGCTGCTGTTGATGATTTGCTGGCGGAAATAAATGCTGCGGATTCTGACCTTGACTTTGCATGTGTTGAAGATGGTGAATAGATGGCAAAGATGCAGACCACTGGTGTTTGTCTTGATTAGATGTCTGAGGTGATGCCGGAGTCTGGTATTGCGGGGGTAGTAGAACATTGGATGCATGCTGGTACTGTGTGTCTGCAAACAGGTCCCTCTGGCTTCCACTATTTTCTTGAAAATGTGCCATGTTTTGCTGGTTTGAACTGCTGGGCTGTTTGGCTTCTTGTGGATTCACAGCGGGAGCTGGTAGGTCACTATGCTCTGCTGGCTGAGACTGATAAGTATTTGACTGAAGAGAGCTTGGGATGTGTCCTGCCATATGACTTGATCTTAATTCTACTGATGGTACATTTTCTTTGCTAAGATTTAGACCAGTAATTTCCATAACATTCTCTTGCTTAAGAACACCTTCTGTACCCTGTGGGTATGCCAGACCTTCCCCACTAGCAACTTGCTCCGGTTCCCTTTTTACTTCTACACCAGGAGGCTGAGGATAGTATGTTGAATCCATTGGCTGATTTACTTCAGCCCCTTGAAGCACTTTCATCTGTGAAGAATCTTGTTTCACTTTGTGGTGTATGTTTTCTATATGCCTTGTCAGAGAGAACTTCTGTGAGAAAACTTGATTACACAGTGTGCATATATGGGGACTAGTCCCAGAGTGCATTTTCATATGATTTGTGTAGTAACTTGCTGAAAACGATTTTTTGCATATGTCACAATATTTGGAAGGATGTTTTCTTTCTCCTTGATACTCCTTTGACCTATTTTTTTGTTTTAATGGAGTCTCTTGCTTAAATTCCATTGTAGGCAATTTATCGGCTTGGTGTGCCTGTTGCGGGCTTGACATTGATGTTTGGGTGTCCGGATGCGGCTGGAGTTGATGCTCAGACACATAGTTTGGTTGTGTGCTCATGTGGGGAGGATATTCATTCCCAAACTGTGACTGTTGCATAGGACTAGCTGCAGGTGGATATCCTCCAGGGTGAAAGTGACTCATACTCTGTACATAATGTTCATAAAATCCTGGATGGTTTTGGTAAAACTGATGTTGGCGATGTTGGTATTCTGCACCAGACATTCCATATGGGTTTCCAGAGAGATCCTCTGGTTTTGGTGTTTCTTCATGGGGTCGTTCTTGTGAAGATTCTGGTGTGCTTGTAAGACTGTAGTTTGGAACCTGGCTAGCTTGCATGCCTGGGAAATGTGCGGTCTGGTTTGATACTAAAGTCTGCACAGAGGGCAACATACCCGGAGACTGCGAAATTGGACTCGTCTCAATACCAGTTTCAGAATACATCTCTGTATCATTTCTTAAATCTCCAAAAGTAGGCAATGTGACAGCTGGTTGGTCTGAAGTAGGTTGTCCATCTGCAGGCTTTCCGCTATTTTTTGGTGGACTCTTCTTCTGGCGTCCTTGAGAATGGGTCAGCATGTGTCTTGTACAGTTACTTTTGAAGGAAAAAGCACGATTACAGATTTCACAACGGTAAGGTTTTTCCCCAGTGTGAATACGCATGTGTGTCTGCAAAGCTCCTGTGGAAGTTAACTTCTTCCCGCAAGTTGGACAGTCATACACCTGTTTGTCTTTAGTAGAGTCCTGACCATCTATCTCTTCTCTTTCTTGGTTCTGATTCTGTGCTAAACTTGCTAAATGAGCACTATACATATTCTGGTCAAAAGGAATGCCTGGCTGCCCAGGGTAATGTGCTGGCACATAGTGATCAAGTTGTCCTGGATAATGAGAATTCGCTGGAAGACTGTATGGATCTCCAGGAGGCTGTGTTACAGACTGAACTGCCTCTGAATATGGGGGAGGAGGAAGACTTTCATTTTGATGAACAGTTCCCATGTTCTGTTCCTTATGCCCAACTTGACTGGAATTTGATGAGATGAGATCAGTATTTCTTTCAGTGGAAGACAAAGGCCCTGTGTTTAGAGAAGTACCATTATCAGAGTAAGTTTGATTATTTACAATTGTTTCAGTGCTTTCCTGCTTCACTTTATGACCAGCATTTAAAACAACAGTATCTGCAGCACTAGGCAAAACATTTGAGGTGAGGTCCCCACCATCTGTAGTTGCATTTTGTAAAGCCACAGTGTGAGTTCCAACTGTGTCTTGCCCAGTGGCATGTGTCAATTCAGCCCTTTGTACATTAAGACTTTCATTCACATGTTCATTTGACTGTGAATTCTTGTCAGTATCACCTTGAGGTTTGTTTACATTCACTTCAGCTTTCAGATCAACATTAACTCCCTGACTAGTTCTTTCACTAATGTTTGCTATTTCCTGTTCAGGAACTGTCCCACTTTCAACAATCATATCAGATACATTAGTTGAAGTTTTATCTGCAGCACCCTGATCCAGTCCTACATTACCATTCTCATATTTTGCATCCAAATTTTCTGATTTTGACTCCTCCAATGCCCCATTTGGAACATTCTCTGCTTTGAGATCATTTTTTTCCATTGCTATCACATTTTCATTGGCCATGTTGTTTTCTATTCTTATCAAATTCTCATTTACGTTTCCGCATGTATCGTCTGATCCAGTAACAGTTCCTTTGTTTACCATAGTCTCTAAATCAACATCTGTTTCTAGCTGCTTGATTTCTAGGAAATCTGCTTCATTTAGATCAAATATATTGTCCTCAGATCCTTCAAAGGAACTATTTTCAATGTCATTTACATTCAAATATTCATCAATTAAATCAGCATTATCAAAGCTACTGACACTTTCCTCTTTTTCTACCTTGACTCCTTTTCTATTACTTGGTATACCTTCCTCACTATTCTTTACACCTGCTTCCGAATCAAATAAATTCACTTCCACACTTTCAACTTTGACTTTAGATAATGTTTTCTCAGATAAAAATGTATCTTTATCGCTTACTTCACACTTTGTGTTAGTAGAAATACTCTCAGTAATGTCCTCTTTACTAACACGTCTCAAGTATGCACCTTTTGTTGATAAGTTAACAGGAGCTTTTGGTTCAAGATCCTTCTTTGTAGGTTCAATTTTATGTCTGTTCTGTAAATGAGTTTTTAAGTTCCACTGTTTAGTGAAAGCATGATTACAAACTTTGCATACAAATGGCTTTTGGCCTTCATGTACCATCAAATGATTCTGCAGACCATATGGAGTTGTTAGTAACTTGCCACATACTTTACACTCAAATCCACAATTAGTGTAAGACTTTTGAACTATTTTTCTCTGTCTATAAGCAGCAGATTTCTCTTTGTCTGGCCTTCTTCTCTTTTGAGGCTCAACACTTTCAAAACTAAAATTATCTAACTTTTTACTGTCTTTTTTCCTACGTCTTTCTTCAATTAGCTCTTTTATATGAATCACATCCTTATTTTCAGTTTTTCTAAGCTTACATACTGGTTCTGGATCAACTATTTCATCAGCATCATACACATCCTTCACATAAGCACCATTCAAAATTTCTTTTCTGAGTTCATGCAATCGCTTGAAGGACTTATTCTCTCTATTTCTTAATGTCATACAGGACTGAGTGCCAACAGAGTGATATGCAACAGCAGAGTCTTCATCCGCTTTACAAGAGGCTGAGCTTCCTGATTCAAGTATGCTGCTTTCATATGTTGCAAAGCCAGGTTCTACTCCGTCTTTTCGGATGAAAACGTCACTATCAAAAACTTGTGGATTAAGATTCGAAAGGTTTCTGTTGAAGTCAGTTTTAAAGTTAAAGAAGTCTGGAACTGCTTCTCTTACACTGCTAGGAACATTAGTTTCTGTATCAATGTTTCCAAATCCGAACTTCAAATTATTACTGCAAACCTTTTCAAACTGCTTTTTCTTTTCATTAACTAAAACCTTTTCTATTTTAATAACACTGGAGTCACTTGAATCACAGGCATTTTCATCTTTAGTTTCATCAGTTTCCGTTTTTATTGTTGGAATATCACCATCTACTTCATCATAAATTCCGGAATCAACTGCTGGTGTGAGACAAGGGAATGTTTCATCAACAATGTTATTTGTGTTAATTATATTTTTACCAGTTTCTCCCTGAACACCAGCTGTTGCCTCCTGTTTGACTTGTACCTGATATGAGTACAATGTTTTTCCACCATTAACAACAATTATATGTGATATTGGTCCAGGGATAGCCGACTTTGTTGTGGTTGTAACCTTTCTGTTTGGTAAACCAGGATATGGCGGTGGGTCTTTGTTAAACACCGTAAGCTGTTTTGTAAAGTCAATCACATTTCCTGCACTCTTCGAAATAATCTGAGTTACAGCACAAATTTTTGAGTTTGGGAAATGTTTGTATGGCTCATTCAATGGAGAGCTAGGTACGATACTGTTTTTTGAGGCAGGTACTGTGTTTAAACCAACATGTGTAATTTTAGAATAGTTTCTTATGGTTTGCTCCAATGATGGGTCCTGTACATGAGGTATTAGATTTGTTCCCTGTGCAAGCAGTCTGTGCACTTCTTCACTTTGAGACACAGTGTATGGTATTCCCTGAGATACACTTGTCACTTCCGTGGATGTATTCACACTTGCATTTGAAATATTACTACTAACCGTTTCTGAATTACATGTTGACCAAGCAAAGTCACTGGTCACAACTGCCTCTATCGGAGTCACATTATCACATGAGATTTCACTTTTTGCTAAAGAAATCTCACTTTTCTTCAACAGTAAACCAACAGAGTCTTTCTGCACTAAATCTTTACCGGCATATGTTTCTCTACTGTCTTTGCAAGAAAAGTTAACTGAAGGTTCAATCTGTATCTTAAAGTCATCAATATTGTCACCATTCCCTTGAATAAAATCACAGTTCAATTCAGTATCAGTTGATTCATCAGTTTTTGCCTGTTTTGGCTTTGTAAATCTTGCTTTAATGGCCTGATTTTTTAGTTCCGGAAGATTGGAATTTGGTGTGAGATGTCTTTTCTGGCAGCCTTTTAAATGACATGTGTAGTTCCACTTTCTGCTAAATGCATGCTTACATATCTCACAAACATATGGCTTCTCACCTGAAATAAAACAAAAAGTAGAAATTTAAATTATCACATGATTTAAATACCACAAATACACATGCCTTGTCTCAAGAAATGGTTTTACTCATTAGGGCCCATTACATTTTAATGTTTGTGTTGGCCTCTTCACTTGAAATCTTGTATGTGGTTCAGGGTCTACAATGTGAATTTACAAAATAAACCTAGACAAATGTATGACCTTTGATCCCAAAGGTGTAGGTTAGTAATGAATAATATCACAAGGATATCTCTTCATTTAAAAACATTGCTCCACTACGTAATACAAGACGGCAAAGTTGGTCGTAAGTCGCTCATCTGAGCAACCTGTTTTTCATGGTGCTTTAGTACTCTACGGTAGCCCTGAAATATGTAGTACTGTACAGTACTTTAATACTCTATAAAAGTAATGTGTGGAACTGTTTTAACTAACAGGTCAACTGACCATAACTATTTTTTGTTTCTTGAAAGCAAATAATGCAAGGACGCTACAGAATAGGTTTGGTGGTATTCAATCTATGCATTATGATAAGAAGCTGTTTAAAGTTTCTCTATTTTTAGCAACAGCAGCCCTTGTGATTTGGACGATAACCATTTGCTGTTTTTTGAAAGGGGACAGTGCAAGGATGCTAATGAGCACATTTGGTGACATTCAATAATCCATTTGCTGTTTAAAGGTTTTGCATTTTTTGTAACAGCGGCTCCTGTGTGCACTAGACATTCCATCCATTGTTTTTCTTATTTTTTAGTAACAGTGGCCCCTGTGTTCCATTTCTTTTTTTTAGAAAGGTGCTACTGAGCAAGTTTGGCAAAAATCCAACATGCAGTTTCTGAGAAGAGCACTTAGTGAAAATGTTTACAGACACCAGGTAAAACAAGAAACACACATTTGTTATAAAAATGACATGTTATGAACTTTTTCGACCAGGGATGCCATTTTGATGACTAAGAAAATAGCCAGCCTCCAAACAGTTTTGGAACAGAATATTCAGAATATAAACATGTTAAATGCTTACGATTCACACAATTATTTCTATCATTCTCACAAGGTCACATGGGAAAGACCAAAATCAAATGCAAAAGGTGAATGCATTCAGAAAATGCTTGATTTTACATAGAATTCACCAGTTGGTGTAGTTTCCATCTGCAAACTCACAACATTATTTTTTATGCAAATTTAGAATTCCCAGACTGATACTAACAATGAAAATGCAAAAATATTTACATTCAAAGTGATTTTTATTTGGTCTTTTTAATTACCATGTTTGGAGTTTCAGTGGACTTGAACATTTCATCGTCCAAGTCACTTTCATTGGGTACACAGACACTTTTTCTAGGTAAGTGCAACCTCTGTTGTACACATAACAAGACCATTAATTTTGAAGATTTTTCTATTTATAGTAACAGTGGTCCCTGTGAGCAGTAGATCAGAACAATTTCCTTTTTTTTTTTTCAAATGGGGAAAATGTAACTTGTACGGCTGCTACAGAGCAAATCTGGTATCTTTCAAGCCACTGACTCATGAAAAGAAGCTTATTAAAGATTTTTTTTTCAGTAACACTGGGTAGTGGACCCGGACCATTTCCAGTTTTTAGAAAAAAGTCAATGCAAGGCTGCTACAGCACAATTTTGGTATACTTGCTTCATGAGAAGAAGACGTTTTTAGATTTTTCAACTTTTAGTTACAGTGCCCCTTGTATACATCAGACCATAACCATTTCCTGTTTTTTGAAAGGGGTCAATGCAAGATGCTAAAGAGCAAGTTTGGTTTAAATCTGACATGAAGCTTCAGAGAAGAGCTATAAGTGAAATGTTGACAAGTAACAACCGACCACCCATCAACACTAATACTCCAGAGCCTTTGGCTTAAATGAGCATAACAGCTCCTATAAATTTCTTACTTCCTTTTACTAGTTTAACATATTACACATAAATGAAGTACTATGCATTTATTCTAAAGTGGCAATCAGCATTTTTATTTAATAATCATTGAGATTACTAAGAAGTATATACATGGTACATGTGTCTTAATTTTAAATGCAAAGATAATAAAGTTTCAAAATATTGAAATGCGCATACAAACAGTTTGGGTAATACAAGGTTGATAACGCTTCTTCAGATCCCTCAGTGTAAGAAGAGCTACATGTATCACCCATTTATTACCTCCTCACATGGTTATAAGTCTGGCGCTCTACCGCTAAACCACAGTGCCTTTTTTTAAGTTGAAATAAGAAATATGACTCAGAACAGAATTACATGTATATACAATGTAATCCAGTATGGCCATTTATAAGGTAATATTATACATGTATACATGTAATTTTGACTATAAGAGTATCATACATGTACAACAGTGATCTTGATTATTTATACCACTTTGATAGTGAAATTTAATTCTATTTATAAACAGAGAACCATTTCCGGTAAATCAAAATACAATTTTGTCTCCAACAATAGCCTGCAATGAAACAGTAAACCTAGCAGTAATGGGAATACCATCTAACCTGACTAAGCAGTCAGTCAAGGGAAACGGCCAAACTGACCATTTATGCAAATTAAAAAGTTAAATTAAATTAAAAATTAAATTCAAAGTTAGTTTGTACCGCTAATTATAATTGGTAGCTGTTTTGGCTGATTTTAAATAATGTTCCTTCCATTTTGATTCATTAACAACAAACTTTTTTTGATAACACCTATCGGCACTAAAACGGCCAGTTCTATTAGTAATTTCATGAATACGCACTTGTGTGTGACTTCACGATACATGATAAATTGATAAGCAGTATGGTCAAGCAGCTTTGCCGTTAAATAGTTTGCCCTTGGGGTGTACTTCGCAATTTCCCTCAAATATTTTGAAAATTTCATACTTGATTCGGATGACACATGGCCGTTTAAATTGGTCCGATTTTAATGGTGTTTTAGCAATCGGGAGGCACTAAGACTAGCCCCTGACTGCAGATTGCAGGTGACCGCTCAATCAAGGTATAATACAGAAGGATTTTTGTCAGGGGCGTCCAAGAGTGACCGTTCACTTGAGGTGCCCGCCGAATCAAGGTGATCGTTAGGGCAGGTTAGACTGTTCATGTATCAAGATACTAAAAATTAAATGGTTTGTATTCATGTAAAACTCAGGCTCAGGAAAACACCCAGTTCTTTTTTAAGCATCACCAGTAAAGCAAATGCCCAACATGTGTAAAGGCTAAGTTCCTGATAAGCTTGGATTGTGTTTCAGGCTACAAAGTGGATGTCATTGATAAAACCTTTGTAAATATCGATTTAGAAAACGGATACTGCGATATATCAAACAGGGCTTTAAAAGTACAGACATTTTACCAAATTTGACTTAATTTGCCTTAACATTGGTGGCATAATATATATCAACCCTTGCAATGATGAAATATTTGTGCCTATAAGACCACATTTCAGCAAATTACATTCTAAAAAAAAAAGCTGAACTATGGTAGAGTAGCTTTTTTATTCTGGCTGAGTTTTGATGGAATTTTCGAATGTGAAACTGTAGATCATTGCATGGTAAAATATTATGAATTTGACAGGAACATGACCCCCAAGGCCAAAAACATAAAATATCTGTGTTTCGGGCAACACGACCCTACCTGGCGAAACCCACGACCCTAGCAGGGTTTTTTTCTAACCTTAAAAATATGCTTTCAATTTTTTAAAAATAAGTTATGTGTCCCTCCTGTACCTTACCTAGCATTTTTGACCGTTGCTCTAAACACAGACCTTTTTTTGGCCAATTCATTGAACAGTATTTTTTTAAACCTAGGATATGGTCACATTGTATTTTATAAATACAGCAAGGTGACCTTAGAAGGTTTAACACTTACCTGTATGCAATCTCCGGTGTATGTTCAGACCTTCTGACGTAGTCAAGACTTTATCACAGTCGGGGCATTGGTATTCGCGCTTTTTGCGTGGCCTCTTTTCCATCTGTGGATCGGAAGGCATGAGGGTGATATCGACTCGACCATGGCACAATGGTGGTGACAACAGTTCTATATGGGGACAAATGTAGCATGGGGATCACAAATAAAACTCACTTAGAAGCTACAGGACAGTCACAATAGGTGAATCTGTAAGAAAGGATTACAACAATTAATACAGTTTCTACAGTGATTTTCCCCTTCTTTGGGTAGGTCTAGTAAAAGAGTCCACCACTGATTTTCCAATAGTCAAAAATTTGCATCCTTTAAATATTTCCATATCTTGTATCTTGTGATTCATTTTCTGCCAGATTGCATGTTATTTACAATTTTACAATTGCAAGTTTTCCAACGAAACATTTCCGATCTACCTAAAGGACCCAATCAGATAGAGATCAAATAAACACGGTCTTGGATACAAGCTTTTGCATTTTCTTATGAACTGCACTGTTTACTGTTCAGTAATAAGATTTTCACTGACCAAGAATTTGTACTGTCTAAACTGAAACAAGAGGGCCATGCTGGCCCTGTATTGCTCACCTGACTACCATTGGCTATAATACAAGGGGTCATGATTCTAACATAATTTTAGAGGTCCACTTCAAAATGCTAAGTAACATTCCAAATATCTATTCCCTGCCTATCGGCCTTGTGTTTTTTTAAGTTTTCCCTATATAAGCCTTTGTGAAATCAAGTGAACACCCCCCTCCCGGAAGGGTTAATTATAACCAGGGGGTCATGATTTGAACAATCTTGGTTGAGGTCCACTAAGTACTTCTACATGCCAAACATCTAATCTCTAGGCCTTGTGGTTTCAGAGAAGATTTTTAAAGTTTTTCCATTATAAGCCTATGTAAATCCAAATGACCCCCTGGGTGGGGTCAATTTAACCTGGGGGTCATAATTTGAACAAACTTGGTAGAGGTCCACTAGACAATGCCACATGCTAAATATCTAAGCTCTAGGCCTTTAGGTTTCAGAGAATTTTTTTTAAGTATTTCCTATTTGTTGCCATAGCAACCAGAGTTCTGCATTGAATGGAATTCTTTGAACAACTTTGATATAGCTTCATGCAAGGAAAATTCCTACAAAGTTTGATCAACATTGGTCCAGTGGTTTCAGAACAGATGTCGTGTAAAGGAAATGGTGGACGGTCGAAGTACAACGTACCCCGGACGGTTAGTGATCCTAATAGCTCACTCTGGCACTTTGTGCCAGTTGAGCTGAAAATGAATTAGTTCAATTTAGAAATTTAATGTAAAAAAACATCTTTTTATCTGGACTGAGAACAAGTATTAAAGTAAGTACAGGAAATAGGTTTACCTTTAAAACTGACAGGGGTTCATGACAAGTATAGCTTTCATCTACTTCTGGATCAGCCATTTTCCTGTAAAAAGAAAAAAAACGTAACTTCAGGATTATCATTCAGACAAGGCAGCATAGCCTAGAGATCCCGATATCAAGACTACACTTCACTTTCTCATTCAGATATCACTTCCTGTCATAACAATGAGCATTCAACCAGTCAGGGGTGTAACTTGTTTAAGTTATTCTGAAACAACTTATATTTATCTTTTACTCATCACTCATTAAAATAACTTCTTTAGGTTATTTTTCACTTATGATAACTCATTCCAGTTATTTTCGTTCAAATACATTGTAGGACAACGATTTAAAATGTTCACATATCACCCGCATTATTTTCAAAATAACTTAAACAGGAGGGCCAAGATGGCCCTATATCGCTCACCTTAGTACAAGTCCTGCCTGGTGGAAGATCAGAGAAGAAGATTTTTTAAGTGTTTCCTATATAAGGGTATTTAAACTAAATGACCCCTGTGCGGTGTCAATTTTGATCCGGGGGTCATAATTCGAACAATCTTTGTAGAGATTCACTAGCCAATGCTACATGCCAAATATCTAAGCTCTAGGCCTTGTGGTTTCAGAGAAGAAGATTTTTAAAGTTTTTTTTATATAAGCCTATGCAAAACTAAATGACCCCCTCCGCGGGGTCAATTTTGACCCGGGGGTCATAATTTGAACAATCTTGGTAGAGGTCCACTAGACAATGCTACATGCCAAATATCTAAGCTCTAGGCTTTGTGGTTTCAGAGAAGAAGATTTTTAAAGTTTTTCCTATTTGTTGCCATAGCAACCAGAGTTCTGCATGGAATGGAATGCTTTAAACAATTTTGGTAGAGCTTCATGCTAGGTACATTCCTGCATAGTTTTATCAACATTGGCCTAGTGGTTTCAGAGGAGATGCCATTTGAATCAAAATGTTTACGGACGACGGACAATCATCAATCAGTTACACCCCTGACTGCTAACTGCTCCATTTCTAAGAATGTACTTTACAAATGTGAATAATTTCAAATCTAATTCATTATTGTTAGCGGGTAGTAACTCAATGAGTTATTTTATCAATTAAAAAGTATTTATTTCAGTTATAAATTGGTACCTTGAATTACAATGTACCCAACTTCAATTCAATTATTGTGAAACAAGTTCTCACAATTTAAGATTTTATCTCTCTCCAGACTAGCTCCCAATGGAATCAAATTCAAAGAGACAGTTCTAAGCAATCAGGAACATACTTTATATTATATATTGCCTGAGGACATAATAGCACTGTTTAAATATGTGACCCTAATGTGAACATCCAACCACTATGATGGACTTCTGATAGTGATATGTGAGCAAAAACCTTGATTTGTGAGCAAAAAACTAATTGAAAATCTAATCTGTTTAGAACAGAGCTGTTTAAGATCTGTCCTTTCGTTCCCATGTTTACAAAATCTTACCCTGATCAAAAGGCAACCAATGAAAATACACAGGTGATCAGTGTGTAGGCTTTGAAACTCAAGGGTCATTGACTCTTAAGCGTCAAAATCAATTTTCCAAGAGTCAAGGTGATATTTTTAAGGGTCGAACCATGGGTCATAGAGTTTCCAGTCTTGTACTCTAGGTTTGCACATCATATTTTAACAGTCTGTGTTCTGAAGCCAGGGCAGTAATTAGGCCAACACTTGAGGGGAGGAAAACACTTAAAGAGGCAGGGGCATGGGGGACTGCCATAGGCCCCCATTGGGGTCAAGGGGCAATGCCCCTGTGGGTACCAGGGGGCAAAGCCACCGAAAAACCCTGTGTTTTCAGCACTCTAGTAGGAAAAAATGCAATTCTGGAACACTTTCAAGGGAACTTTACATTTTTAACCAAGTGAGTTTGTTCTATAGTATTTTTTTAGGGTAAAAACAGTTTCAAAATTTGAAAGTCTAGGGGTCTTGTTTTATCCATTTTTGGTGCCAAAAATGTTAGCAATTTCTAAGCGCTTTATCCGAATTTTTTTCCGATTTTCCCTCTTTTTTCACGTACAACCGCCAACGAAATTCATTAGAGTTAGGAAGTTCACCGATAACATCAAAAGAAATGCACAAATGTTTGAACATCGCTGACACGCCTGTCAAAGTACAGTGCTCACACTGGCAGTTTATAAATGACAGCCACAAATTTTTCATGAAAAAGAAAAATAGCCAAAGTCTGCACATTGTCGCATTGACATGACCAGAAAAATACCATTTGAATATAACTGGTCCTTTTTTTGCCAATATAGGTCTTGTTCAGTTTTTGTTGGCAATGGGTATTTTACTAAATGGTTCATGGTGCAGTGCTGTTACTGTCCAAGATACTTAACTTCTCAAGTGGGGCATTGGTAAACTAAGTCCAGCTGGACATGTCATGACTCTCAAGAGAATTGTTTCTCTTTTCAGTGTGTTGTTCCAGTTAAATGTATGTGCTTGAGTAAAACCTGCATGTTTATTTAATTTTTTTTTCAGCACGAAACATATCTTTATCACACATCTTTTTTTGTAAAATTTTGCAAAACTAAAATATTAACTGATCTCCTGTAAATTACACTTTCTTTCAGTTTTACTCGTCTGTCACGCATTTTCGCGACCCCGTTGCCGCTCGATTTTCAGTAACATATTCCAAATTTTTAGCAATTTTAATCATATTTAATCTAAAAAAAATGTCACCATAACAAGGCACGGAGAACAGCCTATTTCAAATGAAAGTTAAGAAGAAATCAACCCTACTTTTGCAGCAGAAAACTACTCGAGTAGCTGCCCCAGCATCTTTTTAAAAAACATTACACTGAACATCGTGCAGGTATTTTAATCATATTATTCTGTATTCATTAGAAATATAATGAAAAAAATCTGACTTTCTAATAATAGCCAAATTAACGTAAAACAAAAATTACATACGTTCAAAACACGCCAGTTTTAACAAAAATCTTTATAAGTGGAAGTTTTCACACTCTTGCTACGTTTTAATTAACGACAGCGAAATTATAAAAAAAAAAGAATTAATTGCCACCATACTGATAATCGGCAGAAATGTGTTGATTTGACAGGTAAGATTCCCTTTACAAGTTGATAAGTGGGTGGATTATTATTATCGAAGGAGCTCGGCGATTCGGCGGACGGGTTATGTCAAAAAGAGGCGTATTATTACTATCGAGCGGCGTGACTTAATTTCGGCCCGGCGATTAGGTTGACACGCATGTGTATTAGCGGGAAATTAATATTTTAATTTTGATGAGGAAATGTGTAAACATATATCAACTCTTTCGGATTAGTCGATTGGTTACTATTTTCAAGTAGTTACTATCAAAGTCGCTGATTGGTTCTAGTTTTAATCGCCGGCAGGCGCATGGTGTCTATTGATCTCAATCTGATAATCCGATAACAATCGAACAATTATAAATCAATTATGGGCCAATTAACAACAGATGTCAAACAAGTGGCGATGCCTCGAGGGACTAAAGAATATATATACAGATTTTGCGTTTTAGTCGATGTTTTTTTTCATTTTATAGCAGGATTAAATAATCGCCATTTTTTGTAGCCAATCCCTAAAAATAATCGCCAAACTCATAAAATTATCGCGAATGGCGATAATGTCGACTGACAGCGTGAGCACTGAAAGTAGCTATGAAGCACCGCCCAATATTGGTTTCCTAAACTTCGCCTTTTATCAGTTTTATGACAATTACCGATCAATACTATACTTTATGTATAATGCATCTTTAGTGATGACTTTAGACTGTTTATGGTGCGGAAACTAAGGGATACTAGCCCTTCTATGTCTCTTGTTTAAATGAAAGCTGCCGAAATATATGTCAAATCAATAGACATGTTGCACACAACACTTGAGGGAACCGGCAACAACGTGTTGAGGCAGATATCATAATTACTCAAACTTTAACATGTAACTAGCATTGTGTTGGGTATTGCTCACAATTTGTATAGAAACATGTACTAACGATAGAGAAAACATTTAAAACTAGAACTGTCACAAGAGTGACGAATTATACCCCCACAATACAGCTTTGTCACAGAAGTATGGCAACCATAAGAAAGGAATGGCCACAAGGACATAAAGTTGAGTTATTATACAATAACTTGTGTAAATGTATTGTTTTAATAGCATACAAAATGTGTAAGGTTAGAAATTATCAATTATTGTTCAATTTAATAGGTTTATTTCAAACATGTTTAAAGACAAAAACAAATATCACTTTATGTATAAAAGAAAGTGCCTGGACAAGCGTAAAAAATTGCACCTGCACAAGGGTAAGAAATAGAACCCATTCAAATGTTCCAAGTAAACCGTTTTACTGTAAACCATTTTACTGTTCAGGCTCACTGTGACCTTGACCTTTGACCTACTGACCCCAAAGTCGAACTTGACCTGTATTTCATGATGTTACAGCTGTGTACCGAAAATTATTTAAATCAGTCAAGCCTTTCATGAGTTATCATCCGGAAACTGTTTTACATTACAGTTCAGTCACTGTGACCTTGACCTATGACCTACTGACCCCAAAGTCGAACTTGACCTGTATTTGATGATGTTACAGCTGTGTAATGAAAATTATTTAAATCGGTCAAGCCTTTCATGAGTTATCATCCGGAAACTGTTTTACAGTTCAGAATCACTGTGACCTTGACCTTTGACATACTGACCCCAAAGTCGAACTTGACCTGTATTTCATAAAGTTGCACGTGTGTACCAAAAATTATTTAAATCGGTCAAGCCTTTCATGAGTTATCATCTGGAAACTGTTTTACAGTTCAGAGTCACTGTGACCTTGACCTTTACCTACTGACCCCAAAGTTGAACCTGACCTGTATTTCATGAAGTTGCACGTGTGTACCAAAAATTATTCAAAAGGGTAAAGTCGTTCATGAGTTATCATCCTGAAACCATAAAAGCAACAGACCGACCGACAAACCGACAAGCTCACTCCTATATACCCCCCAGTGTTCCCACTCTCGTAAATTATTACGTAAATCACGCAAAAAAAATTGATATCGCGCAGATAATTTTCACCACGTGCGAGATCGCGCGTGGATTGAAATGCTGAGGACGATAGGTTCAGTGGAGTCCCTCGTTGTTCTAAAAATAGATCATGGAAATTCTCTTCTGCCAATCGGTCGGCATAACTGCTTGTGATTTACCGTTGATGTCATAAAATGTAGACGGGTTTCATATTTGAAGCTCTGGGAATTAATATTAGCACTTTAAAAGTGTGACCAATCTAATGATCCAGGCTTCGCTGCAAAAATGTGGCAGACAAAGCATTGTGTTTTGCTTCACGGCGAATAAAGTAAAGATGACCAACAACAAAGTGAAGAGGTAATATCACAAGTACTGAAACAACTACGAGTAGGTTAAAAGTCGGGAAAAGTACCGAAAGGTTTCTAACAAGCGGTTGCCGGGGTTGTAAATATTTTAAACGGTCGCTGCTTGTCTATGTACAATTTTCATACCCCCCAAAATTGAGATTTACCCCTTCTTTTTGTGTCCAGGGGGTAAGTATACCCTTGAAAAAAATACGGAGTGGGAACACTGCCCCCCCAAACTTCGTTTTGTGGGGGTATAATAATTTGTATGTATACAAACATGCAAGGTCAGCAATATTTCCTCATGAAGCTCAAATTGTAAACATCAATTGATACCTGGCTAATGAGGTATTGTACACCCCTATTTCTAGCGGGGATTTAATAATAGAATCTTCTGCTTCATGTAGTATCTACAAATATGTTCAACTCAAAACGGGTATTGGGCTCTGATTATGAAAAATATAATCATTTGAAAACCTATGATAATTTGAACATTAGAATATCTGTCGTGTGCATGTAAAGAAGTCTTGATGATCGTTTTTCCTGTGCAGTGCTAGGTTTGCAGATGGCGTCAAATCAATGGTATCAAATCATAGATATCTAATCATAGATTAAAGTAAAGAATGGTGTAAATGAGGTATGGTTAGATTTTATGCATTGTGTCGTCGCTGCACTTTTATTTTCTATGAATAGGTCATAGCTCAAAGTCAAAATCCTACTATAATACCGTCGCCGACGAAAATATAACTTTAATGGCCATGGATTCATTTAACAATTCCCTATAACAAGACATGTTGAAACTCTGACCTAAGTAGAGTTTTCCACACTTATGACACATTTTATCACATTACCAGTGAAAATTTATTGACAGTATGCCTGGATGAAATTGCGTTGCTCTGATTGGAGCAGCGTAATAAAGCATTGTGCTTTCTTTGAAGATGTGATCAGCTGTCGCCGAAATGAACTCTGACCGTTACATTTTGACTTGTGCTGAATTCACGCCCCTCTTATCAATTTTGTTAGCAGTTGAATTTTCACTACCCCATTGTACACCAATTTTTTAATAGAATAAGTTTTTCAAAAATATTTTACCAATTTTTGTTACTGATTTTTTCACGTATATTGTGGAGACTTCAAGTGAAATTATAAATAATATGAAAATGATGGGTTATACACTGGCAAAAAGATCGCCGCTGCGCTATTTTTGTTACGAATCGCCACTAGTTTATCTACCTATAAAATATTTTTCTTTTTAATAGTTATAATGAAGTTCCTGAAAGTATTGAGTTATTTGAACGTAAAAAATCACCGATCTAAAATATCTATACCCGTTAAAATTCGCCGCAACTTGTCAATGTTCATGCTCTTATTCATCTGTGTGTGCTGATACAACTGATGCATGTACCATTAGAGTAAGTATGGCATATAACTTTCCTCAGCTCTGCTGTTTTATTTATATTTGGGGGATTGAAACTCATGTATGCAAATTGCTTGCAATTTATATAATTGATTTAGATACTGATGAATGAGTTTAGAAAGTACTGGTGTTTTCGCAAACTGATTTGTGCATCGCCCTTAAGTATCATCTTGGCACTTGCAGACACAAACAGAAACATAGCCCTACTCCCAAATACCTTACGTATATTATTAAATGTGCAATGACATCCCTGGTATACATCCACTTTTAACGAGCGCAAAATAGCACTGACTTCTTCTAGTTGATGTGTAAAATTAATGTCAAATGTTATGTTTGTTGCGCTGAATAACAAAGTTTTCAAAAAGATGTATCATGCAGACATATGATTTCAGGCACATGTGATTTCACGCACTTTATAAACATCCGATTAGCGCAAATAAACGACTTTTGATGATGTCATTCACTTTTGGATAACTGCAACAAAACGTATGCAGTGCAAATGTGCTTAGATAATTTATGTGAAAATTGTGTTTCAAAGATGTAAAATGCATGTCCTCATTGTAAAGGAGAGTTAAATTCAGCGTAATTCTGGACTGATCTGTCCTCTTTAGTGTTAAAGCTGTTTATTAAGACATTTTGAATATTTAATTCCCTGTGTCGATTTTTTTTAAGTATTTAAACTGAATTGAAGAAAAAGTGCTTTTAAATAGTCTAAACTGTACGGCTGACTTCCTATTTAAGTATATTTACTGTTTATTTGACAGAAACAATCATGTTTGTCCGGGCATTTTTAAAACAATAGCTAGCTATGAAACAAGAGTCCCTTTCCGAAAAAGTCAGAAAATAGAATCGGACACCCGTCGAATTATTTTCGTACGAATCACCGCTTCTGTTTTTTTTCAAATATAATGTTTCTAATAGTATTGAGTTACTGAAAATATAATTACCTTTTACGAGATTTTAAAATTTATTCCGTTAAAAACTGCTGTAGTTAGACGAGGTTTATTCTCCAATTAGCATTGTCACTCGCGAATTCGCGGTAGGTTGAAACACGAGCATTCATAAAGGGTGACAAACAACTACGCAACTTTGAAATTTGAGCTATGTACACCAATGATTGAGTAACGTTGATAATTTGTGAATGCGAAAAGTATTTTCAATGACTTAATTAACATTAATAAGTTCCAACTATTTTTACTAAAAAAACGTTATGCTTATAACAAAATCGCGGCGCTTCAAGCCGATTTTTTAAGAACAATTTTCTTCTACAAGTATTTATTTTAAAGAATTAACTTTGTCGAATAAAATAATTTCTACAGCGACTTCTTTTACTCATAAAGCCGCAGGTGTTACGAGATCAAAGCACATACGTCGACGCCGAGTTCGTTTGATCTGAGCGAGCACGTGGCATTAAAAAAGACCGAATATTTTGAGGGTCTGATTATTTTGTATTATAAAAACTAGTTTGGAATAGACAAGATAATATGGTAAGTTTTCTTTTGGTTATGCACTATATCAAGCTATACAAAGTCGTGGTGGCAAATATTTTCAAATTTGATAAATGTACAAAAGTAAAAAAATAATTCTAATTTAAAGTCCTGTTAGCGTCTGAAACACCACTCTAGTACCGCGATTTAACACCCTCAATGCCGCGATTTTTAACGATTTCATGGAAAATTCTTCTAAATACTGCTTGGAAATGCAAGTTCGAGGACGATATTCTTTAAACAAACGCCGCCAGCATATACCCAAATCTCGCACGTGCTTGCGCCTAAAGGCCACATATTTAAAATCTTTGCGCCTTTGCATTTTTTGTGCGTCTATGACGCAGGACGCACGGCTAGATTATTCACTGAACAATCATTTCAACTGATCGGTGCACCAATTTGTAAGTCAAATTTAATATTCATGTGTACAAACTTCACAACAGTGCATAATAAACATGACCGATTCAAAGTGCGTGAAAATCTATGACGTCATACACTCATTTTCTTTTGAGAGGTATATAAACAGACATGGCTGTTTTTTCTGGAAATGGTAAATTAATAATCAGAAGCATTGTTGCATAATTGTAACTTGGAATCAAATTAAACTCTTGAAAGGTGATTTTTAAAATATTTTCATTTTTTTAGGGAAAAAGCCACCCGTTGTTAAAGTGCGTGGAAACCAATGTCTCTGGGATATTATGTTTTGTCCTTTTTTCTAGCACTTCGGGTATAGCTGTTTCCAAAACATAAACTTTTAGGCACTGCTACCCTCAACTTGCTTATTTCAGACAACAACTGATCAAAAACCAAAGTTGAGACAACAAGTACAGTGGGGACCACTTTTGTCTTGTTCAGTTTGTCTAAGCTCTTGAGTTGAAACGATGAAAACTGGTAACGGCTTTAGAGCCCATTTAAACATTACTCATGGCACCTATATAGCTGTATGTGGTCAACCAACATCAATATCCAAGCTGGACTCCAAACAATATTAAATATCACAGTTCAGAGGAACATGTCCAAATATGCAACATGCCTAAACATGACAAAGGATCATTTTTGAAATCTGTCAAATCAACAAGGTTAATTTACATAAAATTGCTTTCTATACTCCATACAGGAATCACTTCGACAGTTTTCAAATCATCAAATGCGGTAATTTACCGGGATTTCTCTATCTGTTGGTATGGTAGCGTCTCCCTGGAATTTTGGCAAAAACGCGAAAGTAGGTCACGCAGAAATCGTAAAATTCTGCAAAATTCCACAGATTATGATACCAATAACACTGAATTTGCAAAGTTTAGATAGTATTCACTTAACTTACCATGGTAGTGAGCTGCTATTGTGAGTGAAAAGGACAGATTTTGTAGTAAAACTAATGTTTGTTACGATTTTGTTGAGCGATAACCTCCACTATGCAAATGGCGAAGAGTACCCAAAAACATAAGCCGTTTTTATCCACAAGATCAATATTTACCGCAAAGGAGTACAATTCAACTACCAAAAAGGTCTTATTTTGCAAGATATCAAATCAAATCATACTTTATTTCTTGTCTGTGTATCAATACATTGTACAATAAACATTAGCTATGAATAGCTTTTGACCGACTTTTTAACAGCAACAGGTAAAACAATACAAACAATGCATGGAAGCAATTTCATTAAATAAATTTAGTAATAAATATTGTATTATATTATGAATAAAAGGACCATTACTATATTAAGACCAAATCGAATTTTCTTTTTAATCCTGAATTGTAACGGGCGTCTTCTCAGAAGAAAAAATATGACATACTGCATCGAGTGTGACCATATTGTGTTGAAAAATATGAGTTTAACAAAAGAATTAATAAATTATATTTTGCATTTTCCAAAACGAAAGTAGATTTTCCAGTTTTCAAAAATATTTGTAATTTTCCAAAAATCTCACAGAAAGAGGCTGTAAATAGGTTGTATATGAATAAGCATGCCTATTTTTAAATAAAGTTGAAATAATTTCACTTCCAATGATCTGCAACGTATATTTCTGACTGTTGGCAACATACAATAAAGCGAAAGAAGGACAAAAAGACCACCCAGGTCAATCTAAGGAAATACAAAAACTTTCCAAACGGTATTTCCCTGTAACAATTCCAGAAAATTCTATTTGGTCTTAATAACGGACCTATAAAGGTTGCTATAAGAATCGACATTAACAGGTCAGCCCGGATAGCTCAATAGGTAGAGCACGAGACTTGTAATCTCGGGGTTGTGGGTTCGATTCCCAGGGCTGACCAACTAAAATTACTAACAGTCTTTCGGATGAGACTTAAAAATCGAGGTCCCATGTATGGGTGAAAACCTGGCATGATAAAGAACCAGGGGTGTCTCTGGAATTGGGACGCTTTCTGTATCTTGCACTATCCCCCGAAAACCTAAAATAACTAAACTCTTCTGGGGGCGTTGGTCATATGGGAAACCGGTACCAACGATAAAACCCTAATATACCATACAAGACATTAACAGTATAAAATTAGATAAGCTGTTTAAAATAAATAATCGTTTCTTGGACTTATTTAAATACTCTGAAAGGTATCAATTAAGTCTAATGTAAATAAAATCTAAATTAACTAATGTATTAACTAGTGAGTTAGTATAAACTATTTGTTATAGGTTTTAACGTATCAGTTTATTGGTTTATACTAATTTATTTTAGGTCGATTGCGAAACAAGTTATACAACTTATATAAATCACTCTCGACACCTCATTCCTGATGGTATCCATCGCCGTGAGGGTATGAGAGAAGAGAAGCCAGTTTCCCTTTTAATGCTGAGCGCCAAGCAAGGGAGCTACTGATACCATTTTTTACGTCCTTGGTATGACGTATCAGTTACAAAAAAAAAAATCCATGGGTTATTAAATGTGTACTTATTTTAATTTTAATAAAAGTAATCAACTTCCCTTAACATAGAATAAATGAATCTAAATAACATATATTAGAGGTAGTATACATGGAGGGCAGATAAAGTTAAATTGAAGTTAAAATATGTGAGAAACTTGCTGATCTTGACCTAAGTCTAAAAACTGCCAAAAATTTAGAATAAGAAACTGAAAGCAATATGAACACTACAGTGTGACCGATAAAAAGAAAATGAGAACATTTATCTCCCAAACCAGGTTTGGAGAGAACTGGTTAGCAACTTCCTCACATTACATTGAATAACAAGTGGACACCAGTAGCTACAATAAATACGTAAATAATAAGTAAATGAATTGAACAGTCAGTAACTATCCAGTTACAACACTTAAATTGAAAAGGACATAACAAAGGGAACAAAAGAGCATAAAAGGTATGTAATGTGAGCAATACTAACTAAAACGAAACTGAAAATATACAGAAACTGAAAGTTTTATTCTCGAATGGTGCAACAGAAACATCTGCAATTCTTTCCGTCCCACGAGCCAATCAAGCTCTGGAACTGACTTAGACCAGTCACGGATCATCGGCTGCAAATATGTTTTTGAAAGAAAGAAAAGAAAAAGAAAAGCTCCAGTGATAAAGTATTTATAGACAAACTTTTCAAATTACTGAAGTGGATACAATCGAAGTAAGAAATAAGGCAATAAACAAACACTCATAAAACATTATGGTCGGTCTCTGAATATTTTTTATGTATAACAATAAAGTTATAGTAATGCATAATGTACAGATATTGAGGTTAATCACAAAAATATGTTTTTACATGAACAAATTCCTTTAAACTAACATTTATATAAATGTGGAATAAAGCCTGCCTGTCAATCACACTTTAATGGATTCTTTGTTATCTTACGATAAGAAGCATCCTCTTTATAGATTCAGCGCTTATTGAATATGCCTGATATATATCAATAGAAATTGTTCATGAAATTTGGCATCTCTTCGTTCATGCATCATAAGTTAATTCCACCTCTAGGACATCACGTCGTAGATCACAATGGCCCTGTGCCCTGAGTAGGCCTTGGTTTCGGACAGGAGAACTGTTGCACTTGGTGTGTGACTATTGATCCCATTATGTATCTCGATGTCATCAGCGAATAGTTTTACGGGAAATCGAAGAATATGAGTAAATATAACAGAATCTTTTTGTTTAAAAATTTCGATGTTAATTTATAAAAGTAATCACCATCCCCACTTATAACGTAAACCGACACCCAATTGTTTTATGCCTGTTCCTATGTTGTGGTTAAATATATATATGTTATATTCACCCGTTCACATGTTATAACACAATGTATGTTTTGTAATCTGTGTATATGAATAAAGGTACTGTTCTGTTATGTTCTGTTCTACTTAAATCGCGATGATATTTCATATCATGGTTATTCCCTAAAAATAATATGGTCAGTATGCTGATAATCAGCGTTAGATAAATATCTTCAAAGAAAATGTGATGGTAGCTTCAATCACGAAAGGAAATATCTATGACATTCGACATACTTTTATAATGGTATTATGATAATTAAAAGGTAGATAGATTTTGTATATAATGCTGATAAATGCATACTATTATAATCTCTTATAAATCTGCATTTTACGCTGGAACTTCATGAAATTCGGTCAGAATGTTTTCCTTGATGCCTTCTAGGTCGGCTATAAATATGGGTCATCTCGGTTTAAAAGGTAGGCCATGGTCTCAAATCATATGAAAATCTAGTGTGCGTAGAGGCTGCATTTTTCACTGACTCATCATGAAACTTGGTCAGAATGATTGTATTGATGAAATCTAGGTCGAGATTGAATATGGGTCAATGAAGGTTAAAAATCAGGTTACCCGCTTAAATCATAGAAAAACTTTGTGTATGCAATGCATTTTTCATGAAATTTCACCAAACTTGCTCAAAGGTTACCTGCAACCTGAAGATATTCATTATTGTTTTCGTGGTCAGTGGGTCATAGATCAAGGTCACAGTGACCTGAACCGGGAAAATATTTTCCGGTCAATATCTTGAGATCTGTATGACCCGCAGTCTTCAAACTTCACAAGATGATTTGTCTTACTAAGTAGACAATACCTACTGTTTTGGTAGTCAAAGATCAAGGTCAAAGTGACCTGAAAATTGAAAATAATTTCAGCTCAATATTTTGAGATCTACTTATCAACAACATTCTTGAAACTTCATAGGATAATTGGTCTTACTGAGCAGATGCTCCTTACTGTTTTTAGGGTCGGTCACAGCGATCTCAGTTAGCTTTTCGATCCTTGATAAAAATTGCAAAATAATTTCACAAAACTTATTCAGAACAGTCCAGTCAGTCCAATAGAGCGATACTGGTGCCTTTGGGTCTCGTGTTTATTAAAATGTCATGGTGACCTTGCACGGGGAGCACCGCAAATGGCATTTTAACAAAAAGCAGGTGGTTGGAGTACATACGCATGTTCGTTGAAAGTTTTACTCGTTTTTATGCACTGTTGTATTGAAGATTTTCAGTAAACATGGAAAATCGAAGACGTCTCGGCTCAAAGGAATCGTTTCAGAACGCTATCACGTTAAGAAACGCCACTGGTGTTAGAGTATCATGATGCTGGTTTGAGTGCTTGAAGGCCAGCCACACGCATCCCTCTGCATCAACACCACATTAAGGACCGCCATGAATGGGCCCATGGCCATGTCACATAAACCCTTCATGATTGAACTCCGGTCCTCTTCTCTGATTGGTCTAGATTCTGTGTTGATTTCACAGATAGGTGGGCGAGAGTCTGGAAACTAATAAATGAGCAATTTGCGCCTGCCTGCATATCTGATCGTTATCGTGGGGGTTAAGTTATGGTGTGGGCGACCATCAGCGTCAGGACCCAATAGGCCAGATTTCATTTTCATGGACGACACTGCCCGTGCACATAGAGTACATGGAGACAACAATTATCGTTCGAATGGACTGGCCAGGTAGAGCACGTCTGGGAATGATACATGTAGACATATCAGCCCGACCTATTCAGCCAACAACGACCAGGCAACTCAAGCAAACACTATTGGATGAATGGACTCGAATCCCACAGCAGAATATATTCCAGTCATTTCCGGCTTAATCACTTGTCTCTAAAAAGTACGGTTTCACCAAAGTTACAATTCTAGCCGTGACAAGGAGACAATTTACACTGTGCTTACGAAAATGTCATTTATCTTCTTTTCAGTGTTGCATTACCTTTATTCAAGCACTAAAGGCCTGGTGCTTAAAGCTGTTGAACATAAGAGTATAATTATAATCGATCAGTAGCAATATACATCAACTTCATTTTTTGTTTGTTTGTAATTGTGCTTATTAGGTCCACCAACCTCGTTCGAGGTATAATCGGTACGACCCGTTTCATTTTTTGTGGTTAATTTGTTTGTTTGTTTGTATATGTGCTTATCGTCCGCCGTCCTTATTCAAGGTATATACGTACCGACCTGACATGTTCTCCCGTACATGCGTTTTCGTGGTTAATACTCATGTACAAAGTATTTAAATTATGTAGGTGAAGTCCTTATATATCAACTTTTTTCTTTGTGGTTAATGCTCATGAACTCGGTATTTAAATTATGTAGGTGAAGTCCTTATATATCAACTTTTTTCTTTGTGGTTGATACTCATGAACTCGGTATTTAAATTATGTAGGTGAAGTCCACATATATCAACTTTTTTCTTTGTGGTTAATGCTCATGAACTCGGTATTTAAATTATGTAGGTGAAGTCCACATATATCAACTTTTTTCTTTGTGGTTAATGCTCATGAACTCGGTATTTAAATTATGTAGGTGAAGTCCACATATATCAACTTTTTTCTTTGTGGTTAATGCTCATGAACTCGGTATTTAAATTATGTAGGTGAAGTCCACATATATCAACTTTTTTCTTTGTGGTTAATGCTCATGAACTCGGTATTTAAATTATGTAGGTGAAGTCCACATATATCAACTATTTTCTTTGTGGTTAATGCTCATGAACTCGGTATATAAATTATGTAGGTGAAGTCCACACATATCAACTTTTTTCTTTGTGGTTAATGCTCATGAACTCGGTATTTAAATTATGTAGGTGAAGTCCACACATATCAACTTTTTTCTTTGTGGTTAATGCTCATGAACTCGGTATTTAATTATGTAGGTGAAGTCCACATGTATCAACTATTTTCTTTGTGGTTAATGCTCATGAACTCGGTATTTAAATTATGTAGGTGAAGTCCACATGTATCAACTATTTTCTTTGTGGTTAATGCTCATGAACTCGGTATTTAAATTATGTAGGTGAAGTCCTTATATATCAACTTTTTTCTTTGTGGTTAATGCTCATGAACTCGGTATTTAAATTATGTAGGTGAAGTCCACATGTATCAACTTTTTTCTTTGTGGTTAATGCTCATGAACTCGGTATTTAAATTATGTAGGTGAAGTCCACATGTATCAACTATTTTCTTTGTGGTTAATACTCATGAACTCGGTATTTAAATTATGTAGGTGAAGTCCACATATATCAACTATTTTTTTGTGGTTAATACTCATAAACATAGTATTTAAATCATGTACTAGGTGAAGTCCACATATATCAACCTTTTTTCTTAGTAGTTAAAACTCATGTTCACACTATTTTTGATTATGTAGGTGAAGTCCATATACATCAACCCTTTTCTTTGTGGTAAATACTGATGTACAGTATTTAAATTAAGAAGCCTAGTGAAGTCCACATAATTTGGGTCAATATTTTTCTTCTCTTGGGTTAATTCATCCTCGGTCAATTTCACTTATAACAGGTCCCCAAAAATATACATTGACCGTAACATCAATCTATAATTGCATAATATAGGTGAGAGCAGTTTAAGGAAAGGTCTGTACAGGCTGTGTAGTAGGCTCTTCCATATGAAAGAGACTTTTTCACATATGGAGACATGGTCGGTACCAGGGCTCGAACCCTTGGCCTTCAGACAGCCACAGGTTTATATATCATAAATCAGCAACCATGCCACATGTATTGTTTGCAATATGCAAAGGAAAAGTAACACAAAGTATGGTAAATAAAGGTTTTAATCTGTTTATTTCTAGATGTCCAGCATTTTGTAATTCATTGTAATATAGATCAATAATTTATGTCCTCAGCAAACTCTGAATACGCCAGTCATATCAATTCACAGTCATCAGACATAGCACTGTTTGTATATATAGCACAGTTTGTATATATAGCACAATTTGTATATACAAACTGTATATATATATAATATATATATATAATATAATGTAACATTCAGTCTAGCGGTTTTCAGTCAGTTTTAAATCACATGCTTCCAGAAAACAAAA
This sequence comes from Saxidomus purpurata, assembly GCA_022818135.1. Taxonomy (NCBI): domain Eukaryota; kingdom Metazoa; phylum Mollusca; class Bivalvia; order Venerida; family Veneridae; genus Saxidomus; species Saxidomus purpurata. Next base: position 29,345,536 of record JAFMSR010000017.1, read on the forward strand.
CGTCATGAACAGTAAACACAATAACACACAATTTAAAGAAAAATCTTCACATATACCATTTAACACTGCAATACACTGTGAACCTAGAAAATATTTCAGGACCCAGGATTTCTTTGAATTTACTGATATTGTAAAATACAAATACTGATGGGATATTGATAGATCTAAGTTCTATTCACTCTAAAACAATGTTGACATATTCATTTCTTTTGTATTCAAATCGTTTCTTCAAGAAAAAGAGTTGCCAGATATTCTTTATTGTTGCAATATCATTGAAAGAAATACAGCTCAATATTTCGAACATGTACATCGATTGAAAAAGTTAAGTTGTTTTTCCTACAAATAAAGGTCATTTCCGCTGGTAAGACATCTTTCTTTGCAAAATAAGCGCTACTTACAAATTGTGGTCCAGGGACTTTAAATATCATTTCATAGATGATACACAATTTCACTGCTCTAAATGCTCAAAGAAATACCACAGCAAGCTACAAAAAGCATTCATTTGAATTATATAAAATAGATTTTCTAGGTTCACAATATAGCTCAAGGCAGCAAACATTTGCGATGAATTCGCAAGTTTCATACCTAATCTTTTTTCTGTTTAATCTTCTTAATCCAATAATTTAGAAAACAATTATGACTCTCTGCTGAAAATGGCAGTTTTGCAAAAAACATACAAAAACCAACAAAATCATCAAAAATGTACTTCCTTTAAAATAATTCACATGGTTGTTCATCCTAAAATACAATTTTCGTAAAAGGTTTTGTTTACATTGTTTGAATAGGAATTTTAAATTCATCGTGGGAATAATTAAGATGAAATCTTGGAGATTAAATATTTTTTCTGTAATATGATAAATTATTTACAATATACCCTTCGTCTGACTAAATCACTTCCATCTTTATTCCTTTCAAACACCCTACTGGTTTTTCCATTGTACCTGTCCGTCTGTCTGTTTGGACAGTACCATTAAATGTTCATATGGGATACATTTTAAGCATGATTTGCTCTATAGGTACACATTAGTGAGGTATGACTACCTGACAAGGTCTGTTCCATAGTTACCATATATGTATTTTATAACATGCACTGACTTAAAATGACCAGCAAATTTCTATATAACTTTTCATTAAAAATTGGAAATTTAAATACAATACATGATTAAAACTTTACCTCTCACCCAAAAATAAATCAATGGATTAGCTTACAATTTGTACTGCGAACACATGCCAGGAACCAGTGCCACAGAAATTCTCTATGGTGGTTCTCGGCATCCATACCTTCAGCATGGCAAAGATTAACCAGTTTAATGGCCTATTGAATCATATAATATTAAATACATGTACAAAATTGATGCAATGGAAACACATATCCCAATCGCATTATAACTTGAATGTTTTGCAAAATGTAACAGTCACATTTTTTTGGTCTTTTTTTTTTCTAGAACAATTACACATCTTTTTTTTTTACAATAATATATTTTGTACAATGTAATATTTTTTTGTGAACTTTTCTAAAATTAAAACAATATTTGTCCAAAAATATATCAATGAATATGGAACTAGTGATGAACAATACCTAACTGAAAATACATGCATTACATGAATGGTCAAATTTGACAATTTTTTTTTTTACTTTTCAATGATGTAATAATGAGCAAGTATACAATATGTGAACACAAAATACTTCAAACTGAATATGCTATAACAAACTGAGACACTATTTGATAGTGCTAATTCTATCAACAATTTAATCAAGACATTGAAATAAGTGAAAGCATAGTTGTATAAGATTTAATCTTTAAATTTATTATAATATACTAGTAAACTGAACAACAACCAATGGTTGGTTTGTTAACTTCTGAACAACAACCAATGATTGGTTCGTTAACTTCTGAACAACAACCAATGATTGGTTCGTTAACTTCTGAACCAGACCTCACATGTTGTAAAAACACTGTAGACACAATGGTCATGGGTTCATTGCCTGTATACATGCACCTGTTTCTGTTTTAAAGGAGCCCAGCCTAACACTTGTCAGTAAAGATGAAAGCTTCAACTGAGCTAAAAAATAAAAATTCACTGGACCTAAAAAATTTGAGTAACAACACAGATCCATAACAAACATTCTTTCAATTAATAAATTCTTCATTAATAAACTATAAACAATTTTTTGAATTATTTTTTCTTTTGTTTCAGTCATCTTAATTATTCAACCATGGTAGTGGGTCGAGATTATTTTACAGGAGGTAAAAAACAGAATTCAGCAGCAAAATCATGTATTCAACACAAGTTTGACTTTAGTACTTGTATTTTTGAGGGAGAAAACTTAATTATAATTGATCTCTCTCTCCCTGCACTTACAGTCTACACCATCACCATGGTCAAAGCGATGAAGGAAGCTGTCTTTATTTATATTTGATTATTACATAACATTGGCAACCCAATAATTTGGCAACATATTTAAGTAGACACATACTGTCTGCAGTAACCCTCAAGCATGACTTTTAGATGTTTTATATATATATATATATATATGTATTGTGATTTATTTCAAACAAGAAATTACATAGTGAAGATCAAATTAAAACTAAAACATCCTTAATTTACACCATGATAACCTGACCTACATAAGATTTTGCTAGCATGATCGGTAATGACTTAATTACAGTTTGTGAAAATTTCATGAAGATCAGTAAATAACTGCAGCTATCGCTGGAAGTGATTGGTACCTACTGAACATACATGATACTAATTGATAAAATTTTAGATGCTCAAGGGGACATAACTTGTAAATACACCTCAGCAGAGTTATGGCTCATAGAAAACTATATGATAAAATGACTATGTACATGTTTACAAAGCTTGAAATCAACGGTGGAAAAAAAACTATACTGATTTATTTTACGGTATCAGGGGAAGATAATTGGTGTTTAAATCTCAGCAGACTTTTGCAACTTGAGAAAATAAATGACGCAATGATCGTGTTCATGTGTAAAAAATTTGAGTGTAATGTAATGAATTCTTGTAGAGTATCACTGATCACTTGAAATGCCATAGGAATGTTTCCAAAACAGTGGTATCAACACAGAATAAAGAAAAGGAAGATAAACTAACCTAAGGTCGTGATTATGAAGCAATTAAAGCCTTATTTCTTTTTCAACTTCAACATGAAATGATTGTTAGGTGTGCCTGTAGCATACAGTGAATGATCAAGTATGTAATACCTATGCTTACCTAAGCAATTCATTATATAATGTATTTAAGAACTGCTGACAAAAAAAGCTATGAATCTCTGCTACAAACCATTTTTCTTTGTTTGGTAACAACATAAATAATTGATTTGGTAGCAACACAAACAATCGACTTTTCTGACACCTTACTAAACTATGCCCATACAAAATAATGAACTCTCAGCATGGATTATACCCACAAAAAAAATGCTCAAATCTGAGGTTTCTATGGCTTAAAAGGTGGATAAACCCTGATCATTCAGGGACTAGATACTTTTGCAAAGAATGTAGACCGGTTTTAGTCTGCAATTCTATGCAATTCGACCATTGGCTACAATATGTCATGTGACTAAAGACAGACCAATGAAAATGCATACGAATTATTTGACTATGCTAATATTTGTCACTGAAAACTAAACTGCTATGCAACTTGTACACTAAAAATAAATCAGCTTCATAACCTTACTCTGAATCCGATCAAAACTGCACCGGATTCAATAGGAACTGTTTCAGTTTGCACCGGATCCAATAGGAACTGTTTCAGTTTGCACCAGATCCAATAGGAACTGGTTCAGTTTGCACCAGATCCAATAGGAACAGTTTCAGTTTGCATCGGTGCATAAAATGACTAAAATCATATTTATTTTTAACATTCAGCAGAATAAAAACACCAAGAAAAACTAAGTAAAAGACTCTTGCTTTGAAACATTTTTCCTGATTAAAAGCATCTCTACAACTCTATATTAATCTATTTATAGCTCTGACACGATATGAATCTATTAAATATTTAACTGTACACATAAATAACATTTCTTAGCACTTAACTTGAGAATAGATTAAAAGACTTCAACTTCCCAGAGCAACATGGATGTAAAGAACTATTTTCAACCTACTAAAATTAATTTTACCCTGTAAATATTACCAGTAAATTTCTGTCTCTAAGTCTTTATATATATATCAAATATTTTGAAAACAGCAAACAATGTCTACCTGAACTCTAAGATCCTATTGTGTTAACTCACCATTAGACTAACAGCAATCTTTGCCATCTAAAAGCACTAAAAAACAATTGCATAGTATGTATTTTAGTTATCTATTTGCATGGTAAAACTCCTGAGCCCCTCATCTTTACACATGTCAAATTCTAAAAATAACTGCTAATAGTATATAACATTTTATTCTTAAACTAGGTCAACTGTTTCTTTTCTGGGTAAAGGGGTAAACTTGTTGAGGCAGTGATTGGAGATCAAAACTCGTATTTGACTATGAAAATGAGTGTAATAGAGATTTGAATTGAATTGAATTGAAAACTAAAAAAAGTTTGGCTTGGACTGTGAATATGCTAATTGACTGTGAATATGCTAATTGATTGTGAATATGCTAATTGACTGTGAATATGCTAATTGACTGTGAATATGCTAATATTGACTGAATGGCCTGCAGTGGAGTTTGGGCAGAAATACACAACCCGATGCCAGGGGTTCAAGCCCCAATCAGCGGAATTTGCCCAGAATCCCACACTCTTAGTCAAAATCTCAGGAAGCTGTCATCTTAGAGAAGTTAATACAAGTTGTGAGAACTCCGGTCTCTACAATCTGTGTAGAATAAATAAGTTAAACTAAATACATGTATACACCTCTAGCAGGATATTGGTAAACTTGAGCTGACATCCATGTTGCCCTTAACCTTAAAGATAAATAATAAACTAGCTAGCAAATAAATATATCTTACTGGCTGTTTTAACCTGACTGGGATCCCCTCTTCCCTACATCTTGTTTTGGACTATTCCATCAAATAAAGATAGGGACAGTCCAATAATAAATTTAAGGGTGACTCACCATCAAAAAATGTATTAAATAATTTCTTCCTAATATCATGGCAAAATTTCATGCCACAGAATATAAGACTTACAATAATATAAGACAATAAAAACAATATTTACAATTTTTTTCTGCATTCTGTACTTGCATATTGGTATAAACTTAACTGAAAAACTTAACATTCACTCATAAAATTTCGCTAACAAACTACATGTAAAAACAGAAGACACAAATTCACATAAGAAGCTGCAGAATCCTCATGTATTGTAATAAGTAACCAACACACATATATTTTGCCCCTATGTCTGGAACTCACTAAGAACAAAAGTCAAATAACCGTACACCTACATGTACTAACAATTTATTTCTCGATTTTCTATTTGTATCTAGGTATTTTCAATTCATGTTAATTTATCATCAATTTGACTTGTTTTAAAGTCATCAAATAAATAACTTTAACATAATTCTGAAGCCAAACATAAAAGGCGTGGATAACTCAGACATATCATGTAAACAATTCAATGAAGCTATGAATGTGTGCTCTTTTTTTTTTTAACACACAGCAAGTGACTTTGCTTCTGTAGCATGTGTAGATCATGATCAGCCAATGTAGGCCATGACCTGCACTGGTAGCTATCAGTAAGTTAATTTTCACTAGGCTTCCAATAAAATAAAATTTGTGGAGCCGCCGTGGTGCAATGGTAGCACGTTAGTATCAGGATCGAAGGGCACTGGGTTCGATTCCTACCATCGCCATGTCGGTAGTGTCCTTAGGCAAGACACAAATATTCTCTCTTCGAGGTTGATTCCATCTGGAATGAGTCTCGAGAGCGATTAATATAAGTTGTAAGAACTTGTTTCGCAATCGAGAATAAATAAATTAGTAGCAACATAAAAATTTAATGGAACTGCTAAAATTGAAAATGGAAGTCCATCATAGAAAATGTTACAAAATGTATTGGTCAAGTAAGGTAACCGACTTTATTTTACGGCGACAGCGTTTTAGAAATCACTTTCATGAACTTGTGTTCATTTTACTAAATGGAAGTAAATTAATGCCACCTTAAACCAGCTCTGATTCTGCTGAATTAATTGACTGCGTCTTTACGAGATTGCTGAGTTTATTAAATGCCATTTACTGTTGACAAAGCCATTTATTCAGTCTCCGATTCACCACGTTTTAGAATTTATCTTTTGAAGGAAATTATTTTAATGCACATTATTGTAAAGCTTGATTAACAAATACACCAAATATGCTGTGAATGTCTGCACATTCATTGGTCTTATTACTTCGTAATTCAAAGAGGAGAGCTTAAATTAAATTTTAAAAAAATAAATACAATTAACTTAGGTACCGCAGATTACAATGAATTGACATGCTAATGTATTATATTTCTAAATCAAATAGTTTGCAGTTGAACATGATAAAGCATATCTATATTTAGCTGCTAATCACATGGGAAAACTTTTTTATAATTAAACTAATTGAAATAAATTCTGGAGAAAAAAAAAAAAATTCACAAAAATATGTAACCAATTTTTAAAAGTTTGTAACAATTTCCCACATTTCCTTGTCCAATAAATAAATCTTGACTGGCGACAACCCGTATCAATTTACAACCCTTGCTGATGAGGTCAAAGAAATAAAAACATGCAACTTCTCAGAAAAAAATAAAAAATATGAAAAACCTAACATGTACAAACTCGCTACTTGATAATAAGCCCTGTGAGCAAATTCTCATTTCAGATTTAGTAACATTTTGACTTTTGTAGTAATGATGTAGTATTTTCAAAGTTTTTATCTAAGTTAAGGAGATCGCTTGTCTGAATGTTGTGGTGTTATGGAGTTGTTTTTTTTTTCAGATTGATTTTTTTCTTCTAAGCAACTAGACAGAAGCAAAAAAGATAAAAACAAAACAATGATATCGTAACAGTCTTCATTTAGAAATCAAAACACATTTAGCATCCATTCATCTAATAAAAGAACAGTAACTGCACAAATTTTCCAGTAAGTTAATGAAGTTTTACAAACCACAGTCATTTACACACTAACTAGATCCCCAACAGAAAACTTCAACCGACTCTAAAAATAGAAACTGGAAAACCATCTATGCCCATGGGACACTAATTATTGTGGATTTCAATCCCTTACGATACATTAAGAATAAGATCCAAATGGAAAACCATTTGTCATTACCATTTTTATGTACATATAAAAACAAAATCCACAATTTCAATCACCAAGAAAAATGCGTTTAGTGAATCCATGAATTTCTAGCTAACAAATTTAAATTTATTCGCAGTTACAATTTGTTTCACTCTTCAAGCTCCTATATCCCCCTAGATGAAGAATTTAAACGGACAACCTTTGGCGGTATTCACAATCCAGAAAAAGTTCATGAACAGATATGACTGGTGAAATGTCGTACAGCATTTTGTTACTTAACACTGTGTCCATAATGTCACAATAAAACACAGAAAATGAACATTCATACAATATGACTACTGTTTAAATAGGTATCTAAAAAAATACTTTTTTTTTGTCTAAAATTATTACTGATATCACAAATGGGTAATTGTTACATCCTCCTTTTCACTTTCTAAACCCCTTTCATCACATATATCTCCTAACACAGCTTCATCTACCATTGCAGTTTCTTCTGATTTCATCAGTCTTTTACTATTGCTCCCACCTATATGAAAACTATCTTCGGACAACATCGTATCACTCTGAGTTTTTCCTTTGTCAACTGAGGGTACCTCTGAACTAACTACATTCTCACCAATACCTTTAGAGTTGTCTTTAACAGTTACAGCATCTACTCCCTTTTTCCATACACTAGCAGCTTCCTGTTTAGCATTCTTCTCAGTTACATCACAGCTTAGTTTATCACTAGAAAGATCACTACATCCTGCAATATCAGCTTTTAAAGCCGGTGGGAAATCAGTGTCATAGTTTTTTGCACCCATACTTTGCTCTGTATTAATGCCCCTGAGTTGCTCTTCAATTTGGAGGTTAGATTTTGGACTATTCTCCTCAAACACTGAAGATTCTGCTGAGTCATTGTCATGGGAGTGTGAAGACTGGTTATCAGACACACTATCAGTGTTACCCTGACTGGTTGTTTGGGAACCATTTCCTTTAGACTGGTCCCCATCTTCACATACATGTTCCTCAGGAGTTATTGTATCACTCGAAGACCTGGACGTTTCACTTTCCCCATACTCGGCAGACTGTCTGATTAAATCCTCCAGTGCTTGATCACTTGGAGCACATTCTGCGGCGCTCTCCGAACTTTCCGTCTTGCTTGCCTGTCGGGACATGTCATGGAAACCGCTTTCTGCAGAATTACCAGCATCGCTGGGGGTCTGGTTTTCTGCAATTGCAGGTGGGACTTCAACAAAGCCCCAGGTACTGGAGCGTTCCCTGAGAGGAGAGTCTAGACTTCCAGACATTGAGCCTGATGAACTGAACGACCCACTGAGGTTGCCTAGCAACGGTCTAGATACATGACCGATTTGTTCCTCATAATATCTCTAAATAAAAGAAAACAAAAAAAAATTCCAATGTATTAAACCTTAAAACCTTACCAAGATCACAGGGAAATGAAATGTAGTTGTCTAAAATACAGCAAAAAATGCCTAACCTAGACAATGTGGGGATCAGATCGCTTTCAACAGAATTTGCCAGCTACTTTCGTAGCCGTCTCCTTTACTGAAAGAACTGGTAAGAAACTTAAGGGAGTAGTCATTGCACATACTTAATATATGTTGCAAGAAATTGGGTCAAGAATCAATGTGAAATAAATAAGTTTAAACAAAACTAGGACCTGATTGTTGCAGTTTAGAAACATTCAAGATTTTATAGTGTGACAGAGTAAGTTAAAGACTTAACAAATATTCATTAAAAACAATGTAGGTTTTACTTACTTTTCTTGCCTGAAGCTGTTCTATTGATGCAGCTAACTCGGACATATTTGATGGTGCATTCAGGTTAAGTGATGAAAATTGAGCAATGATCTGTGGAGTGTGAGCCAGCGGCTTCGTCTGAAAACAGGAAGTACCGAGGTTAGTCATCCAACAATCGGAACCTGTTGTCTTAGTTTGTTTGAGTATAAAAAGAATCATGCTCTTATTCTTCAAGGATGAAATTAAAAACTGTATTCTTAAACAGGGCTAAATCTGGGCAAAGATATGTATTTGAACTCAAAAGGAAGAGAAGATTAGGGAGAGAGTTTTAGATAAGCTTGAAGCTTTCTACTTGATCCTGAATGTCTATTATAAATGTGACATATTGTACATGTAATGTTTTGAATAAAATATTGTTTAAACCAAAAGGAAGAGATAATATTTTGTTCATTTTAAGGGCCTATGCAAAAATCTCACATGGCATGGTCTTTAATTTTCTGAACAAATTTCTTTTTATTAACAAATCATTTTTGTAGACAAAAAGGAATGAAAATAAGACATTTTTTACATTGGTCACTTGGGACATTTCTGGAATTTCCTTGGTTACACTGCATTTTATTATCAATGCATTTCATACCAAATATGACTAAAAAGTATGGCTCGGATTTGTGTTTATTGCAATTGTGGCTCTTAAGCCAGTAAAATCCGAATTTATCGTATCACAACTAGACCCGACAATTCCAAAGGAATCTTTTATTTTTCTGTATGCTTTTATAAATGAAATTCCTTCTGATCCAACAGCTTAAATAAACATAGTAAATTTCCACCTTAATAATTACTTTTTACACAAAACATTTAAACAGACTAATCAACGGTGAAAGCAAGTCATTTCTTCAAATAAGGAATGACAATTAACAAGTTTACCACGGAGAGTTTCCTGCCCTTCTTACTGCGACGACGAGGTTTGTTGGCCACGCAGTAATCGGCCTCTGTGTCCTCAGACTTTTTAAGCAGTACGTATTTACCGCCATCAAGACTATCTGCCAAACCTGAAAACATTGCAAAACGTATTCTGCTTAGCTTAAGGTTCTGTTTAAAATAATGTTGTCAATCTTTAAGTAACAGCCCGCATTTAAAAACAAGGCGACCAATGAAAATTGACCTATGTATGTTTTTCTGGATGCACAGACAAACCTCTCAGAACGACACCTCCCTTAAGCAACTACCTCCGTTAAAAGACACACATTTTCTTTCCTATTGCATAAATTATGTAAGGAATCAAACTCTCCAGAACAACACCTCTCTACAACAAACACATCTCTGTTTTCCCAAGGGTGTTCACTCCCGAGAGGTTTCAATGCATTTGAAGTCTATTGACCCTTTTACATGTATGTCTTATCCTGTACTTATACATTTAGTCAGGATTTATTAGATCCCTGATTCAATTAAGATTTATCAAAACGATTGCCTCTTTTTTTTTAGTTCATAAACAAAGCCGAAAACACTTTCCCTTCTAAATAACAATTAAGTGTCAAACTGTGTACTTGATGACATGTAGTTTTATTTTGTTTAAACACATGTGTGAGTGTACTTCTTCACCTTTCAGCACTTGTCAAAACATTCCACAGCTACAAATTATAGATTTTTCCCATGTGCGACCTCGAAGTCCGGACTATTGCTGATTGTTTACATCATTGCCCATTTTTTTTGCTCTGGGCAATTTTTACATTTTTTTCCCATAAACAATCAATGTTCGCCAGATTTTTAGAAATGTTGCATTTGGCGCCATTGGTGACCGACAGCGTGACCCCTGCTAGTTCCGTATCCAGAGGTTTCCACTCACACAGATTTCGCTTTTATTACTATTCTGGATCTTAATAGTGCAAAAACGTCTTAAGATATCTCATGAAGTCATATTTAATGTCCATGACTAAATCTTAATGTTTTTAAAGAAGTGTTAGGTGGCTATCTGCATATTTAAACAATATTTCGATTATTTGTCACTGGACAGTTTATCAAACCATCTTTGCTCGGACAGACTAATTCTGGACTTCCATCCTCAATAAGAACCTGCCAACTTTCTCAAAGAGTCAAGTCAGCAGCAGGGCTTGAACCAAAGACCATCAAGTATTGAAAGACTATGTGACTGCAACTCAGCAACCTAAACCACTTGACAAAGAAAGCCAAAGTTAAGACAAAACATACCAGCTCCTATTTGTTGATCGGGCCTTTCTTCCCGTGGACTAGCTAACATGCTATCTTCTCGCTCAGAGTTATTTCTCTTCTGTAAGTAACTGATCAGCGTGTTACACAAGTTCTTCTCGTCTTCAAACGGTTCTCTCTGTGACTCATACTCGAGCCTGAAACATGCAAAATCACAGATTAGTATTTCATTTAAACTAAACACATTTGTCTATTTTTTTTTCTGCCAGCTTTTGCACCACTTTTTTTTCTTGGGGCTTAATCCTTGGTCTAACAGTATTTCAGTTATTTACAGGTGGGCAATTAATGCCACAATTGTTCCCTTGGAAAGATCTGTGCCATATTCCCATCCCCCATAACAAACGGTTCAACTTTTCGCATAGTCCCGTCAACAACATGACTTGAACCAATGACCCCTTTATCAGTAAGAGGTACAAGTGCTTCCAAAATACAAGCTATAAACATTTTTCCACTTCAAAATTCTATACTAAACTGTTTATCAAAATGTTGAAAATAATCTTTTATTTTCTCAATATCTAGGTTTTTAAACTTACATGTATACATTAATTTGCTGTCATAGTAACCAAATGTTTGTCCAAACATACTTTTATTCAATATCAAATGTCAAACTCCTTACATTTCTTTCTGCCAGCTTTCTTCCTTTGCTTTTCTTTCTTCTTCTTTCTTCTTGAAACTTTCTTTCCGTAATCTGTGACGGCGTTCTTTCATGTGTGTCTGATAATCTGTTTCACTCTGTTTGAATTCCATAAACAGTTCTCTCTTCCTTGCATACAACGCATCAAGCTCTGTAGATAGATAGTTTATTAGCTCATATTCTGAATAATGTCTAAAATGGATTTGTCCAGCCTTTAGTTTGAACAGTACAATCAGGTGTTCAAAACGTGCGAACTGAAATTTTACTGACTGAATAGTGAAGAGTGCAGATCATGATCAGACTCCATATATGTGTTGTAGGAATGAATTCTGAATAACAGTTACAAATTTCTATAACAATTGTTTTTTAAATTACATCGTGGGTTTTTTATTAATATACTACAGTATGTATCTTCTTATTGCATTCTCATATTAGCTATCTATTTAAATTTTCATAAGATGTCTAGATATTTGTCCTGACAGTGCCATTTAAACATTGCTAACACCCATAATTTTAAGTTCCACAATAAATCTATTCTATTGACGGCTGCGTAATATAACCTCACAATGGATGAGCCTACCGGTATGTCTAATGACAGTTTGTAATAAACAGTATCGTACCTTTTTTGTATATCTCATTCTTCCCTTTTCTTTCATGATCTGATCTCTTGACTTCTTCTTCTTTCTTGCTTAGATTGGTAACAGCTTTGTAATAGAACTGTAATATGAACAGTTTCAAAATATAATGTGCTTTAAAACCATCTAAAATTTGTCTTTCACATGAATGTACGAGAGACGAGTCTGGCTTTCCATAGCTAAAAACAACTTTGTATGGCTGGCTAATATAATTTATACCAATACTGCAGGTCTGGTAACCCTCATTGTGTCGTAGTGCACTGTTTGTGAAATAATTACATTATTTCGAAAAAGCGTAGCCTCCAAGAAAAGACACGATTATTTTACAATAGTACTCTATCTATTTTGATAGATCATAATCATACTCTGTCACAGATAGATCACAGTTAAGCTCCGCCCCTATACACTGTGCCAATCATCAGAAATACAGAGCACTGTTTTCCTATGCTGCAGCCATAATACAACTGACTTTGTTGCCCATACCCTAATCTTTTTTTTCCAAGTCACAAACTGATATTGGAAACATTTATAGATTGAGTAGAACATTGCTCAGTTCAATCAGAAGAAAACTAAACACAAACTGGAACAGAAACAACAAAAGTTAACTTAAACTAAGTTTCCAAGTTAGATGAAGTTACTGTTTGGAAGCTACAAATGTGGTCTTTGGTTGCAGATGGTCTTTATTCAAAAGTGATTTTTATCACAGATGAACAGTGAACCCTGATCTAGATCCATGCACATCTATATTCACAGGGTGGTCTTTATTTGGAGGTTGTATTTAACTGTCTGACTGTATATCAATGAATCTGACACAACCAATGTTTCTCCAAGGTTTCTGGAATAGGATAAGTACAACACTTACCTCCCTTTCTCCCCTCATCCTTCTTTGACTTTCTCTCATTTTATCAACTTCCTTCTTCTGTGTAAAGTATTCTCTGTAAAAGAAGAGGTATTTGAAAAGAGTTAGAGCTCACTGTATCACATGTATTGAATTGCACACTAGTTACTAGTCTGATATAAAAAGAATTGGGGAGGTGCACTGTGCGTGTGCTAAAAAAAGAGCAACATTTTTTTGTAAGATTTTTATGTGGAACTATTCCATTTCATGCACTATCTCTTTTCTGTTCAATTCAATTTTAAATATCAATTTTGCAATTTTTATTGGTACACATGAAAATGCAGTTTTATCATGAAATCAGCACTGGTAACTAAGACTGGCTCTATAACAAAACAGAATTCCTTACTACCATCTAAAATGAGCTTGTTCATCCCTTTTAAGTCTGCCAACCAGTTTAAGAGGATGCGTTCACAAAATTTCTATAGGTAGTGAAAGGGGGCAACAAGGGCCTTCGTTAAATTTGGGAGAAAAAGAAAATCTCTTAAGGTGTTCACCCGAAGTTTAAGCAAAATCTGCATGGTTAGAGAATGACAGATAACATCATGTGACTACATTAAGGTTGTTCATCCCTGGAAGTTTAAGCAAATGCCATCGGGGCCTTGATCAATTTGGTCTCCAAACACCTGGCTGGTTACTACCATACCATTAAGGTTTCAACCCTGGAAGTTTAAGCAAAATCGCCATCCGGTTTAAGAGGAGTTTGGGGGGGGGGGGGGGGGGGGGGCTTTCGGGGGGGGGGGGGGGGGGGGGGGGGGGGGGGGGGGGGGGGGGGGGGGGGGGGGGGGGGGGGGGGGTTGGGGGGGACGGCCTTAAATGGTAAAAGACTATATTTCAAACAGGTCTTCCTTTTCTGCATCGAGGCAGTTTTATTACTCAAATAGAAATGGAACAGGCTCTATAAAACAAATTTCTAAAAATTTTTAAGTATGAATGAATCTTTTTAAAGGTTTTTGTTCACAAAATAGTTTAAATGGCAAGAGCTAACAAACAGGTCTCGTAATACTCAAAAGAACTGGACAGGTGTAAAAGCAAACTTAGAGAAGTGAAACCATTATGTTAAAAGTCCTTTTTGAAATCAGCTTTAAAATGACAATCAAAACAGAAATATCGTTTAGACCCTCATTTCCGTGAATGGAAAGAGAGAGAGAGAGAATGAGAGAGAAGAGAGAGAGAGAGAGACATTGACTTCAAAACACAGATAAACAAGGTAATATGACAACTGGAATATAACACTTACACAAGAACTTTCTTGGAACGTTTCAGTTTGTCAATTTCCGCAACTATCCTTCTCTCTTCGGACAGACGGAAATTCTGTGTTTTCAACTGCCACTCCATCTTCCTGAAATGATAATTTACCACTCTTACTCTTTCGCTCTCTTATAAACTCTTTTTTCCCACATATATCAATAAATATTTTCTATCACCTAAAAGCTTTTTCTATCAACTAAAAGCTTAACCACTAAACAAGTGAAATAAAAGAAACAACATGTCAAACAACAGAGTGTTGTTGACTATACAAGTATTTTAATATGAAAATTAAAAGCTAAACTCTAGCGTAAAAAGGGCACAGTAAAAGCTGTTTCTGTTTTCAGTGAGGTCGATATAAAGATTTATCCACCTGACGTGACATTATAACGACAAGTGAGGTCGATATAAAGATTTATCAACATGAGGTGACATTATAACGACAAGTGAGGTCGATATAAAGATTTATCCACATGAGATGACACTATAACAACAGTAAAGTGTGACAATACCTACGGGTCGTAACGATTATACACCTTGAACAAGGTTGATGGACCTGATAAGCACAAATACAAACAAAGTGACAATACCTGATTGCATCGTCTATCTTTGCCTCGTACTTGTAATGTAGGTTTGCTTCCGTCTTTGACAGCTGACCCATCTGAAAAGTACATGCAATTTCTACGCACAAACTCATGTAACTTCCCGGGAACTAGGAATTTTTCATGTGACAAAAAATTTCTATTTTGCGAAAAGTAGACTTGTCTTGTTGTGAATCTGTGTGAAATAAATCTTCCGCAATTTTTAAAAAAAATTACCCTATAATATCAGGGGCAGGTTTAGAGCGTCTTCCTCAGCTAAACATGCAGTTTCCCCCCAAACTGAGAGTTCACATCAGGACTTTTGTGTCCCCTTAAAACAATTACAATGCTAATTTTCTCCACATTGAGGGGCTAGGGCATCTTCCCCAAAATCAAAAATGCCCATAAGCCAAGTGGGAAATTCCAAATAAATAGTGAAAATTATATCATCCCTAAATACCCGACTTTACAGTAAACAGACCAGTTCTTCAAACCCTGTTTATGGACACACAAAAACACCAAGCCCAATATTTACATGCTGATCATGATCCTTTATCAACCCAGTTATCTCTTAGTGCATCTAGGTAAAACAATTATCACATGTCCATAAAAAGTGATATATTAGTCATTAACAACTTTCCTTCCCCAACACTGTATTATCACTTGTGAACAAAAGGTGATTATTAGACTTAATTTGTATAGAAAACCTCCCCGAGCTTAATGCCTGAAAATCATCTATGAGTCAATACTACGCATAATCTAAACAAACCACATTACTTTAATAATCTTCCTGTGTCATGACTGCAATTTCTCTATAAACATTAAAAGTGACATCAGCCTTCAAAACGGAGTCCATGTATTACACATCATGATGAAAATGCAAAATGCAAACTAGTACCTTCTTTTTGATCTCTTCATTTAACAATCTTAGATCATTGTCGATCTTTTTGCGCTTGTTGATGGATGCTTCCTTCTCGGCCCGGAGCTCGCGCAGCTGACCTGTAGATGCTTCTGGACTAGCATTTCCAAGGGCTTTCTAAAATCAGAAATACTCGAAGTATTCAATAACATAGAACTAACAGTGGAATAACTTCATGAAGTATTCAATAACATAGAACTAACAGTGGAATAACTTCATGAAGTATTCAATAACATAGAACTAACAGCAGAATAACTTCATGAACTATTCAATAACATAGAACTAACAGTGGAATAACTTCATGAAGTAATCAATAACATAGAACTAACAGTGGAATAACTTCATGAAGTATTCAATAACATAGAACTAACGGTGGAATAACTTCAACAGAGAGGAGAGATAAGTTCAACGCTATTCTCTACCACAAAAGTTTTCTCTCCATTACTATCTCATTTCACTGTGGCAACTTAAGTAACCACTAACTCTTACCTGGCTTGCAATCAGAGATCCTGCTTTTGCTACATGTCTAATCATGATCAGTTTTCCGGTCAGTGAATCATCAATTAACACCCCACAATAAAATCAATGGTACTGTCCACATTGGAATACGGATGGGTCCATTTTACAGCATTTAATGGATAAGGGTAAATCAGGTCTAAACTTAATGTAAACATTCAAAAAACAACCGTAGAGTGAAAAATATATTGTATCTCACCATCGCCGCCTCCTTGGTCCGGATCACCTTCTGGAGCTCTTCCATCTCTTCCTCATACTTCTTCTTGTTCGGTGGCTTCATCTGACGACGGAAATCTTGTGACGATGACAGAGATGATGCCAGGGAAGAAGCTTGTGATGAAGAACCTGCAAATCATGAACAGCATTTAAAGTATTGTACGTCTTTATCGTGTCAGTCCTAGTTTCATCAGCTTTTTAAACTCTTACTGTATATGCATGGTGAGGTTATACACCTTTGTGACGTTTGCAGATCATGATCTGCACTCCTCACTATTCCGTCAGCAATTCTTTTGACAGCACGCCTATAAACAATTAATAGTACAGAGTCATGTACTTAAATTTCAGAAATTTAGATATATATACTACAATCAAATAATTATGTGCTAGAATATGACCTTGTTTATCCCAGCTATCTTTTTTCAACATTTGTTTTTCTTTTCATTCACCTGCAACTAAATGTTTGATCAACCATGTCCTGCCTATATTGTGTAATTATAATCATAATACCTGCTACACCTTAAACCTGTAATGTACCTTAAACCTGTAATGTACCTTAAACCGGTAATGTTTTTTTCTTTGATTGTTTATAAGTCCCTGCCGACCCTGGGATTTCTCCCTGGGTGAACTTGCCAAGACTCCCGACAGGCGCAGGTTGAAGAGAGACAGATGCAGATACAAGGGAATCCTGATACCAGACCCTAGCTCTTTTATTAATAGACCCCTTGGTTCTTTAACATGCCCAGTGTATAGCACTGAGACAGTGACTGAGTACCTCTGGGTTTCTAACCAGCTAATCTCTATATGGGTGGGAAACACTTAAAAGCTTTTCTGAAATTTCCAGTGTGCAAGGATTCGAACTGGGTACCTCTGGATTGGTAGTCAAGAGCCTTAACCACTCTACAACCACACCACCCAAACCTGTAATGTGCGTAACAGTTGAACCTGTGTTAAAAGTCACTTCAGTTAAACAACCACCTGCCACTGGCAGTCAATACTGATGTGTCATAAATGACAATTATTACATTAATACACCTACACATGTCTAACTTTAGATACGTGTACAATTATCTCCATGGGCCACAATGAGCAACCTTAAAACATTGCAAGAACATTTAGAAAAAAAAAATAGTTTCATATTAATGGGAAACTGTTCCTTTTAGTCTTCCCCAAGCTAGATCTTAAGAATCAACAGCATTCTGAAAGGTTTGAATATTGTGATTGCAACTTTCATGCTTAATCACTTTTTGATTTCACCTGTTTTCATACATTTTGTACCTAAATATGGATCTTCCATGCATCGACTAATCCAGTCGGATAAGAAACTATTTCTGGAGCTCTTAAAATGTATTCAATTTTAAGTACCCTAATTAAAATGTTAAATGTTTAAAATGCATGTAATGCCTTTAACTAAAAGTCTCAAATATCTATAACACCATGTCTTTATCTAGCTTAAATTTTGACAAATGCGTATTGGGAGTTATTTGTAAATATATCAAATTCAGGTCTACACTGAAAAAGTTTACGACATTCTTGGGTCTCAAGCCCACAGTTGCCTGAAGACTTTCTTGACCCTAGCTCAGCTGCAAGCAACAAGTGTTTCTACGTTTCTGACCAGTACAGATCATGATTATCGTAGATATCTGCGCAGACCAATCAGATCACAATCTGCCCCATTCATTGTTCAGTCAGTAATATTTTGATGATAACATCTTTGAATAATTAATAATAGTACAGTCAACCCTGTTCTTGTGACCAACGGATTTACGCAACAACCTGACATATGCAACCACTTTATATTCTTCCTTTGTAATTCAAGATGATTACAATTAATCCTGAGTTAAGACACCACCTCTCTTAGGAGACCCCCATCTCAGCTTTAACCCTGTGTGGTCACTTAAGACAGGTTTAACTGTAGTGTCAAAATTGAAAGGGTCCCTCCCAAGTGACGAATGCCCCCGAAAGGGGGGCCTCACAGTCTGTGTCCTCTCCATGTGCTCAATAAAGTGGGGGTGTATTTTTAAAATTTTTTATATATGAAAGAGTAATCATGCATACACCTTACTTAAGGACCTTCCTTCAGTAGGGCTTGGGTTTGCAGCGACACATCCGCTTGAGGTGACTGTGCACAGTTATTTTAAAACCTTCAAAGATAATAAAGTTAGTCCGGACACAAAGAGCAATAACAGGATCCATTACCTATAAACTCTAAGTGTGACCTTACCTTTGGTAGGGTGTGGGCTGCAGGACACGTCGTCTGATGTGCTAGACATTTGTGCAAATTATTTTAAAACCTTAAGGCATGACAAAGTTACATCCGGACACGAATGTGTCATATATCATATGCTTTATAGAGGAACCATTACCTCAAACTCTAAGAGACCTTGACCTTTGAGCTAGGCGTGGGTCTTGCACGACACGCCTTGAGTCTAGACATTTTGCAATTATTTTAAAATCCTTAATGCAGACAAAGTACAGTCCGGACACGAATGTGTCATATAGTATGGAGGAACCATTACCTTAAACCAAGTAGACCTTGACCTGAGCTAGGCGTGGGTCTTGCACGACACGCGTCTGTGTGCTGACATTTACCTATTATTTTAAAATCCTTCAGCATGACAAAGTTACAGTCCGGACACGAATTGTGCAATAGAGGATTCCATAACCTCATACTCCAAGTGGACCTTCACCTTTGAGGTAGGGTGTGGGTCTTGCACGCGACACGTCGCTTGAGTGTAGACATGTGCAAGTTATTTTAAAATCCTTCAATGCATGACAAAGGGGGGGGGGGGGTGGGGGTGTGTGTGTGTTTGTTTTTAGTTACAGTCCGGACGGAACGAATTTGTAAGGGGGGGGGCCGGGGGGGGGGGGGGGGGGGGGGGGGGCGAGCGGGGGGATTTTAATATGCCACCCTTCGTGGACATAAAAATGACTAAATCCTAATTTAACAACTTTAGATGGACAAAAGTTAACATATTAAACTCTACAGACTAGCACTTGCACCAATCAAACCTACAAGTTGTCTGGACAATAATAAAATATATACACTATACAACAAGCCTATTAAAATCTTCTCTGATTAGCTGACAGTAAAAAAAGTTACATGTTACATTAATAATTAAATACATCAGGTTGTTTACTTTCAAGCACTAATACACTAAAGTTGAATAGATCTGCGTTTACAAGCATACAATGCAATGAATAGCGACAAATAATCGGGTCAATGTACAAAATCCGCTCAAGCGTTATCAGTTTATACCCATTTTAAGCAAAAATCGTGACTTTTTAAACATTGCAGATTCACGCCCAAAATAAAACTGGCAAGTCATCAAACAAGGGGAAAATGATGTGATCATTTGAATATAAACACACTAAACGGCGCAGACAGTTAATAAACAAATTTTCAACAAAAAAATCTCAAACCTGTGTCCTTTCTTGTGCAATTTGCTACTAAACAGGTAGCTCTGTTGATAGCTTACTGAAGTATTTGTTGCTAAAAATAGATCTGACTCAGGAAAAGTTTAAAGGCCCAGATTTGCCTGTCCTTACTTGCTCCCCTAAATCTAAAACATGTACCAGCATGCTAGGAGGACCCTTATTGTATGGGGAAAAGGGTCATTAAATTTTGCTAAAGTTTAACATGAAACTGAGGGTATGTTTGCAGGTGTCAAGTTAATGACCATCTGTCTTCTAAATCCTTCTTGAAGAGTAAATCTGACTCAAGTACTCCAGATATGACCTTGATTTATTGAAATATTGTTATACACTTAATAAACCTGGCTTGTTTATGAATGAAGACATCTGTAGAATGTTAGATTAGTACAGTGGGCAACTTCGGAATGAAATAAAACGTTATTTCAAAACAATTTAAAAAGCTAAATGCTAGTATCTTGTTAATCTATGTTACATGTATAATACTCAATTTATTATAGCTTGATTATGAAGAAAGCTTGAAGCTTATCGAGTCACTCTCGAGTCTGCTTCCTGGAAAAACAAGTACTGGTGTCATACAAGGAGGTACCGTCCTGACCCCAGTGGGGCCTTGAACCCACAACCTAAGGGATGAGCAGCAGAAACCTTAACCTGAACACCACCGCTCTTTTGTAACTAGGAAAAGAGATGTAAAACCAGATCTAGCAAAAAGCACCTATGAAACGTTTTGCATTTAATAAAGAAGTTGCAACCCCACTGAAAATGTAAGTAAACCATTGTCCGATCTAACTGTTCATTTAGCACAGTCAAACGTGTGTTTAATTAAGTTCATCTCAATTAAGCAGCTACCTTCCTAAGGAAGCCATTGCTGATGAATCCCCATTGACAGTGACTGACCACATTAATACCAAATACACCTGTAACCTTTAAGAAGCAACATTTGATGCATCTCCTGGTGTGCTGATTATGAAACGACTTGACTGTACTTTTGAAGTTTGTGTATAGAAAAAAGTACAAGACTAAACAATAGCAATTTTTTTTATCAAATCAGTGGAAAATCTGTTCGACTTTGAACAGAGAAAAATGCAACTCTCACAGAAATATAGCTCTTACTTACAGCTGCATCAAATTGAACATAGTGTCAGTTCTGCTTCATATTATGCAATGTGAGTGACTCATTAAAGGGGCACTCCCAACATCTTCCCACCATAAATAATGTGTTCAATGAATGTATAAATAAATACAAATTGCAAAGATCATCTTACATCGAAATATGAATCATTTTAGCACAAATAATCAACGTGGAGACATTATGTAATAAATTAATTGTACAACAACAACTTTACATATATTACTGAATGTTTTATGTTACTGCTACATGATTATTTTAAAATGCTGGTTTTGCCAATGGTGACTCGAATGTATAGGTTTAACCTTTTATGTTAAAGTAATAATACATGAGAATTTTCAAAATATTTCCTGCATTAAACACAATATGGACGTTGTGCAGTTGAAGCACGAGTCCTTATATTCATGAATGAAAATGTGGCTACATTTTATCAATGAGATTTATGCATAATTATGATTCAGTATCATGTATGAATATAAATTATTACACCTGTTTATAGCAAAGTTTAACTTGCATAAAATGTCATCTTGTTCTTCAAGTTTCCACAATCAACAGAGTCAGGCAAAAATTGAATCTTAGAACGTAAGTATAATATAAAGAGTTTTGTATTTCAACTGAACTTTTTTCAATGCAAATGTACAGAGAAGAGGCATATGGGTAACTGTATATAACTTTCCTGGTTTATGACTCGAGGAAGCCTTTTCTCTTCCTTTAAAAATGGTCAAGAATCAATATTGACATTATTAAACTTACATTAACACAGAGACAGACATAATATAAATTTCCATTATTTATATAACCTCTGTATTAAACTGGTGTGTAACTTTTATAATACACTTGAATACCAGAATCAGGACTTCAGTACACTTGTACTTTGCCAATAGTGAGAAGCAATAAAAATATGGCACCTGCCACCTGTGTGAAAGGCACCTTGTATATTTAATTAGCAAGTCCTTCTCTCCCTGCTGGTTGTTATGGGCAGAGCTAAGATTCCAGACATGGTAATACCACAGGACTTTTTATCCATACATGTATATTAACCTTTGCTTGAAATTCCTTGCAACGGGCACATACGGTAGGTATATAAAATAAAAGCATAAAAGTCAAACCTATGTATGTAAAGGCTATGCCTGTGTTTGGGACTAAGGTTTCAAGTTCCTGTAAAAAAAACTGATGGTAAATAATCCCCTCACATGTGGGAACGCCAAGGTTTGACGGCAAGGTGGTACCTGGCATCATTGGTGCAAGCCCTAAGAGAGGTCAGGGGAGAGGTCAGGGGTTTGGAGGGAAGGTGCAAAGCAAATCTCCTAGCATGTTTAACCCATTGTAAGTTAATGACTTAATAGGAAGTATGTTTTATAAAATGTTACACTCATAAAATAACACACCATACAGGACAGGAATTAGAAACACGTATTTTTCTGTGAACTGAAAGCACATATGACATAGATAAGTATGCATGTGAAACTATTGTGTCCACTGTTCAAAGAATAAAATTTGCAAAACTTACTTGCAACTTTAATTCCCCCACTTCACTGCACTTCCTTGTGTTAAAGTACACTGCCTGCTATTGGTCGTTTAAATTGTCTTTTTGTAATGAATACTTTTTATCATACAGCGGGTAGGTCAGTGTATTGATTTGTCAGGGTTTTGTTTACATTACATAGCTCCTGTATCTAGTATCCAAAAACAAAGTTAAATCGGATCCAAAAGTCTCAGTCAAGCATTCATAATGTCTATCCAATTGTTTCTTTTTCTGTGCTTTTATTTGTTTTAAAATTAACAGCAAAATTGGAAAAACAATATCCGTGGCCTTCACCGTATCGAGATACTGGGGAAAAGGCAGGAATAAATTGCTGATTTCTTACATTAAATCAATGCATGACGGAATGCACAAATTTTATCAACTTAAACCGTGATTCCGTATTTACGACCAGTGCAGATCATGATCAGCCTGTGCATCTGCTATCATAATTTACATTATTTGGCTATTCCAACAGCTTTAGATATACGCATATCCATACTACATTACAGATGGACAATTCCATAGTAAAAGGTTTAAAACACTACGATTTACTAGAAACATGTCCATAGGACAAATCGGACGCCCCTGACGACCTAAAAATTGTATGATAGCCATTGAAACCCCACTTTTTGGGCGTGCTATGTGCTTTTAAGATACAGAAAAATGTATTTGCTAGTAATAGGATTTTGTCAATCAAAAATATTTATTTTTAGCAAATAATCTCTTAATTATGGTTGCAAAGGTGTACACTGAACATAATTATGATTAATCTTAAATTAAATGACCAGAAACAGAAACAAATTAACAGAACAGTATCATGCAATTTCATGCTAGATTGATATGGATACCCGTCCATCAACTTAAAATGATCATGCACAGTATGAACATGCAACAGGCAATCTGCAAGATTTAAGTTGGAATGGGACTATATACTACTTCCCTATATAACTCTTCCAATAATTTGTGAACTGTTCCAAAACTTTGAATTTATTTGATTTATTTGATTATTATAATTATGTACATTCATATCAAATATGTTAAAAATCTGTCCAACCTTTCATGAAATAATGATCGGTAGCCACAAATTCATGGAAATTTATGTTGGAAAGGGGCCATAATTTCTGTAAAAATTATTTGATTGTAATCTGAGTTGAACTTGACCTGTATATTTTATGATCCCAAACCAACATTACTATACTATTAAATCCATGCAACCTTTCAAAAGTAGTTGATGTGAAACTAATATTTTGATCAGACACACACAGACGGACAGGGTTAAGGTTAACACTTTATGCGGGGCAATAAAAACAGTTGGTCAGTAATTGGCTTCAATTACTTGTGACTGGAATTTGGAAAACCATAGCATTTTGAATATATGAGCTATTTCAATCAATTTGCATATCTCAAACTGTTTCAAACTCACAGGCCCTTCAACAACAGAAGCCACAAGAAACCTTTATTTTGTAGATACAGTCGAACTTGTCCAAAACAGCCAGCCAAGTGAACAGAAAAAAAGTATTTATAATTACAGATACCCGTTTTTCAACATTTTGCTTTTTCCATTTAAGGAGAGGTGGTTGCTCAACATGTGTTTTGATATAGAAACAAGGAAGTTTACATACATCAATGCAGGTGACAGCTTATTGTCACTGCATGATGACCGTTACCACTAATCCCTTCCCCGTGGGAATTTAGCCGAGCTTGGTACAATAGAAGGCCTGTTTAAGTTAGGTAGTAGCTGATCCCAAAGTCTGAGGTTTGACCTACATTATGTACAGATCATTCTGTCAAACAGTCATTTTTTCAGAGAGTATATTCATCATGTTTGAAGCTGTCCAAACTTAAAGATAGAAGAGTTCATTTTAGAAATGTCGTGAATGGTGTTTTATTGTGCATCAACTTGACCAAGGTCATATAGCGCACTTTTAAAATCCTTGCATTGAAAAATGTTGTGTGTGAATGATATATTTTTTTTTAACTGTGTGTGGCCACCTCCTTGGTGGTTTGAGTCACCACCTCCGTAGGCCTTAACCATGACTGCAGGGACCTCAGCTTACCAAGAGATAATTCAATTGATATACACTTAGCACATGTTAGTACCAGTATGCAGTATGTTATAACAATTTACATGGGTTTTCTTTCAGACAGACAGATTGAACAAGTGTTATTATTTCATGTAATACAGTTACTTGAGAAATTAAACTTTGAATAAAATACAAAATACATAAATCAGCCACACAATCTCCAGTGATCTGTTAAAACCAGTAAAAATTTGAACAAGAAAAAATGATTTACCTTCTACAAAATTAAAAATTACTAAATCCTTCAGATAATCAATTCTTGGACATTAATTTATTTTATGAGAACAAAAACAACACTAATAATTACTTCATAAATTTCCATGTGAAATCCTGATTATTCACATGTTTTGCAACAACTTAATTCAAAATAGTGTATTCTGTTGCAATCAATGAGTAATCATCTTCATATTTTATACTCAACCAATTATCGAGAATGTAACATGTGGTTTAAACTGTCGTAAAACCAAACCAAAGCTTGCTCAGCAAATTTTTGTATGAATTACCATTATTTGCAAGTACCAACTACCGGCAACTACTGAATTCTACCTGTCATCATCTTTATAAATAGATTGGGACACGTGTGGTGACCTACTTTTTTTATGATGATAATTAATGAACTTTTAAATTACAACATCCTTAATAACATAAAGAGCTCATGTGCTCTTTGTTAAATACATGTATAAGCAGTGTTTATTATATGAAACTGCAATTTTAATACTGATTGAACTGGTATAACTGTGTTATTTATTTTCAATTAAAGTACACAAGGAGGCCAAAATTGAGTTGCGGTTTACCTGTTTAAACAGACACACCTGTAAATCTGTTATCTTCTTTTTCAATGTTGATATTGTTAACTTATTTCACAAATTTTATAAATCTTACGTAACATCTAGCAAACTACTGTAATAAATAATGTCACTTTTCAATGAAGTATGCTGCAGTAAAATGAACAAACGGGGTTTGAACCTCTGCTAAAACTGGTGAAAAGTCTTCCTCGGCTAGGACATGTATGTTTCTTTCGCATACAAGAGATAATATATGACATAACATAAACAGTGCACAGATGTACTGATATAACATTTGACTGAACTTAGTACCCTTTATTAACTTCACTTTAAAACAAATTTAACATCTGACAGAGGAGTCAAACCAGTACAAAAACAGAGAGAGAAAATCTTATCAGACCCTTTAACCACAAGCATTCCAATCATGTTCATTTGTTTCTAAAACAAACAAATTTCATATAACCTTGACTCTGTATTTTATTATTTACAATTAAATACCAAAACTATTAACCTTCTCACCAGGGGGACATTGAAGGACAAAATAGAAAACGGAGGGTGCTTCCTGATAGGCTGATAAATGTGCCACAGTTTTTTAAGTGCAGTATAATTGTCTGTTAGGAAAAATACATGTATCTGACACCTGAAAAGTGCTGTTTCAATGAGTCTATTCAGTATTGTTTTTAAATATTGTAGAAATGTTGTTTTTTTCTTTTAGATGCATATTTTGGTGTCAGCTTAGTTCTCTCCATTTGTGTGAAGTAGATAACAAAAACAAGGCAGTCCGCCAGAGTCTTGCAGGTGACATGTCATGCCATTTGTGGGGAACAAAATGTCTCAAGACAAGTCAATTAAAAATTTTTTTGTCTTTGCATGCATGAGGTACCGGCACAACTTGGACAAAGTGTCATGCACCCATATCAGACCTTTAATCTTTAACTGTGTTTTAGACCTTTTCAGCTTCAGACCTGGGTCTTGTGTGCAAAATGCCATCCCAATCTGATTGTGGTGAACAATTAGGCCAAGTCAATTCAAAATCCTTTTGTGAAAGCTGATCCTTATGGACTAAGGAACCTACACGGATCTGCCGAAGACTTTGAAGTTACAAATATTTGCTCTACAACTCCACAACTGTGCCTTCCAATTTACTGTGTAATTCTCCCTTGTTGAATGCATTATTCATATCCACAGGTGAGTGTAGCGTACCAGGGACCCAAACAGTGAATGTTAGATAAAAATAGCCTAATGACTATATATCAATAAGAAGGTAAACAACACAGTTCGCACATAGACCCAGTTTCAGCTTCAATTACTTCATACAGAATAGTGCATATTATCAAAACCTATTGCATATATACCTAACGTAATTATATTTTCCGTAAACGCTTACTTCAAGGTCCAAATGCAAACCGTTTTGTAACAGCGACTGATAGTTTCAAATTTTACAATTTTTCGCCAACTCGAATAAATCTCACACATTTCGGTACGTCTATTTTCCATGTGCAACCGTCACTGTGGACATACACAAGAAGGCACAACACTGCTACTAGAGCTCAGTATTCCATAGACATGTATTAGTGATGTGTAACCTAGACTTGGTAAGACCTGGCGGATCGATACAGTATGGAAACTGGTTTTTCCAATTATCAGTATGGCGCAGTATATGTTTACAAAAATATCAACGAAATAAAATGAATACTGTATAACGGATCGTATTAAAACTGGAAAGCTTGTGGAAATATTTATCAAATCAATTTCTACCGGCGCCGGTTGTGTAATATTTGGATGACACAAGGCGAAATTGTTTAAAAAGCTTGTTAAAAGGGAAGAATTCAGTGTTAGAAATGTGTGACATTTATTCGGGTGACGGAAAAAGTCAAAAAAATCGGAAATTATCAGTCGCTATTTCAAAACGGTTTGCTTTTGGGCCTGAAGTAAACTTTTACGGAAATGATAAACACTTATGCATATATGCAATGGGTTTTAATAAATATGCATTATTCTAGATGAAGTAATTAAGGCTGAAAGTGGGTCGATGTGTAAACGGTGTTGTTTACCTTCTTATTGATATAGGGTTAGTAAGTAGGCTATTTTGAACTAAAAATCACTGTATGGGTCCCTGGTACGCTACACTCACCTGTGTTCATATCCTGATACTCAATGTCAATAGAATAGCATGGAATACACACGGAGACAGAAAACAGTTCTTTTCAAATGGCGATATCATGATGAAATAGAATATTCAATACAGAAACCATTCAGCAAATCTGACATCTTGAAGGAAATTTTAGCATACATGCAAACTCTGTCTCTGAGACTGTGGCGAGAAATTACACAGAATATTAAAGTACTGGTTTTAACATGCATCAATCACGACTACAGAATTTGTATTCAAGAATAGAACAGATAAATTTGCTATTTCTGTATAGTCTTTCATTAAAATGGATATATCTGACAGAAAAGGAAAGGCTCAAATGACAAGAATAAAATCTTTATCCAATCTAAAAATTCTGATTGTAGTCGCTTTGTGACTAAAAACAGTTATATCCTCTTATGTAATTTTTTGCAGTGTCATTACAACACAGTTATCATGCCTTAGGACGGAACCATATTTTAAAGCATGTTTTCATTGCTAAATTTATGCTGACCTTTTAATACACAATATAAGTATTAATCATGAAAAAAAAAGTGTGAACACCACTTTCATCAAAACTGCTTTAAATCATCATGCATTTCAAACAACATTTCCTGTAATTAAATTATATAATACTTGCATTATGTAAACATTTAGCTACCTGAGAGCAAATGTCTACATACGTAACTGTACACTCAATGTTTATGTTGATGTATGCAGAGCTATGCCCTTTCCTGTACATTATATAAAACAAGGCTGGCTTTTAGCTTCAAGACCAGAGGTAAAATATTGATTCTGGCTGACCTTCACCTTTACCATGGTTACCGTCCTAAAATCTTTCAATTTGGTCAATACTAAATATTAACCTAATAAATTCTTAGGGGACTCTGGTGACATTTTACAGAATATAAATAGCAAACTATATGTGCTGCCATGTCAGACTCTGTACTGGTTACGGAGGCTTACAGTAGATTTACTTGTTGCCAGCCGCGTAACAGTAAAACACTTTTAACTAGACAAAGTCAAGAAAGTAGTGCTGTCTTTGTATGTAGTGTAGATCATGATCAGTCTATATATTGTTGCTATATTCAGTGTGTAAAGTGTCACTGTTCATACAATATGAAGAACAACAAATATGCTCAAGTAAAAAGTCCACTTTAGAAATTCTGCAGGCTAAAAGTTAAAACTTTTCGAGAAGTATACCTTCTTTAAACAACAAATTTGCTCAAGTTAAAAGTCCGCTTTAGAAATTCTGCAGGCTAAAAGTTAAAACTTTTCGAGAAGTACACCTTCTTTAAATAATTATAGTTTTTTGTCATGTCTGCTCACACTTTAGAATATACAAAACTCATATTGGCTATATAAGTTTATGTACTTTTACACAAAATAACACCCAGCAACCGTAAACAAAATTGGGGGTTTTTTTTTTATATATTAAATTTTTATTTTTTTTTTTAATTTTAAATATTTTTATTTTTTTTTAAAATAAAAAAAAAAAAAAAAGAGAGGTTTATTTTTTTTTTTTTTTTTTTATTTTTTTTTTTTTTTTTTTTTTTTTTTTTTTTTTTTTTTTTATTTTTTTTTTTTTTTTTTTTTTTTAAATAAATTTTTTTTTTTTTATATTTTTTTTTTTTTTTTTTTTTTTTTTTTTTTTATATTTTTTTTTTTTTTTTTTTTTTTTTTTTTTGTTTTTTTTTTTTTTTTAAAATTTTTTTTTTTTTTTTGTTAAGCATGATATAAGTTAAGTAAAATTGTGTTTTTTGTATTTAATGTCTGCCTCTAAGGCACCACAAAACACTCAATCATGACAAAAAAATGTGATCGAATCAGCTTAATAAAAATTTTTTTGTCCTAAACTTATCTTCTTTCTTCTCTTTTTTTTAACAGAGAACACATAAAAAATGGATACGCTGACAGTGTAGTTGTTTAGTTACCAAATGGCGCCTGTGAATTGTCGTATGAGATTACAGCAGATCAGTTTTTACGTTAGTTTGTAAACACTACTAAAAAGCAATATACATGCCTTTATAAACTTCCGTAACTCTCCTCTAGGTTTGTGAATACGAACTTCCGAAGATGGTGGGGGCTAGAGTTACGGTACCGTAGCTCTAGCCACGCCAATTCAGAAAGATTGTGGTCTGGAAAATAAGGTAGTTACAAATATTCTTGTTTCATTTTCAGATTGAGATTGCCATTAGCTGAGAACTAGGATACTCATTCTAGCACTACTTGCCATATTTTAGACTGTATATTGTAATGAAAAAGAGGAGAAAATGTGTTAATACAGCTACAAGCTGACAGTGCAAAATTAACCCTTCATTTTAAGAAGGGTCCTGGGTTCCTAGCTACTAGTTTTTAGACTGCATGTTATTCTCAACCATTCAGCGCAAACTTGATACGATAGTCAAACAATGGTTGCAATGTAAATTTGGTTATCTTAAGTGACTGATTAATGAAACTCAAACGATTTTCCAGTTACAATGGGGCGATTTTGAGTTACAATGGGGCGCATGTCATCGTACTAACTTGTTCATAAAAATGTGTTAGTGGCTGGACCGATCAGTCATTGAGCAATCACCCTGTAAGCAGAGGGTCATTGAGTAAGTCACAACCTGTCTTCAGAGGCATTATAAAATTATGTTAAAATTTACTTTAAAAATGACTGAAAATTGTGGGTTTTTCAGTTGGTGCATGTCAGGCATTTGATCTGTCATGCTGGGGGCGGGGTTATTGATCAAAAACAAAAGAATGTTTGATCTGAACCAAACAAAGTTTTATAAACAAAATGAGTCATGTGCATATGCAAAAATGTTCAAAGAATTCCTACCAAGGCTTGGTTCCTTTTCTTCCTCACAAGCTGTTTCATCTGTATCTTCACCATTATCCATTCTTGTCACACGCGAGGATAATATCTAATGCAAATATCTGTCAAGAAAAAATACATTGATCCTCCTGGATTCCGCAAATAATTTTGCATCACATGTTGAGCAAAGGAATTCGTGTGTTACACAGACTTCGCCATTTTACCGTCACGTGACAAATTGTTGATGCGTCATAGCTATCTGGGGGCATACCCTTGTTACCTCAGTCCGAAAATGATGCAATAGCATAAAGGTGTCTGGCTTATGGGCCCATTACGTCAAATACACGTATCAATGAAGCATGCAATTCCCTTTGAGGTGGTATAATTCCCTATTTGCACCTGTTAATTAGCTGTTCACGCTTCACCGGAACGTGTCAAAGCTGTGACCTACTTGTTTCAGATATCAATCCGCTGGTTTAGGGAGAGCCCTACATTATAAACATGTAATACCTCATATTTAACTTGAAAAAAATACTTCAGAAGATGTGTTGTTATCTGCAAGTAAAACAAAAAGAAAAACAGGAAAGTGTCAATGTTATAATTCAGGAATCTATACTTGATATTTCTCGATCTATATTTTGTTTCGTATGATCATTATGCAAATTGTTTGAGCGGGAAAGTGATGAGACGCCATTTTGAAACGAGGAATGTAAACAGAAGAAATTTAACCTCGATTATCTGCAACAATTCTGGTAATTTTAAGAGAAGTGTAGTTCAAGCGTTCTGCTTATACATTATGTTTGTAGTTTGACAGAATCATTATACATGTAAGAGTGATCTTTGTGTCGGAATCAAGGAATCAAAATGGACAAACTTTGAGACGCTAAAACCGCCGTCTGCCTCCTCAGCTGAAATTGGGATGCATTGCATTTTCATTTGATTATGTTTTGTTTCACTCTTTTCAAGAAAGTTTTGTAAGCAAACAGAACAACAATGTGGAATAAAACTCTGAGGTTTAAAATCGTTTCCACAAGAAATCTTCCCGGATATTCGTTCTAAGAATTTTCGTACCTACGGTGGCGAACCTGCTGACTTAAATTATTTTAGTCCGAATATTGCGAAAACACCGTTTACACTTGTTTTTAAAAAATATAAATCCGACTGCTAGCTCCAGACACTAGTGCAGCGCACTTGCAGAACTGCCCTAACAGCTGTTACTGCCTGCGCCCCTTTTCTGTCTTGTAATTATTATCTTACTGAAATTATGTCTTCAGGAAACGAATTCTAGTGTTTTCAGCTAACTGAATTTTTGGCTAAGTTAATTAGAGTTGCACAATAAATCATAAGAGATGCGATCAAAGTGTTAAATTAGATTTAAATTTAAAAAATTGTTGCAACATGTTAAAGACTTATTATTTATATGAACAAACGTTTTAATTGACAAGTTGTCATTGCACATAATTGACACATCCATTAACATCTTTGATTGCACCTCTTTTGATCTATTGTGATAATCTAATTGACTTAGCCGAAAACACTCAATGTTTACTATATAAATTGAGTTAGCCGAAACTTCAGTTAGCCGAAAACACTGACACCCGAGGAAACACAATAGGAGAGATCGTGTTTGCTTACAAAACCCTATATTACCGGTACGCAATATTTTGTTCATATAAGAGATCAGTGAGGTGGACAGCGGTCGGTAGTCTGTGTTTTTGTATTGTTAGCGATGTTTTTTAACTGCTGTAACTTTTTTAAACAAAAGATATATTAAAATGTTTTATATCACTGGAAACTTAATACACTGTAAAATATACACTTTTCATTATTTTCAATTTTTGTTAAGTTTTAAAATGAAAAATTCGCAAGCATGTAACTTACACTGTAAATGGTTATATAGCAGCAACAAGCCATTATGAAAAATCAAGTGTCATTAAAACTGGATTTTTCAAAAGGGATATTTTAATGTTAAAGAGTATGAAGAGCATTTTATAACTTTTTGAATTTTAAAAATCCTTAAGATAGCAAAAAAGTCATGTTTTTGCCCACCAGTATTCATCATCATCATCTCTGATAATGGCTAACCGTCATAACTGACTATTATGGCCATGCATGGGGGTTAGAAAAGTTAAGATTGCCAAGTCTCCGAGGTAACATTACTCAGTCCACCCAGGAGGTTTTTGGCAATGTAATTAAAAAAAGTGCAAAAGCCTGGCTTAGCCTTAAAATACCTACAATAGTGCAATATCTTATCGAAATTGCAGTGTGAGGTCATGGCCGTCTCTCCTATTATACATCCTTTTGTGAAACCTATAGTTTGGCATTAACAGAGTACCAGTAGCCGCTCTTTTGTATTACACATGCCTTTTCCCATTCACTCTAAGCAGGTCTATTTTATTGCCTTATTTGTGTATTATAGATCTGTGTGTCACTACACCAATCATTCAGTGTATCTGGTAATACAAACTTCAGGGATATTGGTCAAATGTGACATTCTGTAGTTTAATTCACCATTTGACTGTTTAATTGTTCTATAGATTTTACTGTAATAGTTTCTGGTGACACTAATTCAATTTGAGGTCAATGAAGTGCTCTGCCAAGGATGGCTTCTATCCGCAGGCAGTGGATTTAACCATTTGGCGTATCACATTTTAAAACGATAATGCTTTAATAGTCATGAAAAATAGTCTAGTACATGAAGTATTTCTTAGTGTTGCTTTTGTTATTGTTGACTTGTGCAAATTTAAGAAGTTTAAGAAACTCCTTCAGGAAGGTCCATTCAGCTTTCTTCTGATATACATGTAAACTTTCTGAATATTAATTACTATAATTAGCATTACGCAACTCACTTAAATTGTGTTTGAAACAAGTACATGTTGTCTGTGGCGCCTGATAAAGCAAGAAACAATAGAGTGTCATAAACAGTGACCAGATTAGGTAATTACAGGGGTCTGGTGGCGAAACAGATAGGGGTATACCGAAAGAAAGATAATATCACCTTTAAAATGATTTTGGGCGAAAATAATGATTATCGGGGAAAGTACATGACCGCTAGAGATTTCCAAAATTCCAGCTGATAAGTGATTTTTTTACGTCGATTTGACTCCGAAATTCGGCGTCTTCCCAATTGACAAAAATGGTCAAAATTCCCCAAAATGAGAAGATTTTTCCCAATTAGATTGATTTCTTGTTAAAGTTGAACTGAAACAATGCAAATAATCATGAAATTCCGACTCTAATTATGGTTTATTCGCAGAATTTTGTTGTCAATTCGACGCACGTTGTTTACATAAAACGGGTCACGGCATAGTATGGCATTTAGTATGACTTTCATCACGGTCGCTAAACGCTTTTTCATGCGTCAAAATGTGTCGGTAAAAAAATTGTTAGAAAATTACCCTATTAATCGAAAAATGTCGCATATTTCCTAATATTATAACAAGAAAATAAAACTTAAACACGCCATCGGCACTCCGGACATTTGAACATCTTTTTGTAAAGTTAAATCGTCTTACTCAACGTAGTTTGGACGCTGTCATGCGTTTATGTCACCAAAAAAATGAACTGAATAATGAGAAACGAATGTTTAGTGGACAGCTTTAAAGGAATGAAACATAGAAAGATGAAGTTGTAAATTAAAGAAGCAAGGACATTTAAATGACATAAATTTACCTTAAAATAAAACTTTTCAAAATAATTTTTTTATTAAGTTTTGTTAATTTTTTCCCAATTTTGAAGTTTATCGCGCTAAAAATTCCCAATTTGAAAGGCATGGGCTGTTGCCAAAAAAAGTAAAAAAATCACTGGTTTCTTATTTCAGAGCTTTGATTGACACACAGTTCTATTATTTTGGGCTGCCACAATGTTTTATGCCCATTTTGTTTTGACGAAGAAGGGGCCTTTGGCCAGGATCTGGCTTGCAGCCCATTGGGATAAGAAGTTGACAAAGGCCCATGTGTTTGAGACGAACATTGACAGCAGTGTTGAAGCCATTATGAAACCAAAGGTAGCAATAATTACAGTGTTGTGAGACTGAAAGTTCAGCTCTCTAAATTTTATTGACTTGAACAATGTTGAAAGTTGTGAAACTAAATAAAAGATATATATGTAATTACAGTAATGTCATAATCAGATGGTCATGTTTTAATGTAATAGTATTTTAAGAGTTTTCTATATTTGTGTAGACTGTAGCAAAGGAGTATATTTTTAGTGCCCATAAAAGGGCTAAGGCCTTGCAGTAGTTTAAAACAAGAGTAGGAGTGCTACTAAAGTCTATTGTTTTCGTGTATTTGCTACAGGTTTTCTTTAATATAAATGATCCTTTCTTTATACTTCTACCTTTTCTATTAACTTAACTTAAGCACTGGTAGGGTTGTTAAGTTACATCCATTTCTCTAACAGATTTGATAATATTTGTTCTATGCAGGTGAAGCTTGCCTTGAGAACTTCCGGTCATTTACTCCTGGGAGTTGTGAGGATCTATTCTCGCAAAGCTAAGTACCTACTTGCCGATTGTAATGAGGCGTTTGTCAAGATCAAGATGGCTTTCAGACCAGGTGTTGTTGATCTACCTGAGGAAAATAGGGAAGCAAATGTTGCTGCAATCACCTTACAGGAAAACTTTCACGACTTCGATGCCCTTGAAGATCTTCAGTATGTGTCTATAATTTAGTACAATGAAAGTTTATTTAAAGTAAACTAAAAGAGGTCTATGATTTATGACAATGGGGCAGCTATAGCAATAGGATTGGGAAAGAGCCCTAAGATTAGAGTAAACAAATGGTCACTTGTATGTGTAATATTCAGTATTATTTATTAATTATAAACCTTACGATGTCTGACGTAGCACAGCGTATTTTTGTTTTATATACTGTATGTTGTATATTTTCTGACGAAGACATAAAGTTGAAACAGTAAATTGAAAACTCGGTGTTGTCTTGATTTTATTTATACTAATATTCAGTTTGAAAATTTATGTATACATTTATATATATATGTTGTTTTAAAGACAGTTTTGTCTAAATTGTATAATTTTTTGATTAATGGACACGAAAAGTTCACTCAATTTTTCAGGACCATTTGATTTTCCATTAAGTGTTGCCAATGTTAACAGAATTATTGTATAAACCAAGTTACATGTGACTTTTAATTGCAGTGATATAGATATGAGTGCACAATTTTCTACAGTAAACCAGAGTCGTCCTGAAGAAATCACAATGAAGGAAGATTTGACAACAATTTCTTTTGTTGGGGATGACAGTTTCGGTATGTAGGAGTCATAATTTGTACGAAACTGAAAAGTCTCCTGTTCTTCTCAATGCATTTTGTTGTTTCTGTTAAATATTTTGGGGCAGTGACTTTAGATATATTTCTGTTATTTTACTGTTAAACAAACTATTATTAGATGTGTAGATGTAAGGACAAATTTTGTTACATTTCCCCAGTTTTTTTCTTCCTCTTCTCTGATTCAGATTGGAAGAATTCTGTTTGATGTTTAATTTTAGGAAATATAGTGAGAGAGAGAGACCAAATTTCAAGTTTTCATGGTTTCTTGCAAAATAAAACTTTGTAAAAATTTCCCTTGCATTAACAAGTGTCCAAAGTGGGTAATAATTCATATTAAAGAGAGAGCCTTTTCATTGCTTTAAGGGGGGTCACTGGTGAGGTTTTGGATTTATGCACTTCCGGAAATTTACATTTGTTATATTTAAAAAATGATGAGTTAACTGGAAAAAACAATTATGTAGTAGTGAACTTAGGCACAATAGGAATATTTGAGTGTAAAAAAATTGAACATTTTTGAGAAAAAATATTTTGACCTCACATTTGGTGACTAGATTGAAGAATTTTGTCATATGCCAAAATGGGGGTAGGGGTACAAAAAATAGTCATTTCTCAAAAACCATTTAAGATATTTACTTAATTCAAACTGTATTACAAGGAGAATTTGTAAGGATACAACAATTCATTAATAACTAGTTTCTTTTACAGTTCTTTGTTACAGACATATGCCGTCATATCTCAAAGCTCGCCGAAATCTAAAACACACATTTTTGTCAGTTTTTATTGAATTTCTTTCTTATATGCACATTGACCCCCATTTTTATTTTTGCATTCTAAAACAAAAGGTTTTAATCAAACTGTAGACAAAAATCTGAAAAAGCTTTTACTCCTTTATCATGAAATATTCATTTATCAAAAATTGAAAAAATGAATTTTAGTAAAGTGGGTGGGGTAATAATAAGGAGTGTGATATTTATACAGATGATGATAGAAATACCACTATCTCTAATTTTTCATCCTAAAGTATAATTTACTACATAAGAAAAGATTAGAAAGTGATATCCATTCTGAAACATACACCACATACATAAATGTTTATAATACCAAAATTCTAGCTAATTCTGCATTAAGCACCTTGATCTGATAGTGTATCACTAAAGATTAATATTGCGAAAAAGTTAAATCATTGACCCATTATTATTTTTCCAGAAATTAACTAGCAAAATGTTAGTCTCCATAAAAAACAGGGTCAATAAAATTTCTTGTTATTTTGAATTTCAGCGGTGACCCCCCTTAAGCATTGTTAAGTGTATTATCATCCTTTTGAGGTTTCTGCAAACAAGGAAAAAGTTAAGGCTATGGCTGGATTGAACATGCTTTGTTGTTTGCGGAATACAGTAATAAGATGTTATGTTTAGCAGCTCATCATGCGATGGAAGATGCCGTATCTTTGTTTGGAAAGTTGAAGCTAGTGTGAAGATTTCAACCTTTGTTGTAATAGCACTATGCAAGTCTTGTTATTTACTTAATGTCATAGGGGCTGCGTCATACAGAATAAGCCAGCTGCTGCACCTTGGCCTCTTTTTTTCCTCCATTGATACATTATAGTCAAAAGCTTGTAATGTATTCACTTTTAAGGGCTTTGGTCACATTTTGAACATGGTAAGTGCAGACCATGTGAAATATTATAGGTGGATCCTATGTAGATGATCTGTCAGAAGGTGAGAGATGTATTCACTCTCCCCAAATTTATTCCAGTTTCCGCTATCCCCTAGTTATTTCTGCACAGTTTGTTGAGTTCATTGTTACTTTGTTGCAAAACCAGTTGCTCATTTCAGGCTTCAGCAAACAACAGGTTTTAATAGACGGTTGTTCACTGTTGCCCTACTGTTGATTGCAGTTTTAAGTTCGACTATTTGAAAAACATGTAGAGCTATTGTGCTCCTCTGGCGTCGGTGTTGGTTAAAAATTCATATGAAAGCCAATATCTTGAATACTATCAAAGTTATTGACTTGAAAATCGAAGTACATTTTTACCATCAACATCTACACATGAGGAAATTATCCCCATAACTTTTCAAGTTTTGAGAGATTTTGAAAGTCCTGTCTACACCACGACAGACAATGCAATCATTTTTGTATTTTTTGTTTTGTTAGGCATTATGACAAGTTTATACTTGTTCTGCTTTGTTTTATTGAATGGCCACGGTATATTGTGGCGATGAACATTGTAATGTTTATGCCAATAAACTAATTGACTTTACTTTGACTTTAATGTATAAAGTTTTGTTTTCCTGGAAAGCACTGAGAAAAGTTGTGCAAGCTGTCTTGTGGATAGCTTTTGCTATTAGTTGAAGTGTCTATATATTCACAGTATTATAAACTCCACAGCTTAAACAGTATTGAAATGTAGGTTCTGCCAGTGTGCAGATTGCTTGTCCTTGAATGGGTCACACTGAGCATATAAATATAGTTCTCCTTTGATAAGTCGTAAAGTGATAACTCTTAAGTGTGCTTTATATTCATCAGTTTCAAAAAGACATTTATTACTGGTTTATACTCCTAGAAAAATGAAAATCACCAATCGGGAATTCAGTTTCGAGGTGTGTTTGGATAAGTGCTGTTTAAGCAATTCATGTTATGACCCATTTTTAGCTCGACTATTCGAAGAATAAGGAGACTATTGCACTCGCCCCGGCGTCGGCGTCTGCGTTGGTTAAAGTTTTTCATAAAGTCAAATATCTTGAATACTATCAAAGGTATTGACTTGAAACTCAAACTATATGTTTACCATCAACATCTTCACCTGAGGAAACAATCCCCATAACTCTGTTCTGATTTTTGAAAGATTTATGCCCCTTTTTAACTTAGAAATTTTGGTTAAAGTTTTTTATAAATTCAAATATCTTGAATACTATCAAAGGTATTGACTTGAAACTCAAAGTATGTGTCTACCATCAACATCTTCACGTGAGGAAACAATCCCCATAACTCTGTTTTGATTTTTGACAGATTTATGCCCCTTTTTAACTTAGAAGTTTTGGTATTTTTTTTTTGTAAATTCAAATATCTTGAATACTATATAAGGTATTGACTTGAAACTCAAAGTATGTGTCTACCATCAACATTATACACCTGAGGAAACAATCCCCATAACTCTGTTTTGATTTTTGACAGATTTATGCCCCTTTTTAACTTAGAAGTTTTGGTATTTTTTTTTTGTAAATTCAAATATCTTGAATACTATATAAGGTATTGACTTGAAACTCAAAATATATGTTTACCATCAACATCTACACCTGAGGAAACAATCCCCATAACTCTGTTTTGATTTTTGATAGATTTGTGTCCCTTTTTAACTTTGAATGTTTTGTTAAAGATAGAATACTATCGAACGTATTTACTGTCAACATCTTCACCAATGTTTTTGATTTTTGACATATTTATGCCCTTTTTAACTTAGAATTTTGTCACAGTTTTTCCAGACTAAAATGGAAATACTCAAAATGGCTTTCTTTTGAAATGTCATAGAATAATTATGCAGCATGAAGTGGTCATGCTTTTTTAATTCTATACATATCAATTTTGAAAAGTTACAAAATTATTCATGATCAAATATACAAGGTCATGTATTTCTTTGAAATTATCCCCCATCCCTCCCTCCAGTTGGCTTGCAGAATCCAGAGTAAGGCCTTGAATGCAATGTACATTTACAAAGGTCTTTGAACAAGTTTCATATCTTTGACCTTAATTCTTATAGACAATTACACAATACTCCTGTTCTTAGACAAAAACCCCATTTTACCAACAAGCTTTCGAATAGTCGAGCGTGCTGTCATGTGACAGCTCTTGTTATTTCATGAAAATACAGAGCTAATGAAAATTTCTCAGTTATATACAAATGTACATGTATTTGAAGCTTATACTTTGCTCATGCAGGTGATGTTGGTTTTGATGAGAGAGAACTGCTAAGAGATGCACACTTTGATGAGTCTTACCTGAAGAGTCCACGGCAAGATGTCAGTATGCAGCCTATAGAAAAATCTCATACCATGATAGCTGAAACTTCCACAGCTCAGGCGATGGATGTTGATCTGCCGCCGTTGGACGACGGTTTTGGCGGAGGTGGATTTATGGGTTAGTTAAAAAAGACAAAGTGAATGTTGTTGACATTGGCTATAGTTTGCTGCTGACATAGTGATGTTAATTGAGATTTTTTATGTTTTATTCTGTTAAATCTGATAAGACTTTACTACTGTTACTGTACTATGTCTTGGTTCGGTGTAATGAAAAGATTGCAAAATTTTGATAAACCTTTCTGTGTTAGATGCAACCATTGCTTTCTGATGAATATGAACTGGCCTTCAAATGAGAAGTCTTAGAATTGCTTGTGTAGAAAGCATATATAAAAATGTCTTTGATCTCAAAAAGAATGAAAGAGAAATTTCAGTTTGAACAGACAAGTTACAGTAATTGTTATGATATTGTTAGCAATGTTTTAGTCGTTTGAAATTTACAGTTTGTTTGTTCACTGTTACATGTTACTGTTGTGTTTAGATATAGGAAATGATGACGATGATGATGATAATGATGCTGACAGTTTTGGTGGAGGAGTTGATCAGGAGTTCCTAGGTATTATTAACTGTTTCTGAATAGGCTCAACATGAGCTAAACTTCACAAGATTGTTCCATGGATGGTCCTCAGCCTTCTTTGCACAAAGAGGCCTCCAGAGCTCAAAATAGAATTTTTTTTTTTTTAAATGACGTCTCATTTTTAACCAGCAATTCAATTTCAACCAAACATCGCTGCACAAAATGGCCACAAGAGCTAATAGAAAAACCTTTATATGATACCTTAACCACAGGACTGATTTAAGGGAAACTTAATAGGATTTTCATTGGATGGCCCTCTATCATAATTGCACACATGGTTCTGTTCCACCACACAAATTGGCTAACAGAGCTTAC
The DNA here is from genome assembly GCA_022818135.1 of Saxidomus purpurata. Classification (NCBI taxonomy): domain Eukaryota; kingdom Metazoa; phylum Mollusca; class Bivalvia; order Venerida; family Veneridae; genus Saxidomus; species Saxidomus purpurata. The sequence goes on from JAFMSR010000017.1 coordinate 29,386,502, forward strand.
ATTAGAAAATTCTATAACCACTTGGCCAATTTCAACAAAATTTCACAGGATTGTTATTACTAGGATGGTCCTGTGGCTAATCTATGCTACAATGTTCAATTTTTTTCTGTTTGACCAAAAAATATGGAGATTTGATCATATACTGCAGATGTTATGTGTTCACTCGGGCAAGCGATATCTTGTTAATTTACTCCCCAGTTTTTCACTAGTCATAGGTTTGTCAAATGTAATTGAAACATAAAAGTAAGTCACAGTTAACATATATTATGATATCATATATAAATGTAGTTATACAAGTTGAAGAATATAGTCAGTTAGATTAAGCAGCCATTTTCTTTTGGCAACCTATACTTTTATGAAGCCACTAAATGTGGCAAGTTTCTGTCTTCTGAAAACAGATTCTGTTGTATTGACAATCTTGATTATAGAAATACACAAGTCTGTGTACCTTCTTGAAAGGTTGGAGATGATGAAAGAAACTTTCTATAATACAATGGTTTCTTTATTCAGGTGAGGATCTGATAACTGGTGGTAATCTGTTTGAAGACACACCAGCTGTGCCAGAAGTTCCGGTAGCTACACCATTACCACAGCAGAAAGATACTATAGGTATGTACCAAGAAGTTGCCCATGTTAGTCATTATTACAAGCAGCTGTTGTTTTTACAGGGATAGTTTAGGTGATAGTTTAGTTTATTAGTTTATACTAATTTATTTTAGGTCGATTGTGAAACAAGTTATCCAACTTATATTAATCACTCTCGACACCTCATTCCTGATGGTATCTATCGCCGTGAGGGTATGAGAGAAGAGAAGCCAGTTTCCCTTTTAATGCTGAGCGCCAAGCAAGGGAGCTACTGGTACCATTTTTTACGTCTTTGGTATGACGCGGCCAGGGAGCGAACCCATGACCTCCCGCTATAAAGCGGAAGCTCTACCACTAGGCTATCGAGGCGGTTAAGTGTGATAGTTTAAGTTTAAAAGGCTGGAAAAAATTCACTTGAGTTGTGCTAAGGTTGGACCTTCCAGAGAAATTTACAGAAGTTTTGTATCCTCATTTTGTAACGGTAAACAAAGAATGTAAAGAGTTTCCAGTAATATGTTAACTACTTAACCTTTTTATTAGTTATGTTTGATATTTGATATTTAGCTATGTATTTTCTTTGTTTTATAGAACAACAGAGGCCTGTGGTACCTACAGACTCTCTTATGACAGCCACACCATTACCAGGCACATCTGGAGAACAGACAACTCTGATTACTAATGAGAATGAAGCCTTTGCTTTGGAACCATTAGACACAACACACATGCCAGGTAAGTTATGATTATTGAGGTTACCATATTTTCATACAGAAATCATTTTAGAACTATGTGTTTAACCACTGTCATGATTGTGGACTACTATTATAGATATGTGTTATATTTTAACTCAAGTTTGTCTGTGGTTAATATGTAAGATTCAGACGATAATACACTGGCACCAAAGAGAGATTTTCCTAGAATATGCGAAAGTGTAAATAGAGGATAATTGTTGGTTTCAGTGTAAGATCAGGTTATAATTTCACCGAGTGGGCACCAAAAGTGATATTTTCACGAGTGGCGCAGCCACGAGTTTAATATTTGGTGTTCACGAGTGAAATTAACGTGATATTACACCGACACCAACAATTTTTCTGTTTATTTTATGGTTAAAACTCTACTTTTGTTGAGTTTATTTCTACAAAATACCGAAAATCGCGGGAAACGTCATCAGAAACATAGCGCAAATGACGTCATTTAAACGACGTCATCGTCGCATGGTTTCCACCATTAATTACGCCTGGTATACTTTTTGGCGTAAATCCGGGTTAAAGATTGCAAAACAGTGAAAAATAAAAATGGTAATCCACTATTTCAAAACTGTGAATTATCACTTTTATTTCACTGAGAGAACTCTATAATTCACTGGAAAACATAAAATAAATCCAATTATTTAAGCAACTGTATGATAATATAGAGGATAATTGTTGGTTTCGGTGTAAGATCACGTTATAATTTCACCGAGTGGGCACCAAAAGTGATATTTTCACGAGTGGCACAGCCACGAGTGAAAATAACTACTTTTGGTGTTCACGAGTGAAATTAACGTAAAATTACACTGATACCAACAATTTTTCTGTTTATTTTATGGTTAAAACTCTATTTTTATTGAGTTTGTTTCTATAAAACATTGAAAATCGCGGGATACGTCATCAGAAAACATAGAAAATGACGTCATTTAAACGATGTCATCGTCGCATGGTCTCCAGCATTAATAACGCTCTGTATACTTTTTGACGTAAATCTGGGCTAAAGATTGCAAAAACAGTGAAAAATAAAAATGGTAATCCACTGTTTCAAAACTGTGGATTATCACTTTTATTTCACTGAGAAAACTCTATAATTCACTGGAAAACATAAAATAAACAATTATATTTAGGCAATGATTTGCCAGGGATTATTGTAAAAGGAAAAACTGTACGGTCTGTATTTTGACTAAAAATCATTACAGTAATGACATGGCTAAAAATAGTAAAATATGAGAAGAACCAGATGATTTATTGGGTGTGTGGAAAATCTGAGGTAAAAGTAAATTGATTTATTCAAGGATTTAGTGAAAAAGCTAGTTTGATACCTATTTTGGTGAAAACAATGTGTATGTATTTATAACATTAGTTAATATGTGTTTAAGGTGTTGAACGGAAGAAAAGAAAACGAAAGCTGATTGTTGACGAGCAGCAGGGAATTCCCAGTGAGACGATGAAGATGCAGCTGTCCGATACCACGGATATTGTCACCACGTTAGATTTAGCTCCACCTACCAAAAAGCTTATGCAGTGGAAGGAAACTGGTGGATTTGAGAAATTGTTTGCTCTACCTGGATGTGCCATCAGATCAAAAAGTGTTCTTAAGGTAGGTTGAATACTTCTGGCATGGTTTTTCTCTTTTTATAGACCTTCATAGTATTATTGAAAAGGATATTGAATCCAAAAGGGGAGGTTGGGGTAATACATACCAGGGGAACCTGAAATACATCTTCCTATTTTAATTTCATGACGTGATATGATTGTGTATTTCAGATGTTTAAACGTAATCTGAAGACCAGACAGAGTGAAGATTTTGAAGAAAATGAAGAAAGACTTGAGCTGGAAGCCCCAGAAATATCCAGGGAAGAAGATAGATCAGTCACAGGTTAGTGTCATCATTGTCATGTTGACAGTTGCAAATATAGTTGTAATGAAATATTTCACAGCCAGATGATATGTGGCGTTGTATCTTTTCAAATTGGCAGTGTAGTGCTGGATCCTCAGGTGTGAGGATTGCAATATCAATTGACTGTGACAGTATTCTTTTTACTGAATACATATTTATACCCCTGAAACGAACTTTGGGGGGGTATATAGGAGTCACCCGGTGGTTGGTCGGTCGGGCGGGTCTGTTGCATTTTCCTTGTCCGGAGCATAACTTGAAAACTACTAGTTGAAATTCAATACAACTTCATACAATGGTCAAGCACATTGAGAGGAAGTGCAGTGCATAAGAACCATAACTCCATCTTTGCTCATTACAGAGTTATTGCCCTTTGTTACTTATCCTTGTCCGGAGCATAACTTGAAAACTACCAGTTGGAATTCAATACAACTTCATACAATGGTCAAGCACATTGAAAGGAAGTGCAGTGCACAGGAACCAAAACTCTTTCTTGACTCATTACAGAGTTATTGCCCTTTTTTACTTTTCATTGTCTGGAGCATTACTTGAAAACTACTTTTTTGGAATTCAGTCCAACTTCATAAAATGGTCTAGCACAATTAGAGGAAGTGCAGTGTACAAGAACCATAACTCTATCTTGAGTATTTACAGAGTTATTGCCCTTTGTTACTTTTCCTTGTCCGGAGCATAACTTGAAAACTACTGGTTGGAATTCAATACAACTTCATACAGTGGTCAAGTACATTGAGAGGAAGTGCAGTGCTTAGGAACCATAACTCTTCCTTGACTCATTACAGAGTTATTGCCCTTTGTTACTTTTCCTTGTCTGGAGCATTTCTAGAAAACTACCGGTTGGAATTCAATACAACTTCAGACAATGGTCTAGCACAGTGAGAGGAAGTGCAGTGTACAAGAACCATAACTCGATCTTGAATATTTACAGAGTTATTGCCCATTTTTACTTTCCCTTGTCGCAGAGCATAACTTGAAAACTACTGGTTGGAATGCAATACAACTTCATACAATGGTCCAGCACAATGAGAGGAAGTGCAGTGTACAAGAACCATAACTCTGTCTTGACTAATTACAGAGTCATTGCCAAGAACAATATCTCTATTTTAGTTTTTTTTGCAAGGTATTCTGTTACTACGAACTTCCTCAGTTTATAAAGCAGTCTTTCGGGGGTATTAATCACATTTAGTGATAGCTCTAGTTATCTTCTGTATTCATTCCCCTATAAAAGTGACATATTGGTGCCCCAAAGACAAACGTTAACGTCCTTACTGCAAGGCTCTGATAACTGTAGTAGAAATATGTAGTAAATTGATGAACACATTGATGCAGTTTCAAATTAAGATAATCTTTCATATGTGCAGTAAGAATAAATTCTATAATGCTATATAAAGCATGATAGAACGTGTCACTGTGAATCTTGAAAGGGTATGCACAGTTCTTGGTTCATAAAAAGGTTTGAGCAAACATCTTTACATTGTATTTGTTGAAGGCTCATTTCAGTTTCAGATAGCAATATGTCATAGTTTGCAAACAGTCATAACCACAGTCAATCTAAACATATTAAATGGTTCTGGTTTTATTTTTTCAGACAAATCAAAAGCTGGAATGTCAACTATACGGCCTGAAATCAGCACCATTCTGGAAGAATCCTCTATACTTGAAACCTCAAAACGATCTCGTCGCAGCGATGATTCAATTGCAGAAGCACCTGCACCAAAGACACCACGCCATAGTTCCTCAGCCCTTGAGCAACAGCCAGATGTTTCTGATATATTTGGTCAGTCTGTTATAGAAGCACCGATAGATATCCCCGAGGTACCAAGTCTGATCCATCCACAGTATGAGGATGATGGACCACCTTCAATAGCTCCATTCTCTGTGGGACCAGCTTCAGTAGGACCTCCATCTGTTGGGCCAGTGGTGAGTATTTTCTCTCTGATTTGATTGTAGAATACAGATAAAGGAAATTCTTCTCGGAAACAACCCTGGATTGGCTTCTTTGTCAGACACTTGAGTTAAGATTCCAGAATAAGAAAATAATAATTTCTTTTGTTTTGTTTGCGAGGTTAGGATTTGAAATTATTTGAGACATAGTAATTTTGTTCCACGGGAAATCTGACACCAACTAGCTTGACTGTCAACCTTGTAAATAATAAGGACCTTTGCACTAAGTAAATATTTAAAATATGTTTTAAATACTCGTTGCAGTCGTTTGGTGCGGATATAGAGGGAGGTGACCAGATGCCGGAGAATGAAGAGCAAGAAGAACAGCGATGGACAAAACGTACAGAACAGATGCAGTTTACTCTAGATCAGGGATTCAAATATACCGACGAACTCAGTTTTAAGGACATGGCAAGAAAATTGAATCGTAAACAAGTTACATCAAAGTTTTACACATTGCTTGTGTTGAAAAAACACAAAGTTGTTGACGTTGGCCAGACAGAGCCATTTGGGGATATTCTTATCAGTAAAGGACCAAAGTTTGGCATGGCCTGCTAAGGCTTGGATAATAGTGAATAGTCAGTATGTGTGCGTTTACTTTATCACCGGTTAAGGATGGTGTTGAAATGGAAGTCTTCAGAGGAAGTCGGTCTGATGGAGGTCTTTGGTGCATTATACCACTGGTTACTTTGTTGATGGTAGATACATGGGGATGCCAAAGAGACAGAGATTTTGTATATGTTATATACATGTTCAAGAGCTACATTGACAGGTTCACAATGCCTTAAAATCTGTTCTTTGGCATAATAAGAGATATGGACTTAACTGTGGCCGTGAGTTGATCAAATTTGCAAGAAGTGGGCTGAAACTGAAGAATCCACGTGATCTCTGTATAGATGTATTGAAGAGGCAGCAGATATTTGTGTACAAACTAAACCATTGTTGTGTTGTATTTGGAAGTCTGTGTGTTGTTGAATAGAAGAAATAGATCTAGCACGTGTTTAGGACATAGAGTGAAAGGAAAATGAGTTCAAGTACAGTGTCTCGAAAGAAATAAGTAAGCTTCAAAATTCGAGTACAATGTATATATATTGTACAGTAAAGTTCCTGTAATAAGTGCACCCTGTAGACCAGTTAAAGGGTCTTGTTACAGAAGGGGTCTTTTAATCGCGACCTATTTACTGTATTAAATGGTCTTTGTATATCAAGGGTGGTCTCATTTAATAGTGGAGCTTTACGATGATGTATTTACATTAATGACTAAAACAGGGCTTCTGCCCTTTGCCAGTAAAGTGAAAAGCCAGAAATTCAGTTTGAATCTGATGGTACAATTTTTATAAAAAATGAAATTCAGCTAAATTTTCGGCTGTTAATTATTGTCACTCTTTCTAAGTGTTGAAGGATTTTGTAAGACCCAAGGAGAGTATTGAAAGGTAATTATAGAATTTTCTTGAACAGGAACTAGTTGATAATTACAAAAACACATGTCGTATTAATTTTTAAAAAGATTCAGTCCTAATTCTGATAGGTCACCTATGATCATTTAAGTATATCATTTATGCAGTAATTCTGTTGTGTGTTGTTACCAGATTTTCAAAGCAGTTTCAATTTATTGATAACAATTCTGTCAGATAGATTAATGTTTTGTATTGATTAAGTGCTTATGAAATAGATGAAAATATTTACTAGGATGAGGTAGAGATATTATTTTCAAAAAAATAGTCTACAATTTACATACATGTCAAGTTTTCCATGTACATTAAAAATCAGGGAGACTGTATGAAAAAGATGAAGTTTGTTTCAGAAGTAAATTCACCTCGGAACACCCAAGTATTTCAACCTTAAATCAAGGAGACTTGCCCAATTTCAGACTCTGGGAGACTTGGCATGTATGAATTAAACTTTTCTGAAAGTACACACTTGATGTAAAGGCCAACTACTGGTATATGTAAATTTAAGAAAGATGTGAAATTTTATAAACATAATTTAACATTTTATACTGGGATTTTAGCTATATATATGAAATGAATTTTTAGATGTGAGCTTAAAATGACTGTGATCTTTTGTACAGCAACATCAGAAGTGTTTTAATACTTGGTTCTTATTTTTTAACATAAATTAATGATTTGTATTTAGTTCTTCTGAATTCTGCAGCTAATATAGGAAATATTACTGGTGTAGGAGTTTTCTAGGAAATGCCATATTTGAAAGTAAACAGTGCTTTTAGTGTTATTTTTAATGCAAGCATAATGATAAAACTTAAAAGTACCAGAAATGTTTTCTGTGTAACTGAAGATAATGGATCAAGTTTTTACGAAGACCATTTGTCAGTTTTGTAACCAATATGTATAAAGAACAGGTGGGTTATAACTTGTATACTTACATGTACCGCTTAAACCATGGTCAGATAAAAATCTGGAAATCTTTGATATATTTTGAAAACCCGCGGGCTGAGAATCTTCCAAAGCAGGTTGTCTGGTATGCACCAAAAGTACGATGTAACTTCAGATATTCTGTTCTAGAAATCAGATACAATGTACATGGCATTTCTAGGAAAAAAGATCAATTTTATAGTACAGTGTTTAAATTTTGTCTGTTTCTGGGTTTTGATAGTAAAGTATTTTAAATAGCTTACAATTGTCACACCAGATGTTTTCTCATTGATCACTCGTGCAAATAATGTGGAGGTGTGAATAGAAACTTTGTAGGAATACAATATAATTATTTATACCATTGTCTGTATTTCTATAAAGTTTCAGGTAAATCTGCACATTAAGGCATGGACAGGCAGATTTTTTAATCGGAAGTTTCTGTATAAAGCTCAAGTAAGCTCAAGATTCCAAATTTAGAAATGTATGTATATTTGCCCAGTCTGCAAGAATCATACACTGTTTTTTGTTCTTGTGTAAATGTAGAAACTTTATCATTATCATTTATCATTATTGTATGTTTATAGAAGTGTCGGTGACTTTAAAGCAGTCTTGCTTGGGAAGTACTTGATTCTGAGAGGAAATGGTGTGCCATGAACATTCAAGGTTGACCTGAATAGGAATGATTTCAAAGCAGGTGTTTCCAGGGTACAAAAACTGTTCTAGATGTTTCTGAGTCATTTCCACACATATGACATGAAAAATGACATGGAAAAATGACTAAGTTACAAAATGGCAACAATACATTTTTAGTTTACTCTACATGTTGATTTATTTTGATTCAGTGATTTTTGCTTCAATGCAATTTAAATAACTTTACATGGCCTGTAGTTCCAGATTTTGTTTCTTTTTGAATTGAATACTTCCTTACACATTGACTAAAACCTCAGTGTTCAAATTTCATCTTTTTGTTGTGTATCATGTGTATATTATAGCATTATCATTATTTTTCAAGATGAACTCCTTTATAAATGAATAAAGTTATGTAAATTTGTCAGAATGGGTTCGTGATTTATTAGCTCACTTGGTACAACATGCCAGGGTGAGCTGTTGGGATCTCTCGTACGTCCGTTCACTTTTCCTTAGAACGACATCTCTTAAAACACTTGGCCAATGTTGGTGAAAGTTGACATGGCTGTTCCTTGCATGAAGCTCTATCAGGGGTGTTTGAAGAATTTCATAGAATTCTGGTTGCCATGGCAACAGAAAGGAAAAGTTTTAAATATTGTCTAAAAAAACAAAGGCCCAGGGCTTAAATATTTAGCAGGTAGCATTTTCAAGTGGACTTCTACTAAGATTGTTCAAATTCAAACCCGAGGTCAAAATTTACCGACAAAACTTCAAAACTCTTTTTGTCTAGTACCACATAAGTGTAGCATAATGTATTGGATTTCTACAAAGATTGTTCAAATAATGCCGTTGGAGTCAAAAAAGACCCTTTCTCCTGTTTTTGACCTTGTATTATAGCCAATGGTAGCCAGGTGATTGATATAGGGCCCTCCTGCTTTACTTTGCTAGGGATATTTCTAGATCTGCAAAGAAGCAATGCCCTGGGCCTCAAAACTGACTGAAAGTCCCAGGAGCATTGTGGCAGAACACAAAGTTTATATATCCAGTACAGCTAGATGTAGACTGAAGTATTCGGATTAGTACGCGGTGTGAAATTTGGTACTTTTTAGCTCACCTGGCACAGTGCCAGAGTGAGCTATTGGGATCGCATTCTGTCTGTCCGTCTGTCCACCATTTCCTTCAAATGACATGTCCTCTGAAACCACTGGGCCAATGTTGATGAAACTTGCAGGGTGGGGGGAGTTGAGGAAGCTCTATCAAAGGGTTCAAAGAATTCCATTCCATGCAGAACTTCGGTTGCTATGGCAACAAATAGGAAAAACTTAAAAAAATCTTCTCTGAAACCACAAGGCCCAGAGCTTAGATATTTGGCATGTAGCATTGCCTAGTGGACCTCTACCAAGATTGTTCAAATTATGACCCCCGGGTCAAAATTGACCCCGAGTTGGTGGTCACTTAGTTTTACATAGGCTTTTATAGGAAAAACTTTAAAAATCTTGTCTAAAAGCACAAGGCCTAGAGCTTAGATATTTGGCATGTAGCATTGCCTAGTAGACCTCTTTAAAGCTTGTTCAAATTATGCCCCTAGGGTCAAAATTGGCCTTTCTGTGGGGGGGGGGGGTCATTTGTTTTACAGAGATGTATAAGGAAAACCTATTTGGTATATAACATTGTCTAGTGATCTTCCACCAGGCAAGTGGACTTGTACCAAGGTGAGCAATATAGGGCCATCTTGGCCCTCTTGTTTTAAACAACCTCTGTATTCTTTTAGTGCCTCCACATTTGTTGCAATCTGTATTCATGTACAAGCTTAACCCGTAGCACCATCCAAGCTTAATTCATTTTTATGCCCCCGAAGGGTGCTTATTAAAATCGCACCGTCCGTCCGACTGTGCGTCCGCCCTTACATTTTTTCGTGTCCGGGCTTTACCTTTGTCATCCATTGAAGGATTTTGAAATAACTTGGCCCAAATGTTCAGCACATCAAGACCATGTGTTGCGTGCAAAACCCACGTCCTAACCTCAAAGGTCAAGGTCGCACTAAGAGTTTGATGGTAATGGAATCCTGTATATCTGTACACATTCGTGTCCGGACAGTTACTTTGTCATGCATTAATTGATTTTGAAATTACTTGGCACAAATGTTCAACACATCAAGACGATGTTTCGCGTGCAAGACCCAGGTCCCTACCTCAAAGGTCAAGGTAACACTTCGAGTTTGAAGGTAATGGAATCCTGTTTACATGCACACATTTGTGTCCGGACTGTAACTTTGTCATGCATCGAAGGATTTTAAAATTACTTCGCACAAATGTTTAGCACATCAAGACGACATGTCGCGTGCAAGACCCACATCCATACCTCAAAGGTCAAGGTCACACTTGGAGTTTGAAGGTAATGGAATCCTGTATATATATATGCACACATTCGTGTCCGGACTGTAACTTTGTCATGCATTGAAGGATTTTAAAATAACTTGGCACAAAAGTTCAACACATCAAGCCTACGTGTCGCATGCAAGACCCACGTTATCACCTCAAAGGTCAAGGTCACACTTGGAGTTTAAAAGTAATGGAATCCTGTATACATGGTAACTCGGTCATGCATGGAAGGATTTTAAAATTACATGGCACAATTGTTGAGCACATGGAAAGGGCACAGACTGTGAGACACCTCTTTCGGGGGCATTTGTCACTTGTGAAGGATAGCTCTAGATTCTTGCTGTCCAGTTATTTGCCCTGATCAGATGCATTTTTTTCTGCTAAAAATATTCTGGTTTACACCTACATTTTTCAAGTAGGCCTACAAAATTATTGTAAATGAGTTAGAACTTATTTGCAATGAGTAGTATAAACTGTAAAATTGCACAGCCATGGATTATACAATCCAGAGTTATTGCCCTTAGACTAAGAGTAAAACAGACTCACCTAAGAACTCTTGATAAAAAGATGGATTTAAGATGTTGGTGACCTAAATTATCATATTATCCAACATCCGAGGCCAAAGCGCACTGCGGGGTAAACGAGCAACCGTTTTAGTGATAGCTCTTTGTGGATTTGTTCATTTTAATGCCAAAGAAAGAGAAGCCATCGCCGGGAGGTTGAAACTAAGGTCGCATTCACTGCTAAACTTTCCCATCGTATACTTAACGCTGGAGCACATTAGAATGATTGTATTCGATTACGTGGATGTTTGTATTCGATGACGTGGATATCAATATAGGAGACGGCTACAATCCTCATCACGGAATCTTCATAGACCTACGTATTATACACGTCGGTCGCGGCAGACAGTAACCGTAAATGGGGAAAGAAAGGTATCTGCATATGCACGTGGGGCTGAGGATCGATTTCACCAAGGTCGCCAAGCTGTTGTCACCCAGCTGCAGAGAAGGGGTGACGTTGCTGACTGGGAGATCGGTAAATGAGGAAAGAAAGGTGACTGAAAGCTCCCGCTCTCGAACACTCATTCAATATGTCATCACGCTGGCTCCCATTTAGAGCTGGGTGGACTGAGGCACGTGTGGCATCAATGTTTTTGCCAAAGGACACACCTCGTACTCGGGATGGAATTTGAACCCATGATGGGATTGCCCTAACCACAGAGCTATCACAGCCATCGAATCTTCCTTCGATTTCATATTCTGCTATAGCACTTAGCACCACGTTTGGAAGCGGTTTTCAAGCTATTTAAATAATATTTAATTAAATTTTTCCGCAGAGAAAGAGGTTATTTGTGTCTAAATAAATCCAAACAAAAATGAAGACTTGCTAACCGTCTAAGTAATCAAATTATCCATTTATAAGGTAACTTGACCCAAACAAAATGGACACCAGTGAAAAGGTGAGGGCGAAGGTAAGTTTACTGACGTATACAACACGCGCAGTAAACCTCAGTCGCCTGAAGCTCTGTGGTTTTAGCAATTTCTGAACAATTTAGATACGTTTCCTAAAACCAATGTTTCTATTGAAGACGTAACAAAAGTTGATATGAAATGAAATTACGAAACTGTCAAACATTGAAAATGTGAAATTTGAAATCTGTATTAAGTTGTAAAACCATGGCCCTTATACAAGCTCTCTAGAAACCCGCTCCACAATCATCTCTGCATTAACTCAATGTTGATATGGATGTTCACAAGACTAATACGCCCTGTAGTCAGGCAGGCTCTCTGGTACGTCTTCAACCGTCTCGTGCTATAATTACTGACGATGTACGCTGAGTTCTAGTACATGTATAGTCTTTTTATATGAATCAGTCCATGCATGTATTAGATAGGACAATGTAACAAATCTGCACAATATAATTTATTATGTTTCCGCAAAAGTGTCCGAATTAAAAGCTGACGGTAATATGTCATATTCGTTTAACTTACTTATCTTTTTTAAAGGCATATGCATAGGTTGTAAGGTCGATAGTAATTTTAGTTCAAATAGATTTCACTATATAATCTGACATTTTGTGTTCAATATTTTATCAATCTCGTTTTTTGAACTAATTTGGACTAGAAGACCCTTTCCGATTACTCCTATGTACAACGCTTTTTGGTCTAAGGAAAATAACTACGTTACAAGAAAAAGAAATGTTGTACATACTTGCTCCCCTTTTCACTAGCGTAAAATAATACTCAAACAAAGTTTACGAATTTCAGCATTTAACTACAGTCAATACTGTATGTGTCATAATACATTTTAGAATTATATATTTCATATTCTATAAAATAGTTCAGCGCTCATGGATCTTTCCAATGATTATAAACATATATATTTATGATAAAGTAAATTAAAGCATCAAAATACCTGCAGCCAGTACCTTACTTGCTCTTTCCATCACCAGAAGACCTTAGTTAAATGCCTGACATTGCTTTTGAGTTATGCTCAAAGACGTACGAAGCAACAGACTCACGACGTGGTAACTGCCAGTCGTGACTTTGGAAATCATGAATAACGGACAACGTTACACCATTAGACTGGGTATAATTAAGTTAATGGCGAAACTTAATCTGAGGTTCGAAAGGAAAACCACAGCCATCTTGGGTCTCTGGTACCTTTTTTCTTTAAAAAGACCAACTTGTATCGCTGTCTGTTGAACTAAACATTTTAGATAATCATTGAAGAGTTTTCCATCCAGACCCTAAGTTTTTATCATGACATAACAAAAGCATTCAATTCACACATTTCTTTCACATTCGTTGTACTTTTGAATTGGTTCTATGTAACATGTATATTGTCATTTGTATACGATGTAAAGTGTTATTTGCTAGCTAAAACGTACACGATACGTACAAGCACAACGAAAACGCTTTGATTGTTTCAAAACACTTTTTTCTTTCACATTTAAAAAATTTAAATGACGCAATTCCATTTAAAAATAAAAATATAAGTTAATGTTAACTTAAATCTGTGGATATTTTGAAATTCATTTACTGATTGAAATGTTACAAAATTCTGCTATATATACTGTAGTAAAAGTTTCGAAGTGACATATGTAAAAGTTAACTTATTAACCAGTTTGCAAATCCCCACCGGGGAGGCATGACAGGTTAAAAAAGTTAGCAATTGATTCCCGATATCTTCGGAAATCGGGAATTCCTTTTACGATGCGTGTATGTGGTCGCACGGTCGTTAAACTGTCCCTTTTTTTCCAAAAAATATTTCGCTAAACATAAGATGATTATTATTCATTTATATTTAAAGAAGTACCCCCACCCCTTTATTTCACAACGCCATCTTTATTTTTTTGAGTTGTGCTCATTGTTCAGTGAGAACTGATCTGTGAGCACTACTCATGATGAGTGTTGTTCAGTGAGCACTAATCACAGTGAGCATTGTTCAGTAAGCATTACTCATGGTGAGTGTTGTTCAGTGAGCACTTATCACAGTGAGAATTGTTCAGTGAGCACTACTCATGGTGAGTGTTGTTCCATGGGCACTAATCACAGTGAGCATTGTTCAGTGAACACTACTCATGGTGAGTGTTGTTCAGTGAGCACTAATCACAGTGAGCATTGTTCTGTGAGCACTACTCATGGTGGGTGTTGTTCCATGGGCACTATTAACAGTGAGCATTGTTCAGTGAGCAATACTCATGGTGAGTGTTGTACAGTGAGCACTACTCATGGTGAGTGTTGTACAGTGAGCACTAATCACACTGAGCATTGTTCAGTGAGCGCTACTCATGGTGAGTGTTGTTCAGTGAGCACTTATCACAGTGAGCATTGTTCAGTGAGCACTATTCATTGTGAGTGTTGTTCAGTGAGCACTACTCATGGTGAGTGTTGTTCAGTGAGCACTACTCATGGTGAGTGTTGTTCGGTGAGCACTACTCATGGTGAGTGTTGTTCAGTGAGCACTACTCATGGTGAGTGTTGTTCAGTGAGCACTACTCATGGTGAGTGTTGTTCATTGAGCACTTATCACAGTGAGCATTGTTCAGTGAGCAATACTCATGGTGAGTGTTGATCAGTGAGCACTACTCATGGTGAGCATTTTTCAGTAAGCACTACTCATGGTGAGTGTTGTTTAGTGAGCACTAATCACAATGAGCATTGTTCAGTGAGCACTTCTTATGGTGAGTGTTGTTCAGTGAGTACTACTCATATTGAGTGTTGTTCAATGAGCACTGCTCATGGTGAGTGTTTTTCAGTGAGCATTGTTCAGTAAGTACTACTCATTGTGAGTGTCGTTCAGTGAGCACTAATCATGGTGAGTGTTGTTCAGTGAGCACTTATCACACTGAGTGTTGTTCAGTGAGCATCTATCATAGTGAGCATTGTTCAGTGAGCACTACTCATGGTAAGTGTTGTTCAGTGAGCACTGATCACATAAAGCATTGTTCAGTGAGCACTATTCATGGTGAGCATTGTTCAGTGAGCACTAATCATGGTGAGTGTTGTTCAGTGAGCACTTATTACAGTGAGCATTGTTCAGTGAGCACTACTCACGATGAGTGTTGTTCAGTGAGCACTACTCATGGTGAGTGTTGTTCAGTGAGCACTTATCACAGTTAGCATTGTTCAGTGAGCACTACTCACGGTGATTACTATTCAGTGGGCACTGTTCACGGTGACAACTGTTTAGTGAGCACTACACAAGGTGACAACTGTTCAGGGAGAGCTTTTCAAGGTGAGCATTGATCAATGAGCACTACCCACGGTGACCACTGTTCAGCGAGCGCTTTTCACAGTGAGCATTATTCAGTGAGCACTACTTACGGTGAACACTGTTCAGTGAGCGCTTTTCACAGTGAACATTGTTCAGTGAGCACTTCTCATGGTGACCACTGTTCAGTGAGCGCTTTTCACAGTGAACATTGTTCAGTGAGCACTTCTCAGCGTGAGCACTGTTCAAAGAGCACTACTTATGGTGAGTAAATGTTCAGTTAGAACTTCTCTTAGAGAGCATTATTTAGTAAGCACTTTTGAGATATTTTGTAACTTCAAATTATATCATAATTTGTATGACAAATTTGAGATATTTTGGTACTGTGAATTATATAAAATTCACGAAAGGACATTTCTCTAATCGTACATCTATTTTAAATGAATGTTTCGCGAAATTTCTAATTAACGAAGTGAAAAAATCGCGAAAAATACATGTAGGATCTGCTCTTCCTTTGAGAAAATTATATGTTTTAAGACCGCAGGCTTTCATCAAAATCTGGGTCCTAATATAATTCAGTCAAAATTAGGTTCTATATCGTTCTACTTGAGCGAGCGAAGCGAGCGAGAAAAATTGGAGCATTTTAAAGCCATTTTTGGCATTTTTTGCGAGAACAAATAGGTACGATCCGGATCTATCGCTTATGACTCTCACCCCCCTCACCTTTTCATTTTTATTGCATTTTAGGGATATCTAAGTTTTCGATCTTTGCTTGCGATGTATACGCACGTGCGTATTGTGCGTAACGGCGGTGGAAATAAAGAAACTAAAACATAGTTTATACCATTATCAACATAATTTTGTTTTTTATTTCTGTATCAAATACATAATTTGAAAAATATCTGTAAAGACAATAAGAGCGTCTTGCAGTATTTTATATGGCTTGGTAAACAAATGTTTTACAACATGAGTATGCTGACAATGGTATAAACTATGTTTTAGTTTCTTTATTTCCACTGAATCTGCCACAGAGTCTTTGTTTGTCAACTAGCAAGAATATGTTTCAAAATGTATCTGTTCCTCATAATAATTCACTGATTTATAGTTCTCTTTACATAAATATTTAGTGTCAGTTTACTACAATATTATGACATCCCGACCAAAAGAAATACAGTTTACATTAAAGAAAAAAAGAAAAATCGAAGAAAAAAACACATGTGCCCCACCCACTAAAGACAATAGTGCTCTACCCTAAACCATAACTCAAGCATGTGGACTTCACAATTAAGTGATGTGTTATAAACTGTTGAAGTGTGGGACTGTTGAAGTGTGAGATTAAAAGAACATTTCAACTTTTTCTATGGTCGGGCATCTGGAGAAGACATTGAACTAGTAAATAAGTGCTAGTTTGAATAAATTTTTCATTTGACTTTGACAGGAAACTTGCACAAAAATTGGACATTTTTCATGTAAGTAATCCAAGAACTGAAATGACAGGTTTTTAAACAATATTTGCAACAAAACACACTAATACAGGTTCTAGAAGCTTATATGACAGTAATTTTATTGTGTATTATGTCAAAAGACCACCAGACTATATTTTAGTAATAGTATACATTTTTCACCGGTGTCCATTTTGTTTGGGACAAGTTACGTTAAGCCTAAACGGGTAGACTTTTTTCGCTAAATTGTATGCCTGTGTATTGTAAATTTTGGTACGTGTATTTCGTGCAAAACGTTTAGACACCATGCTTAACAAAAATGTAAAAATAAAATCTAAAACTTTTAGAAATAGCAAGCATGATGTTTAAATGTTTAGAATACGGGGACACCTTTTTAATAGCTAATATATTGTTGCAACATAGCAAAAGGGTTGGGCCACACGTTATTTCAACATTAGAAACGACCCTTACCTGTAGTCAGACTTTTTGGCAAAATACGCACATTGTGGCAAGTTTGTATGATAATTATCAACACAAAAACAATAGTGAAAAAACACAACATTTTGAAAATGACAAAAAAGATTTGGATTGATATATTTCCTAACTTTTAAGATTAAGAATAACAAATAAATTAAGAGTATTTAATGAGGATTATAACACAAACGTCTGCTCTTCCTATATGGATGTGCGTTAGATGTGACCACCCTTGACCCCTATGGCATAGGAAACGACGATAAAACTAGCTTGCAATAAACTATCTTCATTTTTAACTGTATTTCCGTGGGTAAAAGTGACTCATGTACAACCCCTGCAAAAATGGAGAGAAAAATATTTTTTGTCGAAAATCGATTTTTTCCACAGGTCGGGAGAAATGTGACCACCATTGACGCCTATGTCCTAGAAAGCGGGGATAAAACTAGTAAGTTTTGAATTGTAGACGATACATAGCGTTTAGATAAAGCAATGAATGATTAAATGATTTAATTAAGTTCGATTTTGAAGACAGCTGAAATAGATGCCAGCGAGTCCGCTTCCTGAGTAGAAACCAGCACTGATGCGCATTTTGAGATGATGTAAAGAAGTACTCCTGATGGGGCTTGAACTCACAACTTATTAGATGTGATATGGGCACCGTCACCAATTGGCCATAGAATAATGTATGCCTTCAATTACAACACACCTTTAGTAGTTTCTTTCTGACTTTATTTTATCTTTTATGACATTTAACTTTAAAATGAAAACATTTCAAACAATGCAAAATCAGCAGAAGAAATAGTTGATATATTGAAAGCAAATTGTTTAATCAACACACGTCGCATGAGTTATTTTAGTATATTACTTTATTTATGCAATTGTACATTCCATTTAAGTGAGTTTTAACTAAATTCGATAAAAAAAATTGTACGCACGTTCGTAGGGGTGGGTCTGGGTAAACCCCCCCTGAGTACTATATACTAAATTGTTGTATGTATTATAATAAACGGTTATATCTTTCTATCTATTATAACGGTTTTTATGCCCCCCAAGGGTGGCATATTAAAATCGCACCGTCTGTCCGTCCGTGCGTCCGCCCCGACATTTTTTCGTGTCCGGGCTGTAACTTTGTAATGCATTAAAGGATTTTAAAATAACTTGGCGCAAACGTTCAGCACATCAAGACGACATTTCTCGTGCAATACCCATGTCCCTACCTCAAAGGTCAAGATCACACTTAGAATTTCGAGGTAATAAAATCCTGTCTATTTAAAAAAATTTGTTCCGGACTACTTTGTCATGCATTGAAGGATTTTAAATACCCTGGGCAAATGTTCGCACATCAAGACGACGTGTCGCGGGCAAGACACATGGCTTACCTCAAAGGTCAAGGTCACACCCAGAACTATTGTGGAAGGGGGGGGATCCTGTATATACGCACATATTTGTGTCCGGACTGTAACTTTGTCATGCATTGATTGAATTAAAAAAAACAACTTGGCACAAATGTTTAGCACATCAAGACGATGTGCCGCGTGCAAGACCCACGCCCCTACCTCAAAGGTCAAGGTCACACTTGGAGTTTAAACGTAATGTAATACTGTATGAATGGTAACTTAGAATACCATGGCACAATTGTTGAGCACATGGAGAGGACACAGCTGTTAGACACCTCTTTCGGCATTGTCACTCATCCTTTTGTTATAATTATTATTCAATTACCAAACTATAGGCTGAAATTGTTATTTGGTGTTATTAACTTTAAAATTTCACGTATAAATACATTTTTAAAAAAGAAATGATCAAATGAATGTAAATCTTCATTTACTGTCACCAGGAACGGTCTATACGGTTATAGAGTATTCCTGCTGCCACATGAGTAATGGACAATGGCATGTGGGTCCTAATTTTATGGGGATAACACAAAAAAAGAGTAATACTCTTTTTCCGTTTATGTTCCTGTATTTTCTATTTAACAAAAGTGGCTACTGTATACTGTAAGGCAGGGTCCGTATATTACAGGGACCCTGTATAAGGGGAAGAAATCTTTGCGGGAAGTTTGGAGGTCTATACCGATACCGTCGTTTAGTAGTCACCTGTTTTATGATTGGCTGATCGAGATTGCAAATGGCCGACTTGCATGCTTGAGTGTCAAAGCCCAGTTTTTCTTCAAGTTTTCGGCAACTAAAACGTCTTTAAGAATGCCACCTCCAAGGAGATCCTCTCCACGTCGCAGAGAAAGAAGGTGCACAATATTTTGCCATATACGTTTATTCAAAATGTCTACCATTTGAATTCCCTGCATGCGTGTCCTTTCACCAAATTTTACCGTTTGACAAAAATATGGCATTTTTCAGGTTGAGGAAGGCATTAGATTTAGATAAAATACCGAACAAAATGGTTAATTTAGTTATCTATGTCGAAATAGTGAACAAACAAAATACATTGAAATCTAAATGCAATCTGACTAAAGTGCATGATGGTGCAGTTTCCTGCTGTTCTAGTTCACACCTACCTCAAAATGTAAATCAACAATGACTGTCCTATTTTTCGGCTCCGCCATCCAGGTACTGCTGAATTATTGATATTCGGGGAAGATGATTCCTCGGCTTTCATCGCTGGTCTCTATGCATCTTCAGTTTTAAAATGTAGAAAAACCAAGTTTAAAATGAAAGAAGACGACAGTTTCCTATTAGCTATTAAATTGGATTTATAGGTTATAATTCTAGGTTGTTAAAAGCTTTTAGTTTCATTTGACATAAATAAAATCTTGCATACGAGTCTACAGTAAATACTGAATTTTTACCTTTTACCAAATGATGATATGAATGTGACCTAATACTCTTGATTGTTTAGTATGGTCATTATGATGTCACAGCGAAGCTGAAAATATCATCATTGAGACGTTTGTATTTCCAATCCATTACATGTACAAAATACAGCACAGTGATGGTGGCAATGTAGAAACTATGAACGTGTGAACTGTGATAGACGCTTAGTGATCCCTTAAAATGCAGCTTATTACGGGATCCCATCTTATTACTCTATATATAGCTAAATATATTCTTGTCTGATTGGCTGGTGTAAAGATCCCCTGAAAGTGATCTTCTGATGTATCAGCTGTCCTAAGATCTTGAAGTCTTTAAGTGTAGCAATTTTGAGGAGATGATTTTATAAAAGGTTCCCCACACTTGTAAATGTATCTCATATTTCAATATTTCTAGTATAACTTTTAATTATAAAGGTATCATTTGAATTGATTATATTTCAACAGTAAGTTCAACTTAAATTTGATGCAAAAACATAGGTCAGGGTCACAATTATGGGTCAAAGGTCATGAGATTATATCTCCCAATTTGGACCTAAGCCCTTTAAATGATTTTCATGAAACTTTGGTCAAACATGCATTATATCAAGATGAGCATTTAAAGTTTTGTTTATTATAGAAATTCTCAGATAGATTTGATACATTGTATTGAATCTTATTGGACCTTAAGCAATAAATGATACATTATAACTGATTAGAAAAATATATTGTTTTTATTATACCTCAGTTTTAAATGTTTTCTGATTATGTACTGCTATGCTTCACTTAAATTAATTCCCACCCTTGCTATATTAGGGAGTATTTCCCAGGGTGGTATATGTAAGTTCTGGGAGAAACACTGCCGCAAAAACTTTTTTGCATTAGTCCATGATTATGGACATAATAATTGTTTGGATTTGAAAAAATTGTGATAGTGTAGTTGCGTTTTGGCTTGACAGTATTGTTGCATGTTGTTAGTGACAACAGGTAAACATTGAGCCGTGTGCTTTGGGTTTAGAATCAGCAACAGGTTGATAATTATCAAATAAGATTATACAGCTTTTGCATGAAAATGCAAAAGTGTTCATTGGAAGTAAATCCAGAAACAGGTAAGTGCATTTCCAAGTATTATATTACATGTACTCTGAAAAGCATAGAAGTTGTTCCTGTTTGTGTGACTACATTTATTGATACATTGGCTTCCAGTGCTAGAAAAAGTTACAGTTAAAAATTAAAAAATCAAGCGGAGAACTCTTAAGATTTCTTTAAATTTATTTATGGCCTTATTTTTTAGTACATTTGGTCAGATGATTGGGACTCGTTTCCACAGCGCCAAGACCATTGAGAGTTTGAGACCAGTTTGAAAGAGAAAATTATGATTTTGGGCGTTTTTGACAGAAGCTGTTGTAATAGTATTGTATTTGTTGTGTTTTGCTCTTTGCAACCTTACAATATATCTTTTCCTTTTTCATAGAAATAAGATATTTTATATTAAAATTATGTAATAAGCCATTAGAAGAAGTGAATTCAGACTCTACCCTGTGTCTAATGCTTTGTCTTATCTCTATGTCGTGGTCAAGATCTAGGTCAAGGTCACATTCTCCGAGGCATAGAAGGAGGTCAAAGTCGCGTTCAAGATCTCGAGAAAGAAGAAGGTCAAGGTCGAGGTCGGCACAGAGAAGAAGGTAATACCAGTGAAATGTCACATAACTTCGGATTAGTTGAAATCAAGCAAAATGTTCAATGGAGCAGATATTATTGAAATTATTATACATCTTTACCAAAGTGATGGAATAACTGGCTTTATTGACATGCATGTTGTATTAGGCTGTTATATTCTTTTGGGCTTGAAAAGGTTCTAAAGATAAAAAAAACAGCACATGGTGCAAGTGTTGATGAAGTTGCTTTGTAAAATACAATTGGAATCTGTTTTTCTTTTGAATTTTAAGAGCCATACTGTGGTAAAAAGATTTGCGTTTGTTATAATGTTGAGCACTACAATTGTTTTACATCAATTAATTGCAGGTCTCCTGAAAGAAAGCAAAGATCTCCTCTGAGGAGAAGATCACCGTCGCCAAGGAAACGATCAAGGTCACCAAGAAGGCGATCAAGGTCACACAGTCCGAGAAGAAGGTCAAGGTCGCATAGTCCTAGGAGAAGAGGTTCACCGATAAGGTCGCAAAGCCCAAAAAGGAGGTCAAGGTCGCATAGTCCTAGAAGAAGAGGTTCACCGCCAAGGCGACCGTCACCGTCGCCATTAAGGAGGCAGTCACCATCACCACTGAAAAGACCTGCAAATTCATCTGTTAAGAGACAAGGTTACAAGTCAAGGTCAGCCAGTCCAGCACCATTGAAGAAGTAAGCATTGTTTACTACTGTGTCTTGGAATATATTTGTAAGCATTGTTAATTTGTTTTCTATCTTGAAATATATTGCTTTATTTTCTGCATCATTTCTTTTTCAGTAAACAAGTTTGGGAAAATTGTAGTATATTACACTCCCAAATTGTGAACATCAATTGTTTGTTGGTGATAGAAGTAAAAAAGAATTTATGAATTATTTAGGTTAACTGATTTTGCTAATTTTTTTGATCCATGGTTTGATCTTGGTTTTTTCCCCACTGGCGACAGGACACTGGTGGAGACTGGTGGAAATGCAGTCCCCAATGTTGCCTACTTACTGATAGAATAGTTTTTGTGTTGCTCTTTCGGAGAAAAGGCGATACATAGGGATCGCTTTGTCCGTCCGGCGATCCGTCAGTCTGTCCGTCCATCACACAAACTTAACGTTGGCTATAACTTTGCCATTTCTTAAGATTTCTTCATCAAACTTTACAATTGTATTGCTTATGACATAAGGGTTGTGATGCCGCCAAATTTTGTAGGTCAAGGTCATATTTTACAGAGTTATGCCCCTTTTAAATTTAGATTTTTTGCTATTACTTTGCCATTTCTTAAGATTTCTTTATCAAACTTTCAAATTGTATTGCTTACGTCAAAAGGGTGTGAGCCACCAAAATTTGTAGGTCAAGGTCATATTTGACAGAGTTATGCCCCTTTTTGTACTTGGATTTTGTCACGAAAACTTGATGTTGGCTATAACTTTGCCATTTCTTAAGATTTCTTCATCAAACTTTACAATTGTATTGCTTATGACAAAAGGGTCATGGTGCTGCCAGATTTTGTTGGTCAAGGTCATATTTGACAGAGTTATGTCCCTTTTTGTTCTTAGATTTTGTCACAAACTTACTGGTTATTCTGACAAAGCGTAAGAGGGCGACACAAGTGACTGAACACCCATCTAGTTATTAAGTCTACACAAAACCTATTTACAATGGTCATGGGTTGAAAATGTTTGACATCTGACAAGACTGCTCAGGGAACTACAGCTACAGCAATTCACACTGCTGCTTTGAAGTAGTCCTGTGGGAAGCAAACAGTTGAAAGTTTGGCTGGTGTAGAGGTTAAAGTGTCTGCCGCTCATCTCGGAGGTTGCGGGTTTGAGTCCCACTGGGGTCACGGACGTACCTCCTCATATGACACCAGTACTGGTTTTTCCAGGAAGCGGACTCGAGAGTGACTCGATAAGCTACAAGCTTTCTTCACAATCGAGCTAAAATAAATTAGTATAAACTAAATACCTGTTGCTATTTATGCATTTGGTGACATAGGGTAATTTGACAATGGAGGCCCTGAGCAGGGTGGTTTGTGTGACTGAGGCCTGAGGGATATACAGGGTGTATGAGTATGGAGAAAAATAATGGAAGTAAGTTTTAATTATAAAACAGAAATTAATTTGCTTTCTTATTTTTTAGATTACGAGATGAAAGAATGTACAGGGAAGAAAGTCCGTATGAGCAACCTAGATCTTCAAAGCATTTGGCGTCACCAGTGCGCGAGTCGCTGTATGGCGGGAAAATGTACGCTGATCAACCCTCATCATCAAGACAACCATTGTTCCCAGCAGGAACATCAAAGCATGTTAGAGAAATTGACTATGTTACAATAGTAGAAAAGGGACCTAAGAGAGAAAAACTGAATAAACGATTTGAAACTTTGGAACAGGTGGCACAAGGGCCATTTGATTTTGAGGAGAATATAACAATTGGAATTCACAGGGGCCCATCACATATTCAACTGGACGATGATGAAGATATTGAAGTGAATTATGAATTTAATCCAAAGACTTTTAAAATGCTATTTCCTAAAAAGGAGTATGTGAAAGCTATATTTGATCGCGATGAAATAAAAGCGTTTCATCACGATGATATTCTAGATGAAGAGGCTTATGTGGAAAAGCGAACGATCTCGATCAAACCTGTCGATAAACCAAAGTCACGGAAATATGATGATGAGTTGGACTATAAGATTACAGTCGGAACAGATAGAGAAGGATACGGGGATAGACGAATGGTGCATGACTCTCGATCCAGACAAAGACCATCAAGGTTTGATTGTTACTTATAACTTATATGGGCCTGAATTCGTCACAATTCAGAGTGGATTTTATACTTAAAGGGACATGTATACTCTATAACTGATGCCAAAGTAAATAACCTCCAAAACATAAATTTAAATCTTTGGAAGTATTATAACTCGACCTAAAAGTTTCAGCTATGCATTCTCAGTCATTATTGATAAAATCAGCAGTTTAAAATATACTGCAGCACCATTAACCATTCAATAATCTATGTATTATAACTCAACCTAAAAGTTTCAGCTATGCATTCCCAGTCATTTGTAAATCGCAGTTAGCGCACCGTTACCATTAAACGTAGAGTTGTTGTTGTGCAATTAATGGGTGGATGCGATTTATTACAGAAAGCCTCTATATTGATTAAATGTGGTAAAATGATGCATATTTCGCCATAGGTTCTTCTTTGAAATTGTATTTATTTATCATTTCGTTCATGAACACATAATCTATGTTTCAAGAATATAATCTGCTAGATGTAGGGAGTGCCCCTTTTATTATGTCTAATTTATTGTTTCATTTTTGTTAAACACATTCTAACATGATTAGATTGTGTACACTCCATTCTCGAGGTGAATCTACTACCGCTACAAAATAAATGACTAGAGCACACAAGGGAGGGGGGACAATTGTAAATTAAGATTAAAAAAAGGATCCAATGATTCTTCCTGTTTTGTCATTACAGAATAATTTACTCTGTTTGCAGATCAAGTGCATATGAAGATATACCTGTGACAGTGAGGTAAGATTTCAGCCTAGACAAGAAATTGTCTGACTGACTTTGCAACACATACGACTGTAAAGACAAATTGTCGGAGAAAATGAATATATAAGCCTGTCTTAAAGCTTTCAACCAAGGGACTGATCATAAGTGGCTGCTTTAAACAATGGCTGTATAGTACAGGTGTACTTAATATGAAACTAGCCAGTTAAAATATCTTAATATTGGTTGCTTAAGACAGTTGATTGATTAATTGAAGTGACAACATTCACAGGTTCAACTCTGTGTCTCTTCTAAATGCATATTTCGCAGAATGGCAGTTCAGAGACTTTCAGATTTTAGCTCATCTGAGATGAGCTTATAGTATGCCTATCGATGGGTCGTTAGTCATTTGTTGTCAACATTTGGCTTTCAAAGCCTCTTCTGCTCTGAAACTACATGTCAGATTTTTACCACAAACTTGTTCTGCAGTATCCTGCTAAGACTTTTCAAAACAAAAAGGAAATTGTTCCTGTCCACTGCACACAGGGGCCACTGTTACTCAAAATAGTGTAGACAGATGTCTTTGCTTGATAAAAGAGTTCTCATTTCTATGTAAAGTATGGTACAATAAGAAGTAATTGCTATGTTTTTAGGATTATAAGTTATTTTAGAGGTAATACATGTGATATGCTGGTACTTTATAATCTGTTTACCTTCTATCAAGAGTAAATAGGAGAGATCATGTTTCAAAACAGATCACGGGTGATTTGTTACCTGTATAATTCTACACTATAGACTGGATCCCAAACCTGACCCACGGTATGAGAAAATGTACAGAGAACAGCAGAGATTTGAGGACCAGACTCTGATACAGGAAAAGGTGCACAGAGATCCCAATGACTTGAGGTATAACCTCATGAGAAGGAGAAGTGACGGAGACAGGGAACGTATACGAGACACGAGGGAACCTCAGCAAGGAACAGTGGATGCAAGGTTAAGAATTAAAAGAAAAATGTTCTGATTGAATCTGAACTCTAAGCATGCTGACAACAAAGTCGAGCATAGATTTAGATCAACCTGCACATTCATCGAGTCTGATCATAATCTGCACTGTTTGTTTCATAGTTTGTAAATTTTAATACAGTTATGGTCCTCCTGAACTAAGTGGTTTATATTTGTCTACTGTATCAGTTTGTTATGATGTATATAGCTAAGTTTACTCCTGAAGCTTTTTGAAAATTTTCACATTGAAATTATAGAACTTTATGCATTTTGCAAGACTAAAATTGTCGTCTAGAAGAAACAAAGGTTGCAGTTTCAATGAAGCATTTATAAGTATTAAACTGAAGCATTTATACTGTTCTTTTCTCTTAATAATTTGGCTTTAAAATTTTCATTTTGACAGGAGTCGAATAGAGGCACGTAGACAAGAGAGTCGGGATTATCCGGACAGACGCGAAAGACCAGAAGGCCGCCATACATATCGTGGATCACCTCCAAGAAGTGCAGGTAATCCATGCGTTAAAGATTGAACATTTACAGGTTTGCTTTCTTAAGAAGTACATATTCTACAAGCTAGAGAGGTGAAATTTGGACTCTTATTAATGCTGTTTTGCAAACTAGTTTGCAAAATTCCTTTGAATGACCCTGATTATAACCTATTGACCTGCTTTCTTGTTTTAAATTTAAAGTGCAATGCTACTGATGTGAGTGATACAGGTCCATCTTGGCCCTCTTGTTTTAAGAAATGATATCCTGATACTTGAGTATCGTAATCAAACTCTTCTTATTTCCAGATCGAAAGAAAGCTGTTGTAAAAGCGGATTTACCGGATTTCAAGAATAGACCAGGTAAATAAAAGTAGGCATGCGAGTTGTGCCCTTGTCGCAAAAGGGAAAAAAAAATTTCGCTATGAGGGTTTTGCTTTCAAGATATATCTGAGAGGAACAGGTAAAGTGCTTGAGAGTAAGAGGAATTCTTGCTAAATGTTCAACAAGGTATATGAAAAAAAGAAATGTAAAGAGCAGTAAAACGCCAAAAGAGCACACAGAAAGGAAAAGAGAAATAGAGAATATAAAGGTAAGTCATGGGCATTACATGTGTCCAAAATCTCATAGGGAGCTTTTCTTTCCACGTTAAGATTACTGAACGAAGATTTTTTTATTTAAACTGTAACAAATACAATATTTGGATAAAGTAAATGGTTTGATTGGTGATTTGGAATAATACAGATTCTTTACACTTGAAGATAGAGAAACAATATTACAACAACTGTTAATTCCTTATGAAATGGTTTTCAGTAATGCAGAAAAGTAATGTTTCAGCAAAAATAATATCAGTTTAACAGGCTATAGGACTTGTGTAATTTTGATGCTTATTGTGGTTTCCAAAGTTAGTGTTGACTTGCAGCGTATGTAGTATTCGATGACTTGAGAAAGATGTCAGTGCTAATTACTGTGTTCATCCAAGTCGGAAAGTTAATAGATAATGTATGCTCTGTTTGGAGGCAACTTTGCTTGTCACTTTCTGGAGACAAAAAAGCAAGTGTTGATAAAAAAAATGTGGACTAGTTTATCTAGACAGAAAGAGAAACTGCTGGAACAAACATGCATGCCACCTCTTCTAGATAGATGGAGCAAATGTTGAGGAAAGTGTGACCAACACTTCTTCAGATTCAAAACAAAAAGAACAAATTAAAGGCAAGTGCATCTGCCACTTCTTCAAGACAGAAAGAGCAAGTGCATCTGCCACTTCTTCAAGTCAGAAAGAAAAATTAAAGGCAAGTGCAGCTGCCACTTCTTCAAGTCAGAAAGAAAAATTAAAGGCAAGTGCATCTGTGACTTCTTCAAGTCAGAAAGAAAAATTAAAGGCAAGTGCAGCTGCCACTTCTTCAAGACAGAAAGAGCAAGTGCATCTGCGACTTCTTCAAGTCAGAAAGAAAAATTAAAGGCAAGTGCAGCTGCCACTTCTTCAAGACAGAAAGAGACACAGGTACAGTCGGTTTATTCTTGAAGACTGAAAGAGTAAATGTTAAAGTAAAATGTTTACAGGCAAATTTTGGCAATAGAAAAAAGTAAATTTTGAAAAAAAAGTCTGATTGGTAGTTCTTCAAGTCAGAAAGAACTTGTGTTGGAAAACATGTGCCAAGTTCTTCAAGACAGAATCAGCAAATACTAAAAAATGTGTGATGGTCACTTCGTCATGGCCACTTCTACAAGAGAGAAAGAGCAAGTGTTTAAAACAATGGTGCCTGCCATTTCTACTTGACAAATTTGGCTAAAAGAGCAAATGTTAAAAAAAGTGTACAGGGCAGCTCTTTAAAATAAAAAGTGCTTATGGTGAGCCAACCAAGATTAACAGGTCTAAAAAAAAAGAGAAGTTGAGACAAACACTTGAGGCTCTGTATTCGAGACAGAAAGATCAAATGTTGAGACAAGGAAGCCAGTTTTCCAAAATGTTGTGGCAGAGGTGCAAGTCTATTTTTTTGTATGACAGGAAGAAAGAAATGTGTAATCAAATGTCATATGCGTTCGAACTGGTCAGTTCAAGAAAGATCAGATGTCAAAGAAAAAAAGTGTGCTGACCAGTCTTTTCAGACTGAAAAAGCATGAATGATAATCCAGTAAAATATCGTTGAAATTGTCACAGAATTCTGCAAAAGAAATGACATATTTAAAGAGTGAAGCACTGAAGAAAGGCAGATGATATGTCATGGGGAAATAGGATGAAATAGGTAATACAACATGCCTGCATGTTTGCAATGTGGTGAAGTTGTCTACCTTTACATGTGACAGAAAGATTGGAGAATATTCACTGCAGTGCTACTGACTGGAACTAGGTGTCGGATGTCTCGGATCTTAACTGCATGGAGCAAGTACAGCCTATTTTACTCAGTTTATTAACCTTGATATCTGCTGTGCAGCAGTTCTGACAAGGTGCAAGCTGCTACAAGAGACTAGTGAACATAAATTTACTTGCCTATGCAGGTTAGCTGCTGTTCTACAAAGAATGTCTTTCAGACATTACTTTAGCAGTTTTAGTCTTTTTACTTGCTTAAAACTTAAACGTAGGTAAAAAGAAAAATTAAATGTAGTTAAAAGAACTTTTGTATAAGGGCTTATGTTCTGTTAATTAGCAGTTAATTAGATGGTTGTTAATGTAGTCAGTTGTCTGTGATGATGTGGATTTACATATCTATAACCGAGTCCGACTGATAAACACTCGGTAGAATTGACCTGCAGTGGTAATGTTGTTAAACTGCTTGAATAGCAGTGAGGCATGTATGAGGATTAGAAAGCACATGGTTGGTCAGCTTAGCGTGTTAACAGTGTAGCAGAAGCAGTTTGAAGGAAATATTGAGGTAATATACATATATGGTTAAAGAAAGGTGGTTAGTTTAAACTGTATCAAGTCCTGTTGAACCTTTTGTAATACCATGCTAAATTGAAAAAAATTGATTTGTCCATTTTTAAGTTTGGACAATACCAGTAATATTTAAATGGGATGACTGCTGAAAATACACTGACTGAATAGCTAACACTACAGGGTTTGAGACAACATGTATCTGCAGTCTGATCATGATCTGCACTAGTCGCCCGGGCAGTATTTTTTTTTTACAGCTACCAGGGTGAAGTGGAATTATACTGCTGCTTATAGATTATATAGTTATTTCTGGGGTAGCACTGACTGGAATTCAGTGAAATTTTACTAATAAGAGGACATGGGCATATTTTTGGCATGTACTGTACACTGTATCCATATATCCATATCGATGGTTTTTCACAGCGTTACTGCCATTCGATTGCCTTTTCAAATATTTTCATATCTGCACAATTTCTCAGCAACCAGAGGCTAGAATTCAACTATACATTGTAGCTAACAAGGAGACGCGCTGGGTCAATGATATTTCATTGGATTATTCCTCTTCCATACTTTTCTTGGTAGGGGGATTTGCGGCCAGGCCATGTCAACATGGCTCTTGTTAAGGAAAGTTTTTGCGGGTGTGTTTGTGGTTGTATGTCTATATTCAACACAAATGCGGAAAATAGCAATCGGAAGTGTGTGTAACTTAACTGAAAAAGACGTAGAAAAAGATCTTCAGACTGGCTGGGTTTGTTTGGAGAGATTACTATTTAACAGTTTGATTTAAGTCAAATGAAAGATATCAACATTTCTCAGTGTTTTATGTAAGACAGATATTGCTAGCAAGATTCACAGACGGTTACTTACGGTTGCTACTGTCATGTTGAAAGTTATTTTAAAAGTTGTCGTATTTCTTGTGCTGTTTTTCAGGTGTGAAGTTGGAAAAGCCAGCTGTCTGGATCATAGGGTCATCAATAGTTAAAGACCTGACAAAATTTGGCGAATCGTTTCCTGATTTTGATATAGCAGAATTGTTGAAGGATGATGTATCGACTATAGTGACACACGGTGAAATAGACATGAAAATTGAGGACATGTTTCGGGCAGTGAAGTTTATGCTAAAGACAAACAAACCCCCACAGATGATAGTATTTCAGTGCGGGGAACATAATGTTTGTGTTGGGCGTAATGACGATGTTATTGAAGTAATGAAAAAAGATTTAGCAATGATTAGACAGGAGATACCAGGTGTGGTTTTAGTCTGGTCCCAAATGTTACCGCCGTGGATGGCCAAGAGTCATACCGGCAGTACATTAGCCAAGTCCCGTAGAAGAATCAATAGGTTTATGATGCAGTGTTTTGTATCAGAGGAAGTAGGCGGGGCATTTTTGTATCATCCAATGTTACGCACCAATCTGAAAAATAAGTATTGCATGAAAACAAGTGATGGGTTTTTGCACTTAAAGAAAGATGGGATGAAGGAATATATTTACCAGTTAAAAGTTGGAATCAAGTATTTAATGACAGGGCATGGTTCTATATTTCCATATATAAAATGGCCCCTAAATAACCCCCAGCTG
The DNA here is from genome assembly GCA_022818135.1 of Saxidomus purpurata. NCBI lineage: Eukaryota > Metazoa > Mollusca > Bivalvia > Venerida > Veneridae > Saxidomus > Saxidomus purpurata. The sequence goes on from JAFMSR010000017.1 coordinate 29,417,631, forward strand.
GCAGATATTCCACCAGTCTGCATGTGTATGCTAAACAGAGAACAGATACAGTCACTAAATAAGAAAAAGCTTGGTGTTTTCTCTGAACAGCAAGTTCAAGGTCTAAACAATGAGCAAATACTGATGTTCCGCAAAAGTCAGTTGACTTTTGTATATTGTGAAGACTTTATACAAAAGTTGTCACCAATACAGTTACAAGGACTGACCAAGAAGAACTTCATTCTCCTGTCTAATTGGCAGATGAAGTTCTTTGAGGACCCGGAGAGGTTAAAATGTTTAAGTGAAAAGGTGCAGGAGTTAATAAAGAGGAAAATGACGGGTAGAAAGCAAGAAAGTAGTAATAGAAACGTGGCTGAATTGATGGAAGAATCAGCTGAAACAAAAGGGGAGAAGAAGCAGTGGACAATTGGAGATATGATTGATAGTGATGATGATGATGCGACTGAGCAGAATGATGTTTTAGAAAGTGATTATAGAAGTGATGATAATCATAGCTTTGCAAGTGAAAGAGAATGGGGTAATGAGGGGAGTTATAGGTCATACAGTAGAGGGAGTAATTGGAGGAATGGGGGAGAGGGCGGTAGAAAGGATTGGAAGGAAAGGGATGGGTCATACAGTAGGGGTAGAGATAGAAGAAATGATAGAAAGAACAGTGGGGAGGGAAAGGGATATGGAAATAGACTCAGATATAGAACAGGGAGCAGGGGGAGAGAGAGATCATCTAGTAGAGATAGATACAGGTCAGGAAGTAGGGAGATGTATAGAAGACGATCAAGTAGCAGTGAAAGAAGTTACAAGGGTAGACATAAATCATCTGTGCATGCCCGACATGGTCCTGTCCCTGTACCATACTCGGTTGCACCTTATCACCCTGGAATGATACTGCCCTTTGTTCCTTCACCACAAGGTATGCCACCAGGTCCTTTCCCGCCAATGCCTTACCCAATGTTCGGTCCTCAGCCACCATTTCCCATGGCCCCTTTCCCAGGTGTTTGGCCTGGTGCTCCGTTGCCAGCTGCTCCTGTGGCCCAGGCGACCCAGAATGCACCTGAAAAAAACTGGGGTGAAGGTCCTGTTGAAGAAACTTCCTCTGTTAATACTAGCAATTTGACCCAGATAAGATAATCCTTACAACCAGTAAGCAGCAATGATTACATCAGATTAATAGTTATAAAGTACATTAATTATTTTTATCATTCACCTTTTAAGGGAGTATTTGTCAGTAAAATGGTACAAAACATTAAAAAAACCATGCATGTTGTGAAATGTATTAAAGGTATGTTAACTTACAGAACTGCACAATTGTCATTGACATTCTGTTGAAAATAAAGATGTGTTTTTGTCATATCTTCTCTTCATTGGATAGATGACTGTTACAGTTTTCAATGCAGAGTTTGGAATACAAACCTGTAATGCTGCAGTATGTTATTAACGCCTAGCAATACAAGATGAACAAAGAACTAGATTGCTTGGCAGTCTGGTTTGAACACTACTAGTTTGGTTGGTCAGTTTTCCTGAGAAATGTTTACTAAAACATGTGGTCTTGCATCAAAACTCTTGACATATTTCGTCATACAGAATCTTGTGAAGAGAGTTTCTAGTGCTGACCTGCCTCAGCAGTCAAGTTGTTACGGTTGCAGGCTTAGATTCACTACATCTCTCAGTGACTGAGGATTATGGGTTCGAGCCCTGCCGTGGCCTTACTCTTTATACTCTTCATGTGAGGAAGGTGACAAAGGAGGATGCAGATCTAGTGGAAGCATGTTTAGATGAACTTAACTGCCAACCTGTACACTGGTGAAATGGGCGGTACCTCATCCCCAAAAAAGAGAAAGACTATCTGAACAAATCTGCACTCGAAGATGTGTTGCTAACCAGTGTAGATCATGACCAACTGTAGTCTGATCATAATCTGCACTGTTTGCTATTTAGTAATGATATGAATGAATACTGACATTGGCATTTGAATGTTTGTTCATAACATTAAAGTACAGTGCACATGTACCTGTAAAATTCTATATGTTTAGTATCTAAATTTTAGTTGTCCAAAATAACAAATTGTTTTACATTTGAAAGGCTTTTTTGTAAGCTTGAATGGTGCACATAATGCATTCATTGAATTTTGTAATGAAAGCAATAGTGAAAAAAATAGAAAATAGGGAATATTCCAATTCAAAAATTGCATTTGAATATTGTGTAAAAATGCGAGGATACAAGTATTCGTTCACATCGCTACAATTTGTCTATTTTCTATAAAAAAACCTTTGGACACTTGGTAGACAATTGAAAGATTGGTAAATGGATTGTAGAAAATTAACCAATAAGAGTTAATCAGGGACTGAGCCCAAACCCTCAAAGAACCAAGATAGTATGTTTGGTAAGAGAATTGACTCTGAAAAAGTAAAGTCAAATGCCAAAGCAGTTCAAAGCTTGAAACCCTTGCCTTGCTTTAATGTGTGTCTTTCACTTGAAGGGTAATGGTAAAACACACTGTGGATTTAGTTTAATGTAAAAGTTATTACGCAGAAGTAAAGCTCAATCTCAAAACTAAATGGAATGTTTGAGAGAGAAAAAAAGTTCAACAGTTTCTTTCAACATAAGTTCACATATTTACCATAAGATACATGTTCGGCCAAGGTCTCTTCAGACATTTATGGTTTTTAATATAAAGTAGGTAAATTTTTTCATGGATAGACAATGTGCAGTTACATGTAGACAAAAAAAACATAAACAAGTATTGCTATATTTCTTTCCATAAATTAAGAGTACAACCGAAGAAGCACCAGCTTAAAATATTAAAAGATTGGCAGGTAAGTGTAGCCAACAAACCAGATGTTTTAAAAAAAGCTAGAATTTTACATTCTGAAACAATATATGCTAAAATTAAAAAAAAAAACCATCATGGAAGATCATGAATACCTTGAAGGAACCAAATTTAAATGATTTAAATGAAATATAGGCTAGAAAACTACTTAAACCCGGCTTCATTTCATTCGTGATTATTTGAGCTTCATACTTGTAGATAAAAAGTGCCGCCAAAATATTTTGTTACATACACAAGAAATGAATTGTGGTTTCATGAGAGGACTTTGATTGTGTTTGGCATTTAATATGGAGACTCAATTGGATCAGATTATAATATTGTTCGCACCATACAGATATATTTAGGTAAGTTTTCTTAAAATGGCAGTGCAGTTGACACTGATAACTGCCTAATAAATTCAAAGAGAGATAGGTACTTGAACCGATGGGCTTGAAACAGTTCAAATAGTTTGCTTAGGATCATGTTAGAGCATTAGGACCCTTTTGTTGTGGTTTATCAGTGTCACTGGAAATGGGAGCACAGAATAGGAACAGGTCAAATTCTACATTTTATTACATGCTCTCTTTCGATCTTCCTGTACTTTGCCAGATGTGAACATGAAGATATGATGTTTCTGCAAAAATATCGAGGATTGACTAAAACTGTTGCATGTCCTTTATTTCATATCAGCTGTGATTGTTTTGTGGTCAACCCTCAATATTTTACTGTGAAATTATTTTTCAGAAAACTCGGGTGTTTCCCAACTTGATAACTTGAGAGATGGCAGGAGGTCAAAGTGGGGTCACTGTAGGGTATGCGATGTACCCCTACATTCCGAGGAGCAAGCCCTGTATCATGTCAATAGTGAACAGCATTATGCCAATGAACACCCACAACGTTACGAAACTTCACCTGCCAGACAAATTCGACATCCACAACGTTACGAAACTTCACCTGCCAGAGAAATTCGACATAAGGGCTTGATGAGCTCTGGCGAACCTAGTACGGGTGACAGTCTGCATCGGTTGCGTGTAGACGATATGACAGACCGGAAGAGGCATCGGTCTACAGACAGCGATTTCGATCGTCGAGACATCAAGCGGCGAAGTATCTCAGATGATTTTGACCGTGTTTCGGATGACGAGTTTGGTAATTATCCCAAATATGATGATTTGGAAGAGCAGCATATTGACGGCGATACCGGACCGTATCAGGATGATCAGGTGTTTTCTGGCGATCAGGAATACAATGATTACAGGGGTCCGTTGCCTGTGACGGGTAAGCACTTGAGATATAACTTAATGAATTTAAACTTTCCACACCGTCTGCTAAATGTCAGTGACCTGTTTGACAGTTACTTCAATTGGTACCCCAAAAATGTGTTGAGATTAAAGTTTAGACAATCTTGTTGTGGTTTAATTTTGATGTTCTGTAAATTGCTCATCTGGCACAAAGTGCCAGGGTTAGTTATTTGGCTCGTCCGTACTTCCGTCCATCATAAGTTAGTGTCCAAATCTGCAAGGCCAAGAGCTCAGATATTTGATACGAGACAGTGTCTAGTGAACCTCTATCAAGATTGTTCAAATTATGACCCTTGGTCAAAGAAGTTTTCTCCATAATTGTTCAGTCTAGAGCTTAAATATTTTGCATGTACCTAACAGCATCTAGTGATCCTCTTTTCTAAATTGATGTAACTTTGCCCCAAGGTCAAAACTTTTTAGTTTTTAAAGCAACAGTATGAGGTAGTTTTACTTTATTTTCTGTGACTATTGTTAACGTTGTATTATAGCAGTCAGTATTATTGTAGTCAGGTGAGCTATGATGGGCCATCATGGCCCTCGTGTTAACTATCATTTGATTTAATATGTATTGCCTTGTTACTATTTCATGAATTAATTACTGCTCGCAAAGGCAACAGTACAAGTTTGAAGGGCATATTTATGGGTCATCACATGATTGTTTTGACCAACAGTCTGTTGCATGAATAACTTCCACGATTTAAGACAATTTTCTTTATTTTTGTTTTGGTACCTGAACATAGGTTTTGCAGAGTTATGGCTCTTTGACACAAGCCTTAAATTGTAGGCTATCTAAATGCTCTGTATAGAACAATTGTAAAGAATATGAAGTGAAACAGGTCTGTGGCTAAGGATATTCCTTACATGGGTTGCCATGAATTGTAGAAATGGTGAACTGAATTGTTTTGTGCAAGGATAATAATTGCTTTTCTAAGTAAAACAGAAAATTTGAGAAGATATAGAAAATTGCTGATGATTTAAAGCATCTACTTATGGGTTGTAATACAGTTGTATTTTTTATCTTGCAGATGCTGGCAAAACTCGAACTAGGATTGTCTGGATCATTGGGACAGAAGAAATGAGAGGGCTGCAGCAATACAGTGCTGACTGTAACAATTACGGGCACAACTTCGGACTTGGTTCTTACAATATATCTGTCATTTGGAATTGCACACGAGGTCTTAGCATTAGAGATGTATCATCAGCAGTGACAAAAATGAAAATTGAAGAAACTAAGCCACAATGCATTGTTTTACATGTGGGTGGAAATGACCTTGAGAAAATGACAAGGTCAGATTTCATTAGCGTTGCTATTGATATGGTGAACGGTGTGAAACAACAGTTCCCGGGTGTCAAACTGGTTTGGAGTCAGTTACTCCCAAGGTCCAGCAGTGTAAATGCAGCACGAATAGCGCTAGATGATGAGATTGCAACATACGTTTTAGAAGCAAAGGGTTCCTATATTCGTTACCCAGGCCTTGAAGCTGCTGATGGAGAAATGTTCAAAGTGTCGAAAAACGGCGAGCTTGACTTGACAACCGAAGGACTACTGAAAATGATGCCGGTTTTAAAAACCGGCATTGTGTCAATTATTAACCGAAACCTTTCCATTATTCCTGTGCTTCGTGATCTACCTGGAAAGGTGTCTACGTTTGTAGAGAAGAACCGGCAAAAGTTCCCGTCATTTCGACCGTCAAATCAACATGCGCCATCTGGCAGGTGGAGAAGAGGTAGAAAAAGGCCTCCGTTTTCCAACAGATGAAGTATAACTGCCTGATTCTGATGAATGAAAACTTCTGTGTATAAAAAAAAATTAGTCTTGGAAAGATTCGGTGGAATGGAGATGCTGTACAATATAAAAGGCATCTTCTGAGTTTACTGCAAGAGAAGACATGCTTGGTCGTTTTCAGAAAATTAGTAATTTACTATGGCAAATGGCTTATTCTCAATACTGGAAAGGGGAGGCATGCCAAAAACACGATGGAAAACGGTGTATGCCAAAACATGATGGAAAACGGTGTATGATGCTTGTGTCGCAATATCTTCAAAATTTCATGACTGCATTTTTTAGCCATGGAGATGGTATCATGCGGTGCAGGTGTGTTACTATGCTAACATCAGATGCGTGTTGATGCTGGAAAACCATGGAAACATTCTCAGCTTACTTACTGAAATTGAAATGTTGACAAATATGAGCTGTACTGCTATTGTCTGATACTAAGAAAGATAATACTTCATATAGAACATTATTCAAATGGTGACAGCCAGTAGAGGATTCAGTTTAAAGCAGTTTTCAGGGAAACAGTCTTCTAAATTGGCACTCTTGTTTTTTGAGTGTTTTTGTTTACTCTGGAGTTAAACATGAACTACAAAGTGTTTTTGTAATTGAATTCTGTTTTAATTGCTGGGAAGCAGACCATTCTGGCCCAGTGGTGATAGACCTTAACTTAGCCCACTGTTAAATCACAAGCATCTGGTGGGCTAGATTTGTCTCAGCAGCAGAATTTGTTCCCAAGAATTTATCATTAATTTGCCTTAAAGTGTTTGGAGAAGTTTATACAGTTAATGTTACACATTTTCAAATAAAGAAAGGCGTTGGTGCATGTGTAGAGAAAGGTCAGCTTCATGGACAAGACTGAAGAATAGAAATTACTGAAGACACACCGACGCCTTTAAATGCATTATTATTAATTTTAAACAGAGCGGTGATAAATAAAGGCTATTAAAACTTCTGACTTGTATATCAGTCTTGAGTACAAATGCTTAAACATTTCAGTGTTCAATAAATCTTGGAATTGTATTAAAGATTATTTTGTTCAGTTAAAGTACTTAAGCAGTGATTCTTTCGTTATAAACTATACTTGAATTTTAATGACATTCTTCAGTATATAAGCTAAGTCAGTAAATAAGTTTTGCAACCGTCTGGGACTCTTGTTATATGCCTGTCTTGATTGGTCATATTATGGGGGCAGACAGGAGTTGTGCGCTCTCTAACTTCAACAACTTTCATCGAAAATGTGAATGTTCATCAGTCTATTGTTTGGACCAAGTTTGATACCCAGTCAAATCGCCCCAGTCCCTCCAGAGTTATTGCCCTTTAATTGCCAAACTTACACAATTTTACGACTTGTCCGGTCTCTAACATAATTCCTAACCAATCTTAACTAAACTTGCAGCGAATGTTCATTTGCCTAATATCTTGGCCAAGTTAGATAACTCATCAAATTGCCCCAGTCACTTTGTGGTTATTGCCCTTTAATTGCCAAAATTTTAACAATTTAAAGATTTGTCTACTGGCGGACATATTTCATGGCAGTTTGGCATTCTTGTTTAAATTTAGAAATGCAAGGTTAAATGAACAATACTTGCAGGCACTTACTCGCTTTAACACTACTGTTGATGTAACTGAATGGCTGTGAGATGTGTTGGACAAACACTTATGGTTAAATACTAGACGAAATGGTTCTCCTTCACTTAAAGTTTAAATTGTAATAGGGGATCAGTTGTGAAGGATAAAATCTTTTTCAACCTCTACATTCAACTTTAGTACAACAAATTATGATTGAATTTTTTTTGTCTTATGATAATTATTGCTGGTTATAATCCACTTGTTTAATATTTCTTGTGGTATAAGTTCTACGTTCACTGTTACTGTCTTACTTGTATAGCATAGCATATGCAAAAGTATTGCTTTGTTCATGATTATGTTGGTTCTATGAATTTCTTCCTGATTTTTGCATGTACAGGTGATAACATATTTTTAAACATGGGTTTTCACAAGCCTTTATAATGTCGACTTTAGTGAATGTTTGGGGGTTCATAAGTGAAACGTTGCAGTAACTTGTTTGAATATGATGAATAAGGCTTATTGTTGAAACTTGGTAGGTAAATTGACTTTTCTCTTGAAGGTCTCTGTGGTCACATGGTTAGAGTCGCTGACTTAAGATCGCTGTAACTCTCTTAGCTTGAAGGCCATGGGTTCATGCCCTGCTACCGACCATGTCTCTTTGTGTGAGAAAATTGGCAGTTTCTTAACAGAGGATTGGAGTCTAGTACTGGTTCTACCAAGGAACAATTGTTAGGTAAACTGTCCGCCTGTTAAAATGTCTAGGGTTGGAACAGGCGTTTAACAACAACATTTCGTCTGTTGATGCATATTTGAACAGACTATTTTTAAGGTCAAGGCCAAGACAATGGATTGACCCCTTGAAGTAAGACCTGACGTATTAAGTAACATATGACAAAACATATATATGTAACATGTGCTATCTTTTGTTCTAATTCTAATTGATTTTGTCAGAATCTGTGTAGTACATTTGCCATTATAAGATCAGCAATACCTGTGCCATTGCCATACTAAGGTTGATATTGTTAAGTTTGTAAAACTTGGTGCTTGAGAAAAAGATGCAAGCCAATCTGATACTTGTTCTGTATAGATGTGGGAGATTTTTGTTTTAAGATTTGTATGTGTAATTTGTATGATTCTTACGTAGCTAATCAAAGTTATTAATTCATCAATGAAACACTAAGGAGATGTGTCGTCATGGTTTTTAGATTGTTTTTTCTTTAAATCTACCATCAGTCATGAAAATTTGTGGTAACTGGACCAATGTTTTCCAAACCTGTACTACATGTATTTAGAAATTAGCATGCTTAGATTTTGGAAAAAAAATGATTGTTTCTGTTATTGATATCATTGATTGAGCTTACACTGTTTTTTGTTGATGAAAATGTTTTGCTGTGTTACTATTGTACAGTCATGAGAATCAATGTTGGGTAATTAAAATTTTGAATTTGTTGTGATATTGATAATTGTTGCTCAGAATTGGATGACTTTAGTTAGATTAGAACCAATGACAAAGTCAGAGGATTCCAAATGAAAGGACCAGTTTGCAGATTTTGTTATCTTGGACATTATTCAGAAAGGGAGATAACTTGTAACTAACTGTAGGTGTGCAGTTGATCTTAAAGTTGGCATTGCACTGTTTTAGAAAGGTTATACTGCTGAGAATTAGTAAATACAGTAACTGGAGAGAAAATAGTTTGGTTTTTTCTCCTCAAAAATTGTGTTAACCAACCACTCAGAAAATTCAGCACAAGTGTTCCCATAGTGACTACATTATTATCATTCCTTATTTTACACTTGTGTAGTAGTCTTGTAAACAAACAGCTGTTAGAAAAAATACACGTTTCTGAACAACAGTTGACAAGAATCTGCCCACTGGCTTATTTATCTCTGACCTTGCTGCCTTTTGAAATGACTCCAGAATTACATTGTAGCTGAACGAGATGTTCAGGAAAAATTAGTGACAAAAACTTTGGGCTCAACTAGAAAAATTGCCAACTTGGTTTTTTTTTAACTAAACTACGTTAGGAATTGGTGTCACAGTCACAAAAGGGAATACAAAAACAAAAAAATAACCACTTTATACTCTGGTTTTTCATGATAATGATGTATTTCTAAGTTTTCCTGTGTACAATATATGGTATTGTATTTCAGCATGTATATACAAATGTATATGAAGAAAATAGGTCTGTTAAATTGTTTTAGAAATTTCCCTAATAACTGACATTATTCTGAGTTTTTATAAAAAAAAAAAAATGTATTATTTGATGAAAGCAAGGACTTAAACTGGTTTGAGTTAAGTGATATGATATTAGCCAGAACATGAATTTCTTTGGATCAGTGATCATCACTCCATCTTGGCGTAACTCCTACAGAAGTCTTGATTGAGAAGAATAGATAAGAATAAGTTGGCTTCTTTGATAAAAAAGATTGAGAAAGTGATTAAACATTTACCATTCATCAAATTGTTCATATCTTTATATCCTTATATTCTTTTTGAAAATGTTTATATTGATATGCATAGTCTGGTATTTTAAACAGAAGTTAAGACATATTTGTGTGCTATCCACACTATAATCATTGGCGATTCTCACAGAAACAACCTTTATTTTATGTTTTCCAGAGAGTTACAGTGTTTTCTGTGAAATAAGTGATAATCCAATGTTTTGAAAACCTGGATTAACGTCAAATAGTATACCGAGCGTAATGAATGCTGGAAACCATATGACGATGACATTGTTAAAATGACGTCATATTTGCTCTGCTTTCTGATGACTTTTCCCATGAGTTTAAAAATTTTATAGAAACAAACTCAACAAAAGTAGTGTTTTAACCATAAAATGCGCAGAAAATTGTTGTTATCGGTGTAATATTACGTTAATTTCACTCGTCAACACCAAAAGTAGTAATTTTCACTTGTGGCAGCTCCACTCATGTAATTATCAATTTTGGTGCCCACTCAATGAAATTATAACGTGATATTACACCAAAACCAACAATTATCCTCTATTTATTTTTTTTAGTGAATTATAGAGTTTTCTCAGTGAAATAAAAGGATAATCCACAGTTTTGAAACAGTGGATTACCATTTTTATTTTTCACGTTTTTGCAATCTTTAGCCCGGATTTACGTCAAAAAGTATACGGCGGGGTATTAATGCTGGATGGGGGGGGCAGGCGATGGGGGGGGGCGGGGGGGGGGGGGCGTCGTTTAAATGGCGTCTTTGTTCATGTTTTGTGATGGCGTTCCCGCGATTTTGATGTTTTTAGAAACAAACTCAATAAATTAGAGTTTTAACCATAAAATAAACAGAAAAATTGGTGGTATCGGTGTAATTTCACGTTTACCGTGAACCACCAAAAGTGGGGGGGGGGGGGGGGATTTTTTTTGGGGGGGGCCGGGGAAAAAATATTTTTTTTGTTCCTCTCCTTTAAATATATGGGTGGTTTTTTTCAAAACCAACAATTATCCTCTATTTCTTTCATAGTGATAATTTTTAGTCTGCATATTCCAGATTTTGATTGCTAAACTGGCCCCATCTTTCTTTTTATATATATATACAATTAGAATAGTTTTGCTGTCGGCTCTTGCTTTGCAGACTCACAGCTTGGGTAATTGTTGGTAAATGTTTGTTGAGCAACCCTACTATCAACTAGTAGGACTGTCCCTATAAAATGATGGAATAGCCCATTCCAGAAATTAAGGGAGGTCAGGGTTTAATTAGTGACTGACAAAATTTAATGCCGTCATACCAATATCCATGATGTAAAAACTTTGTATGTAGAATTTTATTACACTTGATGAAGTTTCATGAAAATAAGGGTAAGTATTTTATGTTCTAAAAAAAGAAAGAAAAAAAAGATGAATTGTTTATATTACAGAATGTATCCAGCTTTAATGGAGTTATTGGGAGCACTGTTCATTAAAAGGGTTACATAACTTTTAAGTCAATACCCTTGCCTAACAAAATGTTGGAAGTTACGCAAATATTTTCCAATATCATGACAGTTATTTTTTATATAGACCATTTAATAAGTCTACTAGAGTCTGATTTATCTGACAGTAACTGACATGTGTGGGTATTATTTATAAATAAGTGGAATGCACTGTCAGCAAGGTCATTTGAGCAGTAAATTGTGATGTTTTCCTCCAAAAAACATACATTTTCAAATGTCAAGCAGACGCAGAGCTCAATATTTTGAATTAATTGTGCTACTAGTCCAAGGATGGATTTGAAAAAGAAAAGCAAGGATTGTCACACTAGTAACATACTTTTCCTTTTTACATTATCTTTTTCCATTTGTTCTTTTTGTGTTGTTTTACAGTTAGGTTCAGTTTTGTCCTTTTGTTTCAGAGAAATTGAAACCGGAGCCAGAATGGAAGATCAACCCAACAATCACACCAAAAGGACAAAGTTACTATGAGGTGAGTACTGCTTACATGTTCACATCCGTATGTACGATTATCAGTATGGTCACTGACTGCAATCACTTAACCTCTCACTGATGATAGGGCATGTGTTTTATCCCTGCAATCTAGTGTAATAAATTCGATGTTTAAGTCAGCGGGGTATAGTGTGTGGACGGGTGCTTTTTCTGAGGTTTGACAGCTGCTATAAAATAAAAGATAAAAAAACCCGGGTCAAACCGATGAGCCGCATGAATTAGGCTACCTGCAATCAACCTGATTCTTCATGTTGAAAAGTTTCAAAAGAAGTATGATAAAATGCTTGCCTTTTACTAACTAAATACTCTTGAAAGCTTCAATAAACACCAAGAAAACTAATATAATGGAAAAGCTATGCAGGGTAGTATGTGGTCCAGTCCAATTGGTGACCTAGTTAATTGGACCACGGAACTGTTCTCCTTGTGGTAGTTTAACTTCAGCGGAAATTACATGGCAAGTAGAATGCATCTAGTTTGTGAATGTACCGTGTGAGCAAGCACTAAATTACTGTTCCAGTTATGTACTGAAGACTTTTTTGACATTTGTAGCATGACAACCGGTCAAGAGATGATATGACATTCTGGGAGAGAAAGCAGATGTTTCTGAAGACTGGAAAGTACCCAACTAGAGGGTTTAGGGGTGCCAGAGGAGGCAGGGGCGGTATTACCAGAGGCCGGGGAAGAGGCAGGGGCATGGACCAAGGTGAGTTTTTTTAAGTTTCAGTGGTAACAAAGTGGCCTTTATTGTGCACAGCTGACTCAAAGTGAGTTTTTTTGGGGATGTAAATTACTGTCTGTCAGAATTTCACATTTGTTATGTAACATACTTGTCCGACTAATATTCAGTAGCATGAATTGCAGATGCCAGTAAAACCTATCATACTTTGTTTCTGTGACTTAAGCAGAAGGATTTGGTACTTTTTACCTGCATTTTGTCCAAGAGATATAGGTCTCTTAACACTAAACATAGAAATCTGGATAAAAGATAAAATGTAAGCATTATTAAGCGGGTTTTTTTGAAAAAAACCTTATTTGAATGGCGATGTCGGGCGGGCAGGCGGGCGGGCGTCAAACATTGGTTTCCGATCGATAACTTTAGTTAGGAGTGACCAATTGCAATGAAACTTTGTGTGTAGGTAGCTTGTGTGGAGACGCCACTTGGAATTGCATTTGGGGTGACTAGGGTCAAGGTCAAGGTCACTGTTACTAAAAATAGAAAAACGGTTTCCGCTCAATAACTCCAGTTATGAGTGACCAATTGCAGAACTGTGGTAAGATGAAACTTGGGATTGCATTTATCTAGGTGTGGTCGTGGTCGTATTAGTTGGAGGACGCAATGAACTTGGTGGGGGGGGGTGGGGGGGGGGGGCAGCTTGGGATTGCATTTAGGGTCACTAGGGTCAAGGTCACTGTTACTAAAAATAGAAAAATGGTTTCCGCTCAATCACTCAAGTAAGGAGTGACCAATTGCAATGAAACTTGTTGTGTAGGTAGCTTGCATAGAGTGGAAGCTTAGGATTGCATTTGGGGATTTTTAAAAAAAAATTTAGTTTTTAAACTGTTTTAAGCAAAAAATACAAAAATTTGGGGACAAGGTCACTTACTAAAAATATATATATATATTTTTTTAGTTTTTTAATTGTTTTAAGCAAAAAAAAATTTTTGGGGTCAAGGTCACTTATTAAAAATTTATTCTTTTTTTTTAGTTTTTTTAATTTTTAAACATTTTTAAACAATCTGCAGAAGATCTGTTGAGCTTCTGTAGAACAACCTGAGATACAAAGACAATTAAATCCAAGCAATCTTCATCACCAGCAATTTGCTAGTCCCATTAATCGAGGGTTGACCGCAAAACTGGTGCAAGTCCTTCTTTATTTCATATAAATTTACGACAGTTTTGCTGTCAACCCTCAAAAATTTTAACATCCAGATGAACTTAGGCAATGATGATAAAAGTTGCTTGCCTAAGGAAACGCCACATGTCTAGTCAATCATTAGGTTGATGAAAGCTTGCTGGTCTATTAGTTTTATAGTAAAGAAACAGAAAAAAATAAAAGCAAAAATTGTGATCATATGATAGTAACAAAGCGAATTGCCTTTTACACAGGTTTTTTTAAACGGACCGTTGGAACGCCCATGGACGAATGGAAACACGACAAGTTTGACGAGGTAGCATCAGATGAACAGAAAGAAGAAGATACGGATAAAATAAATGGAAAAGATATTAAGAAAGATAGAAAAACTGACAGGAAAGATAGAAAAGATTCTAAAGATGTAAAGAAAAGTAAAGATGAAAGAAGTAGCAGAAAGGAGAAAGATTCAAGTAGCAAAAAGGAGTTTGAATCAGGTGGCAAAAAGAGTAAAGAGAATGCAAGAGAACAAGAAACTATTAGAAAAGAAGAAGAATCTTTGCAACAAGAATTAAAAGTAGAGGTTACCATTGGTTAGTGAGTGAGTGTCGGTGTTCAAGTAGGTATTGAAATATTTGAATAAGTAAGTTTCTTTCTTAAATTCATTGAAGTAGTTGAAAAGTAATTGGTATTGAATACATTAATTTAAGGAAACATTTGAAACATTAAATAGTCAGTTGCAATTAGTGTTAAATAATTTTATATTATATTTGTATGTCTATTCATTGAAATTGAAGATGTGTATTTAATTTTTTTGTTGAAAGAAAGCAGACATATTTAACTGTTGCATATTATTTCTCTAAATTATGATATCTGCTGTGAAAATGAAATGTCTTTGAGAAATCAAATACCGTTGCTATAGTGATTCTTTCAGAATTGTGTCCATTGTAAATCTAAAGTATTAAGGCTGGCACAGAGCTGTCTTTTAATGTATTGTTTCATTTTAGTGCCGATTTTCATAAACAATTGTTGAATGGTTTTAACAATATGCCTGCAATATGTTTATGTTACAACTTTTAATGTTTTATTTAGAGCTTTTTATTTCAGCAAGAGGTAGTAGGAAAATTGAGTTTTAAAATGGAAGAAGAATTCCACAAAATAGTACAATAAAATATGACATAATAAATGAATGCATGCTAATTATTTTTTTTATCGCAATATGGCAGAAAAGAAATCAGTTCAATGTACTTTGTATTGTGAAGGAATAACAGCCCCATTTCTCACGTTTCCTATTGACTTAGTATATGTATGTGTTTATCTATACTGTTCTGTGGACAATGGGAAAAATGATGGCAGCACAGGGACAGGGGACTTTCTGTTTTCTATAGAACACATACGGATAAATGCTAAGAAACATAGTTGGAAAGTTTATTTGTCATTGAAGGAAAACCTTGTATTTCTTCCAATTTATTGACTGTGAACCTTGTTACAGGCATAGTGAATTACTATGAACTGATTTAAACACAGAACAGATTTATCGTTACTTTATGAAATATAGTGTGAAGAAAAAATGCAACTGGCTCCAGTAGAAAAAGTCACTTGGCTGCAATAAGTATGGTATAAGTAACTTTTTTGCGATAGCCCTAAATCAAATCAGTACGGCAAAAGGTAATAAATCTGGCTAGCAATTCAATATTTTCTCATATTGAGGTTATCCTTTTCCCTTAAGATTGTTAAAAACATAGCGGAAAAAAAGTTCAAACAAAATACCACTCTGTGACTGTCTAGCTTTTTCTTGATATTTTTTACAAGTCAAAAATAGAAATTGAATGTTTTGTACTTGTCAGATGAAATTTTGTCATGTTTTTATAGACATGTTTGTATATAATTTTGCTGTACACAATGTATGTTACTTGTAAGTTTCTTCATTTTAAAAAGAAATCATCAGCGCACTTTATGCATGACATGCTTCAACAGTTTTCTTTAAATTGAGATTTGTTTTTACACTATGCCTACATGTATGTCAGTTACTAGTGTTTCATGCACCAATTTTTTTATGTAACAGTAAGAACTTGGCTGCAAGGTCATTTTGATGTCTTGAACTTTACCACAACAGGATATTCTGTAACCTTAGTATGGTATACTTCATAAGGAGAGCAACACACTGTTGAGACCCATCTCTGTGGGCGAGTGGTCAAGCTCGCTGGACCTGTTCCTGATTTAGGGTTTGAGCCCTAGCTCTGTGCAAGAAAGTTTCATAGGAAGGATGGGTGTCTAGTACTGGTCCTTTCCAGGAATAATATAGGTAAACTGCCCACATGTAAAGAAGTGAAATACTTTTGAAATAGGTGCATCTTTTAACCAATCAAAAGATTTGAATGTGGACATTTATGGATTTGCACCATTTATGCATCATGAAATGGAACTATAAAAAAATATAGTAATAAAAGGGACCCAATATAATGTTGCAATGTTTGATGAATTAAATATTAATTTTGAACTGTTTTCAGGATTTTTATCTAAAATATATTTCTTTATGAATTATGTAAATTCCAACAAATGTCGGCAAATGAATATCACTATAGAATGCCATGTACAGTAATTATAACTTTTTCAACTAACTGCGTACTTTTGAAATTTCTGTGAAAGACACTTTTACAATAAGGGTCCTTTTAACCTTGTACATTTTAACAAAGTTCCCAGAATAAGTCTTTCGTTGTGTGAATATTTGTTGTAAAAACTGTTTCTTTGTTCAACATAGGTAAGAGTTACTTCCCTTCCTTTAAGAATAGGGTTTTCAACATTTTTGACATATATTTGTATTCCTGTCAGTTTCATTCTACAGGTTTCATACAATTCATACTACTTTGATATTTGTTCTAAGTGTTGTCAACAGTATTTAATGAGGAAAAAGAAACAGCATATGAAAGTTTCACCTGTTGTACACTTTGTATCACAAGGGTACAATTGAATGTTAACGTCCTTTCAGCAGGGAGTCTGTTTGTCTGTCAGTTTAAGCTTGTGTAAAATTTCCTCATTATTTGAAATAAATTGTGTTCAGGCAATGTGTACATGGATAGAAAAGGGATATTAAAAAGATCATGGGAAAAGTAAAAGAACTTTCAAAACATGACATTTTCAATGCTGTTACATCATAATACAAAAGTAAAAATAATTTTCCCATTGTTTCTCGACATCCCTTGTACGTGATATATTGTATTTTTAAAATTTAATGATCAATCTGTTTGCAATGGTTTAAGCAGAAACAGAAGAAAATAATGAAGTGACTGTTCTTAGACCAGTCAGAAATTGCTAGCCTTTGATTGGCCAGTTGTAAAATTAAGCCCAATTCTAGCTAATCAGATACATGGGATTTTAGACTGGATCCAGAGAATTTATCTCGCAAAGAAACCTTACATACTTTTTAATATACAAGAAAATTTGGTAACTATTTAAACAGAAAATTGTAACGTTAATCAATTTGTACATTTCTTTGTCATATGTTTTTATCTGACAAACAAAGGCCCATGTGACTGTAAGTGTGACAGTGTATGCTGTCAATGGAATACAGACTATCCTGTTTACCATTGTTTGCTCATTTTCCAGCATGATAAAGTTTTATTATTTAAAAGATGTTGATTTGATACAGATGATCTACCATGGTAAGTAATTGATACAATGGCTAGCTCAGTGATGTAATAATCATGTTCTGATTTAGAATATTTGCATATCTTGTTCAATAGTATAGGACAAAAATTGAGGTCAATAAAGATATCTATTAATAGCAGCGTTTCATCCTTCATTTCACCCACTTTTGCTTCTGAAATGAACTGTTGTTTTGAATCCAATCCCCACCGGATTGACACAGTTTATATGAATAGCTATATTTATTTCCCCGCTTGAAGTCTTTCATCTGGAAGCAGAGATACAGCTTACCAACAGGGAAGTAATTTCAAGACTTGCAATGTTGTAGAAGTTGCAAGATTACCTTCAACCAGATAGTGGCAATCTGCCTGAGTTTATAAAGAAATCAAGAACTATGCTTCAAATTCAGCTGTGTCTAGGCAAAAAAGTTTAAAAAAGGAAAATTCTAGTAATATCACTGCATTGAATCTGTAACTGACACCGTAAAAAAGTCTGAAATGAGGAGTTAAATGTTCTTCTATGCATCATTTAATGTGTGCTCTCTGTGGGCCAAAGAGACGAGTAAGGGTTGTGGATCGTCTGGAAGTTTCAAGTGTCTGTAGGATCACGGGTGCTTGGTGTGGGACATGGACCCCTAATTTCCTCAGAGGCCCGTCTACAACCCTGGTTCCCATATACTTAAATCTTAACATAAAAACTTTTTTTCATTATATACATAATTATAAAAGTATTTAACGACTTTTTAAAAATATTTCAGTATATTGGGTACCAGGGTTGAAGATGGACCTGTGGGGGAATAGGGGTCCATACCCCACGCCGGGTACCTATGTGTAGGCACCCTGGGGTAAGATAGCTTCTTTTAATTTTTAGATAAAAAACCTTAACGAGAACTGTTTATTAGCTAACTTGTTTTTTGTCTGCCCTTTCAGGCCATGTGTAATGCTTTGACATGGAATCTGCGGTCTTGTTTTAGTGAAAAATAATCTTGTTGCACTTACAAAACTAGTGGACAATTTTCAGCGGATTGAAGCAGTTCTATTCCTGCAACGACGGGCACTTGCCAATTATGCATGTGTTCTCGAAAACTGAGTTGGCCTGTTGGATTGACCTGCTTCTTGCCAGATATAAACTCTATTGAACATGTTTGGAATGGTGTACAGGTTGTACCATATATACCTTGAACAAGGATGGCGGACCATACAATTGGGAATGGTGTATTTTAGCTCACCTGAGCACGAAGAGCTCAAGGTGTGTTATTGTGATCGCCTGGTGCCCATCCTCTGCCATCTGTAAGTTCACACTTAACCTTGTGTATGCAATCGAGACTGCATTTTCATTGGATCTTCATGAAGCTTGGCCAGAATGACAACCTTGATGAAATCTAAGTTGAGTTCGAATATGGGTCATCAGGGGTCAAAAACTAGGTCATGAGGTCAAATCATAGAAAAACAATGTGTTTGCAATAGAGGTTGCATTTTTCGTTTGATCTTCATGAAACCTTGTGTATGTTGTAGAAGTTGTATTTGTCATTGGATCTTTATGAAACTTTGTCAATATGATTGCCTTGATGAAATCTAGATCGAGTTCGAATATGTGTCATGTTGGATAAAAAACTAGGTCACGAGGTCAAATCATAGAAAATCACTGTGTATGCAATAGAGGTTGCATTTATCACTGGATCTTCATGAAACTTAGTCAGAATGACTACCTTGATAAAATCTATACTTATGTCGAGTTCAAATATGGGTCATCTGGGGTCAAAAACTAGGTCACGAAGTCAAATAATAGAAAAACCTGCTGTATGCAATAGAGGTTGCATTTTTCATTGGATCTTTATGAAACTTGGTCAGTATGATTGCCTTGATGAAATCTAGGTCGAGATCGAATATGGGTCATATAAGGTCAAACACTAAGTCACGAGGTCAAATCAGAAAAACATTGTGTATGCAATAGAATTTGCATTTTTCATTGGATCATCATGAAACTTAGTCAGTATGATGGCCACGATGAAATCCAGGTCGAGCTCGAATATGGGTCATTTGGGGTAAAAAACTAGGTCACGAGGTCAATTCATAGAAAATCCTTGTGCATGCTATAGAGGTTGCATTTTTCATTGGAATTTCATGAAACTTGGTCAGTATGATTACTTTGATGAAATCTAGGTCGAGTTTGAATATGGATCATCTGGGGTAAAAAAAACTAGGTCACGGAGTCAAATCATAGACAATCATTGTGTATGCCATAGAAGTTGCATTTTATCGGATCTTTATGAAACTTGGTCAGTACGAGTGTCTTGATGAAATTAAGGCCGAGTTAGATTGTGGGTAATTTGGGATAAAAAACTAGATTACCAAGTTAAAATCCTTGAGTATGCCATACAGGTGACATTTACAACCCAATCATCATGTAAATTGGCCAGAAGGTTTGTCTTGTCAAGGTCAAACAAAATGTTTGTGTTTATGATATATAGTTTAGGGTTGAAGTTTGGTCACATATTGTCACCAGTAGGTCTCAGGTGAGCGATGTAGGGCCATCTTGGCCCTCTTGTTTATTTATCTGTTTTACCATTTCAAGACAGGACATTTTTCTGCGCAATTTCTAAACACTGCGTAGGTTGAGCAGGCTGAACCCTATAATCCATGCAATTTCGTGCATTATAATGGGTTTGAAGTATGAATAAAGAAAAGTGTAGATTATATTGTAGATTATATGTTAGACAACCTGCTTAGGCAACTTGCGTTTAATCTAGTTATACTTAATGTTCAGTTTGCCTTCAAATTTGCGAATTTTATCCTCGACTTGAACAAGTCTGGTAAATAATGATATATACAGAGACATGCTGCTGTAATCAATCATTGGTATGTTTAAATTTGAAATGTTTTAGTTTATCTTCAATCGATTTGTGGTCCTAGCATTTAAAAGTTGACAAATTAAAGTTCACAAAGTAGTGATTTATATAATTATATGGTTCATTTTCTTGCGGTACTTGTGGTCCCTTAGTGATATAATGAACATGTCGTTCGGTTTAAACGGCACCTAAAATTACTTGTAGTTATCCCTAGGCTGTAAGTTAAAAATGCTGATGGTCGGGCATTCTATTTTGTTCATCGCTTGGTTTCGAGTTCAGATTGGTTTGTTTCATTGTTTAGAGATCTAACTTCCTTTTCAAACCCCTTGCGGGGACGAAACAATTTTTGCTCGTCAAACCACAAAGATATTGATAGAAACAAGCATTCAGTACATTAATCTCTCCCAACGAATGAAGCAAATCACTGAAAAAGAACATCTTGAATGTGAATTGGCTTGTCCGTTTCAGAGAAAAAGATTTTTAAAGTTTTTATGTTGACTATTTAAGAAAAAGGGCAATAACTCTGTATAAACAATGTTCTTAGAAAATTCTGACGATAGTTGCACGTGTGCCTCGGCATTATCCTGTTGTACACGTTTTTGAAGCATCATAAAATTATATTCATTGGTTCATTAATTATGGCTGCGGACGGACGGACGGACGGGCAACGCCAAAACAATATGCGTCCGCCTTTGGCGGGGGATAATAAGTATACAAACAGAATAACAGCAGGGTAAATTAATAAAAGCTGGATGAAGAAAGTAAATAACTGCTTGTTGATAGGAAAGGTTAGACCAATGTTTTAAATGCAATCAACAACTTGCAATCCATGGGTGGAGCCAGGACGAGTAGCCAAAGTCGGCATACCGCATTTCCGCTAATATTCACTATATATATATGTTTTCCTTTCAACTAATTCAGCGATCAGCTTTCACAGGATTATAGTAACACGAGGCTAAATTCCTAGATCAAATTCAGCTTACTTGTTTGGAGGTTTTTTTTTTCTGCACATTTCCAGTTATTTTCACTGATAGTTTTGAATACATGTACGGTGACTTGATCTGTGAAAGGAAAGAAAAAATGTTATCACATCCCAAATAGTGGAAGGGTTAAAGGGAATAATTGGTTGTATCTCTTGGGAGACGTATGTGCTTATTATTTGAAAAACATATATCAAAGTATGACAAAGGCAAAGGTCTAGACACAATTTTTAACGTATGCTTCATTTTTTAAAAGGGTAGGTCTAGACTAAAATGTCAGAAGATCAAACCCTATTTAACTGAAGCAATTTGGAAAGTTTCCCGACAATAGAATTTGTACTATATGTACCATGCGCAAATAAGTGTTGTCTCTGTCCGCTTTAGATCAGTTTTAGCCCGGTGTGTTCCGCCTATGCACTCTTTTGCGTTTTGATTTCATCTTTAACCAAGACCTTGTAACATCTATGAACTTTTAAACTGAAAATAATGCAAAACAGACCCGCTATAATGTTGAAAACTGGCAGATCTCTACTCTATAAAATTCCGTATCTAATAAAAGGTATTTCAAAGGAGTTCAGAAAGAAAAAAAGGTAAGATATTTGTAATTTATGCGTTTCTTTTTTGTTCATTTATTGATTGCGTGTAATCAGTCTATGGTGATTTATTTATTGACTGATCGATTGACTGATTGATTGATCGATGTCGTAAAGCTAGCATATGTCGGGTTAAGGTAGGTACGTGCTGCAATTCACTCCTATTTCGACTAGAAATTAGGTAATGGATAGAGTACTGTTTTCGAGAATAATTCCGTTATTTCGAGGGTAATCGCGTAATTATTCGAGTCAACATACACAGTGAAAATTATCAGAAATACAGCTTGCACTGTTTTCCTGTAGATATATGCAGTAGCCATAATGCAAATAATACTTACTATTAATTTACGCTTACGTGGGAATTCCATATCGTTTCATGTTTCAGTTTTTTGTTTCAGAGAAAATGACCGGAATTATCCCAGTTATGTTTGCCATTGCCGTCTGCTCTGTTCACGGAAACGTGATTTTAGACAACGGTAGTCCTCGCAACTTGCAGATAAACGCCGAAAATTACGAAATCGAAATCGGTTCTACGCCAGGTAGCGACACCGTTTCCAATGACGAGCTTTGCCGAAGATGCATATGCAAATTAAACAGCTGTCCACAAGCGTTCAGTGATCGCTGTCTGTCAGCCGGGCCCTTATGTTGCTGTTGTCTTCCAAGAAATCAGCCGTGTCTGGACATGGAGACGTTTGCCGATGAAGTTGTTGACCAGGATAGTGACGATTTAGAGGCTTTGGAAGAAGGCCTAGAAGACATTGGTCAGTTGGAGAAGAAATAAAGGAGAAGTATCTGTAGAAAAACACGAACTTTAGCCGCTAAATTTGACCAGGAGCCAAGCGACACATAATTTACGTACATACCTATTCTACGACGGTAGGCGTACGTATTGCCTTAAACGTTGTGAAGAATAGAAGTGTACAACCTCAGTGTTTGCATAACTTACAGTGCAATGTGACACGTATAATTGAATGCTTGGATTTTATATATTCAACTCGACTAAAGTTTATAGTTTAATGCATCAAACATTCATACTTATGCTAAATACATGTATATAGCAAATACATTTGTAACAAAATCAACCAAAGAAGACATGGATTTTTAAGATGTCACAGATTTTGTTTTCGCATGACAACGGGATTTGATTCAATTACGAATTCAATTATGATTTAATTAATCATCATTAATAACTGTTTTTTTTTTCACAAATAATTGCATGCTACTCCAAAGTTTTGTTTATTAAACAAAGAAATGTTGCCGTAAGGCTCTCTAGTTTATAATTGTCCACGGAAAAAATAGGCCGTTGCATTCATATCTTTATTGTGATATACCGGAAGTCATGTTAAAATCGAAATAATATCCTGTAAGTTTTGTTCATTGTCTTATTAGTTATTAAGCAACTCTTTGTATGATAGCGCCATTTTAACAAGATGGCCATGATGGCCTTATATCGCTCACCTGAGTATAATTGCCACTATAGGCGATGCTGACAACGTGCAGCACAAAGTGTTATGAAGATTTGATCTGGTGACCTAGTTTTTGTGTCTAGATGAATCAGTTTTGAACAGAGTCTAGATTTCATCAAGACACTCATTCTAACAAAGTTTCATAAAGATCCAATTAAGAATGCAGCCTATATTGCATCAGGGCCGTCGTCGGCTTTGGAAAAGTGGTCCGGCTGAAGCCATGACATATAGGGGAGAGCACGAGAGGGGGTTGTCCCTCTCTCGTAAGGGGGGTTTGGGGGATCTCCCCTTTGAAAATTTTGAGTTTCTGTATGCCTTTAGCTGTGTTTTTATTGCATCCTGAGTGTACTTCTGGAGTGTTATTTCCACTATTTTCGTAAAGATTTTATAGAAAAAGGTACCATACAATTGGGCAATCATTTAGCAGACTCATGATGGCACTTAGAGGATTCATGCTTTTTGAATGACACACTAGCATCTTTCCTGTTCAAAAATCCATTGAGAACGTAAACTTTGTCCAGATCTGAACTTGATAGTTTGCCGTCTCTGTAAGCAACCATGCACATATGACAAAATGCGAGGTCATTTGCTTCATCGTAATGCAACCACGATCTATTATTAAACCACGAAAACTGAAAACTTCTTTTCACTGGAAGTTTTTGACCAAAGGTGCGCTTTGGAAAATTAAATGTCTTAGGTTGATTTGGTACTGGAGGTATATCCATTATGAAGCAATAACTTACACAGAAGGTTTCAGATTTAGAATGGACAGAAAATATATGTACGTGTTTTAGAATTTTATTGTTGGTCCGTCCGGTTTTCAAAACAACTTATTCAAGATGAGTCTATAACACCTAAATGACATGATCTTTAATAAGTTCTTTTTATTTATTGTTTTATAACTTACATTTAAAATCAGAAGAAGTCGTTCTTTAAATTAAACTAAATTAAAGATCAACCAGTTGCTGTGCCTTGGATTAAGTTGCCTGTTTTCACACCCTCAGGCAATAGCAGCCACGCATTTAAGCACGCCCTATCGATGATTGCATTAGCGTGTCAGTACGTCGGCACTTTTGATCAATTCAGTGAAGGACAAAATTAAGAGAGTTAAGGGGAAAATAGTATGGCCGATAGTATACTTGGCTAAAAAAGTGGTCCTGCCATGGCCGTACCGGCCGGACCGTCCGCGACGGCCTTGTGCATACACAAAATATTCAAATGAATTGACCTTGTGTCCTAGTCTAGCTGGTGAAGATTGGTGAATTTCAAAATGATCGAGGAGTACACATTCGCGTGCTAGATAATTTTAAGTGGGTTTCCCAATGAAAAAGCCTATGTTAAGTCTACGAAGTAACAATTATCAGTCATATGATTTGTACCTCTCGATCATTTTAATATTCATGTAATGGAAGTATCTACCTAATTTAGTTAAAGGGCAGTAACTCACTGAAGACTTACTGAACTGGAACATACTGATCAATATGCACATCTCCTCATGCTAGTGACGCTTCCAAAGATTTGTTGAATTCCAGGCCGAGGTTGCTGAGAAATGATGCGCACACGAACATTTATGAAAAAGTATTCAAAGTGCAGAACCTCATTGAAAATTATTGAACTTGAACATGCTGATAATATACCCATTCCCTTTTTATAGCGAAGCAATCTATAAAGTTTGAATTCAAGTCAGTAGTTTCTGCAAAATACCCCGGTACTAGAGTGCTATACATTGTATAATAATATATTGACATACATGTATAATGAAAGGGCCTTAAAGCAGTGAAAAAATGTTTAACCTGAACATTCTTGCAATATGCAAATCTTCTCTTGTTAGGCAAGGTCTTTCAATAGTATTTGAAAGACCTTGTGTTAGGATAGCTGCCCATAAAGATTTGATGAATTCTGGTCTGTAGTTCGTGAGACATGACGCGGAAATGAAGGTTTGTGAAAAAAGGCATCGAAGGGGAGTAACTCTTATGAAAAAATCACTCAAATGGAACATGCTGATATGCGCATCTCCTTAAATTAACTTAAAAGTCAGTGTTTACTGACAAGCTTATTTACTGTATTGTTCTCGTCCAAAATTTCCATAAACGAAAATACATGTACCGCTGTTTTACGGTCTATATATACTCCTGGATTCATGGGATTGTAACATGCTTAGTTTGTTTTGCTATAAACTGTGTAAATCAATTTTATGCAATAAACTATTTGAACTGAAATTGAATTGAATTGTTTACTGAGAATATTTGCCCGGACAAGAATGCAGAAAAGTGCTATACATATACTATATATGTAGGCCTATGTTATAATGGAAGGGCCATAATTCAGTGAGAGATAAATCATGGAACCGGGAACATGCTTGCAATATGCATATCTCTTCTTGACGAAAAGGCTATCCATAAGGACTTCTTGAATTCCTGTCAGTGATGGCTAAGAAATAGTGTGGATCAAAACATATATGAAAATGTGATCTAGGGGCAATAACTGTGCTGTGTAACATGCTGATAATATGCGCATGTCAAATCCAGTAAGTGGTTTCTGAGAAATAGCATGGACAAGAATATGTGACCATCTAATAGTTCACCAAGCAAAAGCAGTTGCTAGGGAACAGTTCATGTAGTGCAATTTGAAATGTAACACCAATTAGCTATTGCATTTCACACACTGTAAGTTCATATTTAGTTCACAGCTTCTTACTGGAAATAGTATCATTGTTGCCAGGTAACCTGGTCACACATGCAGCGGACGCTATCTGAGAGACATACGTAATTCACAGAAAACTTGCAAAAATCAATATCAAAACTAAACAATAAATGTCTTGCTATAATTTTAATAGATTCATATATTATATTATTTCAAAAACTATATTTATTATATAATAAATATATACATAATGAGGAAGTGATGTGATCATATAAACATGTATACTTATGTGATGAAAATAAAAAAATTCTCAACTCTGCTATACGGCATAAAACATGGTACATGTATGTTCTAAGCCTACTGTCAAAGTTTCTAAAATGTATCGGGTATGTACAGCAAAAAAACTATGTTTTCTAATTTGATCATCAATGCTAAAACTGGACACTTACATTTGTTTAGCCAATATAAAGTTCCTTATGCATTTTCTGTTTTACAGCGATATTAGCCTTGAAAGTGACCATCATAATTTTTTAGACACTAATGACCAATTATACAAAAATGACAAAGTTAATAACCAAAATATATATATCTGTATTAACAAACATTTTTATTCCCATTGAATATAGAAAAATTGAATATAGAAAAACTCTGCAATAATTCCTCGTCAAAAAATTTAATTCTACCCTTTCTGTTCAGAATTTTTTTTTTTCATCTGTCAATAAGAGAAAAAACTTTGCAGAACTCATTTCTTACATGTTTTCAAAGCATTTTAAGTGTGTTTTAAGCTTCATTTTGACCATTATTTTATATGGTCATCTTGAAAAGTAATATAACGTCAACAAAAAAGCTAAACATTATAGTTTGAACTTGTAAAGTTGCCATAGTAACCAATATAAAACATGAAAAAGCTTCTAAACATTCCCACATACCTATATCAACTTTGAAATCTGCATCTCTATATAAAACCAAGCTACCAAACCAAACAAGAAAACTAAACAGACGTACACAATTCAAATACATTGAATTCTCCAAAGGCTATTTAGGGATTGGCTTTTAAGGTGGTAAAGTACAAGATGACACGCATATCCCCTTATCTACTCTCTATATTTCAAGACTGGATCATTGTATGACCAAATCATTACCATACTGAAATAAAACCTATAGTCGCTTAAGGTGGAACTAGCTGAGGAAGCCTTAATTTTATGACAAAAGATTATTTCTTGCAGAAATGCTGAATTGTTTAACGTACTTTAAAATTGAGCATTTTCATATCTGACAATTCAAGTTTGCCAAAACTGGGCAGAGATCTGGATAAGCATGGATATTTTGTGTCACAGGTATTGTAAAACTGTAAGCAATTGGTATAAAATTCAAGACCATGTGACATATAATTATCTATTCTACAAGTAAAACATGTAAATCAATTTACAAGCAATCACAGGAAATGCCTATACCAGGAATGTATAGGGACTGAAAACATCAAAGTTCTTGTTCAATATATGTAGGATGTGGATGGTGAAAATGGGATTTTATACATGGTTAAAAGTAAATGTAATATAGTGTATTAATACAAACTGTCTGAGTGATATATTTGAATCACTGCCTTTCAATCCATATTACATCCTAATTTAGTTTCTAGCCTCTTTTTGACTTTAATCTGATCTTCACCTTTCACCTACTGACCTAGAAATAAGTTATCAAAATGACTTCACTGCTCATCTATATAGAATCTACTATTATTACTCAGATATATTCCAAGAACCTGCAAGTTTCCATCTAAAAAAAAGATAAAGGTTAGGTAAAACACAACATTAACTAAAATATAATATAAACACTCCCCTTTTCAATGATAGCTTATCACAGTATCATAGTCATCATTACAAGGGAGATCAATTGACCCTCAACAACTACAACAACAAACTATATCTTCTTAACAATATGCCACAATGATTTATACATACCA
Organism: Saxidomus purpurata; assembly: GCA_022818135.1. NCBI lineage: Eukaryota > Metazoa > Mollusca > Bivalvia > Venerida > Veneridae > Saxidomus > Saxidomus purpurata. The sequence goes on from JAFMSR010000017.1 coordinate 29,445,511, forward strand.
ATAAATATCTTTGACCCTTCCAACAACAATGATAAATAGTTTTATACATACAAATGTACCAGTATATCTACTTTTTCTTCTAACGAGTTCTTTTCTAATGCCGTTTCAAAAGTATTTCTGTTTAGTTTAGTTTATACTAATTTATCATAGCTTGATTGTGAAGAAATCTTCTAGCTTATCGAGTTACTCTTGAGTCCGCTTCCTGGAAAAACCAGTACTGGTGTCGTATCAGGAGGTACGGTTGTGACTCCAGTAGGGCTCAAACCCGAAACTTCCGGGGACAGTGCTTGAATCTCATACCTTTGTAAGGAACTACAAACTTTATTACATAAAGTGTCCGGTTGTTGGCAGGGCTCAAGATAACAGAAAATATTCCACAACATTTAACATGTCTTTCATAGTACTAGCTTAAATATGTTTACACAACATGCACTAGGATCTACAATTATATACAGAATCACAGAATATGTCTAAGGAATTATATAACCCTGTTAGTTCTAATACGAAATTGTTTTTTAACCCTGTTTTAACTGAATCCTAACATGACCTTGTATGGTAGGATATAAAAATGGGCTACAAAAATATTCAAATCCCATTTCTCTCCTACCTTTAGACACAGGTAAGATGTAGAACATATTAAGGTCATTTTCATAACAGAAAGACACAAAATAATACTTTTTTCTCCTTCTTTCAGCAGTATTTCACTTATTTTACAGGCAGGAAGTTTATCTAATCATCGTTCCTTGGAGTGAGCAGACTGCCATCCTAAACACTGGCACATAAGGAGTCCGGTACTTACAGGGTTTGAACCAATGACCCTCAGAGGTTCAGTGATCTTTAACCACATGACTATGGAGAAGGTTCCAAAGTATTGCCAAGCTAGTAAATACACTAACTGATTTAAATTGAGGTAATAGGTAGTTCAGCATGGGCACTGACCTATATACACATGTAAATAGGTCCGTGGCGGGGGCATAAAAACAATCTTATGTTGTATATAATTTCAAACACTGCAGGGAGTGGACTGAACCATTACCACTACGCCATAATGTTGTTTCTTTTCTAAATAAAAATTGTATGCTGCTCAGGGGCAATATGATCAGAGGGTCACCTACAGCCTTTTTTACATCCCCATTTTTATCCCCATCCCCTTGTCTCTCCTCAGAAGCCATACGTTACTGAAGCTAATAATAACATCTTTGTTGCTTAAAAATATATTGCAGCACCACTTTCTATATTTCGCTTCTCCATCCCCTCATTAATTCTGTCAATTTGGTTCCAACAGCAGCTATACAGTAATGACATACTACAGGTATATTTCAATAATTTAGCTCAAGGATGTAAACAGGTCAGAAATATGAGTTGGTGAACGGTCAAAAGGTAACTGTTCGGATTCCAATTAGTACTACAATTTTTTTTATGTTAGTACAAAAAAATATCTCATTAATATATTGACTTTCTCTGATTTCTAATTAATCACATGGTACAACTTCGAAGATGACGTCGGTCTCCAATTCTGACAGTTACAATGCCAATTATAGAAATACAAGATCTAGCCTTTCATCTCCTTTTTAATATATCATTCCATCTTCATTACTGTTAATATAATGATCTCTGTTTCTAGAGTTTGGCCACTAGTACTTCAGGGACATAAGGTCCATATTTTTCAATTACGATGCAGTGGAATTCCAAATACTGCAATTCTGGTAATGTTCACATTAATACATTATTTTCACTTATACTTTTGCCTGAATTCACAAATTGAAGATTTTTTTTGAAAGATTAATTTTACATAGAAATCATAATCATTGGAGAATTCTCATTCGGTGATTGTAAAAATTGAAAAAAACATCTACCATTCTAAGCTATTATGTTAATAAACTAGAGTTGATTGTAACAGGAACTTAAATAAAGTTAAATTTAGATTTTTGTTTCTGTCCTCCCTTCAAACAAAATTCTAAATAACTGCTGGAGGTTAACCGACTAACGTTACAGTCAGACGGTGTTCACTCTGTGCACTTAACGATCTTGTGTAACCAACTTTAATGTTCACTAACACATCTTGCATAACGTCAAGTCATGTGACATTCATGGTTCTCCCTTGCTTATGCAGAATTTGCACAAATTTTATGCTTACTAGTCACAAATATCTCTTTCACACTTAGAAATGAAGTGCTATTCTGAAGTATGTTTGTCGCCTTAATTGAAAAGTTGTTGCCAGATGTGTGCTTATAGCTTATACATGTAATTATAGCAAATGAAGACATTGGTTGACATTTGTCACTGACAGCGGGAACTCTTCTATTATAATACTGTTGCTTAACACTTACTGCGAGGTAATCAATATTGACTGTGATGTTCTAACAACTGTTAGAGGTGAGATTTTCTCGTACCCAATCAGGAATGACAAAATGCAATTTTCTCGTTTCAGTTTTCTACATGAAATATTTGGCACGTATGTCAAGATACTCTCACCAACTCCACAAAAAGTAAAATTAGCTTTACCTACAAACCTTTGTAAAAATACATACAATGTAGCCAAAAGGGCCATAAAATACGCTAATATTTTTTGTTTTATTTTGTGAGAGGAACTTACACAATACTAAAGTTAAACAATAATCATATAAGTTTTATACATCAATAGAGGGGCCTCACTAAATGCAAAAGTATCCAATCTGCTTCAATTTCTGATATTATTTTTTTTTAAAATAGAGGAAAGGTTGCTTCCGTTCATAACTTTTGTTATCATAGCTGTACATGATCAAAGTTCTGAAAGGACTTTATGTAAGTGGCTCCTAATTCTGGTGTCAACTGGAATATACAGTAAAGTTCTGCTATTAAACCACCCTACTGTCTGCTTTATAATTAGGACCAAAAATTTCGGAACCAAATGAGCCATTTTACAGCAAAAAGGTCTCGATAAAAAGACCATTTCCATATTAAGACCACTTTTTGCCAATCCGAAAGTTTGTCGTATTACAAGAACTTTACTATATACAATAACCATCCAGTCTAAAACTATCTAGATGCAATTTTCTTCTTTCTTTCTACTTATGAAACAAACATCTAGCTAAAACGTCCTGCACACTTATGCTATTGTGTGTTTATCTCAATCATCTACACAACACAGTTAAAGGAGGCAGTTACTAGGAACTTCAATCACAGATTACAAAACACATAATATTTTTACTTGCAAAACTCTGCCATCAACTGATAAGTAGTTTCGTTACTACCAACTGTTCCGCAAGATTAATACAGAAATGTGATTGGGCTAATTCACAGCTTTATTCATTTCTGGATCCATGTTTTAAGCAAAAATACTAACTTTTCCATGACCTTTAGATGGTCTGGCTTGATGATCATCCTGGAAAGCGATAAGAGTTAAAACCAGTTTTGAAGGCTAAACATAATTATCTAGTTTAAAATTTATTTGTAGGAAAGGCAGGTGTTGCCACTGTGATAAATCTGAATGAACAAAACATCAACAGAAAGTTTAAAGGTATATAATTAGAATTTGGCCATGTAACAGATTTGTTTGAAACTTTAACATCTGATCATTTACACTCATTTATATTCACTTAGCGCTTAATTCAAGTAAGATTTTCACTGGAGGTATTTTTAAAATTTGATTTCCCTATCCTGGTTGCCCAACCAAGATAGAGTTATTTTATCATAAGTACAAATTTGATACACATACTATGCCTAAGGAAAGATATAAATATAAGACTTATTGTATTATATTTGTGAAATATTTGCATCAAAAAATACATATTTAGATGGAATTCATTAGAAATTCAAGTTTGAAAAGATATTATTACCTCCCTTTACCTATCTTGGGTGCGCACCCAAGATAGATTGGAAATAAATGAATTCAGAAGCTGCACTTAGGTTTAAAACTTGCGTTTTGGTTCAGAATGTTAAAATATTTGTATATCTATCCAATTCAAATGTAAAAGTAGAAATTATATTGAAATAAAAAAGAAATACTCAACGTTTTAAATACTTCCATATTAAAGGGGAGTAATAACAAAATTTTATAAAAGTTAATCAAATTTAAATTTCTGATTGGGATCTAACTCTATGTAATGGGTCTTTTTGTTCATTAAATAAATCTCTATCAGAATAAACAAAAAAGTAAAAATTGTCATAAAATGTTGCTTAAAAGTAATTGACCATCTTTAAGATATCAAAGGCATATTCTAATGATTTTTTCTGTCAGAGTTGGTACACACCATTTTGTAAATCTCATCGATTTTCATCAAAAAAAGGAACTTTGTACAGTCAATGTACAGTCATCATAGATTTGACCGACATTTACAGATTGATCATACAGTCATTACAGATTGGCCGACATTTACAGATTGATTGTACAGTCAGTACAGATTGGCCGACATTTACAGATCGATGTACAGTCAGTACAGACTGGCCGACATTTACAGATGACAAAATGCTGATGATGTTTGAAATAAGCAGATGAGGGTGTGCTTGAACTTACAGCCAACCATCAAAGTAAGCTGATAAAAGGAATGTATCGATAATAAACAGTTTCACAGCAGAAAGTAATATGCCTTTTAGATGGTTCAACACATAATTACATTCATATTACTGGTACTAGACAAAACACAACAAAATATGGACCAGGTCAATATCTATAATTAAACAAGCATTTTTAACTATAACTGAGACCTATAGTGGAAAGACATTTAAGTCTGCAACCAGTCTAATTTTTGAGACTGTATATATAACGAGTATAATTTTTGAGACTGTTAAAACAGTCTAAATTTTGAGACTGTAACCAGTCTAATTGTTGAGACTGTAACCAGTCTAATTGTTGAGAAAGCTACCAGTCTGTTTTGCCTAGAGACTGCAACCAGTCTTATTATAGTGACTGTGACCGGATTATTTTTGAAAATGATGACCAAATCTCTTGTTCTATTGATACAGTTCACTCACTTCTCAAAGTAAAACACAATGTCATTATAAATGCTGCATATTCAGGTTATCTGCATACCAATATATCAATGCTCAATTATCTGATATTGAGGCTACAAGTTGCTATTAAAATGTTTCACCTCACACAAAGCTCATTTGCAAATAAATCATGACACAAATGAAATGAAAGAACTGGTATAAATGCAAAAGTATACAAAAATTCATTACAATACATGTGCAGAAAAAATATCTTTTTTTCATCATACAATAAACTCTGTATGTAAAAACTCTGTATATAGCGAAATTACAGATACAAGGAACAAAATTTCTGAGCCCATTTTTTTTCCCCTCTTCATTTAATTTGAAAATTTTATATGGATATAACATACTCCGAACAAACAGAACAATTTTGAATTTGACCCAATGAATTCGCTTCATATAGAGTTTACTGTATATCTATTTATAGTTGTATCATGGCTTTGGGATGAATCTACAGAAGAGCAGAACTAATCTATTTATAATACCTTGCTTTGTTGCAAGGGGGCGGAGCTTTAAACTGTACTTTATCTGAAATAGAGCATAGTTTCAATAAGGCCATGATACAAATTTGATAGAGAACTGTATGCTCGAACAATTACGTGTTTACTCGGAGGCGTGGAGATAATGTAATTATTCTCGTAAACATTACTTTATCTAACTTGTTGAAACTATGCTCTATTTCAGATAGAGTACAGTTTAAAGCTCCGCCCCCAAGGATGCCCTTGATTTTTTTAAACAGTAATGAAGTGTGAAATACACCTTACTAATGCTGTGATACCTACTGTGAACAGTTTGTTTGAACATTTTCAAACAATGCACAAGATAAGAAAACATTTTTAATACAGCTACGTTAATTCGTTGAAAATATAAGTACATGAATATCACAGACATTTCTGATTAAAACCGCAAAAATATAAAAATATAGATATCATTATAAAATCTGTCACTGCAAATCATTAAATGTGTTTGAATATTACATGCAACTGTTAATATTTATTTCTAGGATTTTTAAAAAAAACTTTAAGAAACTAATTGCAAATTCCAGCCAACATGTATAGGTGCAATTTAATGTGAAAACATGTAACTCTTGGGAATAGAATTTCATGATTTTTTTAATAAAATGAAAAATTATTTTGTGGGTATATAATTTTTGTGAATATCACTGAAGTCTCTGAAAATTAGTGCCTCACAAAAATCAATGATTTTTACAGAATCTTGGCATCATGGGAACAAAATGACTAAAAAACTCTTTAATTTACAGTACGTCATTAGTTAGAAAACTATGGTAGTCTTATAACACTCGCCCGAGTCTGCAAAGAACCATTCTGCTACAAGCCATCAGTCAAGCATGATAAACAGAATGGTTTAAAAAAACCTAAATGTGTTGATAGCTTTGTGCTTTCCTGACTGTATTGTAGTGTTTTAGTATTCAGAAGGTGTTTTACGTTTTATTTTGACTTCATAATGAAATTACTTCATAAAAATAAACATTCAAACAAAGTTTCAAAGGGATCTGAATAAATCTGTCAAACCAACCCTTTTTTTAACAAGAGCTGTCAGTAGGACAGCGCGCTCGACTTTTTTAGTGCTTGCCAATAAAACAAAACTTTGACAGTTAAGGGTACACAAGCCTTTAACTAGAAATTTGTAAGTACAAATCAAGAAACATTTTCACAGAGTTATCTTCTCTTGCTTACAGATAGGTGTCATAATGCTTACAGATAGGTGTCATGGTGGTACATAAGTACTCAAACTTTCAAAGTAATATCTCAAATGGTTAAGTCAACAAGTGGACAAAAATGAAAATTTTAACTGAGTTTCTAAGTCGAAAAAGGGCCATAATTCAAATAAAATCCTTGACAAAATTACCTTCTCCTGCATATGTTTGGGGATCATGATGGTAAACAAGTATTCCAACTTTCAAATTAATATCTCAAACAGTTTAGTTCAAAAGTGGACTGGTACAAAAAACTTAACCAAGATTCTAATTTTTAAAACAAATCCCTGACAGAGTTACCTTCTCTTGCCTACATATGGGGATTATGATGTTAACAAACAGTCAAAGTTTCAAAGCAATATCTGTAAGGGTTAAGTCAATAAGTTGATTTTACCCATATTAAATGTATTTTCTAAGTCAAAAAGGGGCATAATTCTGTCAAAAACCTTGACAGAGTTATGTATTCTTGTCTAATGATGGAGGATATGATGATAAATAAGTATGGTAAGTTTCAAAGCAATACCTCTAATGGTTTTGAAATAAAGTGGGGTGGTACAAAAAACTTAACCAAGCTCAATACACTTTCTAAGACAAAAAAGAGCCATAATTCTGTCAAAAACCTTGACCGAGTTATGTACTTGTGTCTGTAGATGGTGGTTATGATGGTAAACAAGTATGGAAGTTTCAAAGCCATACCTCTCAATTAATAGTTTTGAAATAAAGTGGAGTGGTACGAAAAACTTAACCAAGGTGAGACACCAAAGCGGTCGCCAAGGCGAGTAGGATAGCTCCCCTTTTCTTTGAAAAGTCGAGCTAAAAACGATAAATGCTGACAGACGAACGGACAAAAGGCTGGTCACAATGCCTCATCATGAGCTTAAGCTTATGTGAGGAAGCTGAAGCTTTTCTTTAAAAGTTTGGTCAAGATGGCCATACATGTATTAAATTAAGCAATCAGGCAAATATAAAAAATTTCAAAATTTTATCATCACGTATTTTTATACATTGTAACTATTATTTACACAAAATATTTAAATAACTATATATTTTACGGTAACAATTCAAAAGCTTTTTCTAGACTGCCAGTAGATATATATAAAATAGCCATTAAGAACAATTAATTTAAAAAGAGATAGATAGAATTAACTTGAAATCTAATAAATTTTAAATTTCATGTTTGTCTAAAATATACAATGCTGATAGATGGTAATATACAATGCTGACCTGGGGAGTATGGCAAAATAAATGTAAATTTCTGATCTGTTGTAGCCACTGTAAAAGTTTATGAAAATGCAAACTAGGGTTGTCCATGCATTGCATGGGTCACCTGGTCGAAACACCTGCTCACAGGTGTGTCAGCTTACCAAAATACAAAAATAAAATGTATAGCCACATACGTAAGTGATCAAAAATTTTCATAAATCAGACAAGGAAATATCAGCCATGCAGGCAATTTTGTTTGATTAGAAAGACAATTGATGGAAAAAGTACAATTCATACAGGGAGATAATTAAGAAAATAATAGGTTCACAAAAACATCTCATAAGAGAGAAATCAGAAATAAGCAGGTTCATAGACACAAACATATAACAAAGAGATAATCTATAAATAACTATGTAAAGTTTTTGTTCTCTAATATACCTTTTTCACAAGTTTCACTGCTTTTCTTCTGTTTAAATGTTATTTCATTATAAGATATCTGTATGGAAAAAGAAATATGGAAAAGGGGAGTAACTTCAGAAACAAGTGATACCATTATCTCCCTTGAGTTATGCACTTTTTATTGCTGTTCAACCTTGTTCAAATTTGAAATTAAACTATACTGAAGCGAAAAAGAAACGCAGGGTAACAAAATATGTAATAAAATCAAAACGGCTATGTGTAGAAGTAGTGGTATCATGCACTTACTATTTAAACTGGTTTCAAGTGATTTTAGGTCGGTGAGCACAGTGAATGAGAACTATCTGACTGATTTTAAACATCTACACATAGCCGCTTTGATATTCTTACATATTTTGTTACCCTGCCTTTCTTTTTCGCTTCAGTATATTTGGGAAATACAATTTAACAAATCATATATATTTGAAGCAAGTTGGACAAAAAAAGATGTCAGACAGACAGATGGGCTGACAAATAGATGACAAAGAAGTGATCACTAACCGTTATCCTGAATTAATCTTCATACAAGAGCCAAGCATTCTCGTCATCTAGAGTATTCATTATATAATTTCCACTATAGAATGAGGATGGAGCCAATCCCCCCCCCCCTTTTGTGCGAAAGGTGGCCTGAAAATTCATTGAAGTTGAACATACTGTTCCAGGGCTTCCAGTATTCGATTCGCTCTAGAACGACGTAAACTCCACCCCCAGCAATTATCGTGGGCTGTGATTGACAGATGCTGTGTTTGGTTAGCGTAATTACCCAAGGTGTCACAGGCTTATTTTGAAATGATGCGATAATTAAGGCCAATTAACAACATCTTACAACTGCAAAATTTTACTTCAATTACCGGTAAGTGTAAACAATCAATATGACACGATGTTGTTTGAAGATCCCAACATCTAGCGGTAAGTTTGTCTACTCTATTGCCGAAAATAGACATCCTTTCAAAACTGTGAAGCGGCGATTTTATAACTTGATTTTTATGTCTTGTCAGTAATGCAGGTGTTCAAGAAAATGAGTAAATGCAAGTTTTGTGTAAAATGGATTTGAAAAAATCGTCATATTGTGCTTGTCTGCTGATATGGCACAACATAATTTGTTTCATTTTCAGCGTTTCAAGATCTAAATTTCAATAATCTTGCAAAGATCAAAACGTTATTTCAATCAATTCAATTAAAATTTAGAGCATGGTTGTTTTTAATACATGCATATAAGATATTTATCACCACATCATTTGAAAATTACCTAATGGTTGTCGACTTGGAAATCATATTTCGTAAACAAGAATTTAGTGTAATGTTTGCTTGGTACATAATTCAACACATGTTATACTTGTTTGCTTATAACTCAACAAATATTCATGCTGCATTTATGATTTACGCATAATTAACGGTGCAATCTTCATTTACCAGTTAAGAGATAATAGTCTGCCTCTGTCATGTCTGTATTTGCTCACTTTAAGGTTGAAACTACAATGAAAGTATAATGATATGTTGTTTTGTAAATGTATGTATTAAGTACTTGTTATCTCATGCACTGAATAATTCAGATCTTTGGTCAAAATAAAAGTTTATTTTACAGACAGGTTCTTCATTTTCATTTTTTTAACATTAAGTAAGGTATTTGATGATGATGATGATGGTGATTGATGATGATGAAATGATGATGATGTCTCACGTTATCCAATAAATTCGTGTAATGGGGACTCCATGAAATTTTCACAGGGACTTCAAAATCCAGTTGCCTTGGAGTCAGGACCTCGAAAAAATTTGAAACTTAGTGGAAGCCCTGTTGTTCAGATGCACATCTCTTTTTGCTTAATTTGAAACTTAGTGGAAGCCCTGTTGTTCAGATGCAAATCTCTTCTTGCTTAATTTGAAACTTAGTGGAAGCCCTGCTGTTCAGATGCACATCTCTTCTTGCTTAATTTGAAACTTAGTGGAAGCCCTGCTGTTCAGATGCACATCTCTTCTTGCTTAATTTGAAACTTAGTGGAAGCCCTGTTGTTCAGATGCAAATCTCTTCTTGCTTAATTTGAAACTTAGTAGAAGCCCTGCTGTTCAGATGCAGATCTCTTCTTGCTTAATTTGAAACTTAGTGGAAGTCTTTATTTTGAGAGGCTTCTTGCTTAGAAGTGACACTGGCCATGAAACTTTGTTATGATGCGAAAACAAACGTAATAGTATATGAAAAAGTTGTCAATGGGCAATAGCTCCTTGAAAAATCACTGAACCGGAACATGCTAAAAATATGCTCATCCCCTTTTTATAGTGAAGTAATCTATCATTGAATTTCATTAAATTCAAGTCTGTAGTTACTGAAAAATAGCCAATACAAGAATGCACAAAAGCACAGTAAGTTTTTTGCATATCTCCTCTTGTTAGGAAAGCTTTGTTGAATTCAAGATTTGTTGAAATCCAGCCTATGGCTGTTGAGATATGATGCAGGAACAAAGGTATGAGAAAAATAATCAAAGGGCAATAACTCCATGAAAATTCACTTAATTGGAACATGCTGATGAGGTTTCACTGAATTACAGTCAGTGGTTCCTGAGAAATAGCTCTGACAAGAATGTGCAACAGAGACGGAGATCATTACCATTTTCTCCCCCCCCACCCCCCCCTTTATGTACCCCTCCTTCCGGCTAGGGGATAAAAAGCCATGCACTTGAATGATCTTACTCCCTATTTGAAAAGAAAAAACATGGACAATAATCTAGTAATCTAGAAAAGCGTAAAACACAACACAACAATATGGCACCACAGGTCTTCCCTAAGCTTGTATTTCAAATGTTAAGTGTACTAAGGTTGGTAACCTTGCACAAAATATTTCTACACTATTTTCTATTAAACTCCGTATTTTCATACAACTCCAATTCTTTCATGTTTTCGTAGTCTTCCATGTTGTCTGCTTCCTCCTCAGATGGCTTGTCAAGTTCTGCCGGCTTTTTACGAAATTGTTTTGCATTTTCATAGTCTTCTAAGTCGGATTTATCTCCCTTTTCTGTATTTTCATAGAGTTCCATTCCATCTTCAGGACTCGTTACCACTTCAGCTTTTCTCCCTTGTGGAATCTTATCAAAACTGAAGTTTTCGTAATCTTCCATTCCTGCGACTGCGCCTTCGTCCACGTCGGCAGGGCCAGGGCCTCTGGACATATCGATATAATCTTCAGGTTCATGTTCTGGCAATTTAGGCTTGGATTTCCCTGCAATAAAAAATGTAACAACTTAATATCTCCGACACACCTATGAATTTCTAGGATGACCTTATCAGGCATATCTGCTACACCTTATCCAGGAAGGTTGCGGGTTCGAGCTCCCTTCTGGAAGTGTACCTCCTCCTATGGCACCTGAATACTGGTTTTTCCAGGAAGTGGACTGGAAAGTGACTCGATATGCTTAAAGCTTTCTTCACAATTTAGTATAAATTAAACTAAAACACTTCTAATTTATGAATATCAAATCTGGCATTCTTAGTTTTATAAACTGTCATTCAATGTAATATCTATTACAAACCAGCAGTGATAGATACATGTATAATCAAATCATAATGATAAAAGAAGTTGAACTATAAAGATACAGCAATTCTCATTAACTTATACATTTACAACACCTGAGGCAACAGAAAAGAATTGCTACATTTAAAATTTGACTGTCATATTCTGATAAAATTACCAAGAAAGGGTTGTTCATCAAACTGTTGCCTCTGCTTGTTGTTGTTTTAAAGCTGATCACCATCATTTTCTGGTGAAAAATTTAATTTTCTCCAAAATGATACATAAAAACATAAAATGCAAAAGTACACGCTAGAATCAGCATCTCAAGTTAAGATAAACAAGACAATTTGAGAAAATCTGTTGAAAATGTTGATGGGTTCGGTTCAGTATATGGTTATATTGAAATTTCAAAAGCCTTTCCAATGTTTTATATTTTAGTTTAGTTTGTTTTATACTAATTTATCTTAGCTCGATTGTAAAGAAAGCTTGTAGCTTATTGAGTCACTCTTGAGGCCGCTTCCTGGAAAAACCAGTACTGGTGTCATATGAGGAGGTACAGCACTGACCCCAGTGGGGCTCAAACCCGCAAACTCTGCGATGGTAGCATAATCATACTTTCAAAAGTACAGAAATAATTTACAAGAAATTTATTCTGGAACCTTTTCATCTGATGACTCATTCTTAAATATATTACCAGTAATTTCAGAAAGTTCTAAGAACTTTTTTTTCCCCACCAAAATCTGAGGGGTAGCAGCTTTAATATGAATGCAGATACAATATTTTCATGAACAACCCTTCAAATGTGTCAAAAATAAAAGTTATAAGTTATATACTCTCCATATATCAGAGAAGGGAGGGGTTGTTACGAATATATTATAATATAGTCATTGTACAACAAAAATCCACAGCAATACTGAGGCGTTACGTTTAGAATGTCAGCTACACAGAGATATATAATGTTATAAGAACACCCATACAGTCAAGTCATGATTGATTGCATTACTGTAGTTCAACAATGGCCAATAAACCATGACTTATATCTAGACTAAAAGACATCTATAACTAGTACAGGTAGTAGGAAAGTATTGCCAGAAATTTTGTATCGCCATAAATTGCAATACGCGGCACTGCATTGTGATACGTATTGCAATATATCGAGAGTGAGTAACTCTTACAAAAATATACTTTGAAGTACATGATGCATTTTCAAACTTGGTCATAATATGGTACTATAGTAATTGAATCATTTCTTGGGCAAAGTCATTAATGTTTAGTGTTTTCTTTTTGAGTTTTGAGATTGAATAATATGCCACCAGCTTTTATTACTGGTTAGTCTACGTATTGGTAAGTCTAGTACTGGTAAATCTACGTACTGTCTGTCATGATTGTCGTCATGAGAAATGCACACAGCTTAGTAAAATTCAAGTTTCCACTCAGCAGCTAATAAATCACGGAAAAATTGCGCCATTTTATTTACATAAATAGTTTAAATACTAGTAAGATATCCCTGATACCAAATATTTGTGACCATCAAGAAGAACTCTAAGAGACAAAGTAAACTGGAAGTTGTAGGAGTTTTAATGACGATTTCAATCGTATTCTGGTCATTTTTTTTTTTTAACAGGTAGGCAGTTTACCTTACCATCATTCATGGAAAGGACTAGTACATCCCCTTTCTCAGAAACTGCCAATTTTTCACAAAAAGAGACATGGTCGGTAGCAGTACTCGAAACCTATGACCCTCAATCAATGAGATGTTATACGGTGATTTCAAGTCAGCCACTCTTAACCACTAAACCACGGAAGTGGACAGTGAACTGGAAATATCAGTATCCTAAATTCTATATGAACACAGTCTAACATCTCCACATTCTGATTGGTCCAATTCATTTTTAGCCAATCAGATACACTTAAAACTTTGGGAAAGACTTCTACAACCATAGGGTCGAACTTGAAGCACTATCAAGGGCATCAGCCAATCATGTAGGTCACAGTATTTTCCCATAAGTCTTAGCCTTTCTTAAGACACAGAGATACAGACTTGTGATTTCTAGTAAAAAGGTTTAGACCTCAGGTGTATCTGATAACGGTTAATCTAATTCATGTCAGATTTTGTCATATATCACAATGATTAATTTTCTAATGTTTTCCTAAAATCTGCATCAATACCAAAAACCTTTGACTGGCTGTTACACGGCATTGTAAATGTAAAAACAACTTCCTTGAAAACAGTTATGATTTGATACTAGAGGCTCCAGCTGCTACCTTTGCTCTTATAAAGGAACATGTTGCCATCAGTCGTGTCAATTTTAGGGGAGCAACAATACAGTCAAACCCGTATTGTGATACAGCCAACCCATATTGCTATATGTATTGCAATAAATTGATGTAACAGAAAAGATAAGAAAATAGAACAAGAGGGCCAAGATGGCCCTATATCGCTCACCTTGGTACAAGTCCACTTGCCTGGTGGAAGATCACTAGACAATGTTATATACCAAATAGGTTTTCCTATATACGCCTTTGTAAAACAAGTGACCCCCCCCCCCCCCAGGGGCATAATTTGAACAAGCTTTGAAGAGGTCTACTAGGCAATGCTACATGCCAAATATCTAAGCTCTAGGCCTCTAGGCCTTGTGGTTTCAGAGAAGAAGATTTTTAAAGTTTTTCCTATATAAGCCTATGTAAAAGTAAGTGACCCCCCGGGCAAGGTCAATTTTGATCCTAGGGGCATAACTTGAACAATCTTGGTAGAGGTCCACTAGACAATGCTACATGCTAAATATCTAAGCTCTAGGCCTTGTGGTTTCAGATAAGAAGATTTTTAAAGTTTTTCCTATTTGTTGCCATAGCAACCAGAGAATAGACAAATGGGTATAGAACACTGGCCTGGTGTCTGTGATTTTTGTAAAGGCGGGATACAACTGTGCCTAACATAAATAGTTGATTTTCACAATAGAGATGACACTCTCATGAGTTAATGTTAACTTTTGGGGTTTCCATAACTGTATCATTTATTGTAATTATTATCAGTGGATGAGTATCTCATCCTGAATGAGATTTTATGATGTACTAAGAAGTAGGCATGCTTTCAGCAAGGGTAGCCTATCTTTCTCTTTCGACTTTTCAATTTATTTTGATGCCTGAATGATAGTTGCTACATTTTGCTTTGTAGTTCTTAAAGAGTTTGACTGTTGGCATGCTCACTGCATCGGAAATATCAATAATGTGTTGCAAAGCAGCAGATGTTGTATTGTCCGAGTAATGCATGAATGTGCGTCTCTGATAGATAGACTGCTTAGATCATAAAATAAATAAAACTACAGCTATCACTAAATGTGATTAATACCCCCGAAAGACTGCTTTATAAACTGAGGAAGTTCGTAGTAAAAGAATATCTTGCAAAAAAAACCCTAAAATAAAGATATTGTCTGTAATTACTATAGATAGAGTTATGGTTCTTGTGCACTGCACTTCCTCTTATTGTGCTTGATTATTGTATGAAGTTGTTTTGAATTCCTACCAGTAGTTTTCAAGTTATGCTTCGGACAAGGAAAAGTAACAAAGGGCAATAACTCTGTAATGAGTCAAGATGGAATTATGGTTCTTGTGCACTGCACTTCCTCTCAATGTGCTTGACCATTGTATGAAGTTGTATTGAATTCCAACTAGTAGTTTTCAAGTTATGCTCCGGACACGGAAAATGCAACGGACCGCCTGACCAACCGCCCGACCGACCGACCAACCACTGGGTGACTCCTATATACCCCACCAAAGTTCGTTTCGGGGGTATAATAAATCAAACAATTAACTAAAGATGAATGAATTATTTAGTTGCACAATGAAAACTGCAACGCCAAATTGCGAAGATGTTCTGCATCAAATGGCCACGATGATGGGATGCTTTTTCATTGGCCGCTGACCCCAGATGGCAGGTGACCGCTATTCCCGGCCTTTGTTTAGAGCAAATTTGGACGGGGGAATTCAGACTGGCCGTTGTCCGCAGGTGACCGCTAGTAACAGGTGACCGTTAGCACAAGTTTGACTGTATGCTGTTAGTACCACATAAATCTTTGACCTTCTGTTTGTAAAGATATAAAACTTGTCAAACCTGTCATATATAATGCCTTATTCCCCTGTGACCAAGACCTTTGATTTTCTGATTCATTTTAAGACACATTACATCCTGTAACAAATGAATTTGAATTCTGAGGCTGTCACAAATCATTTCCTTTCTATTTGTCTCATATCTTTGCGCCATGAATGATCAATTTTCAAAGTCTTTGAATCTTCTAACAGGAGACTGTTTTATTCTCAGCAATAAAGCATTAATTTAAATCAGACGATTCTTTTGCAAGAAAACAAAAACAATTCCGTAATTTCAATTTTTTTTTGCTCAAGATGTCCTTGTCATAGTGAATGAGTTTATACAATTTCCAAGTGAAGAAGATCATTTTTTGGGACAGCTCCTAAATCTGTTTTCCCAGCTGTCAGTGCCTGGCAATAACAAGTGGAGATAGTTGATTAGTACTATAGTACTCACAGGAATATTCACCATAATCCAGGGATTGCAGGTTTGATCCCCCTCTCCTCCACTAACATAACTGATGGTCTTTCGTATGAGACCTAAAACCGAGGTTCAATGTATCCATGCTGTACACTGGGCATGTTAAAGAACCAGGGGCTGTCTCTGGAACGGGACTATCTTGCACTATCCCCCAAAATCTAAATTAACTAAACTCTTCTGGGGGTGTTGGTCATATTGGATTATACAGTACCAACGATAAAACTCTATTACATCTTGATTACTGTTGTACTATTTGGGGAAACTGCAATAATGACCTTTTAGAAACTGTTCATATATTTCAAACAAGAGGGCCATGATGGCCCTGTATCGCTCACCTGTCTACCATTGGCAAAAATAAAAAGGTTATTAATAGCAGAAAGGATCAATTTTTACCTTTGGCTCATGATATCCTCTTAATAAGCCTATGTAAAATCAAAAGACCCCCCCCCCCAGGCAGGTTAATTTTGACCCTGAGGTCAGGATTTGAACAATCTTGGTAGAGAGTCAATTATTGCCACATGCTGAATATCTAAGCTCTAGGCCTCATTATTTTGCTGTCTGATCATGATCTGCACTGTTGGCTATTCATTTTTTTGCTGTCTGATCATGATCTGCACTGTAAGCTATTCATTGTATGTTGGCTGGTCATGATCTGCACTGTCAGCTTTTTATTTTTTGCTGTCTGATCATGATCTGCACTGTTTGCTATGCATTATTTAGCTGTCTGATCATGATCTGCACTTTCATAATTTAGCTGTCTGATCATGATCTGCACTTTCATTATTTTGCTGTCTGATCATGATCTGCACTTTCTGACAAATTTCAAGGATATCTGGGCTGAAAATGTAACATCTAGAGTGTTAACAAGGTTTTTCCATATTTGGGCTGTGACCTAGTTTTTGACCCCAGATGACCCATATTCGAACTTGGGCTAGAAATCAACGTAACAACCTTTCTGACAAATTTCCATGATATTTTGGCTGAAAATGTTACCTCTAGAGTGTTAACAAGGTTTTTCCATATTTGGGCTGTGTGACCTAGTTTTTGACCCCAGGTGACCCATATTAAAACTTGAGCTAGAAATCATAGAAACAACCTTTCTGACAAATTGCCAGGATATTTGGACTGAAACAGTAGCCTCTAGAGCCTTAACAAGATTTTTCTATTTTTGGGCTCTGTGACCTAGTTTTTGACCCCAGATGACCCATATTCGAACTCGTCCGAGTAATTACTGGGACAAACATCCTGACCAAGTTTCGTGACAACTGAGGAAAAAATGTGACCACTAGAGTGTTAACGAACTAAATGTGGACGGACGACGTCCAACGTCCGACGGACATTCATCGATCCTAATAGCTCACCCTGAGGCAGCTCAGGTGAGCTAAAAAGTGCTGCAAGAATCATTTTTTTCGAACTCCATCAGCAAAATTATTCAAAGAATTTACCTAAATTACTTTCTCTGACAGAATTAAATACAAACAAGAGCTGTCCCTCACAAGTGACGAATGCCCCCGAAAGAGGTGCCTCACAGTCTGTGTCCTCTCCATGTGCTCAATAAATGTGCTATGTAATTTTAAAATCCTTCCATGCATGACAGAGTAATCATGCATACAGTATTCCATTACTTTAAACACTAAGTGTGACCTTGACCTTTGAGGTAGGGACTTGGGTCTTGCCTGGACACATCCGCTTGATGTGCTAGACATTTTTGCCGAGTTATTTTAAAATCCTTCAAAGCATAATAAAGTTATAGTCCGGACACAAATGTATGCATATATACAGGATTCCATTACCTATAAATTCTAAGTGTGACCTTGACCTTTGTGGTAGGGATGTGGGTCTTGCACGCGACACGTCGTCTTGATGTGCTAGACATTTCTGCCAAATTATTTTAAAATCCTTCAAAGCATGACAAAATTACAGTCCGGACACGAATGCGTGCATATATGCATATATATAGAGGAATCCATTACCTTCAAACTCTAAGTGTGACCTTGACCTTTGAGGTAGGGACGTGGGTCTTGCACGCGACACGTCGTCTTGATGTGCTAGACATTTGTGCCAAGTTATTTTAAAATCCTTCAATGCATGACAAAGTTACAGTCCGGACACGAATGTGTGCATATATGCATATATAGAGGAATCCATTACCTTCAAACTCTAAGTATGACCTTGACCTTTGAGCTAGGGACGTGGGTCTTGTATGCGACACGTCGTCTTGATGTGCTAGACATGTGTGCCTAGTTATTTTGAAATCCTTGAATGCATGACAAAGTTACAGTCCGGACACGAATGTGTGCATATATAGAGGATTCCATAACCTTCATACTCCAAGTGTGACCTTCACCTTTGAGGTAGGGATGTGGGTCTTGCACGCGACACGTCGTCTTGATGTGCCAGACATGTGTGCCTAGTTATTTTAAAATCCTTCAATGCATGACAGAGTTACAGTCCGGACACGAATTTGTAAGTGGGGACGTACGGACGGACGGACAGACGGACGGACAGACGGTGCGATTTTAATATGCCTCCCTTCGGGGGCATAACAAGAGGGTCATGATGGCGTTATATAAAAGTAATAAAAGGGGTCATGATTCTAACATAATTCGTAGAGGTCCACTACACAATGCTAAATAACATTTCAAATATCTTTTATCTGCCTGTCGGCCTTGTGTTTTTTTTTTACAGTTTTCCCTATGTGAAATCAAGTGCTTTTCCCCCCTCCCGGGAAGGGTTAATTTTGACCAAGGGGTCATGATTTGAACAATCTTGGTAGAGGTCCACTAGACAATGCTACATGCTAAATATCTCAGCTCTAGGCCTTGTGGTTTCAGAGAAAAAGATTTTTAAAGTTTTTCCTATATAAGCTTATGTAAAACCAAGTGACCCCCAGGTGGGGTCAATTTTTACCCAGGGCTCATAATTTGAACAATTTTGGTAGAGGTCCACTAGACAATGCTACATGCTAAATATCTAAGCTCTAGGCCTTGTGGTTTAAGAGAAGATTTTTAAAGTTTTTCCTATATAAGCCTTTGCAAAAACTAAGTGACCACCCGGGCGGGGTCAATTTTGACCCGGGGGGTCATGATTTGAACAATCTTAGTAGAGGTCCAAGCTCTAGGCCTTGTGGTTTCAGAGAAGAAGATTTTTAAAGTTTTTCCTAAATTAGCCTTTGTAAAAACTAAGTGACCACCCGCGAGGGGTCAATTTTGACCGGGGGTCATAATTTGAACAATCTTGGTAGAGGTCCACTAGACAATGCTACATGCCAAATATCTTATCTCTAGGCCTTGTGGTTTCAGAGAAGAAGATTTTTAAAGTTTTTCCTATTTGTTGCCATAGCAACCAGAGTTCTGCATGGAATGGAATTCTTTGAACAACTTTGATAGAGCTTCATGCAAGGAACATCCCTGCAAAGTTTCATCAACATTGGCCCAGTGGTTTCAGAGGAGATGTCGTTTGAAGGAAATGGTGGACAGACGAACCCCAGATGGAAAGCGATCCTTATAGCTCCCTCTGGCACTTTGTGCCTGTCAGGTGAGCTAAAAAGCAAAACTTGTTTATAAATTCATCAATAATCAATCACCTGAATATCTCTCGAAAAAATTTAACCATAAAGAACCATCTACACAAGAACTAAGATCATTAGGGAGCAATGAACTACCAAAACCAAGAATAGAATTTTTTCGCAAATCTTTACACTACTCAGGATCCGTAATCTCGTATAGCATACCAAACAATATTACGTCCTTCAGACACATTAATAAATTAAAACAAGAGGGCCAAGATGGCCCTATATCGCTCACCTTGGTACAAGTCCACTTGCCTGGTGGAAGATCACTAGATAATGTTATATACCAAATAAGTTTTCCTATATACGTCTTTGTAAAACAAATGATTCCCCCCCCCCGGGCAAGGTCAATTTTGACCCCAGGGGCATAATTTGAACAAGCTTTGAAGAGGTCTACTAGGCAATGCTACATGCCAAATATCTAAGCTCTAGGCCTTGTGGTTTCAGAGAAAAAGATTTTTAAAGTTTTCCCTATATAAGCCTATGTAAAACTAAGTGACCCCCGGTGCGAGGTCAATTTTGATCCAAGGGTCATAATTTGAACAATCTTCGAGAGGTTCACTAGCTAATGCTACATGCCAAATATCTAAGCTCTAGGCCTTTTGGTTTCAGAGAAGAAGATTTTTAAAGTTTTTCCTATATAAGCCTATGTAAAACCAAGTGACCCCCTGGGCGGGGTCAATTTTGATCCGGGGCTCATAATTTGAACAATCTTGGTAGAGGTCCACTAGCCAATGCTACATGCCAAATATCTAAGCTCTAGGCCTTGTGGTTTCAAAGAAGAAGATTTTTAAAGTTTTTACTATATAAGCCTATGTAAAACTAAGTGACCCCCGGTGCGAGGTCAATTTTGATCCAAGGGTCATAATTTGAACAATCTTCGAGAGGTTCACTAGCTAATGCTACATGCCAAATATCTAAGCTCTAGGCCTTTTGGTTTCAGAGAAGAAGATTTTTAAAGTTTTTCCTATATAAGCCTATGTAAAACCAAGTGACCCCCTGGGCGGGGTCAATTTTGATCCGGGGCTCATAATTTGAACAATCTTGGTAGAGGTCCACTAGCCAATGCTACATGCTAAATATCTTAGCTCTAGGCCTTTTGGTTTCAGAGAAGAAGATTTTTAAAGTTTTTCCTATATATTCCTATGCAAAACTAAGTGACCCTCGGTGCGGGGTCAATTTTGACCCGGGGGTCATAATTTGAACAATCTTGGTAGAGGTCCACTAGACAATGCTACATGCCAAATATCTTAGCTCTAGGCCTTGTGGTTTCAGAGAAGAAGATTTTTAAAGTTTTTCCTATATATTCCTATGCAAAACTAAGTGACCCTCGGTGCAGGGGTCAATTTTGACCCGGGGTCATAATTTGAACAATCTTGGTAGAGGTCCACTAGACAATGCTACATGCCAAATATCTTAGCTCTAGGCCTTGTGGTTTCAGAGAAGAAGATTTTTGAAGTTTTTCCTATATATGCCTATGCAAAAACTAAGTGCCCACCCGCGCGGGGTCAATTTTGATCCGGGGGTCATAATTTGAACAATCTTGGTAGAGGTCCACTTGACAATGCTACATGCCAAATATCTAAGCTCTAGGCCTTGTGGTTTCAGAGAAGAAGATCTTTTAAGTTTTTCCTATTTGTTGCCATAGCAACCAGAGTTCTGCATGGAATGGAATTCTTTGAACAACTTTGATAGAGCTTCATCGAAGGAACATCCCTGCAAAGTCTCATCAACATTGGCCCAGTGGTTTGAGAGGAGATGTCGTTTGAAGGAAATGGTGGACGGACGGACGGACGTACGACATACGCCGGACGGAATGCGATCCTAATAGGTCCCTAAAAAGGTCTTATATTCAATGGCATTTTTCTGAACAACAAAATTAAATTAGTATTAATACTGTCTCACACTGTAAATAATTATTACAAATGATTTTGTTTATTGTGCACAGATAAAATTGGTCTTTATTCTGTGTTTTGTCTTACTGTATAATCTTTGCTTGAACAGTATTTTATCTAAATGCAAAATAATGCCCCTGCAATATATTTTAACATTATGCCCTATCAAATCTTAATTAATTAGCATGTCTTTGTAAATGTTATAATTGTTGTTGTATATGTAAAGGGTGGACCACATTGTAAATTGGTTTAGCCAAATGTTGTTAATATCCACTATATAAATGAAGTCTTTATTATTATGATTGTAATTAATACATGTATATATAATTTATAATATATATATATTCAGATTTCTAGGAGGGAATTCTTTAGTCATGGTGGTAAGGCAAATAATCTCAAGAACCAAAATATTAAAAATACCCGTATGTTATAATTGAACAATGCCAATCTGTTTGCCAATCTGTTAGCAAAAACTCCCACACCAAACTATCACCCCTTAAAAAAGCCTCACCTAACTACCACTTTTCAGAAAACCTCACCTAACTATCAACTCATAGAAAGTCTCATCTAACTACTACCTCTAAGAGAGTCTCACGTAACTACCACCTTTTATTAGTAGAGCTCCATGCTGATGACACCTTAATGGTGTAAAGTTTTACCTCTAATTCTTCCCAGCCTCTTGCTCACTCTTTGTGACAAACTCTTCACAATACCTGTTCTTTTTTTCCCTCTTGTGCTCACAGGCAAAGGTGTTTTCGCCTGGGCTGCCACTGGAGCACCTGGCGCTTCCCCCAGTTCTTCCACATCAAGCATTTCAGTCAATTCATCAGTTTTCCTCTCGGTGACATCTACATTTTTATGGAGTCTTATCATAGCAGCGTTTCCATATGGCGATTCTTCATCTACCTCAACTGTCTGAAACAAGAATTACTTGCATTTCTAAGCCTTTTGGTTTTGATCAAGAAGATTTTTTAAGTATTCCCTTATATCAGGGATCACGTTTGAGGGCGACGTGGGCGAAATAGTCGCCGTATCCCCGGCCATTTCGCCGTGATCGCATAGAAAAGCGAAAACAAAGTCGCTCTAATTTTCATAAACATTGACAATGTTTTCGAGTGTCAATCTCGATACCGCACCGCCTGTAGTTAAACTGCTGTAGTTAAATCAGCTTTCATTGGTCAATAAAAAACTGTAAGCCAATCAAAAGCGGCGAGACAACATAGCGATTTAAAGGTTGACATGGCGTTTTGACATGTGTAATGTTTATTGTCAATTTAATAGTTGAGTAAACATCGATTATTAAACGGATTAGCATTGATTGGGAACAATAAGGACCAATTACACATGCTTACAATTAAACTGGCTGTTTTAAGATGCCAGTAAGTTCTTTAATCGTATTCACACATTTTATTTATGCAAAAGAATATCTGACACTGCCTGTTCAGTTGTTATCGCTTGCTGCATTTTTTTATCTCGGTAATCAAATTCATTAATCGGCGATTAAAATCAGTAGGAAAAAAAGAGTTTTAATAAAAATTTATGCAATCAAATTGCATTTCACTGTAAAAATGCTAAAAACCTTGAGGGAACCGACAGAACATAATATATTCACTCAAGAAGTTTATTAATGAGAAAGAATTTTTATAAATAAAAATGTTTGTTTTAGCAGTCATTTTAGTATGAAAAGGGTATACTGATTTTACATTAAAAGTTATCAACGTGTTGTACAAACTTCTCCCTGTTCTGAAAAACTTCTCCCTATTATGTCTGGAGGGAGAAGTCACTTCTCCCTATGAGTCTGGGCTAGCGTGATCCCTGCCTTATATAAGTCTATATAAAATCAAGTGAGCCATAATGTGGGGATAATTTTGACCAAAGGGGCATCATTGGAACACTCTCCGTAGAGGACCTCTTGATGATGCTATGATACACCAAATATCTACGCTCTAGGCCTTTTTGCATTTAACTAGAAGATTTTGACGCATTTTTTTTTATATACAAAATGATCCCTGGAGGGGTCAATTATGACCCTGAACAGCTGCTGATTTGAACAAAATTGATTAAGAGGACCACCAAACAATGCTACATGCCAAATATCTAAGCTCTGACCCTTACAGTTTCTGACAAGAAGGTCTTTTAAAATTTTACTATATATCTTTATGACATATGATCCCCTGGGCAGGGCCAATTTTGACCCAAAGGGCATAATATGAATAAATTTGACAGAGGTCCTCTTGACAGTGCCAAACATGAAATATCTATAGGCTCTAGGCCTTGCAGTTTTAAAAAAAAAAATTCTTTACAGTCTTTCCCATTTTGCATGGAATGTTATTCTTTGAACAACTTTGGTAAACCTTCATGCAACATCCCTGCCAATTTACATCATCAGTGGCCAAGTAGTTTTAGAGATGTCATTTGAAGGAAATGGTGGAAGGACAAACATTTCTACTGTACTGTATACGAAATTTGTGAATCCAGACAATTATTGAAAGTTGATTTTTTTCTCATTTCATCTGCCTTGAAAAAAAGCATGACTTCTTGTATTCTTCAAAATTTAAATAAGTAATAAACTTGCTGCAATAAAATTGGAAAGCACGTACCTCTTCGTTTTGGTTTTTTACTGTAGGATCTTTGGTATATCTCAATACATTATCACCTTGTTCTTGTATCTGTCTATTGGTAGGAAGTGTCTGACTCGTATTCTCATAGTTCCCGGGCCGCCTACCTCCCGCCCTACTTCTATCCTCTTTCCCACTCTCACCTACCGACTGTTGGTTCTATAAATAAAATCATGCCATTTTAATTTTGCTGCTATTTTGCTGCATCGACCTAAAAGTTTTTAAACTACACATGGTTATAAACTGCATGCTTCTGTTAAACAATTTGATGGCCCTAAATCGGTCACCTGAGAAACATTGTTAAAATTATCTGCATATTATTACAACTTTTAAGTTTTTGACCTCAGATGAGCCAATATTTTAACTCATCCAATATAGGTCCAATTTTCTTCAGAACGAAAGGAGGTCAATAGGTCATGGTTAAGGTTAAGGTCAAATGTTGTAACATTTTAATATGGCGCTGACGACCTTCATTTCTTCACTAACCCTAACCATATTTATGCAAGGGGCGGAGACATAAATATCAGCAGGAAAGTCTTTAACAGATAACAGGTTTAACAACTTTTAGTTTATACTGATCTATTTTAGCTTCATTGTAAAGAAAGCTTGTAGCTTATCGAGTCGCTCTTGAGTCCACTTCCTGGAAAAACCAGTACTGGTGTCATATGAGGATGTACAGTCGTGACCCCCCTGGGGCTCGAACCCACATCCTCCGGGATGAGCGGCCAACACCTTAACCTCTACACCACCGCTCCCCTTAATAACTTTTTCAAAAGGTATAGTTTCAGTAGACACAACGCACAAATATGTTGTTAGTTACAGGCTTCATGACATTCATAGGCTGACAAAACTATGACCAGACAGAATGCGAGGTCAATAACATCAATAAGGTCACTATATTAAGATTTTGAAAGCATCACCTTTTTTGAAAAAATCCTTCTGAGACTGGCAACACTATATCTTTTCTTTGATCGCCTAAACCGGCTTAAATACTCCATTAGATAAAGGTCAATTCAAAGTCGGAGTTCAACGGTAATTATAATTCCAGGAAACAGTGTACTAAATGGTAATTCCAGGAGACAACACTAGATCATTAATTTGATCCAGAAATACATTCTCTGTTCAAATTATTATAATTATAGAATACATTATTTGCTATACATAGTTGCCAGAGTACAGCTGCACTGAAGAGTTAACTAAGCTCTCTCTCAATTCAAAAAGAAACACACGGCAAATATGTTTTTAAAAAATCCATATTTTCACTAACATTTTAAAATCTACAACTTTCACAATTTATGTCAGTAATGAAAATTTGAAGTTTTAAAAATAGTATCAAAATTTGAAAAGTTTCAAACACCGGACTGCCAAAGGGCATTTATGTCTACATCAACACTTTCTGGACTTAAGAAATGTAACCAGTTGCAATTAATGTCGATCATTAAGTTAATTTCAAATGCTTCAGTCAATTTCTTTTTAAGAGAGGCCTACGGAAGCCAAAAAGTGCAACACTAATTCTTTTTTTTTTTAGAGCTGTTTCCCAAGATATTATGATATCTTGAAAATTCAAGATGTTAATTTTAAAATTCAACATAGCATAAAAAATCTTGAAAATTCAAGATTATAAAATTCAAGACAAAATCTTATAAATTCAAGATTTTATTTTTAAATTTATTAAGATACAGTCAACCAGTGCACAAAGCTACAATTGTGGTCTTTGTTTACAGGTGTCCTTTATTTACAGGTGTTTCTAAAAAAGATGACAGAGCACAGTGATCTCCCTGCTGGTCTTTATTGACAAGGTAGTCTTTATTCAGAGGTGGTCTTTAACACATGTTTGACTGTACAGACTTGTTCATTTTTAGCACTAAAAAGTCACAGGACTGGTGCAAGCAAGTTTGAATTACCTACAGGTTTTTATTTTAACTAGACTGACCTATCCTCCATACTTAACTACCAACCGAAAGAGTCTGGCCAACACATGATCCTCAATTAGGGTGAGGCTTACAGATTTCAACAAAGCACGTCATGAATGTACAGGATTGTATCATACCATTTTCTGACTCAATTTCTTACTATGAAATCTAAACCTGCAGAAAATTAATCTGATAGGCCATTATAACCTACTACTGTATAATGTGCCCTAAGCTATCAGGTCTATAAAATTCTATACAGTCTGGATATTAAAGCCTCATGGTCACTATGAACTTTGCTCAGATACATATAGGATGACATTGTGATGTTTCCATAAAGTGTTTTCAGAAAGCATTGTTTTAGGTATCATTGACAAAAATACTGTGCTTAGTTACAGCATGCACTAATGATTCAAAATTAGGTTTGTAGGTCAATCTTTCTTGATAATAACAAGTGTTATGAGTAGCTGTACAATAGAACAATGATCCTGGGCCTTTAATACATTTAATACAGCCAGTGTTCAAAAGGGAGAGAATTATTTAAACAAGTGAGTTACAGTTCCTCCTCTTGTATTCTATTTATGCATTGATCAAGTTTTAATAATGAGTTTGAAAATGAAAAACTTTATTCAAGTACTGTTCAGTATAAGTGGAATATATCATCAAGTTAATTGGTCCACTTAAAAACTGCTTCAAACATCATACATTCTTAGCTAAAAAAAAACTTGTTTTTTTATCCCTTACTTTACAAAGCTCTGATAGTATTTAGTATTTAAACGGACACTTGCTTGTCCGAAAAATCACATTTCATATTTACAAAAATCCCCCTACACAATCATGAACAAACATGTAAAATTACTATCACATGTTTATGAGACAGTGTCATGCCTCTAGGTCAAAGTACATAACAACTTCACTTGTACTTCCTTGATGCACAGTGCGGTCCTATCATTTACAACATGATAACCTTATCACAAGTACAGAGCTAAAGGACTTGAAAATTGTGGTTTATTTTTTTCTTGTCATATTTAGTCATAAATCATAGTCATTGGATATTTATACTAATTTTAAAGCCAATGGTACTGCACTATACATATCCTCTAACTTATATACAAGACAGCCATGATGGCTCTACATCACTCACCTGAGAACCATTGACCCCACATGACCCAGTTTAGTTCATCATACATTTATTCCAATAAATTGTCAAGGTAATTGGATATTAAATTGTGCATGTAGCTTCTAGAGTGTTCATACGTTTTTTCTAAGATTTGACCTGGTGACCTAGTTTGAATCCCTATGTGACCCAGTTTCAAACCTGACCTAAAATTGATCAAGACAAACATTATGGCAAATTTTCATGATGATCTAGCACAATATGTGGCTTTTAGAGTGTTCACATGGTTTTTCTATGATTTGACCTGGTGACATTTCTAGGTTTTTCACCTCACATAGCCCAGTTTCTAACTTGACTAGAATGCATCAACACATACATTCTGACTAAATTTCAAGATAACTGGGTACAAAATGTGACTACAAGTGTTCACAAGACCCTAACTGATCCAGTTTAGAATTTGAAAATTGGACCAATTTTTATGAAGATTGGAAATTAAATGTGGCATCTAGAATATTCACAAGGTTTTCCTACTATTTGGCCAGGTGATCTAGTTTTTGACCCCATGTGACATGTTTCAAACTCGGCCAAGATATCAGTGAGACAAACATCCTGACCAATCTTCATGATATTTGGACTTCAAATATGGCCTATAGAGTGTTCACAAGGTAAATGTGAACATACATCGACGCTCAGGTCAGTTAACAAGGGAGTTACAGTACAACCACTGGACACCTTCATTACTGCTCGTCATGTTTTGAGAAAATGAGCATGTTCTACAGCTGACATGATGCTTTTTATGAATCAAAATGTCTTAAGCAAGTTTGGTGTCAAAGAAGAAGAATTTCTGTGATATCCTTCTACTTATTTGCTGGGAAGGAGGGGCGTAGTTGCACATAAAGAATTAGTTTTTTGATTTTTTTTTAAATTCCTCCTTTCATTGAAAATTTTTTTTATAAATTGGGTGATTTCAGCATGAAAGACATAACAGACATATCTGTGAAATAAATTTTCACACAAGGCATAAGACATCTCTAATTATAAAATTCAATATGAAATGAATCTACTCCAAAATGTTTTGAATTAGCGATGTAGGGAATTCGCGAAAAGGAGTAAAAATTAAACAGTCACAAATATCAATAAATTTACAGCATACAAAAATTAGTTACTGCAGTTCCTTGAAATGTCATACTTAATGTAACATGACATGCCAGATATCATTACAGAACATTTATTAAAATTCAAGGTCACTAAACAAAGATTTTGTCTCTTCTAATTAATTTTAAAGATTTTAATTACAAGAGCTGTCCATAAGACAGCATGCTTTACTATACTCAGTACTTGGTAATAAAACAAAGCCTTAATCAGTAAAAAGCAAAACAAAATTCTGTTGACTCTTAAATATAAATTATAAACTAAAAACTGTTGTCGTCAAAAGAAACCGAAGTTACCACAGTTACCTATAGTAACTTAATTGTTTGATACTTTTTTTTTTTTTTTTTTTTTTTTTTTTTAAAAAAAAAATTTTTTTTTTTTTGGGGGGGGGGTTTGTTTCCCCCCCGGGGGTGCCCCCCCCCCCCCCCCCCAAGGGGGGGCCCCACATTTTTTTTTTTTCCCCCCCCCCTTCCCTTTGTTCCCTGAACACTATTGCTAAATTTCAAATAGTACATGTACCTTGCACGCAAAACTTTAACCAAACTTTCCAAGTTCTACAAGGGCCATTATTTATAATAAATTCAATCAGGAGTTATCTAAACTAATTGTTTGATACCCTTAAAAACTATAATTGAAGTTTTAAATCAATTCCATCATAATAGTACCTTGCATGCAAAGCTTCAACCAAATTTTTTAAGTCAAACAAGGGCCACAATTTTATTTAAATTCATACACGAGTTATCTAACTTGGCACTCTGAAACCCCTCTGAAGACTTTAATGAAGTACTCAAATCAATAACATAAGTGGGTTACTGAGATGTGTCCATAACAATACCTTGCGTGCAAAACTTTTACCAAAGCTGCAATGCCGACGCAGACACAACAAGTGACTGTAATAGCCCTCCTTTTTCTCCGAAAATTTGAGCTAAAAACTGTATTCTATAGTGCTTCAACAGAGCAGAACATATATTATATACATGTATAATCAATCCTAACTGAACTAACCATTTGAGCAGTTTTGGAAGAGGACCATCCCAGGAACAATTCTGTGAAGTTTGCCCAGTGGTTATGGAGAAGATGCTGTTTAAAGTTTTTTTTAAGTTCTGGCAGCCATTTTGTGCAGCAGACCAAATCTGTTTAAGCAATGTTAGCAAAGAACCATACAAGGACCATTCCTGTGAAGACCAGTTGGAATTGGCTGGTATATTTCAAAGGAGATGTCGTTTGAAGCAATTGTTGACGACAGACATCAAGTGGTCACAATAGTTCCCCATGAGCAGTTTGTACGTACTCGGGTGAGCTAAAAATGAAGTTTTTGGACAACGGGTAGGTCCTTTCACCAATAAGTATAAAATCAAGCGGGACATTTTCTGGCCAGATAAACAATTCAGGTTTGTTGTAAATCAGATCCCATGTCTTTGTGCAACTCGGTTTCGGCTTGTCGATAATGATTCGACTGATATATACGTGATGGCACTAAAATCGTGTGCTGGTTAGGGCAGGACCACACTGCATTACTAGCAGTTATAACACAAGTCATCAAATGTTTGCACAAAACGCCCAAAGTCATAAATCTGGACTTTTCAAAATCTGTGGTTTAAAGTTTTGGCATATGAGAATAATAATTTTTTGTGCATAATTTATGGCCGTATGCCCAGTGGGACATATGTGCAACATAAACTGGTGTTGCCCTATCTGTAGCCATCCTGATTTCCAAACCTCTACAATTTACAATTTTGTTTTGTTATTGTACCAAGACCATTTTCATAATTTTCCGTTCCCCATTCTCCCCTACACAACAAGAATTGTTTGTGTGTTGGCAAGTCTCAATTTGATTTCATATAATGAGTCACTTTAATAAAAGCAACCTGAAGTTTTACGTACTTTTAATAAGCACTCTACTTATCTTATACAGTCTTTAGTGTTTGACCTTCTTTTCTGTCCAATGAAAATATCTAAAAATTTAAAATGTTCCCTGTCTATTTGCCATATGTTCTATGTATCACTCTATCTTGATAGAGCCAGAATCTATAGACCTGTTCGCGCATGTGCATATAGCCCACTTATTAATACTGACACTTAGACCGAATGAAAACAAGTATTATAAAGGGCAAATGCCGTTCAAAAAAACAAAAAATTAAATTCTGTTGGAACCATAAAATTAATCAAATCTTCTGAAACAAGATTGCAAATGTTATATTAATATCTATTTTTTCGCATCTTTTTCAATGATAACCTTTTTGACAAAGGGAGTTACAAAAACAGTCAAAAGGTTACAGTTGTGTAAAAGTGATATTTAATTAAATGAGATAAAAGTCTTGCTTTAAGTTTAGAAATTGATTGCTGCAATGCTGGGGGATTTTCAGTTTTACACAACAAAACACTTTACATCAGACAGTGTATACTGCCAGATATGAACCATATATTTTAACAGGCTGTCAACACCAATAAGAGAGACATGTTATAATAATAAACAGTTGTAAATATAGTCTTAATGTAGGGCAAACACTAAGTCAGTTAGAGGCTAAACCAACATAGAAACCCAGTCGGTCGCTAGCGTTCCCTCCTTTGGATTTCTATATTGTATAAATTCTCTATTTAGCCTCTACACTAACTATTACTTAAAATACTAAAATACAATACATTTAAAGGAATAATATTTGTGATAAAAATAGCATATACATCATTATCTTGGGTTTTCCCCCAAGATAAATCGTCATTTCACAGGTTCCCACATCAAAACCATTTTTTACAGGTGACAACTGTTATCTCTATAGTTCAAATGTCTTTTTTTATCTGTTGAAATGTTACTCATTACACAAACTAGCCAATTCAGTGAATTTATATCCCCTGCCTAAATGTATTGGTTTCAGTTTTAAAAGTTCACCAACCCACTTGGGCCTCATCTCCTATGGAAATTTTTTTCCTGCAAGTAACAGTCATAAAGAACTTAACTGTTATAAATTATTTAATTTGAAAATAAGCTTCATAAATTCAATCCATTGGTTTAACTTAGTTATGGCTCCAGAGGAACAGACAACGCCAAAACAATATCCCTCCATCTTTGGCGGGGGGTTATAAGGACTAGATGTGTGTTCAGAAGAACACTTGTGTCGCCCTCTTACGCTTTGTCACAATAACCAATAATTTCTTGACAAAATCAAAGTACAAAAAGGGGCAATACATTGTCAAAATTGACCTCGACCTACAAAATGTGGCGGCATCACGACCCATTTGTCACAAGCAATACAATTTGAAAGTTTGATGAAGAAATCTTAAGCAATGGTAAAGTTTAGCCAAAATCTAAGTACAAAAAGGGGCATAACTCTGTCATATATGACCTTAACCTATAATATGTGGCCGCATCAGGAACCTTTTGTCATTAACAATGCAAAGTTATAGCCAATGTTAAGTTTATATGACCGTCGGATGGACCGACGGACAAAGCAATTCCTATGTATCGCCTTTTCTCCGAAAGGGCGACACAAAAACTAGAATGTTTTTAGAAAAACACATTCTGCGTATGTCTCCCTCTCCATATACCATCACTGCATGTCATCAGGATCAGGGAAAGTGGTATTTAAGGCAACTTTCGGAGATGCATACCACACAAAATTTGTGACAGAAAGACAGACAGACAAGGATAACACTTAATGCCATTTCACCGTTCTTAGAATGGTGGTGTCATAATAATTAAGCTTCCTTCAAAACTGAATAAATTCGTAACAACAAACCTCTAAAAGTTCGCTCATTGCTGTCCGTTGGCCTTTTGATCTCCTTCCTACATGTACATCACTTTTCCCTCTTCTTCGACGACAATACACAATAATTACTATGACAACAATGATGACAGCAACACCTCCCCCAGCTAAGCCACCTATGATGATTGGAAGATCACTTTTAGAAGAATCTTCTGCTTCTGGCTTCTTTACACACAACTTAGACCCATCAGTGTTATTTTTATTTTCGGATTCCACCATTCCTTCTGGACACTGAGCGATGCATGTTTTATTTAACTCGTATCTGCATACAATGCAGTTCTCACTGTCTGGCCACCTACATTCTAAGCACTTTTGATCACACTCTAAACATTCCAGGGTTTCATTACTGTAGCGCTGGTATTTTGGACAAGATTTCATACAAATAAAAATATGTTTCCTCACTGGCACCTCATCTTCTTCAGACTGGTCACCTGTTGCATTCTGTGTTACAGTAGAATTCTCCATTCCTGGTGTGACAAATGTTACTGTTGCTGTTGTTGCTGTTATGGTTGTTGTTGCCGCGGAGGTTAGATTGCTCTCACAGGTTACAGAGTCTGCTGGCACACTAACAACCAGGTAAGGTTCAGGACAAGCTATGCTACAGTTGTCCATTGACGCTTGGAAACAGGGGCAACAACTCTCAGTTGTGTTATTTGCATCTTGGCAATTTTGAAGGTCTTCCTGAAAAAGTGAAAGACCAGTTAATGTTTCTTTTAATAAAGTAACAAAAGAGAAACATAAAGTATTAAGTTTTTCAGAGTAGCACTAAGTAGAATCCAGTTTTGATGACAAAATGAGAAGTAGTAAAAATGCTATCAAAAAAATTCAAGAGACATTTGAAAACTTTAGACTGCAAATTTGTAAGCATAAATTACTGGCTACATTAAGCAAGTGATTAGTTATCATCTTTTCTTGCAAATACGCTTACAAATCTAACACACAAAGGCTTCAGAATACGATATGATGAAAGTAATCAAGTTTCTTTTGTTAAAAGCTTAAAAAAAAAAACTTTGAGATTTGTTTTTACCATACAATTGTTTGTTTAAATTTTTTTTTTGAATTTTATCATTGATACCAGATAATCCATATGACCAGCGCCCCAAGAAGAGTTTCGTGATCTTAAGTTTCTGGGGAAAGTGCATGATACAGAATGCGTCCCGTTTCAGGGACACCCCTTGGTCCTTTTACAGCACCAATACATCGGATCTAGGTTTTAGGTCTCATCTGAAAGACCATTAGTTATGTTAGTGGAGGAGTGGGGCACTGAACCTGCCATCACTGGATTACAAGTCCAGTGCATTAACCACTGGGCCTGTAACCTGACTATAATATCAGCCAAATTCTTTTATTCAATTTTTGATAAAAAAAAATTGAATTTTATTATTTCACTTTAAAATTATGTTAACTAAATAAAATTAAGTAAATGAACTTCAGTAAACATGGTAATTCTTTCTATTTTGGAATTTTAGCTGTTTTGACATATTGTATGTAAACTTTACATGTATCTTAAATATTTCCTGCTACAATATGTCATCTTCCTTGACTGTTTAAGTAAGAACCTAAATAATAATGTCACAAAGTAAACTCCAGATTTGTTTTCCTAACAATAGCCCATTATGCGAAGTGCTAAAATAAAAAGAGCTGTCCATCAGACAGCACGCTCGACTATTGTGGGTGTTTGCAAAAACAAAACTATCAGTGTAATAGCAAAACAAAATCGCAACATAAGTAAAATAGGAAAGTGAATCAAAAAAAGTCAAAATCTATAACAATAGATTTAATTTTTGGTAAATTAATGTTTGATACAAAATTTACCCTGAACACTATTGCAAGGTTGATATAACTACCATAAGGGTTACGTGATATGTGCATGATAGTACCTTGCATGCAAAACTTTACCAAATTTTCAAAAGTCAAACAAGGGCCATAATTGCACTAAATTTAAACAAGAGTTATCTGTCTTGACTGTGTGACACCTCTTAAGACATTAAAAAAGTTTCAAGTCAATATCATAAGTGGTTACTGAGATATGGCATGATAGTACCGAGCAGGCAAAACTTTAACCAAATTTTCAAAAGTCAAACAAGGGCCATAATTTGTACTAAATTTTTTCAATAGTACGCCTTGATTGTTGACACCCCTAAAGACAAGAACAAAGTTTCAAGTCTATATCATAAGTGGTTACTGAGATAGTGCATGATAGTACCTAGCAGGCAAAACTTTAACCAAATTTTCAAAAGTCAAACAAGGGCCATAATTTGTACTAAATTTATTCAAGAGTTATATGCCTTGATTGTATGACACCCCTAAAGACATGAACAAAGTTTCAAGTCAATATTATAAGTGGTTACTGAGATATGTGCATGATAGTACCTAGCAGGCAAAACTTTAACCAAATTTTCAAAAGTCAAACAAGGGCCATAATGTACTAAATTTTTTCAAGAGTTAACTGCCTTGATGTACGACACCCCTAAAGACATGAACAAAGTTTAAAGTCAATATCATAAGTGGTTACTGAGATAGGCATGATAGTACCTAGCAGGCAAAACTTTAACCAAATTTTCAAAAAGTCAAACAAGGGCCATAATTTGTACTAAACTTTTTCAAGAGTTATCTGCCTTGATTGTTGACACCCCTAAAGACATGAACAAAGTTTCAAGTCAATATCATAAGGATTACTGAGATATGTGCATGATAGTACTTAGCAGGCAAAACTTTAACCAAAGAAGCAACGCCGAC
Organism: Saxidomus purpurata; assembly: GCA_022818135.1. Classification (NCBI taxonomy): domain Eukaryota; kingdom Metazoa; phylum Mollusca; class Bivalvia; order Venerida; family Veneridae; genus Saxidomus; species Saxidomus purpurata. The sequence continues at coordinate 29,480,690 of JAFMSR010000017.1, forward strand.
GCCGACGCCGACGCACAAGTGACTGTAATAGCTCTCCATATTCTCCGAATAGTCGAGCTAAAAATCTGTAATGAAATCAAATTGTAATTGTTAAAGTGAAAACAAGAAATACTGATAACTGAAGCAGGAAATATATTAGATCAAGCAAATTATAACAATACCATACAATACAATACAATACAATACAATACAATACAATACAATACAAAAGAACAATACAGTACAATACAATATTTATTTATTGCGGGATAGGTTTAACAATGTAACACAAGCTACATGTATGTATAACTTTTGACCGACTTAATATGTCAAAGCAGCTAAAATTCGAAGATATAAAATTCTGAAAAGATTAAATGAAGTCCATTTAACTAATAAAATTTAGTAATATAATAGAATTCAATTTTTTAAAATCCAAAATTGAATAAAGAATTTGGATGATACGGCTATTATAGCCTGGTTACAGCCCACTGATATACACCAACTTAAGAAGCCCTTTTATATGGGAAAATGAGCAGAATATTTTAACGTAATAGGATAGGGTCGGTCTAGTAGTCATTATCTAGTAGTCATTATCCAAGATTGATGAAAAGTGCAGTGTGCCCTAAAACAATGTAAAGTGGGAGCACCAAGTTAGGGGACAGGGATTTTTTTTGTATCTGAATATTCAAAAATCATACGCTGTTCTTTAAAATTGAAAAGTTTGCATTTAGAAAGATGCAACTTCTATTTATTTGCAATAAGAAAGATGCAAATTCTATTTATTTTGCATTGAGAAAGATGCAACTTCTACAAAATGTATTTATTTTGCATTTAGAAAGATGTAACTTCTATTTATTTTGCAAAGGGTAAAGTGTGGGTGCCTGCCACACCCTACTAAAATGGTCTAGAACAAATCCCTTTATTACAGGACCAGTTGTTTATAGGGATTATAATCATTTAAAATTAATGCCAACGTAATTTGGTATGCCTCTATTGAACTCTTCAGATTTACTTTCCCCTTCAATTTTTTAGTGAATCACACAGTCAGGGTGCCAGCGGGGTCAGGGTGCCAGCTGGGTCAGGGTTAAATACTTGCAAACAGAGGAAGAAAAAAATATGTGCCTCATGAATAAACAAAAATTGTACGATAAACAAATTCAACCTGAACTATGCATTAAAGATAACGACCTACAAGGTAAATGTTTGATTTAAGCTGAAATACAAATGTATCGAGTATATTCAAGTATTTTCGTAATGTTTATAAATCATCGATAAAAAAACGACAGTTGTGTACGAATGTTTCGTGTAAACAGGAAACAAAATAGCACGTATCATTATAATTGCCATGAAAGACAAACAAGAAAGAGTTTTGGTACCCAGAGTTCCTGTAGCAGGACCCCCCACCAACATTGTGTAAAAAACAATACAAAACACATGAAGGAAAAACAAGAGAAGTGGGCGTGCACCATTATATTGTACTTATTCATTTACTTTCTACTTGCGAAATTATTTTCACAAGAGTCACTACAGATAGAATAAACCTCCCGGCCACCACCATCATGGCAATGATGGGGATCATACCCTGAACTCAGGAATCCCAAAGCAACCAAAGCTTTGTAGCCATATTAATCTGACGAGGCACAGTTCTGATATTTTTTAGACACGGAAGTACTCACAGAGATGATTTCAACATCCTCGAATGATGTTTGTACGATACAGTACTTAGCATACAATAAGGAAGTTACTTCAACATTTCACATTTCTTTCAGTTTATTACAACAAATAATTCTAAATTCTCAATGATATGTAAATTGCTATAAGGAAACACCAGACACCATTCTGACTACAGCCAATGAAAACATAACAAGAGCTGTACGTGTGATGACATCATGCTGTTGACTATTCGCAATGCTTTGATAGTAAAACTCCATTTGCCTGATACAGTCCCTCCTCAATTCATGTGTGTCAATGTTCTATGCCTGCTTGAAACTAGAGTCTTTTCTAATTTTTTTTTTTTTTTTTTTTTTTTTTTTTTTTTAACATTAATTTTCTATCAAATAGATTTATCAGTCCTCAGGATTGTCACAGAAGACAGGTACCAGTAATCAAATCTTCTCACATTTTGCTAAATAATCATAATCTTTGGACAAAACTGACTGGGTATTGCATTCAGGTAACTCCTCTGTTAGGTACCAGTATGCATGGGAGTCATACCAGGGTCTTGGCGAGTTTATCAGGGAAAAAAGCCCAAGGGGGGCCGGGACTATAAGCAATTAAAACAAGAGCTGTCAGTAGGACAGCGTGCTCGACTTTTTTAGTGCTTGCCAATAAAACAAAACTTTGACAGTTAAGGGCACACAAGACTTTAACTAGGAATTTCTAAGTACAAATCAAGAAAATTTTTCACAGAGTTATCTTCTTTTGCTTACAGATAGGTCTTACGATGGTACATAAGTACTCCAACTTTCAAAGTAATATCTCAAATGGTTAAGTTAACAAGTGGACAAGAATGAAAATTTTAACTGAGTTTCTAAGTCAAAAAGGGCCATAATTCAAATAAAATCCTTGACAGAATTACCTTCTCCTGCCCATGTTTGGGAATCATGATGGTAAACAAGTATTCCAACTTTCAAATTAATATCTCAAACAGTTCAGTCAAAAAGTGGACTGGTACGAAAAACTTAACCAAGATTCTAAGTCGATAAAAGGCCTTAATTTTTAAAACAAATCCCTCACAGAGTTACCTTCTCTTGCCTACACATGGGGGTAATGATGTGAAATAGCATTAAAAGTTTCAAAGCAATATCTCAAAGGGTTAAGGCAATAAGTGGATTTTACCCATATTCAATGTATTTTCTAAGTAAAACAGGGGCATAATTCTGTCAAAAACCTTGACAGAGTTATGTCCTCTTGTCTGTTGATGAAGGTCGTGATGGTAAACAAGTATGGTTAGTTTCAAAGCAATACCTCTAATGGTTTTGAAATAAAGTGAGGTGGTACGAAAAACTTAACCAAGCTCAATACACTTTCTAAGTAAAAAAGGGCCATAATTCTGTCAAAAACCTTGACAGAGTTATGTACTCTTGTCTGTAGATGGAGGTTATGATGGTAAACAAGTATGGTAAGTTTCAAAGCCATACCTCTAATACTTCTGAGATAAAGTGGGGTGGTACGAAAAACTTAACCAAGGTGTGACGCCAACGCCGACGCCGGGGCGAGTAGGATAGCTCCCCTTTTCATAGAAAAGTCGAGCTAAAAATCAAAAAAATCTTCACAACACAAGTTGAAGGCCTTGACTAATAATCAGACAGACAAGGAAAACCTTCCAGGTAATTTCAAACACCAAAACCAGAGACACAAATCTATCAAAATTTCAAACGTAGTACGTGTACTGGGGATTGTTTTCTATCATGTAGATATCAATGGCAAGTACATACGGTATTTTAAGTTTCAAGGCATTACTTTACTTTGTATCGCCAGGCACTATTGCAGGACTGTACAGATTCAAGCTCTGGTCTGCGACATGAATCTTTTTTTTCAAGTCATCACTCGAATCATCAAATCAACACTGGAAAGACACTGCTAGTTTCACAAACTTTTAATCGGACAGCAATCTTTTAACAGCCAAAACACAAAAACGTGCATCATGCAAAAACTTCAACAGTTAAAAGAAACATCTAAAATCAAACTGCATTTGCCTGATCCAATTCCTGTGACAATGTTCTATTTGCTAGCTTGACACTAGAGTCTTGCTGTGAAAAACTTTTGCCATCTGATTTAATTTTTGTGGACATCTTTTCTCTCTTGAAGATGCTGTTTTCCATCATGTGACAAGTTTACAGTTGTATCTGCAGAGCTGTTTGGTATCTGTATTGTAAATGTTTTCAAATACATTCCTAGATGCTGTTTACATCATGTGATATGTTTACAGTTGCATCTGCAGAGCTGTTTGGTATCTGTATTGTAAATGTTTTCAAAGACATTCCTAAAATACATCTTGAAGATGCTGTTTACCATCATGTGATATGTTTACAGTTGCATCTGCAGAGCTGTTTGGTATCTGTATTGTAAATGTAGGAACACATATAACACATTTTATCCAGAGGTCCTCAAGCCGTCAGGAAACTGTACCCATGTGGATGGAGATTGCACAATTTCATGGCATACTTTTGGCAGCACATTTCTTTCGTAGTGTTTGAATACATGTACTTTTTGAAAGTAATACCGATAATCTGTTGTGAAATGTTTCCACACTTTTGTCTGCCGCAGCAAACCATAAGCATCTGCATCAGATCTAAAAAAAGAAAAAGTTTGTTTCCTGTAACCCTACAGACCCTCCTTTTTTACCCCCGACCCAAAAGTTTTTATGACCCTGAAAAAAAATTAGCACCAAGAAAATTTCTATGTGTTGCCTGTACTCAAAAAGCATTTTTTATTGGTTTCTTCCATAAATATTACATCATAGACCTAGTAATAGCTGAATATTATTATGGGTACCCATCAAATTACAAAATCACATTTAAAAAATTATAAAAAAAACAAACAACATTCCCAACCTTACCAACCCATCCTTTTTTTCAGCATGTTACAGGAAACAGATATTCTTTTTTAGGGCTCAGGTACATCTAGGATAGCAAATTTACACTCTTGCATTGTAGACTGCAAGTCCTCTTTTAACACATTCATTCTAAAAGATTTTGCGGTCATGTTAAAACATTTCTGACCTTGTGAGGCATTATGAAACTTCAACGAGGCAACCCATTCAGATCCTATGCAAAAACCATGAAGAAAGCAAAACTGTTAACTTGGTCTTTGCCTGACAGTTGCATACATTTCCTTTGCACTAAAAATTACATTAATGATAGATAGGTACATAATTAATGTACAAAAATATTTATTTCCTATACTAGGAGACTTGCATTTGATAATCAACATCTATGTGTCCTATTTGTAGACTGAATGTTTTAACTGCCGCAAGATCTGTATTAACATGATTTATATAATATCTATTATAAAACATTTAACAATATTAAGAGAATGTCTGTCTGCATGCAGTTATTGAAATACTGTGATTTACCTAAGTGAATCCATGGAAACTGCCACACCTGCTGTAGATTGAAAAACAAAACCCACCAGAACTCTGGAGTCGTTTTTACTGAAACCTTCAGAAACATTAAATCTTGTGACTGTTTGACATACATAACGTAGTACTTTTGTGTCATATGAGATTGGCGCAACAGTAGTTGAAAATGCCTTGTTTTGGGTATGTTCTTTGAATAGTTTTACTTATCTAAAATTTCATTGGTTTGGGCATCGTTTCACTTGGTTGCATTCTGTGCGCAGTTCTCAGAGGTAACAAAGTCTTGGTCGAGGCTGGTCATCTTGACCAAAGCAGTTAGCAGGTCTAATTTAACAGTAACTATCATGTGACTTCAATATCTTTTCACTTGTATTTTGCTGAGGTATGTGTTGTTTCTGTTGTAATTCCGTTTTGCCGCAACAATAAGTGTACAACTCTATTCTTTAGAAACGTTTTAACATAACTTTTTGCTAGCATTTCTTTACACAGAATTTGTGTACATGTATCTATCAAAAATGGCAGCATCGGTCTAATTTAACAGTAACTAAAATACCACGTGACTTCAATATCTTTTCACTTGTTATTCTTATTAACTTCTTAATTTACATTTTACTGACAGCATCACGTGTTGTGTTGCGAGTGATGATGCCATCATGTAATGTAATGGACAGTGCCACAAACTGGTGAGTTGTGCAGACTATGATATTACATATTATGTTATGCATTGTACTTTGCATAATAATGGTAAGCAAGGTAATTTCTTATTTCATATGTAAGATTTTTTGTGTTCATTGTTAAAAGTGCCACCGAGTAACATTTTAGTCCAACCTTTTTTGCTATATAATATATTCAATAGTTAAATAATTGTTGTATGAAAAGTAGCTTAACAAAAGTCTTATTTTGAAAACATGTACATTAATGTATTTTTCAGTAAATTGACAAAGTAACCAATCATTCTTAGTTTCTAGGATATGGCATGTATTCACTAATCACCAAAACAAAGAAAATGTAAATTTATAACAATTAACAGATTTAAATTTTAGCAGCTTGGACTTTGTAATTGTTTAAGAAAACACATTTCCTATTTTGTTGATATGTGTGAAGCCCTAATTAGTATATCATATGGTTTAAAAGATTAAGTAAAGGGTTTCACCTTTTTGTAACATACTTATATTGGTTAAATATTAATTACTTTTGGAATTTTATTGGTCAATGTAAATTGCATGTTTTTCAGATTTGAAACTTAATTAGTTTTTAAATTGAATAGACAGTCTTGATTTGGTTCCAAAGGGATAAGTCAAAAATTAGTCTTACAGTACTTTATATGTTGGAACTCCTGGAGTAAATATAACAGTTAAATTGATTTGATATTTGAACATTAAATTGAATTGAAGTGAAAGAAAATGAAACTTAAAAGTCATCAAACTCAGAACTGTACTGCATTTACAAACTGGACTCTAACAATATAAGTAGAGGGATATATGATCAGGTGGCATTGCATACCAACTGAATGGCTAATGTCCCCCCACAGGGGGGACAAAAAGGTGACGGGGGGATTTCCTTGCTGCCCCGAGTCCTTGCGCAGCTCACAAAATAAATAAAGATTCAAAACAGCACCTACACTTCCCCGACTTGCATGTTGCAAAGCCCTAGTTGTCAAGTTTGGTAACTATAACAAAGTTAATCTTCTTGTAAATATGCTGCTATATCTGTATAATAAGTATATAGATGTGTGTCAACATGTGCTATTAGTTATGTAATATAATGTATTTACAGGCTATGATTTATGATGCATCATGTATGATGTATGTTTATGGGTGCATATAATTTGGTACACAAGTCTGCATTTATGGATCTAGTGGATATATGGTTACCAACGAATGGTTAATGTAAAATAAGAAGATTAAATGCTGAACTTGACTTGATGTTGCCTATTCATTTGGACATACCAAACTTAATCTAAAGCTGTATGCCAACACATACAACACAATTTTATTGTTGTATATGGTGCAGCCATTATGTACATGTATACAAAGTTTAAAAGCAGCAACTATAGTCTCATGACATTTGACCCCCAACTGTGACCTTGACCTTATGCCTTCCGAGAGATGTACATTTCATTTGGTGAAAATCCCTCAATGGATTTGAAGATATTGAACCGACCAAAACAATCAATAACCCCTGAGTGTGACCTTTACCTTAACCCCAGTGACCCCAAACGCAGTTCAAGCCTTCTTCCACATATGAATGGTGTAGGTCCACAACAACCCACTACCAGAACGGACCAGTACCAGAATGGCCCACTACCTGAAAGGCCCAGTCCTGAACGACCCTCTTTTAACTTATTATTGTATTAATCATTAAAGGGAATTGTCGCTGTTCAAGGCTTTCATGTAATTAATCAATTAACTCTGTACAGAGAGAGGCAATCACTGAGGATGATGAATGTTAATCAACGTATCCAGTTCTAAAAAGGCCCTCTTTTTGTTTTTAAAATGAAAGTTGTCTTGATATAATGAGAGAAGTTTTTAGAGGCTGGATTTTACAGTCATTAGTATTTTCTAGGAAGAAATAAACCTTCTGCATGACATGATATCAAATCGATAAACTGTACTAGCTTTATGGACGAAATAGCAGGCATGTCTGTAAAGAGAAAAATAATTAGGTTGCTGGGTTTTCTATTCTCGAAGTACCAGTTTCAGTGACGCTAAGAATACTTCTGACTGAATTACCAAATCTTTTGAAAAACACCTAATCTGTTTATGGATTACTATTGTGTTATCTGTCCCCAATCTGTGTGATGTATAATAGTGTGGAAACTACTAGTGCTGTTTATCACAAGTACACCTGTTTTGCATTACAGATACTCGGCCATACCTATTTCAGTGACCCCTACTTCATTTGGAAACAAGTGACAATAGCCGTTAATTGGCATTTGCGCAAAGTTGACTTTCACAAACTGAACAAAAAACAATTAATTTCCAAACTGAGCCTTGTTTATAATGAGATACAGAGCACATTCACCATTATGGGTACACCATACATAAATACTATGAAGCACAAGGGGTGGGGTGCGCAAAATTATGTTTTTTTATATACAAAATTTAATGGCATTGAGTTGTATAATGCAACAAAAATGTGTTTACCATATCTCATAAAAATATGAAGACATTTGCCACCTTATTTCAAAAATACCAGATTTGAAAGTTTATCACCACTTTTCTGATCGGCCATTTTTTCATGTAAAAGCTATAAGCTATGTGCTTCAAACTTGTCTTTTATCAAAAAGTTCCTATTGGTCAGTTATATCTAAATACACACAGGGAGAAAATAAGACAACAGTCATGTAAAAAAAGAAAATTAGTTGAAATCATGTCTACATCTCACCTTGAAAGTGTAAAAAGGTAATACAAAAAAGGCCTCAAAAGTAGGGTTACCATAGAATATCAACCACATGATTAAACTGTCGCTGTCAGCAACTATTCTTCCAATCTGAAGAAAGTTAAAATGGTATAGTTCAAGACCCTGGTATAAATAGTTATCCAAAATATTGCACTTAGAAATGACTGCATAATTTCAAAGGGTCACTGAAACAGGTCAGTCACTGAAGGCAGTGGCAAGGTAGCCGTGACCGGCTACCTAGTCTTTTGGTCTAGGTAGCCGGATCTGCCTTCCTAGACCAAAAGGCTAGGTAGCCGTACATATATTTCATACGTTTGTTTCTTTTCATTTTTAACAGTTTAACACATGTTGCACAAGTCATAACATTGTTGGTACAATACACCTGTAAACGCGACCTGTTATATTTAGAGCCTTCGAATCACACATTGCCACCGCGGTATTTCGTTGTGAATCGCTGCTATACTATCACGTACTGCGTTTTATATAAGAGATTTTTTATCTGAACTTTAAAATGTGGATTTAAAACATCTTTTCCCGTTTAACTCCGCCGTAACTGATCAATGTTTATTTTCCACTTGTCATTTGTCACTCGCGGTAGGTGTGAAAATTTTGGTCTGTCATAAAGAATGACAAAATTAACTCTTATCAATTAAGTCCAAGCTATGTAACACCACTGACTGAGTAATGATTATTAATTTGTGAATGCGAAAAATTATTTCTCATTAACATTTTAAGTTTTGAATGTTGTTTATCCGGAGCAACTTGTTCTGTTTGGAAAAAGTGTATTATCCGGCCGTCCTGTATACCAAGTAAGAATATATTGGAAAATACAGCGGTACCATTTTTTCTCTATTATTTAAATAATATTTAAATGTTTGGTATCAAATAAAAGCTGAAATAATGAACTTTATGAATATGTAAAAAAAATGTATATAAAAGTAAAACTTTGATAAGTTACAGCGTTAGATCAAGGTCTTTCAAATAGTATGGTCCGGAAACGAGCGTAATACGATAAATAACCTGCCTCGGATCACGTGACAAACATCCGGGTACCCGCAATTTTGGAAAAAGAAAGAAAATATTGATACTTTATATCTATGTATATCTCGATATTTTACCAATTAATTTGACCAACAAAGTGATCCTTAATACAATATATGCATTCCCTTATCATTACATGATATTATATTTTACCGATGTTTCGTTTTAGGTGGATTTACGCATTGGAAAGTTGACCTCATACGAACAGGTTTTTTCACAAATGACCAAAAGCCGAAAACCGACTAATTTTAGCGCTTCTCTCCTACTTGCATGGTGTTCATGGGATTGATGTAACATCTTTTTCTCATAGATTTAAGTCTAATGTACGTCTGTTATGTCTTAGATTTTCATATTTCACCCGTATTTTAATTTTCTGGGACGGTTAGATCCTTTCAAAATCTAAAAATGGCGTCAATGGTGATTTTTTTTCAGATACGGTGATATTTTGTGCACAGGTTTTCACTATATATTTAGGGTCAAATGATGGAAAATTGCTAATTAAAATGTAAATTAAGAGTTATTTTTCAATGGATATGAATTAGATTTTAGTTTTTTTATTTGATAACATAATAACGTACAGTTTTGTAAGACCAATATTGCGAGTCAAATTACCATCCATCGCTAAAATGCTCAAGACGGAATAGCATGGACCGTGTTTAACTCGCGTTAAAGATAAAAGTTAATTACATATAGAGGATTTAATTTCACAGTTTTACAGAAAATTTCATCAACTTGCCAATTATACCATTTTTTTTATTAAATGAGGTATTTAAATGACACAGTGATGGGCAGTTTTGCATACAACTATCGGTCAAATACCAGTTAACTCGCTCGGCGTGATAAATGCACGGTGTGATAAACGCTTCCAGGTAAAAATTGATAACTGAGACAAGATTATCAGTACGATAAGACATTTATAGAGGGCGTTTATACTATTTGAAAGACCTTGGTTAGATGGAAACTTAAATTCAACATCGGTCAATATTTCTGGCATATTTCACTGCTTTAAGAAGGCAGTGGCAGGGTAGCGGTAAATTACACGGTACTACTGCAATCCTTGTGTAATATTAATAATTTTTAAAACAAGTAAACTTTTACAAATTATATATGCAGGTCATACCAATTACCATGAGTCTAACTGTTTAATGAAGGTGCACAGTTAAATACTCAAAGTACAGAAGACATCTCTGCCCTTAAAATAAAGTTTCATCATTTATCTTCAAGAATAAAACAAAATCATAAACCAAAACTATGTATAAAGTGTTAAAAGCAAGCTTTATTAAATGCATGTTGACAGTCATCTTCATTTTTCCAAATATACTTATTACCGTGAACTTGGAAAAAAATGTTTGAAACTTCATCAAGTTTGTTTCTATCACAACAAATTTACTCTTGTCTGACAGCTTGTCTATTCCTGAACATTTTGATATAAAATGCGTAGTGATGTTTTTTGTTAAATGTTTGCTATGGAAGTCATTTCCAGACTATCTGTCATCAGATTATCATTGAATCTAAAAAAATTGACAAAATTTTAAAAATCCCTGTTGCTTGCCAAAATGAACACAAACCTTGGAAATAAAATATTTTTTCAGATAGTTTTGACCTTGAAAGGAAACTACGCTTTAGTATTCAGTGATCATTCACGGTAATCAGTATATCCCGGTAATTGGTATATTGAGTATACCTTCATGAATGATTATTCAATACCGATTCTATGTTGCTCCTCGTATGAAATATGTGTATGGCTACCTAGCCTTTTGGTCTAGGTAGCCGGAGCCGGATCCGGCTACCTAGACCAAAAGACTAGGTAGCCGGGTACGGCTACCTAGCCACTGCCGTCACTGAAACAGGTCCTCCTACTAGCCTCAATATTTCGACTGCAAGACCGACCGATTTTACAAACTGATATTACATAGATGTCTGTCTTTACGTCTCAACCAGTTGGATTCAAAACTGTGGTGGAAATCGAACTGATTTAAATTTCACTTGTTTCACTGCAACATGAAATTTTTCACACTGGCATGTTCATTTGTTGTTATAAACCATAAAAAGTCTTTAAAATATTAATAAAATGACAAATATTAACTAAAAATACTTGTTAAACCTAACACGGTACCTGTCGTTTACATTTTGATGTGTAAACGTGATAACCAATGAAAACGTTTCCTTGAATTCAAGCTTATTTTTACATCGCGGGAGGCTGCATGTGGAAAAACGCATACCGTACACTTGAAGTAACCGCTTACAAGTAACTTAAACAAGAGCTGTCAGTAGGACAGCGTGCTCGACTTTTTTAGTGCTTGCCAATAAAACAAAACTTTGACAGTTAATAGCACACAAGACTTCAACTAGGAATTTATAAGTACAAATCAAGAAGAGTTATCTTCTTTTGCTTACAGATAGGTCTTACGATGGTACGTAAGTACTCCAACTTTCAAAGTAATATCTCTATTGGTTAAGTTAACAAGTGGAAATTTTAACTGAGTTTCTAAGTCAAAAAGGGCCATAATTCAAATAAAATCCTTGACAGAATTACCTTCTCCTCCCCATGTTTGGGAATCATGATGGTAAACAAGTATTCCAACTTTCAAATTAATATCTCAAACAGTTCAGTCAAAAAGTGGACTGGTACGAAAAACTTAACCAAGATTCTAAGTTGATAAAAGGCCTTAATTTTTAAAACAAATCCCTGACAGAGTTACCTTCTCTTGCGTACAGATGGGGGTAATGATGTGAAATAGCATTCAAAGTTTCAAAGCAATATCTCAAAGGGTTAAGGTAATAAGTGGATTTTACCCATATTCAATGTATTTTCTAAGTCAAAAAGGGGCATAATTCTGTCAAAAACCTTGACAGAGTTATGTCCTCTTGTCTGTTGATGAAGGTCGTGATGGTAAACAAGTACGGTTAGTTTCAAAGCAATACCTCCAGTGGTTTCGAAATAAAGTGAGGTGGTACGAAAAACTTAACCAAGCTCAATACACTTTCTAAGTCAAAAAGGGCCATAATTCTGTCAAAAACCTTGACAGAGTTATGTACTCTTGTCTGTAGATGGAGGTTATGATGGTAAACAAGTATGGTAAGTTTCAAAGCCATACCTCTAATACTTTTGAAATAAAGTGGGGTGGTACGAAAAACTTAACCAAGGTGTGACGCCAACGCCGACGCCGGGGCGAGTAGGATAGCTCCCCTTTTCATAGAAAAGTCGAGCTAAAAATGATATATCTGCTATTTTATAGTGCTAAAAAGGCAACAACCAGTTTACTACATTTGCCAAGATCATGTTCGAATGAGTTATATATAATATATATCATATACTTATTATGCGGTCACACGTTTAACCGAAATTCCAGAATACCTGAGAAAAAAAATCTTGCATTCTATGTTTTTATGTACATTATTTGATCATGACATGTGTTAGGCAGAAATTTTGATAATCATTCTATTATCAGATCGTAGTTTGAGTATTTCCCATAAAATATTGAGTTGTATATTGATGCGATCAGCTTTTTTCAAAGCACGACTCGCCGTGCCGAACATCAAAGGGAGCGGCACAGAAATCATGCAGACACATATTCTAACAGATACCAGACAAATTCAAATACTTACTGGATTCAAAACAAAACTTTCATAAAACTGTCTTGTATTAGTCGATGTTTCTGAAATATTGATCAATCGTGTTTTTTTCTTACCTGACTGGCCAAACATCCTCGTACTTATTTTGCGTGAATTAATTCCACAAATGCTTACCATTGACGTGTTCCATCTTGATATCATGCACATCACATCATTGTTTGTGTGCAAAAGTTCTGCTTTTCACAGCCGATATGGTATATTCGACGTGAACACAGCTTTGTACGGTTAGCAAGAACCAAGTGCGCTTTCAAAAGCATTTTAGACACGAAATTTTGAAGATTATCAAATTGTTATAAAAACTTTACTTAACTGGCATTCAACCCACAAACATTTTGTTTTTATTAAACCGTAGTTGGAAAACATGACTTGATACAGTATTATTTTGGTAAAGTACTCCAGAGAAAATAAGCGTCAATGAAACAAAACACATACATGTTGCAGATCTCTCAAGTCCACTTTACTTACGAGTGCTAAATTACTGAAAAAGGGCGATATTATTACATGCATCAAGAATCTCAATTTATAATAAAGTTTTATATATGAGAATATACATGTCGAAGCTTTGATATTTTTCAAATGTTATATACTGATCGAATATGACAGACAGCTTCTGTCGAAAGTCAAACACATTAAATTTTACTATGAAATAAACTGGTTATCGTTTGATTTTCAGCATGTTTAAAAAAGGTTGGGGCATCATCAGATCAGATTAATTATCGTTAATTATCTGTCATGACCTTCGATTATCTTCACTTTATTGAAATGATCCTTGCAATATATCCGTGCGTTTAAAAAAGCTGTATGGGGTACCTGTATAGTACGTCAAACTGACCTGCGGCGAGGGACTCTGGTATATGAAAAGTTATGCAGCAACGAACACTCGGCTGGCAATGAAGTAATTAATAAGGCATAAGCCTATGACATTGTTCTCTCGGAACATTTGATTATCGGCATCTTTAGAATTCCCGCGCAAAATACTCCCGCCAAATACGAGAAAGCCACGTGCTTTCAATAGGAGATTAGCAAAAGGTTCTATATATATATATAAATTGTAATTACATCCGGAAATACCCACATCTGTTCTAAATTCCCATTTATGGTATTATGTTCAGAAATACACTACAAAAGCACAGATCTATATTATATAAGTTCGTGACAAAGGTAATACTTTTAACCAGGAATAGAGTTTTCCTTTTTAACACGGTATTCTGACAGCCTTTAGCAAGTTACTAAATGAAAAAGCCCCATTTACTTTGTTGTACTTTTCACGACCTTACAGAGATTATGTACTATTTAATAAATATGCATAAATGTGTACTCTTCCATTGGAGGAAATAAACTATTATATACCTATCAAAATGACATTATTAACGAGTCGCATATGTATTTACCTATTCTGTTGGCTGCGTAAACAAAGGATTTTCCGCAGTACATATTTCAAGCGGGTGAGGTTTAAAAATATAATCTACCTAACTATCATGAGGTAGTGTTTTAGCGGTGTAAACAAAAACACGTTGACATGTGTAGAGTTTTTAAGTGTTATGCATAAAAAGCTTACAAGTTTCTGATCAATTTTCACTTACATTGATTCTATTTGGAATAAGCTTTACAGGTATGTAATTTTTTTTCAAGATATATTGAGTTTAAATAAATATTTGAAGCCGTCAAATTTGGCGACGAGATTCTGATCGCCGGCATATTACACATTGAAAGAAAACGTTCCGCATTGTTTGGAATTATAAGTGGGTTGTGCACGAAGGGCGGCCGTCATATATAACAAAAAGCCCTGGCGCACAATTTGTTGGGCTAGTCCTCCTACGATACAGGTTCTCCAGTTTCCTCCCACAGTAATGCCACCATACTCCTATCCTAAGTAATGCTGTGTATAAAAGCATGACAGTCTCAGTTTAAGCAAATATACCCGACCATGATAAATCAAGATTTACAGTAAACATAACGCTTACCAACAGTACACAACGCCACAAGGTAAATGCTACCAGTAGGAACACGCACAAACTTTTCATTCCCATTTTCGCTCCTTGTTAGTAATGTCAGTAAGCAAAATCTACTTAACTCCAACATCCACCCATTGTTGACAAGTAACAAGACAGTATGTATTGTTTTTAAACTTTTTATGAAACATAATCCCGACCAGGAAGTTTGAAAACTTTTCTCAACTTTCTTTTTTAGTGGCCTCTTACATCATAAATTACGGGAAACTTTTGGGCCGCTTCTATCTATTGTAGTCTAAAATCCGTTTGATCCGTACTGGACCGTAGAGGTTCGAAACCTATAAATGTAGTTTCTAATGCTGTTAAATACAGTTACTTTTCCCCCATTATTTGTTTGAAATCAGTTTGTTTTTTTGTTCATGACCAACCTGTATGCATTGTACCTATTATATCGTTTTATTTTTTAGTTCTTCCTAAATCTGATTTAGGGAGAAAAATGTTCTTAAATCTTTCTTATCGGTGGCATCATTGTGTTTCTTTTGTAGTTCAGGTTTTTATTTTTTCACTTTAAGACTCACATTGTAGACCAAGATCAGTGATTTACACACAAATTTACATTATATCCATCTTATAGTAATTTTGTAAAGTTGTTTTATCCGTGTTAGTTCGATTATACATAGCATAAGTATACTGTGTTGTTATGACCAAGGTCTTTCAAATAGTATGGTCCGGAAACGCCCTCTATAAATGTCTTATCGTACTGATAATCTTGTCTCGGTTATCGATTTTTACCTGGAAGCGTTTATCACGCCGTGCATTTATCACGCCGAGCGAGTAAACTGGTATTTGTCCGATAAATGTATGCAAAACTGCCCGTCATTGTGTTATTTAAATACCACATTTAATAAAAAAATGGTATAATTGGAAAGCTGTTGAAATTTTCTGTAAAACTGTGAAATTAAAACCTCTATATATAATTAACTTTTATCTTTAATGCGAGTTAAACACGGTCCATGCTTTCCGTCTTGCGCATTTTAGCGATGGATGGTAATTTGACTCGCGATACTGGTCTTATAAAACTGTACGTTATTATGTTGTAAAATAAAAAAACGAAAATCTAATTCATATCCGATCAACAATAACTCTTAATTTACATTTTAATTAGCAATTTTCCATCATTTGACCCTAAATATATAGTGAAAACCTGTGCACAAAATATCACCGTATCGCGAAAAAAATCACCATTGACGCCATTTTCAGATTTTGAACGGATCTAACCGTCCCAGAAAATTAAAATACGGGTGAAATACGAAAATCTAAGACATTAGACTCAAATCTATGAGAAAAAGATGTTACATCAATCACATGAACACCATGCAAGTAGGAAAGAGGCGCTAAAATTAGGTCGGTTTTCGGCTTTTGGTTATTTGTGAAAAAACCCGTTCGTATGAGGTCAACTTTCCAATGCGTAAATCCACGTAAAACGAAACATCGGTAAAATATAATATCATGTAATATAAGGGAATGCATATATTGTATTTAGGATCACTTTGTTGGTCAAATTGATGGTAAAATATCGAGATATATGTAGATATAAAGTATCAATATTTTCTTTCTTTTTCCAAAATTGCGGGTACCCGGATGTTTGTCACGTGATCCGAGGCAGGTTATTTATCGTATTACGCTCGTTTCCGGACCATACTATTTGAAAGACCTTGTTATGACAAACTACTGTTAATAAACTTTTAATTGCACTACACTGCACTGCAGTGTAATTGCACTGCATTGCATTGCCTTGCCTTGCCTTGCCTTGCATTGTTTTGTATATTGCATTTCATTTTATTTCATTGTGTTGCGTTGCGTTGTGTTACACATAGCATAAGTTTACTGTGTTATTGTGACAAACTACTGTAAATAAACTTAATTTAATTGCACTTCGGTGTAATTGCATTGCATCGCATAGCGTTGCCTTGCCTTGCCTTGCCTTGCATTGCATTGCATTGCATTGCATTGCATTGCATTGCATTGCATTGCATTGTATTGTGTATTGTATACTGCATATTGCATTGCATTTCATTTCATTTCATTTCGTTGCGCTGCGTTGCGTTGTGTTACACATAGCATAAGTTTACTGTGCTAATATTACAAACTACTGTAAATAAACTTTTAATTGCAATGCAGTGTAATTGCATTGCATAGCACTGCCTTGCCTTGCCTTGTATATTGCATTTCATTGCGTTTCGTTGCGTTGCGTTGCGTTGCGTTGCATTGCATTGCATTGCATTGCGTTGTGTTGCACTACATTGCGTTGCGGTGCGTTGCGTTGCGTTGCATTGCATACCTTTATTTTGAAGATCATTTTAATACGTGGTGAGTAAAAGGTGCATAGAGACTGAAGCACTAGATCGAAAATATGCGTCTCTCTTCATTGAAAAATTCAGGTACTTCTGAGATGAATACTGTAGACACAGTCTATTTTGTTCTTGAACACACGAGTTGTCGTTCGTTACTTAGATGTGTCTCTCTTCATTGAAAAAATGAGGTACTTCTGAGATGAATATTATAGACACAGTCTATTTTCTATAGTTGTCGTTAGTAACTGTTTGTGTTCTAAAAATAGTAACAATATTTTAGTCCTACCTCTGAATTTTGACAGTGACTTTAATTGATCGATTCATATTATTCGATAACAGTAAAGACGTTATACTACACGTCAGTGTAAAGTTTTTATACTACAAGTCAGTCAGTAGATGTGGTGTTGTGTCAGTTTCTGCTTGTTCAACCAGAAGCTTTCGGATCGACTCGCACCTAAGTTAACTCGTACCTTAGTCATCTCGTACCCTAATTTGTTAACTCGTGTTTATATGCGTTAACTCGTACAGATCCAAAAGTCAACTCGTACACTTTGTAGTCAACTCGTACTCTAGCTTTGTAGTCAATTCGTGCCTTCTATTTCAAAACTTCATTTTTATCCAGGAACAAAAGGGACTGATTAATATGTATTTAAAGGTGGGGGCATAAGGAATATATCGCGACATTTTTGAAATCGTGGTTATGATATAACGTTTATATATTGACCAAGTAGAATTTTTTTGGTGTCGATTTATTAGCATGTCTAGATAGGTGTTTATAGACTAATTTGCGCCAAAAGTAAGCGTTTCCTTCATGTGAACACAGTGGTGCAGGTGCTCTTTTCTCAAAATATAACTAAAAACCGAGAGAAGGTGTGGCGGTAAATATCTTAATACTGTGATTATAACAATTTATTAAAGGTAATCATAACTTGTTAGTTCAATGCGGCGATAAAACGAATGCATTAGTCAAACAACACAAGTTAGAATGGGTTTCCTTGAATTCCATTGGGGCCATGCCTCAACATCAACCATCACCAATTATGTCAGTTTTGTTTGTTGGTCCGCTGTGATACGTAGTATCACAGTTTTTCTTGTTCTATATATAAGCCCACGAGGGGTTTGAACTTATTGAAATTAAAGATAGATAAATAACACGGTGGGGAATCACGTGATCAAAATAATCTCAAAACAAAAGTATATCTCAGAAAAAAAGTTAGAAAATAATGAAAGCCGTTAAGCTGTAAATGTAAACTGTAGTCTATCTTATGGCAACATAAAAGCATTATAGAAATACACAGGTCTTAATAATAGTCACCTACCGATTATGCTGAACACTTCGAGAAACTAACATAATTTATTGTTGAAGTGTTCAACACAATTAGAAGGTGACTGTGATTGAGATCTGTGTAGTTCTATAATACTTTTATGATGCCATGAGATAGGCTATATTTTTAACTTACAGCTAAACGGCTTTCATTATTTTCTAACATTTTTCAGAGATGTGCTTTTGTTTAGAGATTATTTTGATCATGTGATTCCCCACCGTGAATAAATAAATAGAGAGAGACAGACAAACAGACACACAGAGACAGACAGGCAGGCCGGCCGACCGACCTAAAACAGATGCATGATATAACGAGTTATCAATAGCAAGCAGACTATTTATAATCATACATATATTCTAGACCATGAAATGCACACCAATACCAGGGATGACACAATATTACCGTTAAACGACTGCAAGAAGCGCAATGATCTTTTTTTACAGAACGATAAAGGTCGAATTAATGCGCCCAAAACATAATACTTCGCATTCGTATTTCAAATCCGGATAACGTCTTGAAACATCCGCTATCTACAGGGTCTGTATGCGCTAAAAAAAGGTCTGCAGTACGTAGAAGTGGATTACTGCTTAATATCCGACGTTCCCTAAATTCTCGATCGTTTATATTTTTCCTTAGAATGTTTTACCACTGTGTTTTGGGTGAAAAAGGCTATATTTAGGTTATTGTAGATGTAATGACTAAGGTTATATTTATTAAGGATCCTATACATATTAGGGATGAATGTGAGTACGTGCCGTTTGTCACCATAGAAATGATGTCTTTTGACTTGGAAAGATACTTGGACGGTAGACGACACACCTGACCTAAAAGAATCGATTTCGGTAGTAATAATCACACATTGTAGTACCGGCTTTCGTGAAGATGAAAACAGCAAATTGTTTCTTAGAAAATTATGTCTTTGCATTGAAATACAAGACCAACTTATTCTCTTTATACTCTATTGCAATAATTCACTGAACGGTATACAAATCCTGACGTGAATGATATAGAGACAAATTTCTGAATGTTCTTGTAGATAGGAATTTAGGAAATGTTAACACAATTTACGCTAACTATCCTAAGAAAACTTTCTATTTTAGTCAAAAAACCAACGCTAGACGTGAATTGGCGCAATCCCTGATCCCGCTAATATCGCGAAAATAAGTTTCCCGCTTATCTTAATACACTTACAGTATCACATATATTTGAAGAGAGCTTTAACACTTCCAGCGTGGTAGCTGAGATTCGAACACAGCTTCAACTTCTACCTCCTAAGAATCACTTCAGAATACAAATGTTAGCACTTGATTATCATATTTTTCAAACGTTTGGATGTTACAGTTATATTATTTACAAAATGGGTTACATTAATGTTTGAAAATACCAAGAAGCACGTAAGCATTGCTAAACAAATAACATTTTAATACAAAAACAAGTCATTAAATAATGAGAAAATACACATCTGCTTTACCTTAACACATTTTGTAATAGTTGGATTTTACCATTCATGTGAAACAATCCAATCTTACCTGACCAAACTAGTGTCGTGCACACAAACAGGTAAATACGTCATGCATTGGTTAAAGGTAGGTCAAATAAATAATTAAAAAAAATAAAAGAAAAAATTTGACAATAATACAGTTCTTTCGCATTTAGCTGTCTGTTCAAAACATTACTTTTCAGAGCAACCATCATAAACTTTTAAGAAATACATTTAGCCCTTGTATAAGAATTTTTGAAAATTTAATTTTACCAACGTTTTAACAAAAGTATATTATTTTGTTATATTGTATTGTTTAAAAAAGAGGCTAACATTTAGACAGGTAAGTTTGCAAAGTTAGTAAAACATGTACCATTAATGACAATGTACTACGTCAAGAAACTCCCCACATTTATATATAAAAAGCGATTTGTTTATGATAAATAAACATTTATTTTATTAAAAGTTAAAATATTCAAAGCTGTTATGGATAGTTTACATATCATTTTCTTATTTTACGGAACACTGGGTAAGTTGTGTAATGTTTTAAACACGTTGACCGACCAACAACAACTTTATTGTGTTGACAGTTTTGTACACATTTAGTGTGGTACTGATGGTACCAAGACATAGACTACCACTTCATCATCTAGTAAGATATATACTGAACAAATAACTTCATTATCTTATCATATATTTCATTATTAACATTCAAAGGTGCAAAAATAGCAAGACAAATTTGAACAATATTACAACATAACATATCGCTTTCTTAAAATTTTTTTTTTTTGTCGATATTATTGTTAATATGGCGACTGCTATATAATTCAGAACTTTTCTTGACCAATGAGACTCTTACAATTATTATTATACTAACTTTTGATTTATTTTTGACAAAAACCTGCTTGTAAAATCGTTAAATGATTATGTTTCGCAATACAATGTATTAAGTTTGCAGTTGATATATTTTGTGAAAATTTTGTTATTTTCCTGCTTACTAGGCTATTGCTTAAATAAAGAATTGACCTGGCTTGTGTTAGAAACTTGCCAGCATCTGTTTCATATTGAGGAATGTGATTGTCAGTCAGTGCTAGTCATCTTTATATATATTGGTATCATCTAATATCACACTTTGCTGAAACTCATGCAGAATTACTGTACAATGATAATTAATTGTGATAAATTAAATAGGTAAGGATAGCTGACTTATAGTCATAAATAATTTGAAAAAAAAACACTATATACAGTAAACTCAGTGTAAACCTACAGGAAATATTCGTGGAAATATTTCCCCTTCTCGTATTTTTAATTAAGTTCAATGACACAATTGTTTTGATAAAAATATTTACTTGTATTTGATAAACAGTGACCAGGACGGTTGAGGGAGGATTCGGTTGTCCATTCTTTGAGTACTCATGCCATAACCACTGCAAAAGTATAGGACGGCTAGGGGGATATTGTGGCGGCTCCCTGAGACTGACTTGTATTTGCTACTTCAATACATCAACCGTTACATCAACCGCTACATCAACCGTTACATCGACTAACGGGGACTCCACTATTTATACCACTACACCAAGCAGTATGCAAACTACTAGAGGTACCGTTACATCGACCAACGGGGACTCCACTATTTATACCACTACACCAAGCAGTATGCAAACTACTAGAGATGCCGCTACATCGACTAACGGGGACTCCACTATTTATACCACTACACCAAGCAGTATGCAAACTACTAGAGATGCCGCTACATCAACCAACGGGGACTCCACTATTTATACCACTACACCAAGCAGTATGCAAACTACTAGAGATGCCGTTACATCAACCAACGGGGACTCCACCATTTATACCACTACACCAAGCAGTATGCAAACTACTAGAGATGCCGCTACATCAACCAACGGGGACTCCACCATTTATACCACTACACCAAGCAGTATGCAAACTACTAGAGGTGCCGCTACATCAACCAACGGGGACTCCACTATTTATACCACTACACCAAGCAGTATGCAAACTACTAGAGATGCCGCTACATCAGCCAACGGGGACTCCACTATTTATACCACTACAGCAAGCAGTATGCAAACTACTAGAGGTGCAGCTACATCAACCAACGGGGACTCCACTATTTATACCACTACAGCAAGCAGTATGCAAACTACTAGAGGTACCGCTACATCAACCAACGGGGACTCCACTATTTATACCACTACACCAAGCAGTATGCAAACTACTAGAGATGCCGCTACATCAGCCAACGGGGACTACACTATTTATACCACTACACGAAACAGTATGCAAACTACTAGAGATGCCGCTACATCAACCAACGGGGACTCCACTATTTATACTACTACACCAAGCAGTATGCAAACTACTAGAGATGCCGCTACATCAACCAACGGGGACTCCGCTATTTATACCACTACACCAAGCAGTATGCAATCTACTAGAGATGCCGCTACATCAACCAACGGGGACTCCGCTATTTATACCACTACACCAAGCAGTATGCAATCTACTAGAGATGCCGCTACATCAACCAACGGGGACTCCACCATTTATACCACTACACCAAGCAGTATGCAAACTACTAGAGATGCCGCTACATCAACCAACGGGGACTCCACCATTTATACCACTACACCAAGCAGTATGCAAACTACTAGAGATGCCGCTACATCAACCAACGGGGACTCCACCATTTATACCACTACACCAAGCAGTATGCAAACTACTAGAGGTGCCGCTACATCAACCAACGGGGACTCCACTATTTATACCACTACACCAAGCAGTATGCAAACTACTAGAGATGCCGCTACATCAGCCAACGGGGACTCCACTATTTATACCACTACAGCAAGCAGTATGCAAACTACTAGAGGTACCGCTACATCAACCAACGGGGACTCCACTATTTATACCACTACAGCAAGCAGTATGCAAACTACTAGAGGTACCGCTACATCAACCAACGGGGACTCCACTATTTATACCACTACACCAAGCAGTATGCAAACTACTAGAGATGCCGCTACATCAGCCAACGGGGACTACACTATTTATACCACTACACGAAACAGTATGCAAACTACTAGAGGTGCCGCTACATCAACCAACGGGGACTCCACTATTTATACTACTACAGCAAGCAGTATGCAAACTACTAGAGATGCCGTTACATCAACCAACGGGGACTCCACTATTTATACCACTACACCAAGCAGTATGCAAACTACTAAAGATGCCGCTACATCAACCAACGGGGACTCCACTATTTATACCACTACACCAAGCAGTATGCAAACTACTAAAGATGCCGCTACATCAACCAACGGGGACTCCACTATTTATACTACTACACCAAGCAGTATGCAAACTACTAAAGATGCCGCTACATCAACCAACGGGGACTACACTATTTATACCACTACACCAAGCAGTATGCAAACTACTAGAGATGCCGCTACATCAACCAACAGGGACTACACTATTTATACCACTACACCAAACAGTATGGAAACTACTAGAGATGCCGCTACATCAACCAACGGGGACTCCACTATCTATATCACTACAGCAAGCAGTATGCAAACTACTAGAGATGCCGCTACAGCAACCAACGGGGACTCCACTATTTATACTACTACACCAAACAGTATGCAAACTACTAGAGATACTACCACAAAAAGTGCTTCAAAATATACCAGACAAACCACTGTACCTACAACTATGCCAGTTAGTCGCACTTAAGAAACAGCTTTTTCAACCACATAGCAAACGTTTGAAAGCTACGCTTGTGAACAGACTAGATCGACCACTTTAGCGACACCTATGTCAAGCAGTATGCAGACTACGAAAGAAAGCACTTCAACAAAATCACACAAGGGCTAATAACTGCACTAAGATTTTCTCTAAACACAAAAATAACCACGTCAGCAAGCTCTACCAAATAAGTTTGTTCAATTACCGCACTGTTTTCTTCATCAGACACCAGGAATTAGATATTGCATCTAGCTCTTTTACAAGCAAAAGGCCAATGATTGCGGGAAGTCCTTCACAAAACAACATTATTATTGCAATTAGCTCTTCATCAAACATCAGACTAAACAACAGAATGCATACACCATCAATCAATGAAACAGTAAACCTATGATAAACACGAGTCACTATGCTGAAGAACCACGTGATAACAGATGTGTTAGGATCATGGACACTTTAATAGAACAGAGAGCCACCTACTTATGGAACTCAAAATGTAATCCGACGAGAATGCAAATGGTAGCAAACAACATGGAAAATGTATATTTAAATGAGATCATTTAACACCATATGGCAAAGAGAACTATTTGTTTCAGATGTGTTACCATCATATCATACCTATTCCTAGTACCATTAATATGCGAAAGTATTGAGATCGCAAGTCGAACCATATAACTAACTTTTGTCTGATATTTCTTACATCGGTGACTGTCAATTGTTTATTAGTCTATTGTCAGATGTCAATCAATGTGTTTGTTGTCTATTCTAATTAAATACAGAGAAATATTTGTTTCAAATACGACAAGGGAAAAATACAAAGAGGAGAAGGCAAGGTATATGGTATCTTTAGATACATTTAAATACACAATTAATTTATAATTCGTTTGGAGATTAAATGGTCAAGGGGATTCATTTATCTGAATATAAAGATGTGAACTTCCTTGTTTAAATTTTCATTTTCTGTAATTAAATTACATGACTTGTATGTATATTGTTGTGGTTTTTACAGAGTAAACTATGCAAGTAAAAGTATGTTTGTCTTAAATCTTTATAACCCTTTAATAAGCTACAAAATGGTGTCACGGAGGCAACAGGTCTTTAATTGACCGCAGAGGTGATATTATTTTCTCAATATTTGCCACAAAACAAATCCCAAAGTAGAGTTTATATAGATATCATTTATAAATATTTGCCGTTATAAGTTTTCCTGTATAATAAAGAGGGTTTTTTAATATCAATATTGGTGAACATAACATATTGTATTATAGACAAAAGATTAATGTTTGTCACGAACTAACAAATATATGACTTGCTATATAAAAAATTCAAAGGTAACAACAAAATTTCAATTTCCGTGCTTTGTTCATTAAATAACATTTTCATTTGAAACATACCGGCCATAACGATCAATATTGAATATTGAAAGCATAATGACAGCAATAAACCAAATTATTTAATACGAAATAGGACACCGGAGCTATTACTATATGTAAAGAGATATATAGTATCCGTGCGAATGGGTATTATTTGCCTATATTGCTATATTAGAATATATTCTAACCTGAATCTTTGCGGCTTAAATCATTTACCTTACCTAATGGTGATTCTGCCAACAGTTCCTGTCGGTACTCTGTAGACTTATCTACGTTTTCTGCGTAGGGAAGGGGAAGGAACGTGAATTGTTTCGTTTATTATAGTTTTTTGGCCTGGGGACTGAAAGTCCCCAAGGCCTAAGTTAGTATACCACATTTCAAACCCTGCAAGAATTTTAGCCGTGCTATGTGCGAATAACAACTGTAAACATGCGCTATGCGAAAGTAGTGCAAGACAGACCAGATCAATCTTCTGTTTGAATGCCGCATATGATAAGAACATGTTACAAATAAAAATAGTACATAAAACTTCAAACGACTGCAGGAAGGTATATAGCTTACGAGCTGCATTACACATTTTTTTCTGTTTTAGAAATTAATGCGCGTTAGCTGATTACGGAAGATAATCATATGCATATCACGGAAAAGTACGGATATTTACGGAAATGTACGAAAACGAACGAAGCTCGATATAAGAGTTTGTAGTTTGATTTTCAAATTTCAGATGTTATTTCATTGACAACTTTGTTATTTACGAACGATTACATATATATTTACCTAAAAATAAATGTCTCTAAAAAAGATATAATTTACGTACATTCCCGAGAAGGAACTAACGTGATCAAATTCACCCGCCATTTATCGAGGACGCTGCATGTCGAGGCCCAGTGAACGGTTTCACCGATTACAACTACAAGGTAACCCAGAATCATTTTTGGTTTTCTCGTTATACACATTGTACAGTACTGTATTTATATTTCATTGCTGGTATTGCTTTGTTTATTTCTGTTTCAAGGTCTTGTCATTGGTACACAATAGTTTTCGATCCACATCATCAGATCATATCGCTTGAAGTTGTACAAAGCGCAGATCGAATTATTTGTACTGGCTTAAACATTTTATAATGTTGACTATGTGATTATTTTTCATTTAACGTACATTTCATAATAAAACAAACTTCCCTGTCACCCATATATTTGTGAATCATTCATTCTGTGTCATATATTGAATTTCGTCCTCTGCACATTTCGACCCGCGCTTTAGGTAAGATTCAACGCAGAACACGTAGGTGAAAAGTTGTTTTTCGGGGAGTTAACCTATAGCCCCCAGGCCTTCAGCGCTCACAGCGCTTTGATTTCTGTATGTATTTATTTGCTTGTATATATATGTACTTTTCCTTTGCTATGATTATAAAATTGCTCGCCAATTGTGTGGAAATAAAATTCAAATAAGCAAAAGCACCTTGTTTCCGCTATAGTGTCCATATTCTATACAGTAACTTAATTTATGTGGACGGTTTCCCCAGTAATTATTAACTGATAGATAGTTTTAGCAGTGAAAACGGAATCTGGCAAATAATTCCACAAATTTGCCATTCCATTGGTGAAACTGAATTTTCAACATTGGTGTTTTACTAATTTAAATGCATGCCCTCTTGTTATTTGTAACACATTCAATTTGCTTCTTTTCTGTCGTACAAACCAGTGAGGATCTTATAGGTTTCAACCATGTCTCCTCTCATTTGTCGGTATCTTAAAGTAGATTACTTTTACGTCTTCGTAGTTATCTTTTAGTTGAGACAGATTATTAACTCAAAACGTATTGTCTAGATCAAATATAAAGACAGTAGTCATTATCAGGATGAAAATACATCAAAAAGGTCTTTGTTGTGCAAAACATGTCAGTATAACGACCTTCTTTTGTCCACTCAAAAACGATGGTATATATAATAACTTTGCTATTAAAATCTTGTTCTCTTCAATCTTTAAAATCATTAAATAAACTACGAAATGTTGCTATGAACACAGATTTTAATTAACATACTTAATAGGTACAAATGAGAAAGTTAACTTGAAACCAAAGCTAAACAGCTTTAAAGTTGAAACACTAAGAACACAGAAAACCAACCCTTCTCGGAAAGAGCACGGTTATGACAACGTTAGCAGTACCAAAGCTAATATATCCTTTTACGACATACTTCCCAATCCTGATAAAAGTATAAGAAAAGATATAACAAAAATAATGATTAATTTTATATGGGGTGAGCGCCAATGACAATAGTAAGTGTAATAACGCAGCTCAGAAGAGGATGGGATAAAAAAAGATTGATCTACATATTTTTAATATTATCAAGTCGATTTGGTTAAAAGTATATAGTGAAAGACTGAAGGCAGAGTTACAATACATATTTTGCTGTTGTTCCAAAAAAAAAAGATCGATGACTGAAGGCATTTTCACAATGCTTATATTGATGTGCGGACAAAAAAAGGGTCGAAAACTAAGGGCATTGCTACAATTTTGCTGTTGCTGATCAAAAAGAGCGGTTGTCAGTCAGTCATAATTACCTTAAAGTTTCATATCAAATCAAATTAAATTCCTTAAAAGTAATTTGAGTACCAGTCATGACAAACTTCTCATCAATCAAAGGGTAAATTTCTACAAGCAGAGCTTCAGAACATGTGAGACTGACTACTGCCAATACAGATCTGCCAACAACAATGATAACTACTAAAAATGCTACAATAAACATGTGGCAATCTTTTGTAAGCAACGTGGAGCCGTCCATTGTCTATTCCTGCAGTTTATTTTTAAACCGACAGAGTGCAAGTAATAAATAAAGCGCAGTATATACTTTGTCATTGATATTGAAAAACAAAAAAGAAACGTATTCTGACAACATAATGTCGTGAAAAAGCGACATGAATACGTAAGGAAAGCATATGTCAACCATGATTTATTATTTCTAAATAGAACATAGCTCTCCTAGTATCAAAATAATATCTGGAAAATCAATCATTTGACGAATGAGTAAATTCAGCCTGATCGTGGTGCTTTAAAATTAATAAATCCTGTAATGGTTTGTGCTCGAATATTTAAAATTTGTTAGTTTTTATTGTCTTAAACTTTGTGAAATATATACTTTACAATGTATTTCACTGATCATGATTTGTATTGTTTTCCCCGTTAAATATCATCTCTATATTTATAACGGTATTGTGTCTTAAAGTCTTTCAAGCTTGAAACAAGATCTGACATTTGCTTCCGAATGGTAGATGTTACTGAGAATAGCAGCACTTAGTGCAATGCATTAAAACAACCACGATTTCCTTTTGTCTTCTTTTGTAATTTCAAACATTGTAGGAGTATCTTCTAAACTAACCTAAACCGTATACTAGGACTGTAACTCTAAAATGATAAAGCCATGACTGCACATCCTCTCTTCTAATTCTTATATCTTTATTAATATATGAAGTATCAATCGTATCCCTTAATACATTTCGAGTTATGCTCTGCACAAGAAAAACTATCTAAGGGCAGTTGTTCAAAATTTAACGAAGCTTAAGTTATGGTTTTTGCACACTGCACTTCCTCTAATTGTCCTCAGTTATGCCCTGCAAAGAAAAAGTAGCTGAGGGCAGTAACTCTCTCATTGTGCTTTACTAATACATGTTTATGAAGTTTCAATCGATTCTCCTCAATACTTCGAGATTTATGCTGTACACATGAAAAAGTAACAAAGGGCAGTAACTCAAAAAGTAATTAAGCTAGCATTGTGGCTCTTTTGCACTGCACTTCCCCTTATATATATGGGGAAGTATTAATTGATTCTCCTCAATACTTAAGTTAACGGGTCGGACGGACGGATGGGCATATAGAACGGATGGATAGATAGGACGGACGAACGATATCCAACACCTCACGAGTCCATAACTGTAAAATACTGCACATATCTCATCAATATTCAGTTGCAATTGGTTGTCAGAGATCACGAGAAAAGATGATCATGTTGACCTGAAATTTCGAATAAGTGATATTGACTTACCCGGCCATTATAGTAATTTCACAGATCTGCCATAAATACACATTGACATAATCATTCAACCTACATTTGTATAATATCAGCCTGTCCACAATGCTAAGGCATCTTCTATTGAATGAATTTTGTACATATCAAGTCTTTGTAAGTTAGCGAGAGAACAAGTTAGTGTATATTTATGCTTAATCCCATATATATTTACATTAATTAGTAAAAAGTACAAAAATGCATACATATATTGCATTAGAGTTGTACATACCAATATCCTGAAATGTGCCATATCAGACCCTTGTCATAACAAATTACTGAACTACTTTAGTACTGTACTTTGTCTATTCCATAGGGAAGGGAACTTACTTGCAAATAGAACAGGTCGTGGTAAGACAGCACGGCTGAGGGGAATGAACACTGTCTACAACAAGATTTATTCTACCAGCATTGGTTTTAGGGCATATCTGTATATCTATATAAATAAAAAAATATTTGAAATTTGAAATCTGAATTTTTAAACCTCTCTTTAATATTAAATATAGATAAACTTATAATGTATACAGCAACAACGTAAGTGCAGAGATCAGTGCAAAATAACGTGCGCTTCCCGGGTTTTATCACACTACACAAGACTGCAAAAGAACAAAGACTGCATATATTGAAAAGCCTATATTTTATTTTACGATTAAATACAGCACGACGTGCCTCAAATGACGTAACGACGTGGCGTATGTAAACAGGCGCGTCCAATCGTATCTCGCGTTTTAATGTCACAATAATGTACTACTACGCGTTAAATAAAGTTCGGGATTATTTTCAAAGAAAATTACGTGTTAGAATCGAAATAATAAATTGTTCCCATTATTTTATCGTTGAATAAAATACAGTCAGTCATTTGGGTCGCATTAACGAGATTAAGATTATCTGCACATAGATAACTAGAACTAATAGAAACCGGCAGATGGCATAAACCAAATAAAATCCCTAGAAACGAACGGAAATGCCTTATATGCAACACTATTGAAGATGAATTTCACCTCATAATGGAATGTTTAGTTTACAAAGACCTCAGGAGGCAGTACATTAAGAAATATTGAGTTGCTAACATCTGGAAACATTCAAATAATACTAAAACTGTCTACTTTTGTATTAAAGGCTTTTGAACTCAGAGAAACAATTTTTTATAATTAACACTTTTCTCCTCAAATAGGAAAGGTAAATGTTCTACATGCATGTTTATTGAATATCCTTTGGCGATGTATGCAAATTAATATTTTCATGTACAGTAAAAGAATATTACATGCTGTCAATCTAATGAATTTTGACTTGCGTTGTAGACAATACATTTGTATAATAACCCACCTATTATAATTTAAGAAATATGATATATGTATTGATTATGAAGTTAACCACCATTGACTTGTTATGTACCTATGTAATGTAACTGTATACCATATTGGAACACATGGGTTTGTAACCTTTGTTCAATAAACTATCTATCTATCTATCTATATATATATATCCCTAACACCTCCCCAACACCTCTCAACACCTCAACACCTTGCCTTTCCTGCAGTACCAATAATCATTTTTCCCACGCCACATCATCCAATATTGGTTTACCTTTTGATATTCAATCATAGTCGAGAGGGCAGGTTGCTATCGACATCCAACATTTTCACTGTTTTCACACCATGCTTTAATACTGGTTATCCCCGCTAAAAATCTTCCTTCTCAAGCAAAGGAATTGTTTATCTACGCTAAAGATCTTCCCCGTTCAAAATCTTCCTTCTCAAGCAAAGGAATTGTTTATCCACCTATGGGATACATATTTCCGCGCTTTACCCATGTGAGATAAAGTGAATCTAACATGTTCATGTTAAGGAAATCCCATCCGAGGGTTGAGATACGTCCAAAAACGAGGCTGTGCAACAACTCAATGGACATGTTAGATTTATTTTCTCACCGTTTAAATCGCATTTTCACAGAAGTAAGAAGAAATTAGTGCAAATACAGGATGGGGATGAAAAAAGAAAACAACTTTTCTCGAATTTTACTTCAAAACTGCTATAGATGGATAGAAAATGATCTAACTAAGAAAAGAATACCAACAACCCTATGTTTATTTCAAAAATAACAATTTTACAGCCATTTTTCGATTTTCATGTATGCTTACAATTAACGCAAAAATAGTCCGGCAGCGATGTGAGATAAGCGATGTGAGATAAGTTTATCTCACATGGGTAAATGCGCGGAAATATGTATCCCATAGGTGAGAAAAACAATTCCTTTGCTTGAGAAGGAAGATTTTGAACGGGGAAGATCTTTAGCGTAGATAAACAATTCCTTTGCTTGAGAAGGAAGATTTTTAGCGGGGATATCCACGCTAAAGATCTTCCTTCTCAAGCAAAGGAATTGTTTATCCCCACTGAAGATCTTCCCCGCTAAAGATCCACCTTCTCAAGCAAAGTAAGTGTCTATTCCCGTTAATTTAAAGATCTTTCCCGCTAAAGATCTTCCTTCTCATGCTAAGGAAGAAATGTTGCAAAGGGAGAACTGTTTTAATCAAGTACGGCAAGAGTAAGGATACAAACAGAAGTGAAATTGTGCAATTTAGACTTTTTAATACACTTCAACTCTAACATAATTAATTTGGAGCTATCAGTTAAGTGCTACATCAAAACAGGCAACGGTCAAGCGCTTTATAAATCTGATTAGGTATTAAGATGTAAGATGTTTGTTTGAAAAATAATCTGATTCTGTTATTAAAGTGTAATTCCCACTTTTCTTCGAGGAAATGTCGCAATGTCTGTCTGCGTTATTTATTACCGTTGAATAAACTACGAAATGTTGCCATGGAGACAACAGGTCTATAATTGATTCCACAGAGAATTGTTTTCCAAAGTTCCCCGCTATGAAGCCAATTATAAAGTTTACATGGATAAACTTTATCATAGCACTCCTTTACATGAATTTTCTTTATCTATAACTATATAACGCTCTAACAAATCTACAGATAACGGCGCATAGCAAAAACGAGTTCGAAATGAATTTATACAACTACATTCATATGAAATGTATTTTATATGAAACATTAAGCTAATTGTACCACTTATTGTTTTTGTTTTATTAATTCAACAGCATTTTTCATTTCTTTTGTCGCGCAAAATTATGCGTGTCCCTACCCGTTGTATGCATACTCAAGCAAAAGTTAAAAATGTTTTATGTAAATTATTGCCAATTGAATAGGCAATAGCAAAGCAGTCCTCTGACAGTTTTTTTATACAACTAATACAAACGATTGCAATTACCAAATATCATCTCCGGAATCTTGAATATGAACGCCAGACTCCGAACCCGGAGGTCGTTGATTTGAATCCCGCCAGCGTCATTGACAGTTATGCAATAAATCATTAGATTATATGAAGTCATTTATCCTACCATTAATATAACAAGTAAACACTTTACCTGAACACACACATCAGAAGTGTTGGTCTATAATTTTCAAGGTTTATAGGTAGCATCCTTATTTCTGTTAACAGGTTTTATAATCATATAGTCATTTAAATATTTTTTTATAATTTGATACGAATATTTAGTTTGTTCATTAACAATTTTATCAATATTACAAGTCTTATTATTTACCAATTTTACAGCCTGTCTGATTCCTGTCTCTGTAGCAGGGTCATTTACAAAGTCATTTTTAATTGTCCATCTATACAAGCAATTTTGTCCTATAGAGCAAAGTTAGAAAAGTTTAGGATGAGAACCACCGGACAATGCTATATACCAAATATCTAAGCTTTAGACCTTGCAACTATTGAGAAGATTTTGAAAAATCAAAACCTTTATACGTCTTTGTAATATACTCACCTCCTTAATTCATACACCTTCCAGAAAGAAAGGAACAAAGAAAGAAGTTGAGACAAATTAAAAGTTGTATTATGCATGTTGGATATGCCAATACATAGAGGATAATTGTTGGTTTTGGTGTAATATCACGTTATAATTTCACCGAGTGGGCACCAAAAGTGATATTTTCACGAGTGGCGCAGCCACGGGTGAAAAATAACTACTTTGGGTGTTCACGAGTGAAATTATCGTGACATGACATCGATACATTTTTACTGTTTTCTTTATGTCTCAAAGTAGGTTTATTTCAATAAAATGTCGAAAATTGAGGGAAAGTCATCAGAAAGCATCACTGATATGGCTTCCAGCATTCACTACGCTCGGTATACTTTTTGATGTTAATCCGGGTAACAGATTTTGATGAGTGGCCCGCGAGTTTATCGGGATATAATCCACCGTTATATTTCGATAAACCAACGGAAAATATCAAATGAAATAAGGTAATATCAACACTATAAAGTTAATTTTGTTACAAAAAGCAAAATAAATTAAAAGCTACGTATATGTTACATTTTCAGGGTTTTGTTTTATTCTATCCAAATAATGGCCTTAGTCATAAAGCGGTCAATGTTTAATGTAATATTTACTTGGATAATACATAAACACACTTTTACCGATTTCTTTCTTTTTTATTATGATTCAATTGTGAAAAAATGAACTAAATTCTTATGTGTATTAACCTGTCTTTTAAAACACACGCACACATAAAATGATCGGATCCGACAAAAAGAAGCGAGGTTGACAGAGCCGGCCTTTGTTGCCGACCATTCTAGCAAGTGTATTCGGTTACAACAGTAATGAGTGTGAAAAATAGAGAACAGAGATGAAGTAATTATTGAATATAACACTATTGTTTCGTTCAATAATATACTGTAATTTGGCACTGCGTTTTCTGCGGATCACTGTGTGTTTTTCAACGTTACCGCAAGATTCAAATGGTCAGGTGTGATACGTGTCACCTCCGTGAAGCTAACACGATCCAGCAGGTGCTACAGACGAGAGATATTGATATTTTCTCATATTTCAATACCTGTTGTAATTTCATTTTGTAGAGTTTGTCATTTCACTGGACACTCCTGGGAAGCAAGAGGTTGTTGGAAGAGAACAAGGTATATCTTATATATATATCTTAAGTTTCTAGTTACGATTTTTAAAACAATATTTTGATCATGTTTCTTTTGCTTTCATGGTTGTCTCGGAATATCGGACTTGTTAATCTACATTGTATTAATAACAGTGACTAATACTTAACAAGGAGGATAGCTTAGACTCAACAAACCAACGGTATCGGGGATCGTACCTGGTGTTTTAAAATATTTTATTTGAATACTTGTTTTAATTTATTTATCATTTTTAAGTTAAGAAATTGGTAAACTGAATCAGCGCTACATTTAGCAAAAATACATCGACTTGATTGTAAATTCTAAAAAAAAGAAATCAAAATATATGGCACAGTATATGCCGACAGGCAAAATAAATGTAACTTAACCTTTAAACTTGAAATTTATGTGCTCGGTTAGACTGAAGTAATTACGAAGGGACAGACGTTCTGGCACAACTTTTTTTTAAAGTTTGTAACAGTGTTTATAGAGGCTGGATAAAAAAAAGGTATACATTATGAAATAGTACATATTTAAACAAACGAGATTTTGTTTAACGTTGCAGAATATACTTATTTAACAAAACAACGTCTCCAAAAAAAAAACCCCCCTTTTTTTGTTTTTTTTTGGGGGGGAAAAAAAATCCCTTTCTTTAAATCAAATATATAACTGTGGAAACAGTACTCTTTTTTTCTCTCTTTTGAGGCCCCGTATAAGTAACCCCGTTTATTGCATATAAGGTTTAAACAAAATTCATCATATGGAAGCAGAAATATTATCTGATACCATAAAGATTGTAACAGCAAGATAAAGTATAAATTGGTGTTGAAATAATTCTTTTGTTCCGACTCAATTTGATAACAGTTTTGAACGAATCAGTTCATCGTTATTCTATGCAGTCTGGTAGCGAACTTTACCACATGCAAGATTTCATGAAAACTCGAAGCCTTTTTTCTGCAAATGATAAGAAATTGAAGAAAAAAAAACGTTGCGTTTCTTTTGTCTTCGAGTATAGTATGTATTATAATATATTATAAGGTTTATTCTAGATTTTTTGGGGGATAAAATTAAAGTAAACCAAATTGAACGAAACCCGACTCCAGACCTGTACGATAACAAAAGATAATAATAATTCCAAAATATAAATCTCGCTGATAAAATACGGACATATCATTATCATGATAATAAATGTTGCTAAATTGTAAATGTATATGTCACAAATCATATGTAAATACATTGGTTTAGGGAAGACCAGTTTATAATATCAGGAAAACGGGTGACTCAACCAATAATTTTTGTAATGTATATTTTCTGTAGCTGTATGATACAGAACAGAACATATATAGTGGGGGAACCTATGCTGGAGGTATTTTGAATGTATATCAGCTGTTCAGAAAGCAGGAAATCCTAACCATTTTGATTTGCCTCAGCGAAAACATAATGTTATCCCTGCTTAATAGGAACAAGATGTTGATGTGCGTCATCACGTGACTATGTCATTGTGGGAGCTATTGACACGACACATTTGTTCTCTCGTGTGATATATACGTTCCGGGACATATACGGTTCAACAAGCGTATACAGCTTTGTTGAACCGTATATGTCCCGGAACGTATATATCACACGAGAGAAAAAATTCGACCGCATATGTCACACGTGTGATATATTCGGTCGAAAATAGTCTTCGCGTGAAACGTATATGGCACATAATATGTATACGTTTGACTTCGAATTATAGGAACACGAAAACGAATATCTCACATGCAGAAAAAGGCAAATAAAAACGAAATGTAACGATGTTTGGGAGGCATCCATATAGGTATATACATGTATATAGGTGTAATGTGGAGAGCCGAAATGCAATGACATGATTATCCAAGAAAGTCCAAGGTAAACGACATGCGATCAACACTTATTGGAACTTAAACACAGAGTAAACTTGATATATCTGCATGGCCGGCTCCTGTGGATCGGTTCCGATCCTCTTCCTGGGATGACTTAAGCAAAAGTATAATTTGTACTTTCATGCACTTTAATATCACAACCTATTAGACATATATGTTTCGATGTAAACTGTCAAAAATGACCAAACGAATATGTCACATTAAACACGTGTTACATTTACGGTTGACTATATCACACACGTGTGATATATACGTTCCGGGACATATACGGTTCAACACAGCTTATCTTATTCAACAGTATGCATAAAGGAAAGTACATGTGTATATTACATTACATTACATTACATTACATTACATTACATTACATTGGTGAGACTGCGCCATTCAGGTTGTACTGAGAATTGAATATTATTGACGATTGTATTGATAAGGTAAGGTTACAATTTGGAAGTCCAGTTGACTATGACTTCGTTATATTGTAAACATCCTAACAATTTTACAATTAATGACAAAAAAATGCATTTCGAACTTGACGTATTGTAACAATATATATACGAAAGCGGATCAATTGAATTACGTTTGTTACCCTAGTACAAAAAATAAAAATAACACTATACTAAGTTTGAATACATACCAATTTCACTACAATGCATTCACCCTGTATACTAAGTAATCACATGTCAACAATTGCATGTGAATACAGCTGTTTAGGAGGGCTTATTTATAATGTTGGAAGAAATTGTATATTGATATATTGTATATGATTATTTATTATATTTATTAGTATTTATAATGTCAATATAAGATGATATATTTTATTTCGATCCAGAAGGTCTGAGACCCATGTGGCATACAAATGCATATAAACAAATATGGCGCAACAAATCATATTGCTGTTTTAATAACAATAAGCAAATATTAACAATTATAATGGTAACAATTTTAAAGACTCACAATTTTATATCCATAAGTACATGTATGCTAGTTCAATTTATGTACTGGGAATGTATTTAAAGTCTGAAAGCGTGCATTTAAACATATTGATATATTAAATTATTATCAAAGGCCCAAAGTAAGAAAAATACCTTTTTTATTATTTGTGGATACCATCGCAGTACAAGGACAGTCATTTAAAACAAATGTAACAATATTTGGAGGAGGCAATTCCATTGCACATTTTCAATATTGCACTAACCTTATGAGTCTTTAAATAACATATTAATATTATTTTGATTATTAACGACCATTATCAGCAGGGGCGCATCCAGGATTTGGTCTTAGGGGGCGTAACTTTTCTGCCATTTGGTGGTTCTGCTCAAGCCTTATAAGACGGCATTTATGACTGTGTTTTATTCTTTGTTTTTAAGTAATCGAACACTAAATAGTGGTGGAGCGAGCGAGTGTATAATTAACATGTATAATTGAATGGCAATGAACAATGTCAGGGCCGTAGCCAGAGGTTAAAAAGTAGGCAGGTACTTTCTAGGGGGGTTTGGGGGCATGCTCCCCCGAAAAAAAATGTTTCGAGGGTGCCATTTCGTGCATTTTCCTGCATTTCAAACGTGTTTTTGATACTTTTGTATATATACTTATTTATTTTAGATAATTCATTTATATTTACGAGGGTTGTTAAAAATATCGTAGGCTTTCTCAATAGCATCGTCATCTACCACAATGTGTATACTATAAGATTTGCAATAAACTATGTCTAAACTAGGTCCTTGCGACTTGCAATGGTCCAGATCACCACACCTGTGCGGACTTCACTGGGTTCATGCTGTTCGCTTATTCATATCATATATATATATATATATATATTGTTCTAACATAGACGCTTTACAATAATTCGTCTATATTTTCTTTTTATAATACCCTTTTCACACAGCGGGGCTCATAGTAAGTAAGCTTTCAAATGATTGTATATTATTAAGTTTCTTCCATGAGCACGCGGTTTAAATTGGATATTTGAATGTAAACTTATCGAAATGATGCATTTTAATATGAAATCAAACGAAACAGGTGCTGTGTTTGAAAAAGTGACGTCACAATGTTTATAAAGTTATGTCACAAGTAATTCCCTCTAACATGAGGGAGGAGGGGGGGCGGGGGGAGATTTGATTTTACAGCACTTGTGAAAACTGCTGATATCCCGATCTGGTATTCAATAAAACGTAAGATAAACATGTACGGTGAGGTACTATGCCACATGTACAACCGTAAAGCAATGAAACAAAAAAGATTTTCATTTTTTTTTTATGGAAACAAACTCAAGTAGAGTTTTAACAATAAAATAACCAGAAAAAATGTTGGTATCGGTGTAACATAACGTTAATTTCACTCATGAACACCAAAAGTTGTTATTTTCACTCTTGGCTGCGACACTTACCTTTGGTGCCCACTCGGCGAAATTATAACGTGATATTACGCCGAAACCAACAATTATCCTCTATATCTTAATTATAAAACGATTGCACTGACCTTTAGTGGGGATACCAAGGGCGCAGAGTTTAATTTTCATTCTGCGTAAAATTAAATTAATTGTTTCATACACTATTTTGTACACATTGTTTAACATCAAATATTTGTCCAAATTTTTTAAATTTTAATTAGGATTTCCCCCCTAAACATAATGAATTTTAATCATATGTACAAAATCGAATAGTGTTTATATTATTTAGATTTTGAACATAAAAGAGAGACAGAATTAAAATATCAATATATTTCCCTGGCAATATGTATAAAGAGAGGAGGACTTTGGCCTAAAATAATGATATCTAAATATATGACATGATGAGGCAACGTAAATGTTTCAACAGTTCCCGTTCCCAATAACGTTTGCAAAGAGGCATTTGATTGGTGCAATTTGACAAGCAAGCGTTGATATTTGCTGCAGTTTATTTACGGTGAAAGTGTATATTCAATTTGTTATAACATAATCGTATTTTTCAAGAAAATTAGCTTTCGTGGCGAGTAAGTACTTGTTTCATCTGATGTTTGATGAATTAGAAGATTAGTGATTTTTGCGACAATATTTGGTATTTTTGGTGGTTGCAAATGGCGTTAAAATAGTTATCTGAAATAAACTTTAGAACTACTTTAATTGCTCTATCAGCAGTGATGGTAGTAAAGTGTTTCTTATTATAATGGGGTTCTCCATGTATGATTCCAAATTTTCCTGATTATTTTGTCATTGTTTTGTCTTCTGACTACCTGTTGACGGTCTACTGTCAAACTCACGATGTTTGCCACCAGTACGTTGTAATTGTAAAAATATGACTGTTGCGTCTGGAACATAAATCATTAATATTAATATTTACTGTTCGGATTAAAGGAAGTAAATGATGGTTTATTCGTCAGTAATCAGTGTTTTATTGATAAAAAGTTTTTCAATTAAAATTATATTTGTTGTTTTTCTGCGTACCAGTGACAACGATACATAATACCATAGATTAAAGGTCACGTGCTTACACAGACCAAACGTTATATAATACAATAGATTAAAGACCACGTGCTTACACAGACCAAACGTTATATAATACAATAGATTAAAGACCACGTGCTTACACAGACCAAACGTTACACAATACCATAGATTAAAGACCACGTGCTTACATAGATCAAACACCTGATAACGCCGAAAGATCAATCCTCTGATAATTCCAAAGATCAGATGCTACATATTTCAGCAGATTAAACGCTATTTTTTGACATA
Source organism: Saxidomus purpurata (assembly GCA_022818135.1). NCBI lineage: Eukaryota > Metazoa > Mollusca > Bivalvia > Venerida > Veneridae > Saxidomus > Saxidomus purpurata. The sequence continues at coordinate 29,520,741 of JAFMSR010000017.1, forward strand.
CCTAACGCAACATAATTCTACTGATCAAACATCACAATTTAATAGATCAAATGCCACATGATTCTATAGACGAAATGCAACATAATTCTACATATCAAACATATAATTCCTAGATCAAATGCCATAACTTAACAAATCAAATGCCACATGATTCTGTAGATGAAACGCAACATAATTCTACAGATCAAACGCCACATAATGCCTCCGATCAAATTTCATAGTTTAAGAAATCAAACGCAACATAATTCTACAGATCAAATGCCATAATTCAGCAGATCAAAAGCTACATACTTTAACCGATCAAATGCCATATTTAAGAGATCAAACGCCACATAATTCTACTAGTGACAGATCAAATGCTTTAAAATTGACAGAGCAAACGCTACATAATTTTACAATTAACGGTAACTGCCGAGGAGACCGAGTGTGTGTGTTCACTAAATGTTTTTCGGCACCGGAAGTCGGTAAATTTTCACCCAGCAATGAAATGATAAGTAGGATGTGTAACATTTTTGGGATTGAAAAATTTACTCTGTAAAGCACCTTTTAATTGGGAAATACCGAATGAAAAATTATCAATTAATATTCTTGAGCTCCTTCTTCGTGTCATACAACTAATTTTCCAGGGTTGGGCTGGCACAGTCTGGCCACACACTGTTTCTTGACTGATCATACAGGGGACATGTCTTAAGTAAATGCTCTGCTATTTTGTCTGAAAGATCACACGATTATTTCAGTGATGAGGACAGTTGCAATGTTTCATACATATAAACCTTGACTAATGATTTACTGAAAACAATCTTAAACACTGTTGAAAACCAGCGATGTCACCAATTGGCCTTGCTATTGTTAGGAAAGCGAAACACTCGCCACAGCTTGTTACACTTGAATATTACATATGTATACTAGTGACCGTTTGACATTTTGCACACATGCGGCGTTCATTGTGTATAAAGGTACAAAATGGATTGTCATAGCAACTAACGATATTCTAAATATACCCGGTGAAGTGAAATATCACTATGTCACTGAGACAGAGTATTTGTAACCGTTTATAACGAACTGGATACGGAACTATAGGGTATGGATGAATATGTTGTAAGTAAAAACTTCAAACTAAAATCTGTAAACCGTAGACTTTCTAGACCAGTATGGCGTGTAAAACACAGCAATATTCGATTTTTCCATTTACGTGTTGTGTCATTTGCAAATTTAAACAAGATACCAAACTAAATAGACGAAAGTAAAAGTGTGCCCCCAATGATCAAGTCAAGTGTGTACTTGGTCACAGAAAGTCAAGTGAAAGAAAACTTTTGTTAACACAGTAAAGGGCAAAACCATATGAAATTTATAAAACATGTGTAGGTTATAGGTTTATATTACCTGAATAAATAAATTAATTGCAAAGGAGCGTCAGCGAACAGCAGCAGTAAGTTTATGTATCACCGTGATATTACATATAACCGGCTTACAGTTTGCCCAACCCACAGACAATGTTTGCACTGAAATAAATAACAGATTTTGGGCAGAGCTAAAGGTTTAAGGCTGTGAACATTACAAGAATTTGTCAGAATATAAACAGCTGAAATACCTATCTAAATACCCAATGTTATTAAAATCTATTGCCAAAACCTGTTGCAAAATTTTAGACCGTCGCAAATTGTTTTTGTGTAAATACTCTTATATAATATTTTAGCTGTTAATTAAGCAACATTTGTTTAGTTTTTATCATTTTGAAATGCTATATGATGGTATTTTTTTTGAGGTTTGTATTAATCAGGTTGAACCAGATATTTTTTAATCAATGCACATTTGTGCTGTTTTTCTGTTGTCAAAATTTATATGAATTCTCTTAGAGCAGTTTTTAGGCTTAAACTAGTCAGGATTAATGCCAGCTTCGCAAATTTTATCCTTGTATATTTATGGTTTCAGTACCAAATGTGATAATGAATGTATATGACTTTTAGAGTACTGTTTATGAAAAGTTTTTTGGTATATAATAGATACATTTATCGTTAATACCTATCTGTAATAGTCATTTATAAATCTGAAAAGACTCTCTAGTCGTTTGTTAACAGTACAAAAATGTAGACCTTCGAGAATTTCCGTAACTGTAACGAAAATTACCGCTTAGCACGATTTGCTCGTGAACATTGATTTATTCAGTACAATCATTGAATAATAAATTCATGAACAAAGGTCAGGACAAGGTTAATTGTACGGACAATACTAGGGATCATATTCCAGTAGCATCTTAAGTCAAATCTTAAGATTTTCCTTTAACTTAACAATTTCCTTAGGAAAATAATTTAAAAAGGAAAATGTGCATACCAGCATATTGAAAATTTATTATATCTTCCATGACCATTTTCTATACTGATGATGAAATTACACATAATCATTCACTTTTAAGCGATTTTAATAATCTAAAATTTTGGACTTAAGTTAAAATACTTAAGACATAACTTAAGATGTTACTGGAATACGACCCCAGAATTTTAAATATATGAACAAAATTCATATTTTCTCAATTAGAATAAAAAGACAAACATTATAATTTGCAACCAATTTTAACATGTATTTTTACGTAAATTGTATATATAAAGTTATGCTTATTATAAAGCAAAAGGTTATAGAAAGATAGATCCAAATAGACAACAAGTGCCATAAGCGATTCGTAAAGGGGTGCCCAAAACTTAGTTATATAAATAAATAAGATTTTCTGCTTAACAATTTTTCAGATCGACATAAATTTATTTATTCTCGATTGCGAAACAAGTTGTTACAACTTAGTAAAATCGCTCTCGAGACTCATTCCACATGAACTCAATCTCGTCGAGAAAGAGGCAATGAGGAAATATCTGTCTTCCCTAAGGACACTCACTAAATATGAATGAAACACAAACAACTAGGAAAAAACAAATGGACAAATATCGTCGTTAAGTACAAAGTTTTTAAAAACAGTTTTTTTAAGTACACGATTTTGAAAGCTCTCGATCTGATTCCTGACTTAAAAATCACTTTCATATGCAACAACCCCGGGACGTTAGGTACAATAAACTCCGTTTATAACGAACTCCGGCTATAACGAAATTCCGGATAAAGCGAACAATTCTTATCAAGCCTTTCTTTATTTAATATGAAAATGCTATACGAATATAACAAACTCCGGATATAAAGGACACATTTAACTGGGTCAAAGGGGTTTGTTATACACAGGGCTTACTGTATTTTCTTCCAACAAAAATCAAACCGTACATGTGTTGTTTTTTGTTTCAGGTAGGATACAAAATGACTCCAGCCGAACAAAAAGAAGCAGAGGCTATTGGTTCTGGTAAGATATTCAAGCTTTTTTCATAAATCTTTCACAGCCAAGGCGTTACCTTTGTGAGAGTTTTGTACATCAGGTGGTAAAATGTGGCATCAACTATCAAACACAATAGAATAGGCGATAACAAACTTCGAGTAATTTAGAGAAACGATAGTGAAGCAAACAAGGCATGGGCAGTATATATTAAGGTCATAGATTGATAGTCAAGTTTCTTTAAATTTTGATACTAAACCACCTGATGCGCATGTTTTACCGGGTATAACATTTTAAGATTTGATGAAAGGGGAGAGCCATGTTTATTCGGACATGAAATACAGCAGTTATTCATTGAAATGGAATTAAATTTGCCGTTTATAAGTGAAAACACTGGCACTAAGTGTTAGCTGGTGAGACTACGCAAAAATCTAAAGTACCTCAGTCATTAGATATTAGATATTTCTATTTTCAAAATTACATCTATCAGACAATACACGATACGCATCTAGATTTTGCCATAAACTAGAAACTATCAAAATTCTAACAAAATACGTCGCTTTAAAATATTATTTGTGAAACTCTATTTGATAGGTAAAGCCGAAAGGAATTTGCTCCTATTTCTCAACGTACGCATTTTTTATCTTAAATACCAGGAAACGGACGAATGCAGGTCTATCTGCTAGTGGGATGCAAGAATACTACCACTTAATTTCGTTTTTAAAGTTAACTCTTCAGAATTAGTCAATGAATTAAGATCTCCTGCCGTGGATTCTTTAATGACAAAGCTTTGTACTTGAAAATTGCTTTTAAGCACGGAGGGAAATGTAATTATGTATAGTTTAGTGTTCATTTTGATGCATTTACGAAAATAAATTGGCCAGGCGCGGCGCATTAATTAACATACTTAGTGTTTGAAATTATTTTTTGTAAATCAGCAATGTGCCCTATTTACTGATTTAAAAAATTTAATATTAAAGATTACATATAGCCCCAAGAGATACAATTATCTATTTTGCAGGGTCTTAGATATCTATATTAAATAAAAAAATCAACAAAGAGAAGATGTTTTCCGTATAGCCGTTGCTATAGCAACGGTTGTCGTTTTTTTGTCCAACGTATATCTATTTATCTCACATACAATAGAATCGGTATAATTGACTTCGTTAGAAAACATAGTGTATTAATTCTTCGAACCAGGTGGGGCCCATCTGTAGTAAATAATAAGATCTTAAACCATAGAGAAGAAGTAATTAATGCTATTACTTAAAGCTAAATAGGAAAATGACGCCACAGAAAGTATTTGAAAGACATATATGAACTAATTAAATAAGTTGCTGTGTAAAAATCGATGATATGTTATATAAAGTTTGTATAAATAAACGTTTCCATGAGGATGTTCCGTGATGATTGAGATGCTAACAAAATATAAAACAAACATAGGCCCTATAATTATTGAGTCTGCGGCAGGAAATGACGTAGTTTATGCCACGTGCTACGACTATGGTGTGTGTTGCTTCGCAGCAGCTGCTAAAATGTACACTACTTTCACACAATTCTTTCACTTTTATAACAGTGTAACCAGCAGAGTGAGAATCAGAGCTGTAAGACATGATAGTCAATTTGTCTATTAGAACTTGCACGCGGTCATTCGGCTCTCAATTTTCCGTATGAAACGGACATTAACATAATGCTTTCTCGCTAAGTTTGCTCGCTGACAGTGCTTTAGTAACATTGTACAAAATGACCCCTTTTACGAGTTAAGGAATAGTCGCTTCATACTGTCTGTAGTTGTTATCCAGTCTTCGCAAAGTTTGTTCATGGAGTCAGCTAGTCAGCAATCACATGACGTTGTTTATGTAATCTTAGTTCCAATCTTCAGCATTGATATATATATATATATATGTCTTTAGTTAAACGCTGGGTATGCTTTCCTTAGGAGTAAATTTTTTGTTATATTTTGGTTCCGATATTTATCCTTAGTCTAGCGAATCTTTTACCCTTCCATGCAATTTGCGGTCTTCTGATTCTGATTGGTCAATGGTCCCTAAATAGATATTAATATTTACGGGCAAGCCGGTAATATACACTTGACATAACCATGTTACTGTACCCCGCTAAATTTGTTGCCGCGTATCCTTCAATTAAATCGTTGATTTGTGACGTCACCTATTAGGTATCATAAGGATTTGTTCTTCAGTCGTTAAATAGATAAACATAAACGGAATCTTCATTAAGAAAGGGAAGGGAAAAAAGTTGTTGCGGAAAAGGGGAAACCCGAAAGCCCTTCAACTCAAAAACCAAATAACATAATTATAATATATTTGGCGTATGCTTAGCTTCAATGAGTAACCGAAGTATTGATATGTATTTTTGTTTCGATGTGTAACCTTAGTTCGATGTGTCCTTAGAATAAATATAGGCTGTTTAGCTATGATGTGTATCCTTGGCTCAATGCCTGCCTATCCTTAGTTTCAGTATATATTTTATGTTTCGATATGTAACCTTAGCTTCAATGTGTCCTTAGTATATAGCTTACGAGTGTATCCTTAGCCTTACTCAGATATATATCTTTAGCCTCAATATGTGTACTTAGAATAAATGAAACATGTTTTAGTTCCGAATATGCATCGTCAGGTTCAGCTCGAAGTAACCTTAGTTTCGATGTGTCCTTAGAATAAATATAGACTTTCAGCTTTGATGATATCCTAAACTCAATGCCTATCTTATTTCAGTAATATTAGTTTCGATATGTAACCTTAGTTACAAATTAGAATAAATATAGACTTTCAGCTCTCAGGTACCTTGGCTCAATGCCTATCTGTTTCAGTATATATCCTTAGTCGATAGTAACCTTAGTTTATATCTTAAATAAATCCAGACTCTTCAGTAGTTCCTTGACTCAATGCCTATCCTTAGTCTATATATTTTATGTTTCATATGTAACCTTATCAACTGTAAACTGAGTCCTTAGCCTCTCATATTTGTTTAGCTTCACTTATATGTTTAAGTTCGGATAGCATCGTGGCTTCAGGATATACTCAGTTGCAAAAGAAAGTGTGTATTTTTTATTTCTCCATAAATAAAACATATCCAGCTCTCGAGTACACCACCACCTTTATACATGTACACAATTTTGCTTCGACTGAATGTACTGTCAATACATTAATTGCTATTAACTAATTTTGTCAAACATATATATTTCTTTAAAAGTTCCATAAAATTATCAAAAACCTAGCTTCTTTCTGTTATCCTTAGCTGCAATGTATATCTTAAACTCGAGCTCTCAGTAGCTTCGTTATGTATCCTTAGCTGCAATGTATATCTTAAAATCCAGCTCCCAGTAGCTTCGTTATGTATCCTTAGCTGCAATGTATATCTTAAACTCCAGCTCTCAGTAGCTTCGTTATGTATCCATAGCTGCAATGTATATCTTAAACTCCAGCTCTCAGTAGCTTCGTTATGTATCCTTAGCTGCAATACCTATTCTTAGGTACTGTATATATGCTTTGCATCTATGTATGTTCATGGTATCATATAATTATAGGCTTTAGTTTCGATATGTAACCTTAGCTTGAAAGTGTGTGCACCCTACGATATATAATATGTTATTAAGACTCAAAAGCATTGGAATGATCATTGTGATACCTTCTAGAATGAGAAACTGATGTTATTCTGTATTTATTTTGCTTCAGATTTGAAGGAGGTAAAAGCCGAGATAGCGTCAGATACTTCGAGTGAAGTGTTACCGTCCTTTCAGAAACGGTCTCGACGTAAGGAATGCATCTACATAATAACTGCGGTGTTCCTGGGAGCTGGACTGATCTCTATTCTGGTGTACTTCTCAGGTTCGTATATACCGGCAGCAATATAATCGTTTTATATGACTAATTTCTAGTTCTTAACCTACAAAATTTATTTAATTAACAAACTTTCGTGTTATGTGAATCGTTTGAACAAGACAAGGGGTATAAGAGATGCTTGAGTTACGGTAAAACACTGGTTATGGTGGCATCAGGTGGTTATACTACATGCAGGGTCACACCTCAAATCGCCTGACCGTGGTCGAATCGGCTGGGTGCGAAAACAAAAATAGTCATGGATAAATGATGGCATATTAAAAAAAAATTTTAAAAAGAAAGAATCTGCTGAGTGGTTGTAAGTGATAAAGACATAAAACTATAAAAAAAAACAAACAATGACATACTTTTCAAATGGTCGCATTATACCAGGATTTGTTATAGTAACGATCCCTGATTATACTGATTGCCATGACAATAAAATAGTTGTGCAATACCGATACATATGCCGTTTACGACCTAACTACTACTCCAATTTTACTTAAATACTTTGCAACAGACTATGATCACTTGAACAAGTTTGCAACGGTTAAGAAACAATGTTAAACTCATTAGCTGGCATATCAACAGAAATTTAATCTTGCGGACAAAATACTCGGAAACTAGATTGCTTGCACATCTTGAAGACGCCAATACCAATTTGCGAAATTAAAAGTATGGAACAACTGGCGGAATGCGATTTCGAGAGACATCAGCTTGCGAAAACGCGCCATTTTAGCAGTTTAAAAGTCCGCACTTCACTGGTGAAAAAAATGATGTACTACTACGCGTTAAATAAAGTTCGGGATTGTTTTCAAAGAAATTAACGTGTTAGAATCGAAATAATAAATTGTTCCCTATATTTTATCGTTGAATAAAATGCAGTCAGTCGTTTGGATGCGAAAAATTAAATCACTCGTGCTACGCACTCGTGATTTAATTACTACGCATCCAAATTCCTGACTATATTTTATTCAACGATAAAATACAGGGAGGCATTTATTATTTCTTAAATAATAATAATAATAATAATAATAATAATAATAATAATCTTTATTAAATGAAGGTTACATATCAGGCATAGATCAAGGATTTAAAACATCAAAACACATCTTTTTTTCATATGTCCTTCAACAATGTCAAAGAGGAATTAAAATGCAACAACATCATCCGGCTGATAAAGAAATATGAAACAAAATATGATTTGGTAGTTATACAATCATTAGCTTGTTTGGCAAAGTTAAATTTTCAAAGTTGACAAAAATTGTTTAAGTTGTTGAAACTTTCTTTTTGATACGACAGACGCTCAAAAATTTAATCCAAAAGTTATGAGGGATAATTGTTGGTTTCGGTGTAAGATCACGTTATAATTTCACCGAGTGGGAGGGGGAGATATTTTCGGGGGGGGGAGGGGGGGGGGGGCGGGAGTGAAAATATGAAAACTTTGGTTTTACGAGTGAAATTAACGTGAGGTAAATACAAAATTTTTCGTTTTTTTTGGTTAAAACTCTACTTTTTTGAGTTGTTTCTATAAAATATCGAAAATCGCGGAAACGTCATCAGAAAACATAGCACAAAGACGTCATTTTAACGACGTCATCGTGCATGGTTTCCAGCATTAGTTACGCTCAGTATACTTTTTGACGTAAATCCGGGTTAAAGATTGGAAAACAGTGAAAAATAAAAATGGTAATCCACTGTTTCAAAACTGTGGATTATCACTTTTATTTCACTGAGAAAACTCTATAATTCACTGGAAAACATAAAATGAAGTGCGGAAATATATTTGTAGAAGTGAATGTATGATTTAAAACAAAACATACTTAGTCTGCAGTTGTTAAGTGTTACCTAATAGATAGTTCTTGTATTAGTATTTAATGTTTTGAGTTCAGCAATTCCTCTAATATCAAACGGAATATCATTCCAAACTTTCATACTAAGATACGATAATGAATCTTTATAACAATTGGTTCGAGGTATTCTTTGTAAAACAAGATCTTTGTGCACAGAAAATCGCAGATTATGTTGTTTCTTTTTTGAAAAATATCAAAATCTCTGACATGTATGATGGCGGCATATGATTCATAATTTTATACACAAGAACAGCGGTGTGGTATTTATAATCTCAAAATACAGTTGTAGTTTATTTTCTTATGATTAATTTCTAACTCTGCTCTGTTTCAGTGACAAACGCTCTAAAGGCAGACGATCCCGTTGGTAAGTTGTTCTCAAAAAGTTATGGTTGCTTTTTATGAGATTAGACACGCCCAACATTATTTCAAAGTTGCAGTGACTTTCATATATCGAACTTACTCGTATACTGCATAACAGTCAACAGTTGAAATAAGATATAAATCGACGACTGTTTCTTTTCAAGTTTTCTTATCACCTCATCCAAACGTGTTTTGGGCTGTTGTCATCAGACAGACAATTGCACGAGTGAAGTCGATGACAGTTTCAAAAAGTTTAAGCTTTTCCAGGAACTACTTTATACTAATTGCAAACCGAACAACCTCCTAATAATTATACAACCGCCAAATAGTTCTAAAATACGTACAGACTGTAAGATAATGCACTTAAATTTTTTACTTGGCTAACGAATGTTCTTGATTACATCAAGCCTAATTATTATTATCTAACATAATTGAATCATGGCTTCTACCTTCCAAAAACGATATCTTTTCATTTTTATTACAGATAGAAAAAGTACGGGAGACGGTGAGTACAATAAAAAAAAACTTTTGACAAATAATGTTCTATACAGTTATCAATTACATACATTCTTTATTCAAACACTCCCTGATTGGATATACGTCGTAGTGTTTCTTAATAATGATGATTCGTTCTAATTATTAAATAAAATCACTTATGATCAAGTCTCACAGCTTCAACGATAGGCAAGCATATAAATTGGGCGATGAAATTCATTCCCGCACAAACGAAGATCGTGGACGTATGATCTTTGTAATTGGACACAATTTGACCCATATAATTGAGCATACTTTGGTCTTGGGCGTACTTTGGCCTATAAGTTTTGTTTTTATCCCCCGCCAAGGCGGAGGGATATTGTTTTGGCGTTGTCCGTTTTTCCGCCAGTCAGTCCGTCCGGAGTCATAACTAAGGAAACAATGGATAGAATTTCATGAACTTTAAATAAATAATAATGCCGCTGCGCATGCGCATCTTTCGTCATGCATCTCTAGAGTTATTGCGCTTTCATTTTTATTTTCTTTTGTATAGTCAACAAAAAACATTTAAATTATGTTTATCTGTAACCTGTTGTCAACATTCAATTGTAATTGAAATTTTCAAAACTGGATTTTTACAGGAAATAGACCCTTAAAGGGATGTAATGTTTTCTTATATAATTATTCTATATATAAACTTAAGAATTCTTGTTGTCTGAAACTAGTAGTACTAATTTAATTTGACTTACAACAACTAAGTTCTTTGTGACTATAACTTAAAGAAAGAAAATATCCCCTCGAAGATGAGGCCCCTGTGAGGGTGGAGATTATTTTTAAAAATCAGTCTGAAACAGACAAACTAATACACTATCCAGTTGTTCTTTTTCAGTTATTTCTTTGTCTTACCATAACAGTATCACATGTAGCAATATGAAAAACAACAGTTTTGAGTTCATATAAAAACTGACTTCACAGTGCTAGGTCAGAATTACGTGTTACGGAAATTTGATGTTAGAGTTTTTGGGACATCAAGCATCTAGGCCACTATAGAACGGTAAAATAAGATTCTGTTTTAGCAATACTGGAAAGGTATGGGTAGCCTAAATTGGTGAAAACCGAAAGCAGGCTATTTTGTCTAGGGAACATGCGGACCTACACTATGTGTTTGGTGGATGATTGGAGGAAACTAAGTGGATGCATACTGAAATAATTGCTGGATGATATATCACAAATTATAATTAAAACAGTTGGTATTTGAAAATACTGACGTATTTTGTCGTTGACCACTAAAATTGCCACGGGGGTGGTGTCATTCAGCTCCAAACAACTGGCATAAAGTATTGGATCACATGTATTAATTTTGTAAATCGTCTGTGGGACTAGGATGATTCTACAAAATAAAATGCATTTCAGCAGTCGGTGATATTTTCGATAGTCGCACCGGCCGAAAACCTTATAATGCAAGTCTATAGAAATGTATTTAGGCTACTTATACCGAAAGACGAATATCGTTTAGATGCAGGAGAGGTTCTATTCATGGGAAATAATTCAGACATAACTCGTATTTATTTGATGTGACTTTATCGGTAACGATATTGCTAGCTCTTTCTGGGAGTGGACATTTAAAACGTACTAGGAAATATATAATTATCTAAAAGCAACATTTCTTTGCTTTTTGTTTTCAGAGTACAGCACTACTGAGAGTACAACGCCATGTAAGTATTGGGTTTAAACTTCCTATTGGTAGGTAATTAAAAAAACAAAACAGAATGCGCTATTATATTAAATTATTCAATCCATAACGAAGCATCTCCAACTGGATACTCTTCAATTGGCAATATAATACCAGCTTATTGTTCCATCAGCAATCTAGTCAGTCTCCGTGGACTAGTGGTTAAGTCAATGGCCCTCTAATTTTACAAACACATCTTTTCTACTTTTTTCTTCTATTTTACTTTTCTTTATCAGCTTTAAAACCATTTTTATAATGTTTTTCTGAAAATATTACTACAATTAGATTAAAATCTAGACGGTAAAAATTCACCTTTCTTTGCCAGTATGTTAAAAATATTATACAGATAAAAAAAATTATGTAAGTAGAATTTTTATCCTTTTCATAAAATTCCTATTTTGCTTTGTTTATATCCCCTTTACTTTCGTTTCATTGAATAAGTCGGACTTTGTAATGATATACATCTCGGTCATTTGGACAGTATTATTAGTTGGTGGAATTTGAAGACTAAAATGTTGTTACTGTAACTCTACAGTGTACGCTGAATACTTTATTACCAAATTTATGCTAAATTGCTAAACTGAATATTGACGAATGATTCTTTCTGGTAAACCGTTCGGTAAGTCTGAATATTCGAGATTCTGGAATAACGATCGGTCAGTCTGAATTTTCGAATGATATCTTTTAATTTACGATCGGTAAATTTCTGAATATTACGAAGATGTCTTACTGGAACCGTTCGGTCAGTCTGAAATTTCGGATGGATATACAGGTAGTAAATTAAAATAGCATTAATTTGATGGCAACTTTGAAATGTATTATGAATCATTGAAAAATGGATATACATGTCGTAAATAAAAATAACGATAATGGCGGCCTTTGAAAAAATTACGATTATTGGTTGAATACATTAACATGTGAAAATTATTTAATAGCCAGCGTTTTTCGAATGATCATTGATACATAATGATCCGTGGGTGCAACAGATGCAAGGGGTGATTGGGGATACATGTTTCATTATATGTTTCAACCGGGTGTCTGTGATATCAAGAACATAGTTCTTGTTTTATAAAATCGCAACATGAAATATCTGCAAAATGTTAAATCAGACAACCTTCAGCAAATTGTACATTTTTCATATTGTTAAGTAACACATCACACACAGTAATGTACATGTACATATAATATTATGAACAAAAAACAAGTCGTTTCAAGATGCTGTACTTTAGAGACGAAAATGACCAAAATCACGTCAGTTGAGATACACAATTGTCCGATTCTGTGATCTTCAAATTTAACAAGTGTGATATATATTTCAGATGATTCCATCTACGATTACCAATCAGGAATGGATAATTCTTTCGGGGGCAATAATCCTTTAGGTAAGTAAAGACAATATTTTTTAAAGATGTTATCTGGAATATCAAGAGAATGAATGAAATATTATTAATTAAAGTTGAGTACATTACCAACTGGTGTTTATCACAAGGAGCTCAACTTCATGTATAGAAACATAAAATGCAAAAAAAAAGACATATAAGAAAAAGTTGTATGCTATCATATTAAAATCTATCTTGCATCCATGAAAGACAATAACAGTTTTTAAGGGTCCTTCTATTACTCAACGTCATTCTATTATAATGTTATTAATCAAGTGATTTCATATTGGCCTTGTTATTTGTCCGAGGGTGGTCGTATTGGCCAAAGGCCGAGGGCCAATACGACTGCCCGAGGACAAATAACAAGGCCAATATGAAACCACTTGATTAAGGATAATTTTATTATTCAACTTTACAATATTGGCTAATAAAATAAGAATATAAATGTCCTTGTAACAATAACAATTTTATTTGTGTTTAAGTTAGTAAAATAAGATATCAGCAGGAATTTTCAAACTATCGTTAATTGTTTGATTTACAAAATGGCGTCGTTTACAAATCTAACGGAAGTGACTTCTCCGTATTGGCCCTCTCTTTTAAACCAATCAGAATGTTTCAATTCCATATTGGCCCTGTTTTCTCGTATTGGCCCTGCTTTTCTCATATTGGCTCAGTTATGCTTTGTTTTAGCTCTACCTGTTTCATATCATGTGTACAATTGATCAAGTACAGTGTGTAATATTGTAAAGTTGAATAATAATATACAGTATTTGCTGGATTTTTTTTCTAGAGAACGTCATGAATAGGTATATAGTTGTTAATTAATTATTATACACATTTAACTCCGTTTATAGCAAACTCATTGGGACTATTTAAATTTGTTCGTCATGTCCGGAGTTTGTTATATCCGTATAACATTTTCATATAAAAAAGGAAGAAACGAGAAAATTTGTTCATTATATCCAGATTTTCGCTATATCCAGATTTTCGCTATATCCGGATTTTTGCTATATCCGGATTAGTTATACACGGAGTTTACTGTATCTTAAGTATATCTATATATAGAATATATTCGTATAATTCAAGCCTTATTTATATTAAGTTACTTTCCGGTATAACAACTGTTCGTTTTCATGTATTTTACTCTCATATTTCGTTTGTATCTTAGCTATTTGCAATTTGCTTTTATTTTTCAAGCGTTTAGTTACATATGCACATTTAAATACGTACATGAAAGTCAATAATTTTTTTAATATAATCACTGTCATAAACTCAGGAATTTCGAATTTAAGTTTTAGATTTTCAGAAGGTCAGTAGCTTTTATTTGATTTATTTAACACTCGTTTACCTTTTCAGTTTTGGTGGTTGATTATTTATTTCTAACCCTTACACTGCGCTAATTGTAATTCACAGATGAACTTCTACTGATTTCATTTTTGATCAAAATTTCAATTTGTGTGATTAACAGTTTAATTTACTCAATAATTTTTTATGTATTAGAATAGCGATTCATTTATCGCGAGCATTAGCTTAGTAGACCGACTAGAGTGTACATTGATAGACTGACTGGAGTGTACATTGAATGACTGCCTAGAGTGTACATTGATGACTGACTAGCGTGTACATTGATAGACTGACTGGAGTGTACATTGAATGACTGACTAGAGTGTACATTGATGACTGACAAGCGTATACATTGATAGACTGACAAGAGTGTACATTGATAGACTGACTAGAGTGTACATTGATAGACTGACTAGAGTGTACATTGATAGACTAACTAGAGTGTGGATTGATAGATTGACTAGCGTGTACATTGATAGACTGACTAGAATATACATTGATGTACTGACTAGAGTGTACATTGATAGACTGACTAGATTGTGGATTGATAGATTGACTAGCGTGTACATTGATAGACTGACTAGAATAAACATTGATAGACTGACTAGAGTGTACATTGATAGACTGACTAGAGTGAACATTGATAGACTGACTAGAGTGTACATTGATAGACTAATTAGAGTGTGGATTGAAAGACTGATTAGATTGTGGATTGATAGTCTAAATAGAGTGTACATTGAAAGACTGATTAGATTGTGGATTGATAGTCTGCTGAGTGTGTGTGGATTGATGACTGATTAGAGTGTGGATTGATAGACTGACTAGAGTGTGGATTGATACAATGACTAGAGTGTGGATTGATGACTGACTAGATTGTGGATTGATAGACTGACTAGAGTGTGGATTGATACAATGACTAGAGTGTGGATTGATAGACTGACTATAGTGTGGATTGATGACTGACTAGAGTGTGGATTGGTAGACTGACTAGAGTGTGGATTGATACACTGACTAGAGTGTGGATTGATACACTGACTAGAATATACATTGATAGACTGACTAGAGTGTGGATTGATAGACTGACTAGAATGTACATTGATAGACAGACTAGAATGTACATTGATTACTGACTTTTGTGTACATTGATAGACTGACTAGAGTGTGGATTTGACTGACTAGAATGAGTATATATAAAATGTTATTTTACAATCATACTTTAAATTCAAACATGTAAATCCCAATTTTCACAGTTGCAGTAAGAGTTGGTAGATGTTTGCAAGTGGTGTGTTACTCTTGCAGTTAGTTAATAGTTGATTGATTTAATGTAATTCACAATTAATAATTTGCAAAAGTTTTAAGTTTGTGCTACTGTTTTTGCGTTGTAACATTATCAACAAATATATACTGGTGCTGCAAAACTACAAGTTAAGAATATTTTTAGAAAAAATGTTCAAGGGTATTTTTAAGTAAGTGAATATTGGACTCAATTTATGAACGTATCACCGTAAATCAAATGCAACGTCCAGATTCATATTAGTTTTTAGTCATTATGATTTTTGATGATTTATTCTTATTTTTTAAATTAATTTCACTCATGAAAATAGTAAAATATTTTGATGTATTTAGTTCTTGTTCGCACGCAATCACGATTGATATAATAATAAATGGACTTTTTAATGTTTTGGTGGTATGGTATCTATATGTTCTGTTCGGGTTGCTTTTTGTATTATATACTTTTTTACTCTTAAGTAAAGGTATTTTTTAAAACAGTTGTGTCATTTCTGTGGCGACACTTTCTGCTTGTATTATCATTTCACTTTAAGTTCAATTTGCTTATATGTACGTCCTTGTTTTTTAATATTGCTTACTGCTTATATAGGTGTATGCATATGCAGCTCTGACAGGGCGTCTGTTACGAATAGTCAGTCGGTCTTACTTCCTTCATATATAAAACATATATAAACTTTATTGCTCTATAAAACTAAGCTTAGCCTTGTTAAAATATATTTAAAATGCTGTTTCTTAAAATACCTTTGGTCAAACGAGAAACGTTTGTTTTAGAATACTGTGACATGTCTCCTGCCGCCCTAAATATAATTTTTGATTATTGAAGGTACATAAATGCATTTCTTCTTTAGTTGTTAACATGCAACAACGTTTAAGAAAACGTTATAAAGTAAAGAGTCAAATCAAACTTCCTGCTCACATTGGGTAAACATATGTGCATAGAACTTACACTTTTAGACATACACTAATATAGACAGATTTGAAAATTGCATACATAATACCGAAGTCGTTAATGTGTCAGCAAACACAAGACTTTCGTCTATTGTACTTTGCTTATTTGCTTGATCATTGCTTGACATTGAATTTTCTGACTTTCCGGATCCTTCAACAGACGAAGCTCGTGCGTATGAGAAAACACTAAAGGAACTATATACAGTTGTTAATAAGGATAAATTTTACACACATACTACGAAATCTGATAAAAATGTGAGGTCACTTTAAAAAGTGATTTTGCAAACTGTACTACATTAAAAATCAAAATGCCAATGAATGAACACTTTTATCTGAGAAGGCACACGTGACTATCTGATGAAATGTCTTCCTCACTATTTCAAAACTATCCAACAAAGTCATAATACCATTTTTAGACTTTGGTCGTAAAAAGACCGAGCAGACAATTTCCTTACACAGTCTGATCAAATTCTGTTATCCCTCGCATTGGGCAAATAAATACTGTTCCGTTGTTTTCAGAAGTGTTCAAAGTTACACTTCCTTAATTAGAATTGATATTTATCGCATCTTTTGGTTTCGCATTTCCATTATAAGCATAAAAGTGAAGGACTAATTTTACTGATAACCCCTTACCGCCTGCTAATGCTTATAATGCTGTAAATTGAGTTATTTTAGTGAAATTAGCAAATTTCTTATTTTTTTAATTCGGAGCGCAGTCATAATTTTTTTTTAATCTTTGTCCCAAAATCATTTGAAATAATTTGACTTAAGATCAGTATTTTTTAATTTACGAGTTATTGCCTTGCGCGGAAAAAGGTAAACATCCTCGAGCGAGGAGGGTCAGTGGACAAATACTATGGATAAACGTCTCTAATCATGATCTCGTGGAAAATGTTTCTGTTTCAGGTATGGTAAAGTTTCATGAAAATATGTACATAAATGTATTGAATGTAAAATATTTGTTGTATATAGGAAGCAATGGCAATTTGCCTTCCCCTGCCCCGGGAGCAGGTTCGTTTATTGGATTACCCCAATCACGAGACATTTCATCCAACAGAGGTGAGTATGGCACGCATCAGCTATTTTATCTTAAGAACAAACTATTGATTAACGCAGTGAATTAATGACCAAACGAAAGAGGTGTTTCGAATAACAAAACATTAAAGTAACTCGACAAAAAGACAACGAATCAAACATAACGAGCAGATAACCCTATAAAGGACGTGTTTGACAGAATATCATATTTATATGGCAGAAATTACAGACAGTGGCCCATACATCATCAATAAATAACCCAATGAAAGTCAAATTTAAAAGACCATTAAGTTTAAGTGACCAAACAATAAGCCAATGAACAGCATTCATTGTTTTGTTCTTACCGTAACACATTTCAGGCGGTGCATAGTATTTTTTGTAAAGCCTTTGACTCCAGACATCGGTTAAGAACATTTAAATTCTATTTTGAGTACTAACATTTGGATGAATGCTAAGATGTTAAACATTTACAAAGTAGAACTTTGTTTTCTTCACACAGACCTTTCTAACAAAAGAATTTCATGTCGCCGTTTTATCTGTTACGAGCAGAAGTATCTCTACGGCATGTTATGGAATCCCCAGCAGTGAAGCCAGGGACCAGTGTTAGCCATATATATAGAGCGCTCCCTGAAGAGAAAAGTTTTATCAAATCATAACCAAACCTGGTGTAACTTGTATTGTTTCTCGGGAAAGTTCCACAACCAGCTTGATCCCTAAAACCTTTCTGTAGTTACAGTCTTTGAATTGACATAAGTTCTTAGAAAAGCCCTGTCTGCTCTAAATCGTTGATACTAGTGCTGTTATTGCACAACTTGATCAGAATATGTATGCGCATAAAAACTCGGTTAAGTCCAATAAAACCTAAAATACTAGTAGCCATTAGTACTCTGGAGTTATGGTTACCAAATTACCAAAATCCGAACCAATTCAAACATTTCAGACGCACTCACTGTTTATCTACAGTCATTATTTTATTCATGATCCCTCTTCTGACCCTCTTAAAGAATAAGGTATATTAAGTTTGGAGAGTACTATTTGAAGGCGGGAGATGAGCCTCATTTTTATAAATAATTTTGACCAGCCTGATGTCGGCTAATCAATCAATTGGTTTGATGCTCACACAATGCATGCACTTTTATGTAGTTTCATTTTAGTTGCTGATGACGTATATACAGGAAGCGTACCTTTCAAAATGACTCGCATACAAATGCATATACAACATGCAATATTTTATTTACCGTAAATGGGTACATATACTATTACTGTTGATCATTTCGTCTTCAATCTGTTAATTCAGCGGCCCCACAGCCACGAAACAAAAATGGGGCGAGTAGTGAGACAACCAAGACTACCGCCGCTTCGGGTTCAGGTAACAGTTTTCACATTTTAGTTAGGCGGCTTTAGATTTTAGCAGTTTTAGCATTTAGCCGTGCTAGTTAAAACCCAGTGGCCGCCTGGTATTGCTAAACATCACATGGGAAAATATGCAGATGTTTGCATATTGCTTTGGAAGACTTGGTTTCATAGTAAGTCCAATATGAGACCATTTCTATGTTGTGATACATTTCAATCAAATGTAGTACTAATTTGGCCAATGAATATGATTATATGTGTTCTACAAACTAGCTAAATATTTTTCCCAATGAGTTCTGCGAACATTATCGTAACTGGAGTAAGATAAGGAAAGAAACAAATATCGTCTGCAAACTTATCTTAAAAAGTCGATTCATATGATAGGTTATTTTTTGTATGTAACCATATCGTTCAAGCAACATAACTGAGTGTCAAATAAGTACTCGTTTTGGAGTGACGGCCCTTGGAATGAATAGTTGACCTCACCAAAACCATTTATATGACAAGCGTGATTTCAGCTTTCGTATTTGGAATTCTATCACCTTTTTTTCTAATACTGAACTTCCGTTGCCAAACCTTCACGCACTACTTTTTGTCATCTATTTAGTTAGGGCGTCGACAAACTCTGACGAATTTTGTCTTTTCCATAGACATTGCCGCCACGAATTGTGTTAGGCGGAATTCCACAAAAAAAACTTCTGTATAGTTCATGCAATTTAAAAAAAATGAAATAATAACATATTTGCAAAAGTTAGTGTTAAATTCACGAAAACATAAGGAGATGTTATAATGTTTACAGTCTAACAGTGCTTCATAACAAAAGTCGTGTTGATTCATTTATACATTTTACTTCTTTATGAATATCTCGAGAACAAGTATAAGATTGTCAGCCATGGTGACCTTTTAATAGGTTTTTAACGACATTAAAAAACCAGACATTTGGCTTGTCCCATATTGTTCTCCGCAAAAGGTTTCTGAAAGTTGTTCTTCCGAAAAGAGTTAAATTAACCAAACTGGTTTTTATTTATCTTCTTTAAACACCTCTATATGTAAACATTTTGTTCCACCGTGTGATTATAAAATCGTAACTTTCAACCTTCACCATTGAAATAGTTGCTGTAGCGTTTTACAAACGCTGTGTTCATAATAGAAATGTAACTGGTCCGTATTAACAATTTGACAGATTACAGTGGTTATAGAGACATATATATGTAAGTCCTTTAGTTTCAATTTTGTAGCTACACGTATGAAGGAAAAGGTATTTTTATGTTTAGTTTCCACATCGCTGCTTAATGCTTAATGTGTCTTATTACTTCATGCTTTATGCTTATTTCGTACTTAGTTGCTTCAAGTCTAGCTAAACTATTAAACTATTGTGTGCATTAAATAGAACAGCAAACACAATGTGTTTATGATTTCAAGAAAAAAAAAAGAGTTACATGCTTAGTAACATTTTCATTTTGGTTTTTCTTTCAGCTGGTGATACCTCGGCAAGGACGAGATCTGGTATGTATCAGTTACGTTATCAATAATACTCAAGAGATGACTGAAAACTTAGTTGTAGGGATCTAGTATAGATTATTCTTTCTGCAATTTAACACTATTTCCGAAAGAAATCCTTTGTTGTTCAATTTAATAAATTGGTCTTTACTGTTCGATGCTAGTATTTTACCTGATATTACGATAATCTCTTTCAAAGTCGAACTTTCGACGATTTTCATAGGTGTCACTATTGAATAAGGATCGATTTTATTGGAAGAGGTGGGCTGTGTTCTAATTACGAACGGTCATTAATTGAATTACGGTCGACGTATGTATTGAAACAGAATAGTGAAACACGGGTAAGAACCCACCGTAGCAAAGTCCCATATTGAACTACTTTTTTACTAATTTAATATGGTGCAATATTGAACTTTTTTCAACTGTTTAACAAAGTGTAATATTGGACTATTTTATATGATTTTATAATGCGCGATATTGGACTATTTTAAATGATTAAACAAAATGCCAAAACACTGTATCTCCTAATCCCCTGGAAGGATTGTTTTGAAACATTGGCATAATATTCACCTCGTTTAAAAAAACACATGCAATATCCATGTTACAGCCAAGCTTGCTCATGGTCAAGGTCACATTAAGGGTCACAGGTTATCTTTCTGTATCTCTCAAACATTTTCAAAGATTTTTTGCTTAAAACCTTGTTTAGAAGTAAATGTTATAGAAAGGGTGCAAATAACCTCTCATTAAACCACGTTTGGTCAAGTTCACACGTACGGGTCAAAGGTCACTAGAATAAATTTCATTAACCAATCGAAGGACTTTAATCAAACTTGGGTCAAACGTTCATCTCATCATGATGACAAAGTTCAAGGTGACCCTTGGGGTCAAAGGTCATGTCAGTATATCTCCCAACACGTATATGTTAATCTACTTTCGTCTTAATGCGGTTGGGAACTCCGTATTGTATCATAATACTTCACCTTTTTTGTGTGTGTTTTCATAGACGATGTCATTTGAAGGACTGGAAACTGACAACTGTGACACATAACAAATGTTCCCTTTCAGCACCGTGTGCTGCACCCTGTATAGCTCAAAGCGAAAAACATTATCATGTGAAGTTTTTAAAATACACAAACATTTTGCCTTAAGCAGCACTTATTAACCACGTACCTGTATTAAACAAATTCTTTTTAGAAAAACTAAACTTTGTTCTGGGGTTCATTATTTATATTCTTTTCAGCTCCTCGAGGACGAAGTATGTCCGCAGGTATGTTATCAATCAGAAGTTCTTTATCTATTTTTATATACAGTAAACTCCTTATACAACGACTCCGGATATAGCGAAAATTCGGATATAGCGAAAATCCGGATATTAGGAAAAAAATTCTGCCCGAGATATTTTTCTTTCTTTATTTTTATGAAAACGTGTGTTATGGATATAACAAACTCCGGATATAAGGAACAAATTGTATTGGTCCCAAGGAGTTGATTATAACAGGAGTATACTGTATATGTATTTCGTGACATGGAAGCGTTCACTCATTACAGAGGTTATTGTTTGAACGTCACAAATAGTTGAACATCATGAATACAGAATGCATTTACCTCGCACAAAATGTTTCTTTGTCTTTGGAGTTTAAGAAAGAAAATGTTTTTTTCTAATTTTTTGAATCCTTGGCACATGGTAAATGATAAATACGTTATACAAACGAGTAACCTTAAGACAAAACTGGTTATTTGTACAATGTTTCCTTGTTCAAGTCCGTCCACCCTTTAAGGAATTAGGATTTACTATTGCGGAAAACTTTGATCGTGGCGTTGAATTTACGTAACGTATACCGTACAAAATCCCCTCAAGGTCCATGCTGGTTTAATAGTGCTAACGTTCATGTAGGATAGTGTACAAGAGTTCAATCATATTTGGTAAATTCATTTTATAATGAAAGGATTTTTGCTTTTCTTGCACCCATGGTTTGCCTTTTTATTCAATACAAATGTAGTTGTAAGATGATTGTTAAAACTGGGGCATTTGTCTCAACCATTGGTTTGTAGGATTAAACGGACGTTTGAATACGTAATGACAGTTGTCGGTAATTAACCCTAACTCTGTGCATCTTTAGAAAACGAACCCATTGGCTGGTAGGAATAAAGGAACATTTGAATACATATATTTTAAAACATGGACTTTTGAATATTTAAGCAACTTTTAACAAATGGTAGAATAGAGTATCTACATACAACTACCGACGGTATTAACTCGGGCAGATTGAAGTGTTTGTCAAATAAAAGTTTTGACTAATTTGACTGCAGTGATAAGAGCATGTTGTAATTTGCAATAACAAAGAATTCGCTTGTTTCCTTGAAGATGTCATATTGTACATGAAATACGAAGTGATATCGAAATATTTCTTAGACGAAGTAGTGGGGCTTTTAAACTGAAGCAGAAACTGAAACTGATTAATTTGATTAAACACCTATTTCTATACTATAGGTTATTGAACTTGTATGGTGAAATATTACTTGGAACGAGTTGATTTGGCGGGAACAACGAGCTTGCGAGTTGTTCCCGCCAAATCAACGAGTTCCAAGTAATATTTCGCCACACAAGTTCAATAACCTTTTTATTATATACTTTCATATTGAATATGAACAAAAATGACATTCTGTTAGCAAAAAACAATAAATGAATCTTGAAATTTCTCAGACAACTAGCGTACTATTTCACCATGTACATTTTCTTTATTGCGAATTAATAGACTCGATTCATTATTGTTGTCATATGTGACGTCATTTATTAGGAGAAACGTTGACGTCAATAATACGGTTAGAAATTTCAGTTGCCGTCCGCCATCTTGTTTTGTAACACGTAAGACTTTTCCTACGGATGCAGGTTTGTACTTTGAAATGTGAATACATCAACTTGATGTACGTTCCTAAAAATGTTTTCTTTTTCTTATGACTACATGCAAAACATCGTTCCTTTTGTTTATCAATACTTGGCTGAAATACGTACCAGTAATTTTCGTAACCAGAACTGGTATTGCGTGCCCTAAAAAATTCGAACCTTTTTAAAAATGAAACTCTTTTACGTCTACTAGAAAATGATTAAAGTTTCTTTTTTATTTAAAGACCATAGTTTATTTAATTGTAAAAATCTATCAAACTTCGACATATAAACCTCATTAAAACGATGTTTGCAAACAAATAAAATAGTCCGTACAGCTGATCGCTAGGACCGCCCTCCCTTACCGCCCTCCCTTGCCAACGTTCAGTATCATTCCTTACCAACGTGCAGTACCGTAGAATACTGAACGAACTCTCTAAGGCAAAGTGAACGGGGCAATATGAAAGTATATAATAAAATGACATATTCAATGACTTTGTACACTTAATTTAACAAACCCTAAAATATTACTCAGTTTTAGTTTATTGGCAAAATCGGCATATTATTGCCTTTGGCCATTTGCAAATAATTATAACAGAACATGGCAAAGACACAATTACATACAATATACATCACATCACAATACATGTAGTTATTAACATAATACAGAAGTAATTCAGTACACTAAGGAACAGTTATATCCACAAGAGCAATTTTTCTTTCCTCCATAACTTTTGTTAAAAATATTGCAGTTTTGGTCAATTTTTCTATCTTACTAGAAGACATTATTGAACTAAATTTATTTATGTTTGGGAATGGGATTAATGATGAAATGTAAAAACACTACTGTAACACCTACTCTTATCACATATTAAACAAGATTTCCATGAAGGTACAAAAGTACAGTGTCTTAAAATATTTATTTTGAAAGTATCAAGTGATTTACTTTTTGTAATTCTAACGGCAGTTCATTCCACAGTTTTGGACCAATCGTACAGAAACTTCTATCATAAAATGTTTTGCACTTGTTGTATGGAACAACATAACGGCATTCATTTTAACATCTGTCACTAGAAAATCTAATTAAAATCGAGAGCAGCTTTCCTCTGACGGACATGCTTTAAAACATTTAGTGGAACATAAACGTAAGCACGTCTTACAATTAACTATTTATAATTTTTATGTTCATTTAAGCTCACCTTGCGATCAGTTGATGTCCGTCGACTGCTATCTTCGGTCTTTCTGTCATTTGTCTTCTGTTCACACTTAACCGGCTATACTGGTATTTTTCATTAGATCTTCATGAAATTTTATATTGATGAAATCTAGGTCGAGTTTGAATCGGATGAAAAACAAGGTCACTAGGTCAAATCATAGGAAAACCCCGAGTATGAAATAGAGGCAACATGCTCTTTTTCATTGAATCTTCCTGAAATTTTGTTAGAATGAGTGTTTTAATTAAAACTAAATCGATTTCGAATATAGGTCATATCGGGTCAAAAACTAAGTCACCAGGTCAAGTGCTAGTAAAAAATTGTTGACAATCTACTATAAATGTTAAACAATCTATATTGACTTTGAATATAGGTCATCTCAAGCCAAAACTAGGTCAATATGTAAGTTTTATATGTATATGCAATTGATGCTGCTTTTATTATTTGATCTTTATGAATCTTGGTCAGAATGAATGTCTAGATAATTATAGTCTATGTCGAGTTCGAATATTGGCCATCTCTGATGTAAAACTAGGTTACCAGTTCAAAGTTCAGAAAATATTGTGTATTAAGTAGAGATTGCTGTTTGGATCTTTATAAAATTTGGTCACACTTATTGCCTTGATGAAGTCCAAGGAGACTTCGAATATGATTCATCATATGAAAAATTCTAAATCACCACTGAGTTCGAATATAGGTCATCTCCGACCAAAAACTAGGTCGCTAGCTTAAATCTTATAAAACTTTTGTATATGCAATACAGGCTTTATTAACTCGAGTGTATGCAAAAGAGACTGCATTTTGTAATGTTTTACAAAGCTGTGTTTAAAATAGAAATGTTACTGGCCCGTTTTAACAGTTTGACAGTTTCAGCGATTATACAGACATATATATATATATGTAGGTCCTTTAGTTTCAGTTTTGTAGCTACACCTACGAAGGAAAAGTATTTTCATGTTTAGTTTCCACGTCGCTGTTTAATACTTAATGTGTCTTGTAAAATCTTATTACTTCATGCTTTACCGGATTCCTACCAGTTCTCGGGCGCTACCAGATCTTCGGGCGATTTCATGTTTCCTACCGCACATGCTTTATACCGTACTCAAGGTCCTAGTTTACAGAACCGTGTCAACTGGATGATTGGTCTTTCGGTGTAAGAACCTAAATAGGAAACTCAAACTTCTCATTTTTTAAGCACCCCGCTTAAATCACTTTTTTATTGTGCTATTATTTATAACCTAAGCTGTCAGCGGTTGGGGTTTTTCTAATTTTATTTCGCATGCGCTGAGGTAAAAGCAGGAGTTTAGTTTGTAAAGGTACGCTGAATATCGATATTGCAGACGACGTGAACAAAACTTTGTCAAATGTATAACAAGAATACCATTGATGCAAAGCATCAAAGGGCGCCGAAAATAGTTTTATACATGTGTGGCGTTAAATAGCTAAATCAGCTTTTTGATAAGCAATCATTATTAGTTTGATCTGAATGAAAAATTTTATGAATATTTGCAGTAAACATTTAAAATCATGGTGGTTTTAAAGCTGAAAAAAAAAACGGAAGAAAAATTATTTTAAAAATTTGGGTTTGACCGGGATTTGAACTCCACTCGTAAAATTAGGCGGTCATCAGCTTACCCACTACACCACGGAGACTGACTTTAAAGCACGTGGTAAAAAATAAGCTGATATTATAATTTTGCAAAACCGGTAAGGGAGAAGTTGTTTTACGTTTTCGTATTTTTTCTAAAAGATATGAAAAGGAACATAACAATTAAACAATTACGTTTTAATGAAGTAAATGTGTATAATCAATATTTTAATGTCTATTTCGTATTATTTTAGCATACAGTTAAAACCTTTTTTCTTCGCATTCTAATAACCGCTCCAAGCATGTACTTCCGGAAAAACTATTCCATAATAGGCCGCCGCCGTCATCGGCGGCGCCAATCATTTGAATAACAATATGTTAAAGTAAGTATATTTTAGAAATATGATTTAAATATAAGTAGACCATGTAACATAAAATAAATATGAAATAAGTAGTTTTAATTATACTAATATAATGAAGTTGTCTGGAACAGTCGAGTGGTTAAGATCATGTTTGCCACCCACGCCGACAGGGTTCAAGGCTCATCCTACGCTTAAAA
The DNA here is from genome assembly GCA_022818135.1 of Saxidomus purpurata. Classification (NCBI taxonomy): domain Eukaryota; kingdom Metazoa; phylum Mollusca; class Bivalvia; order Venerida; family Veneridae; genus Saxidomus; species Saxidomus purpurata. Next base: position 29,547,397 of record JAFMSR010000017.1, read on the forward strand.
ATACTTTTTTGCTTCCGTTTTTTTCTTTTATTAAGGATCAACATGAGTAAGAAAAATCATTACTGTTCATAGTTTATCCTTATGTACATGTCACCTAAAGATGTTAAGACTGCAAGCTAGATGATGTGTATCTTGAATGGAATGTACTTATATTTATTGGTTTTGTTTTTAAGCATGTATATTAAATAGTAAAACACGCACTAATCAGATTTGTTGGGAATAGTGCTTTGCACAAAGTGCAGTGTCCGATAATTGGTTGCCCGATGTGGCTTTAAACAGGTAAATAGTACCCCTTTTCTTGCCTCATTTATAAACAAGCTGTAGAGGCAGTCGATAAACGGACAAATTTATAACGCCATCAGAGAACCCAAGTTTATCCTGTGAAAATTTTGTGGGATTACCAGTATTCGTTACTACACCAAAGACAAAAAGTTCATTTTCCGCCCGAGAGCTGGTAGCAATCCAGTATGCTTATTTCGTGCTTAGTTGCTAGTTTCGCCTAGCTGAACTATTAAACTATTTCGTGCATTAAATAGAACAGCAAACACAATGTGTTTATGATTTCAAGAAAAAAAAGAGTTACATGCTTAGTAACATTTGCATTTTTTTCTTTCAGCTGATCGAGCTACAAGGAAGATATCTAGTATGTATCAGTTACGTTGTCAGTAATACTCAAGAGATGAAAGACTGAAAACTTAGTTGTAGGAATCTAGTGTAGATCTTTCTGCAATTTAACATATGCAACTCACTATTTCCTAAATAAATCCTTTGTTGTTCAATTTGGTTCATTGGTCTTTACTGTTTGATGCTAGTATTTTACCTAATGCTACGATAATTTCTATCAAAGTCGAAAAATAGAGGACACGCGTTCTTTCGACAATTTTCATAGGTGTCACTTATGTGAATTTACTAAAGAATACACATTTGTTTAGGAGCGATTTTATTTCAAAGAGTGTGTTGTGATTTGATAGACAATGTCATTTGAAGGACTGGAAACTATCAACGGTGACACATAACAAATGCTCTCTTTAAGCACCGTGTGTTTTACCCAGTAGAGCTGAAAACGAAATTCAATTTTTATTTGTAGTCTTTAAGGCATGACACCTAGATACACGAATGTCAGAAAGATAGTCGTGATTTTATCTATGCCGAGATCGAATTCGATCTGAAGTCAGAACTTTGTCACCAGGTCAACTGTTAAAAAGGAGGGGGGGGTGGTGGGTGGGGGGGAAAGAAGGAGGGGGGGGGGGGGTTGGTGGGGGGGGGGGGGGGGGGGTGGTTTTTTGGGTTTTGGTGGGGGGGGGGTTTTTTTTTAGTTTGGGGTTTGGTTTGAACCTTGTTTATGCAACAGAGGTTGTGTCTTTATTACATCTTCATGAAACTTGGTCACAATGATACACTTGATGGAAAGTGGTTTTCTCATCTCATTGCCAACACTGATTTTTATTATTGTATAATGTTATATTCTTTCATTGTAAATTCCAGCTGCACAGGAAGGAGGAGAAGAAATTGAAAACAGTCAAGGTAAATATGCCTGTGTTGTAGAAACTTTGCAGAGTATTTTACTGATGTCATTATATATGTCATGTAGACCGTGTAACCAACTCCAGTACAATGTGACGTGTTATGGAGTAAACAATGTATAATGTTTGGGTTACTAAAAATAACTATTACGATCCGGAAAACGGATTTGTAAGCTTACTACATGTACTTCTATTTCATGTGTAGCTAGTTAAAGTCCATAGCTTGTGAATCGCCTCAAATATCAAAGTACTAGATGCAGTTAGTATGCCATCTCTTACTAGTGCCATTTCTAATTGCTGTTAACTTAAGTGTTCGTGTTATATGTAACTACTTTCTGGACGGTGCAGAATTTGTCGATCAGAATCATCAATATACAAAGAAACGATGTCATCGTCATTGTATCAAAAACATTTCTTTGATTGTTGATAAGTCCCAGCCGACCCTTGGATTTCTCCATGGGTGAACTTGCAAAGACTCCTGACAGGCACAGGTTGAAGAGAGACAAATGCAGATACAAGGGAACCCGGGTACCGGACCCTTGCTCTTTTACGAATTGAACTCTTGGTTCTTTTACATGCCCGGTGTATAGCACCGATACACGTAAGACTACCTCTTGGTTTCTAACCAGTTCATCTCTAGATGGGTGGGAAACACTGAAAATCGTTTCTGAATGGTCCAGTGTCCCGGCCGGGATTCGAAACCGGGGACCTCAGGATTGGTAGTCCAGAGCGTTAACCACGCGACCTCCGCACCACCCTTTGCTGTAAATATTGTGACATTTATAGGCAAGTTTGAATAAATTTCATAAGAGTAATAATGGGATAACGAGAATGCTCCGGTAATCACAAAAATAGGTCACCACGCAGATCTTTGTTTACATATCGAACAATTCCATTGGCTCATTTGGTCACATGTAAATGTGACCGCGAATAAATTTTTCGTTTGACTGGGGGTTTTACTGATACGATAGACTGGCCACCGCGTGTTTCTTTCCAAAAGTATGCTAAATCATTTCGATTTAACAATCGTCTCTTGAAGAATGCTAAACCATTCAGTCCGAGTTGTTATTGGTAAATGAATAAATAAAAGTAAAATAGATATGCTTGGAACAGAGGTAATTCTGTTGATAATTCACAATGTTTTCTTTTTCCATCAATTTTCTTGTTGGTCAAATAACTTTCGTCACAGCACGAGAGCCAGACTATCAAACTTCCGGTTTAAGGACAAGTCGTTAAAATAATGCTAAATAATTTTTACTCGACAACAACACATGTTTTGTATGTCTGAGCAGACTTTAAGTAGTAACCTTCAGATGTTTCAGCCAAAGTTCGTTAGGAAATCATTTTTCTGTCTCAGTTTTCATTTTTGCGATGAAGCATATTTTATAACTCTTGCTACCACAAGCATTGCCCAAACCAATAAAAAGCATAAGGTCCTCGGCCTCCATTAACAGAAATGTATACTAATGATATTAACAAGAATAATGCATATGCTAAATATAACAATCTCGCATTAGCTATGATCATGCATATTGGAACTGAAGATAATAATATTTGTGTTAACTTACTCCTGAAACAATAAACAAACTGGAAAACATTTTCAGATTAGTTTTCTTTTCCGCTTTTAAAGATATCCACACATTTGTTTCAAATACAAGTAGCTTCTGGTTGATATACAGCAGCCATGAGATGATATTGCCTTTGGCTTCGTTAAATTTTCTTGATTCATTACGCCATGTTGTTCTGCGATGTTACTGCGTTTTAGCGAGCAATTTTCTTTATGGACTATTCCTCTTGCTATCACCAAAAGTTTGCGTAGTGTCGTCTAAGTTCTTGCTATTGTACGTGTATGTGCACATTTATCATTTAATGTTTGAAGTATGGCTTTTAAAATGTTAATATATTTAGATTTAAATGTTCGCATTGCTTTAAAGTTAAATATCTTAGACCATTGTTGTAATGTAGCATATCATCAATATACTCATCAAAAATTACCAGAACATGCAATATTCCAATACAATAGACTCCGTATATAACGACTCCGGTTATAACAAAACTCTAGATATAAGGAACTTATTTTTCTGCCTGAGATGTTTTCTTTCTTTTTCATATCAAATTGTTAAATGAATATAACAAACCCCGGATATAAGAAACGCATTTAGTGGTCCCAAGGAGTTCGTTATAACAAGAGATTATCATACCAATATTTATGTTTTCGAACAACATAGAATTCACCGTGTTTGAGAATTGATATTCTTTCATGCATTTCATAATGTTCAAATATGTTTATATACATTTGTGTAATGATACTAACATGGATTTCATTCAGCTAGATTTATCATATCGCTGTGTATTTCACTATGTTCAAATTATCATACAAAGAAGTCTGCAGACACTGTGGTCGAGGTCTCGAACCAACATGCATTTCATCATTTGGACGAGGATTTTTTGGGTATCACTTCGCTGGTATTTCTTTATCTCTGTTTACCACGCAAATGTTTCCTTTCAGCTCCAGAACCCCGTGGCCTGCCTAAATCAGTTGGTGAGTTGTTTTCACGAAGGTATTGCTTTTAAAGTGTTTTTTGCACAAAGTCGGCAGAAGTTATTGAAATAAGCTGAAAATCTGGAGGTTCAAATTATAGGTGTTATTTGTGTATGTCATTGCAATTTATAACCTTGGCAAAAAGTGTAACCATATTTTGGCTGTTTATGATAATAACTGATACATGGCGTATTGCAATACCGCTTTCGAAGTACAATAATAAGGTATAATGGGAGAGGGGCCTTACTTGAAGCAATTTCACTCACTGCGTTGTAGAAAGTTAGACTAAATACTAGTACTGAAACAACAAAATTTGTGAATTTGTTAATTTTAAGAGCGCTTATATCGGACAAAAAACAGCATGAATTTGCCATGTGAAATTTTGCCACTGTTATTTGCTGTTTAAGTAGTTGCTTAAAGTCGTGTCTAGAAGAGTCTTCTTCTTATTCTATATATTGCTTAAAGTATTATACAGAATGAGCCTTTCTCTTATTCTATATATTGCTTAAAGTATTATGCACAATGATCCTTGTTCTAATTCTATATATTGCTTAAAGTCTTATGCAGAATGAGCCTTTTACTTATTCTATATATTGCTTAAAGTATTATGCACAATGATCCTTGTTCTAATTCTACATATTGCTTAAAGTTTTATGCAAAATGAGTCTTTGTCTTATTCTATATATTACTTAAAGTATTATGTAGAATGAACCTTCCTTTAATTCTGTATATTGCTTAAAGTATTATGCAGAATGAGCCTACCTCTAATTCTATATATTGCTTAAATAATAAAGACCTCTTATTCTATATATTGCTTAAAGTATTATGCACAATGATCCTTTTCTAATTCTACATATTGCTTAAAGTCTTATTAAGAATGAGTCTCACTTATTCTATATATTAGTTTAAGAATTATGTAGAATGTTCCTCTTATTCTCTTTGTCTTATTCTATATATTACTTAAAGTATTATGCAATATGATCCTTGTTCTAATTCTATATATTGCTTAAAGTCATATGCAGAATGAGCCTTTTTCTTAATCTATATATTTGCTTAAAGTAGGGATGCAATAAACCCTAATTCTATACTGATGTCAAAGTCTTAGCCCAATAAGCCTCCAAATATTACATAAATACTAGAAGCTTTGGAAGTATTATAACTTAACCGAAACGTTTGGATTCCCAGTCATTATCGATAAAATCAGCGGTTTAAAATATACTGCAGTACCGTAAACTATTCAATAATCTATGAAGAGTTGTTGTTGTACAATTTATATGTGGATGCGATTTACTTCAGAAAGCCTCTATATTGATTAATTGTGGTAAAATGACACTTTTCGCCATAGGTTCTTCTTTAAAATTGTATTTATTTATCATTTTACGTTCATTGAACATATACATGTAATCTTTGTTTCGAGAATATAATCTGCTAGATATAGGGAGTGCCCCTTTAAAGTCTGATGCAGAATGAAAGTTTTATCATATGTTATTGTAACGCACATTTGGCATGTTATAATTCTATTATTCTAGGGTAGAAAATTCATCATGAGCATTGTTTTATCGCACATTTTTTGACTTAAGCTTTAGTAAATATCTCGATGTTGTAAATGTTCGAAAGTATAGAATGGCTTTGTCTCAGTTAAGAATGTCTTCCCATCGATTAGCAGTTGAAACTGGAAGATGAAGAAAACCTCAATGTGTCCCTTTTGAGGACCGGGTATGTCTTCCATGTAATCAGTTAGAAGACGAATATCATTTCGTCATTATTTGCCCTGTTTACCAAGAACTTGGGGTCAACTACATAAAAACATATTATTGGAAGTTTCCAAGTATGTTTAAGTTTACACAACTGCTTATAAGTGAAAATGTATCAGAATTACGAAACTTGAGTATTTTCACTTACCATGCTTTGAAGATAAGACAGCAGCTTCAAAATGCTCTCATATGAAAATTTTAATATATTTGGTTCATCGCAAGACTGTGTAACTCCAAAAATAAAGAAGGAGATACAACAGTTTTGCGGTGAACCCTCGATATGTTTCTACGAAACTTAAATCATATACCATGGTAACACACTTATTCAAATAAGTAAATTCAGATGTAACCGATTATAGAATCACCACATCGAGGTAAAAATACAAGTGTTATACATAAAGTTAATGTATTAGAATGCATAGAATGAATTTTATATGTGATAGGTATTTTTTTATCACAAGTGATGTATAAGAGACTATTATACATGTTGTAAACTGTCTCTCCCGAGGTGGCATGTATTTCAAACTACAAAAGAATTTCTAATGAAATTCTAAAGGTTTGTGGCAAATAAATTAGAAGTAAATCTTTCTGTAATAACCTATAACGCTTTATAAGATGAAAATAATAATAATTATAATTATAATAATATTGATAATAATAAATAGATAAATACATGCTATGTCGTTATATGGTCGCCATCATGCCATGCACCATTAGTATGCATGCACATTTGTATTTATGATTTAAATATGCTTAGCTATAACAGGTAATAGCCAATAAACTTTTTTTTTTTTTTTTTTTTTTTTTTTTTTTTTTTTTTTTCTTCTTCTTCTTCTTCTTCTATAATAACACACTATTATTGTGTTGCTTTAATTGTTGTACAGACAGAAGTTCGCTACTCAGGAGTTTTAAGAGACCTCGCAAAGTTGGTAACAATAATGGCGTACGTATCTTTGTTTTAAATTTCTCGGTTTGTTCATGTTCGCTTTTTAGTTATTTTAGTTCTTTGTAAAAGTATGTGTATTCATAATCAAAGTATTTGCTTCTTCTTGGGGGGTAATATAATTACCTAAAAAGTGGTTGTTTATTTATGTGACAATACCAAAGAAACAAGGAATATGTCATCGGGAAAAGAAACATTTCGAAAACTTAAAAAATAGTACTTTAGCTATGAACATGTCTTGTGGTTAAGTTTATTTTCTTATTAGTATTAAGCATATGTAGCGCATTCATCAAACATAAGCAAGTTTGTTAATAAAAGTAATAGAACGTGATTCATTATTCATGAGCTGCTGTTTGAATATTTAGTGAACATCACAATTCTGACGTAATGTTCAGTGAACATTACAATTCTGGCGTAACAGCGTGTGCTCTTCCATTCCGGATTATCTTTAGCAGTGTAGCAATGCCTTACACATTGTTTATACATTTAGATTCTTTTGAAATATGTTATGTTTCAATTTCAGGAGATATGAATACAGATGAAAAAGGTGTAAATGGTGAGTACTTCAACCTATATAAATGTTGATATATACTTAAACATATCTAAACAAGGAATGTAAATTAGAGACTTCAAAGCAGTAATGCATCCGTTTTAAATGAAAATTGCATTGACTATTGAAATAGACAGGGGGTCAATTAATTGATTTCATAGCTTTTTAAAATAGTATATTTTCTAACGTGTTATAAAATGCAATACATCTCATAGCAATCAGAATTACATACGTAAGTTGTTTTTTTTTTTGTCGTTGAATACAAAATACGAAGATACTGTATTGTAGGGAAAATATTTACATTTAACTGTTTAACGCCAACACTCTCTAGTCAAGTTATGTTTACATTGCGATACTCTAGTCACGTGATTCCATCATTGTGATTCTCTGGTATTGCGTTTCTCTAGTCAAGTGACTCTCTAGTCACGTGATTTAACTCATTTACCGATATTCGTCTAGACAATATCAAAACACAGTCTGTAACTTATCATGTGTCATCTTTAATGTCTATTACTACATGTACTTTCAATATGTATTTCGTTTCATGCCCTTATTTAATCATCTTCAGAATGTATAGTTCTTATACCTTTCATGTGTCGGTCAATAATTTATTTTCTTGTTCCTATACGTTGAAAAATTAACGCTATACGTCTTAACCTAATAAATTGCTTTATTACAGAATGAGTGACTTAGTTCAAGATCAAAGAGAAGATGAAACGTGTCTGTCACATACTGAAGAAGATTTTCGTAATCATTTGTGGTCACTTTTGGTGAAATTTCTTCATGATATTTTTTCCGTTTTTTCGTTTCGTGTCAATTAGTGGGCCTTACTGTATAATAGCAGGACTTTTTCTGAGCGGATAAAACAATTTCTCACAAAAAGACTAGGTTCAACTTATAGTCAAAATTGGTCATTTAAATTTGTGGTTTTTAGATTTAAGAGCTTAAGATCATTATATCATCTTCGTCAAATAAAATATTTTTTGTTTTGAAATGTACATTAACACTTACGAAGGCATTACGAAGGGAATTTGACCTAAAATAAAAAGTATTTTAGGCTTGAAGGAAAATCGAAATTATTAAATCAGTTCTGTCGAATTTTCAAGTTTTACAGTTTTGCCTATTTATATTAGAAAATTCTTGAAAAGAAATCTGACAGCGTTGGCATTACAGTAAGTTTACTTTTTTCAAAAGAGCATGTTAAAAGTCTTAGCTGATTAACGATGGAATCAAGTGTTTCCGTAATCATAGTTACAGAGATTTGTTTCAATATGAGACATAGACTTAAAACAATAATACAAAATATCTGTAAAACTTGCTATGAATTCATTTTTGTATCAAGATGACTAAATCAAAGTTGATTGGGGCCAGTTTTAGCGTTGTGTGAATATTGTTATTCGGTGTATTGTGCATTATACAACTTGGTTAAATAACGTCAGATGAAATTGATGAAACTATGTCGATGAAACTGAGAAAATAGAAAACATCTACGAAAGTAAGTGTTAAGAGTATTATGTCACCTATATACGAATACGCTTTCATTAAGGTATAAGAAAATGCTTTCATTTAAGGTATACGAAAACGCTTTCGTTTAAGGTATACGAAAACGCTTTCGTTTAAGGTTTACGAAAATGCTTTCATTTAAGGTATACGTTAACGCTTGCATTTAAGGTTTACGTTAACGCTTGCATTTAAGGTATACGAAAACGCTTTCATTTAAGGTATACGTTAACGCTTGCATTTAAGGTTTACGTTAACGCTTGCATTTAAGGTATACGAAAACGCTTTCATTTAAGGTATACGTTAACGCTTGCATTTAAGGTTTACGAAAATGCTTTCATTTAAGGTTTACGAAAACGCTTTCATTTAAGGTATACGAAAATGCTTTCATTTAAGGTATACGTTAACGCTTGCATTTAAGGTTTACGAAAACGCTTTTATTTAAGGTTTACGAAAGCGCTTTCATTTAAGTTATACGAAAACGCTTTCATTGAAGGAACGCTTTCATTGAAGGTAATCGGAGACTTAAGTGAGTTATGAATTATCTCCCTTGAAATTTAATAAAACATGTTTCCAAAATCATTCCTAAATCTGAATATCATGTTTACAAAATAATTGAGCTTATAGTTTTTCATGCAAAACAGCATAGTAGCGATAAAAACTAAGTGATCCAAATAAAAGGACCTAAACTTCAGTGAAAAAGGAAGACAACCGACTAAAGTATCTAATTCGAGAATTGATTTACAGACAGGCATTCCGAAACCAAGTTCACATGTGTTTTTTTTTTAATTGTAAGTGTATTCTATATAAGTTGTATCTCTGTTGGTGTTATTGGATCATTAAACTACTATGTATGGCCTACATTTTACTGGTGTACCACGTGCTGTATTGCTTTTCTGCCATCTTTTTATGATTGTACATGTTACAATTTCGTAGTAGAGATCCAATTCGATATTCGTATCTGTTTCAAATGAGATCGTCATTAATTTTCTTCTATATAACATTTCAAAGCATAAAACTATTACTAAATTATTATAGCATATGTTTAACCTGTCACATTGGTACCCGTAACGAATTCATTAATGCGTGAAATCCACAACAATCAACCATATTATAAACATGAAACGCACGCGAATAGCGAATTTTACCTATATCGCAAACTGTTTCTTAACAAATACATTATTTGTAATAACCCGATAACGCATTCGCCGTAATACATGTACCCGCAATAGTCAATCGTCTTTACTTTCAGATATACAATGTCGTATTAGGTCACGTGATAGCTGTTGCATCTAAAAGTAGTTATTTATCGGAATTAATGTAGATGCAGATTAAGACTTAAACTTTTGACATAAATGTCTAGATTAAACACTCATTCAGTCAGTTATTTGTAAACACATTTTGAGAAACTTCTGCTTCTGTCTTAGTGTGATCATCGTATTATAGTCACAGGTTCATTTACGTGTATTTGAGATTTCCGTATTTACTTTCGTTTATGTCTTATTTTTTTCATACTTTAGTGAATATTGTGAAAATTTGTCCATTATAGTGCTCAGTTGTTAATACATGTAATTCATCTGTGCAACTATTTCACCGAACAAGTCTACACGCACAAAAACACAAGACAAATGTTGCAACATAAATCAAATGGCAAAAGTCATAAACGTCTTAGCTGAACCAGAACTTTATGGCGTACACTTAATCGAAACAGTAAGAATATTATTAATTATTGAACGATCTAAGGGTTTTAAGTATATGCTCGCCTAAATATCGTGTCGTTATTTCCTATTTCAACGTAACAATAGCAATCTGAACGTTGACCTTTGGCTGAGAGTTCGTGAAAACATGTTAATGCCTCAGTCTCTCCTACTTTGATTAACCTGTGCGTTATTTTAATTACTTGAACACGTATATAACGTTCCTTTTATACAGAGGATAATTGTAGGTTTTGGTGTAATATCACGTTATAATTTCACCGAGTGGGCGCCAAAAGTAATATTTTCATGATTGGCACGGCCACGACTGAAAATAACTACTTTTTAGTGTTCACTAGTGAAATTATAGTGATATTACACCGATACCAACAATCTTTCTGTTTGTCTTATGGTTAAAACTCTACTTTTGTTGAGTTTGTTTCTTTAAAATATTGAAAATCGCGGGAAACGCCATCAGAAAACATAGCACAAATGACGTCATCGTTGCATGGTTTTCAGCATTAATTGCGCTCAGTATACGTTTTAACGTTAATCCGGGTTAAAGATTGCAAAAACATTGAAAATAAAAATGGTAATCCACTGTTTCAAAACTGTGGATTATCACTTATATTTCACTGAGAAAACTCTATAATTCACTGAAAAAACATAAAATGAATAACGTTCTTCGCGACTGAAGTTTCTACGACAAGCAAAATATTCCTGACTATCACGATGGCGTTTTTCAACCTTAAAATTTCTAGGATGAAACCTTAGAATCTAGGCCAGAAACCTTTGAATTGACGCGGTTATTAGCAGTATAGCGCCACAAGTATGTGTAGTACACCTTTCGACCAGTTTATGTCAAAGATCGCATCCGACGTTATGCAGATCACGGATTCTCAGACAGTGTCGTCTGGACAGATTCTAAGGTTTCTGTCCAAATGAGTTTCGAGAAATTTCTATTTTTATATGCTCAATTTGTGCATGAGAAAATTGTTTTTTGTTTACATTGTTATTGTTTAAATTTTACTAAATAACAGACACAGAAAAACATATTCAATCAATGCAAGATACATACATGTACATTCATATTGGTTTTGTTATTCCATAGTAAATTTAGCTATTGTAATAAAATGTTGTGACAAAAAGATAATCTTCTTCTAGTTTGTTTTTTTATATACTTTTCACATTATGATTTTGACCCTAGAAAAGATGCATGAAAACTTTAATGAGAATGAAACGTCACGCTTAATTGGGTGTTTAATTATATAGAAATTTAACATCCCGTCGTTTTATAGCAAATAGTCGCCAAATTAGCATACAAAAAATAGAATTGATCTACAATTAAAGTTGAATTGAACAATATCGAACCGTGCAGAACATGATGCAAATCTTTGTAAAAAAAATTAGAAGCAGTAATTCCTACGGCATCTAATCGCCCTATGAGAGGCCGCATGGAAGTTTTCATGACCTGATCACGGCGGAAAAAAATGAATGCAACATATCACTAACCGAGAGGAGAAGAACTTTTCGAATCCATGAGAATTCTTATTTTCTATCAATGAAAAATTTCATACTTACCAAAAAAAAACACAGTACTAAAAATAAGTTGAGAGAGACTTGCACAGTTCGTATTTATATTTGATTTAAATGTCGGATTTCATAAAATGAAACTAATCCTTTTGGACTTGAAGTAGCTGCTGAAATCAGTCATTGTATAAACACAAGTCCGCTAGCAAAAGAGTATCTAGCAATAAGAATTTTATTAATCATCTTCCCTTACTTAAATATCAACCAACAATAAAAATTGTTAAAAACCTAAATATTTGGAGAGCCTACTTCAGTTACATATCATTATACGTTTTAAAAATAAGTATGTGTAACAGATTATAAGAATCTTTCACTGGTTGCACGTGCAGATGGGAATATCTAACTCGAGGGTAACTGTTTGCCAAATTTCCATATTCTTCTAATATACTCAGTTCCAAAAGAAAGTGTGCACTTCTTAATTTTAAATATTTTAACACCCCGTCCTTTCTCGTTTAAAAACAACCACTTAAAACGAGCGCAACTCAAAATCTAAAATGTTCGCCATATTGTACGTAAACAGATCTCAATTTTGGTACCAAATATATAGGCTTTCAGAAAAGAAGTCGATGAAAAATCACAGAAAACAAAGTGCACACTTTCTTTTGGAACTGAGTGTAGAAGCAGAAATTAAATAAAACGAAAGCCTTATATTTACGCGCTATTTTCTTGACGTTTCATTTAATAGACTCACTATAAAATCCTTTAAATATACACAGAAAGTCCCTAGAGATTATTATGATCATTGCGTTAACAGTTAAATTGTCTGATTGTCTTAATTCAGTCAGCCATACTCAATAATTCACACTTGAAAAACTTTGAAAAACTACAAAATAAACTAACTACAAAGTGCTATCAATGTGATTGAAGATTTCTGTAGATCTCCGATGGTCCTTTCTTATTCATACCAATTGTTATTTCCGATTGCAACACAAGTTCTTACAACTTAGTTTAATCGCTCTCGAGACTCACTCCAGATAAATCAATCTCGAAGAGAGAGAGAGAGGTAATGCGGATTTAGTTGTATCTTGCCTAAGGACAGTACCGCCTTGGCACTGACGGTGATCGAACCCGAACCCTCCACGAAGCGAATGCGCTACGGCAGCCAATGCCCCATGGCGACTCAACATTGCCGAATAATCCATAACTATTGAAACAGTTGACTTGATATCTAAATATACTTTCCCCTAGTCTTCAGAAACTATCAAAAGGATTGGTTGTTTGATAATCAAAATCACGTCTAAAAGTCGATTGGTTTATTTTCAAAAGTACCAAAATCATCTTATATACAGTACACAGATGATAAACACCATGGCCTTTGAAACCGTTGAATGACAATTATACATTGGTTGCATTTGTCTAACACACTGTCTTGTACTTTCACGAACCAGCGTGAATATTTTCCAGTAAGTGTATAAACTATAAAAGAAAGAAGAAGCGTATGTTATGGTACATGAGAAAATGTGGTTAATTCAAACTTTGAGCTAAATATGCGAACTGTTTAGGCTGTTTGAAGTCAATATGAACCCCCATAAACCGTTAATATCTTTAAAAGTAATGCGTTAAATTTAATACTATTTTGCACAACGTTCTATAGCAACTTTGCCAACTCCCTCATTAAATCAAAATATCGGTTGATAAATAGTGTACTTTGCATATACATATAATGGAATGTTTCAGGCATTGATTAAAGCTGAATGCTCAAGGAATAGTGCAGTGACCAATGACAAATATTCAGAGGTATGCATAGGGTTGGTAAAGCTGTTTCAGTGCTGCACTATGCGAACTTTTATTTAATTTGCAATATTATTTTGCGAGATATCCAAGGTTTATGAGCTTATTGCCTAAACAATAATTATCATTTTTTAATTTGATACTGGCATGACATGTGGTCTTACTGGCCAATGCATTAATGTAAATTCAAATTCGTTTGCATAGAAGTTACGTATACCTTCGCCTTCAACAGACCAAGTTGTTGGTTTGTGTACCTAAAATACAGCGCAGTTGCATAATCATGAACACATGAAATTTAACTTAATTCCCTTGATTTTTGTGATATCGGTCGTGGTCATATAAGTTGGCCATGTAATTAAATGACACAGCGAATGTTGCAATTCAACAGTTAAAAAAACTGTAAAAAAGGCATTGCAAATCACAGTACATGGAAACGCCAATACACGTATTACAATCGTATCATAAAATAGGTCCTCAACAGAAAGATGCCTGCTTATGCCAGTGTCATGTATGTAATCCTAAAAAATAGTTAATTAACATATATCAAAGCACACGGTTTAGTAAGTGTAAAGAAATGCATGACTTTTTCGCAAAATATTTTCTTCCAGAAAGTGATACATGTCACTATGCTCATGGTTTAAATATTACATTCGTAGGGAGATTGCAACATGGAATTTACCAAGTGTCAACTGCGTTTCTTGTCGAACTACTTTCAGAACAGGTGTAAAGCTTTTAGCCACTAAATTTATGGAAGGAAAAGGTATAGGAACCATTCGTACGCAGAAAGCATCTAAGGTGCGGATGTGACAAGATTTTCATTTTCACTTTTATTTCATCAGATCATAAAGTTGATGATTTGAAATAATATTTTGTAATCTACCAGTGAAATAAATATAATTGTAACATTATGATGTCCGAAAGATCCAAACATTTAGTAAAAATTAACTGACACAAACAGCTTGATCAATTGGTATAGGTTATAAAGGATTATCTTCTATCTACGATTTAAAAGATGTGATATATATCATCCAATTAATCACGGTCGTTCATTGCATTTCCCGCCATATTGTGACCTATCTGCTTCTTACACATTCAAATATGCTTACATACACTATTACCGTCTCATAAAGACTTAAGAACTGGTTAAAATTGTTTAATCTTTTGTTGTAATAAAAGAAATAATGCAATCATTTCATTATGTATTGAGACAGTCCCTATTCATAATTTGTATGAATTTTGATAAAATCTCTGATATTGTCAATCTGGATTAAAATATATATAAGTTTGGCGATCGATTAGCAATTAAAAATAAATTAGTATGCAGATTCTTTGCGTTATGCATGCATTGTTTCAAAATGTGGACACGGTAAAGGTGTATTTTTTAAGGATTTTTAGACGAAATAAGAAATAGGTATATATTTAATTTATATTCTATAACAACCTGATTATTCTACAACGTTTAAATGTACTGAATTCGCTGTAGTCTAAGAGAACGGTAGTACAAACGACGAATACTCTGATCATGTGATGAACAAATTAGTTGATGTTTCCAATTTATAAAGCCAGTAAAGTTAAAAAGCGACTGTTGACATTGCGATCTTTTAGACGATGTTTTTTTCTACATCCACCCCCCAACATCATATAAAGCATATGCATGAGGTTTTGATGAAGAAAATATTGCTCACCTGCCCAGAAGTTTTTTTCCTGTACCAATCGGACAGTATGTATATTTTCAATTAGCGCGCATACATTTATTCATTGTTATTATACAGCCTTGTGTACCAAAGATTTGAAAACAGAGTCGAATCTCTGCGACCAATTTGGCGAATTGGACATGACAGGTATACCCATGAGGTCACAATAAATATCTGGAATCATATCGTCTGCAAAACGTAATTGAAATCAAAATATTTATTTATTCTGGATGTTAATAGCATTGGCAAATTTTGAATTCTGTGAAAATCTAATATCTATCTGAATTCTCAAGATAATTTGTAAGTTGTTTCTTTTGTAATTAAGTAATGCTTACTTTTATCATACTTAACATTTAGAAGTGTCTTACAGTCTGTATTGTAGTGCTGTATAACATCGACTTTGCCACAGTTATGGCAACGAAAGGAGGGGCAAAGGGAGGGATAAAAGGAGGAGTAAAAGGGGATTCGAAGGGAGGAATAAACGGGGAGACGAAGGAAGAAATAAAGCACGACGTAAAAGGAGGAACAAAAGGAGGGGCTAAGGAAAATGCCTGTGAGAAACCACAGCAGCCGACACCGAGACCTGAACTGTCCAAGGCAGAAGTAGAAGGTATACGTACATAAAAAGATATGAAGGACTACTTTACTAAAATAGTAGGCGTAGAAATTTATCTTTGTTCGAACAGCAAGCAAGGAGTTTAAGATTGTTGTCATTTGTAAAGATGTCTTAAGACAGATCCACTGTAGATAATGAAATGTTTGCACAGCTATGGTTAAATAATACAGAAATTAAAAGTTTAGTTTTTAAAAGAAGTATCGGTTTAGATAGTTTAGCCGCTTTTGATTCCCGTTTTGCAGTAGAGGTATAAAACGGCACTTGTACTTCCTTGCCATTGAGCTAACTCTTTGGCAACGTGGTAGAGTGTCCGCTTAAGATGACCAGTTTTTTAGTTTATTTCAGTCTCACTTTACATGATACAAAATATTACAGATTAAAATATATACACAACTATCAGCAAACCTTTCTTACAGAAATGGAGACTATATGACAAAAATAAGACACATATTCTCAATGATTGACATATTTACAAAAAAACTATGTATAGACCAGAGTTCGAATCCAGCCCGGGGCGAAGTGTTTTTCACGGAAAAGGCAAACCTCAGTCTAAGTTTCTCTTCCAGAAATGAGTGAATGGTTCTACTTCTTTGATAAAGACAATAACAAAAAATTAGACAAAGAAGAACTGAAACGGGTGTTCCATGCCATGTGTTGGTCATTTACTGATAAGGAAGTTGACGACATATTCAAGACTGCAGATACAGATGGTATTTTATCTTGTTTAAATTTTTTAAGTTTGTGGTCAGTTTTAGATAGTTTTGCTATATTAATTCATAGAAATGCAAACACAAAAAATATATTTAAATATACATGTCGTTGCCGAAAAAACTTGTTCAGCTGAACACTTACAACCAGTTTCACTAGTATCATTGAAACACTTAAAAACTTTAAACAGCGTAGGACATATTGTTCTTTATATTAGGATCACCAAATTAAAACTTTTGAGAAAAGAAATTTCATTGCTTATTTCGCCATTAGAAAGAAAGGTAACTTATGAATCCTAACTAAATGAGGTAATCACGTGACATCGGAGTTTATCTATGTACAGAGCCTCGTTTTCGTTCTACTCATAATCCGTAGCATAAAATGCCTTCTTTAGATGACAACCGTCTCTGTTGTCGAGTGGTTAGAGGTGCTGACGTGAGATCATTGCAACCTCTTATAGACTGAGGGCCATGGTTGCACGACTATTTCTCTTTATGTGAGAAATTCGGCAGGATCGGAGTCTAATACTGGTTCTACCCATGAACGATGTCCGCCTGTTAAAATGACCAAGATTGGAACTGACGTTAAAAAATAATAAATCTTTAAATACACATGTCCAGTGCAACCCTAGAAACATACGATTTAAAAACATGACAATGACAATTGTTAAGGTTTCATATGGCTGAAAATATATTTAAGGTCATGTAATAAGATCACAATTCGGACCGGCATAAAGTGGTCTTCATATCGAAATGGTATTTTTATCATGACTTTTTTACTATAGAATGGGTCATTTGGTTCTGAAATGATTGATCTTAATAACTAGGGCTGTGGTCTTAATATAGTAATTTTGCTGTAATGTAAACTGATAGGTTGTGTCTATAAAGCGGTTAATATCTTCACACCTTTAAAACAAAGTACTTCTTATCGGTTTATTTACAAACAGTTTATGAACAAGATTATATGTTATGATAGAACTTAAGGAGGTGTATTTTATTACTATTTGGAATTCTTTGGATTTTATAGCTGTACACATTATCCGCCTTGGTAATAAAATTGAAATACAAGAAAATTAATGTCATTTTGCAAGATATGAAAACTTAATTTTATCATGCTGCATAATTATTTAAAAATATAAATGTTCACCGTGATCATTTAAATTTGAATACGGTAAAACATTTTCATTTTTCCCAATATTCTGGGTCCTAATTTATTAAGACCAAGCTATATTGCAGTTTATATATAACTAATAAAAGTTCTGTTATCAGTAGCGGTGCCTCCACCGCCAGTCATTTGCTTCACTCCTGTAATTTAAATTGTGATATGTCCCGGGACAATATTAGGTAAATTGTATACCCCTTTTCTTGGCATTAGTGCTGTTTTGTTACCCGTGTTAAACTTGTAGAATCTTAACACATGTTTTATAATTCTACATTGCCTTCACTATTTTTTCTAAACCTACAACAAAAGCAAATAAACAGAAATAGTTGCAATCATAACCATTTTAACTGCAATGGATACTTTAAAGGGACATACTCTATAACTGATGCCAAACTACATAACCTCCAAAACATAAATAATAGAATCAACTTAACCTAAAAGTTTCAGCTCTGCATTCCCAGTCATTATCGATAAAATTTACTGCAATACCGTAAACCATGCAATAAAATATGTAGAGTTGTTGTTGTACAATTTATGGGTGAATGCGATTTATTACATAAGGCCTCTGTATTGATGAATGGTAAAATGAGGCATTCTTCGCCATAGTATCTTCTTTGAAATTGTATTTATTTATCATTTTACGTTCATTGAACACATAATCAATGTTTCAAGAATATAATCGGCTAGATGTAGGGTATGTCCCTTTTATTTATGGTTAATGTCAATAAATTACTAAATTTACGGGTAAAATAATGTTAGAACTATGTTCTAGTTATAAAAGGGTTATAAAAAATTGTATTATGGTGTTATTTTATCTCGTGTTTTGATAGACAATGGTTTCATCGACTATGAAGAGTATCTAAACCTTCTACAGACCTTTAGAAAGGACCCTTATACAGAAAGACTGGAGCTAATAGAAGCTTTTAGGTACAGAAAACTTTATGATAAGTACTATACAAATTACAAAGTACAGGTAACTCGGTTTATAACGACTTCCTATGGATCATTTAAATCTGTTCCGTATATCGGGATGTGGTTATACATGTATCCGTATAACATTTAAAGAATTAAAGAAACGAAATGGGGCAGGATAAATATGTTCCTTATATCCGAATTTCGCTATATCCGGAAACGTTATATACGGAGTTAACTGTATCTGATAAGACACAGACATTTAAGAATTTGTCACTATGGTACCATTGTTCTTTCTTTATATCATATCCCATCACCGCAGATTGTTTTTATCAGAAATTATTAAAATGGGATAACTGTACTTAAAAAGATCAAGAGAATGTAAATAAAACACAAATGGCAAAATTTAGCGACGTGCTATCAACCCAAAAAATGTAAAACATTGCAAATGAAGGTATAATTTTCCTATAACACGTCTTACGTCACTCATAGTGAAATGCCTGGTATAAATGTGTTTTCTGGTGCGCTGTGAGTGGACGCGCTCGTGTAAAAGAAGCACTTTTGCAATGCATTTTTGTTGAAACAAATATACTCGTAGGCGAATCATGTGTTTTACATGAATAGTATGGTACCGCCACCTACAAAATATTGCATATTAAATAAAACGGTGCTCAAACTTCTGGAAATGTATTGGATCTAACCAAAGAACATTTATATGCTACGGACCCCTGTGCTTCAATATATATAGTTTAAAATGATGATGTTATCAAATATAATCAGTGATTTTTTCAGAGAGCCGTTATGATGTAAACTTTTATAATTAAGAAATCACTTAAGTTTCTTCTGGAACACTGCCAAATGTTTCCAGTCTGTATCACACTTGGGTTTACCTTTCACAGGCATTTCGACCAGGACCGCAGTGGCTACATAGATGGCAGTGAACTGCGGCGTTTTCTATTGACGAAAGGTATGGCGTATTCAGAAAGGGACCGGAGAGAGGTAGATAATATGCTAAAGAGAGCCGACCAAAATGGCGACGGGAAAATTGATATTGAGGGTATGTTCGTATAGAAATGTTTGGGTTATTCCAATTTCAAAAGCCAAATATAATGTTAAAGCAACATATATATATCTAATAGTTTTCGTGGTTTACCACTAAAATCTGTCACTTTCATCAGAAGCTTAATATTATGTCTTACATTTTCTGTGTTTTTCTTCATTTCTACTAAATCATTACTTTATCTTACAATTTTTTTTTTTAAAAGTCACCAATCGTTACAAAGCTTTGTCTTTTTAATTTCAGAATTTGTAGACCTCATGCTAGAGAAACCAGGTCCGCCTAAGTCAAAGTTTTAGCTTCAAGATTGGAGAAAAATGTGCTTCTTCGTTTTGTAATATGTAGTGATGCAACACCGGCATATTGCAATACATAGCCAGCGGTACAATACCTGTACCGCGACATTCAGAACTACTCACTTTACTCATTGCTATTCCTGTAAATAAATCAGACTGAGAAGAAGAGAAAGATCATGTTTAACTCATCTTTGCCAATTTTTGGTTACAAATATAATATAACGTGTCAATATGTCTTGTAAGCTATTAATAGACACTGTGGACAACTTGTTGCGCTGTATTTACGGTAGTGATTCGTTGGTTTTTTTTTCGATTTTCTTAGCTATTCAATTACATCAATATATCGCAATATGTATTGCAATACGGTTGACTGAATCGTAATATATCGCAATATGTATTGCAATATGGGTTGGCTGTATCGCAAGATATCGCAATATGTATTGCAATATGGGTTGACTGTATCGCAATATATCGCAATATATCGCAATATATCGCAATACGGATTTGACCGTATTGTTGCACCCCTATTGTCATGAGGCACAGTAGTTATTCACCGAGACTGCGGTGATCTTTTACAATCATCATTTCATGGGCATTGATATATATATATCAGTTATATGTGGCATCACTTCACAATTTGACTTACTGTTTAGCCGATATATCAGAGAAGTATTTATATGTGTTGTATTCATTACAGAATAACTTCTTTGTGAAGATATAAACTTTTTACAGTAAACACCATATATAACGACTCCGGATATAGCGAAAATCCGGATATAAAAAAACATTATTTTCTGTCCGATATTTTTTTCTTTATTTAATTTATATGCAAATTTGTATAAACTCTTAATTTAAGAATTCATGACGAACATTAAAAATCGTTGTTTGCACCATCTTTTTTTGAGACGTACTTGGTATAATAGAGGTTTGCTCTACCTTGCATTCAGACATTCTCATTGAATAAATACTGTTTAAACCAAATATACTCAGGTGAGAATAAAATGAGAATATTAACACCAAGTGTTGCTCCATACTTAGTATATATAAAAAACGCAGTTTCGTTATGTCTTTGCAAAAAAGAAGACTTCGGTTAACCATACAGTTGTATGTAGTATTGGCAAAACAATTGACCTGGCGCGAGATGTCAATCATTTTAGGCGTTCGGCCAATCAACAACAAGCTATCGCGCACACCTCCAGGCCTCGTGCTGGCCGCCATTTTCCTCCGACATCAAAGCCGAAAATATTTGAGAATACGTTAATTTAAAAATGAAACATAGTTGCGGGTATTTCTTGTTTGCAAAGGTACTTTCCTCTTTGTATTGACGTTGTATAGCACTGGACTAGTTATGCAATTAGTCGGTATGTACGTGTATACACAAAGGAGCTTTTCGAGTTTATTTTAAAATTACTTTCGTTTTATGGAAAAAAAAGAAAAGAAGAAAAAATGTTCAAATGTATACGACGTTACGTTACGTCCGCTTTATAATTATTGTTATTCTGATGAAGGCTTTCGGCCGAAACGTTAATATGAAAATGATGATACAAAAATGTAGTTGTAATAATTTGTTGTTGCTGAATTTTCCATTCTTATTTCGTTTTATGGAAAAGAAAAAACTAACGTAATTTCATTTAAAACTGTGTTGTATTTGTGCTGAAAACCCATAGTGTCTCCGTATTCAAGTCCATAAATATTACATCTTGTCATAAGTATCGCTAATGCAAAAACAAGTAATGTGCCCTTTACTTTAATGAATATTACTGACAATATTTCAAGAGCGTTTTTGTGTAATGTCAGCGTTTTGCAGTATGATGTAAAATGTTCGCCATCTACTCGTCTAAAACTAGGCTCTAGGATGGAAGATGTTTCCGGCGAATCTGTAAAAAAAATCCTAATATGTAGTCTTGCCTCGTGCTTATAAACTTTAATTCATGCTCAACCTAGTTGAGCACAAACAGAATTTAACTTATAGCACCTTACATTATAAGAAACAAAAGAGCAATAGTCTTAAAGTCATCTTAATATTTATAGCAATCTTGTTTGGCATACAAATGTACATTTATAAAAGAAATTACAAAAACTTATTATATTATAGTGGTCCAAAGTCTTTAGGATGAATCTCAGCTGAGCATGAAAAGAGATTTGTAAGCAGGCTTTTCCGGTTATGTTTAGAGGGGGTGCGGTTACTATTTTTCGTGCATATCGTGGGTTGGTATCTGACAGTTATGTTATTTATAACAAAAATCGAATCCACGAGTTTAAATGCCCACGAAAATGTACATTTCTTTCAGTTAGCATAAGTATATCATATCTGAAAAGGTTCTTTCTTACATTATAATATAATACAATACCGGGTCCTTAAAAAATATGCACTATTTTATGTCTCAACTAACACATAACACAAAACAAATACACAAATGTACAATAATACAGTATATCCTATAAGAATATTTCAACCAAAATACTAATAGAGCAAAGAGCGCTTTAAAAAGATAACTAATTAAAAGTAACTTGATATCGTATAAGGCATAATTGGGTTGGCACGACATGAACGCTTAAACCTGCATTGTTTGGATACTCAGTGTAACAGTCATAGTATTAAATGAATAAAGAAACATTTTGAAGTTTAACTATATATTGTTAAGTGGAATCTGGTCATAGTCAACAATGACGGATACCGTCAGGGAAACTGCGATAGACAAAGCAACGGATGAGAAAGCTGTGAGAAAACTCGAGACAGCAGTTGCAACGGTTAGTAATATTTTCCATGTTAAACTGCTCCGATGTTAAGTTTCAGTACTGAATGAAGCATGTAGAGTTTAGTTTATACTAATTTATTTTAGCTCGATTGTGAAGAAAGCTTTGAGCTTATTGATTCACTCTCGAGTCCGCTTCCTGGAAAAACCAGTACTGGTGTCATATGAGAAGAAACGGTCGTGACCTTGGTGGGACTCGAACCCGCAACCTCCGGGATGAGCGGCAGACACCACCGCTCCCCTTTAAGTAGAGTTTGACTTAGTGTATCACAAACAGATTCATTCCCAAGTGACTTTATGATTAGTTAATGGTTAATCTCAATACACAATATTTTAAACTAGATAGTAGTTTAGCAATGGTTATCTGAGGTTTCTTAGCTAAACGTTTGATTTATTTGCTATTGCCATATCAAATGAAAACTTAAGTAGTTACACAATTAATATTTTAAACTAGATAGTAAATATGAGTGCACATAGTGATCTGTAGGGTGCCCCCCGCGGGGCCCCCCAAAACCCCCACCCCCACAAAATATCTGTGTATAAATTTTATTTTTAAAACAGTATCTTAAATTAAAAACACGTTTGCAATGCAGGAAATGCCAAAGGCAAATGAAAAGGGCTAAAACTCTTTTTAACCTCTGGCTAACTGTAGTTAGTTGCACAAATTAATCAAAATACCCCCCCGCCCCCCACCCCTATTTAGTGTTCGATTACTTAAATACAAAGTAACACACAGCTTATATTTAGCAAATTGACTTGCTACATGTTCAGTATATTATACAACAAAGTGAAAAGAAATAAATGTCAAAACTGAACGAGTTCTGACTGCTACAACATCAATATTCGAGGTCAATTTCGGGTTATTAGTTCTGTATGATATTTATACAATGCTTTCTATTTGCATTGTATAAATTGTTGTCGCATAAAGTCATAAAGTTGGCCGCAGGTGCGATATTCTGAATATAATTCGGAAAATTAAAATAAAACTGTAAATTACGCAAACCATTTTTGCACTTAACCTGAAAAACAGTGTATGTAGAACTGTATTCAACTGTAGAAAATACAGTACAATGTATTTATTTCGTATTTCATTTTTCTTCAGGAATTTATTCATACAGCATATACACATCACATTCTTTTCAATCAAACCTATGAAAAGATTTTTTTTATTAAATTCTTCCAAAAAAAAAAAACAAAAACAAAACCACACACTTCTTCCGCAAAACATTGTCACGATATAACCTTTGAAATAATTCTTTCAGCTCGCTTATTTTCGTGTAAAGTGTTTGAAATGGTCCCCATCATGAATTCTGTCCTTTGATAAACAAAATAGCCTCTCATTTCATAAACCAATATTTCCAGAAACGGCAGTTGAAGTTTTCTACAGTGAATAATGTCGTTTATAAATGTTTTATTTGCTTCAAGTGCATCACTCACTATGTACTTAGGACCTAATATGTTTTAAGCATCACACTCCTTCAAAATAATTGTTCTCAAAAAGAATCATTGCTATGTGTACAATATGCTTATTTAGTGAAATTGAAGCAAACTATTAAGGTTTAAAAAATATTTGGAAAAACTCAAAATGAAAGTAGGACTGTCAAAAACAAAGTGATTGATGGCGTTTTGCATTGAACTATTATTATTGTTTTTCATTATTCGGAACACCTAGATTAGTATATTGCACACGTAATAATAACACATTTTGAGAAATGATATTTTAGATAAAGAAATTTTAATTAGTGTTTCCTACATAAATGACCATAGGTACTCAAAGTATGTGATGTATAAATCACAACTAATCATTTCTGCTGACTTGTCTGATCATTTTATGCAATTTGCTAATATGGTATAAAGATTCCAATGCCAAAAGTTCAATGACAAAGTTCATGTCAAAAAAATGTCATGTAAAATTTTACATGGACGTCAGAAAATGCAAAAACATTAGGTATGATTTTTACAAATAATCCACAACAAAATATCACATTAAACTTAGATCCAAAACTTATAAGTTTTAAGAACTGTTTAAAACAATGGCAACACAGAAAACTCACTTTACTTGGCAAAATTACAGTTATTAAGTCATTTGCACTTCCAAAACTAATATATCCCTTATCGCTACTACAAAATCCACACGAGGACATTTTGAAAGACATAAGTAAAACTATGTATAATTTCATATGGGACGGTAAACCAGATAAAATCAAACGAGAATTGCTGACTTTAGAATATGAATTAGGAGGTTTAAAAATGGTAGACATAAAAAAATATATGTATTCAATTAAATCTTGTTGGATAAAAAGACTTACTGACACTAAAAACAAAGGAGATTGGAAAATATTTTATGAAAATATAATAAAACAATATGGAGGATACCTTATTTTTGATTGCAATATCAGTGTAAAAGACGCAGAACAATTATGTCCAAAAATTAGCTTCTTCTCAGACATATTAAAAGCGAGGTATTCAATAAAGCCATTCGAGCACAACGTGGACGGAAAACAGATAATTTGGAATAACTCTAAAATAAAAATACAAAAAGAAATGGTTTATTATGAGAACTGGTATGATAAACATCTAGAACATTTTTTTGGCTACAGAATAAAAGAATTTTATACATGTACTTTTGAGATGTTTCAATTTTTATACAATATACCAAATAAAGACTTCCTAAAATACTATCAGCTTATTAGTAATGTACCAAAGAAAATCAAAGACAACTTAAGAAAAGAACATTTATCCAACTCTCCGAGAGAACAATACCTTCAAGAAAAACTAAAACAATCAAAACAACCGAACAAAATGTTGTATTCAATACAAATACAAAACATTAAAATGTTAAAATTAAAAACTGAATCAGCATGGGAAAAAAGCCTTCAAAAACAGGATCTAGATTGGAAAATAATTTATTGTAAAATTTTCAAAACAACCATTGATACAAAACTTAGAAATTTCCAGTACAAATTTTTGATGCGCTTAGTCCCAACAAATGCTTACTTATTCAAATGTAAAATAATACATTCAAAACTGTGTGATTTTTGTAGCATGTATGAAGAAACAATTAACATCTTTTTTGGACATGTAGACTTACTCAACATTTATGGAATCAATTAAGCAACTTTTTAAATACAAAGTCTCAAAATTGTACTATCAAACAAGAAGACGCATATTTTGGTATAATCGAAAAAAGAAGAAATATGCATGCTATAAATTTTATGATAGTTACAATGAAAACTTACATTTTTCAAGCAAAACACAGAGACATGTTGCCTAGTTTTGAAAGTTTTAAATCGTACCTGATGTTAAGAATAATTATTGAAAAGGAAATAGCCTTAGTCAATGACAAACTAATAAAACATAATGAAAAATGGTCATTTTTGACTGACTAAATCAAGAACAACAGTCAAAAAATAAAAGAGTTTTTTTTTTTACATCCTCTTCAGAAAAGTTGTTTTTTTCATCTCAATTCATAAATTAAAACATATGGAAACGTTCTGATCTATTCTCATTAACTCTTAAAAACTTCTTTGCTACTTTTTGCACCACATTAGTATATGTGGCCTCTTTGACAAAAACATCACTTGACTTTATAAAAAAAATTTTTTTTTTTTTTGCATGTACTTAAAAAAAAATTGAATATTGACAACTGTATAAATTATTTTGATATCTCCATATTATTTGATTTTGTGTATCGAGTGATATGCAAATGTTTTGTAAGATTCCTATTCATGCAATAATGTTGCTTTTCGTTTCTATCAAATTATGAGAATGTAGGTGTGTTGTTTATGCAGTTATGTTAGATTCTTTTTTATCTAGTTCGGACCATACAAATTCTACATTTCTGATCAAGTCCTCTCCAAATTTTTCTTGTACAGTTTTGTCAATCAGTTTAGCATTTGGTTGATCATTCTTGGTATCCAAGTGTCTATAGTGATGAACAAGTGCTTTCTCTGCAGGTACTGAAAAAGCTCTAGACACACTAAACACCGTGTGAATCATGACACTAGAAACATTTGAAGGTCTCGTAAAATACTTTGACCTGTTCCCGTACGAAAAAATCTTCTTTTCGCGTTGCAGTTTCTGAAGTGTGACAAGATGAAACTTATCAACTTTTGTTTTATTCAAAACTTCGACACCTGCATTGTCCCATTCTTTCTTGAAGAAAGTGTTCCTAAATATAAATGAGTGAGCGTCCTTTTTCAACTCATTTAAGAGTTCATACCATGACGTAACATTTTTAGAATGCGGAATAATAAATTCATCAAGGTCAAGGTTAACAATAAACTCGGACTGATATTTATTTCTATAGAGACAGTCGTTAAGGGCGGCAACTTGTCCAAAATAGTGTATTTCTATTGGTTGATCCTCCTTGAGCATTGGTAACCGCCACTGTACAACTTCTACTAAGCCTCGTTCTGAATAAAAGTCAAGGACACTTGTCACATTACTCCCTGATGAATAATTATATACGATAAACTTATCTGCTCCAAGAATTCTATTCAATTCTATCCATTCCACAAGTTCATATACTCGAGAATATTGAAGATTAAGCGGAGTCAGACATACGGTGAAATTCCTTGCCTTCCCTTTATAATTAGCTACGTGATGAACCAAAAGCAAGTTTAAAGATCTATTGGAACTTTTTGTAACCATAGATACATACTTAGGGAGTGAACTAGCTGAACACGAAAATAAGACAGGTGAGTATCTGAAAATTAATAAAGATAAAACGTATTATATATCACATCACAGCATATGTCATATCAACATCAAACTGTCAGGAGGTAAATAGTGAAGACAGTGATTTGAAGCGGACCTCACGCAATCAAATCGCTGTGAGGGGTTTTGTGAAACCCGTGATTGACTGTCTTATTTAATTGAAAATCCATATGTTTGATAAGGTACCGGTATATTTGCTATCTTCCAGTACCATAGGAAACAACTTGATTTAAGTTACTTCTTAACAAGTGTTCAAAAAGTCATCAGTGTTTTAAGTATGATCATTTTACATTATAGCTATTTTAGAAAGTAATCTCTTTCCAAACATAATAAGATATAATTTTAATTCAAAAGACAAATGTACCACTGAATTATTAGACAGAATGCGATGGCCCTAACGGAACACCGTAAGCATCAAATATTTAGGTCGAAACATTGTTGGAGTGAATATTGTGAATAAAACGACGCGACCGGTGTGTACTAAACTCAAATACGTATGTATTCAGAAAATAGTACTTTTAAAGTAGTAAATTAAAATTTACATTTGAAGATAATAGTCCATTTAAGATTATGTCTGTTTTGTAGATAATATAAACAATTGTATGCTTTTTTTTTTGTTTTGTTTCTTGTATCCCTATATTCACGGTGGGGAATCACATGGTCAAAATAATCTCTAAACAAAAGTGAATATATGAAAATGTTATAAAATAATGAAAGCTGTTCAGCTGTGATCATAAAAAGTAGACCATCTTATGACAATATCAAAAAAAAAAACCAAAAAAAACAACAACAATTGTATGCCCATCGAATGCTTGTCAGAGGTCATATATATATATGTTCTCGAGAGCAAATAATGAACTGGACTCACAATGTTTGTACTTTCGGTTCGATCCAGACAAGTCAGTCTATTATTATAGTTAAGTACTGGTTAATTAAGTCTAATACATGTATACCGTAAGCCGTGTCCCTCAGGGATCACCGATGAATGGGCAGGCGTTTCCTCCGCTACGAAGAATGCATTTTCTCCCGTCTCATGCCAATGCTGGCAATAATACGCCGATATATCTCTAGTTTTCACTCCGATAATTACTACTTCACTTTTAGTCTTGTTTATAAAATAGGCTGAAAACACATATGCATGCTTTTCCTCGCCAACGGGGAGCCATGTTCCTTCGTGCAAATATTCTATCGGCAAGGAGGAATTTGAGCACCGTTTTTCGCTTACTACATTAGAATCTGCAACCACTGTCGGTGGCTTCTTCTTGTCTTCAAAGTCATGATTTAAAACAATATACATTATTATTGTCAAGATGTTTAACAGCACCATGATTCCAAAGATTATTTGCCATTTCGTTTGCATGTCAGATACAAAATAAAGACATTCATAAACAACACAATTTATGTTCAGCTTCCACTAATCCATTTAACAGGAAAAATCACAACATGAATTTCCTGGTTTAGAGCACTTTAAACATTGTTTACTCCAGCAACTGATGTCACGTGGTGTTTTGTTTTATCCATTCGTACGGAAAATTGAAATAATGGCTAAGCTAGAAAAAACAGGAAAAAATAAGTTCCGTCATACATAGTCTAATCCTGCGAGTTATTTCAAAATGCGATTTTGATTTGACTATGAATCTTGATAAATGAGGTAAAAAGTCCTTAAAAGTTCAAGTGTGCGTTATCACATTTAAGATTGGGTTATCTATTAACCACACTATCAGTCGGTGCAACAAACATATCTAATATAGCAGTTGTGAAGTCAAGACTAAACTTCCTTGAGACCATGTTGGTTCGTCAAAAACATAACCCGAAGAGGACAGGTCTTGTTTCCACTATATATCTATAATATTGCAATGTCTTTTTCCCCAGAGTCAAGTGCTCAAATTTTGCATAACTTTCACAGGAATGATACCTGTGTGACAACCATTATGCCAGGTTGGTTCGTGAAAAAGATTGTCCCAAGTCGGTCAGAGTTAGGTTTCCTCACATGTCTATGTAGTAAACTTTAAAAATCGGCTTCTCAGAAACCGTTGACCACATTTTCAAATACAGTCAAATCTGCACTGAGAGGCCGGCCAACGATAGCATCAAAATTGCCATTTAAGACTGACTGCTATGGAAAAGCATACCTTAAAGCTTGGTGCACTTTTAAATAACTTTAATAATTAAATTCGTTAATACAGTAAAATCCTTGTACAACGACTCTTGATATAGCGAAAATCCGGATATAAGGAACAATTTTTTCTGCCCGATAATTTTTTCTTTCTTTATTCTATATGAAAATCTTATATGGATATAACAATCTCCGGATATAAGGAACAAAGGCAAATAGTTAAGCGAAATAAGACGTGTTTTAACCATGCTAAACCCTCATATTAGTGTTGATTTTAATTTTTTGGTGGATAGCGATTTATCATCAAAGATCGCTTTACTGTCATCCAGGAAGAAAAAACCTAACACTAATCATGTCAAAAAGATAATTAGTTACTCTAGTATGGAAATTTGGAACCAAATACCTGTTGATACAAAACTTTTGTCAAATGCCAATGCGTTCAAATAAAGCTTAAAAGCATTCTGCTTAAGACGTTGCGGGAACAAACTTGCGCTTGTAGGGTAGAGTCCTTTAAGGCTGGTGTATTGTATATACATGTAGAAATACGGCCAGCTGTTAAACATCAGAATTGGCGGCTTATGACAGGTGCCTGTTTAACTGAGTTGCCCACTAACAAAGGTTTAACAGCACTCTTTGAGGAATTAATCTTATGTTTTTTCAACCCCCGTTTATTCTCTGAAAACGTTGTCAAAAGTGGGATGGGCGATTTTCAGTATATGTATTTAGAAACAAACCTGCAATGGAACTCCTGTGATCGATACAAGGCCTTTTCTTGTACTTCCATTCTCTCAAAATGGATTAACCTCCTACCTCGTCCCCTCCAGCCCCCTCCTCAACCCGCCTTTCCGCATTCAATATGAATAGAACAAAAGCATTATACAAGCATTTATAGTCGGTTTATAAGACATATCCCCATTAATTTTTTTTTGTTTCAACCACCCGTTACCATCTACATTTCGGTCATATTTACAGGCGGGTAGTTTATCTAACCATCGTTTCTTGGAAGAACCAGTACTAGATGAATATCCTCCGTAGGGAGACATGTTCGGTAACAGGGCATCGAACCCATGACCTTCAATCTATGAGAAGTTTCAACTCAGCGACTCTAACCACTCGGCCACTGAGATGGACTTTTTTTTCCTACTTTTAATCATGTACGCTGACACCAAATACAATCTTATTTGAAATGTATTAAGTATTATTATTTGAATATTGAACGTTTATCAGTAATGGTATTTGTCATTAAGATGTCCAATAACACATCAGCTTACTGTAGGTCATACGGTGTTGAAGTTCTTTCTTCTGTTTTCTATATGATATTATTCTATTTAAACTTCTCATCTGACACGTTATCCAATACGAACTTAATATGGGAACTCACTTTTGCAATTACGTCGAGACAAACTGCACAAAAGATAACCTTTAACACTTGTTCGACAAAAATGGAAAGTAAATATTGGATAAAGTTCATTCGCTTTTGCAAATGCATTTTTCACATGAACAGATAAGGTTATCATTGAAGTTAAACTTAGTTTAATGTTCTGGTGCTGTTGTATAAAATTGGGAAAAAAACACCAGATCTCTACTGAATGTGTGACCCATAGGCGATACATGTTTTGTCATGTATGGAATTTCTGACTCACGGGCAAATTAAATGAGGAAACACACTCCTCTACAGTATACGAAAACATACTAGTAAAGGGTGACATTTGTTTGAAGGGAGCAACTGATCAGAACCTTTTGTCCAAATTGGTAGGTAGTTAAATGAGGGTAGGGTAGGGTAGGGTATGTAAGTACGTAGGTAGTAGGTAGGTAGCCCACCTATAGGTAGGTATAGGTTGGTCGATAGGTAGGCATAGATGGGTGGGTGGATGGGTAGGTAGGTAAGTTGTAGAACTTTCTCATAGTTGGAGGATTCATCCTTCTGTGTGTCGGACTGGCTGTTTGTGAGTGTGTTTTGGTATTTTATTATCTTCTTTCCTTATTTAATTTCTCTTTTTTTGGGATATAATAGATAATCCATTTATCCTTTGTGCTTTTGTTTTACACTTTTTTCAAGAAGGTAAATCACTTAATTGCTCTTTTCTGTCTTCTGTGTCTGTGTTGTCCATTACTTATATGTGAAGGCAGGTCCACCTGTCTTGAAAACTGGAGCTTAAATTAAGTTAAGCTCCAATGAAGCTTTGTTTTTACAATTGCTATTGCAAAAATTAAGAGCACCGTCTGACAAAAATGTGAAAGAAGGTGATATTCTTGCATACCAAATCGGGATATCTGCAGTTTTTACCAGTGCTGGAAAATCTCATCTTACACCTCCTCGTTACCGCCAAAACAGTTACTCTCGAGCCAGATATTCCCATCTGCACGTGCAATCAGTGAAAGATTCTTATAATTCTTCACTAATTCTTGGAACAAATGGCACAATTGGGTCAATGTTATATCAGAAAATTAATTTTTCTATTTGAGCAAATTTAAAGTGGCCATGGAGCTTTAATACAATAGGTACTAATGTTTATTGTCAGTGGGCTATACGCAACGTGCGATACGAATTTAATACCTATCAATATAATATCAAATAATCAAAACATTGAGATGTCGATAATCATGCTTAAATGATCATCAAAAATACCGCATAAAGGGTGAGCACCTAAAGACAATAGTCAGTAAGCCATTCAAGAAGATAAGAATATTGTTTCATCATTTGTTAAGATGTAAAAAAGATTAGGTTTTAGTTACTCACGCTGTATGATAAATGAAGTACTGCCAAACCCTAAAGTCATGTCTACATTTGAACAAAGGTGTTTACATTGTCTTTATATTATTGGATGTTGAAAAACACGATTTGCACGGGTACACGAAAAGTTCAAGTGTCAACACAACAATCATGTTACACCCAAAATGATCTTTTTTCGTTTCCACTAGTGAGGCTTGAACCTATGTATTCTTACTAACCCCAGCACATGGCCATAATACTTGCACTCAGTAAATGAATGTGTTGATATGAGAAGAGATCAATAGAACAATATTCAGGCATGACAGTTGAAAACGTTAATTTTCTATGGAGTGGAACAAGTTACATTAGTTGTGATGTAAGATAAGGCACTATGTACACTTTTAAATGTTGATGATAAAAAAAATGTCATATGAAACAATATGTCTCTTTTTATCATGATGACTGTTCGTGTTGTGTTCAAGATTGTGTTGCTGTTGTTGATGTTGCTGTTGATGATGATGTTTCAATAGGCGGAATACGGGATCTTTGTTAACACGGAATACAAAGCTTATGTAAATACTGCATAGATGTTGCTTTACATTTCGGAAATACGGATTAAATATGATTCCAGATGCTGAATCTATTTTTAAAGCAGACGCAAGGTTTCGAACATGTTCCACACGGCGCCTACGCTAATAGGAATCTCTGCATCTGTCAAGTATGGTGTCCGTTTGAAGACACGTGGTGCGAACTGCATTTGGAAAACAACGTGTGCAGTACATGTATATCCGAGAATGAAGAGGCCCCGCCAGAGATTTTAATATTGCTACTTGTTGACAGACGTTAATTGGATAGAATTTAGAAAAGTCGTGAACATTGTATTCTAGTCGATTGTTAATTTCAGCTTGAATAATTTTATATGATTATAAATGGTTGATAAAAGTGACAGTTTAATGCCTTAAGAATGGATAAAAAATATAGATCAGTTACAATCAGTTATGCAACACTAAGATAGAATGGGGCCTCTACACAGCGTGATACTGTACATTTACCACTAGACCTAAGAAAAATGAAAAATCATTTCTGTCAACAGGGGGAAAGAAACCATACAACAACATCGTGGGGTACACAGTACCAAATTAAGTTATACATCACTAACGAATATAACATTGCAAATATAAACGGCTTTGTATGTTTCCACAAAATAAAGTGTGACTTTCATATTTGCGCCGCTAAGCTTTTGCAGTTTATTTCTGTCAATATGGGAGAAGAAACTATCTTGAACATGTCTGGCATGGGGACATTTTGTGCTTTCACTTCAAGTTGCAGTTGTTTTGTCACTATCAGTGTACTATGCCAGTGCTGGTATTGTCTGTGCTATGGGCAAATCGAAGTCTTAATTGTTTGTTTTCTTTTGCAGAAGCAAAACTGATCACTTAAAATCACATTTCTTTGTTTACCTAGTTAGTTTAATAGGCAAACAGAAAAGGTTAATTTAATTTACGTTTTAGTAAACCTTTATTATCGGTAAACATGCCAAAGTTTATTGTTATTTCCAATTATCTGTCTATCTTTAAACATCGTCCGTAGGTTTTATAACCTTTTAAATCCTATAGCAGGATAGACTTGACTTCTTAAATGGGAAGCGGTGGTTTAATATGACAGAGATAGGTTCGATTTATCAAAGTAATAAGGTGTGAAGTAAATATCCGGCTGTTGTTTGTAGTCGTCATTCATTAACGTATTATGTGAGGACTTAAATGACCGTCATCTCGTTATTGTTCTTTTGACAATTATTGCAAATTCTGTACGAAATTTAAGTAAGTACCGATCAGATAATAAAAACACAATTCATTCCATTATGTTCAATCAATAAAACACATAAGTCGAAGGGTAATTTGGAAATAGCGTGTTACTTAAAAAGGGACAGGCAGCATATAATTTCGAGACATGTGGAACTAGTTGCTACATATAAACAACTACAGAAAACCCAAAAGGATTGACAGTACATTCTCCAAATATCTGGTTGGGTTGACAATATAAAACAGTGCTGGAAGACTGTGTATGAACATGGATGTAAGAAAACAGTCTGTACCTGAGATAGCAGTGGAAAATGTGAAAAAAGTGTCTGTACCTGAGATAATAGTGGAAAATGTGAAAAAAGGATCCGTACCCGAGATAACGGTGGAAAATGTCAACTTTAGGGAACAGGAGGAAGAAGACGCTATACGACGTCTGGAAGACGCTGTAGATATTGTACGTAGCCATGACAACCGTTCTAGATTGTTCGTTTGTTTTTGTTGTTGATTTTTTTTTTTAATTTTTGGTGGGGCGGGGGGTGGGGGAGGGGGGTTCTGTCAGTGTGAGATTTTTCTGTTGAAAGGGCCGCTAATACTTATAATAAATAAAGCTGGTGTCATTTGGTAAGAACAGAACAGAACAGGACAATTATGTTCCTGTGGCAAGAGAAATGCTTTTTGGTACCATTACTGTAGGAGAAAAGACAGCAGTAGTCATATGGGACGCTTAGATTAAATTACTAGTAACCCTTTTCTTGCATATCGGATCGGCATTTCCGGTGATTTTGCGCATGCCGGAAAAACCGGTCTGGCACCCCTATCAATCGGAACACCTCGGCAGAATGTTTGATGTAGGGTAACGGATTCTGCCGAGGACTTCCGATTGCCCTCCTATGCCAGACGACTCTCGTGAATTGCTTGGACGTAACGTAATAAACATTGTGACGTCACTTTCCCGAACACAACGTCTGAATTTCGTTTGTTTTTATATGAAAATGCTTAATTTCGATAAGTTTGAATTTAGAAATCTTCTTTAAAGTGCAAGACGGTATGCAAGAAAAAGTTTCAGTCATGAGGCATTTGGTTCAGCCTCGGGTAACTGTTTTGTGGGAACTCGGCACAGGCTCGTTCCCGCCACAACAGTTACCCTCGGTGACGGATATCGTGCTCATGACAGAAACAATTAATCCCGATAATTTCAAAACTTTAAATTAGGACATAACTTTTCTTAGTTCAAAAGGATGCTCACATAAATATTGATCGAAAGCTAACATGTCATGATTATTAGCACGGTTGTAATCAGTCTGCATGTATATACAAGCTGATCATGATCTACACTGGTCGCTGAATCATTTGTCAGAGACTATAATACTGATGGTAGTATAGAGTTGCATATTTCTCTTTGGTTCTTTGGTTTAATAAGCACCACAAAAACAGTAACATGTGCCTAAATAATATATTCCAGCTGAACATAAATACGACGGTGTTTCTCGTTTAACACGAGTTATTTATCTATTCTACGTCATATAGGTTTAATGTAGTAAATAATTTTCTTCATCATATAAAACGTCAATCACAGCTGCAGGAGATCGATAGTTCTGTTTTCTCTTTTAACGTCATATTGTAATAATTTGGAAACTGAAGATAAACGAAAATGCAGCATTAGAACCAATCTTCTTCACTTCTTTATTAAGAAAACAACGCAGAGAATATATTTTTAAATGAATGCAATATACCATGCTACTAAGAGCCCCGCTTAGCTAAGACCTTTGCGACCAAGATGGAGTCAGATTGCCTTATCATAATCCATTCTGCGAGCTTATTCACCGCAGGCAGCCACATTAACAGTACAGAGTGGTGTCTCGTAACAATAAACCCTCTTTCTCTTCCCTTTTCTGTGATTGCAAATGTAGGTCTTGTAATATAAATTGGGAAACTGTGACGAAACGAATCATCCTGTGAAACCATCAAGTATAACACACACAAAAATCAAAGCACAGTAAATTTAAACACATAAAATCAAAACACAACAAACCCAAACACATGAAACAAAAAACAACCGTTTTTGAAACCCAGGGCAGAAAACAAAAATACAAAACAAACCCAAACACAGAAAATCAGCTAACCCAACACCGAATCGAAACACTGCTAACAAACATCAGAGGAAATTCGTTCACAAAGGCCTAGATTTTCTATAATAAATTATATATAATATTTTTATGCATCGTGCTGACTCTGTGGAAATTGTATGGCAATCGCCAGAAAAACACAACAAAACCAAGCTCGGAAAATTAAAACACAACATATCGAACCACAAAAAAATAAAAACACATGAAAGTCAATGCACAGCTGAACCAAGCTCGGTCAATCAAAGCACAACAAATCCACAAAAAGAAAATCAAAACACAGCAAATCAAAACGCAGAAAATAAAAACACAACATACCAAAACGTAGAAAATCAAAACACAACATAACAAAAAACTGAAAATCAAAACGCAGCAAAAATCACATACAATCAAAGCACATCAAAACAAAGCAAGCCTATGCAATCAGAAAATCAGACCCACTTCTAAACGCAAGCCTATGCTCACAAAATAAAAACACAGCACTTCTATACTTAGCAATATTTAATACACAGCACGTCCAAACACAGAAAATAAAACACAGTACATCTAGTTACCGAATATTTTTAGACAAACAGGTTTTAACACAGCATTTTCGAACCATAATTGACAGTCTATAAGAAACTACAAACAAGTAACAATTTAAAAAGCCCTCTGGTGCTATCCAGTTATGTGTTTGAAAGTCTCTGTATTTCTATTTTTAGATTAAATTTGTTTATAATACATTATTACTCTATACTATTTGTGGCTCTTAATCTTCACCATATCTTCGGTTTGTTCGGGGGTTTGTTGTTTCAATGATTACCATATCGAACAAAACATTTGACCGACCGTGTTCCCCGCAGAGACATGGGTTTGGTAGATGCCTTACGGTATACAAGGTTTCATGGGTTCGAACCGCACATATAACTTTTTTAAGAGAATGGCATTTCATTTTTCATTTGTGACACTGTCTTATGCACCAGTTTGCTTTTATATATTCTGTTGGTAACTTGGCTTGTTTTTGTATTTATTTTTATGTACTTATACTTACTATTGATCATGGCATTTTCTTGAAGTTCTTCAATATAATAGCCGAGGCTATCTTACTTAATCTCTTCTTTTTTCAAATGATTTGCTCGTCAGCATTTTCAGTTCTAAATACAAATGTAGGCAGGACGACGGAGAAAGAATGCTCAAACAGCATTAAAAAATCTTGAAACCCCGTGCTGAACAAAGACTATAGGAATACATTTAAGCAACAAAACGATAAAAAAAGGTAATACAAAAATTCAAGCATGACTCGACCTGCTACGCTGTTGGTAGTTCAAATGCCTTATCCACTACACCATGCGGAAGCGATATCTGGTACACTACGAAATTGTATTTATCAACGCTTGTTATATTTTTATCCGAAGATTACCGATCACATGCCGACCTCATACGAAATATTCATGAGTGCCAGTTCAATATTGGCGCATAATACTGTCTCCTTGACAACAAAATGACTGATTGCAGACAGAAATGTTTGTATTTTTTCTCTTTTTTTCCCAGTAAAAGCCACTTGAATTTATTTGGTTAAAAGTATGTTCTAAATTTTTGAAAGTTTGTTTGGTGAGCCGCTAATATGATTGTGAAGTAGTCAGAAGTGTTAGAAGTGTGTTTGGTGTTGTCATGGTCTGATTGTCTGTGTAATTTTCATATTCTACATTTTATTAGATAATTTGGAGGAAAAACACTCGACTCGACATTATTTTCGAAGATTTTCAGTTCGCACTTTGCCTGTCGATTTGATGATAGACAATTTCCGTTCTACATTTTTGTTTGATAGTGTCATGACTGAAGTGATCCGGGAACGAGGCTTGTATTTTGTACCTGTTCTAAGTCCTAAAATACTGCATGGTAGTACGATACTAATTCTACTAACTTATCAACACCTTTTTATTTAACTCAGTTTTGTACTACACATACATTTTATGAACCTAACTTGTGCAGAGAAGGATTTGCCTGATACGGGCGTTTAGTCGAAAGAAGAAATGGGAGATAACTGTGTGTTATAACTGCGGTCATTTTCACTGTACGTGTCCATATACAGTAAACTCCACGTATAACTAACTCCTTGAGACCACTTAAATGTGTTCTTCATATCCGGAGTTTGTTATATCCATATAGCATTTCATATTTAATATAGAAATAAGAGAAATCGGTACCAGAAAATGTATTCCTTATATCCGGAATTTCGCTATACCCGGAGTGGTTATATACGGAATTTGTTGTATATCGTTTTCACCGTTTTATTCAAC
The DNA here is from genome assembly GCA_022818135.1 of Saxidomus purpurata. Taxonomy (NCBI): domain Eukaryota; kingdom Metazoa; phylum Mollusca; class Bivalvia; order Venerida; family Veneridae; genus Saxidomus; species Saxidomus purpurata. The sequence goes on from JAFMSR010000017.1 coordinate 29,586,176, forward strand.
TAATTTGTATATTTTATCTGTTTCATGTGGATTCAGATGACAGACATGTCACACATCCGAAGAAGTACTAGAACGGTGAGTTGTACAGTTAACATAATGTGATTTATTCACTAAAAAAACACCATTCGGATAAAGGCAAAATGTTTGTAGTAGAAAAGTTGTTGCTCTACGGAGGTTCCACAAATCTAACATGTTTAAGTTATCGGATTAGGACTATCATTGTAAATGAAGTAAGGAATTTCAATATGGATATGAAAAGTAAACATTTAGCACTTTTAAAACTTTAAGGGCAGTAAGCGTTCATGGCAAAACTATTACCAAAGTCCAAAAGCTTTGTTTTGATTGGCTCAATGCATTTATTAATTTCAGAAAGATGCGCATAGCATGGAGATCAGTCCAGCTTTAGTTAAAGGTATGAGTTACAGTTACAATATATCCTTTGACTTCATTCTGATTTCCAGTTAAGTAAGTTAGATTACTTTTATCGAAACTGGCTCCACGCCTTACAAGCCTGTAATCAGATCAATCTTTTATTCTTCTGTGACATGCTTAACTACACATATAACCAAGTGGAGTAATGAAAAAAGAAACAAGAAATATTTTTTAAAAGATAAACGGCGTTGAGCTGAGGTTCATTTTAGTGTATACTGTGAAAGCGGTTGAATATACGTGTCAAAGGTTAAATTTACCATTATGCTGACAAGTGATTCTACGTTTACAAAAAAAGAATGAACTGTCAACAAATATTCGCAAGTAAAGTTTGCTTTATCTAAATGTTAAGATTATAAGAATATTTCACTGGTAGCACGTGCAGGTGGGAATATATGGCTCGAGGATTACTGGCTCTGCCGAGTTACCGCCAAAACAGTTACCCGAGAGCCGGATATTCTCATTTGCCCGTACAACCAGTGTTAGATTCTTTTTCTTGCATACCATATTCTACTAATAGTAGCAGAAATAAAATAAAACTAATGACTTACATTTACGCAATATTTTCTTGTAGTAATGTATGGATTTACGCATTCATTCATAAAAGTAGTTCGTTCTGACGTCATTCAATGATCTTACACCAGGGGGTGTAAGATAGTTTTCAAGCACTGGCAAAAATGCAGAATCCGTCTAGATGCAAGAAAGTACACTACTAATAGTACAAAAATATTATTTGTTATTACAGAGGCAATAGAGGCATTCAATTTATTCGATAGAGATGACAACGATGGTTTGGACATCGATGAATTAGCACGAGTTTTTCGTGCTGTTGGTCAGAACCCCTCGGATGCAGAATTACGAGAAATCATGAAAAAACATGATCTAGATCGTAAGCAGTTTCATAATTGGTAGGAAGTTACATTTTGATGTTAAAACAATTCTACATTTAGAATATTAAAACTGGATAACGAGTCAGAAAGGTATGAAATTTACATTATACGGACGGAAACTCTCTTTATTCCTTTGACTTACATTTCAGACCATTCTTAATATAAATATTACAGTAAACTCTGTGTATAACGAACTCATTGGGGCCATTTAAATGTGTGTCTTATATCCAGAGTTTGTTATATGATCCATATAACATTTGCATAAATAAAGAAAAATGAATCAAGCAAAAAAAATGTTCCTTATATCCGGAACTTCGTTATATCTGGAATCAAGTTTTAGATCTGTAAAGCTCAGGGGAGATACTTTCAAATATTTTCAGATAATGGAATGTTGGATAGAGAAGAGTTCGAAAGTATGATCATATCTTACATGAAGCCGGCGTGGCAAGTACAAGAGGAACTTAAAGACGCTTTCCGAATATTTGATAAAAATGGTAAAGGAACGATTAATAAAACAGGTCGGTATAAATGTAACATAGAACAATAATCCAACATGACATCAAACACATCACCGACTAACCATTAGAACATTGAACAATAATCCAACATGACATCAAACACATCACCGACTAACCATTAGAACATAGAACAATAATCCAACATGACATCAAACACATCACCGACTAACCATTAGAACATAGAAGAATGAATCCTAAAACTGAGAGATAACGCAGAAGACCGGGTTTACTATGTTATAAGTATGCTAAATAGGCGAGAATCAGGGCTATTTTGTCTTTGGAAAATGCGGACCTACACTATGTCTTTGATTGCTGATTGGCTAAAAATAAGTGAATGCATATTTCTTCTGAATTTATCGCTGAATGATTGATCATGAATGAAATGGGGAGAGAAAATCTGGATATAAACTTCAACTGAAATATTTTTGTATTTGAAAATACTGACATTTTTTATCGTTCACCACTAAAAGTGCCCCGAAACTGGGAGTTGTGTCATTCAGCTCCAAATAATGGCATAAAGTATTGGATAACGTGTATGATTTTAACTATTTTATGAGTGACTAGGATGAATCTGCTGAATGAAATGCATTTCAGCATGTATGTCTTTGTAAGATTATTTAGCATACTTATACCTAAAAGACATGAATAATGAATATCGCGAAAACGGGATACAAATCTGAATGTATGTGTTGGTTTTTCGTACTGCTTGGGTAGTAATGTTACTGAAGCATTACGATCTTTAACTTTCCAGAATTAAGGTACAAAAAAAACTAAATTCAAAATATTGTTTTAATACGCCACGTGAGATATGGGAATGGGTGATGTGACCTATTCGAATTGGTGATATCACACAAAATGCATGAATAGTAAAATGGCGCCCGATATAAATTACTCGTGTTCTGAAAACTGTAGTAAAACGTTTTTTTCATTTCAGAGTTAGAATATGTTTTAAAGAAATATGGAGAACCTCTTACTCACCGTCAGTCGAAGGAACTCATTTCTCTGATGGATAAAAATGATGACGGGGAAGTAGATATGGACGGTAAGATGAAAATATCGCGTGTAAAACTATTCAAAGAATCTCTTCAATAGCGTGGTTGATTTGAGTCATGTAGTACTTTTCGACCTGCGATCCTGCAGAACATTTTTCAAACCTCAAAAGTTTTTTGGGTTCTTTTTTACACTTTTCACATGTTTATTTTACAACTGTACGACATGACAGCGGCAACTGCTGGCCTCTCTTGAAAACTTAGGCAGTATGTCTGCATAAGGAACATTGAAAATCAAAGCATTGATACTACACGATCGCATTAATTCGTTTGTCTACCGATGAGAGAGAAGGCCAGCATCATCAGTTTGAACTACGACTAAGGAAAAAATAATAAAAAGTGGCTCACAATGTGTACATATTCATTGTAACAAAAAGCAAGCTGTAATAAAGTTCCTTTTATACTTTCATTTGCAGTTAATCCCGTATATAACGAATTCGGATATAGCGAAAGTCCGGATATAAGGAAGACAATTCAAGGGCCCGATTGTTTTCTTCAATTCATTTGATATGAAATTTCTATATGGATATAACATAATCCGGGTATAAAGAACAAATTCAAATGGAACACAGGAGTTCGTTATAGTCTAAGTTTATTGTATATATATTCACAAGCTAGGTGTCTAACAGTATGGTCATCTTTTTTAATTTCAGATTTTGTGAAGTTTCTTTGCGAGGTGGACCAGCCGAACTTCTACACGACACATTATCCAAACAATGCCCGAAGACGAAGCATCGTTAGAACGAAATCACCAGTCCGTGCCGGCAGCACATCACCACATAAATCACTTAAAGGATAGTGTAACCATGAGGTGTTAACCTCAACCCTGTTGATGGAAAATGTTTCTAGATTTGCAAGCAGTGCAGATCATATTCTGTATGTATGCTCATGATCTGCACTTTCGCTTATCAGTCAGTTAAATTTCACCGTGAACCAATTTGAGCAAATAATGGTATAGTAAACTCCTTATATAACGACTCCGGATATAGAGAAAATCCTGATATAGCGAAAATTCAGATATAAGGAACATTTGTTTGCCCGAATTTTTTTTCTTTCTTTATTCTATATGAAAATGTTATATGTATATAACAAACTCCAGATAAAAGGAACAAATTTAAACGGTTACAAGGAGTTCGTTATAACAGGATTTTACTGTACTGCCCAAATTAAAGGATGGATAAATCCATTTTAGAAATGTAGTGGGGTAAGCGTTAAAATGGTTTAATCATCGGAACTAGTCAGTCAGAATGAAAGGGTATTCATGCATTGTAATGACTTGCCAGAATCTTGTACAAACGTGTTATGTTTCAAACGTTGCAACTACATACAGTAAACTCTGTATATAACGACCCCGGATATAGCGAACTTCCGGATATAAGGAACATTTTTTGGAGTCCGGTTGTTTTTCTTTAAGTTATTTAATATGAAAATGCTATTTGGATATAACACACTCCGTAATGAGGAATAATTTTAAAAAGCCACGTGGAGTTCGTTATAAGCGGAGTTTACTGTATTATTAATCCCAAATAAAAACAGACAGAAACGATGATTACATGATTGAACAATGGATTAGCGTTAGGTGGTTTCATGTTAAGGTATTAAATCATTTATCTTCATAAAATGCAAACATAATGGCGAAAAGCCTGAATAATGTTTTATATTGTATTAATGTCAGAAATAAAGAATCTGGGGCTGTGTGTCCAATGCGGGAGAATTTTATTTACTTCTGTCCAAAGAATTAAGATAATACAATCCTCAATACTAGTATCTATCAGTTCAACCATTTTATTGTTGGTACTGTTCAAAAACGATATCTTCGGCACAGCTTTCCCACATTTTCAAGAGAAACTCGCTAGTTTTTCTTGCAATTCCAATTATTTAAACTATACTCATATAATTGGGTATTCCACACCCGTATATGGAACGCCATGGCCGTCTTATAATGACTTGTTTTATTATATCCGGTACATATTTCATTTAAAATATCTACTGCATATGATAAAAGATCTACTGCATATAATGAAAAGATAGTATGAGTTGAACAATCAAAGTCCCACAACCACTTTATATATAGAATAATGAGTTCATAGATAAAATAATGAACTAAAAGTGTATTCTGTTTATTTTGAAACATTTATCACAAAAATAACATATAATGTATGTTTTATCATCTGTGTACGAAAATAAAATATTGCTCTGTTTTTTTCTGTTCTATTCTGTTTTTCTTTGATCCGTTCTGTTCTGTTCTGTTCTGTACTTCACTCATCAACCTTATTACGGTAAGCATTTATGGAGACGCTGAGGAAATGCATTATGAAATCGTTCCGCTCTGGTGTTCGATTTCTTTCTCCTGGACCACAAAGCTGGGTATCAGATTTTGATTCGTATTCCTGGTACGGAAATATAAATTTATAGCAAGTTCAATAGCCCGTTTAACTTTATTTTATTTATTCATACCTTACACCAATCTTGACAAAACACTGATATAAAGATATGAAAACATACATTTTGTATTATGTCAGTTAATCCTTTAGCTAACATTTATGGTATTCTCTGTAAAATTGATTGTCACAACATGGTGCTTCAGTATTGACAAAGCTATCCAGTACAGTGTATATCAAAATATCGTTTCGCATGTAATGAAACTTACCGATTCACATTACAGTACACTCCGTTTATAACGGACCCACTGGCAAAATGTGTTCTTTATATCCGGAGTTTGTTATATCCATTAATCATCATTTTCATATAAAATAAAGACAGGAAAAAAACTCAGAGCACAAAAATTTGTTCCTTACATCCTGAATTTCGCTTTGTCCGGAGTCGTTACATACGGCGTTAAGTGTACTTTGTCCTGTGTCTTTGGTAAAAATCTGGTATATATGGTTTGCTAGTTCATCATACGTCGTCGCGCATTGTTGGTACAAAGGTACGCATCAGATACCTGAGCTCATCATGCATCGAAGGTGAATGTTTAGTCGGTTAACATTATACGAATTATTTCTTCAAAATGACTGGTGTGGCTAGCTCATCCGGCGTTATTTGTGAACATGCATGTGATGCATAAAGTTTACTACATGTCCTTGATAAAGGTGACCGACTAACTAGTTTACTGTTTGTCGTTGTTGAACATGCGTCAGACCAGTTGACCTGTGTATATCATTGGTAGACATCGTTTGCTTGATTTGATTTGATTTGAAGCAAATGCCATTAGGCCCGTCTCGGATAAGAGCAACTATGTTACGCATTGAATTTGTGGAATGAGCTCGGCATGTCCACCGATTGGTGTACGTATGAAATAGTGTTTGTCTGTGTCCAAATCATCGGAGATAGTTAATTACCTGGGTGCAATGGTTAGCTCATCGTGTTTTTGGAACAAGATTGAAACTGACAGGATCATTGGTAGCCGAAAGGTTAATGTGTCAGTCACGGCAGCAGGCATTGCTTCGGTGTAACATGTTTACGCTTAGGTAACTAAATATGCCATGGTGACATTAGCGGACCCTTTTCGGTATACATGCGCAGATAGCTTAAACGGATTGGCGTACCTGGTGAACATGTGTCGGACTGGCGGCCTGATTGGTTGTCGTTTGGTAATACGTATCGGTCTGGTTAAATCATCGTATGTAGTTGATAGACATGTGTCCATCTGGTTAGCTCATCGTGGGTATTTGGTGAACAAGTGAGAAACTGACAGGATCATCATTAGTCGGTGGTTCACATGTGTCGGACAGGGTAGTCATTGGCGAACATTTGCTTGATTGGCGACTCACACATGTTGTAAGTTAGCTGTACCTAATATATCGTATGCCATTGGTTAACATGTGTCGGACTGGCGACATCATGTGTCGTTTGTAAGTTTGGCGAACATGTGTCGTGAGTCATCTGGCTACCTGTATGACCTCATGTGTCGTTGGTAAGCTTGTCTCTGAGTAGCTAATATATCGAGAGTCGTTGGTGAACATATGTTGGACTTGTAAGCTCATCATGTGTCGTTGGTAAGCTTGTGTCGGAGTAGCTAATATATCGTGAATCATTGGCGAACATGTGTCGGATTGGCGAGCTAATGGTATGTCGTTGGTGAGCTACGTTAGAGTGGCTAACATAGCGTGCGTCGTTGGTCATGTGTCGGACTGGCTCATTCATCATTTGTCGTAGGTGAACATTTAGTCGGACTTGCAAGCTCATCGTGTTAGTGAGCATTTGCCGGACCAGCTAACATAATCATGTCATTGGATACATGTGTATGTATCGAACTGGCTTGCTCATCTTAGTTTATACTAATTTATTTTAACTCGATTGTGAAGAAAGCTTGTAGCTTATCCCGTCACTCTCGAGTTTGCTTCCTGGAAAAACCAGTACTGATGTCAAAAGAGGAGGAGGTACGGTCGTGACCCCAGTGGGGCTCGATCCCGCAACCTCTGAGATGAGCGGTAGACACCTTAACCTCTACACCACTGGTCCCCTCATCTTGCTCATCTTGTGTCTTTGGTTAAAATATGTCAGGCTGACTGGCGGATCGTGCGACTTTGATGTAAATTTATCTGGCTAGCTAATCCCTGTATCGTTGGTGAACAGATGTTCTGCTTGACTGGTTATACCGGGCGTCTTTTGGCGAGCTTGTGCTGGAGTGAATAGCCCAAGTGTCGTTGGTGAACATATGTAGGACTAGCTAGCTCTTCGTGTGTCGCTAATAAACAGATAAAATATTGATCAGGCTATCGCACGTTGCTGGATTACAGGTTCCCGACTATCTTTTTTAGTGTTTTCTTGTGGTGTCTAGCTAACTAGTTTATCATGTGTCATTTTGGAACAATTGGCATATCGAGCAGCTGATCGTGTATTATTGATGAACAAGTTGAATACAATAGACTAGTTTCAAGGTTGATATTAGTTTCCAATTAGATCCAATAATCAGTTGCTTTGTATTAATACCGCCAGAGTATATGTGTTTTATGTTACACACTGTAGATATTTTCAGATAACAGCTATACAAATATACAGAACACTTTATCATCCAAATAGCAAATTGAAGACAAACAGAGCCGGTACAAAAACACACATAGCTATCGAATACCTGTTAAGAAATTCAAGATTTTTACGAAATATCAAATCTGTCATTTTGATCGTTAATGCATAATCTGTTTAATGAAAACTATGTAGTGCAGATGAAATATTTCTTTCGGAAATGTGAATCGGCAGGATATTAGTGCACGTGATTTATAAACAGGTCATTTTAAATTTTGTAAGCTAGTTTGTCTTGTGTGCTAAAAGTTGTGTTTTCAGAAATACAATTTGTGTATGTTTCTGTTTCCTTAAGTTTTATATTCAGTATTATGGATTCGAATTCAGATATCTTTCAAATTGGTACAGTAATCTATGAATTATCACGGTTAGCACGCGTGTTTTGTGGGTTCTAAACCTGGGTTACGTGAAATTACAAAAATTAACTGATTCATGACACAGTATTTTTTTTTCATCAAAATTTCATTGTATAGCTACAGTTTAATGGAGAGATGACTCTGTAAATAACTCTATATTGATCAACAGTAAACAACGTATATAACGAACCCGGATATAGCGAAATTCCAGGATATAAGGGCAAAACATATACTGGCCCGATTTGTTTCTTCTTCAGTGAATATGAATATTTTATATGGATATAACAAATCCCGATAAGAAACACATTTGCATTGCCCGATTCATTTGTTCTTTATTAAGTATCAAATTTATATGGATATAACAAAATCCGGATATAAGGAACATATCTAAGTCGTGAATGAGTTCGTTATATACAGAGTTTACTATATACCGTATTATTTTATAAAAATGGGAGCGATGAAAAGACGACACGTTAAAAAGCTCATTTTATTATTTAAATTTTTGTAATTTTGCTTGTCACGGTAAACCTTTTCTTCAGTTCATTTTGGCTGAATATTGAATCTTGCATATTGATCTTTTATGATCTAATGAACACTATTGTTAATAACATTATCGCATGTATCGCACTGAACAACGCGGTGAATATATATATATATGTAACCTTGTCGCATAATATAACCCCCAATGCATGTAGATTTACAACTGGCATAAATATTTAACGAGATCAAAGTTGTGTTTTGACAATGCACAAAAACACTGGAATTAAGGGTCCGGACAGAAGCTAGGTTTGTGGTTTTATTTTGTTGCTTGACCGAGCTTTAACGCGTACACTTTCATCAGTTTGACAGAGCTTTGACAGAGCTTTAACGCGTTCACCTTCATCAGCTTGACAGAGCTTCGATAGAGCTTTTACGCATTCACCTTCATCAGCTTGACAGAGCTTCGACAGAGCTTTTACGCGTTCACCTTCATCGGTTTGACAGAGCTTCGACAAAGTTTTAACGCGTTCACCTTCATCAGCTTGACAGAGCTTCGACGGAGCTTTAACGCGTTCACCTTCATCAGTTTGACAGAACTTTAAAGCGTTCAACTTCGTCAGCTGTTTCTTTTGTCGGATACGAAATTAGATCATGCAGTCTTATTAAGTGTTTAGTGATTGCAAATTGTGTTCAGATCAAATCAATTACAATGTACGCTCGATAGAGAGTCGAACCTGTACCGTACGGCGACATAACCTAGAGCAAAGAAAGAACGCCTAATAGACAACTCGGACCCGCAACAAACCGCAAAAACCCAAGATGCTCACTTCTGATTAATATCTAAAAAGTGTCAGTACTTTCATAGCTTAATTCAATGTGCTTAAACTATTTATTAATCATTTAACACACATACTTTTAATCTTTTTTGGCGTCTGAGTTCATACACTGATAAACCCGTTAGCCATCTGTCCTTTATAAAATCTGTCGTACATTCGGTAGCAGATTTACCAACTTTAGATAAGCACATTATTTGGTTATGATTAATGCAATTAAATTTGAATCTAAAGTCTTAAATACATATTCAAGTGTACGACTAAATAAAATAAGTATTGATCTAGATCGTCAGGCGCTCTTTTTCTACTGTGTGCAAACATTTAGTATATCAAAGGGCCCTACGGTTAGATTGTAATTTCGAGTTATTCAATCGTTTTTAGTATTGATAAAGGAAAGTATTATTGGGAATGTTCCAAAACTTGAAGAACGCTCTTACATTTACAAATGCACTTTTTCACATTATTTGATCGTAAACGCGTGATATACAATACTTCTGTTTGGCGTTTATATCTATTTTAGGATGATATAAAAGTTAACATGCATATAACTTTGTTTGAAATATATAAGGAATTATAAGTTCAGTGAACAGTGTGGGATTACTTTTGTGTTTTAATTTTCTTAATACGTCTAGAACCATTTAATAAGTATAAAATTTAACTAACTTTACCAACCTTTAGAAACTTTTATTCATTTAGCTCATAATACTTCAATTGTATAAGGTATAGGGTCTATAGTTATTAATATTTAGTAATCCTGTTATTTTCAAACCGACTATGTTTCATAGTTAGTCTTACAATTAGAAACTCCACCATTAGCTCATAAAAAGGTGGTTTCATAGTAAACCAGTTGATACTGATATAGGTCTATAGTTACAATCTTCCTTGTTTTCATAGTTATCCAAACACTATGTTTCATAGTTATCCAAACACTATGTTTCATAGTTAACAAAACACTCTGTTTCATAGTTAACAAATGCACCTTCTGTTTCATAGTAAGCCAAACATTCTGTTTTATAGTTAAACAAACGCTATGTTTTATAGTTAACCAAACATTCTGCTTTATAGTTATCCAAACACTATGTTTCATAGTTAGCCAAACACTATGTTTCATAGCTAACCAAATACGCTGTTTCATAGCTAGAAAAACATTGATTCATACTTAACCAAACACTGTTTTATAATTAACCATTTTATAGTTGGCCAACCACTCTATTTCATAGTTAACCACTGCACATTCTGTTTCATAGTTAGCCAAACTTTATGTTTTATAATTAAACAAACGCTCTGTTTTATAGTTAACAAAACACTCTCTTTTTAGTTCCATAGTTATAGCTAGCCAAACACTTTGTTTCATAACTAGCCAAACACTGATTCATATTTAACCAAACACTGTTTTATAGTTGGCCAAACACGCTATTTCATAGTTAACCACTGCACATTCTGTTTCATAGTTAGCCAAACATTCTATTTTATAGTTAAACAAACGCTCTGTTTTATAGTTAACCAAACACTCTGCTTTATAGTTAACCAAATACTGTGTTTCATAGTTAGAAAAACACAGTTTAGTTAACCAAACACTGTGTTTATCGGTAGCAAAACAGGAGAATCTCGGTCATAAAAAAACTATAAAAAGATCATTCAGCATTTATTTTGTTATTTGTTTCAGTAATACATTGTTACGGAGAAGTGTTTTGAAACACAATTGAGAATGGCGTTCTCCTACCTGGGACCGGAATCGCCTCGGCCATATTCGGTAATATCCGAGAACTTCCAAAACCGTTACCGTATTCCGAAGTATCCGGTATGGGAGAACTTTACGTTTGGAGACCAGTATAACGAACAGTTGTACGAATTAATGAACAAATACCTGGACCTAGAAACTACAGACAGACTCTGCTATATTGGGGACACTAAAGGAAGTTTGGCAGAAGCAATTGTGGACAGGTATATGGAGCAAATTATCAATTACTGCTACTAATTTCTGGATGAATCTATCTTCACTGTAATTGAATAATTTCGGTATCAAATGTTTGGGTTTTTTTTCGTGATGACAGGGGTGCAGGAAAAGAATGATTTCACAATGCATTTCATCTCACTTTAACGTGTAAGATCCGAAATAAGGTCAGCCTTATCAGTCAATGATATGTTTTTTTCAATTTTCAGTTTCTTTTCCTTACTTTCTTTCTTTCTTTCTTTCTTTCAATTATCAGTTTCTTTTTCTTTCTTTATTTCTTTCTTTTTTTTCTTTCTTTTTTTCTTTCTTTCTTTCTTTCAATTATCAGTTTCTTTTTCATTCTTTCTTTCTTTCTTTTAATTATCAGTTTCTTTTTCTTTCTTTCTTTCTTTTTTTCTTTCAGATTGTCTTTGCTTTTATAATCGCCCTTTCCTCTTATTTTGCAGGTTTTGTGTTCTAGAACCAATGTTAACAGTGATTCCCGGTCATTACAGCTATGTGGAGACAGAATCCAGCAAAGTGCTTTCCATCCGGGTAGCTCATGTAGGTTCCGAAGAATTTTTCCGCCTTCAGGCACGCAAGAAACCGGAAAACAGGCAAATGTTTGATAAAATTATCATCAAAGATGCTTTAAGGTACTTTGAAAACCCAATCGAAATGTACAACAATATAATGAAGTGTTTGAGTAAAACTGGGAAACTTTTGATTGTTCACAGACCTAGTTCTATAAATACGCTTCCTGTTTTTCGTGATGCTAAGCAACGATTGGAAGACAACGAGATTCCCTATGATGACATCATCAAAGATTTGAAGTCATGTGACTTTGAAGTCCAATGGGAAATCGAATGTCTGCCCATCCTTATGTCGAAGAAACGGTGGTATTCACTGCTGAAATCAAAGTTTCCTCCGCAAATGGAAATACTTAGTGACTTTGAGGTGCAGTCTGGCATTCGTGAACTGTCAGAAGGAATTTTAAAATACGAAGGGGACATGGTTGAGTTTAACGACCGGTTACTGTTTATAGTTGTATCTAATCCCGCAGAAAGGAGGTATGGATACCCCAGCATCAAACGCTACAATGCCGATGACTTGACACCGTTCCCGACCATGAAGAACCTGCATTATTCCATGGAAATGTCAGAAGATTTAAAGAAATACGTTCACAGGAAGCCAAAAACAAGTATACACGAGCAGGCGGACGGAAACGTCTTTTTCAGCTGATTTTAACGGCTCTAAAATAGAAGGAAAGAAATCGACAAAGTATTATAGGTTTCATTTTGAAAGTTGTAAATTTGTCAGTGTAAGTTAATGTTTCACCGTCGAATGCTTAATACAATTTTGTTTGATCCAACAGTTGATGAAACCAAATGAAGGACAGTTCTTATCGCAGTCAACCAGTTTTGATTTGTGCACCACCTGTTTCTTATGGCGTGTCAACGACAGTTCCCTTTCGTTATGAAATATACCCACACACGAATAAGGGCCCAAATACTAGGGTAAAACAAAAAGTTGCATGCAATGCCGACATTCGTTTGCCTCTTCTTTTCTCATATGCATGTATGTATCTTATAATTATTGTGCTGGCATGGCAGTTAAGAAAATTGACAGGCAGCAACTAAAAACCGTGTAGATTCTACTTAATGTCTAATATGTAGCAGAAAACGTGAGTGTCTGGGTGCTTATATACTCGTGGTAACAAGTTGTTATCGCGGTACGAATTGTTATTTAATTAGGTGTCTTGAAAAGTTTAAGCTCATTGTATTATGTTTTAATATAATAAAGCTTACTGAATGTTATTAAATTTACCAAATGGATTGTTACATGTATATATTTAGACGGTCTCGGCTTACGCTAGTTACACGATTTTTGACCTGCTTGTGACAGGGGACATAACTCAGGTACTGTGACATGCAAAGTTGCAACATTTATAGATCACGAACGCAGATGTAAACTAGGACATTTACCTTCCCAGTATTGATGTCGACGTGGCAATGGTTTTAACTGCAAGGTCAAGAAAGGGTTATGACACGTTGCTATGAAAATCCTCTTAGCTGTTCAAATTTTGCACAAAAAAAAAGATAGAAGAAAAACTTTTTAGTGACATTTTTAAGTAAGGATATTCAAATCGCTATTATTCCAGCAACTTGTTAAGCCATTTGGCGGCTTTGTTACGGAACTATTTGGCAATGTGACTTAGGTTTGACACAGATAACCCGGTATCAAAACTATCTCTGGACACTTAAAAAGACGAAGAATCTTACTTTAATTTAGTTCATACTAATTAGCTCATGGAGCATGTAGCATACGAGTAGTAACGAGTCGCTTCCGGACAACCATGGTTGTGTCATTGAGGAAGTACGAAAGTTTTATCCCAGTGGATGACTGGAAGATTGACACATCTAAAAACTCAAGAAAATAGATCAGAAACGACCTTTGGAGCCATCAGGATATACATTTTATCATTTGACCTCGTAACCTAGCTGTTTGATACCGAAGATTATCCAATATCGAAAATGACTGACATTGCAGCATTGCCGTAAATGTGTTCATTGAACATTGGTATCTCTGCCATAGCTTTTTGGCAAACAGTCGCAGAAAGATTCCCCCGATGGGCTCTAGATCATTATAAAGATACCGTAGGAAATGCATTATACCATGGTTTGTTCTGGTCTGGTACATATAACTTCTGCTCTCTATGTTGTTTTTTCAGGGTTGCCCAAACGCTTAGCGTCTTGTGTAAAACCTTTCCCGGGAACATATAAGGGAACTTTATAGGGTCCCAACTCTAGCTGTTTGTTCATAGCTGGGATTCTTTATATGAACATAAGGTCATGTCGTGTGTCGCCACAAAGCACTGCGTAGAGCTTGTCTAGGAGAGGCTGTTACTGTCAGAGGAGACTTACGCATCGACACATCACACCGAGCTCGAATACTTGTCAGGCCTCTTATCTGTTGCTTGTCCGGAGCATATCTAAAAAGTATGTAAGGGATTTAGTTGATATTCCTACGACTGATAGAGAACACAGGGAGAAAATGCAATGACCGAGAACCATATCTCTAGCTGACCCCAATTTTAAATGTCTTCCTTTCAAATATTTGCTTGTCAGACACAAATAGGTTGAACACTTTTGTAAAGGATTGAGTTCACTAACTACAATAACCGTAACTCTATATTACCCTTTTTATAATTATCTCCCTTCTTCGTATGAATTCCAAAACCATGAAACATATCTACTTTAAGTTATATCAAACAGTGTGACAAAACATAGTAGAGGAAGTGCAGTGTCTAAATAACATTAAACTTACCTGGTCCTTTATTAATATCAGTGATTACAGTCCCGGTGGACCCTAGGATTTCGCTCATATTTCTTCTGCCAGTATCATCTCCTTCTGATGTGAAACTGCCTGAGAGATGTTTGTTGAAAAGACAGGTGCAGAAACAAGGGAATCAGGGTACAAGACCTTAGGTCTTTACGACTAGACCACTTGGTTCTTTTGTGTGTAAAGCGCAGATACACGTGAGACTACCTCGGGGTTTTTAACCAGTTCATCTCAAGATGGTTTGGAAACACTGAAAAGCGTTTCTGAAATTTGCAGTGCTCCGGCCGGAATACGAACCAGAGACTTCCGAATTAGTAGTCCAGAGCGTTAACCACTCGGCCAACGTGCCATCATTCTTTTGAAAAAAAAAGATCTTAGGAATAAGGAGATGCTATTAAAAGGAAGTGTTTTATCTTGGCCTACGACTGAATTACGTCCCTTTGTCATTCTTCGTGTTGCTTGTCTATAGTTTAAATTTTCACGTATATGGAGTGAAATTTTATCAAGTGTTTACCTGTAAGAACGAAATATTATGTGCCCTTCATCCAAAAACACTGGCTTCAGGGAGCATCCATCGGTGTTACCGATGCTCTTATTTGACCTTGCGATGACACAAATCCTATCCTCGCTGTACGAGTTACACGCCCATTTCAACTTCTAGAGGCGGTAAGTTTACCTACCAACATTTCTTGGAAGCACCAGCACTATATCCCTATCTACTGTAAGAAACGGAAACTTTCTGACATATTAGACCGTGGTCGGTGGCAGGGCTCGAACCAATAACCTTCATTTTGGGAGACTGCAGTGAGTTCAAGTCACTCGACCATTGGACGAGAATCATGTTCACTTACACAACGCGTGCATCTGAACGCTGAAAACGCTCATAGGGACATTGTAATGTGTGTGTGTTTCGGGCGTGGGGCGGGCGGAGGAGGGACATATGGGTTGCAAGGATAAGAACTTGTCCTCATGTATGACAATGCTTATAATTGTTATTCAAATAGGCCCTCGCTATTTATCTTTTTTCTTCTCACTATCGTCCAATCGTCCACGGACAGTTAATTTCATCTGGTGTGTGCCTTGAGAGTGATTAATAAAAGTTGTTAGTTGCTTAGCAACAATAGGCAAATAATTACAGAGTATAGTCCAATTTAGAGCACAAAGTCGAGAATGCACTTTAAGCTTACTACGGAAAATCAAAGCGCTGTCAGCGCTGAAGGTCACGGGGGTATAGATTAACTCCTCTAAAGCCCCTTTTGACCTTCGTGATTTGCGATGAACCTTACATAAAGCGTGGGTCGAACTGTGCGGAGGGCGAAATTTAATATACGACACAGAATGAATGATTAACATATAATGGTGGCAGGGAAGTTTGTTTTATTATAAAACGTACGTTAAATGAAAAAATAATCACATGGTCAGCATTATAAATTGTTTGAAAGCCAAATAAAAACATGAGGGCCAAGATTGCACTATATCGCTCATCTGCGACCTGCTTATGACAATATGTGACAATACTTCGACTCTTAACTATATATCATAAACACAATCATTCTGTTTGACCGTGACAAGACAAAACATTTGTGGCATACACAAGGTGTTTAACCGGGTGGCCTAGTTTTTAACCCAAGATGATACATGTTCAAATTAGATCTAGATTGCATCAAGATAATCATTCTGACCAAGTTTCATGGATATTCAATGGAAAATGCAACCTCTATTGTAAACACAAGGTTTTTCTATTATTTGACCCAGTGGCCTAGTTTTTGACCTTAGATGATCCATATTCGAATGCAACCTAGATCTCATCTAGGCAGTCATACTGACCAAGTTTCATGAAGATTCAATACAAAATACAACCTCTTTTGCATACGCAGGGTTTTTCTATAATTTAACCCTGTGACCTACTCTCTGATCCCAGATGACCAATATTCAAAGTCGATCTAGATTTCATCAAGGCAGTCATACTGACCAAGTTTCATGAAAATCCAGTGAAAAATGCAGCCCTTATTGCACAAGGTTAAGTGTGGACAGCAGACAGAAGACGGACACCAGGCGATCATGACAGCTCACAGGTGAGATAATAATTCCATCTGCATTTAGTTCAACTACAAGGGATATGATATGTGGATCGAAAAAAATGTGTGCACCAAGGAAAAGTCATTGAAACAGAAATATACAATGCAATACCAGCAATAAAATATAAATACAGTACTGTACTGTAGTGTGTATAACAGGGAAAACCAAAAATGATTCTTGGTTACCAAATCGTTCACTAGGCCTACTCAGCTCCCAACAGCGACAGCCTCGATAAATGGCGAGTGATTTTGCTCACGTGAGTTCCCTCTCGGGAATATACATAAATCTTTTTTTAAGAAATTTAATTTTAGGTAAATATATACTGTATGTAATTGTCCGTAAATAAGAAAGATGTCAATGAAATAAGTGAATATAATAGCATCAGAAAATTTAAAATCGAACTACCGGTACAAACTCTTATATCGAGGTCCGTAAATATCCGTGATATGCAATCTTACGTAATCAGCTAACAGCGCAGCAGAATTCTAAAACAGTAAATTACAAAATTGTGTAAACTATGGACATTTCTGCAATCGTTTGGATTTGTATGTACTGATTTTATTTGTTACATGTTATTATCGTATCCTACTTTCAGACTGATCTTGTCCGTCTTGCACTACTTTCCCACAGCGCAAGTTTACAGTTGTTATCAGCACATTTCACAGTCAAATTGTCTGCAGTGTTTGAAATTAGGTATACTAACTTAGGCCTAGGGGACTTTCAGTCCCAAGGCCAAAAACGGGGAAAACATTGGCCATAGGTCAAGGGTCAAATACAGAATATAGTCTATAAGTTGTGGATTCAAATACAACAAAATAATATTTTATGTAATATTTCTTTATTCATTAAAAATTCACTGCAGTTCATTAAGACCAATTCCAGAGATCACTGCATAACTTGTGTAGTCTGTAATAATGTAAATGTGACTACACACAATGTGTAAAAATGTGTCTTCACACACATATGTGTAATAAATGTCAATACACAAACTTGTAGAAGATTCTCGTGTAGTGTGCAAAACCATAATCAAACTTGCTTAGAATTGTGCACTTTAATATTTTTTATTTCTTTCTGCAAAACTGTATTCTACAAAAAGTATCATCTACTACATAAATTCTTTTTTCCCCTAAATGTCTTTTAACTGTAATGAAAGTATACATGGGACTTTTTCTTATTATTGTATGTCTTTTAACAATAACACAACTTCCTGTTACATATTCAATCACATACCACCAAATTGCTATTAAATCTACAACACTAACAGTTACGTATTTTGACAAAGATAATGAATGATTAAATTCCTAAGCACTGTTATGAAAATATACATAAAGCAAAAAGTTCAATATCATTAAAAATTATTTAATTAACTTCACTTCCGAGATTGGAGAAACTAATAATTTGTAGAACTTTCTTCCTTCTCATTAATTCATTGCTTAATCTGTCTTTCAAAAATATGTCAGTTGCACAACTTCAATGCATGTTTATTGCATAGAGTTATTACTTATTGGAAGCTTGTGGACTTTGGCACCATGTTTGAAGTGTTACAGACACATGATGAAATGTGACATCATGTTAGAAGCGCTAGAGAAACAAACATGACATCATGTTAATGTCTGGAAAAACAACAACATGACATCATGTTAATGCCTGAAAAAAACGTGCCAAACTGACATGTCTGAAGTGTTACAAAACGACCAAACTGTTACAACATGTCTGAAGTGTTACAAAACGTCCAAAGTGTTACAACATGTCTGAAGTGTTACAAAATGTCTGAAGTGTTACAAAAATGGGATGAACTGTGACACTACTGTTTAGTGAACTGAACTGTGACATCACTGGAGAAAAATAATGAAATGTGACATTACTAGTTATAGAGCTACTCATATAATTTTTACGTTCCATGAATTTTTGTGCTAGTGAAATGAAATATAAATTCAATGGCAAAAATGAAGATGTACTTTTGAATGAATCTCTCTTTGAGAGGGTATGAATGATGATGAAACACGTATGAGGCAAAGCATGAAAGTATTATATACCTTTAAGCTGATATATCATAAAAATATACACGTTAGTATTTTATAAAAATCTAATTTTAATAATAAAATCAGGCTATTCTCATTTCCTTTTGAGCTTTTATCTTACAAAAACCTGAAAACACCTACAACTGAAGAACCTTAATTCCAGTTAATTCCAAAACATCTTCACCAACCAAGTCCAACTTAACACGTATTTCTTGTTAAAAAAATACTTTGTCTATCAGATGTGTATGAAAATCCCCCCCAATAAATTTTGACAAAAAGCATCAACTCAATTTCTGTGACTTCTCAATTCCATATCTGAATGGCATTTGTTTTTATTAAGTTCCAATTTAAGACATATTTTAAGGTTTTCTAGATACATTGTACAATATACGCTGTGCAACGCATGAACACCCCCTCAATGAAATTCCTTTGCACCTTCTATAATTCAGCTTCAATTCACGTCTTTCCACGGATGTTAGTCCTGTGACAATTTCGGAGAATAAAGTAAAAATTCTACATATGTCAACAGTCTCAAGTACTTCATCCTTAAACAAATCTTTACAATTCTTACAACAGCTGTTTATGCCCTATAAGTTGTCTTTTTTAAGCAGGTATTGTAACAAAGGTATAGTTTGCAATTAAGCTGTGAATATCGCATAATGAATTGGCTATCAAAATACGCCCCCTATCCAACCCCCCCATCCCCTAAAAAGAAACAAGGAAGTTTGATAATTAAACATTTTAGTGTTACTTGTTTGAAAACAAAACATGAAGTCCCATTCAAGCTTTTTTTGACTGATGAACAAGATTGCATTTCGGTCCCGTATTTATACAAGGTCGGTGATGGTCTCATTTTGGTCCCCTAATTACACAAGAGGTAGGCCATGGCCTCATTTTGATCCCAAATTAACAATTGGTTGACAAAGTCCTCATGAACAAAACAGACTCCATGATGACACTTTAACAGAATAAATACAGCAAGGTGTTAAACTTAAATTCTATCTCCGCAGATACAACTTTTCAGATTTTGAAAGTTCCCCTTCCGGATAAAAGTTTTACATTTATGAACACACTTCTGGTATTAAATTTGAACACATATGTGGTAATGGTTGTAAAAAATATATATATATATAATGATCATGAACACATTTTGTATCATATACTGCATAAAATCTGCATGAACACATGCGGGTACTCTATTCCAACACGCTCAATGTGTTGTACATATCAACACATATGTAGCAATCAATTGAACACGCATGATTAATTGAACACACTTGTCACTCTGAACACTTTCCAAGTATAAAATTGCTATGCAGTAAGTTAAGTTTTGAACACATATGGTATAATACCTTGCATAAAATATTATATGAACACATTTGGCCAATACAATACATCTCACTTGAATACATTTGTACTATAGATAACTTTAAAATAAATATGAATTACTACATTCTTTCATTCTAAACACATTTTCCCAATCATTTTTACTGTAAAATAAAGCTTGCATCTCTATTTGATTCGAGCACAAAATAAATTACCAGTCTTCATGGAGATCATTTGATTGGTTAATAGTTTGATGAATCACTTTTTTTGTGCATAATCATTACATTATGTAAAAACAACAACAGAATTTAGATCTACCATGAATGTTTCTTTTGTCTTGTTTTTCATTTGGTCTTGTATTTTGAATATACAATTCTGTCGAGGCCAGATAGGTGTGCAAACGCAAGTAATTTTTTTCTCGGATTCGAACGCTTTTCCTGTCAAAAGTCTTAAATGATTTTAACTTTCATTCCTGAATAAGCAACAACGTTTATACACCTTAATTAACACCAAATTAAAAGTCCTGGACTTTTTTTGAATAAAATAAATTCACAAAAATAATTAATTTGATAGGATTATTACAAATTCCAAATAAGAAACACCAAGCATTTCTAGAAGTAGGTCAAACTTGACATTGACCATAGTCCCAAGCCATGCACTCCCTTCAGGGTTTATATATATTCAAAAGCTCAAGTTACGAGGTAGGGCCCACTAAGATTCATATATGCATTATATAGGCATTCCACTACACTTCAATGCTTTTTTTCTCACAATTTCATGCATTTTATGATTTTTTTTTCTGCTAATGTATTTATTTATTTAGTAGCAAAGCAAAACTAAGTAACACTTGTCAAAATAAATATATTTGTGGTCTACACCACAGTCTCTAAAGAAAACAAAAAAAAACTATAAACAGCAACTGACGGGATCAAAAGAAAACATCAAAAAAACATATAACAACATTAACAGTACCACAGCAGTATGGGCCGATTCTTTTCAGGTCAACTCCTCCCTGTCAGGTAGCTATAGGTTACAGCCATCTTTTCAATATTCTGTATGATCAAAATAGCAAAAAAAAGTTGGATGAGGTTTTGTATAAAGTTGAGCTGTTCTTGATAATATGTTAGTAAAAATAAGCAAGTATCAAAACAGAGGTCTTCATATTTTTTTAAAATCCGCTATCTATTAAATGTAACAACACAAAAACTCCAAAAACAAAAATACACAAAAGAAGAGCACCGCAAACAAAAATTTCAAACTCAAAATATATTACTTTGATTACCAAGCTAGCCACAACATTCAATTTAATAATCAATGTTCAGTACACCTATCCACAAGCCGACAACAGCCTAAATACAGTCCCTGAAGTCAATACCCATAAATGCAGTCCCTCAAAGTCAGCACTGCATAAATGCAATCCAACACATGAAACGAAATGCTTTTCCGTCTGCTAGTCCTTAATCATAATTGACTAACATGGCATTACACAAAAGGACTGCATAAAAACAGCGGGAGAAAAAATGTCATTACAAAAACCTTCTATGTATTTTCTTGTCTTCTGATTGGTCAGTTTTTATTAAGCTAAAAACAGATCAACTTCTTATCCCAAAATTCACCACTGCCCCCCAGTTATTCTCTACTGTTAGGCCTAGTTTCATATCCTAGGTTAAAAATTTCCATCAATGTTGTCACTCAAATTTACTAACTTTAAACCAGATAAACAGACACATTTTCATCCCACGTCAGACTAAACTATACTTTGAATCATGTTTCCAAAAACAAGGCTACTGATTGGTCAGATTTGAATTTATCTAGAATTATCCAATCAGAAGGTAGAAACTCCAGACTGGTTCACGTTTTAACTTAAGGACTGTATCACCATTTATTTTTACTACATATAGTAATTCAAAGACATTTCATCTTTATCATTCCATTC
Organism: Saxidomus purpurata; assembly: GCA_022818135.1. Taxonomy (NCBI): domain Eukaryota; kingdom Metazoa; phylum Mollusca; class Bivalvia; order Venerida; family Veneridae; genus Saxidomus; species Saxidomus purpurata. The sequence continues at coordinate 29,608,393 of JAFMSR010000017.1, forward strand.
CTGTACAACCCCACGATTAAATCTCATTAACTGAAATAATAGGACAGTTAATCTCTTAAGTTCTATTTCCAAAGTAAAAACAATTGATTTAGCTGAATCCATGCAACTGATACTGCAAAAATCAAAGCAAATACACTGGCTGTGAGCATTCATTAACGCTAGGTTACTCTTACACCGTTAACAATGGTTTATTTAACCCAGTATTGGTCAATCTTGGCGAGTAAGTATTTCAAAAATATAACAATTAACATGAAGATAAAAATACAACATATAACAACATTCATTTGCCTCGCTCGAGGAAAAAAGGTTTTGAAGTCCCTCAGGATCCATCTGGTAAATTAACACTTTACCACTAAAACTTTTTGTGCAGGTAAACAGATTTTTTAATACCATACATGTATATTCTCTGTAAATCATTTTAACCCTTGAGAAAGCAATTAAATATGGCTCAACTCTCACTCAGCTGAATATAGAAATTCTCCGCTTTCTAGATAGTACCCGTATCTTGCCTGAATCATTCAGGACTTCATTCATGCAATCATTATGACATAATTCTGTCTATTTCTTAGTTTTTGAGACAACTTAAATAAATCCAGTGAGCTTAGCACCCACACACATCCCTTTATCACTGTCCCATGCCTATAGTCAACTTTGTAAAAATCACCCCTGAATTAAGCTATCAATTGCTTTCAATAGGCCCACTTTTGCCATGTCCATTCACAGCATCAGGTACATGTATTTTGGTGCGGAAAAAACCCAATCAATTTTCCAGAAACACTGATTATTAATACAGCTAATGCGCCAGAAATGTTTGGATAATGACTGTACAGCAGTTATAAAGTATGTGCACACACCAGCATGGCTTCTTTTTTGTTGTGAGAAACATTTTTACCAAAGCAGTTGTAAGGTGGAAGTTTTGGGCAACAGGATTAAATATTCTGTTGCCACTTAAGCCTTTATCATGTTTGGCAACATAAGGACAAGGAAGTAGAATCTCAGAAAAGCTGATCTAGAAATGATGAAGAGGTTGATCTATATTGCAGGTCTCCGTTTTACATTTGTCTAAAAACAACATTCTGCAGCACTTTTCAAAAACTGGCAACATGTCAATTTCATTAAAGGCACAAAGCTGTAAAATATGGTTTTAAAGGCACTGAATCATAAATACATGTCTTTAAAGGCACTCTGAGGTACTTTGAGCTTACATGTTAATATAACGAGGCACTCCCAATGTATTCTTTTTACAAAAAAAGAAAAGAAAAAAATTAATTAATCTATATTCGATTCTTCATAAAATTAAGAATTCAACAACAGTCTGTTTCAAAGCAACAAAACAACAATAATGGTGTCAATCAACGTATACACCCTCTGACAGGTAGAATGTTTCGAATCCTGTACCAAGGCTATTTATTCTCCATTTGAAAGTTCTCCTTTATTCATGTTTACTTTAGTTCATTTGTGAATAAATCACAAGGATCGGCTAAACTTCACGTGCTACAACAGTAGTGGTCAGTTTAGTGGGACAGTTTGGAGAAAAAGTCTCCAGAATTTGTTAACGTCTTGTTTTCAGCTACATTGTAAATAAGAAGGTACTTTACAAGTTTTAAAGAGCGTCTCGTGTAAGTTTTGTTCAGGATAAGGTCTTTTTTTCCATAAAAAAGCAAATTTAACCACCGACACACTGCAAGTATCGAGAAAAAAAACCCTCAACATTCTCACTGGTGTAACAGTATAAACTGCACCATTATTGTTGTTTTAACCACCTTAAAACAAAGGTATAATAAATCAACAAGATACATATAAATAAACTAAACTACTAAATGTACTAAAGTCACACAGTTAGTGTTATGCTATGCTATTATACCCGAATATTATTACGCCCTGTTAGCATCTCTACGTTTCATTGACTAGTTAGTAATAATGATAGAAAAACATTTCAATTTCATCATCTACATTACTGCCAAGGTGATCATATTTTGTATATGCAACTTGTTTAAATTTCTAATAACAAACACCTTTTTTTGGTGCATTGAATTCATAAAATTACGTTATTAAATCACTCCAACTAAATAACTCGCTGTAAAAACTGTTTTGTTACTACTAATCACTCTAACTGAAAATCTGTTTCGTTAGTTCTTTATTCTGCAGTTTTAACGAAAAATTACAGTACACCCAACTGTCCTGCTTATGCAGCTGCGTCAAAAAAAAAATGACCCTTGATTTTGCCAAAAACACAAGCCTAGAGTTAGCAGCGAATATGATGCAAAGTTGTTTCTTCTGAATGTCGCCTAAATGAAACTTGGAACTACTTTTTTGAAGAATTTGCTATGTTTGCATTCTGAGTAGCAACAGCTTAGCCATGCTTTTAGTGCTATATAATTATAAATAAACAGAAAGCTATGTAATGCAGTTATTCTAAGGCAGGTCAAGATAATTTTTCCTTTAGAACCAATTCTATTAGTTTTCTCAATGATATCCAAAAATCTAACTTAACTATTATCCAGTGTGATATAATTCCATTTTAAAACACTTTTTTCACAGCAACACCTTTGCTATAACATTGTAATCTTAAATAAATAATAACATATATATTTCTCCCTCCTGTCAAAACATAAATATTTTTCAGTGCTATATATGTATCACTCCTTTTCAATACAGTGGTCTTCTTTCTTTCCATCGGTGCAGGTTGATAAATATCCTCTCTCCCCCCTTCTATCACCCCATTCCAAAGATCAGATAACTCTGCTACAAGTCAAATGGATAAGAATCAAACAAGTCACTGATTCCCTCCCCTTCCTCCAGACTGAACATGTAATCTTCTAGAGGCCCAAGAGGGGGCTCAATCTGCACAAAGTTCTCATCCAGATTCTGATCTTCTGTTTGTAAAAGTAGACTGTGCCCCAGGTCAGGCGATATATCCTGGTCTTCAAGAAGGGCATTTTTCAGAGCTGGGTTAACTGAAACAAATAATATTTTATTTTGCTTTATTCTAATTTATTTAAGCTCAATTGTGAAAAATGCTTGAAGCTAAACAAGTCATTTTTCAAGTTCACTTCCTTGAAAAACCAGTACTGGTGTCATATGAGGTCAGTCATGACCCTAGTGGGACTCGAACCCGTGACCTCCGGGATGAGCAGCAGACACCACAACCTCTAAACCACTGCTCCCCTTGAATATAGATAATATTTAGGTGAATGAATGCCAGCAAGAACAAGCCAAGAATTCAGAGAAAGAAAATATATTTACATATTTGTCAGTTTGGACCAATTTTCAACTTGTCCAAACTGTTTCCAATGACAGAAAGCAAGACTGTTTTGATAAAAAGAAAGGAAAAAAAAAAGGTTTTTATTGGTCAAGTACTCAAGGATCTGGCCCCCGCAGTCCTAATTTGTTCAAGGGAGTATGAAGAAATGCAATATGCCTGATGTCGCTGGCAACCATAAGATTATTATATAAGTCAGATCTGAATAATATTCGTAGAGGTCCACTACACAATGCTACATCCAAAATATCTAAGCTCTGGGCCTTGTGGTTTTAGAAAAGAAGAGATTTGAAGTATTTCCTAAACAAGCATATGTACCAGGATGGGGTCCATTTTGACCTGGGGTTCATGATTTGAAATCTTTGTAGAGGTTCACTAGACAATACTATATGCTAAATATCTAAACTCTGGGCCAGCCAGTTTTTGAGATTTTTAAAGATCTTTTTTCCTTCCATTGCCATGGCAACCAGACTTCTGCATGGAATGGAATTCTTTGAACAACTTTGGGAGAGCTTCCACACAATTTGCACATCTCTTCTTGGTACTTAGCAGTAACATTAAGTTTCACTGAATTCCCGCCAGTAGTTGCTTAGAAATAGCCTAGAAATAAATGCGGGATGAACAGCCGCACAGAAAGACAAAGCGAAGACTATATACTCCCCCCTACTTCCGGGAGCATAAAAACCCATGAAATATTTCTTCCCCTTTTCGTAATAACTGGTACTGTAAGATTCAAACTAATACCTAGATTATTAGAAGAGCTCTCAACACTTTGATGCTCAATTACAAACCACTCAGCCTTCATTGTTGATTATGCTCGTCAGAACTCCAAGTCATTGTTTATCAAAAGATAAACACCAGCTGCAAGTGGTATTATTTCATATATGAACTTTCCTTTTGTTTACACATACCTCTAAAACTATCACAGGAGGTCGAATCTTCCGAGAAGAACGAGTCTTCTCCGCTACTACTGGTATTGCTGGTACTACACGCACTGTCGGCGTTAGATAACGTTGTAGTATTCTGGTCCGGCTGGTTGTTTATTTCTTCCGGACATAAATATACTTCTATGGGACCTTTTGAACTCTGAAATGGATCATAACCAATACATAACAAGTGTAAATAAAACTGGAACTATCACTTAAGGTGCTGAATGCCCCCATAACACCACACCAACACAGTATATAAAATTCATGTAACATTTGATGCTTTACTTATGGACCATGCACAACTTGGCATGGTACTTATCACTTCTGTGAAGAAGTGAAGTATCATTAAATTCTGACTATGGGTTTCCACAAAATTCTGTCTACTGACCAACAGACTAACAAGCTGAATCCAGTATATCGTCCTGCTTACACTTTGAGTTCGGGAGGTATAATTACTCTAAAGACTTCTTGTTATTAACTAACAGCTCATATATTATTAAAATGTTTCCGATTAGCTGAATTTACTACAGAAATATTCATTATTCAAGAAGTATTAATCAGAAATTCAATTCTCAAAATAACGACAGTCCAAAAGCGAAACTGACACGAGTCGAGAGCGCATGTGCCAAACCAGAAATTTATAAACTGATGAAATCTCATTTATGCTAAGGAACAATAAAGCCTCATAACTAAGCTTACCTTTAACCAAATCTGTATTTTTTCACCAGGATCGGGCACTTCTAACCGGGTCTCTGGTGGAGCTTTTATTGCTATCACCGTTTGCTCATCCAGCGACCGTATACTCCGAATGTCTTGGTAAGTTACATAAGCTAATGTACGACAGTTAAGGAATACAACCTGTGTGAGTGACACCGATGCCACATATAACACGGCGAAAATTAACTTTGGAAATATTTTTATCTGGACATTGTATTTCCTCTACTAATTCATCTGAACATGTCACATAAATAAAGTGAATCTTTATTAAACCTAATCATTCCTCTACATTTTTTGTGTGTAATAAGCATTGTTGTTGCTAAGCAACCGTTCCAACCATGGTCATGTTTACAGGTGAACAGTTTACCTTACAATCGTTCCTGGGCAGAACCAGTACTAAGATTCAGATACTCTGTAACAAACTTCCAACTTTCTCGCATAGAGACATGGTCAGTAGCGGGGTTTGAAACCCATGGCCCTCAATCTACGAGAGGTTACAGTGATCTCAAGTCAGGGACTCTCTAATCGCTTGACCATGGAGGCATTTGTGCTTAATATATGTCAACAGAATTCCAAAAGTCTTGGTATCTCTTTTACAGTTATGGATGTAACATGTCAAGCCAACAACAAATTTAATATTAGAGGAAAATGGTAAATTTTACATGACAGAAGGGTCGAGATTTCAAAACAAATTTTATACACAATTAAAATCTAAAATATGTGAATTGATGTTTTGCAGCAAATCTGAATTTGCAAAGCTGGAAATTCATAAATGAGAATGAAAATTAAGTCAACGTTAATTTTGCAATTTACTCTATACAGTTTTCCGAACAGCAATAAAAGGATATCTAGAGTTATCTGGGTTTTCTGTAAGTTCTTTTAGTGACTTTGTACAACTGTTGATCATGTGATCTAATATGTTTTCCTTGGCCTCGAGGTCGGCGATGTCTGCAAGTGAAACAAACATTCATGAAACATTTAACGTCACATATTGCGTATTAGCTTCTGAGTTCTGATTGGTTATATCTACAAGCAAAACAGTCATGAAAATTTTCGAAGCATAAAAATGAAGTAACAACGTATTTTATTAGAATTCAAGTAGACTTCATTAATAACTTAAACAAATCCAGTCAGAAATATTTTCTTTGGATTCAGGAACATATGCAAATAAGTAAAGCACAGGTAACATATTGTTCATTATCTTCCAAGTACACCAAATTCCATATAAACATTTGTCAAAGAAGACGTACCAGAGTGTAAATCAACAGCCTCCGAGCTCAATCTATCGTTAGCATCTGGGTTTGCAGCTATAGAGTTAGTACAACCCCTGAAATTATACATATGATCATACATTTTGTGTCAAAAAGACTTCTCAGCCGATTGCAAAAGCCCGAAAAATCTGTCGGCTATCCAAGCAATGTTTTTGTACAAAGAATGTTTGCACAATAATTTTTGATGTGAAAAAGTTTCAATAAAATTAAGAATCTTGGAATTTGACACCAGTTTCAACAGTATCTCAGTTTTTCATATGCGGGCAATAAATAATTTACCATCATTCCCGGAAGGAGAAATACTACACTGTCCGCGTGGTCCAGCTGGTAGTGAGGCTCAAACCCCATGATCCTCAAGATGCCACAACTTCAACCTCTCTACCACAGCACAAGGTCTGACCATCAATTAAAATGCTATAGAGGAGGAATTCATTCCTGACAAAATGTGTCTACAGTGCATTTAGTTTGCATCCACTGCTCAAAAAGATTTTCATTCAGTACAACACCATACACACTTACTTCCACTGTATATTGTTCTTGGATTTCTTCTGTATCAGGTTGATGCCCTCCAAGACGTTCGTGATATCGTATATCCGTCTCTTCTGTACCTCAAGATACTCTGACGCTCGATTCAAATCTAACACCTGAAAATACAATTTAAACATGATCTTAAATTTCTTTAAACCAAGTCCTTACCCATATTTACTTTTCCTTTGAGATGCAGTTCCTACTATGACAGTGGCACATTTTAACCCTAATCTTTATATGAACTCTTTTTTATTAGAATCACTCACTGAAAACTTACAAAATGAATAGCAAATAGTGCAGATCATGATCAGACTACGACAACGTGCTGACAGAATCACTTATTTAAATTCTTCCCAACAAAATAAAACTGTGGAAGTCAGTAAAACTCTCATGCTGGCACTTTCTTTGGACATTTTCTATACAGCCGTACAGTATTTGAATGTCTCAATCGCTAAAAAGGCATGCCAAATTCAGTTTATTTTTTGTTCTTACCCCATCTGGTGCGTTCTTGATCAGTCCAACAAACTTCTTTGTCAACAATCCAAGGGATGTATCGTACCTCGTCTTCTCCAGCGGCGACCGCACTACAGATACAATATCTTGTCATAAACGCAACAGTCACACAAAATTACTTTTTTCAGGATTTTAAATTCAGCATAAGGCTATAGCCAGTACAATGAATTCAAAGTTGAATATGTATCTACAAGTTCCATGTTGGATATGTATCTACAAGTGAACTTCTTTAAAACTGCCAACTGCATTTGATTTCAGGTAAAAGTTTTTTATAATTTAAATGATTTACAAAGACAGTTACTTGGAAACCTGATCAAAATAGGGAACTCAAAACAAGATGTTGGTAGTAGCGCAACATGCACTTCAACTGTAACTTTTTCAAATTGGCTTTCAGGTAAAATTTGGGGAGATAAACTTTATGTCACACTTGTTTTGTTATGTCTACTAAATACCTTTGGGGCTCTGCTCGGACCTCGTTCTCTGCCTCTTGTACTTGGCTGGTGTCTTGAACCCTTCATTTTGGCTTTGAATATCTAACTCTAGTTTTCTCTTTGCCTGTAAAATGCAAAATCAGTCATGAAACAATGAAAAGCATTGGTAATGTTATTTTAAGACAAAGCGAGACGGTATGGTACACATTTCTCTTTTGCACCTACTTTTTAATGCTCAAAATAACCCTAAATATTTCACTCTTTTAGAAACTCGTACATTCTAGGTAATACAATATACTTACATACTTCTGGCGACACATTTCAGAGAAAAGGGACGGCTCCCTCGGCCCCCTTTTCCAACAATCCAAAACATACATCATCTCTTAAAAATCACAATTCACTAAACAGTGTTTTCTTCAAATACTTTTACAGTTTATGAGAAATTTGAAAGCAATAAAACCAGCACTATATAAATGCCATGTAAGTCCAGTCAACTAACTGTAAATGATAAGAGAAAATCCATATACCACAAAATACACTGTGTACATGTCTTTGCAAATTGTCAAAACTTTGGCACTGTGAGAACTTTTGCAAGAAAATCATAATATTACTAAACCCCTGCAGTGTTAATTCTATAATTGACACTGGGTGTGAAATATACGTGGTCTAGCTGTCAATAAAAAAACATGTAAACAAACAGGAAACTTTTTTTATCAAAAAGGTAATATCAATTAAGGGTGCACTTGTCTCTATTAGCACCTAATTAGGGGGTCTGGATTTCAAAGGGCCTACAGGTGATTACGTCTATGCAAACTGATCACTCATAATTACCTACGGCTTGGGGGCAATTCGATTATGTATTACACATAATCAATGGCACCTTTTTCTTTGATTTTCTTAAAGGACTGCTCAGTTGCAATTAATTGCAAAAGGAATTTATAGATTTATTTGATAAGTAAGCAATAACAGCAAAAGGAAAGAGTAAAATACACCAATTAGTAGTTCTTCACTAAACAAAGCCAATGAAGTGTTTTACATTTCCTTTTTAACACAGGAACAATTACTAAATTAGCAAACTACAGTAATTTCTTCCTCATATGGCAGTATTTCATGTACAAAAGTACTTAGCATACATGTGTATATGTATAACATTAACAAGGAAAAACATGCTACTGGTATGATATCCATTTCATAAGTTAGTTATGTAAATTTTAACAATCAAATCTGAGAAATGTGATATACCCTTGCAAAAAATTAGGCTAACCAGAATAGAAGTTATAGCTACTACAACATTTTGCTGTATAAAGCTTGTAAATTATAAATATAAGAAATTAAAATCATGAAGAAATGGCATATATTTTGAATAGGACTTCATATAAACACTCTTTATCTTGGATGTGAACAAGTGGTGTCTTAAATAACAAAAATAACTTTTTTTTTGGTTAAATTATTGTAGGTCATTTACTTATTTCTATCCCTGAACAAGAAACTTTGCACATACTGAAAATTGTTATTCTGTTATACATAATAAGTATAGGTCATTCAGGACAATGTGGCAGTTATGAAGAGGTGTCCAAAATCATTGCGCAAATTTAATGCATAAATTAAGAATTAAAATAACAAAATATTTTCTTACATTCATTTTTGCAAAGGTTGTTTTAAATACTTTTGTGTACTGCTACCCATGTGACATCACTGTCCTATTATGGTGCATATGCTGTACATTCAAATTGACTAAAATCCATCTCTTGCCTATTCATTTCATTTTAACCACACTCTGGGAAAGTATCAAATATCTCTTCCCATACTCTTCAGTCAATACACATCCCTGTACTATGGAGTGACCCCTACAACCCCATTTAACGGTCAAGACTGAATGAACATCAAGTATTTATGCATTCAAAACATGCCATTTTTCGGGGTCACTGTCCACACTGGACCCTTAAAGCCTCCTGTAAAACTATTCAAAACAAACAATATGTGATTGAGACTGGTTACCCCTGCTGTAAAACTGACCCTTTTATTAACTCGTTTTATTGAAACTTTCATCTCAGGTTATTGTCCCACTTCACAAAGATAAAACTTCTACTACAAATGTACCTGCAAAGGTATTATGTTGACATAACACCTATCTAAAAGGCCCCTATTAGCTTTCGCTGGTGTAATGTTACACAACTTAGAGTATTACCTGATAGGGAATTCTCTAGGGAACTAACAGCTTCTATAAACAGAACGTCTACACTTAAGCCACTTTTAAAATCTGGAGGTCAGTGTGGGCCCCTAAAACTATTTGAGTATTTACTACTTAGGCAGCTACTGACAAACAAAACAAAATCCTTAAACTAGCCCCACACCACAGGTATATCTATGTTTGAGCTAGTAATTTACACACTAATTTAATCAGTCCATTTTACACTGGACTAGTCAGGGTGACTAAGCAGAATGGTTTGACCAGCTCTATACATATTAGTAATCATGTAGAAAGATCTATGTAACGTCAACCCCCCCCCCCCAACCAATCCCCTCCTTGGAATTTTAGGATATTTTCCCCTCAGTCAACTGCAAGTATTGCATTAATAGACAGAAAAGTCTCTCAGAGGAAACTCTATGCATTACATTGTGTGCATTACATAAGAAAACAACCTGTTACAGCCATCCAGAAACTTCAAACTCCCTTGAAGCAACTGTGACAGGAGATCATGGAGCAATAAATTCAAGGGTTATACATGAATGTTGACAGGACCACAAAGACTGTCCATGTCCCTAGCTAACATGCTGACCCCAGATAGCCCTCATTTCCTGGCCAGAGTGACCCTTAACTGACCACATGACCGGTCAGTACTGATAGCATAATACTTCAAAATTGAATAAAATAGCCGCATAATTAAATGAATGACCATTTTCATATATCTGACATGCGAGTGGAGTGTTAATGTGACAAGACAATGTAACATGAAAAGGACATTGCCGAGGTCAACTGCTCTGAAAATACCCTGATTTCATCAACAGTTTGATCACAGGAGGAAAACATAGTCAATTCCAAAACAATGCTGCTTATAGCTTTTAATGATTCCCCCACACCTTCCCCAAACTAATTAACACTATATTTATAATCTTTTCTAAACTTTAATGCCATCACACCACAATTACAACACAGAAGAGGGTCACAAAGAATTTCCTTGGAATTACTTCAAAATCTGACCCATGGTTTTTTTTTCAGAATTAGTTTTGTGACACAAAAATTTATTTAGTGAGCCATCTGTGGCTTGGGATCACACAAAGGCTACTTATTAATTTAATGTTGTCTCTTGTTAAAATGTTGATGGACAAGATCTTTAGAAAACTCAGTGAAAGGTGGATGCTTGATGCTCCACTTAGTAAAAATACTTAAAAAAGTTAAAACTATATCCTAAATTTTTCCACTGGTGTCACATATCATAAGGAAGGCAAATCATTGCACTCTAACTGATGGGTGGTAAGCAGAACTGGCACTTTGGCAGACTGCCAGATGCATCCCAAAAGCATAATTTGGCTCATTAGTTCCCACAAGGTATCTATGACAGCACTCCCTTTGATGTTCCTTTAACCTGCTGCAATGCTAATATGCATAAATTGCAATTTTATTCAATTAGCATGGCCTTATCTGCAACATTCATTAAGGTTCCGCCATCACCTACTGAGAAGATACCAATCTGGCATTCTAGAAAATGTATCTTAGGGTAAACAACATCAGCCCCCTAAGCTCAATTTTGCATATATTTAGCCCTTCATGCTTACAGGTTGGACATCAGCCCCTTCATCAAATTATCTACCAGAATTCAACTTTGCAAAATAATTCTGTCTAGTATTCGCTTTGTCAAAATTAACACATCTAATGAAATATCTTAAATTTTTTGGTGACTGATTAAATCTAGTTTTTTCAATTTGAAGGATGGACTCCTGGGCTAATATTCATATGCAAAATAATGAAGGGACTAATGCCTGTTAGTCCTGCTAACTTGCTATATTCACATAAATTTATGACTTGAAGAATATTTTAGCAATACCCGATATTTTACAGACTTCAAGTTGTTACACATTATCTTAGGAAGGCACCCAAGCCCCACAATTGGGGACATTTAGCCTGAATTAATAATTGTGTGAAGGTGGTGTTTTGGCAGAAAACTGCATAAATTGAAAGAAATATTAGTTGGGGGAGATGCTTTATACCTGCGCCCAGCATATAAAATGTCCTGCAGGTAGCCCAGGCATAGGAGAAGTGACTTCTCCCTCCAGAGACATTAGGGAGAAGTTTTTCAGAACAGGGAGAAGTTTGTACAACGCGTTGACAACATTAAATGTAAAATCAGTACATGTGTATACCCTTGTCATACTAAAACAACTGCATCAAACAAACTTTTTTTATTCATAAAAAATTCTTTCTCATTAATAAACATTCTTGAGTGATTTTATTATGTTCGTGGGTTCCTTGGAGCTTTTAACATTTTTACAGTGAAATGCATTGTGATTGCATAAAAATTTTATTAAAACTCTTTTTCCTACGATTTTAATCGCGATTAATGAATTGATTACCGAGAAAAAATGCAGCAGCAAACGGTCAACAACTAAACAATCAGTGTCCGATATAATTTGTTTGCATAAATAAAAGTGTGTCAATACCGATCAAAGAACTAACTGGCATCTTACGGCCAGTTTAATTGTAAGCAGTGTAATTGGTCCTTATTGTTACCAATCAAGCTAACCGTTTAATAATCGATGTTTACTCAACACATGTATTAAATTGACAATAAACATTACACATGTCAAAACGCACATGTCAAACCCTTTACATCGCTATACTGTCTCGCCGATTTTGATTGGCTTACCGTTTTTTATTGACCAATGAAAGCTGATGTAATAAACGGGAGCGAGTAGGCGGTGCAGTATCGAGATTGACACTCGAAAACATTGTCATTGTTTATGAAATATAGAGCGACTTTGTTTTCGCTTTTTTATGCGATCACGGCGAAATGGTCGGGGATACGGCGACTATTTCGCCCACGTCGCCCTCAAACGTGATCCCTGGTCCTGTATATATTCTGTGCAGATCTATATGCCAGAAGAAAAGGGTGGATCAGTGGTCCAGTGGATAACGCGCTGCACTTGTAATCCAGGGATTGCAGGTTCGATCCCCACTCCTCCACTTACATAACTAATGCCATAATGGTCTTTCGGATGAGACCGTAAACCGAGGTCCGATGTATTAATGCTGTACACCGGACATGTTCAACAACCAGACAGTGTTTCTAAAACACCATGCATTCTGTATCTTGCACTTCTCCCCAAAATCATAAATAACTAAACTCTTCTAGGGGCATTGGTCATATAAAGTAACCAGTACCTATGATAAAACTCTAAAATACATAAAGTCATACATTACATTGATTCAAAGTTGTTCAGTGCAATGATGTACTATATTGACATTTTTACAACATGTATTTAGCATGTCCCTCAAAACTTTCTCAACTATTATCACATTAGTGCTATTGTCAAGTTTCTTTGCCCACAGCTTAATGATGTAATATACCTGATATTTAACAAGGCATAACCTTTGTATAAACAAATGATGTAGATAAATAGTTGTTACCCTGGAGCAACATCAACATGATCAAGATAACATCCAGTACAAACAAGCATGGCTATTGCTACCCTACACACCTGTTTCAACATAAGTAATATTTTTATTTTAATGCCAGCATGCATTTGAAATTAATTTTAATGTAAAAGCTGCTTATTTTGGCCTTTGTACATTGTGCCTTTTGGTACAGTAAAGTAGTGCTGGAGTTTTACCTTCTGAATATAAAGACATTGTAATTAAAGCCTTTTAGAAGATGATTCGTGGATAATATAAAACCACTTCAAAAACGTTTTAATTGGTACTAAGCATACACAACCAGAATCAATTACAATCAATATATGTCACGGGATCATGACCTTAAAATCCTCCTGGTCAGCCAACCATGCAAAAAAAACCTAACACCTTTCACAATCGCAACTCTTACCTGCGGTCGACCTGCAATAGATTTTTCTGCAAGGGGCCGGTACGAGGGTCCACTTGGAGTTAATCCCTGAGCCTGAGTAACGTAAGACCACTGGATCGGTTCTTCTTTGATCTTTGTGAGGGTGTGTGACGAATTGTATGGGGGCGAACTGAAAATGCTAGTCAAGTTCATAATTTGTGCAGAATCCGTTGATTCATTAAATTCTGGCTTTATCACAGGAAGAGAGTAACGTCTATTTGTCACTGCACCGCCGCGTGGCATTGTCATCAACGATGCCTTCTATTTTTCCACGAATTTTCTGTTTATTTTTGTAGCCACGTAACAAAGGAAGTGAAATATCCGAATAAATAGTCACCTCGAAAAAAGTAAAAATTCAGGAAAGAAATAACAAATGCAACAAAACTAAATAGCAGATAGCACTAATAAATAATCCTTCTTTCACTAACTAAATCAGTATAAATGCATCGGCAGCTTTGTTGATGCGGATGGCACCGATTTTTCACACACTTGCCATCTTCCTGTTTTGGTAATCTTCCATTCAATCACATAGACGATTGCAAAACAAAGCAAAGCGCGGGGAAATCGTATTTCCCGCGATAAACGTCATCTTATCTGCCCTGAACGCGCATTACAATAATAACATAGAAAATATTGTTCAATCCGCATATGAGTAGCATTATTTAATAAAGAAAATTTATAAATCGATGGAAATAGTCAATATTTCTCAAATTTCGCAGATAAAGAGGATTACATTGCCGCATTCTTTATTTATTCAACTTCCTTTTCCTCATTATTTGTTCTATGCATTGTCCGCCGCTAGTCCATTCATTCAAAATGTAAACAAACATATCACATGCGTAGCCTGTTTACTATTCGGACTGATTTACTTTATGCGTACAATTCTTCTAATGATGCGCTTTTAGAATTACGTAGCTGAAAGGTTGATATTTCTACCCGTATGTTCTTTGAGTTTGCCTTTCATGCCAGAGCCGCAGATTCTTTCTTTCTCTCCCTCTTTCTTTTTCTCTTTCTCTTTCTTTCTTCCTTTCTTTCTACAGTTTCATGCCTGAAGTGACATGATTGGCGGCTTTAAACGAGTGTACAGGATGGGTAAGTGAGCACACGGACCTGTGTATAATAAATATAGGTCCATGATGGAAGCGGGGACGAATATAATTATATTATTGCTCCATGTTGAAGCCACGAAATTGACAAATTTCCCACCAATAAAACTGTTCTCAAGGTGAAGAAATGAGAAGGTACGTTTAGTTTTGATTTGAAGCACAATTTATAAAGGTCCGTCCATGAGAAGATTTAGCAAAGTATTTTGTGATTTAACTAGTTCGGTCTAACTGTAAGTCTGTGAAAAACCCGTATTGCAACATTTTTAAAGATGGTGAATGGGAAACGACCTCTAAACTCGGAAAGACCATGACTGAAACCGATGTTATTTTGAACACACCTGATTCAATGGCTAAATTCAGACCATATCCTTACCCAGTATCAATTTTTGCCGTAACACATGTTGAACGTCAATATTACAGCTGATTTTCAAGACGTTTGGATGCGCAAATGCTCATCTTTTGTAATGGACAGGTGCACCCGCACGCGACTAATGCCTCTGAAAAATCGTTACCAAGACAACCAAGCGCGTGCGATGCTGAAGCATGTCCGAGGTTCCCGCAGTTAGCTTTGATGTGGCTTTAATTATTATTTTTATTTTTCAACAGATGTGCGTAATTATGAAAATTAGCTGAAGCTAATGTCGGAATTTTCAAAGGACCAAGTTCCGATACACAGACGAGCCTTTGTGTCAGAGGACGCTAGCTGAAAACGCAGGCCCCGAAGCAACAATGAACATTATCCATAAATCGATAATTCATTAAAATTAGAATATTGTTATTTCAGTTTCACCAAACTTTGAAACTTAAACGGGTTATTGTTATTAGTTCTGCAAATATTGTTAATCTTTGTTCAGACAGTGATTGGAGAAGAAATTCATGTCCGGTTGATGTGTATGCATGCATGTTTGGTTTAAACAGTATTTTATTGAGCAATCACATGTAATACATACTAATGCACAACAACATGCATGTTAATGTGGGTGCACGTGGGGCGGCGGAGGGGGGGGGGGGGGGATGGGAATACTTTCGAACTTCAAGAGTATATTCGAGCTACGGCCTTATAACCCCATCCCGATAATTCTCGAATACAAGATAAAGACAAGTACCAACCATGCAACATCAAGAAGACAGCGAACAAGAAAAAAAAAATGTGGATGAGGCTCATCCGGGAGATTACGGGTTCGAGCCAAAATGGAGGCACGACGTATCGTCTAATATGCCACCTGAACTATTTTTTCCAGGCAGCAGACTCGAGAGTGACTCGACAAGCTACAAGTTTTCTTCACAATCGAGCTAAAATAAATTAGCATAAATTCAACTAATGGAAACTCTTTTTTCAATTCAGACGATCAGATAATTATCCCACTAGAATCGAAACATAGAGTTCGCTTAGCGTAAAAGCCAAATTACATTGCAAATTCACTCCCACCCAAACATAAATTGAAACAAAGCAGTCCAAATTGAAATTTTGACGCTCAAAAATAGTCGTAGCTTTTCAGAAGCCCCCGCACCCCCCCCCCCAGCCACACCGATACACACACGCACGCATACACACACACACACACACTCTATCTAGTAAATTAAATGAAGTACTGAAATATTTTTAGAGGAATGTGTCTCAGTTATTTGTTGACGTGAGAATTTCTCAAAAATTATATCGTCCAAATTATAGAAATTTTGATATTTACATCGGTAGTTATAGCAACAGTTCTATTCAGTAAGAATGTGAGAAATTCGATATTCATCGATTTTTATCGGTCATTGTTATTTTCCCGCCAAAAGTCTCTGACTAATATGGAATTACTGTAATAAAATAAAAGCAATTCAATTTTAACGTATTCATTTCGGCGTGGCTTCACGGGAATACACTTTGATAAAGGGGAAAATATTTTTGACAAGGTCACTTCAATACATTTAGTCACAAATAAAATTATCAAACTATGTTTTTTTATCACAAAATGTTCTGTTTAAAATTATGTTTGTGATAAGATTTTTTAAGTCCCTTCTTTCAAAATGAAGCGGTGTTATCAGTTGCACATTGATTTCATTATTTTGAATGTATGTGATTACTGATATAGATGTCCAATGGCGATATTTATTAAGTATAATGTCATATGTATTTACATTGTTAATTGCCGCCATAAAATTTCATATATGTATACCTCATGTGCTTTTTAGCATATGGGTTTACAAGAAATAAATATCTAAATACTCTTTATTATCAAAAAAATTCAAACAGGGAATGCCACGTACTCAATAAACATTTCCCAAATATGTCCATAGCACCTATAAGTGCATATCACCAACACAACACACACACACACACACACACACACCACACACACACACACACAATCATGGTTTACACACAAATAAATATCTACCAATATCTACATTACGATCAAACGAAACAAGGACAAAGGGAGCCATTAAACTTGAATTTAAACTGATATATCCTTCGATCTAAGATTTACACGTGCATTGAAAAAAGAAACGTCTCATTTTGCATATTATTAATATGTCGTACTTAATCGCGATGTAATGGATTTAGTTATGTCGATGTTTCGCATATAATTATTTTATTAATAATTAAAACCTGACTTGAATATCTTACAAAAATTGTATAGCAAAGATGGGAATGATTTGAAAGCAAAAGGAACGGATGTTTGGGAAGGGTTAGAGCAGGTGCTGTTCCTATCTATGATCTTTATGTCAGGCAAATCTTTCAAATTTCGAAAAAGGGGAAACTCGAAACCGTTATACATTTTACAAACAAATGTTCAAATTAAATTTCAAACGCTATACTAAAATTTAGTGTTACCTAACTCCCGTTTACCATCCTTTACCCAAATGTCTGTTTATTGCAGTATGGATATAAGAGTGCACGTATAGGCTGACTGAACAAGTCACATGGGTGATAATCTGTTAAAAGTTTCAAACAAAAGTATCATTTACTGTATTTAACAAAGCACTACATTAATCAACCACAGAAGAACTAAAATATTTTAATGTGACCCAGTTTATTGTTTAAAGGCGACATCTGGAAAAAGCGTGCAACATGTTTCTGAATACGAGAGCCATTCATTTGGATCACAATCTCTTTTTCACCAAAAAAGCGAAAATTATCACTAATATTTTTTCATATTAAATCAACAGAGCGCAGGATGTTTTTCAAGGATCATTGATTTTCCTTTACAATGTACAGATTATCTTTTCACCACAAAAATGCGATATGTGGGCCCATGGAAAAACAGCTGATTCGACAGAAATGAAAAACGACCGTTATTTTGAATAATGTACCATAGTTACAGCTGTAAGATTAGAAAACTCCAAATAGGGTAAAGGTAAAACTGGGATAGCCCCATAATCCACACTTCTGAATTTAAAGTTCAGTTAAAACCTTTATCATCAGTCACCTATGATATATGCTAGTCATGACTCGCCTTTAGGACTGTATATGATTATGTGTTTGTCCGTCCGTCTACTATTTCGTGTCCATGATAACTTCAAGAGTTATGTTGTTGCCTTCGACACTCCGAGGGTGTATAATAAAACATCCTAGCACACAACCAAGCCCAGCACCCACCAGACCCACACAAAAACGGCACACACTGGATTCTTCTATGAGAAAAGGGGATGGCTGATATAATGCACGTACCCATCTGTATGCTTCCGCGACATTGCAAATCAATGCGTTGATCAATCAAAGATCAAGGTTGCACATTGGGCTTATCGGTTATTTGCGCAATATTTAGTAGTATTGTTGCAGTGACGGCCGCGGGTGATCGAGTGGTTTCTTACTTATATTGATAGGCAATGTTATCGAATTGTACAGGTTTGAATCCTGACTTCTGCTTTGCATATTACAAAAAGTTATATTCGGCGGTCCGGATTCGTAACTTATCATAGACAAACCGGAGACCTCTGCATTCTGTACACCGAACACCTGTTACTGTATGTAGGTCCAACTTCCAATTTGAAGAAACTATCAAATACCACGTATAGATTTTAATTAAAATATAAGCTATATAGTGAGCCCTGTAAATGTTATAGCATTTTCCTGTACTATACTGAAAGAAAAAGAAATTTAAAGAAAATACCATTGTTACCATATAATCGTAATTCTTTACAGTCCACGGATTTGTGATCTTATCTGAACCCGATACCCCTCTAATCCGGAAAAAAACATTTTGAACCGGATGAAACACCTGACAATAGGCGTTCGACTAAGTTGACCCCTGCTGCTGTTAATTTATACAACTAACGTCCATGACTTGTGTGTTCACGAGTCTTTCTCTGGTCCTTTTTATTATGCCGTGCACCATAGAATGCTAAATCGTATGACGAACATATGTTACCAAGAAACCGTGAATCAAAACTTAAATGGAACAGAATGTCCGAGAATCTAGGACTGGATGCACGTTTGTGATAACTATTGAGATATATGCTAGCCTGTACTTTATATACGCCCTTTCGCTAATTGTTAATTGCCTTATAGGCCTATTTTATGTTAGCAGGCTGAGCAAAATATTGTAATTATGAAAATCGAAAGAAAATCAAACGTCAGATCTAAATCTATAAAATTTTAAAGCAGAGAGACTAAACTGAACAAAATACAAAATCGTGTGCATGAGATATGTTTTGTGTGCGCAAGACTGATCGGTCTGGCGTTTACACACATGAGCACGGGATTCTTTCTCTTGCACCCTTCCCCAACCATAGATCTGCTGTTATGTCCTTCCATGTGGTTTTATTGATGAGTTGATGTTACCTGCTCAACAGTTAGGACTATTTCTTGGAATTCTTCAGTAGAATGCATATCTTACGTGTCATAGATTTAGATCTACCTACAAAATGTAAATCACAGAAGAAAAAAACACGGAAAAAGGAATCTAGAGAATTGAGCGTTCACAGATAGAACAATGACAGAACTGTTTCCTGTTTAATTTAAAACATTATTGACGTGTTCCCCAGCGTCACCTCTTCACTGAAAATGATTGTCAGAAAGCCGGTTTCTTATTTTATGCAATAGACCTTGTCTGAAGAGAGCTCTAGTCTGAATAATTCGACTACAAATGCAGACCCATTGTACGTACTGACATTTTATAGATATCTGCACTTTTATCGGAGGCTGGATGGCGCCTCGCAAAAAATATAACGATATTTCTTTTTTCTTCATTTTAAAGATTCTTTTATAATTCAAGTTTACATTTTAATAGCATTGTAAACTATTAATTGAAACATTTCTATCTTAGTTTATACTGGAAATTATGCTAGCTTTTAAAGGTCCAATTCTAACGAAAGCGAAAATTCAAATATACTTAAAAAAACCCACAGAAATAAGTTATTTTTATTAAAAAATGAAAGTTGGTATGTAGAAATTCTAAATAAACTCCAGTACATGTACAATTACTTTTCTATGCATTATGAACAAAGTTAAAAAGACCTGGGTAGTCATTTTGTCGAATCACTGAGATTTCAACATAATACACATACTTTTCTTCGTGTTCCAAACACTTTCTGTAAATGTTAACCTACAAATCTTCATTATTTAGTGTCTGGCATAAGGTAAAGTACTTGCCATTGAAATAACTGTCACTTAATTTTCGCTTAGTAGTGGACCTTTAATTAATTTCACTTCTATGAAATAAGTAGATCTATAGCCTGTTTTAGAGTGCTTTATTGAACATCTTAATTTAACCTATGTAGATCTAATATAAATATTTACATTATTTATTGTTAATATTGTTTTATAGTGCTTATTATGAAAATGTTAATTGTGATCTATGTATTGCTAAATAATAAATAAATAAATTCATCCGTTGAGTCTACAATTATTTGGACTAGAATAGACCTAGGTCTACTGATTGAAAAAATACTGTGCCATATAGCATGTCTAGCATGCACCTTTTGTTTTAAAAAAACAAAGTAAGGAATGTTTTTCGTACAAATAACGGCCATTTTCGGCGGTTAGAGATCTTTCTTGGTAGATCTAGTATAAGTTACATCTATTCCTTGAAACATGGGAGGTAATCCATACTAGTGAAAGTTTAATAGGCGTCCATAGCGACGCTTGACAACTGATAGCTCGCGTTAAAAATGGCTACCGCCACAGAAGGTAAGAGTGAAGTTTTATAAATATGTGTATTGTTTTAAAGATTTCCTCACCTCGATTTGACACTGTCTTTTTGCTATTGTTTCAGGACAGCAGGGTAGCAGGATTGAAATGTTGGCAAAGCCCAAGAGCGTTCCCCCGGAATTCTTGGAGGATCGGTAAGTGAAATGAAAGTAGAAACACATGTGTTTCTGCATGGGTGGGGTAGCATGAAATTTGCTGTTGTTATAGGGGTATTTAGAAGAGAAAATGATAAACGTATTGATTCAGATATAAATGAACATATTTAAAACTGGCTTAATGTCATAGTTAAATTAATTTGAAAATGGAGAAACGAAAATTTAAAGCATTCTATTTCATTTTTTGCCTTCATTTTTGCTGCGAGTATGCTACTGTACTGTATCTCCTTTAAAAATCGTAGGCCTTTTGATTCAGAGTAAATGCACCACTTGATTCCTCCCCTTTTCATAAATTTGGAACCTTTAACCTCAGCTGCATTGTGGTAAATAAATCATGTTTGAGAGTTAGGAAATGGCCGGGAACCCACGGTTAATTCCTGCCCTTTTTTTCGGCAAAAAATTAATTGATACTGAGCCGGTACCGAGGAGGGAAATGGTAGATCCACCTAAATGGTAGCCCAAGGTCTTTGACGCTACTATTCCTATTTATCATCATAATGGTCAACTTTCACAATAAAAAGACCAATTTAGTTATGGAAGCCCGAACTACCGAAATGGCATTTCATTTGGATTTTTTCCTCATTTTGCAGATATTTTTGTAAATAATAATGCTTGAAAACAATTTCATAGGAAGTAGCTTAAATTATGAATCTCACTTTTTTCTACTAACTGCTCATTATATCAGACAATTTCCATCCCTGGTTTGTTCACATTTACCTAAATACAGTAGACTTTACATATGCAACATTGATTTTCACATATCACTTTTTACACTGGAAATACATTTTATTTGAAGTTACATGTAGATACACTTAAGATGACCAATTTTCAGGACTGTTTTAAAAAAGTAATAAATTAGTTTTAATTTTAAGCTATTTTATAATAAATGTTCACTCAATTTCTAGAAATGTTTTTATATATTTAGCTTAATAATCATAATCCTTGGACAAAACTGGCTGGGTATTACAGTCAGGTAAAACAAAACTCCCTATATTAAAAAAGTTTGTTAGTGCATGCATGAGAGTCATAGTTGGGTCTTGACAAGTTCACCATGGGAGAAATCTTACATTCAGGTGGGACTATAAACAATCTAAACTAAAGAACAACACCTCTGGTATCGGAATGTAATGCCTCTCTAGATATTATTCATATTTTAACTTTTACTTTGGCTTGATGTAATTGCTGGTCCAAACAAAAAAAAAACAAGTAAAACATCTTTATTGTTAAATTACATAAGCCAACAAGAACAAAACAGCCAAAATTTAATTCTTTTAACTTTTAAATATAATCATTATTTGTCTTGACAAAGACCCGTCAAATGGAACCATTAGTAACTGTGGCATTATCTATTTATGTGTTTTGTTAGACGTTTATTGAGAGTTGAAACCTGATACACCTTCCATTTAACATTTAATGGTTTATCTATTGTTACATTTTGATTGTGTATAGATCAGATCGATTTAAGAGACATTTATTGGATATCCATTTAATGAAATTCCGTGTAAAAATATTTCTATTATTGGTCGCAAAAGTGAGAAATACTGATACTAAATGGTTGCATAAAATAAGTTAATTTTTACCTTAGCAGTTATAACAAATATGAAATTGACTCACACGTGAAAATATTTATGACATAAACAGATAAGTCTAAACAGCACAGGGCCAGTGATTGGATAAACTAATTGTTTTGTTTATGATTAGTCAATCCATAGTCTAGCGAATGTGAGCTGTCAGTCATTATTATTAATTTATATCGGGGTCATCGTTATATCGTAATCTTGTGATATGTTATACGATTGAATTGCCCAGTAGAGTATGGTAAATTGTTGTTTATTTAGTTATGTATACATGGCTCCAGATTAAAAGATTATTTAGGTGGGAATAAGATCTTGTGACCTAGATTACGAAGAGTTGAATTGCAGAAATAAAATGTAAACAACGAATGTTAAGTTTCTTGTTTTGTTTTTGTGATTGCAGCCAATTTTATCAGGTCCGTATTGATCAGCGTGCATTTATCATCATTACTGCTATTATTTTGTCTTGAACAAGAAACTATCCTTTTGTTGGGTATGTCGTAATAGCAATTCAATAGTCTGATTTTCAGATTTGATCTTAGTGTGATTACTTTGATAATATCTCCACAAAGCATTATTGTGAGACTTAAAAAGTACTGATTGTCTTATGCTGTCTTTTTTATTAAACTTGTATATGAAAAGTCGGAAACTTAAGCCTTGTATGATATCAAGTAGGTGTTAGTTCTGCACATTGCTGCATTTGTACATCAAAATTGTGTTGTTGTCTGAACTGCTTGCTTAGTGCATTTTGTTTTAGAAGTACTGCCCTTGTGTCCTGGTTAGTGATATTGCTTGACTGCTGTATTTTTCTGTCTTGTCACGTTAAATTACATTCTGGCATATTGGCATCTACATGTAGGACATTATCCGCTCAGACATTATTCCCATAGCTAAATTTTGCACAGTGCTTATTTTGCAAAAGCGGACAATATCCCTTTCACTCTTCAAAGTTTAAAGTTTTTATTTAATATCATCATAAAGTTGAAATTGAAAGATTTTTTTGTGTTAGATTTATTAATTTTGTCAAAGAATATAGAGATAATTATTATGTGGGTGCATTTAGAACGGAAATTTGATGAAGGGGTTAATGTCCGCCTTTGCAAAGTCAGGAAGGGGCTCAAATCCCCTTCTGTGCAAAATTAGGCTAAGGGGATAATGTCCCTCTACCGGCTTATTGATTCGATGACGCAGAAACTTACGAAGAAGTTTCATTGATAATTGGGCTGAAAAGGATAATGTCCCTCTACCCGCTTCTTGATTTGATGACGCAGAAACTGGTGAAGAAGTTTCATTGATAATAAGTTTAACACCAGACCAAAAAACCGCCTTGATGATCATAGATACAATTGAAACAGGGTTGATAAATAATAAAACAAAAGATTGCCTTGTAAAGTTTCAGTTGAACTGTTTAGGTTGCTAATTAAGCAAAAAATCTCCGCACTTTGTTACAGTTTATCGAAGTCTTTTATGTTTTTGATTAATATAGATTTATCAGTTAAATCAAATCCAAAAGGTGTCTGAGCCTTTTGAAATTACGGAGAAACAGGAATAGTCTAACACATTAAGAAACATTTAAGAAATAATGCTTTTTGGCATCCAAACTCTTTCAAAAATTGTAGAATTACATGCATGTTCGTATAGCCAAAAATAAATGATTTGCATTGTTCCTTTAACAATAATTTATTCAGTAAGGACAATTAATTCGGTTGTGGGAATTGTGTGGAAGTTGCAGGGTATTGTATTTCCAGTTGTAAAATTGAAGGTTAGATATTCAGGACAGCTATCAAGGGCTGGAATGTACTTTGTCCGATGGACAATTAAAAAAAAAATTTCTTCAAGAAGAAATAGATCTAATACATTTTTTCTGTAGGATATAACACTGTGATAAAAGTGGAATCTTCTATATACATGTATATTATACGTTACCAGATAGCATTACATGAACTAAGTTTAATTAATCTGTATAATCTGTATATGTGAACAACTTTGGTTAACATTTAAATCGGTAAACAAAAGAATCTCAAAGGAGAAGCACTTATGTTCAAAGCAACAAGTTCTTATAAACATAATAATTAATGAATCAGTGATCACGGAAATACTGACTTTCTCAAGGGGATAGCAACTTGATTTAGTAAATTGGGCATAATTTACCAGAAAATCTGAAGGGAGAAGTTATTATCTGTGTAGAAACAGTTGAAAGGTTGAAAGGGAGAAGGTATTATTTGTGTGCAAACAATGAATTTACACCAACTCAGCTTGAACCAGTGTAGGTAAATATTGAAACAGGTGCCTCAGGAATTTTTCATTTGATGTACAGTAAACTCCGTTTATAACAAACTCCTTGTGACCATGTAAATTTGTTCATTATACCCAAGTTCGTTATATCTGTATAACATATTCGTATCAAATAAAGAAATTATAATCGGATTTTTGCTATATCCGGAGTCATTATATACAGAGTTTACTGAATTTATGTAATAGTTACTTATTTCATTTTATAAAAACTAAAATAATGAATTGTTTTAAAGGAACTGATTTGCAATGTTCACCGGGATGGTAGGCTTCATTAATTCTTCAGACCAAGTCATTTTGTCTGAGTTCCTGTTTTCTCATTATGGTTAAAGTCCCAGGAGCACAATTACAAGAAACTTATTTTACCAAGAAATATGTCTTACCAGTGGAAATGACCTTTATTTGTACCCCAAAACATTCCTTACTTTACTTTTTAAATCATAACTACATGTAAGAAATGTGTAGGACTGTATTTTTTTTTTAATGATATTGCAAAAAAAAAAAGGAGGGCTTTCTGGCAGCTCTTTTTCGTAAAGAAACAACTTGAATACAAAGAAAGGCATGTGTCAACATTGTTTTAGAGTGAATAGGACATGGTTCAGTTAGCCGATCCTTATCCGATCAGTAGATTTAATTTTCTAAATCAGTAAATTCAAAGTGATCCTGGGACTTTATTACCAAAATGGGTTTGAAATTTTGCAATATATTTTCATTTTGATGTATATTATCTATTAGATACAGAATATGACCATTCAATTTCTTATGGTTAATTTCTCAAAGGCCATAATATTTATTCTCATTTTTCCACCTAATTACTTCACCAATTAAAATGCTTCTGTTTGTATAAACATAAGTCCATTTATTTCGATATAGCAGCATTTTTGCTGTTTGAATTAAGTGTTATTTTGTTAATGTTGGATGATCAAGAGAGGTATTTTATACATCAATACAATAGATTGAAAAAAATCCGAATCTCTTGTTTGAAATCATGTGTAAAGTCGCCATTGTATTAAGAGGCCACCCAAGGGACAGCCAAATAGTGGTCTTTTAATAGATTAAAACTTTTTTAGGGGGTTATCATGGGTAATCTTCAAACATTGTCTCTAAATAGTTATATTTTAAAAGACTGGAACTGATTTAAGTGGCAGCTGGTCGCACAATAAAAAAGTTGCTTAATGGAATTAATCTAAATAGTGAAAACATTGGGCCGCGATTTGAAATGGTTGTTCAATACAGAAGTTGCTTAATACAGGTGGCCACTTGTACGATGTCGACTGTATTTCATTCTGTAACCTATTTATACTTGAGACTTGTTGTATTTCAGGCGGTCTGTTTATTGGGTGGACTATCAGCCACCGAGACCAGGAGCCAATGGTCAGACAGAAAGCAGTAAGTATACTTTTTAAGACCTTATTTAGGGGCACATACTTTTTACATGCAGGTCCATCCATCCATCAGTCTGTCCATCTTTCCATCGGTCTGTGCTTACGTTTGGATACTTAGGTGGCTATAGGAACAACAGTTAATACTATTTGATGTCATTCATTCCGTAAGCTCTTAGGTGGCTATGTTTTCTCTTACGTTGCTAAAATAACAATGGAGAGAACAATAGAGTGGCCACATAAGTATCCCTATGTAAGAGCCAGGGTGAGCTTTTCTAATTGATGATTGTCCGTCGTCC
This sequence comes from Saxidomus purpurata, assembly GCA_022818135.1. NCBI lineage: Eukaryota > Metazoa > Mollusca > Bivalvia > Venerida > Veneridae > Saxidomus > Saxidomus purpurata. Next base: position 29,635,050 of record JAFMSR010000017.1, read on the forward strand.
GTCAACATTTTGATTCAAATGACATCTCCTCTAAAACCACTGGGCCAATGTTGATGAAACTATGCAGAAATGTTCCTTGCATGAAGCTCTACCAAAGTGTTCAAAGAATTCCATTCCATGCAGAACTCTGGTTGCTATGGCAACAAATAGGAAAAACTTTAAAAATCTTCTTCTTTGAAACCACAAGGCCTAGAATAAAAACATCGAAACAACCACATACCCTTAGATATTTGTCATTTAGCATTGTCGAGTGGACCTCTGTACCAAGTATTTGTTCATGAACAAATTATGACTTTCATGTCGATTTTAAAATAGGTATGACACACTGCTGAGGTGAGAAAAATTATCTACTAAAAGTATTTTAATTAGCCGCGCGTGTCCGTTATATTTAAGGAAAACTGCGAAAAACTTAAACAAATCTTAAATTCATTTGAAACAACAAGGCCTATATGAGCTTAGATATTTGGCATGATAGCATTGTCTAGTGGACCTCTACCAAGATTGTTCAAACCTTATGATATTGTCTGGTCTGTGGACTTCTCCAAGATGTTCAAATTGACTCCCGTGGGTCAAAATTGACCCCGGGCAGGTGGTCACTTAGTTTTGCATAGGCTTATAAAGGAAAAACTTTAAAATCTTCTTCTCGAAACAACAAGGCCTAGAGCTTAGATATTTGGCATGTAGCATTGTCTAGTGGACCTCTACCAAGATTTTTCAAATTATGACCCATGGGTCAAAATTGACCCCGGGCAGGTGGTAACTTAGTTTTGCATAGGCTTTTGAATCAATAAAGATACTTTATGTAATTGTCTCCCTTTTAAGACTTAGAAATAACTAACCTTTTCAGGATAGGAAATTACCTTAAAAATTGCTAAACAAGCAATGAAGAGACCAGTTGTAAACTTCAAACATGTTTGTACAATATAACAAAAAGAGTTAATAACTGTTACCTGTCTGGGAACATATTTACCTATCTGGTGACAAATGCACCTGTCTGGAGACACATCTACCTGTATGGTGACACATATACCTGTCTGATGACAAATTTACCTGTATGGTGACACATTTACCTGTATGGGGACAAATTTACCTGTCTTGTGACACATTTACCTGTCTGGTGACAAATGTACCTGTCTGGAGACACATCTACCTGTATGGTGACACATATACCTGTCTGATGACAAATTTACCTGTATGGTGACACATTTACCTGTATGGTGACACATCTACCTGTATGGTGACACATTTTCCTGTATGATGACACATTTACCTGTCTGATGACACATTTACCTGTATGGTGACACATTAACCTGTATGGTGACACATTTACCTGTATGGTGACACATCTACCTGTATGGTGACACATCTACCTGTATGGTGACACATTTTCCAGTATGCTGACACATCTACCTGTATGAAGACACATACCTGTCTGATGACAAATTTACCTGTATGGTGACAAATTTACCTGTCTGATGACAAATTTACCTGTCTGATGACACATTTACCTGTATGGTGACACATCTACCTGTATGGTGACACATTTCCTGTATGATGACAAATGTACCTGTCTGATGACAAATTCACCTGTATGGTGACACATTTACCTGTATGGTGACCCATTTTCCTGTATGGTGATACATTTACCTGTCTGGTGACACGTATAACTGTCTGATGACAATTTTACCTGTATGGTGACACATTTACCTGTCTGATGACAAATTCACCTGTATGGTGACACATTTACCTGTATGGTGACCCATTTTCCTGTATGGTGACACATTTACCTGTCTGGTGACACGTATAACTGTCTGATGACAATTTTACCTGTATGGTGACACATTTACCTGTCTGGTGACACATTTACCTGTCTGGTGACACATTTACCTGTATGACACATTTACCTGTCTGGTGACACATTTACCTGTATGGTGACACATTTTCCTGTATGGTGACACATTTACCTGTCTGGTGATACATTTACCAGTCTGGTGACACATCTACCTGTATGGTGACAAAGTTACCTGACTTGTGACATATTTACCTGTATGGTGACACATTAACCTGTATGTTGACACATCCTGTCTAGTGACACTATTACCTGTCTGGTGACAAATTTATGTGTATGGTGACACATTAACCTGTATAGCGACACATTTACCTGTATGGTGATACATTAACCTGTATGGTGACACATTTACCTGTCTGATGACACATTTACCTGTATGGTGACACTTTTACCTGTATGGTGACAAATTTACCTGTCTGGTCACACATCTACCTGTATGGTGAAACATTTACCTGTATGGTGACACATTTACCTGTATGGTGACATATTTACCTGTCTGGTGACACAAATTTACCTGCTTTGTGACAAATTTACCTGTCTTGTGAAATATTTGCCAGCTTGGCTGTCATGTTTATGTAAGGTGATAAAATTTGATACTTTTAGCAGGATATTGTATTACAGGGAACTGCAAAGTGATCATGAATATGCAATAATTATTTTTCTGCCAACACCTGTTTGCAGTTTTTATATACATTTAAGTGTCCTTCATGTCTTTCAACATAGATTCAAATCAGTATTGCAGTGTAATACTGATATTTGGCTGATGGAATGTAATTGATTACTATTTTAGACTAATATATTTGCTGGTAGAATTATGAATAAATCATAATGGGATCACTATTAATGTAAATTTGATAAAACTTAAACTACAAAGAGTATGTAACATATCCCTAGACCTGTGAATGAGATACTGGTTAATATCTAAATAGGATCAAAACAAATACAGTCCATCCTGTGAACAAAAATGTGGTCTTTGTTTGCAGATGGTGTTTATATACACGTGTTTATACTATGAGTAGTGCTCTGTGGTCTCCCTGCTTGTCCATTCATAGGATGATCTTTTTTATACACCCAAAAGGACGTATTATGTGAACACCTTTAGTAGGCAGGCAGGTGGCTGGCGCGCAGCATCCACACTTTGTCTGCTCTCTAAGTCGAACAGTTTCATCTGTTCTTCACCAAACATGTTTTTGGGCGAAATGGATAACCACCCAAATCAGCCCAGGTACTTTTTGATTATGGCCCTTAAATTATCCAAATTGGCCAAATTAGCCTTGTCTGCTCTCAGTCTTTTATCTGATCTTTACTAAACTTGGTGAAAATATTTGTGGGCATGTTTTCTAGGCCAAATTCAATAACCAGTCAAATGGCCCATTTAGGCACTTTTGGATTATGGTCCTGGAATTATCCAAAATTGGCCAAATTAGCCTTGTCCGGTCTCTACGTCAAACAGTTTTTATCAGATTTTCGCCAAACTTGATGAAAACGGGAAGAAACCAGCAAAATTGCCCCAGGCACTTTTGGATTATTGCCCTTGAATTTTAGAAAAATGAAATTAGCCTTGACCGCTCTGTAGTTCAAACAGGTTTCACATAATTTGAACTGCTGGATACTGAGTTATGCCTCCTTGAAGGGTGTTTTTGGCCCCCTTTTGAAGAAGAAGGGGTATATTGCTTTGCACACGTTGGTCAGTCATTCCGTTGGTCGGTAGAGAATGGTTTCCGGACGGTAACTAAAGAGCGCTGTGGCCTACAATCCTCAAACTTGGTGTGCAGGTTGGTCATCATCAGAAGATGACCCTATTGATTTTGAGGTTAGTAGGTCAAGGGCCAAGGTAACAGTGATCCGGAATTGTAAATCGGTTTCCAGTTGTTTCCCCCCTCCCCCCTTCAAAGGGGTATATTGCTTTGTACATGTCGGTCAGTTAGTCCTTCGGTGGGTCAGTAGAGAATGGTTTCTGGCTAATAACCGGAATTGTAAATCGGTTTCCAGACAATAACTTGAGAACGTGTGGGCCTAGCATATTGAAACTAAGTGTGGAGGTTGGTCATGACCAGCAGATGACCGCTTCTGGAATAATAAACAGGGTTCCGGACAATTACTTGAGAAAGCTTTGGCCTAGCATCTTGAAAATTGGTGTGAAGGTTGGTCATGACCAGCAGATGACCCCTATTTTGAGATCAGTAGGTCAAAGGTCAAGGTCACTTGGATTTGTAGAATGGTTAACGGACAATAACTTGAGAACACGTGAGCCTAGCATCTTGAAACTTGATGTGGAGGTTGGTCACAACCAGGGGATGACCCCTATTGATTTTGAGGTCAGTAGGTCAAAGGTCTTTTTAAAGGCCAAAAATTGTTGTTTTTTAAGGCCAAAAACGATTATTTTTTCACAGTGACTTTTACTTTAAAATCGGGTCTCTTCATAGTTTGACTTTTTTCCCACATTACTGATTGCATCAGAGGGGGCATACATGTTTTACAAACAGCTCTTGTTGTGACAGTTTGACAGTCTTGTTTGGAGGTGGTCTTTAGCACAGGTTTGACTGTATTTTGAGTTAACGATCAGTGTAGAGTATGATTAGACTGTACAGTCAAGTTACAGTCACCTTAAATCTTTTTTTTTTTCGATAGACATCATTTGTTGTTAAAAGGGATCAGCATACAGAAAGTTCCGACTCTGCAGATCATTATCAAATTCCACAGATGGCAGAATCACATGCTGTTAGGAGGTAAAGGTTAACAGAAACAGGATGTGGTTAACAGAAACAGGACATGGTTAACACTAGTTGACGGTTCTCATCTTCTGTCAATAGATGATGCATGTATTTCAATGCTACCATAAACACAAAACTCAATTATTTTTTTGAAAAATGGCAGTTACTCTTACATCAGTCATGCCCGGCAAGTTCACAAAAAACTATTTTTTTCTCGGATTTTTATCTATGAAAAAAAGTTTGTAATTGTAAGTCAGAACTTTTGTTCTGTGATTGATTGCCATGTGTCTGCTGGCTGTTCAAATATATTGAATGTTCAGTTCATACCCCCTACACAGAAATAATATACATTTAAATCAATATCAAATATTAAAAAGAGTTAGATTTTGTCTGAAAAGTGTTATGTATACATCCTTCAGACAGAGTTTAATGGGTCTTTAATCATTTGTAAATAAATGTTTAAAATGTTTTATTGAGTAATATAAAATGGTAAAATGTTGAAAACATTGCTGCATTATTAATGATATCATAGTTGGCTATTACAAAAGTCAGCTTACAGAGGTTTGTCAATATAAAGATTAAGAAAGTGCTATTACGTTTGAAAGGACAAAAAGAATGCTGAATAGTGTCAGTTAGATGATCTCCTATCCAATGCATTTAGGAACACTTTAAATTGGTCTTATGTTTAATCCCTAGCTTACCATCCACACCCTCTTTGTTAGTAATGCTACACTCAAAACAAGTGTTGAAATTTTCTGTGTTATATTCAGTAGTTACCGGGTATATGTTAACTTTAAAGTTAAAACTCAGTGTTTGCAGGAGACTAGCCTTATTCAATGATTTTTTTTACCATCAAACCTTTAAGATGTAGAAGACGAACAACTACAAAATATCAGCCTGTTAATTGGGATTGCCTTCGGAGTCAGAATAGTTAGACTAGCTGAAGACCACCTCCTCGATTGAGAGGTTAGAGTTGCTGATTTGAAATCATCGTAACAAGTCCCATTGAAAGGGTTTTAGGTCTGAGCCCTGCTATTAACAATTACTTTATGTGAGACAGCTGGTAGCTTATAGAGACTAGGGGTTTAGCACTGGTTCTACCTAGGAATGGTTGGGTAAATTTTCTGCTTGTGAGTATAAGAAGAATATGGTGACAAGGCTTATAAGTGTTGCTTTCAATTTGCCGACAGTTTGGCTCTATCTCGAGATTGTTATTTTGAAATAAGTTAAAATGTGAAAGGTAAAGCAACACTCATACTTAACGGGTCAGCCATTTATGACTTATGAAACACGTTTTCTGAGCACAGTTACCTCCTAAATCCTATCCTTATAATGTAGGGCACCACTGAGGCAAGTAGGCATTATATGGTAACCCACCACAAACTTTTGTGGAGACATATTGATTTGTTGCTATCTGTCTGTCAGTCTGTATGTCACATATAGTTTGTTCGTGCAACTTCTCCTACACACATAGATGGATTTTACTAAAACTTGGTAGAAATGTTTAGCACCAAGTGTAGTTGTGCAAACTGTTATTTGGGGGTCAAGGTCACAGGGACTTGAAAACAGAAAATCTTGTCTTTGCTCATCTTCTTGCTGGATTTTCACAACATTGTGCTGGAAACATCAGTATGAAGTCTTGTTGTGTATATAAATCATAATTTGGGGTCACTATGTCAAAGGTCAAGGTCATAGGGGTGAGAGACATATGTTTTTTTTTGTGAAAAACAATCTCTAGTTTAACTAGCGGGCGGCTCACTTACCGGCCATACCAGAAAGGACCTTTGCTGGGATTCGAACCTTTTTCAACCTCCCACTCCCAAGACAGACCATTAGACCAAGACAGACATCTCAACAAAAAAAGTACTTAATAGGATAAATCTGTGAAAATAACATGGACAACTTTGATATATCCTACCAGTGATTAAAGTTACACATTATGACAGCTTTAGCTAATGGTTGGGAGAGGATATAAATCATGAACGAAATCATGAACCAAACATTTTTTTATCTATCATTGTACTATTTAAACAGATATTTTTATTTAAGCAGACGCCATTGTTGGTTTTTAGAATCAATAAGTAATCAATACGAGTAATAAAATAGCGCAGTTAAAACCTGTTTAAATATTTATGACAGTTGTTTAGGATTATCAGATTAAGGTATTTAATCCACGGAGGTAACTAGTTGAACCAATGTCCTGAAATAACTGCATTTAAGATTAAAAGTAGCTAATAAACAAAATGGCATTTTGACAAATATCCTTCATATCTTAAAGAAATGTTTGTATGAAAGGTACATACAATCTGTCGGTGTGGTACTCTATAAACTCTTCACATATGTACAACGTTCTGTAGAGTTTTATCGTTTGTACCTGATCATCCATATATATAACCAACCGCTCCTAGAAGAGTTGAGTTATTTTAGGTTTTGGGGGGAAAGTTCAAGATTACAAAATGCGTCACGTTCTAAAGACACGTCCTGGTTTCTTTATTTATAACATGCCTGGTGTACAGCACAGATACATCGGCCCTCAGTTTTAGGTCTCGTACTAAGGAGTGGGGATTATTTTCTTTTCATGGCTGATCAATTTCTCACAAACAATATCACAAACAAACCCAAATTTGTTTTTTTGCAAATCAAGTCAACCATTGGACATGTGATGTCCCAGTGTGGCCATTAGTAATTGGATAATCCAGCAAATTAATCTCAATATTATTGTAAAGACTGGAATCGTTAGCTTAACTGACTGCCTGTATATAAACAGTTCTTCTTAAAGTAAGAAGATTCAGTGCCACGGGCACTCGGTCAGTTTGCTGTCCCAGATTGCCAGTCCAAAGGTCACAAAACTTGACCTTTTACCCTCTAAGTACTTGAAAATAGCAATTAAATTTTGCTGCATAATAAAATTTTGTAAAATTGACAAGTACAAAGTTACAAGCCAAATTTAGCCATTTCTGTAAAGGTGAAGAAGAGAATTGAATGACTAAACAACACCTATCATCACCCGGATTATGATCAATTTTACCATTTTACACATTTTATGAATGCACCCAAAGAAACATTAAGTAAAAATTTTGTGGACATTCTAACTTAAAATATTTCCATTCAACAACAGTATATTTCATTTGCTGGACATTATAGTCATTTTGCCTGTCCGGCTCAAAATTTGGCAAAATGTCCAGAAATGTACTTTTCAAGATGACTGTACACATGTCTTACCTATCAATAAAACCTGGAGGTGAAACCTCAAATAAATATAAGAAACTTATTTGGCAATTTCGCAGTCTTTCTTTTGCTTTGACATAACTGTATCCAATCTTTTTTTTGGGGGGGGTTGTTTCGCATAACTTACAGTTGGATTCAATACAACTCATTGTTCAAGAACTTGAAGCAGTGCACGACATAGACCTCCCAGCACCTTATAATGGAAGCACATTGACAGGAAGTGCAGTGCACAAGAACCCCTGCTACAGGTAGTTATTGCTTTGTACTTTTCCTTGTCCGGTAACTTGAAAACTACTTTGAGTTCAATACACTACAAGACCAAGCACACTCAGAGGAAGTGCTACAAGCTCTATCTTGAGTATTTACTAGTTATTTTGTAACACTTGGAACTCTATATGGTCAAGCCATTCAGCACAAGAACTATAACTCTCACTAATTACCCTCTTCCTGGCAGACTTTATTTATTCAGAAGAAGTGCAGTGTACAGATCTCAATCTTAGTATTTACTGCCCTTTTTACTTCTGAAGCAAACTACTGTTTGAATTCATACGCAATGTAAAGTAATAGAGGAATTTCAGACAGAACATAACCCCATCTGCTCATTACAGTGATTTTAACCAACTTAATAGTCAAAATTTCCTTAACAGTCAATACTTGGTTAAGTGTCAATCATTGCTTTTCATTCATACCTTTGTTTGTCAATTCTTGATTTACAGTCATACCTTACAATCATACATTAGTTTAAAAACAAATCTTGATTTACAGTCATACTTTTGGAACATTTAGTGATAGCTTAACGTTGGGTAATTCATACCTTTTGTCATTTTAACAATACAATAATATCTTGATTTATAGTCATAAACCTTGCAATATATCATATCTTTATCCAGTATACATTTACAGTCGTATATTGATTACGTCTACCTTGATTTATAGTTGTACCTTGCAATCATATCTTGGGTTAAACATATCTTGATTTATGGTCATTTACAATCATACATTGGTCTACAATCATATCTTTATTTACAATCATACCTTAGTTTAGTCATGCAGCTGGACAATTTTATCTTGATTTACAGTCACACCTTGATTTACAGTCATACCTTGATTTACAGTCATAATTTGATTTACAGTCATACCTTGATTCACAGTCACACCTTGATTTACAGTCACACCTTGATTTACAGTCATACCTTGATTTACAGTCATGAATTTCATATAGTATAGGTTGTTTGTGGAGTTTTCAAAGAATTGCATTGAAACTTGGTTTAAACAACCGGCATGAATACTAGTTTGGCAAGACTCAATGTTTGAGTATATCCACTAAGTTGTTGCACAGTTATGCCACTTTGAACTGAGACATTTCTATTGTATTCATTTTATGTAGTTTGTGTAGCGGTTTGTGTAAGGTTTTAAAGAATCGCAATGAACATTGGCACAAATAGTCATTGTACATAGTATTGATCAAGATCTGGCAGAGTAATGCCCCTTTGAACATAGACATTTCTATTGATTAAATTTCATGCAGCATGTAGGTAGTTTGTGGAGCAAACGCCTCCTGCAGTTTTGAAAATATTGCAATAACTATTGGTACACATTATAACCATGAATAGAAGAGTTTAGTGTGTATCCAGCAAGTTGTTGCAGAGTTATGTCCCTTCAAACTCAGATGTTTCTGGTGTTTAAATTTCATGTGGCATAGGTAGATATTGTGGAGGAAACTCCTTTCAGTTTTATATAATCAATATAACTTTTTCTTGTGAGATAATTATTTAAAAAACGAGGAAGAATGCATGGTTATGTCTGCTGAAACAGGATGGGGAATGGGGGGATGGGGGAATGGGGGAATAGGGATGAAATCCATATAAACTTTAGTTCAAGCATGCAGACAACATAAGAATAAGCAGTTTGAGAGTTTTTTTTTAATTTGAAACAAAGTCAATAAATGGATCATTTCTCATCAACCATGTTTCAGATAATCTCCAATTCGGGTAAGAAAATCTGCGTTAAATGCCACTGCCTCCGAACGTATGAAATCATTAAGCGTTCCAAACTTGCTCTCACCAGAGTATCAGTTTGATCGGCGACACCCAATCCCGGTCAGTAAGTTGGCTCTTAAAGCAAAACTTTCATCTAGCGTAGAAAATCTCGCTAAACCGAGGTACACGCAAGCACAAGAGGAGAGCAGATTCAGACGTTTTTTTCTTGAGGAAACAAAATTACCACATATTCCTGAAGCAGCTAAATTCTATCAGCCAGTGAGCAATCGATTGATGACTATCGCCGTCCCGCGTCCCCAGCATCCAGATCACGTCAATCCTTTGGAAGAGCCTGATCCCTTTGTCGTGAAGGCAGCAGCTCTCAAAGGACTTCTGCTACCAAGATTAAATGAAATTTCTCGTCCGAGAAGTAGATATCTTCGGAAAGACGTTTATGATGCTTTCAGAGTTCCAATAAAGGCCTTAAGAGCAAAATGTTCTACAAGAGTGAAGGAACTGTGTCTGCCTGTAGAAAGCAAAATACGTACAAAGAAAGAGGAAAGAAAGTCTTCAAAGAGACCTTTTAGAATGTAGGGATGCTCCTACAGGGGAAATCCCACACATGCTGCATTTTGCGGAAGAAGAGTGCATTTTCATGAAAACAAACCCGCCATTTCTTATGAACAGTAGTGTAGCTAATTGGTAATTTATATTTGATTAAACACTCAGTATTGTATCCTGCTGAACAGTGTACTTGGTGATAAATTAAGCATTAAGGTACCATCTCTGTGAAGTAAGGCTGCAAAGTCTACAATTTTTTTTTTCATGCATATGATTTCATGTAATTCGTCTTACAAATTTATTTAGAAATTGTCAGGATAAATCTGAATACAGGCTGCAAAAAATAGAAAGAACTTTTATATGCAAGGACCTGAATTGTTTATGATAATAACTTGCAAATTTAAGCAAGTAATCTGCAAGTATCATAAACAATATAATATAAATATTTTTTTTAATTATTTACTTTCGTTTTTGTGGTTTAAAAGCTAGTTCAGCACAGTGCTGGTGTAAAGACTTTGTACATTTTATCATGAATTTACATGCAAAACACACAAAAACATGCATTTTTAGGGTAATTAGATAGTTGTTGTCATACAGGTATTGCATAAAAATATCTCTATGTAAAATCATTTTTTACACCGCAAAATCACTTCCTGCTTTTCTTCACCTTACATGTAATCATCTGTGAAGCTCATACTTTGTATTGCCAGTGAGTCAAATCTGATTGAGTTATGTATGATACACCACACAGGTGCGCCGATTTCACAAGATGCATTCACTGGCAATCACATTTTGTTGTACCCCATCTGCGCAACACTCGCTGGCAATCACATTTTGTTGTACCCCATCTGTGCAGCACTCACTGGCAATCACATTTTGTTATACCCCATTTGCGCAGCATTCACTGGCAATTACATTTTGTTGTACCCCATCTCCTCTGCACTCAATGGCAATCAGGTTTTGTTGTACCCCATCTGCGCAGCACTCACTGGCAATCACATTTTGTTGTACCCCATTTCCACAGCACTCACTGGCAACCACATACTTTGACTTTGTTGTACCCCATCTCCACAGCACTCATTGGCAACCACATTTTGTTGTACCCCATCTCCACAGCACTCACTGGCAACCACATTTTGTTGTACCCCATCTCCACAGCACTCACTGGCAACCACATTTTGTTGTACCCCTCTCTCCGCATTCACAGTCTACACTTACAAGTGCTCTAATAACAGCAATGGATTAAGCCCTCTTTTGAGGCCCGTCTTGCTTTACAATTTGTTGGATTAAAATGCTTCCAAAACTTACATAAAATCTTTGATATGCACCAGAACAAACATGAAAAACCATATTCCCTTAAATAGGAAGGAGGTCATCACAGAGAATGGCGTTGCTTGGACACTGGAGAGCTCTAAACTGTTGGTACTCTTTCATTCGTGACGTATTCACCAGAATCACACGTTTTCTCTTAGCGTCTCAGAGATAGAAAAGCCCTACAGCTTTCAAACTACCTGGGACAGCAGAATATTGATTTAATAGTGTTAAGGATGTCATGAAAAATCGACCGCCACTACCCGGTATTTAACTAATATTCTCCATCAGTCAGTTCTATAATTCAGCAGTTCAGTACAAATGTCATGATACACACGGCCAATGATGGAGAGGACCTCATGATCTGTGTGGAAGATGTACATTACACTTGTACATAGAGGTTAGGTGATCTGTCTGGGTGTTACAAGTATGAGCGGCGGACTATCAGCCTTTAATGACTTACCCATACCTAGGAGAGGAACGCTGACTTTCAGTTGTTGGACATGACATCTCTACTGGTTTTGAAATAAAGTGTGGAGGTACAAAAAACTTAACCAAGGTGTGACGCCAACACCAACATCGAGGCCAGTAGGATAGCTGCCCTTTTCTTGACCTGGTGACCTAGTTTTTATTCTCGGGAGATCCACACAAACATTCTGACAAATTTTTATGATGATTGAGTTGTAAATGTCACCTGTATGGCATACACAAGGTTCTAAACAGGGTGACTTAGTTTTTGACCCCAGATAACCCATATTCAATCTCATTCTAAATATAATTAAGACTACAATCCTGACCAAGTTTCATGAAGATCCAATGAAAAATGCAACCTATATATTGTGTACACAAGGTTTTCCTATGATTTGACCCAGTGACCTAGTTTTTTTTACCCCAAATGATCCATATTCAGAATATCTAGATTAGATCTCATTATGATGCATGATGGGAAGGGAAAGCTGAATGGTTTACAGTTTGTGCTTAACAGTTTTGCTTTATACTACATTGTTGAAGATTTTCTTACTTTATATCTACTAAGCAAAGTTATTGTATGGGCAAAAGGCTGTTAATTTGGTTTCATGGGATAAATATTTGTATTTTTAGAATTTGGCGAGTTGCCAGTTTTGTGTGTTAGTTTTTGTTTACTAGTTAGAGGGTTACGGTATTGCACTTACTTGTGTTTTAAAATATTTCAGGCTAACTCCTATGTGGCCCGTTTCTGACAGAGCTAAAAACGCTCCGACTAGTGAACGAGTATTACAGCTCAGCCGGCACAAAACATTTCTTGACCATAAAATGGAACGCTCTCCGTACATGACAGTAGCAGATTCAGCAAAAGGTGCAACACCAACACAGAGAATTGAACAACTTGCTATACCCAAGCAGCGCCAGGACCGATATGGAGTGTACGAAACAGAATGGGGTCAATATAACCAAGTTTCACAGCCAGCGATGCGCGCCACACATACAGAACGAATCGAATCGCTAGCTCAATCAAAAGCATATCATAGAGATTTCCAGGATGAACGCAGTATACAGTGGATTGTGGGCAATTCTGCTCTAAATGCAATCGCCACTTTGAGGTTGCAGCAGTTAGCACGCCCGAGAAGCAGAACAATGATTAAAGATGACTATGACCCGTACAGAGTTGCACCGTCTGCAAAGCGTGCGCGTTGTACACCTAGATTAGACGAGTTATGTGTTCCCATCCCAAGAAAAGTAAGAGCAAAGAAAACTGTTTAAACGTTGTTTATAACATTTAAAAATATTGCTGATTAAGAAAAAGCTAAGCATTGTTATTTGAATTTTCAAGTCAATCTGTTTATATTACTGTTGTTTTTTTATCTGATGATTAATTACTGTTACATATCACTCTACGAGTATATTTTTCACTTCAGAGACGCTGAGTTATTTACAAAGGTTAGGTATATAATTTGTTTAGGTGATATTAAATTAATATGTTTGAATTTCTGTATTGTCTATCTGTATGTATGGATTGATTAATACCTCTGTAGAAATGTTGAATGAAAACTCTGACATTCTTAAAGAGTTTTCCAGGAAGTAATTAAACGACCCTTAGACAGTGAAACTTGTGAGAGTAGTCCCCCTTTGATTCAGCAGCTCCCCCCCTTTCTTGTACAGTGAATTTAGGATAACATGGCAGTGACATAGCAGATTTATGTGAACACAAAAGTGTATAGCAATTGCATAAACTCTTGGAGCATGCATCTATCAGGAGTCCTGGCAGTTTCAACCGACGAGAAATCCTCGGGTCGGCCAGGACTTTAAACGTTCAAAATTTTAAAAAATGCTCACAAGAGACGATTTCATCGTTTAAAATAGACAGTATGTTTACACGATACTGTGTCACTGAAATCATCCTAAATGTATACTGTAGAATAAATGAGGCAAACCCAAATGCAAAACAGCGATGTAAACATGAAATCACCTATATATATAAAGCAGGTAGGGCTTAATGAGTCCATTGTAGTTGTCTCCCTTGGCTTACTGCTCACAACACTGGTTTCATGGTATATTTAATTGTTTTCTTTCAATTCAATGAAAACTCCTTAACGTTTCTTATTTTAAATTGTTGCTAAGCAACCTGGATAATGTCAGAAGTTTTGAATGTTTGTTTTTTTGCATAACAATTGTGAGTTGGTTATGGTTGCACAGGAAGAACAATGCATTTAAACACCAGGTTTTTACCATACATGGTAACTGACTTGGTGGTCTTGTTTTCAGATGATCTCCGATAAAATCTAATAACTATATAGCTGTGTAGATTTGAAGGGTCTTTACCAAAAGCGCATTCTTGTGCATAGGAACCACTGACAATGATCATTGTGGTGGTGGAGGTGGGCAAAAGGGTGGCCCGGACTATGGGAGAGCACGAGACTTGTAATGTCAGGTGTGGATTCAATTGGGTTTAACAAAATTACTTACCTTTCCCAAACTTAACGAGGTCGTGTATTTGTAGAAACCTGGCATGCTAAAACCGGGGGTTTTCTATTTCAGACTTTCAATCTTTCCCCGAAAACGTAAAATACTTGAACTAATCTGGGTCTGTCTGGTCTGTTAGAAGAACGATAAACAATATAAAAGCTTATCTGTAGAAACATCCTGGATCACTTTATTTCAAACCTATTTCGCATTGAACTAATGGTTCTGTCTGGTCTGTTAAAGAACTATTTATTTAAGTCCGGATTTTATTCAAACCTTTTGTACTATTTTTATAAAGGATTTAAAATTCTAGAACACAATTGTATCCTATAAATTGGTTGGGAAGGGGAATGACAGACATGTTTTCACTGGGTTAAAAAATCTTGCACCAACAAAACCTGAAGAAAAATCTAGAATATTTAATTGTAGAATTTGTAAGTTTAAGTGTATGTTTTAATTATTATGGGTATTATTTAGTAGTTTAATTGTTTACACTCCTGCCAGACGTTTACAAAATGTTGTTATTTATGCTTTGTACATAAATTATTCACAAATTTTACTAATAAGTACTAAATTCTAAATTTTGCTAAAAATTTTAGTTTACTGAAGTATTCTTAGGCTTCACCAAATTGATCTCGTCATCGGCTTTCCAGCACTTTTTTTTCTGTTTTTTTTTTTTAATTCGAAAGAACGCCACGTTAATTTTGTTTGGCCTGAAAAGATGGTGCTGTTTTTTGCTGAAGCACTGTCTGAACAATGAGTTCTGTCAATGCTCAAGATACAAAGAACTACAATCTGTAGATACAAAAAAAAGTCATGTAGTTTAATGTTAAATATACACTTTTTGTTGCCCAGATTTTGCTATATATTTTGTATTATACTGTAGCATAATTGTACATTGTATTATACGTTATATCTCACGTTTGACGTGCTGCACTATAAAGGTCTGGTAAATTTCTTGTTGTTAAGTGGAAGGTTTAAAAGCAAATGGTCCATAATCTGGATAGAAAGCTGTCCCAGTCTTAAAGATGTTGAGGTTTGAGCCTCAGTCAGATATATTTTTACAGTAAAAAAAATACATTTTTTTTTTTCTGGATGCATTATCTAAGATTTAAAACTTGCCAACTTTTTTTTTCTGCAACAGGATTTTCCTGTAATTTTTAGGGGTGACTTATGCACCCTTAGACTTATACCAGAGCAATAATGGTTGAAGTTAACATTTCAAGAAATTAATCGTAACCACTATGTTTGGGGTTGAAATTGTGCAAGTACAGCCAAATATTTACTGTATGAATGGAACTAGAGACAATGTCATCAAATTAAAATGATAGATAAGTTTTAAAGAAAATATCTGGCTTATATGAAAACAACAACAACAACAAGAAATTTATCATGTCTGCTAATGTTTGCTGTGTCTTGTTATAACTGTTCACGTGCAATAAATGTAGCTTTTCACCAAGTGATGTCCAAACAGTATTCCATATTGTAATATACATATTGTTTAGTTTGTATAAAAGGCCAGAATTCAATTTTTTTTTCTGTTTCTTTCCTTTAGTTTCATTCCTTAAGGTTCTGGTTGAAAATTTAACTCGGTAACCAGTCAAAATTCCATTGTGACCACTGACTGGTTTCATATTTTTTGACTAACTGAAAACCAGTCAGCATAATTTTGTCAGTGATGTTAAATGCTTATGCTTTGCTTCCATTAATTGTATAAAATCACAGAAATTTCAGATCCCTGCAAACAGATTCTTTGATGTATTAATTAAATTCTTTCTCTATACATGTACAAGTATTTTTGGTGAATGAAATGACCTTGTTAAACAGGTTTATTAATTTTTATTTCTTTGTTTTAATGTATTAGGAGGAAGTGAAACAGATGCAAATGTTTTGTTCTGGCCTGTGAGTGGTTTTCATTTTTAGCCAATTTTTTTTTTTTTGCCGTCTTTACCGCAAGCAGCAGTATTGTTAAAGAAAAATTAAATGGCTGTTACAAAAGTTCATTGTTCTCTGTTGTGTTTGTTTATACATTATATATGCTTTTGTAACAGCCCGGTTTGTAAATTATATATCTCGTTTTATCTGTATTAAGATTATTTGAGCTATCTCACTTGTAGGTGTTTTATAAGTGGATCAAAAGGGCCTCAGTTGTCTGTTGTGAGTTTCAATAACGTGGAAGGGGCCTCAATGTTTTTGTGTAGACTTCAGTATTAAGAAGATACTAGCTATGCTAACTGTAGATGCTGTTGATATAGAACAAGCAGGCTTCAGCTATGTTGTTTAGGCTGTAGTGTTTATGTAGTGATTATAGCATTTACAGCACAGTCTGGAGGTTCCGGGTCTAATCCAAGGTCAGTCTGCATGAGCTGTGTCCCTCGGCGGCAATACTCTTAACGTGTCACATGGCGCTCAGTGCTGCAGATGGGTACAAGCACCGAAGCTACCTTGATCTTTCTCTCACACAAAAAATTGGTTCAAGTCATGGGTGGTGCCCCTTCAGTTATACATACAAGTTTTAGAGAAAACCTCACAATTATAAGAACTATTACGATTGATACAGTAATTACTGTAATCAAACTAATTTGATATACCAGGTAGACTCTAATCAAACGGAAAGTTAGTCCAAGATGGACACTGCATCAAACAACAGAAATTGGTCCGACATTATCTACATTATGGTAACTTTTTAGAATTGAACAAGAATTTTAAAGATACCTGCAGTTAATGCCAACATTGAAACATACATGTAACATTTGCCACTTTCATGCGAGATAGCTCAGGTAAATAGTGTTTGGTGTGGTACTCTGTTTACATTACTGTTAACCAGTACATTATTGTGTTGTATGCACACATTTTTCAAAGAGTTTAGCATTTTTTAGAAAGAAAATACTGTCTTTCTTTCTAAAACATACATATAGTAAAAATAAATAGTAAAAATAAATTAGCTTGATATTGAAACTTCTCAGTTTATTTGATATGCTTAACAGGGAACATGTATAATGCAATACTGTACAGTATAACTTTGTTAAGAGATTTTTAAATAATGTTTTTGGTACAAACTTTTTTCGTGGAATATAAATTTTGTTGAAACTTCACTTTTACCGGTAGGAATGTTTAAGGACAAAATCATTATCCCTGCACAGTAGATGGTTCAAATCATTATCATGTATGCTTTTTTTTTAAGTGCACTGTATGTCAATTAAGGCTTTTAGATATGATGATTGGTTTGAATGGATAATGTCAGTAAAGGCATATTGCCCTAAATTTTCAGTAATGTTAATTAAGGGTGCCTTATACAATATTTCAAGAGCTGTCAGTAAAGGCATATAACACTTAATTTCTAGAAATGTCAAATAATGGCATCTTTCACGTTTATATTTCAAGTTATGTCAGTTAAGGGGGGTCACTGGTGAGGTTTTGGATTTGTGCACTTCCGGAAATTTACATTTGTTGTATTTCAAAAATGATGAGTTAACTGGAAAAAACAATTAGGTAGTAGTGAACTTAGGCACAATAGGAATATTTTAGCGTAAAAAAATTGAACATGTTTTAGAAAAAATATTTTGACCTCACATTTGGTGACTAAATTGACAAATTTTGTCATATGCCAAAAATGGGGGTAGGGGTACAAAAATAGTCATTTCTCAAAAACCGTTTAAGATATTTACATAATTCAAACTGTATTATAAGACGAATTGTTAGGATATAAAATGTATTAATAATTAGTTTCTTTTACAGTTCTTTGTAACAGACATATGCCGTCATATCTCAAAGCTGGGCGAAAAAAAAAAACACATTTTGTCAGTTTTATTGAATTTCTTTCTTATATGCACATTGACCCCATTTTTTATTTTTGCATTCTAAAACAAAGGTTTTAATCAAACTGCAGACAAAATATCTGAAAAAGCTTGTTACTCCTTTATCATGAAATATTCATTTATCAAAAAATTGAAAAAATGAATTTTAGTAAAGTGGGTGGGGTAATAATAAGGAGCGTAATATTTATTCAGATGATGATAGAAATACCACTATCTTTAATTTTTCATCCTAAAGTATAATCATACTACATAAGAAAAGATTAGAAAGTGATATCCATTCTGAAACATACACCACATACATAAACGTTTATAATACCAAAATTCTAGCTAATTCTGCATTAAGCACCTTTTCTGATAGTGTATCAATAAAGATTAATATTGCGAAAAAGTTAAGTCATTGACCCATCATTATTTTTCCAGAAATTAACTAGCAATATGTTAGTCTCCATAAAAAACAGGGTCAATAAAATTTCTTATTATTTTGAATTTCAGCAGTGACCCCCCCCCTTAAGGCACATTTTTCGAAATTGTCAGATATGTCAATTAAGGCATCTTTTTTCATAATTGTCAGATTTGTCAATTTAGGCACCTTTTCCACAGTTGTGAGATATGTCAATTAAGGCACCTTTTCTATAATTGTCAGATATACCAATTAAGGCATCTTAAGCCATATTTATAGTTGTGTCAATTAAGGCATGAAATGTTCCATGAGGTACCAATTTTCTTTATTTCGACCTATGTCATCTTATGGCACCTTACACCAAAGTGCCAGTTAAATGAGTTAGGGCAATATTTAGGTTTGTTTCCATAGCATGTTACATAGATAGGGATACTATTTGTATTATTTGAAGCACTATTGACTGTCCTTATTTACATGTCAATGAAAAGTATCAAGCACACCCCAAATGAAAAGTTCATGTATGCCTTTAGTAGTTGTTTAGAAATTCTTTTTACAAAGTTTATACAATTATAATCTATATTTGAAACAAGGCTTGCCAAATGTGCTATTGCAGTTAATTTTGTTTAGATATATACTTTATATAGAGAAGTTATAAAAAATATATATGCGATGATATAACAACTGCTGTTAAAGTATAGAATATGTAAATGTACCTTTTGGCGCTGGTTTCCAGCATTGTTTTAATTCAAGCTAGCTTGGAACCAGGCTGAGTCTGGTCAAAGAAAACATGCTATAACAAGACTGTATGAACAAAATCAAATATATTTAACCAGTGTTTTTTTTCGTAAAAAAAA
The DNA here is from genome assembly GCA_022818135.1 of Saxidomus purpurata. Taxonomy (NCBI): domain Eukaryota; kingdom Metazoa; phylum Mollusca; class Bivalvia; order Venerida; family Veneridae; genus Saxidomus; species Saxidomus purpurata. Next base: position 29,654,704 of record JAFMSR010000017.1, read on the forward strand.
TGTTTTATAACTGAATTGTATAGAATTGTTAATTTGTTAAATGATTGCTCAGTATTATTTTCACAGTATTTTATACAAATATAGTATTGTTTAAGTCAGTTATTGTAAGCATATTTATAATAGGTATGTTTAATGCAGAACTTTAAGCAGGGTAATGAATATGCTATAATATAAGTATATCATAGAATACAGTTCTAATGCGTAGAATATATAGCACTTAATGATTGCGCTAATTCAGGTCAGCTCTGATTGGTGGTCAAAGGATTTTATAAGTATGCTTACATTATGTATTACAGTATTTACACAAAACTTGGTGCACAGTATTTACACCATAGTTATATATGTAGTGTCTCGTCACTCCCGTGTATGGGATAAACTAGTTAATCAACGTTCACATTTCATCGGTGCGAGTATTGGTCAGAACTCCTAAGATCCGATTGGTTGAAACTTTAACCAATAGTCAGCTGACAGGCGATTAAAATTTTGCATTGTATTTGTACATTTTGAAAGACTTTATAATGTATCGTATGTATTGTAGTAAGCAAAAGACGAGAATCTATAAAAAGTGAACTTGAAACAGCACACCAGTTTTTCACTCAAGTAGAATCATGGATCAAAATTTAACCAATGGTTAACTTGACAGCCGGTTGAATTTTCGAACAACCGGTTCCAGGAAATGTTCATCAAGTGACCTTCTGCAAGTTGGAAAAATACAGTCTGTGCAAATAACATAAAACAATGCAACACAAGATTTGTATTCTAGGGCTGACAAAAGAAATAAGGACACTTGATTTCATAGAACATACCAGTAAACTTTTTTCATTATATTGCGCAAACTTTTAGCTTTTTCAATTAGCTATTTTAATAACAAATATCCACAACACTTTTTACAATGACAATAAACAAGAATACGTTTTATTGCACAGCGTGGCTCAGATAGTTATACCACTAGACATCGATAAGTTTCCGCGTCTCGGTTTTATATTTTACCTTTACTTTTTGTTACTTTTACTGCACTGTTTTGTCCATATAGTCATTATTATTATATATATATATATAGTCATTTATCCATTTGCTATACATATCGAAGCTTATCTGTGATTTTGTATATTTCATATTTCTTTGTGATATTTTTTGTTGTGGTTTGATACAATAAAGTTTCCTTTTATAAAATGTGTGTAGTTTTATTCAGCTTTTTGCTGCCTGTGTGCAAAGCAACTGAGCAATACTGGTGAATATCTTGTTACCGGTAGTCAGTTGTTACACTTTCAATTCTTATCCTTAAGTGGATTTACTTAAACTTGGAACACAGACAGATGGCAGCAAGGACAAGTGCACAATTCTGTTTAGAATTTTCGAGTTGCTCCCCTTTTCTTAACAAGTATTTAGTAACTATTAAGTCTGCATATTGCCCGACTCTGGGTAAAATTGTGCTTTGTTATTTTGAAATCCAGCAAACAGTAAAGGACTTACAGAGAATACAAAGTTTTATCTTGTGACCTTTGACCCACAGTAAGACCTCCACAATTGAGCAGCTTTGGTTATAGCAACTTACTATTCCAAATTTCATGAGAAATTCTTGAAAGGTGGTAACAAGATATGGTCTCGAGACCTTTGACCTGTAAGTGTGACACTGACAATAACCTGGTGCAGTTGGAGCATTGGTTCTGTATGTTATCATTATAGTTAAACATTTTAGTTAAATTTCATGAAAATCCTTCAAGGGCTTTAAGAAATATTGTCCCTTTACCTTTGACCCCTAAGTGCAACATGGGTACAGCATGTCGTCTGTCTGAGATGAACACAAGACCAAAGTTTCCTAAAAAATCTTTTAAGGGATTTAGAAGCGCAGGCACACAAAAACTAATGGTATCTCAAGTTTGACCTTGAGCAAACAACAGTTGGAACATTGTTTCAACATGTCTTGACAAGATGAACATTAGACCAAAGTTTCATGAAAATCCTTGAAAGAGTTTAGGAAATAAGAGGTGGACAAAAAACCAACACTGAAACCTATATACCCCTTTAAATCAAGGGTTGACCATGGAACTATTGTATCTGCTTCAATTTTTAAATGCAGATACAATAGTTTCGCGATCAACCATCGGAATGTAATGTTTCCCCTTCAAAGATTCTAGTGAAGTACCAGTTGGCCAGCTTATTTAGGAAATTGGGGGGATCAAAGAAAGTGTACGAACAACAGAAGTATTGGTAATGTTTATTCATTAATTATTCATCAACAACGGACAATGACAGGATTCATCATTCCCCTTTGACCAAGACATAATAAAAATGTTCAGATTACAAGTTTTGGTGACTGCTGATTTTCTACACTGGAAGTTCAAATGGGTTGCTCTAAAAAAACTTATTGACTGAAAAGTCAACAGTGCAGAACATGATTAGACTGCATGGATGTATGGACAGATCTTGATCAACACTAGTCGAAAAGCCGTCGGAGATATTGCCAGAAAAGTAGAGTTAAAATAATAACATAGTAAAAATTCTAATTTTCTGTTAACATTTCCAAGTCACAAGGACATGTAATCTGGACATTATTGTTATGTAATGGTCATTTTAACATGAATATATTCACAAGCAACTATACATGAACACTCGATCAAAAACAAGAATTTCTGGGAGTTTTTTTTATTTATGTATAAACTTACGAAAAAGCAAACTTTTGCGAAGGGAGCCAACTCTGTTTGCACAGCGGATCAATAGACTTAACTATGTAGCAGAAAATAAAAACTTCATTCATGATAAGTTTTCTTCTTTTCAGCATAATTTTGGAATCGAGCGAGATATTTTCTCAGTTATATACAGAAATATGCCACCAGAAAATACAATGTATGTACTATTTATAATACAGTTACTATCTAACAAAATTGCAGTTCATACCCAAATAAGTACACATAAACCTTGGCCAGTCTGGCAAAACAAAACAAAACTAACACTTGATCAGAGAAATACAGCACTCTGGGGCAGACGGCCGTTTACAAGTTATGATTTAGGTTTTGATGTCCTATTATATATTTCTGATCTTAATATTAACTGGCTGTTGACAGGTTAGATTTGATTTAAATTTCAATGTTTCAGTTCAAAAACCACAGAAACAGTAAAAACAACACACCGATACATATTAAGTTCTTATACCTATAATTATTAGACAAAGCTGAATTTTTCAAATGTCTATTACATCATTTCCCTAAAGAAGTATTGTCTAGACGAGAGTTACACCTAAAGGATGAGTGGACCAATGGATAGGTAATGCTCTACACCGGTTAGCAAAAACACGAAACAACTTAATTATACCCCTACTGCACGTTGACTCAAGTCCAAAAATTGATATCCATGCTACAAAAATACTAAATAATGATAAAACGTATATTTATCATCTTCAAACAAAACAAAATATGTAACAGAATATCCTTAGTAAATTAATAAATCTCAAATAGAATGAACAATTTATACGTACACCAGACCAACTCGGAGACAAAGAGAGAACGGTTTTTACACGAGCAAAATAGAAAATTTAAATTTTACAGAAAACATAAATATCTCCAATAACAAAGTAAAGCAATTGTAATGGAATTAATCTAAGTAACTTAATGTGCAAAAACTAAATACAGTGAAAGAGAAAAAAACAACAAAAAAAAAAACCAAATGTCATACCCACTGGCTCGAAATGAGCCCCAAAAAAACAGTGCACAAAAAGGGTTATAATGGAACACTTCGCTGATTTATTTACAATACGCACGGTCATATGGCATTAGCCGGTACCGAGGGTAAACAACCCCAATCAGTCTGTCAGATTTATTTATAACACTGATCAGTAGAATGCAAAGTAAACTGTCCAGGATGTTTTTTGTTTATTTCTTATACATTAACATGTACATTACATTTTATAATGGCAGACATGTTGGCTAAATTTCTTGATTGACAAAAACTGCATCGTTTGACTTTCACTATGACACTGCTATGTTTTGACTGCATGAAAGAGTTTTTGAACATTATGGCAGTGTACGATAAGACTTTATTGCATTTAACAGACAAAAAAATAAATGCGTATTACACAAATACAGCTTTCATGCTGGTAAAAGATAACTTTGATTTCTGCAGAGTACAAAATAAAGTGCATTAAAACAAATAATCCCATTGGCTTTTTTAGTCTATTCTAGTAATCAACAAAAGTAACAAAAAGACAGTGGATATCATTTGCAAGCATCACATAAATAAAAAAATTTGCTTATAATAAATCCAAGATCAGTTTTCAGATCAAATATATGTGAATTTACAACGAGTGTCTGTTTTAACACAAGGGCTACTATTGAATTCTTAGTACGTGTGGACATGATTAAAACTAAATGCTATATAACAATGTCCACTGCTGTCCAGTAATGCCTTCAGAGCATTGATTTTCGTGGATTTTTAGGGTGTATTGATGTATAAATTTATGATCATAACAGAAAACCATACAATATTTTGATTTTCCATAAACAAAATGTAATCCAGGAATTTAAATACCCACAAATTTGCATTTCACTACAAATGTTTCATGACTTCAGGCAAAAAACTTATGTGTATGTCTAAAACAAATTTCAATATGTCAAATCCACAGGGTTACAAGGGCATGTCTGAATATTGTCCCAAATATAGTGGGGTGTGCAAAACTATACAAACAAAATCAAATCAATCAAATCATTTACAACAAAAATAATAAATAATTCAAGGGTGAAATAAAACATTTTTGGAATTCGCAAGATAGATCATTACATTATCCAACAGAGGTATGCATAATTATAGACAGAAATGTCTGTGGCATAGAATATACACAGTATTTCCAGTTTTCACTGCTGTATTTTATTCAAGTATTTACTATACCAAGGTTTTGTAGGAAATTTCTGACACAAGGTTTATAACATATAACTGCATATAGTGTAGTTATCTGAGTATTGTCTGTATTGCTTGTGTGTTTTGTAGAATATGACAGACTAATGTTTGTATGTAAATGTATACACTGTGTTTTGTAGATCCATGACTCTGTACAGATGTGATGCCTGCATTGGGCATTGGGGGGGACATAATTCCACAGACGTGCAGGCTTAGCATGATCTGCTCACTGGTACCCAGCAGGGTATGGGTTAAGACAATTCCAGTTTTTACTGATTTTGTCAACCACCTAAAGTACTCTCCTTCATGCTTGTAATGGGATATTTTTCAAACAGCATTTGCATATTAAAGTACATGAAGATCTTGAAGGTATGACACATTCATGGATTTTCGAAGAACTACCATCATGGCATAATAAAATTTATCAGCACTATACAGCAACTTTTGCATGTTATAAAAGGAGCTTCGTCAAATTATGAAAAACAGCGTCTGCTGAAAAATGACAGAATTCCTCATTGAACACTGTACCCACTAATTAATACAGATAAATGAATCATATATAACAAATGAGGCTAAAGCATGGTCCCTACTAAAGCATACATGAGCAAAACAATATTTCAGCCATTTTTATCAGTGTCTATCAGAAAACTGCAGCCCTCTGTCTAAACTGCATTTTAAATAATTTATCAATAGTGTTGTATTATGTCCAGATAGTTGTTTAACCATTCTGCTGTAAAAAGATACTTCTACCTTTATGACCAGTGCAGACTATGATTTATAATAACTGGTGCAGACTATAGTCTACATGTGCTGTATAAATCATGGTCTACACTGGCTGCTACTCAATCAATGTACTTGTGCTCACCTAAGGGAAGTAATTCGCACAGCCCAGACTACGGCTGTAACGTTTAAACATGTAAACGGAGCAGTTTCAATTACTTCAAATAGTCAAGGTTGCTGTAACACTGCTCCTTGTTTCTCTCTTCTGTACATGAATACTGTGAAATGTTTTTACTGTACTTCTCCAAAAACTGACAGTCTAACCCTGACAATCCTAAGAAATCTCAAAGATGGAATAGCTTATTCTTTAATGTAGGCACTACATATTACTTCCTATAGGAGCACTGCATATAAAACCAAACTCCGAATAGAAAAGTAGAGGTAGAAGAATCTAGCTACAGCAAGGTAGGGTTTACATTTAATCTCATACTATTATTTATGCCATTTAAACAAGCTCTGGCAATAAGGACAACAAATGTGGAAGATGGCCCTATATCGCTCACCTGGCTACAATTGTTAATAATAAAATGTCTTGATCAATTCTGACCTGGCGATTCTGATTTGAACAATCTTCATATAGGTTCACTACATAATAATTTATTCCAAATCTCTAAGCTCTGGGCCAAGTGGTTCTAGACAAGAAGTTTTTTAAAGTTGTCCCTATGTAAGCCTATGTAAAATCAAATGATCTTGGGCAGGGTCCATTTTGATCCAAGGATCATGGTTTGAACATTGTTGAAAGAGGTCCATCTTGAGAAGATTTTTTAAGTTTTTCCTTTCTGTTGCAATGGCAACCAGAGTTCTGCATGGAATGGAATTCTTTGAACAGCTTTGATAGAGCTTCATGCAAGAAACATCCCTGCCAAGTTTCATCAACATTAGCCCAGTAGTTTCAGTGTAGATGTCGATTGAAGGAAATGGTGGACAACGTACGTCAGATTGTGAGTGATCCTAATAGCTCACCCTGGCTCTTTGTGCCAGGTGGACTAAAAAAACAAATACAAAACTGTATAAATAATCCCTATGTACATCGATAAACTCTGGAATGCTTCACTGTGGAAATTGTTTGACATCCAATAACATGCAATGCATAATATCTTACTATTTCATTAAGTAAAATCCACAAGTTTTGCACTGTAGACTATTTTCAGACCGCTTACCATAGTCTATTCTGTCCACAGACACTGTACTGTTGAAGAATAAGCTCCGATACTCACACTCACATGTCAAGTTTCACTCCCCTGATGATTAAAGGGAAGTAACTCAATTACAATTTTTCTGACCTAAAACTAAATCCCTTTTCAGACTGATATTTTTAGAAGTTTGACTCTAAAATTATATTACAGTTTGATATTAATGTAGGTCATACAGATATTTCTGTTTTTGTAAATGTTTGAATGAAAATAATCTCATTTTTGCGAGAAAAATCTCGTCAAATGTTCAAGTAGTTGACATTCTCTGTACTTCTGACATCAGCTGTCGAACATATCACTATCTAACTCAGGAAAATATTATCTCTTTTGTTTTAATACAGAAGAATGAAATTCTTGTTTAATTATAGAAAAATAAAATGCTTTTGCATTACACAGTCAAAATCCACATATCTTTCGTATTAACTAATCAAAATCCACATATGTTTTGCATGAACTTACCAAAATCCACATATCTTTTGCATTTGCCAACAAAAATTCCACATATATTTTCACATTCACTAACAAAAATCCACACAGTTTTTGTATTTTACATTAAATAATAAAAATCCACATATATTTTTGCATTAACCAATCAAAATCCACATACAGATATTGCACAAGATGAGTAATATAAAGATCAACACAAGACCCATCTATCATCTACATCCTCACAGCCTATGTTTTGTCTTTAGTTTTATTACTATTCAAAGTGTCATTTGAAATTTTAAGAAAGCATAGTCATTCATTTCTTCTCCTGGACTAGGTCCTTATATAACTAATTATAGACCCAGTCCTGTAGAAATAAAAAAATATTACCAAATTGAATGTGAAAACACTAATAAATATATAGGCTAAAACCAAGAAAATCTTTTTTGACAACCCTAGTTCAAACTAAATTTCTTTTTATTTCTATCGGTCAATAAGAACAGTAACCGAGTAAATTCATGTCTCTTGCATGTAAAGCATTCCTTCTGTTTCAAGCCTCTTCTTTGTGTAATAAAACTATGCTGTAACAAAGCCATTCTGAATAGTAATATAACTTTATGCTAAACCAAAAACTTTTACACACAAAGTCTTATAATTTGTATCCCCTGTGGAAACGAAACATTTGTATAACGATGAATTGAGTAAACACAAAATTGTCACAAACTTTCTGCTACAAGTTTGACCTTGAATTGTGACCTGGATTCTGAACAGAAGGGGGTTTTTAATATGTGTTCTGCATTGAAAAGACAACAGAAATTCAACATCCCATGTGCTATAATTCTGAGAGCCCAAGAGCAATAAAAATCTAATACAAACTTACCTTTTATTTGAAATTTATAATACTACTTTTAATATTTAAATCAAAATGTTTGGCAGTATGAATAGATTTGTGGTGAAATGATAAATGAAATCAGCAATGAAGTATTGGCAATTTGACTCACGGCTTCCATGGAACGGCCCGCACTTTGATGATGATAATAAAGTCAGCAAAAGAATCTACAGTCCCTGCATTTTTTTTTAGACATTAAAAACCGACACTGAAAATCGTTATAATTTAAATAATTTTGTCCCCGATTATAAATCAACATTACATATTTAAGTCATATTGAAATGCATACATATAGCAATATATATATATTATTTATAAAAAACATCTTATTCACATATGTACATAATTTTATAAATATAAACAATCTGTTTTCTTTAAAAGTAAACAAAACAAAACAAATATCACTTAACGCTACGTTTTCAACGACGTTTTTAAATGCTGTTTAGAAATGCCATTCAATTGACCTAAATGTCCGTTAGTCTTTTTCTGGTTTACAAACAACGTCTCCTCTTCGCTAGTAAAATCCGATTCCGAGATCATTACGCTACTGTTGTGGATTTTATCTGTAAGTAACAAAAGTTTTGCAAGTACTTAAAAGTTCTGTATGTACCAAAAAGATCTTAAAGTAACAAAAATACAAAGGGGAGTGGTGGTGTAGAGGTTAAGGTGCCTGCCGCTCATCCCGGAGGTTGCGGTTTCGAGCCCCATCAGGGTCACGACCGTAGTTCCTCATATGACACCAGTAATGGTTCTCCCAGGAAGAGGACTCGAGAGTGACTCGATAAGCTTCAAGCTTTCTTCACAATCAAGTTAAAATAAATTAGTATAAACATAAACAAAAATAATCTACACATTACACAAACATTTAGAAGCAAAAACAAATTTTTTATCTAAAAGTAGCAAAACAATAAGAAGGTTATGTAAGTTCTGTATGTACCAGAAAGATCTTAAAGCAACAAAAATAATCTATAAATGACAAAAAGATCTGTAAGCAACAAAAAGATTTTTTCTAAAAGTAGCAAAACAGTACTTTTTAACACAAAGCATCATTGAGCAATGCAAAAACATCACAAGTACATATATTCTTTCATATACATGTAAGTTTTATACGATTTAAAACTGACTTGGGCTTAACCCTCAAACCTTCTGATGCAAGAAAGTACGAAATTCTTGTTTTTTGATTTGATTTGAAAGAGATTTTATCAAGGTCCGTCCAAAAGCTAAATTTTTAGCTTATGTTTTGGATGAGACCCTGGCATATCTCTCTTCATGCCTAGAAAAGTAGAATTTAGAAGCGGAAAAGAGGAGAGATTTACCTGATTGCAATTTCCAGTCAGTTTTAGCCAAAGATTGAATTTGATTGGTTGCCAAAAAGTTGGCCAATCACGGTGACCAATTTGATCTGCGAGTGCGATTGACCTAGTTCGAAATTCTTGTTAAAATCAGCAAGAGCTAATAACATAAGAACATACTATCTATCTTTTGCAAGATTTAAAGAAAGACCTCCCAAGCTATGGTATATGGCAAAATTATGCTGATTGCCTCTGCAAAGAATTAAACCGGTAACAGAAGCCATCTTTCAGTTACCAGTGATTGATGAGGGTTATTTCATCAAAAACTGGGGCCCCTTTAGCATGTTAGAAAGACCTGATCACACATAAAAGATTAGACGAGACGAGACCGACAAACGAACAAACAAAAGAACGAACGAACAGACGGACGAGCGGACAGACAGACATGGATTGCTATATCAACATGTAAGAAAAGTAAGAATACATTTATCAATTACCCTTACTCTTTTTTAAAGCAATACTTTCTGTTTCATCGTCGGCATCCTGGAGCAGAGAATACCTGTGTCGCTTCTTGGAACGTAATCTACATCGATGACATGGGCACCTACAATAACAGAACAACTCTACATCGGTGACAAGGGCACATAGTCAATATTAAGCTGTAGTGTTTACCTTGTCTGCAGTTGACTGTTAAGTCGTTTTGGTGAGTAGTGTGTCTGAGGGTGTTTAGTAAATAATTTCATTTTACTTTACAAAGAACATATTCATAAGAAATGTTGTTCTATAATTCAATTTTCCTCCAAGTTCTGATTTCTGACCCTGCATACAGGAGTGCTGATATAAACCCTCACAAAATGATATTTTCCAAATACACAATCACAAAATGATATTTTCCAAATACCATCCCAAAATGATTCTTTCCCAAATTGATTTTTTTCTAAATACACAATCACAAAATGATTTATTCCAAATACAATCCAAAATCAATACAATCACAAAATGATATTTTCCAAATACAATCACAAAATGATTCAGTTTTTACACCATTCATTACCAATCTCCAGCATATAACACACAATACCTAAACAAATGTCATGAATTCTTTTTCAGTATCTCCAATCTAACTTACCGTTTTCTTTGCCAGCAACAAACACAGGCCCATAATGCACCAGTACACGTTATCACAACCAAGAAACAGACTATCACAACATACAGGATACTCCAATCTGAAATAAATATATAAGGCTTTATCAATACAGTAATGAAAAGAGGAAGTGTTAATATTGTGAAACCCAGGTGGCCTGTCATGGATAAGGGTACAGTATGTACTCTGATCAGTCAATACAGTAGGGCAAACTTATCTACATACATATCATTTATTTAAATTTCAAAAGCAATGTTGGAAAGTTTTTCAAGCAAATAACAATCAATTTTGCCCTGATTTCCTTGGTACTATAACAACTGCAAGTAATTTTATCTAAAAGTGTTAACTGGAATTTAATTAATGTCTACACTCATCAGCATCATCATCAACATTATCATCATCATCATCATCAACAACATCATCATCAACATCAACTTTATCATCATCATCACCAGCAGCAGATTCATCATCAACATTTATCATCATAACTATAATCATAAATGTCATCATCATCATGATGAACTACATCATCATCATCATCACCATCATTCATAATTATCAAATAAACACTACCAGTCCCATCAGCACTTTAGATTCTCAAAAATAGTTACAGTGCAACCTATCAAAAGCAAACACCCTTAGAAACTCAGAAATGGGTTTGTTGTAAAGGTCTGAGTCTGGGGAGAGGTCAATTCCTTATATAACTGACGCAACAAGAAACAAACTGTATGTCCTTCTAGGGAGTTTGTTGCTTTAGGGAGGTTTGGTTCAGCAAGGTAGGTCTGTACTTACCACAGTTACTTTCTCCATGCATCTTGTACAGGAACATATTCTGAGTCCAGAACGGCTCACATACACATAGTTTGGTTTTCATATCACAATGACCATGGTTGGAACAATTATTTTGGCAAACTACAAAATTAAAAAATAAAACAGATTTTTTAAAATCATTTTAGCAAGCAATACAGGAATATTTATACTACTGTGTGTTATACCTTCTCTTCTGTACTTAGTACAACTTAGGATCTGTTTTATTTCGGTGTCATTACCACCTCTTAGAAGTTGCTTGCAAATCTCAGCTTAGAAGCCAAAATTTTAAGAAATTAAGCAACGTAATAATTATGAAGAAAGCTTGAAGCTGCTAAAGTCATTCTCTGGCATGCTTTCTGGTAAAGCCCCATATTTTGTTTGCATACCTTGCATACTGCATGTTTTCTTACCAGGTGTCCAGTCAGTCACTTCATTTTGTTAGACTTCAATAACTTACCACTTTTTATTTCTTGCATATTTTTGGAACACAGTGTGTACCAAAATCCCGTAAGTTCTTTTTGAGAAGCTAGTTCTTAAGAAGTTGGTTCACATATTTCTACTTAATAAAGCTTTTACAGTAGACTCCCAAAACTCTGGACCCATAAAAATGTGGTCACCTAAAAATTCTGGTAGCTTTTTCTTTGCACTTTTTTCTCCGTTAACATGTTCCACTTTTTTTTAGAAACTCAGTAAACAGAAAGTGATGCATTTTATGTTTTGTGCCACAGCTGGTCATGGATAATTCAAAATTTGCAAGAGAGAATTCTCTTATGACAAAGCTAGGTGGAATGAATCTTTCATGATTTTGTTTTTAATAAGCAAAGATGTGACCTCACGACAAAAAAAGCCAACATTCAATTCTTGCAAAAGTTACTCAATTTACAATAACAGTTACAGACTTACCAAGGGTATCAATGTTAACAACTTTAAATTCAAGCACATATGGTGACGACAGCAGTTTTTTCTTCAACACGTTCAATGTTTCCTTCCCGTTTCTGTACACACGCGTATCTCTCATCACATTCATTGCATAAAATAAAATCCTGAGACTGGAAGACACAAAAGTACATGTGCACTAACAATTTGTCGTCTGCTTTTTTCAAAAGATTATTTCAAGATTTTGATGATTATTTCAAGATTATTTCAAAATTTTCAAGATTATTTCAAGATTTTCAAGATTATTTCAAGAACATAATGGGGAAATATACATTGTACCCTCCTCCCTACAAAAGTCCAAATTGAAAAACAGCCAAGTCACTGTTAGAAATTCAGTAAAATCAGGTTAACAGCTAACAGAATATCTCAATGAATGACTTTATAACCAGATGCACAGTGTGAGGACCATCATGTCCACTCATGCCATCTTTTTTTTCAGTAAAATTTTAGATCTGTTAGGCACAGAAAAGTTGTTTGCTCTCTCAACTGTGTACATACATGTTTCTGGAAAATCTGTGTGCCTTTCACTAGTCTGTTTTTTTTTCCCCTGTTCTTTTTTAAAAATTATTTTCTGAGAGTTCAATTTTTATAACAAGAAGATTAAAGGGACCGTAAATAAATGCTGGTCATACTTTAGTCTACAAATTCTTATTCAGCCTCCCTGTGTACAATTAATGGCACTGGCCAGATTCAAACATGAGAAAGCTCATTTTACAATGTCAGCAAGGTCATGTTTATTGAAATAGCGTTACTTTATACAAATTTATTTTTAGTTTGATTACGAGGAAAGCTCCGTAGCTTATTTAATCGCTCTTGAACACTCATTCCAGATGTCATCACGCTCGCGAGAGAAGCAGCAAGTTTCACATTGCTGCTACCCATTTACAGCTGGGTATACCGAGGCATGTGTGGTATCAGTGTCTTTGCCCAAGGACACACCTCGTGCTCCGGCTGCGATTCGAACCCTGGACCTGCCATTCCGGAGGTGAACACCCTAACCACTGAGCTATCGAGACCCACAAGTGAGATAGTGTTGTGTGACTTACTTCCCTGAAGACGAGGTCTCTGTTATACTCTGTATGGAGATCATGGTTTCCCCTTCTGAAGGAGTTTTTGGTAGTAACAGAGCTAGCTGACCTTCCAAATTTTTCTGTAATTCAAAATTTAGTAATGTTTTATATTTCGACCAAGAAAATCAATGTTACAATTTTCCAGGTTTTGTTAAAATTAAGTTACAATTTTATCGGTTTTGTAAATATTAAGTTACAATTTTACCAGTTTTGTTAAAATTAAGTTACAATTTTACCAGTTTTGTTAAAATTAAGTTACAATTTTACCAGTTTTGTTCTACATTTTATACAACAAACAGAGAAATTTATACAGTTTGTCTCGGACCATCACGTAGGTTTGATCACTTCCTCGAGCATGATGTTTTGAGTTTCATAGAAATAATTCCAAATCAGAAGTTTTTACAAGTGATAAAAGTTCATGTAAGAAAACTGAAAGAAAGTATGGGTAACAGATGTAAGTTATTCAGACATGTAGTGATTGTAGTCTAGAAACAATGATCCCAGTCTAGATATCGAGGGTTGACAGCAAAACTGTCGTAAGTCCTTCTTTGTTTCATGTAAGTTACGACAGTTTTGCGGTCAACCCTCGAATTAATGCATCACTCCTTACCCTGTTCTCCTCCGTGAACTTTGTAATATCAGCTTCGAGAGCCAGCTCTAGAAGATCAGTGTTGTGGTCAGCTACAAGCAATAATAACAAAATAAACATTGGAATTAAAACATGAAAAAAAAACAACAGTGAAAGCTATAGAAACATTTTCAGAAAAATAAAAATAACTGCAAAGTAAGTCGAGAAGCTTAAAGATATAGCCTAAAATAATTAAAAAAAAAAAAATATTTTTTTTAGTCTTCACTTTTTACCCTAGGCAATTGATATTGCCTTTGCCATCATACACAGTACCCTACTACAGTACCCTACTTCTGTTCAGCCAGCAAACTTTCTGTGGACAAAATAATTTTCATGGATGCAGGATTACACAGTATACAAAATGTTTTCTTTTTATTCTTAGTGTTTTATGCCTTTGTTAACAGTGTTTCACTAATACACTGGTGGGCAGTTAACCTAACTATCCTACAAAACCAGTACTACATTAGATTCCTATCCTCTGTAAGAAACTACCAACTTTCTCATAAAAACCTGGTCAGGAGCAGGGCTTGTACCAATGACCCTCCATTAATGAGATGTTAATATAGTGATTTCAAATTAACCACTACAGTAAACTCCGTATATAACGACTCCGGATATAGCCAAAATCTGGATATAAGGAACAAATTTTATCTGCATGATTTTTTTTCTTTCTTTATTTTATATTTTTTAACAAACTCTGGATAAAAGGAATAAATTTAAATGGGCCCAAGGAGTTCGTTATAAACAGACTTTACCAAATATTTTTCATCGTAGACTAACACCTTATAACTTTATCATCTCGTTACAAACATGACTTTTACCTGGTTTGACAACAATGGAAGCCTCATCACTGCTAGTCAATCCATCAGCATCCATCACCGTCAGAGAGAATTTATACTTTCCCGCTACAAGGTTCACCAGCTGTAACACTGCCTGGTGGTCAGAGTTGTTTAAAATATCCTGGAAAATAGTTGAATAATCATCTACAGTCAAACCTGTGTTAAAAACCACTTTCAAATAAAGACCATCCTGTGAACAAAGACCACCAGGGACAGAACCTTGCACTATTATAATACTGTGTAGACACCTGTGAATAAAGACCACCTGACAACAAAGACCCCTTTAGATTATTCCGGAGAGTGGTCTTTGTTCACTGGTTTGACTGTATCTAGGTGAGCAATTTCTTGTGTCCCATGTCAATGACCCTTGTAAGTTCTAAAAAAGCTTTGACAATTAAACAGACAGTTTTATGTAGCTTGTTCACAACTAACCCATCTACTAATGCGAGAGATCCAGTAAAAACTTCAATACTATACTGGTATCCTACATGTTAACCGGACGTTCAATCATCCGGACAATTTCGATTTGCACGTAATTAAACAGTTATCCTTTGATCCAACGTGAATGAAATACCCAGGTCTTGCAGGCGCTTTCCGTGTCTGTGACAGTGTAGTCAACTTATCACTTAGGTGAACAGCATTAATGAATTTGATATATATGTACCGCACTTGCCTTATATTTTGATTGCAGACGGCCATGGTCACGTGGGGGCTTAATATATCAATGCAAAGCGCACCTGCGCAAATGGTTAGCGATGTTAGCATTCCGTTTCAACATTAGTTTCAATAGACTTTTAACAGTTGGGAATGGAGAAGGCTTTGCGAATCATAAAAGAAAAACTAAAATCTTGAAAAAAGTAGATAGTTTTCGTTAAATGATACTGAAAGCATTAAATTACACATTTAGTACACGTAGACCCAAATCAATGAACCATGACGGACCTCGGTTCAGGATTTATGCTTTTAATAGTTACCAGTTGATTTTCCCGAGAATTCCACTTGTTTACTTTGAGCCTTACAGAGCATAATGTGAAACATCAACCAGAAAGAAAAAAATCTGATGAAATAACAGACTTTTTACACAAATAAACAATTGTCCGGATGTTGAACGGACGTTGCATAATTCGGGGCGTTTCATTGGTTATTGTATTACTCGAATTGAACAAGAAAACATACTTTGTGACCATCTCAAAGTATAAGGATGCGTACAGCTGAGACCGAAGTTCATTGTGTGAAAATTTCGTGTTTCTATCTGCATTATTGGCAGAATTATTTACAAAAAGGTCCCGTTTCTGTCCGATTAATTGAAAGAAACCAGTATGTTCTATTATTTTAAAATTTTGTATTATTTAGGTACCAACTAAATAGTTTTTTTTAATCAATTTTAGTCATTATCAACAAAAATTTAAGTTTACACATCTCAAACTTCACACTTATTCAAGGCATTTCTCAGTTCCTACATGAATATGGAATGTATATTCTTCTAAAAAATTAGGTTTACACTAAATTGTGAAGAAAGCTTGAAGCTTATCCAGTCACTCTCAAATCCACTTCCTGGATATACCAGTACTGGTATCATATGAGGAGATACAGCGTAAAATAGCAATAACAATATCATACCCCTGCTGACAGTGATTTTGGTTCCCGGACCCAACTGTATTCAGTTATTTTATGATCATCTGTGGACCTGGAACCATCAAGGACTACAAGCATCTGTGGTAACTGAACAAGGACATCACCTCCTGCGTCTGCTACGGGAGCCTCATTCTGGACTGAAAGTGAAAAACAAAATGCCATCACATAATTTTATATATTTCATGTCTCTGAAATGCCTCAGCAGTAATAATCAAGCCAATGACCATATCAGAAAATATACTATGCCTTGTGTTTCATTTTGTATTAGCAGGAAAAGAAACTTGAACAATACTTACAAACAATTTATAGAACCACTACTCTTGTGAATAAAACATCTAAATCAAGGGCTATAATTCCTTTACCTACACCCAAACTGCAGTAACACCAGTACCCCAATTATACAATAACAAGACCCAAATATTTTCCCTCACAATTGGAACAGAATGCTTTTAAGTGGACATGATTCAACATTACGAGACACAATGTCTCACTTGAATTCATTTGTAAGTGGTTAACATATGCTAGGGTGTAAAACTGAACAGTTAAACGGCAAGATGTAACACTTTCTCTGATTGGCTCTGATACAAAAACCTAACTATCAGAACACTCTAACCGGAAAGGGTAAGCATGGTTGCTTATGCCAGTAGCTTCTCACACACTTTGAGTACACCAAATGATCTACAAACTAAACAGGTGTCAAAATTGCACTCTCTTCATTAACTTTAACTTACTATAATTTTTCCTAGAAGTGTGTAAATCTTAAATCATGCTGAAAGCTGTTTGTGCAAGCTACATTTTATGAAGTTTACAAAAAGGAGAGAGATGTGGTGGGGGTGGGGTTGGAAAGGGAGTATTTCTGCGAAGTTGAGTGAAAATAAAAATTACAATTAAAAACTGGTATACAGCAACTGCTCCCTTCCTCGAAAGAATCTCAGAACTGAACATAAAATTTATGTATCATATAAATAAATGATTCAATAGAGCAAATCTTTATGTTGTTGTTGTTGTTTAACCCCCATTCCAACCTGGGTCATTCTAACAGGCGTACAGTTTACCTTAACAATCATTCCTGGGTAGAACCAGTACTAGACTCCGATCCTCCGTAAGAAACCACAAACTTTCTCACATAGAGGGACAGTCGGTAGCAGGGCGCAAACCCATGACCCTCAATCTATGAGAGGTTACAGTGATCTCAAGTCAGCAACTCTAACCACTCGACCACGGAGGTGGTTTTGAGCAAATCTTGATTTATTTTAAGTTCCCCCACACTTCAAATAAAATGGCAGCATTTCCCCGAGATATTATATATATATATATACAGTAAACTCTCTATATAGCGACTCTGGGTAAAGCAAAATTTCGGATATAAGGAACAAATTTTCTCTGCACAAGTATTTTTTCTTTCTTTATTTTGTAGGAATATGTTATATGGATATAACAAACTCCTGACATAAGAAACAAATTTAAATGGTCCCAAGAGGTTCGTTATAAACAAGAGTTTACTGTATTCTCATAAAGCCGACACGTTTCCTGTATATTTAATGTTAAGCACCCTAAGATACATTACAGATCAATACTGCTTGTTCAAAACTAATAATTTTCTCATTTCTCTCTACTCGTTAAAAGTCCAATTATTACTTAAAACACACATTTCTAGAATAATGAATTCACGAATAACAAAATAATGAGAAAATCGTGTTCAATTTACTCTAAAACAATGTGTTGATCATTACAGATACCTTTGTTTGTTTACTGTGACAGATTAACTTGTAAATCTATTTTTAGAACTGTTTAGTTCACACTGTGCATATTTCATTTATTACAGCAGGCACATTGTAGACCCATCTCTTTGTTATACAATATTTCTGATGTTAAGATGTTATATTAGGTACACTGTATGTCACTTAATAAAACTATATACTTATTTACTTATTTTTGTTGCATGTTCAGGCATATCTCAGAAGGCATTTCTCATTTTTTTGCAATATCGTTGAAAAATAATACTGCACTAAATTTATATTAAGTATTTTGATTTAAAAAACAATGTTAGGAAATGTGTTTCTTATACATAACAATCAATTTGACTGGTACTACAACTTTCTTTTTTCTCTGTAACTTAAACAATGCAAAAATAGAGGGGGGGGGGGAAGGAAAAAAAAAAAAAAAAAAAAAAAAAAAAAAAAAAAAAAAAAAAAAAGAGGGGGGGGGGGGGGGGAGAGAGGGGAAATTTATTTGGGGGGGGGGGGGGGGGGAAAAAATAAAATTATTTATTTTTTTTTTTTTTTTTTTTTTTTTTTTTTTTTTTTTTTTTTTTTTTTTTTTTTAAATTAAAAAAAAAAAAAAAAAAAAAAAAAAAAAAAAAAAAAAAAAAAAAAAAAAAAAAAAAAAAAAATTAAAGGGGGGGTATTTTTTTTAAATTTTATTTTTTTTTTTTTTTTTTTTTTTTTGGGGGGAAAAAAATAAAAAAAAAAAAAAAAAAAAAAAAAAAAAAATTTTTTTTAAAAATGGGGTTTTTTTTTTTTTTTT
This sequence comes from Saxidomus purpurata, assembly GCA_022818135.1. NCBI lineage: Eukaryota > Metazoa > Mollusca > Bivalvia > Venerida > Veneridae > Saxidomus > Saxidomus purpurata. Next base: position 29,673,762 of record JAFMSR010000017.1, read on the forward strand.
TTTAAAAAAACTATAATTCACTGAAAAACATAAGATAAATTTCACATCCAAAGTGATCATGGGACTTTAAACAGTAAATGTAGTAGAGAAATTGTGTTTATTTTATACAAATTTATTTTGGTACGATTATGACTAAAAGCTCTGCTTATTGAATCGCTTTCAAACACTCATTCCAGATGTTATCATGCTCCCTGGAGAGAGAGACAGCGAGTTCTTTCATCACTGCTACCTATTTACAGCTAGATGGACTGCGGCAAGCGTGGCATCACTGTCTTTGCTCGAGGACATACCTCGTCCTTGGGCTGGGATTTGAACTCAAAACCTCACAGAGGTAAACGTTCTAACCACTGAGCTATCGAGGCCCACACAACTTTGTGTTTGTCTTATTGCTTTTACATACATAAGTGATTTAAAGAATCGACGATACCTTGTTTAACATTGACGTTCAGAATGGCAGACGACGTCAAATCTTCTTTGTCTTTCACCGTCAACTTGAACACGTACTTGCCAACCTTTACATCACCGCTGGCAGTAGCTTTCACTTTGTCAGCGTCTTGTATGTTTAGTATCGTAGGGCCTCTAAAAAGGACATAATATACATACAGATGATTTAGAACTAGCTTCTGCATACTGTCAAGTTGTTGTTGTTGCTCAACGCACTTTACAAACTTGATCATTTTAACAGATGGGCAGTTAACCTAACAATCGTTCCTGGGTAAAACCAGCACTAGACTCAGATCTTCTGTGAGAAACTGCCAACTTTCTCACATTAAGAGTCATGGTTCACAGCAGGGCTTAAATCCATGGCCCTCAATCTATGAGAGGTTACAGTGATCTCAAGTCAGCAACCACGGAGGCAGTTCCTATAATGTCAAATTGTGTTCAACATACAACTGAAATTGTAAAGAGTCTGTACCAGCCTTCAGTAGTGTGATAGTGAAGGAAGAAATATGTAACCGGTTTGCATTTTCTTTTTTTTAAATTTAAAACCATTTAAACTTGAGATGGTCAGACATGGCCATTGTTTTAGGCCATGATTCAAAACGATCAAAACACAGACTTCGAGTAACAAAGTGACTATTCACTGGTTTGACGTCCCTAGTGTAACAAGAGGCCTATCTGACAACAGGTAAATCTGTGGTATGTATCACATGTATTCTCCAGTCACCTGACTAAAGCAGCCAATATCTAAAATATCTCCCAATTATGACTAATTGATATATCAATTAATCACCTAATTTAAGTAGCTACAACTAATTTATACCTAGCCCGTGATGGCCTAACACAGATCTGACAAAAATATACTTTATAAACATTAGCATACCCAGTCTGTTGCCATAGAAATGAGGTAATTTTCTGGTCATCTGTGCTGTTACTTCCATCCAGTAGAATATTGTCAAGTGGCAGAGATGTTTCTAGAGTACCTGCTGTGAGAGCTACTGGGGGAGTATTTTGCTCTGAAAACATGGAATCATTACATCGTAAACATTCTCTTTTCTTAATTTTGTTATTTTTACATATACTTTTTACAAAATTCTTAACTTTAATAAAATAAATCAGTGCCACCTTTCCAGTGTACAGAAACCGGTCTTTTCTTTTGTCTCTCTGAGATGACAGTGTTTTATGTGCTTTTAAATTAACAAAATAACTTTCCATATTCTCAGAAACATCTTCAGATCAATAGTCCATTGCCTTACAAAAACAAACAATGTTTGTATAAGCACTGTAAATTAGTGTTTTGCCATGATGAAAGAGAACTGAGGTGGTAAAGTTTAAGCATTTTTGCACTTATTATAACCAAACACGAAATGAATTTTGAGAAGTGACAAGGACAAAACAATAGGGCCAATATGGCCCTATATCGCTCACCTTTGTACAAGTCCACTTGCCTGGTGGAAGATCACTAGATAATGTTATATACCAAATAGGTTTTCCTATATACGCCTTTGTAAAACAAGTGATCCCCCCCCCCCCTGGGCAAGGTCAATTTTGACCCCAGGGGCATAATTTGAACAAACTTTGAAGAAGTCTACTAGGCAATGCTACATGCCAAATATCTAAGCTCTAGGCCTTGTGGTTTTAGAGAAAAAGATTTTTAAAGTTTTTCCTATATAAGCCTATGTTAAACTAAGTGACCCCCGGTGCGGGGTCAATTTTGACCCGGGGGTAATAATTTGAACAATCTTGGTAGAGGTCCACTAGCCAATGCTACATGCCAAATATCTAAGCTCTAGGCCTTGTGGTTTCAGAGAAGAAGATTTTTAAAGTTTTTCCTATATATGCCTATGCAAAACTAAGTGACCCCCTGTGCGGGGTCAATTTTGATCCGGGGTTCATAATTTGAACAATCTTAGTAGAGGTCCACTAGCCAATGCTACATGCCAAATATCTTAGCTCTAGGCCTTGTGGTTTCAGATAAGAAGATTTTTAAAGTTTTTCCTATAATATGCCTATGCAAAAACTAAGGGCCCACCCGGCGGTCATAATTTGAACAATCTTGTTAGAGGTCCACTAGACAATGCTACATGCCAAATATCTAAGCTCTAGGCCTTGTGGTTTCAGAGGAGAAGATTTTTAAAGTTTTTCCTATTTTTTGCCCTAGCAACCAGAGTTCTGCATTGAATGGAATTCTTGGAACAATTTTGGTAGAGCTTCATGCAAGGAACATTCCTGCATAGTTTTTAAAAATTGGGCCGGGGGTTTCAGAGGAGATGTCATTTGATCAAAATTTGGCGGACAAAGACAATTTTGGTTCGAAAAAGCTCACCCTGGCGTAGCCAGGTGAGCTAATAACCTTTTTTTTAAAGGTATAAAACATAACCTACGGAACGACTGTTAAAACTTATCTAACCTGGTTTTACGTAGACATGTACATCAGCTGTTGAAACCTGCCCTGCGGAGTCCGTCACTTTCAGAGTAAACATGTAATCTCCGACTTCCAGGTTAGATAACTGCAGCTCTGACGTCCTTGCTCCCTAGAAAACATTCTCATTCGAATCAATGCATGCACTATAACATGCAAAACATCAATCTAAAAATCCAAAATTTTGTTGAACATGCAACATTTTCTTATGCTTTTCGTAACACGAAATCCCCTTGTCTCCTGTTGTAAGTGTTTGTACTTAATTAAAGTGACAGTATGCACATTTTTTTCAAGTAAAAATCCAGCTGAATATGGTGTGTGTACAAAAGCGTAGAGGAAATAATAGCTTTTAACCCAATACACCAAACTCTTCACGCTACCAGTATGAAATAATAACTTTCCAAATATTGATTTTCTTATTTGACTGGGAGAGTCAATTTAAAAGAACAATTGCATGCAGGAGTTGCTTCCCTTCCACTGCCGAAATCTCTACCAACATCAACAACGACACAATCAACTATCATTTTATCAGTCCGATTTTTTAATATCTAAAGCACCAACTTCAAATACTAATGCAGCAAAATCATTAATTTAACACATTTAAATGAACAAAAAACCAAAAAACAACCAAAAATTGCTTTTATAAAACTGTCACCAAAAATACACTTTGTGCAGTAAGATGCGCATAATGTCACTTTAAGAAATTTAATTAAAAAATTAATTAATAATTAAGAAATTAATTATTAATTAAGAAATTAATTAATAATGAAGAATTTGATTGATAATTAAGAAAATAATTCACTGTTTCTAGACAGATACAGACACACACAAATCTAATAGCAACAGAGCAATTTTATATTTACTACTTCCTTATATTACCACTCTCTCATTCACAGAGGTTGCATCAGACAGTTCATCTTTTATGTTGTAATAAAAACAATAATATTACAAAGAAAAGAATCTTGGTACTTGAGATAAGTCACGGAAATATAGTCATGGATACATGGTCACAGGAAGATATTTTTAAAATAGAAATATACAACAGGAAATGGGAGACACTCCAAATTCCCCCAGTCGAAATCCCCTTGGTCCAAAAATGGCATACTGGTAGTAATCATAATCCCTTCGATAGATTTTAAAAGATATTCATTATCCCCTCAATGGATTTTACATTTTTGATGAGAAAAAAGTGTGAATCAATGTGTAATTTCAATAATTTTAATTCTTTTTAATCATTTGCTGTAGTAACGTAACACTAGAGACAAATAAAACATTTAGTAATTTAAATCATTTTAATTTTTTTCATTCAATATATGCTTTTCCACTTGTAAAATCCATTGAGGGGATTATGACTACTATGCCATTTTTGAACCGAGGGGATTTCGACTGAGGGGAATTTTATTGATTTTTACCTGCATATCAGCTGCTAGTTTATCTCCAGACGCTTTGATCCACTCGTAACTGACAATACCTTTATCATCAGTACTCAGGTTACCATTCAGAACTACAGAATTCTGTGGTAAATGTATCACTACATCCGATCCTGCGTTCGCCTTTGGCGGGTAGTCCGTTTCTGTAACAATGCAAAATTTAGTCTCGAGACTTTTTAATGATTAAGTAAAGTTACCGTTTCAGCGGTTCTCAGCTTTGTTATAGGTGAACAATGCCTAGCGAGCCTTGCCTGACCTCTGACCTTCACCCTGCTGACATCAAATAATGCCTTTGTGATTAGTGAAGAATACCGTCTGCTAATCAGTTAGTATATTTCAATTCTAACGCATTACCGATGTAACATCATTTTTGATTGATTACGTCATTTACATTTGCAACTGTTATATAGCGTATGTAATTAAAGTTGCCAAAATCTAATTATCCCATTTAACACCATTGTGTGTTAAAATAGGGTTAACCCTTCAGTGATTTTGACATTTGAAACCATTTATACCATTTTTAATAGTCTCAAAAAGCTTAAAAGGCTTCGGCTAACGCTGTCACCTTTAAAAATATTTGCAACCATTAAAAACCGTATATACAGTAGCAAATATCAAAATTACAAAACAGTTAACCCTATATAAGCACCCTTTAGATCAGTGACCCGGTTGTTGGCAAACTGTAACCAGCTGTTGAGCCAATCATTGATTAACTTATAATTGAAAAAAAAAATTCTTTATGGGTAGCAGTAGTGGAATATCTTGAATTTGGTTTGAAGAATTTTTAGTCCTCATTCTCTCGTATGCGCAAAGTTGCAGTCTTTCATACTGTAGGAATATAACCCTTAAAGTTAACGGACTATTTGCTTAATGGTCGATTCAAGTTTTAAACAACTTGGTCCAGACTGAGAGATGGGCAAGGTCTATTTTAAGATATTTAGCAGAGTAAAGGTTAAGCTTATTGGATTACTGTATAAAAGTAAATGAATTAATTTAATTTAATTACTGAAGATACGAGTTTCAAAATTCCTTAAAGACATCACTGGAGAAAATGCATTGAGATTGTATATACATGTAGTTCTGGATGATAAAAGAGGAGCCTTACCTTTAATGACTGTAACGTTTGCTGTCGTTGAATTAGTGGCCCCGTCAGAATCTGTCACTGTCAGCCTGCGATCACAAAATATATAGAAATATAGAAGTTTATTTCATGTTTTTAGGTGGTTTTCCGGAATATAATGGTTGCTTATATACTGATAAACTCACTATTCACTCAGTGAAATTATCAAAATCTTTTCCATCAATTAACGTAAAAAGGTATTCCAAGCTTAATGAAATGCTGGAAACCATATAACGATGACGTCATAGAAATGATGTCATGTGTGCTGTGCTTTTTGATGACCTCTGGGTTATTAACCAGTTCATCTCAAGATGGGTGGGGAAACACTGAAAAGCGTTTCTGAAATTTCCAGTGCCTCGGCCGAGATTCGAAACAAGAGGGCCAAGATGGCCCTATATCGCTCACCTTGGTACAAGTCCACTTGCCTGGTGGAAGATCACTAAAGTGATAATGTTATATACAATAGGTTTTCCTATATACGTCTTTGTAAAACAAGTGACCCCCCCCCCCGGGCAAGGTCAGTTTTAACCCCAGGGACATAATTTGAACAAACTTTGAAGAGATCTACTAGGCAATGCTACATGCCAAATATCTAAGCTCTAGGCCTTGTGGTTTCAGAGATTTTTAAAGTTTTTCCTATATAAAGCCTATGCAAAACTAAGTGACCACCCCCGTGGGGTCAATTTTGACCCTGGGGTCATAATTTGAACAATCTTGGTAGAGGTCCACTAGCCAATGCTACATGCCAAATATCTAAGCTCTAGGGCTTGTGGTTTCAGAGAAGAAGATTTTTAAAGTTTTTCCTATATAAGCCTATGCAAAACTAAGTGACCACCCCCGTGGGGTCAATTTTGAGCTAAAAAGCACCTCCAGATTGGTAGTCCAGAGCTTTAACCACTCCACCACCACGCCACCCTGTTTAGCTAGTTAAAAATGTTTAAAATACCTTTAAACCAGTCAAAACTTTGGTTCGTTTTACATACTCGACAGCTTCACACTGTTCTACAGTCTCCAAAACTTCTATGCTGTAAAAGTCTTTTCTCCATTCAAGATGTGTCTCATAATCAACTTTATCCTTTATTCATTGTATGTAAATTTACATGATTCATTACTCAGGAGACATTGCCCAGTAACCAGCTGAGTGGCTGTCGGTTTTGATCTATCTCTTAGGACAAACTAGCTTCAGTGTACATTTACAGGGAACCAGCCATCAGATTCGGCATAGCTGGATTCCTGTAAAAACTTCATTATCTAATGATTCCCTTACTTGTAAGTATGATAGCCAGGGACCAGCTCTGTCACACCTGAAAATTGTTGGATCTCACATTATCCCGTAACTATTTCCTTATTTGAGAGTATAGTACCTAGCTCTATCATAGTTGGCTGAAAAACTCCCATTTCTGATGTTAAACTGTTTCTATGTCTTACCAACTTTAAACAAAAATTATCTTATCTTATCATAGATGAGCACTGCTAGATTATTCCATAATTATTATCCTGTGAAACTATTAACTTACTTGAGAGTATAGTTGCCGGGTACCAGCTCTGTCAGTTTGAGTATAGCTGTATCCCCAGTTATGCTTTTATCCTGCAATGGTCCACTTACAACATCCCAGCGATAACTCACAATCTTATCATCATCAGTACTATCTGTAATAAAATAAGAGATGTTTGTAAAACATGTATGCCCCTCCTGACGGCTAAAAATTAGTCATTTCTGTTGAAGGTCACTGTAACCTTGACCTTTGACCTGTTGAGCTGAAAATCGATAGGGGTCATCTACTGGTCATGCTTAACCTGCCTACAAAGTTTGAAGACACTAGGCCAGTGCATTCTCTAGATGTTTTTTTCAGTTGAAGGTCATAGTGACCTTGACCTCAAAATCAATAGAGGTCATCTACTGATCATAACCAACCTACTTATGAAGTTTGAGGACACTAGGCCAAATTGTTTTCCATGTATTGATCTGACAAGTTTCTTTGTGTTAGAGGTCTCTGTGACCTTGACCTGTTGACCTCAAAATGGATAGGAGTCATCTTGTCATGACTAACAAACCTACCAAGTTTAAGGAACATAAGCCAAAGCAATCTGTTGAAGGTCACTGTGACCTTGACCTTTGACCTCAAAACCATTACAGGTCATCTACTTGCCATGACCAACCCACCTACGGAATTTGAGAAACGTAGGCCAAAGCATTCTTTAGTTATTGATCAGACAAGTTTCGGTCTATTGACAAACCGACTGTCATGTGCAAAGCAATAAACCTTTCCATCTTACTTTGTAGATTTGTTGGTGTTATAACCTACCTGATCCATCAAGTATGGCTGAGTTTGGCATCTTAACTTGTAGATTTGTTGGTGTTATAACAGCAACTGGGGGCTTGTTTTCTCTTGCAGCTGAAATATTCAAATAAACAAGGTCTAACATGATATGTATTGGTGCTGACCTTTTCTTGCCTTTCTACAGAATCATAAACTTTCAGTTTGATATATTTTTACCCCTTGATTACTTATTTTATTTTCAGTTGTCGTAAGATTTTTTTTTTCACTTGTGAAATGTATAGACCAAATTTGAACTGCACCACTGACTGGTAACTAAGTCTATAAATGACCCTCTTCAAGTCTTTGTTACCTTCCCCTCTTTCCTCTGTCTTGATCATTACCTCTCCCTGTCCTGCCTTACCCTGCCTAGTCTTGCCCTACCCTGTCAATCATTTATCATTTTATTTTTACACCCTCCTAGTTCCCCATAAGCCCTTCTCCTTTCCGCTCTGTGTCCCTTCTGCCTTGTCTTGCCCTACCCTGCCTTGCCCTATCCTTTCTTATTTTCTCTTTACTCCCCTCCTAGTTCACTGTAAGCCCTCTCCCTTTCCCCTCTGTGTGCCTCCTGCCTGGTCTTGCATTACCCTGCCTTGTCTTGCCTTACCCTGCCTTGTCTTGCCTTACCCTGCATTGTCTTGCCTTACCCTGCCTTGTCTTGTCTTACCCTGCCTTGCCTTGCCTTACCCTGCCTTGTCTTGCCTTACCCTGCCTTGCCTTGCCTTACCCTTCCTTGTCTTGCCTTACCCTGTCTTGTCTTGCCCTACCCTGTCTTGTCTTGCCCTACCCTGCCTTGTCTTGCCTTACCCTGCATTGTCTTGCCTTACCCTGCCTGGTCTTGCCTACCCTGCCTTGTCTTGCCTTACCCGCCTGTCTTGCCTTACCCTGCCTTGTCTTGCCTTACCCGCCTTGTCTTGCCTTACCCTGCCTTGTCTTGCCTTACCCTTCCTTGTCTTGCCTTACCCTGCCTTGTCTTGCCTTACCCTTCCTTGTCTTGCCTTACCCTTCCTTGTCTTGCCTTACCCTGCCTTGTCTTGCCTTACCCTGCCTTGTCTTGCCCTACTCTGCCTTGTCTTACCCTACCCTTCCTTGTCTTGCCTTACCCTACCCTTCCTTGTTTTGCCCTACCCTGCTTTGCCTTGCCCTTTCTTTCTTATTTTCTCTTAACTCTCTCCTAGTTCAGGGTAAGCCCTCTCCCTTTCCCATCTGTGTCCCTTCTGCCTTGTCTTGCCTTACCCTGCCTTGTCTTGCCTTACCCTGCCTTGTCTTGCCCTACCCTGCCTTGTCTTGCCTTACCCTTCCTTGTCTTGCCTTACCCTGCCTTGTCTTGCCCTACCCTGCCTTGTCTTGCCTTACCCTTCCTTGTCTTGCCTTACCCTGCCTTGTCTTGCCTTACCCTGCCTTGTCTTGCCCTACCCTGCCTTGTCTTGCCTTACCCTTCCTTGTCTTGCCTTACCCTTCCTTGTCTTGCCTTACCCTGCCTTGTCTTGCCTTACCCTGCCTTGTCTTGCCCTACCCTGCCTTGTCTTGCCCTACCCTGCCTTGTCTTGCCCTACCCTGCCTTGTCTTGCCCTACCCTGCCTAGTCTTGCCTTACCCTGCCTTGTCTTGCCTTACCCTGCCCTTCATTTCTAATTTTCTCTTTACTCCCCTCCTAGTTCCATGTAACCCCTCTCCCTTTCCACTCTGTGTCCTTCCTTGACATATTTAATCTTTGTCACATGACAGAATCCCAAATAATACCCCACTAATACACCATCATCCACAGGCAGACAAAACTAGATATCCACAATTCATCAGCTGCCGCCCACATAACCTTGCTATTCCCATAAGAAATCAGATCTCTTTATTTACAGATTGATGAACTATACAGACTTAATTTACCTCACAGTGTTCAGACATACTGCAAATTTATCATTCAGACATTTTCTCCTTGCAGTTTTATTCTCTACTTAACAAGGTGTCAATAAATATACATGTATTTGACCGTATTTCTCTAAAGAATATATGTACATGCATTGTATAAAGCTTGCATTAAATCTGTGAGAAGAACAAACAATGTACTACATCCTTACACTGCCTATGAATGCAATAATACTGGTAGGTATGAATTCCTTATGTTAGAAAGCATATAGTTGTGTCGGCATTTTGAATTCAGAGATTTTAGCATTACAGTTTCGTTTGCACTTGATTTTGTGGGTTTCATATCTGGAATTCTAAATAGACAAAAGATGTTTGTACACATTTATTATCGGACACATTTCTTGTGTTAAGGATCACAATCACCTTGACATGCTATTTCAAATTCCTAAGCCCTTATCTACTGGTCATGACCAACAAAGTTTACGGACACTAGTTACTGATCTGACAATTTGTGTTAAAGGTCTCAATGACCTTGACCTTTGACTTAAAAATCAATCGGGGTCATCAACTAATCAGGACCAACCTACCAACAAAGTTTGAGGACACTAGGCTAATCTTCAATTTTTTAAAAAGCGAGTGCTACTTACGAGGTTTCACTGTGACATTAACTTGAGCCTCTCCAAATCTGTCGGTCCCTGTAACCTGTACCTTGAATGTGTATAGCCCTTCTATCAACTGAAAACGTACAAGACCATCACGTAAAATACAAGTCAACCAAACCAGAATGCGTTATAGTATCAAGTTACGTATAACGTGATCAACCCTTCAAGTGGAAGTGATCTCCACCCTTTAGAGGTTGGGATGATAAGGAGAGTTATGTCTTAGCACACAACAGTGAAAAGTTAACATCAAATTAAATTTTGATAGTAGAACTAGCTTTTTGATTTTAATCATATTTTCCTTCTCGAAGGTGCCTGTAAAGGGCATTTGCTTAAGAAACAACAGCTGCTGTCCCTCATAAGTGACGGACGAACGCACACACACAGACAGACGGTGTGATTTTAATATGCCCACCTTCCAGAGGCATAATAAGAAGAAATGTGCTTGCTTAAAAATACCTTGTTGAGTTTGAGAGTATTTGTATTTCTATCATCCATGTTCCCATACTCCTCTGCTTCTGGATGGGCCTCCATTGTCCAGCCATACTGATATTCATCACCTATAGCAAACACATCACACTATTTACAGTTTTCCTGAACATTCCAAACAAATCATCCGAAGGATACATCAATATCTAATTTAGGCAGCTGACATCTAAAACATAGTTGACTTTCTTCGGCAAAAGGCTACTAAATGCCATTACAAGCAACTGGCTGGATAATACAGTTTTATTTAGTTTAACCATGATATAGCCTGTAACCAATCCCGACCCACTTCCAGAACCATGTTATAGTTCTTTTTTGCTTGGTCACAGATGATGTGTTATATAAATGAGTGTGGGTGTACTGTGTCATTTCTCATTACTCTTTTTTTTTCTCTTTTTCTTTTTACAATATCATACCTTCAGCGGCCTTAGGCAATGCAAAAGCTGTTAGAACAATTTCATTCACAGGAAGCTGAATCTCTTTGTTATCTCCTGCCGATACAGTCAGCATCTCAACTGTAACAAAGTAAAAACAATGAAATAAACTGATGTCATTACACAATCTATAAATATGTCAATGAATTATCTATACAATTATATGGATTTTGACCATAGGCGATGAAGAGTGTTTTTGAAACAGTATAACATAAGTGAGTTTTAACATGGTCTTAATGAGCATGTACGGATAAAAATCCTATTTAAAGTGATCTTACCCTCCAAAGTGACCATCATAGTTAAAAAAAAGACATTATCACTGATTTATACACTTGCAAAATGGACATTGCCAAAGTCTGTAACAAAAATATAAAAATCTGTATCACAGTTTCATTCCCTTTGAATATAGAGAAAATCAGTTAAAATCTTTTTTTGACTATCCTAGAGATACACTCCTTTCTATTACGTAGTTTAATTTATATCTTTCAATAAGATAAATAACTTGGTATAATTCACGTATTACATGTTTTCAAAACATTTACTAAGTTTTAAACTTCATTCTAATTCATGACTCAATTCTATTTTCCGCACCTTTGACTGTTGTGGTGTCCGGAGCTTGCGGAGCAGCAGGCGTCTCACGATCAGTTTTATCCTCTGTTTCACCAGACGCTTTAGGATTTTCCGTAGTCTTCATGGCGATACTTTTTTCGACGATGCATTCCCCCTCCTCATCCTCCGTGTACCCTTTCACACACGCACACGTCCCAGTTCTAGCTCGTAACCCAACTGGAACACAGTCTCTGTGTTGGCCACAGTTTGTCACTCCAACTTCGCAGTCTTTATTTACTACACAATTCCCTTGCTTATCTTCTGTATAACCAGCTACACAGTCACAACTTCCCGTATTAGATTTTGGCCCCCAAACAACACATTCCCTATGTTTTCCGCAAGACGTAACACCATATTCACACGTGTCAAATACTGGGTAGTTTGTGGTAGTTCCTGCAGTAGTATCAGTTTCTTCTAATCCTGTGGCTGGAAATAGAAAATATAAACATGATCTGACAGATAGAAAAAACAAGTGTGTAATCTTGACTGCAAGTAAAAGACAACTTTTTGTCACAAGACCTAGTTTTTTATCTTGTCTATAAGTAAATGGCAACTTCTCACCAAAAACAAAACAAGTTTATAATTCAGTCTGCATGTAAAATGAAAACTTCTTCACAAAACCAAGTATATTACTCTGTCTACAAGTAAGTAGCAACTTCTCCTCACAAAACCATACTTATAATTACCAACAACTTCCCACAAAATAAAAGTGTTTTTGTTGTTATATGGGCTTATGGTCCACCATCCTTTTTCAAGGTATATATGGTACAGAGAGCCAGATACAGATACAAGGGAATCCGGGTACCAGACCCTAGCTCTTTTACGAATAGACCCCTTGGTTCTTGTTAACATGCCTGGTGTATAGCACCGATACACATGAGACTACCTTTGGGTTTCTAACCACATCATCTCTATGTTGGTGGGAAACACTGAAAAGCATTTCTAAAATTTCCAGTGCCCTGGCCTGGATTCGAACAGAGGACCTCCCAGAGAGTTTACCACTCGACCACCGCACGACCCTAACTAAAGTGTTGGACATATTATCTTGTCTTCTTGATATCTTTTTCTTAAGCATGTTGAGAGAAAAACCAGTCTGGTTCTGCTTGAAAAAGCAGACATCCAGACTGTGTCCCTGAATGTCAATAGAAACAAACTTTGAAAAGACTTTCCCAGATGTGAGTCTGCATTTTTTTTTGCACATTCCCTGTGCCTGTGCTTGGATGTGCCAATATCTTTGCATAAATGTGCTGAAATCAAATAAACAGGCTAATAATCATAATCTACACATTCAAGACCTCAAGGTCCTGTGTGCAATACCAACTTTTCTTTCAATTTCAAAAGAACTTTCATTCAAAACTTAAAAGTCATTCTCTAACGATATCAAAGGGGAAGAATTCACTGAAACAGATACCAACAGCCAAACACAACCTCTTTCAAAGAAAAAAATTGTACATTTCATGACAGATGAACTCTGTGTAATTTCATTTTATATACAACCTTCAGAATGAATCAAAATTCCCAGGACACCTGCACTTCACCTGCATGCATTTAAAACTAATAGTCTACTTGCTGCACCCACACCCCCACTTCCCCCACCCCCTTACGTTGTTTGTTTTTATCAAAAACATGTATCATAATACTTATTAATTCCTGGACCCTTACCTCAAAATCATTATGAGAGAGACTCTGTATTCTGTATCTGTAAACTTAATCCTAGCCAAATCTACAAAATCTCCTAAATGAATACAAATTCTTACCTCTAGAAATAATCACCAAGGCAACAAGAACTATTAACACTCCCATTTCAGAGTCCCACAGTTAAAATATAGCAAAAATCCTGACAGTGACTTTAACTGAGTCATATCTCACACATTGTTTGTCGTATTGTTACAGTCTGCACATATTGATATCTGAAACAGCTGGTAGCACTTTCCACGTCAATTCAGTCACAGTGGAAATATATTGTTAATATTCTATGTTGCATGTCCATTAATTATTTGCCTAATTACACAGTTATTCTGCTAGGAACAGACAATTAATTAGAGCAATTTCTGTGTAGTCAATTTAACAATAGACCCTCAAAGCAAACTGTTCAGTCTATGTAAATTTTCTCTCATCATGCGAGTGTAAAATATTACACAGTTACTGTCCAAACTGAAGCTGGGTGAGTCTACTTAAGAAATTAAAAATTTATCTTCATTCTGTACTGGCATGACTCACTTTCACCCTGACCCTAATAAATTTTTAAACTGGACTCTTCCATCTTACAATGTGGACTGTACCATTATAAGTTCAAGGGGGGTGGGGTGATCATGATCTGCACTGTTCAGAAATCTGCAGCTTCAGTTGCCATCAGCAGGATGAAGGTTTATTATGAAACTATAGAGCAATGTTTGGGGAATAAATATACTGCAAATATTGCGTACAAGATATGGGAAGACATTATTATAGTTATGACCAAAATAATTTAAATATTAAATTTTATGCCCCTGAAATCCTATATTCACAATCATATAGAAGCGCCTTAAAGAACCCTTACTTGATCAGTAGCACAGGGGATCGAATCATACCCCACCCACCTTCTATCACCTAATTATATAGGTAATAGAAGGTGGGTGGGGTATGATTCAATCCCAGGTAAAAGAAGGTGGGTGGGGTATGATTTGATCCCCTGTGATCAGTAGTGTTGTGTTTCATATCCTGTTGTAATCATATTCAGACAAATAAGAAGGTGAAAGAGGAATAACAATTTTCATTCCAGCCCAAAGCTTGTGTAATATTCTCCTAACTACAAAGCTTTGTTGGTGAGAAAAATTACGATTCTATCTTTGCGGATAAATACTAAAGAACATGAGGCAATGTCTGAAAAAGTAAAGATTTCTCTCCAAATTTTAATAAACAAATGACGAGGGATACCGTGACATTTAAAACACAAACTAATATTCTCTTCAATTTCATCTTAAATTGACAATGTAAATTTCAGATGTTTTTCATTGAGAATTATTTCCCTCAAAAACGCAAGATCCACATTATAAGCCTGAGGTACCATTGTCAGTTCCTTGATTACATTTATTTTAACCAAATGAATTGGATCCCGCAACCCTGCTGGGATCGGCTTGTGTGAGACTTTGTTATAAATCCCGAAAATTTGTTCCTTCGGTGACAAAAGAAATGTTTGTGTGGGCTTCGACATGTAATTCTGTAACTTAAAACTGATGAGCAAACTAGCATCGAATTCTCCATAGAGAAAAACTTTTAACAGAATCCGGCAAAACAATTGCATGTTCAAATCCTATATATTCCCAAAGTCACACTCCATTATTTCTCTATATTGATTGTTACAATTATGCTTCTTGTTATGTCAATGTCCAATGTGGATCCAGGAATTGATCTTGTTTGATTTCAATTTTCAGTTGATTATCAAAATCTATTAGATTCCAAAATGTCAACGTGGAAAAGTGAGAAATGTCTGGGGAAATTTTCAGCATCATAAATAAAGCATTTAGTGTCAACAAGTTTGAACAATTTTAGAAAATAGTTTGTAAAGTTTCAATCCATTTGTCAATCAACACGCAACATGTCGTTTCTGCGTTAATTTAGAATTACCTTATTTGAAAGTAGAGCCATACAGATGTTGAGTTAATACTGTATTAACTGTAGAGTTACCTGCCCTTGCAATGTTCTATGAACATCTTCAATAATTGCAATAATTGAATCTCCCCTGTATCATTGAGTAAGTATCTGAGACAGGGGCACTAACTCTTCCTTGCTTTCCTTGTTTTTCTATGATTTGATCTAAATATTGACCTAAGATGACCCAGTTTCAAACTTGACCTAGATTTCAATAAGACAAACATTCTGATTATCCTACATGCACATTCAGTAGAAAATGTGATCTGTAGAATGCTTACAAGGGTTTCTAATACTTTTTCTTGTGACCTAATTCTATCCGTGGTGGCCCAGTATATTGAACTTGCAATATTTAGTGACGGTACACATTGTCATTAAGTTTCACAAAGATTGAGTTAAAATTATGGCTTCACAAGCAATTGGTGCATACAGACGGATGGACGTTCTAAAAATTGGTGGTTGTGTGGCTATTCTTTTGTTCTCTCTATTTCACTTATTAGCTATGTAGGCCCAAAAATAGCCACATAAGGCATACGGAATGCACGATATCAAAGAAAATTTTCAGTTACCTATTGTGGCCTTAGCCACATAACCCCAACTTTTTGGCGCGGGCGGACTGACAGACAAACAGACAGACACACACACACCAGACAAACAACTTTTTACCATTAAGTACATTCAGTCAGAATGGAAATCATTTGCCAATATCATGGTATTACTTTATCATAAATTATATTTGTTATCCACAATCATGATGTTTATGTTTGTACCATGTTTACAAGCAATTCTTGCAATGCTTCAGAAACTGTAATCATTAAACCAGGGCTAATTTTCCAATATACACAATGAAACAGCTGGCGCCTAATTGCGCATGATTTGGATGTCATATTGATGAAAAAGTGCAGACAGTTTCTGAATAAATTGACACAGTTAACCAAATTTGGTCACTTCGTAGCGCTGCCAGGGTGCAGCGGTAACGCGTTTGTCTCTCGATTAGAGGATCAAGGGATTGAGTCTCACTGGTGCCATGGTGGAAAGGTCCTAAAGAAAATCATGTCAATTCCACATTACCTCTCTCTCTCCTGGAGGTTGATTCAACCTTCAATGAGTGTCAAAGGCAATTAAATTCTAAGCTGTAAGAACTTGTTTTGAAGTTGAAAATAAATAGATTAGTATGAGGGGTGTTCCAGAAGTTTGTGGGAGTTCTTCCTCTCTCTTCAACATTTTTTAGTAAAAACGCTTTATTTTCACATATAAATTAGACTTAATTTGCAATAAAATTATTTTTACATATCCTCTCTCTTCAACATTAGTAAAAACGTTTTATTTTCACATATAAATTAGACTTAATTTGCAATAAAATTATTTTTACATATCCTAAATGTGATTGCTATAAAAATTATGTTTCCATAGAAACATAACTAACGCTAACAAGCGCACAAGATTTTTTTTTTACAATGTTGGATGTAACTAGTGTTTCAATTCACACTTGAGTTATTCTGAGAAATTTTCTGCGCTGTTAGGAGGATATCATGACCATCATTTCTTGTATGGACTACTATTCATCAGTGTGTGAAGTTTCAAAGATGTCAGCAAAAGCAACAGTTGTTTTATGGGAACAAATTGAAATTTTGGCTGTAATCCCTATTCAAACTACTTTAGCAACTATATTTGAAGACATTTTGTAAATAACAGGGGAGGCCATCCTTTTTGTCTGAAGAGGAATGACTACTTTGATATAGGCTCTACCGACATCGAAATAAACAGGGGCCCGCTCAGCCTGCCATGATGGCCTTGTATCACTCACCACAGTACACTTTTCTATATTTTACAAAGTCTACCAAAGTCAAATAAACACTAAACCCTGTTAAGTTTAATGAAAATCAAATCAGCAACTTAAATGTAGATGCATGTGGTGTGCTTTCTTTTCTGCAATCTAAACGATTAAGTGTCGACTATCTAGCAAAAATTCAGGGTTTTGTTACACATTTTACGTATCAGTTAACGCAAGTTTAATTTCCCTGCGCCTAAAAGCTTCTAAACAAAACTTTCACACTACTGACAAATTGCCTATTACCACAGATAAATACATGATCAATATTTTATTATACATAACAATCATTCAAATATGACATTTATTGTTGTGCTATTTATTTGCATCAATTCTAATTTAGTACTTAACAACTTGCAGATCCGTTTCATACAGATCATAAAATCTCATTACATTTTATAGAATACCATTGCAAGATTTAAAGAGCAGAAATTATTCAAGGAAAATGCAGTAAAATTGCATAATAAAGCAATGGCATATCCTATAGTGTTTCTAATCTGTATTTACAATATATAGGTCCTACTGCTGTAAACAGGTCTTGTTCCGATTGTCAGTTAAACAAAGAAGGAAATCAATCATCACATTTTCTGCAAAAAGTACGGGCTTTTAACACGTGAGCTTATGACATACCTGTAATCATTCATGTAAAATAAAGCCGGCTGCATTTCCTTTTTTGTGATATTTAATCATGTTAGTATATAAATATTGAATATCATAGTAACATAGTAATTAATCACATAAATGATATAAAATATTTTTAATTAAAGAGGCTCTCCCTATATCTAACAGGTTACATTATCGAAACATAGATTATGTGTTCAATGAACGTAAAATGATATATAAATACAATTTGAAAGAAGAACCTATGGCGAAAAATGACTCATTTTACCACAATTAATCAATGTAGGGGCTTTCTGTAATAAATCGCATCCACCCATTAATTGTACAACAACAACTCTACATAGATTATTGAATGGTTTAGGGTACTGCAGCATATTTTAAATCTTGTATCATAAGATCGGCATTTCCGGTGATTTTCCTCATGCCAGAAAAATCAGTTTGGCACGCCTTATATTCAGATGACTCTTGGGGTTACTTAGTTTGACGTTATAAACAATGTAACGTTACTTCCCTAAACACAACGTCAGAATATCGCTTGTCTTTTATGATAATTCATCATTTTGATAAGTTTGCATTCAGAAATCTACTTAAAAAGTCAAGATTGACAAAAAGTTTCCATCATGAAACACTTGGCTCAGAATGGTAAAACTCAATCATCTCCGGACATTAATTGCTTTGGGGGAACTCTTACTAGGCCTCAAAGTTTCCGCAAAACAGTTACCCTCGTTGTCAGATAATTCGGGTCTAACCATATGCTCATGACAGAAACTATTAAACCGCTGATTTTATCGATAATGACTGGAATGTATATCTGAAATCTTTATGTTATATTATAGTACTTTCAAAGATTATATTATTTATGTTTTGGGGTTATTTAGTTTGACATCAGTAATAGGGTATGTCCCTTTAACAAATTATTGCACACCAGAACCCCAAATAATTGTTAACCAGATGCTGAAAAACTTCAAAATGGACATTTCTTCTTAAACCATGCTTACATTGCCAACTGTGTACAACTGATTACACTAAAGAAAGCAAGAAAAGATGATGGAGTTTTAAAACTATTTCACTTATTTAAGAAGGGCAATTTACCCAACCATCATTTCTGGGACAGACCAGTACTAGACTCACATTTGTAAAATAAACTGCAAGTCGGTACATACCATAAATGTAACACTGTTGAAACTGGCATAAAACCCTAACGTAAAATACCAATTGAGCTTTTACAGCACTTTCTTGAAGGGAAAATAACACATGACTGAGACATAGGTTCAAGCCCCTGCTATGCAGCAGTAGCCAGAAGTATTTTTAATCCAGCAATATTCACCACCATTAAATTTTCCCTAAATTTTTTTAATTCCCTGCTTCTCCGATTAAAAAACTTTGTGAAAGATTTATTTCATTTTCACAACAGAATTATCAGTTCGAATTTGATATGTAAATCATGAACAATTACGAAAAAACAAAAATTATCCAATTTACGGCACCTAATTCGGGTATAAAGCTTTTACCTACCTTTAACACATGTTTTAGAATAACCACCATTTTTCCTTGTAAATCCGGTTTTGCATTCACATCTCTTTACGTTGTTCGCATTGAGTACACAGTGCTGATTTTCCTCACAGTCCTTTGTCAAGCTGCATTCTGATGTAAATTTTGTTGTATCTAGAATAGAAAAATGACGACAAATAATTTTTCTTCAGTTTTCTGGGCCGACTTAAAGCTGTCCCTCTACTTTGTAATGTAGTACTGTGAAAAAAGTTTGTTCCTTACCAGGTGCTTGTATTAATCTAACTGAAATATAAATAATTTCTTGGCATAATTAGGTCAATCTCATACATAGACCTTGTTAGTTGCCGCAGTTGACCTACTTTCGGCAATCAATCAAATCCATTTGGCAAAAACTTACTTCCACTTTTGAGATGATTTTCTTTCCATTGCCATGGCAACCAGAGTTCTGCATGGAATGAAATTCTTTAAACAAATTTTAAACTTCATGCATTTTGAACATCCCTGCCATGTTTCATCAACATCGGCCCAGTGGTTTCAGAGATGGTGTCTGAAGAAAATGGAATGGCGGACGGACAACATTGATGTACGTCTGACAGAACCATCACTGTTGTATTTAAATAACAGATGAATGAGTTTGAAGGGGCATAACTTTGCAACATTATGCAGCTCTCTACAATTCAGTCAATTGCACCTATGTACAACTAATATGATACTGTCCCAAATGAAAGACAGACTGTTCCATTTTAGAAATGAAGCCAGGTCAGGGCAGACTGTTCCATTTTAGAAATAAAGTCAGGTCAGGGTAGACTGTTCCATTTTAGAAATAAAGTCAGGTCAGGGCAGACTGTTCCATTTTAGAAATAAAGTCAGGTCAGTGCAGACTGTTCCATTTTAGAAATAAAGTCAGGGCAGGGCAGACTGTTCCATTTTAGAAATAAAGTCAGGTCAGGGCAGACTGTTCCATTTTAGAAATAAAGTCAGGTCAGGACAGACTGTTCCATTTTAGAAATAAAGTCAGGTCAGGGCAGACTGTTCCATTTTAGAAATAAAGTCAGGTCAGGACAGACTGTTCCATTTTAGAAATAAAGTCAGGTCAGGGCAGACTGTTCCAATTTAGATATTAAGCCAGGTCAGGGTTACAAGATAAAACATGCGACGCTATGTCCTAATCTTCTCCCATTCTAACAACAGCTTATGTTTGTTCTGACACAACTGTCATCTGCAGACAGTAATTAAAGATGTATTTAATGATAGACAACATTCTCTGCATGAATATGGAAGTGTCCAGGAACCGATACATTTCCAGCAAGTAGAAAATGACTGTAAGAACAACAAAAGATGTAAAACTTGGGAGGTTTTAAAGCCTTTTTCTGCAGTACTTTAGCTATGTAGAGCAAAGTCGGGTATTATCGACCCTTTAGTACGATATTGTGCCGTATGTATACTTACTTTCACTTTCAGTGCCAAAGTGACACTCAAATTACAGACAAACTATCATTGGTTGATTCTGACCAATGAAAACACTTGTTACTTGACATAGTTAGGTATTATGTAGTATTCTGTCTTGTGATATGTGTCTGCTATTATCGACCCCCTTCTGCTATTATCGATCCCCCTACATCTTTTTAAAAATTAGGACCAAGGTAAGTGTATAACATGACTTGAAAGGGTTATATTCTTATTGAACTTCATTTTACATTATTTTAACATAATTATTAGAGTAACAATCTTGAGCAATACTGCATGATAAGAATATATTGGGTGATTGTAAAAGTAGATGACAACGACACTATCAGGAATATCAAGTAGATGATAACAGGGATCGTATATATTATAAATCCTGATGATAACGACATTGACATTTCACGGAAATAGTTTATACTATGCCTATAGTCCCGAAAAAAGACCCACTTTCAGAAAGGACCAGTCCTAAAAGGCGCATCCAAAAAAGTCCATTTATCAAAGGTACAAGTGAAAGGCCACCATAAACGGTTCCAGGACGGCCCATCATTGGACTACCCTTTATTGTTGTGTTCTAATCATATGGTTTTTTTAAAGTTCGAAACTTGTTTTAATGTCCCGATTATAAATCTATTTATTGAACACAATGTAGATAATTTTATCACAAGTAGGACTGCATCAAAGTAACAAGTTAGTACTTGTAATTACTTAAGAATACATTTGACAAATACCTTTATAATAATTCGGTTAATTGGCATCAAAGTAACCAATTATCACTTATAAATACTTTATGAATTAATTTATCAATACCTTTATAATAAACCTTTCTAAAACCAATTCGTCTCGAAAGAACAATATTTTACAATTGTATAAACTAGATCAGCTAAACATGTACATTAAGTTTTTTTTCTCGAGTCAACTAAATAATTACTAAATATAACTCGTAGGAGGTCGGTCATTGCAGAAGTTAATTTTTTTCATCTGCTATTATCGACCCCCACGTGACCTTTCAAGGAGTTGCAAGAGGCTATAAAAATGGCTGCCAGGAATGGGTTCACTATGTGTATAGCTGGATTAAATGCAAAATTAAACTGATTGGATTCATATAAAAGCTAAATCTGAGTAACAGAAAGGTACCTTCCTTATCGGACGATGTAAAGATGGGCACTGAAATATATCTCATGCAGTCACACTTCGTGTAAACATTCAAAATGGCGCGGGACGAAAATTTGTGACGTTATAGTGATAGTGACTGACATGATCACATGATTTCTAGGAATTAATGTGATTAAGTGCCAATTACGAGAGGGGGTCGATAATAGTAGAGGGTCGGTAATACCAGACATTGCTCTACACGCTGGTAATTAATCTAGCATTTGTTCATATTGCCAACTTTCTCACATATCGAGGGTTGACCACAAAGTTGTTGTATGTCATTCATATAAGTTACAACATTTTTACGGTCAACCCTCAATATATAGATTCAGGTGAGAAGCGGGGTTCAAACCTGGGGATTTCAATGAATGAGAGGTTTTTTTCATTGCAGGTCAATGTCATTAACCACTCAACCATATCAGTAAGTCCCCTGTAGAGATCTAGCAGAAAAAAATTGTTTTGTATATCTAGATTTTCACTATATCAGGAGATGTTATATCATATAAGTATTACAGAGTATACTGTATTGAAATAAGACAGTTCTGCTTAAACTGTCTGTAAATTGTAAATATAAAAAAAAACAACTCCCCTCCTTCCCCTTGGGTCACCCATCACTCAGGCGATAAAAGTGCTCAATAACATATGAATGGGAACATGCATGAATCAATACACTACACTGCTTTATTAACAAAATATGATCTCTCATAAAACCAAGTTTCGCACCAATCAAGTCCTTAACAATTCAAGTTAGCAATCGTTATTTAATCCTAACCCATTTCGTGTGCATTCAATCATCATTATCAGATATATAATAAGAGTACATTCTATTGAATTCATTCCATCTCCTTATTATGTAATATTATTGATATGTTAAATAACGACTAACGAACAAGACACTTGACCATCTCCTACGCTGTCCCATCTGTCACCACGTTACTCAACTCTGTCCCTAATCAATACCGCAGGGATAAAAGTTGCTTAATCCCCCTATCAAGGTGGTTTTTTTCTCTCTCAATATACCGTATTATACTAAGAGTTTCATTTCCCCGCGAACATGACACAATGTGGGACATGATGACATGATATAAATATGTGACATGACTAGACATGAGAAGAAAGTCCCTGGTTAAATTAATGAGAAAATATTATTTTCTGATGAAGAACAGCTTTTGTAAAAGAGACCATTGATTTACTACACATATCATGGGAAAGTATCTATAGGAAGAAATGAATATAAACCAAGCAACTTTTTCTTTGGTATCTAAAGCAGTGATTGGAATGGGCTTAGCTCAAAATTAGGAAAGAAAAGCTATTTTCCCCAGAAATAACCAGTAGCTTGATTTTTTTTTTTTTTTTGGCATGCTTTACAGCTATGCTCTCAATTCCAAACAGTATATATTTTCCCCCTATATCTAAATTTAGTTTTAAATGAAATCTCAGAGAGATTCAAAGGATGTTGAAAGGTGTACCAATAAGTGGCCTTTGACGTTTAAATACCTGCTTATACTTATTGTCATTGTACGATAGATAGGGCATGTAGGGAGTCATATTTTTAACAAATTTGAAGTAGAAGAATTTTCATTATGTTGGATCTTGGTCTTGATGAGAAAAACACCAGATAATTGACTCCCAATGTGCAGATACAACACACTGTATAACAAGAGATGTTTGTAAAACACTTACACCCCCTCCCCACATCCAACCCGCTCCTACCACCCCTTCCCCCAGTAACTGCATCACAAGAAATTTCTGATTGTGTAGTGACCCAGATCTCATAAAAGATTAATGGGGGTCATCACATTCTCACAAACAATAATTCAGGAAAGTTTGAAGACTTTATGTCAAAGTAAACAAAGTTAAATATTGCATTTTTTTGTTAAATCAAGGACCACAATTCAGGAAGTACTGATCCGATCAAGTCCATTATTAAACTCATCCGAGGTCTTGTGGCCATAAACACTGTGTCTACATTTCATTATGATTGTTTCAAAAATGTAGATGCTAGAGTGTAAACAAACTAATTCTGGACGGACGGACGGACGCCACACATTGAACGATCCTAAAAGCTCACCTGCATAATGACCACTTCATTTTAGAAACAGATTAGA
Organism: Saxidomus purpurata; assembly: GCA_022818135.1. Taxonomy (NCBI): domain Eukaryota; kingdom Metazoa; phylum Mollusca; class Bivalvia; order Venerida; family Veneridae; genus Saxidomus; species Saxidomus purpurata. The sequence continues at coordinate 29,697,861 of JAFMSR010000017.1, forward strand.
TGACATTTTTAGAAATAGATTAGATGACATTGTAGAAACAGATTAGATGACATTTTAGAAACAGATTAGATGACATTTTAGAAATGGATTAGATGACAATTTAGAAACAGATCAGATGACATTTCAGAAATGGATTAGATGACATTTTATAAACAAATAAGATGACATTTTAGAAATCAATGAAATGACATTTTAGAAATAGATAAGATGGCATTTTAGAAATACATAAAATGGCATTTTAGAAATTGATTGGATGACATTTTAGAAATCAATTAGATGACATTTTACATGTATGGCATCTCCTGAAGCAATAAAACACAGACCTCTGAACTATAAGCAGACAAGCTTGTGCTTAAGATTTTAACACTTACTGATGTATCTGACTTCAATAAACACTGTTCCATTATATATCGCTGATGGCTGTGAAACAGGTTCACACGCTGATTCATCGTTCTCGTCACACTCTATAGTAAAACACCTCCCCTGCGTAAACCATGCAACATTACATAACACGTTCTCACAGCAGCTCACTAGACATTCCGCAACATCTTTAGCATCCACGTCTTCTTCGAAATAGCCTGCATTTTCTCTCCCGTGTGGTACAGCCGTCTGATACAAGTGCTGCCGCATGATTTCTGGGGATAATGTTTCGGCCTCATGATCGCATATCTGGCACAAACAGTCTGGAAGAGATACAATCATTACAACATACAGTAAACTCCGCTTATAACGAACTCCTTGGGACCATTTAAATGTGTCCCTTATATCCGGAGTTTGTTATATCCATATAAGATTGTCATAAAGAATAATATATATATATAGTGTTCTGTTCTACATAAAATAAACCCGGTTGTGCAGATTAGCTAATGATTAGCTAGGCCTTTGTAACTAATATGGATCCAGACCAGCCTGCATCTCAATGCAGCAATTTCTCAATCCTTCCTATGAGCTTGGGTAGGCAGCCTTATTTTGTCATCAAACAAAACAAACCCTATCCCCGCTTTTACCACTGTCATCCTATAGAACAACAATAAACCTAATCTATGTTTAAATCTGTTCACAGAACTTCATTACATCAGCAACAATGCAAGCAATTGATAAATCAGTAAAATACAGCGTTTTCATTGGATGATTAAATAAAGCTTTCCATATCCATGCTTGTTCTATAGGCCTGTTCTATAGAACATAGAAAGTCTTGTACTGATCTTCCTATCTAAAAATAGAACAGTAATGGTAAACACGATTATGCTTCCCATCTTTAAATAGAACATTAATGGCAAGCATGATTATGTACAGCACATCTTTTAATAAAGGATGGGTGCTGTGTTAATTGAAGCTGGACGTGTCCATTCTAGAGATATATCAGGGTCAGGGTTAGGCTGCTGTGACTCCATCTGACTGATCATGATCTACACAGGCGGTATAGGCAAAAATCATTTGGCAGCACCAAATGTAAGTGCTATAATCCTGCATACCAGGGTTCAAACCTGCAACACCTTTAAGAAACTGCAAACACTCTCAGCATCATTTCACATCTGTGGAAGCTGAGCCCGGACTCAGAACCAGAAAAATTCAGCCGAGCAACCATAACTGACTAGTTTTCAGATTATCAGTCTTTATAATCGTTCACCAAGTTAAAAAAGCTCTCCAAAATGATGTGAAACTCTGTTGATAGGTTAATCTTAAAATTAACCACTTCTTTCAGCATAATTTGCCATTTTTACTTCACTACAAATCAGTCTTACCCAGTAAGAAGTAGTACTAGAATTGAACTCATGATCAATCTATTACATGGCAAAATCAGGGATTCCAACCTGTACCGAACAGCACAAAGACCACACTCCTCCAATCAAAAGATTTGTCTTTATTAAAGGAACAATCAACACAGTTCCATACAAACTGAAACAGCCTAATTATTTCAATTCCAATTGCCATATGACACTGAAAATTCCCATACTTCTACCCATCATTTCTATAATTACCCATGATCACAATAGTTACCCATGATCACAATAGTTACCCATGATCACAGTAATTACCCATTATCGCTATGATTACCCATTATTACTATAAACAGACGGTTAAACAGTTCTTCTCGACAATTCTCGGGACAAGATAACAACGGCAAAATTATATCGTTATCCAAATGCAGTGACTACAGCCTGACAGTAGTTGTTGATTAATCTAACCAAATAGAAACAAACAGAAATCAATAAAACCCGCTGAATCAGCAGAAAATGATGTCCTGCTCTACTTCCAAATGGTCAGTCAAATTAAAAGGAGCGTTTATTTATAACTGAACAATGAGCTATCTATCACTCTACTGTCTGTAAAATCATTTATTGTAAACAGATATTTGGTTAGAGCAGTTCATGTCCCCTTTTGAGGGGCCAAGGAGGGGGGGAGGGGGCAAGGAGGGGGAGGGGGGAATGTGGAGAATGCATGTAACAGCTTTAATTATTTATAGTTCAAGGTCATTATTAGAGGTCAAGACAACTAGATTCCAGGTTTGAGGTCATTATAAGTCGTTTAATAGCAATTCAGGATATGTCTTTAACATGTTTGAATTCCTCAGACCACTGTTTGAAGATTTCTCATTTTTTTGCCGTCTGAGCCTTTCTCATCTTTTTGCCAGTTTCCTTTTTTTTAAAAAGCACATCATGGAAACTATTTTGTCATAACAACTTTTTCCAAATTGAATTAACTTGTGCCTCTGGCAGAAAGGTACAGAAATGGTGATTACTTCTCACTGTAACATTCAGCAACACTTTCTTATATAAAAAATTCATGTTTTTAGAGCATGCAGGTAATCAACAAATTTGACAGACTTTTACATAACAACTTTCAGAATGAGGTAATCACCTGGAGCAAGCCACTAGCTGAAATCAATTGAGACTTTGACCAGATTAAAAACATCAATTTTTGTGAAACGCCTCGTCCCTTAAATGCTTTGTAGTTTGCAATGTGATCATCTCATTTTGACAAGCTCTCTAAGACAGAAGAGCTCCATAAGGACGTACTACAAAGAACTGCTTTAATATCACTGCATTCAGAAAACTGTTTACTGCAGACGTACTTTTACTGCAATACATGATATCCAAACATGCACACAAGCAGAAGCTAATTAATCCTTTCTTTTGCAGAAAACGCATCAAATATTGAACAAAGGAATAATAAGACAAGACAAAAAAATAGTTTCATGCTGATCAAATACTTCCTCCCTGAAATCAACACATACCAATAACTGCCTTCCACCTGCTTCCTTCCCCACTTGTAAATGACTGTTTACAACTAATGAAGCCATTTAAGTACAGCCCATTCTCACTGTGATTAACTCATTAGGGAACACAAACTTGGCGGCAAAAACCTTCTGGGAAATCATCTGCTAAACAAGTCACTCTACTCATATGGCTTTAGAGAGGAAACCTAATAAAACCTTCACTTGTCACCCTGACTTTTAACTGTACATTAGTTTCAAGTAAATAGAATCAATAAAGGTCATTTACTGACTTCATACCTTAATTTAGTTTAACTGCAGTGATTTTCAAAGGCCATAGCACAAGGTCACAGTGTGCTGGAATTTACTGTTTATGACTCTTGTACTAGGTTACAGTCACATTTATTTCAAAAAGTCATTACAGTGGCATAGCAAATGACAACATATGTTGTAATAATTGACAAAGCATGGTATAAAACTTGGTGTAATGACTGACAAGGTATGCAATACCAACTGACAATGTATGCACAATCAAGTGACAATGTATGCCATTAGGAAGTGCAATGCATGCCCAATCAAGTGACAATGTATACCCAATCAAGAGATAATGTATGCTCAATCAAGAGATAATGTATGCCCAATCAAGAGATAATGTATGCCAAATCAAGAGATAATGTATGCCCAATCAAGAGATTATGTATGCCTTATCAAGAGATAATGTATGCCCAATCAAGAGATAATGTGTGTCCAATCAAGAGATAATGTATGCCCAATTAAGAGATAATGTATGTCCAATCAAGCGACAATGTATGCCCAATCAAGAGATAATGTATGCCTTATCAAGAGATAATGTATGCCCAATCAAGAGATAATGTATGCCTTATCAAGACATAATGTATGCCCAATCAAGAGATAATGTGTGTCCAATCAAGTGACAATGTATGCCCAATCAAGAGATAATGTATGCCTAATCAAGAGATAATGTATGCCATATCAAAAGATAATGTATGCCCAATCAAGTCTTTTCAAGAGATAATGTATGTCCAATCAAGATAGAATGTATGCCTTATCAAAAGATAATGTATGCCCAATCAAGAGATATTGTGTGTCCAATCAAGCGACAATGTATGTCTTATCAAGAGATAATGTATGCCCAATCAAGAGAAAATGTATGCCAATCAAGAGATAATGTATGTCCAATCAAGTGACAAAGTATGCCCAATCAAGAGAAAGCATTCCCAACCAAGTGACAATTTATGCCAAATCACGAGATAATGCATGCCTTATCAAGAAATGATGCATGGCCAATCAAGTTATAATGTATGCCCAATCAAGTGAGAATGTATGCTATTACCAAGTGACAATGTATGCTATATCAAGGGATAACATTTGCCATTTCAATGGTTATGTGTGCCGTACTAAGTGATTATGTATGCATGGATGACCAACTGGTGATTGTATTCACAAAGTTTGGCTGCTAAATAACCATTTACCTAACAAAACAGATTTCTGCAAATGTCTGTTGCTCTTGGATTGTAATTATTAACAGAGCCACTTTATTTATTTTAACCCGTATAACCCTAGCACAAATGTTCGGCCATTGCAACCACTGTAGAACATTACATCCATACAGTCTGATCATGATCTGCACTGTTCCCTAGCAGTCCGTAACATTTTCAACGAGCACACCTTTCAAAATTCGTGAGACGTTCAAAATTTAAAAATGGGCAAATCTATTTTCAGAAAGTTGGCAGGGTAACGTTTACTTTACTTTTTGTCGTATGCAAAAATTATTTAACATCAATAAAGACTGGCAATATTTCAAAACATGCATGTATATACTTTACCTGATATAAGAAGATTAAGTAAAATCCATTTCAACATCAGTGTTTTCAGTATCCCAGATCTATACAGTGAAATAATTTCCATTCTGCCATCAGTGTTTTCTTGTCACATCATATCCAACACCAGTCTGGCTCTCTCTCTATAATCTATTTTCTCTAGATGTTCGCTCTCACAACTCGCTGTTCTAGACCACTCATGCAGGTCTGAAAAGTTCCAATAAACAAAATTAATTACAACAATTATGAAGAAAACATCCCTTCTTCTTATAATGCCACAAACCTTATGGCATATTGGTCTTTTCAATGCTGATCCAAAATCAGTTATCTATGTGGAATAACTGTCCTCTTTTATTTACACATCTTGCTTCACTGGTCCAATATACAATTAATATCACAAGGGCTGTCTGTAGGACAGCTGTAGGACAGTGTGTTTGACTTTTCTCAGTGCTAATTGCCAGTAAAGCAAACAATTTTGCAGGAAAAAAGTGGGCAAAACAAGAAGCAGTAGGTTTTTTTTTTCAAGTCTAAATGCTGTTGTTGGTTTTTTTTTTCAAAGTATACACAAGGGCAGTAAGAAGCAAGATATTAAGTCAAGAGGTATCTAACTGAATTGTTTGATACTCCTGAACACTACTGCATACTTTAAGAGGTTAATGATTAGGGCTGTAACGAATACACTAAGGGGCGAATATGATACGTATCACGAATACAGGGTGACGAATATGAATATTTATTCATGAATATGAATACAATATTAGAATCATCAAACAAGTGGACATTATATGGCTTTTGCCAACAATATATTACAGTCTACTAACTAGATAATAGTACTTTCTTGGTACTCAAAACACTTAAAGAGCTCTGGGTTCAAATGATTAGAACTGTTTAGTAAAAAATGACTAGACACGACTATAGAGTAAAGAGGATCTATGATTTCAACAGTTTCCTCGATGCTAGACATATTGTTGATGTAGACGGTTTTTGGATGCCGTAAAATGGGAATTCCCACTTGTTGAAATTAAATTGTAATTGAATGTGAAATTTAAATGAATTCAATCAATTTAAAACACAGAAAGTTATGAAAATCATTTATTCAATTGTAAACCAACATCAAATATTGGCCCGACGACTTATTAAATAAATGTCGTAAAAATACAGGGCTTCCGTTAAGCGGCGTCCGGCCGTAAAATACGCCATAAAACTGGACCAGTACGCCAATACACAAGACCCCCGGCGTACGCTTGACTTCCTTAAATTTCAGAGGGCGACAAAATCGCCGACCCATAGCGTCCAAACAAAATTAAAATGAAACATTTTCTCTAATTCGGGACCGCCCACGCGTAATTAGTCACGCTATGCGCTCACAATCGGCAGTATTCGATTCGCTCTGGACGAGCGTAAACTCCGCCCCCAGCAATTATCGTGGGCTATGATTGACAGATGCCGTGTTTGTCAGGTTATTTTGAAATGATGCGATAATTAGGGCCAATTAACAACATCTTGTGGCGGCATGATTTTACTTCAATTACCGGCAATTGTAAACAATTAATATGACACGGTGTTGTTTGAAATTCCCAACATCTAGCGGTAATTTTGTCTACTCTATTGCCGAAAATGGACGTCCTTTCAAAACTGTGAATCGGCGATTTTAGAACTTGATTTTAATGTCTCGCGGTAATGCAGGTGTTCAAGTAAATGAGTAAATGCAAGGTTTGGTCTAAAATGGATTGAAAAAAATCGTCAAATTGTGCTTGTCTGCTGATATGGTTCAACGTACTTTGCTTCATTTCGTGGCGCCGGCGCGAATCTAACAAACGAAAGCGTAATGAGGAGACTGAAAGCACAGAATTCCCCCCTCCCCCCAAAAAAACCCCAGACACTTTAAGGTTGAAAAGATGTATTATCAAACAGTGTTTTTTTCAGTCTGAGGGGAAAGGTGGCGGGGCCTTTTCGGAGAGAAATTTTTAGAAAATGAATAAATATACAGTGTAAAATGTAATAAAGAACAAAATCTATCAAGTATGTTAAGACATTATTCTTTTGCCAATTATCATTCTTTTTAAATCCTTTGAACACCGTTTCGTTGAAAAAATAACGAAAATCGGGGTCGCGAAAATATGTGACAAACGAAAATCGGCGATATTCGGCCGACTATTTCATATGTAAGGTATCAAATAGTTGAAAGAAAAAATTCTGAAGCGTTTGAATTTATGAAAACTTTTGGCCAACTCTTAAATAAAGTAAAGATTTGTTTCAACATTTTGACTTTTTTGAGGGTTTTTTGTAAAAAAATGGTGAAAAATATATATTAATTTTGGAGAGGAATAGGGCCAAATAAACTACAATAAAAATTATAATGATAATGTTGCTTTGTATATGTTTGTATTAAGTACTTTAACTGTTATCTTATGCATTGAATAATTCAGATCTTTGGTCAAAATGAAAGTTTATTTTACAGACAGGTTCTTCATTTTCATTTTTTTAACATTAAGTAAGGTATTTGATGATGATGATGATGATGATGATGATTGATGATGATGAAATGATGATGTCCCACGCTGTCCAATAGGTTCGCGTACTGGGGACTCCATAAAATTTTCACAGGGACTTCCAAATCCAGTTGCCTTGGAGTCAGGACTTCCTTAATTTGAAACTTAGTGGAAGCCCTGAAAAATATAAGTTGACCGATGTGGGTGGGGTATTACGACGAAATAGTGCGAAATGCGCTACGTAACGGAAACGTTTTCAGTAAATTTCTTCTGTTTTAGGTAAATTCAAATGATTTTAGTTTAAATCATGCAATTTTTATCTATATTCGTAAATATTCGGTTCGGCACATGGCGAATAACGAATACAATTCGGACAAAACTGTATTCGACTAAATCGAATATTCGAATATATCGTTACAGCCCTATTAATGATATATGTGCATGACAATGCCAGCTGCACACAAGACTTTAACTACAATTTTACAAGGTTACCTTCTCTTGTCTATAGATAGTGTTCATGATAAGAACAGTTTCTGCCGAGAGACCACTAGGAGCATAACCTGGCAGCTACAGATTTTCATAATGACAGACCAGACAAGAGTACTAATTCAACTTGTACCGCAAATGAACCCACTAAAACCTATTAACAAAACAAATTTAGAACGAATAAATTACATTAACCTTATAGATTACATTACAACAAAATGTTAACTTGGTAAAATCTAGACAGGTCTCTTGAGTACATTGAGACTATGATGCAATTGAACTTGGCAAACAAACCACCTTAAAGTTCATGTCCAAAAACACACACAAATAAGGGAAAAACAAACATTTACAACACGCACTAAAAATTGCTGGCATCCTTTTCATTTCCTATTTTGTGTGGTCTACGTTCAGCGAGTCTTTTACACTGATTTAGGTCCAAAATTGGACTCGTCTCAATTGGGTATATCAGCGTATTTTTCTACAGATTTCTAAAGTACTGCATATAAAGTTGCAGCAGTTGTAATTTTAACCTATCACATGTCTTGATGTCTGGGTAGAGTACTGACCCCACCCCCGGCCCCCCCTTCCCCGTTAAATTAATTTTTCCAATTTTGGAATTTCATGTGTCATTTTTCCCCGATTTTAAAGTGGAAGAAAAATCCCTAATGATACCTACCCTCACGCCAGCCTCATTACCTGCACAACTGGCATTAATGCTTTTAATAATCAAAACTTATAACTGCACTCCATTAGATTAATGTATAATTCCTATATAATTATCATGTACATAATGATGTTTTTGTTCTACATAAATTCAAGTTCTAAGTGACAATTGTACAAGAGGAACATTAGTCACAATTCCTAAAGCTGTATGCAAGATCTGAACATGAGCATTAATTATTCCTTCCCCACACTACCACATGAATTTTTGGTTAGGCGGTAGCACTAACAAGTGTTCCATCAACGTATTTGTAGGTTACAGACATAATCATGTAGACAAGTTCAAACAAACTTGACAGCAACTTCTATGACTCATTCATTTCTCAAATGACCATGACATCAGCCACCGCTGGAAGCACTCTTTATTAGACTGCCTGATGGAAGTACATTATGTTCAATATTAAAGATGCGACAGCAGATAATTCGATCATGTGATATAGACAACAGCTGGCTGGCCTTGTAAACTTTACATTAATTTTATACCTACAGCATTTCATATTAAAAAAATCTTGCAGGAACCATGTTTAAACAAGAGGGTCATGATGGACATGGATCGCTTACCTGACAAACAGTGCTAGAATTATTCAACATGTATAGATGTCAGATGAGTGTTATTTGAAATTGTTGAGATCTTGTGGTCAAATACATTGTATGTAAATATGAATATGATTGGAGAAGAAACGGATGTGCTAGAGTGTAAACATATGTAAATATTCAATTTACATTTAATCAGGGACCATAACTCTTTAAGAGTATTTCGATCAAAGCCATTATCCAGCCCATCTAAGATCTTATAGTCATGTACACATTCTGTGTAAATAAGACTATAATTATGAAGAAATGAAGGCCCAAGAGTGTAAACATTTACATATTGCAATTTTTGTTAAATCAGGGGCCATAACTCTAACCGTACTGATCTTATTAAGCCCACAATCAAACTCATCCAAGATCTCAATATAGTCATACTAATTATGTAGACATATGATTAGCATTAATGAAGAAATGGTCAGGAACAATGCTACAGAGTAAGTTTAATGTTAATCAATCCAATTTGGTTCAATGGAAGAAGCTATTAAAAGGCTTTTTCTATATTAAGTTACAGCGGTCCCTGTGTACGCTGGACCACCTACCTGTAATAACAGCTCAAAACACATATGCGATACAAAATGAATGTAATTAGCAATGTTTATACTTTTAAAATACAACATAAAATTATCTTAAGTGTAAACAAATTTCTACCTTATATATATATTACCTGCAAACATGGAAAAAACACTCGGGTGGCGCGAATTCACTCCCATGAAGAGCCACAATATTTCTCCATATTCAAAGTCACTTCAACATCACTATAAATCTTAGTAACTCACTCCAAATGTGACACGGAGTTTTATGCAAAATTCTCCAGAGCTGTAGACAAAATTATTCTGTCAGGTGTTATTATGGCTATATTAAAATTTGGATTTACTGAACCCAAATACAACTGTGTGCAAAAGATGATTCTGCATCAGCAATACGCATATTACATTTTTCTAATATATTATGCATTTCACAGTCATTAAAATGTGTAGGCTATATGTCAGTACTGTATGAATGATAGTACTATCTTACCTTAATTCAAATGAATTGGGCCGGAAAATTCAAATATCTGTTCCTCGTCAATCTGAAAGCACAATATTTACATTCCTTAGTGATGAAATTGGCAGTATGAGATGAAGCAATGGTAACCAGCAAATACAGTTATTTTAGGAGAATGTGTCAGTCAAGCTGCTCAAGAGCCCACTTCTATTGTGCAAATACGTCGCATATTTTTAAGGATGAAAATCTTTCTAGTCACATGACCTGGTTTTTTTGTCATATGACCTACATGTACCGTTGTAAACATTTGTGGACCAGTGACACATACACATGTACCCGCTACACCCCTATCACATTATCATAAATGAACTGTACTTGCTCATAAATTTATTAAAACAATGTAAACAATTCAAGTAATGTGGAAAATATTGTAAATTGGATGACCAGAAACGACTGTAAATATCAATATCCCTCAAATAACAGGAGCGTATCTGTCAGCTAGTAACAAAAGGTGCATCACTATTGGAAAATCTGAATTTGTTACTCTGAAAGGAAATAATAGGCTGATAAAAGCCGCAACTATAGCCCACTGGTTGTTTTACAAATTTATTTCCTTTGTGGGTATCATTATGCAGCACTGTGAAATTCAACAAGTATCGACCGAGGGTTTTATCTCTCTATGAACAAGGCCCAGATACCCAACAGATTAGAAATATTGCACATAAATCTTCAAAATCAAAATTAGGACCAGGCCACTGGTGTCTTAAGTATAATTACTATTTTAACTACAAATGCCATTTATTGACATACTTTTCTGGTTTTAATCATTGTGAAAGAAAAAAATACCATAAATTTCATAATTTCTTTAACCAATTCTGCCCAGATACTTTTTAATTGTGAAATTAGGATTTTTTAAAAACAAATTGCCAAAAAAAAAAAAACATTTTTTTTTGGCATTGAGAACACACTTTATCAAATTATCTCTTTTTCTCTCTCCCTTTGATTATTTTATTAGTTTCTTAAACTTTATGCTAATGTCAGTACACTTTAATCTTTTACAGTTCAGCAATTTTTACTTGTTTTATATCAAACTCTTGTTAGTGGATACACTGAAACATGTGCAAGCTTGAAAAAAAATCTGCTATGATAAAAAGGTTCATTACATATCCTAGATTACCCAGTTATCCTAAATTCCAGCTTTATCTCCTATTCAAAACATGTCCACCAGTTCATTTCATTTTAAACTGGTCTTTTCATTTTGTAATGAGGCCCAAAAAATATTATGTGCATTTTGGTCTAGGGTCGGACTTGGGTGCCACTGGTTTTTAAATATACATGAATTTATTTTAATCCAAGAACACTTGAAAATTGGTCCTCTAGTCTTCCTTTTGATTGTTTATAGTCCTAGCAGACCCTGTGGTATCTTCCTGGGTGAATTTACCAAGACTCCTGACAGGTGCAGGTTAAAGAGAAACAGAATCTGATGCAGATACAAGGGAATACGGGTACCAGACCCTAGCTCTTTTACAAATAGACACCTTGGTTCTTTTACATGCCCATTGTATAGCACAGATAAATGGACACTATCTCTGGGTTTCTAACCAGTTTATCTCTAGATGGGTGAGAAACGCTGAAAAGCATTTCTGAAAATTCCATTGCCCAACTGGGAATCGAACTGGGAACCTCCAGATAGGTAGTCCAGAGTGTTAACCACTCGACCATATGATCATTGATAAATGATGTTGCTGTTGATGACAAGAAATACTGCATATTCAACAAACACCATTGATAACTTTCCCAGAAAGGATGTTTATGTACATAAATATTATACTAAAATGTACCTCCGCTCAATGCTGTTTATCTTTTTCAAAAGAGAATTCTTGTATTCCATGCATTTCTGAACAATTACACACAAAGGTTCTAATGTAATAGGCATTATGCCCTTGCTCCTTGGTGACTTTGTGATGAATCAATTAACCTTTTCCTTAAATTCTCCCCCTGCTGGTAGCAAGTTTATTTTGATATGTGCAGACAATGATCAGCCTGCACTTCCTTACAAACTGACCATGATCTGTACTGCTTGCGACTCAATACATAAAGTTTTAATTAAGAACTATTCAAAATAAATGGTACAGTCCTAATTGAAAGATGGGCAAGTCTATTTTCAATAAATTAACAGCGGACAAAGGTTAATAAATCTGGCATTCTTTTAATTCCCACAACGAATTGGGACATACAAAACCCAATGTCTGCCAGTGCCAGATTATATTTCCATCTAGATCGAATTCAGGCCATATACAGAACAGTTTAATAACTCAGAACAATAAATTCTGTCCAATAAGCTGTTACGTCCCTCGGCGGAACTTTTTTGCATAAGTACTCCTGATAATCATGAAAGACCTCATTTCCATAATTGCAAGATAGGACGAGAGATGACGCCTCAAAGTACATCATATTATCTAGATACCCATATTTATGTTCGTTACAAACAGGTCTGTAATATACCACAGTCTGCAATTTTGGTATTGTTCATACAGTCTCTACTTCCATTTCATCATGTTTATAACTTGTATACTGTTATATGTATGTTTAGTGCATATTCCTAGTCATAAATACTATTTTCCCATTCATAACTGGTCCTTAGACATAATACAGCTCTTCCAGCAGCCAGGGGTGTAACTTGTATAAGTTATTTTAGTGTTATTTTAGATGACTTGTACAAGTTATATTTATCTTTTATTCATCACTCAATCACTTCTTAAGTATTTTTCAGTCATGATCACTTGTTCAAGTATTTTCGTCCAAACAGTGCAAAGATTTAACATCATTTTTTCACAAGAATACAAATTTTCTGGGCAGTTACACAATTTTTTTCTATTTCTATGATCACTGAACTTCAAGATCATGAAATAAAATGCATCCACAAAACCTCCTTACGCAAGGGCTTTGAAGTAGGACATTTTTCAGGTCATCTGTTAGACAATTTTGGCAATAAATCCATTATGTCAATTGAAAAGTCATTACTGTCAGCTATAAAGAAAGAACCTACATTTCTTCCTCTTATCTAAAGGTATTTGCAGAGGTAATCTGCTAGTAATGAAGAAATTAAAGAAAAACTAAAATGTTGATGAGTAACCTGTATATGTTATTTTAAGATATTTCCATTATTTTGCTGACCTAAACTTTCAAGGGAGTTAATTCTTTCAGCAAAGGGAAGTGATTTTATTAACAAAATGTTTCAAATATCACTTACGGAAGTTATTTTCAAAATAACTTATACAAGTTACACCCCTGACTGTCCAGTTAAACACAATTTTTTCCCCATACATAATTAATTTGTACATTGCAAATCTTATACATTTCAGTTGCATTGTAACATGTTTAAGAAAAAATAAATTTGTCCCTGTATGTTATCAGTGATTAACATACAGTCAGGAGTTCAGATGCTTAGTAAATAAATTAAAAGTGTGTTATAATACTACTTTTTTTGGCCAGTATAAGTTTTCCATTTTCCCCATTGATAACTTTTAAAAGCTAATGAGCATATCACTAGTGCGACCTTTGCTAGGTTAGCACTCCAGAAAACAGACACTCGATGTCACCGCCACATGCGAGAAATTCTACAAAGTATCGAATAATCTGAAAATGGCAACAGAAGTTTTAACCCTGACCCCCAAAATCCTTTTTATTAATGCCTCACCGTCACCTTCCACATACTTTTCAAACCAAGGGGAAACCCAGAGCAACCAAAACAGTGCAAACTGACTGACAAAGTCTCTACATAATATTCTAGGTGGTCTACAACTTCAGACTGATATTTTCTTCTCAGTTTAATTTAGTTCATTATTGTGCCTCCAGTAATATATGAGATCACTAAAGATTTCAGACAAGATTATTGTGTTTATCCCTAATGTATCTGTCATAAGCTATACTTTCTCACATATGGTTTAATTCTATATATTAACCAGGAGTGTGGAATTCCTACCTCCAATTTCTGTGACTCGGGACATTTTGCCGTCGGAAAAGTGGATTTTTCCATCCAAATTGTCCGTGTACAAGCCGAAATTTTAATAAAATAAAGGAAAATGAAATAAATAATGCATGACAGTCCCACTTAATCCCCCACAGACCCTCTTGATTTATTTGCAGCACTGGATAAACAAATATTTTTGTCTAAATCCAGCAGGGATTCCAGTGATCTGTCCACAAATTCCTTAAAGAAGTCACTCTATTAAGAAGTCAAAATGACCAGGTTTCTAAAGGGGAAAACCCAAAGCGCAGCAGAATCATGAGTGCAACATAAAACAGGGTTTTATGCGTTTTGCTTGCTCCCATCTTTATATTTTTCCCCTGTAAGTATTCACTTAAACTTTCTCTCCAATTTCCAGATAAATGGGCAATCAGGAAACTGCATTGTAGCCCAATTAATTTGGCATTGCAGTACACTCAGTGTGACCCCTTTCAAAGATCTGACATTTTAGAACTGTCACACTTTCACCCCTATTTTAATGAGCTCAATACTACATTTTTTGTAAGAGGAAAGGTTACTTTCAGTATCGGGTAACTACCGGTAACCCATTTTACATCTCTGACTTTTTTATTTTAGATTATTTCAAAAGTTGTGTTTATCACAACATGAAGAATTAAATACCACATACCTGCATCATGAAATCAGAAAATTAATGTTTATCAAAAAAAAATATTTTCAACACTGATTCAAATTCTGATGTTTGAATTTAAACAACAACCAATTTTACATGCACGCCATACAATGTACATAAAACTGACCTGCACCGCCAAAGAGTTCCAATTGTTATGTCAAACTACTATAATTTCATTTTTCATTTGATTAACGCAGGTGTGGAGATAGGTAAATTGAACTTGGAATTGTGTTAGCATCATTATTACAGTGTAAAATCATAAATACATTTAAATATTTAATGACCTTACTATTGGGGATGTCTACACAGGTATTTGCACATCACAATGAGATGTATAACGCAAGTAAACACCTAAAAAATGTCAAATTGTAAAATCAGTTTGCAATCAAAGTGAATCTAGTGAAACTGACTGCTGCTTTCCAAAGGTTTTCCAGGGTTATGCATGTACATGTATGTTTACAGTCAATGATGCATGTTTTTAGAAAGACACTGTTAAACTGACAGGTACATGCACATGTACATGTATGTGGCTACCAATCTAGTGAAACTGACTGCTGCTTTCCAAAGGTTTTCCAGGGTTATGCATGTACATGTATGTTTACAGTCAATGATGCATGTTTTTAGAAAGACACTGTTAAACTGACAGGTACATGCACATGTACATGTATGTGGCTACCTCCCATAGTGAATGTTACCAGTTTAAAATAGTAAATTGACTTGCCATTTATTTAAATTACTGTAACTCAAAAATTACAGTGTTTTATTCTTATGAGCTGTTAAATAACCCTCACCCTGCTGGTACCCAACAGGGTAGATTGAGTACATGTATACGGTGCAGATAACAACCAAGGTGTTCCACATCCTTACACATTGTATAAACCAACTATTCATGTTCAGAACAGGATGTCAAATTAAAAAATATGTGAATAAGAAAACAGGATGTCATACCAAAAAAATTTTGATCATAAGTTTGAAAGATCCTGAATAAGATATCCTGAAATACACGTTCACCCAGTACGCATGTACCTTCCAAAAATGTCACAATGAAAAAATGTATATTACATACACCATCAGACATAAAAGGGTTCCTACGACATGTGAAACATCAACAAAAATACTGTATAACGAGAATTGCATCATATGTAAAATAGCCAACAATTCCATGCATGTTACATCTGGTTGTTTGATTTTAAAGCATCCACTGTCACGTAACCTCTCTTGATTCAAGATTGCAAAAAGCGATACGAATACCCAGTCTGCGTTCAATAAACATCTTGACCAATTTTAGATTGCGCCAACAATTCCATGCATGTTAGATCTGGTTGTTTGATTTTAAAGCATCCACTGTCACGTAACCTCTCTTGATTCAAGATTGCAAAAAGCGATACGAATACCCAGTCTGCGTTCAATAAACATCTTGACCAATTTTAGATTGCGCCAATCAGAAAAAGTTTGCGCAAATGGCTTAAAAGCAACTAATTAGTCTTCAAAGAAACACCCTGGAGAAGTGAGGAGACATGCCACTTTGAGTTGAGATTTTAAAGCAGACACTGTATGACAGATCTAACTGATACAAAATGTATTAATTTGGAAGAGTCAAAATCAAATTTTCAGGAGCTAAGGTGAGACTTTTGAGGGTTCAGGCACCATGGACACGGGTCGTATGCCAAGCTTATATTTGTACATACATGTATCATATTTTTTCTGCTTCCAGGCTCAAAAATGAAAATTAAGTTCACATTCCTAGTTTTTCACACGTTTTCGCGACCTGGTATGTCCAAAAGTATGTTTAAGGGCTTTAAATAAAAATAATAAATAACAGAGACGGCTTTACCTGGAGTTTTCATCATGTGACCTGGTGATGAATGCGCTTGCTCAGCATTCAGGGCTTTTTCTGGTTCTTTTGGGAAAAGGCCCCTGGCCCTAATTGGGAAAAAAAACGCGGTGTTTTTCTGATCAAATTGGGAATTTATGTATGAGTTTAATATCTATTACCTTGAGGACAAAAAAAATATGTGTTTAGGGCAATGATCCCAAAAATTTAGGTAGGGGCATTTTTTTTATTTCTTTAAATCTAGAAAAATTTTATACGTTGGAAAAAAAAAAAAATCTGTGTTAAGGGCTACGGTCTCAAAAATGCCATGTAGTGTAAGGACAGATAAAAAACAAGAGCTGTCCATAAGACAGCACGCTCGACTATTGTGGGTGTTTGCTAATAAAACAAAACTTTTATCAGTATAATAGCAAAACAAAAATTCTGCTAACTATTAAGTATAAACTAGGAAAGTTGAATCATAAAAAAGACGAAATCTATAACTATAGATTTAATTTTTGGTAAATTAATTGTTTGATACAAAATTTACCCTGAACACTATTGCAAGGTTTGATATAACTACCATAAGTGGTTACTGAGATATGTGCATGATAGTACCTTGCATGCAACACTTTAATCAAATTTTCAAAGTCAAACAAGGGCCATAATTTGTACTAAATTTAAACAAAGAGTTATCTGTCTTGACTGTGTGACACCTCTTAAGACATTAAAAAAGTTTCAAGTCAATATCATAAGTGGTTACTGAGATATGTGCATGATAGTACCTAGCAGGCAAAACTTTAACCAAATTTTCAAAGTCAAACAAGGGCCATAATTTGTACTAAATTTATACAAGAGTTATCTGACTTGACTGTGTGACACCCCTAGAGACATTAACGAAGTTTCAGGTCAATATCATAAGTGGTTACTGAGATATGTGCATGATAGTACCTTGCATGCAACACTTTAATCAAATTTTCAAAGTCAAACAAGGGCCATAATTTGTACTAAATTTAAACAAGAGTTATCTGTCTTGACTGTGTGACACCTCTTAAGACATTAAAAAAGTTTCAAGTCAATATCATAAGTGGTTACTGAGATATGTGCATGATAGTACTTAGCAGGCAAAACTTTAACCAAATTTTCAAAGTCAAACAAGGGCCATAATTTGTACTAAATTTTTTTCAAGAGTTATCTGCCTTGATTGTATGACACCCCTTAAGACATGAACAAAGTTTCAAGTCAATATCATAAGTGGTTACTGAGATATGTGCATGATAGTACTTAGCAGGCAAAACTTTAACCAAATTTCAAAAGTCAAACAAGGGCCATAATTTGTACTTAATTTTTTTAAGAGTTATCTGCCTTGATTGTATGACACCCCTAAAGACATGAACAAAGTTTCAAGTCAATATCATAAGTGGTTACTAGATATGTGCATGATATACTTAGCAGGCAAAAACTTTAACCAAAGAAGCAACGCCGACGCCGACGCACAAGTGACTGTAATAGCTCTCCATATTCTCCGAATAGTCGAGCTAATGAAGGTTATTTTCGATTGGGAACGGGGCCGATATTCGGCCCCTGGTGATACGGTATGGAGAAAAAGCCCTTGCATTAGAGCACTTGAGGGTTTTATGACTAAACAAACAATTAATTTTCAATTATTCAGTAGTTTGATACTTTTCTGGCTTTTAACGGTACTCATTTACATAATATTTGTTTTGTTTTCCCTGATTAGGTATATATTATAACTATGAGAACCTCGAAAATGCTCCCCAGATTCACTGTTTGAAACCCAAATATGCAGGGATCACGCTAGCCCGGACTCATAGGGAGAAGCGACTTCTTCCTCCAGAGACATTAGGGAGAAGTTTTTCAGAACAGGGAGAAGTTTGTACAACGCGTTGATAACGTTTAATGTAAAATCAGTGTACCCTTTTCATACTTAAACAACTGCATAAAACAAACTTTTTATTTATACAAATTCTTTCTCATTAATAAAGATTCTTGAGTGATAACATTATGTTCTGTGGGTTCCTTCGTGCTTTTTAACATTTTTATAGTGAAATGCAATGTGATTGCATGAAATATTTTATTAAAACTCTTCCCTACTGATTTTAATCACCGATTAATTGATTACCAAGATAAAAAAACTCAACAACCGAACAAGCACTGTCTGATATTCTTTGCATAAATAAAATGTGTCAATACCAATGTTGGCAATCGACCGGTCAATATGAGTATTGACCGGGCCGGCGGTCAATACTGGTCATTACCGGTCAATACTGGTCGATTGAAAAATTATGTCTATTATACACTTAAATCTTCCTTAGGTTACTATCTAAACTTTCATAATAACTTTATACATTTGTAGTTTATTCATGTCAATTTAAACATAAAATAATTATATTGACCATTTAATATTTTGTTGAGAATAATGTTTTTCATTGAATCCAAATGAACTGTACTGTGGTCAATTCAGAACTATGCAATGTAGGTCTAAGAGACTGATTAACTGTCAGGAGGAATGATATACTTGCTATCAAAACAGTTGGACCCCTTTGCAGAGGTGTTATTCACACCTAAGCTGCCCTGGTAGCAATTAACCTGCCACACTTCACACTTGTGTAATTCCAGTAGGACAATGTCAACAGTATGTATACAGTTTAAGTAAAATCATCAAGAAACAGCACTCAGTTCAAAGAGTGTTTTGTATCAATTGACCAGTACATTGTACTGACCAAACAGCCCATATTTACCTCACTACGGAGGTTTGGAACAGAAGCATTAACAGAGCAATACCTTTAATTTATTTATTTGAATTCTTAAATTTTATTTACTTGACTTCTAAATTGGATATTTTACCTAGGCACTTTCAGAAAATATTCAATTGACCACCAAGAATGACCAATCAACTAGTATTGGCCACAATAGACCGAACAGCCAATAGTAACAGACACTGAATGGCCATTTTGGAGGTATTGACCAGTGGATTAAGCTGACTGTCATCTGTATCATCAATATGAAATATTAGTGCTTTTTTTGCATTAAAATAACCAAAAATTATCAGAAAACATTCAATTGTCCACCAATTGACCGGTATTGACCAGTATTGACCACTTTTGGAGTATTGACCGGGGTGGTTTTAACCGGCTAAAACCGGCGGTTAAAACCAGGGGTGGTTTCGACCGCCCAACGTTGGTCAATACGACCAAAGAACTTACTGGCATCTTAACAGCCAGTTTAATTGTAAGAATGTGTAATTGGTCCTTATTGTTCCCAATCAATGGTAATCCGTTTAATAGTCGATGTTTACTCAACTATCAAATTGACAATAAACATTTTACATGTCAAAACGCACATGTCAACCTTTAAATCGCCATATTGTCTTGCTGCTTTTGATTGGCTTACCGTTTTTAATTGACCAATGAAAGCTGATTTAACAAACAGTAGCGAGAAGCGGTGCAGTCTCGGGATTGACACTCGAAAACAGTGTTTACAAAAAAATAGAGCGACTTTGTTTTCGCTTTTCTATGCGATCACGGCGAATTGGCCGGGGATACGGCTACTATTTCGCCCACGTCGCCCTCAATCGTGATCCCTGAATATGATTATGAAGACTTTCTTTCAACCAACAAGACAATCTTCAAGATGGGTACTCATTTTCCATGTTTGTTGTTGTAAAAATATTCATTCAAACAATTAAATTTAGCAACATTTGACTCAGAGAGGTCAGTAAGCAATAGATCTATACCATTCCACCTTGCGACGCCTCACTATGACGTCATCAAATAAGAGACACAAATTCATAGGACAACTCTCGGTAACTCTGTTTATGAAAGGTTAAGTTTATTTTTTCGATGAAAAATACATATATTATAAACAAGTTAATGCTAACACAGCTACAGATGAGCTGCGTATTTGCGTAAATACACAAACAAAATCGGCAAAAAAATCAATTAAAATAGCAACCCTTGCGTAAAGAAAAGCAAAGGAAAATAAGTTTACGCATTTGCTTTTAAAATCACTGCGTATCGAAAGTAAATAAAAGGAAATCGTATTTATAGACTATTCCAGCAAGCACTGCCTTTCAACTAAATAGCGAACGTTGAATCGGCAGGGATAATCCTTTTCGTCCATTTCGTTTTTTTATTAAGTTGTAAACCAGTCTCGACAGAGATTTA
The DNA here is from genome assembly GCA_022818135.1 of Saxidomus purpurata. Lineage (NCBI taxonomy): Eukaryota > Metazoa > Mollusca > Bivalvia > Venerida > Veneridae > Saxidomus > Saxidomus purpurata. The sequence continues at coordinate 29,718,853 of JAFMSR010000017.1, forward strand.
TTATTTCAGGCTTCATTTTGTAAACAAGCAAAGCTTAAGTTTGTCCCGATACGCAAATGATTTTCTAAAATAAGAAATTGCTTTCTGGAAAAAAAGCAAATGATCAAAATATAATTGGGTAAAAAAAATTTGTTACTCATTACAAAATTAAAAAAAGCAATTGGTGAAAAAGTAATGGGGTAAATACCCAATTACACCAAAACCTTATCTGTAGCTCTGATGTTAAAATGGTTTTGCAGTTAATTCAACTAGTTCAGTTACTGTACTTGAGAGGAAACATGTCAATAATTAGTTCAAGATTATTCCATGTAGTGCATATGCGCAGGTTTAAAGATTAACAGACACAATCTTGCAGGTGTAGAGGCTACTTGTAAAACTACTCGAAGTACCGCAATTTTACTCCCGCAAAGTGCCGTGATATTTCTCCGTACTCATCCAGAGATGCAGAGGAGTGTCGGATCACTCTCTTGACAGCCATCTTGCAGGGCATTCCAGCAACCCAGATCTACGTATAAGCGAATGACCCGAGCAAATGGCATAGGTATCAGGTAACAGTCGCTTGTATTGACATCCCCTTCAGTTGCATTAGGCAGTGCTCACACTGGCAGTTTATAAATAATAGCCATAAATTTTTCATGAAAAAAAAAATAGCCAAAGTCTGCGTGTTGTCGCATTGACATGACCAGAAAAATACCATTTGAATATAACTGGTCCTTTTTTTGCCAATATAGGTCTTGTTCAGTTTTTGTTGGCAATGGGTATTTTACTAAATGGTTCATGATGCAGTGCTGTTACTGTCCAAGATACTTAACTTCTCAAGTGGGGCATTGGTAAACTAAGTCCAGCTGGACATGTCAGGACTCTCAAGAGAATTGTTTCTCTTTTCAGTGTGTTGTTCCAGTTAAATGTATGTGCTTGAGTAAAACCAGCATGTTTATTTAATTTTTTTTCAGTTTTACTCGTTTGTCACGTATTTTCGCGACCCCGTTGCCGCTCGATTTTCAGCAACATATTCCAATTTTTTAGCAATTTTAATCATTTTTAAACTAAAAAAAATGTCACCATAAGAAGGCACGGGGAACAGCCTATTTTAAATGAAAGTTTAGAAGAAATCAACCCTACTTTTGCAGCAGGAAACTACTCGAGTAACTGCCGGAGCATCTTTTTTAAAAACATTACACTGAACATTGTGCAGGTATTTTAATTAGGGGTGTCACAATAAACCGGTATACCGGTATATTGCAATATGCAACAAAAAAATACCGTATCGCGATACGATATCCCCGTACCGGTTTTTTCTTCAAATATTTACGTTTCTGATGCTTCAAGTTTCGTCTTCTATGTTTGACGGCGTGTTCGGATAAAATTATTAAAGAATAATGTTCTACGATTTAACTGAGTAAACGGCGTTTAATCAAGTAAATTGATGATAGGTCGGGGTCCCTCCAGACGCTCTGAAAATCGATTCTCGTGCTTGACAACGGGACGCTGTTCTCAGAAACAAACTAAAATGGCGGACTTCAACACAATCCCAAACAAAAAGGCAAAAAGCGATATATGGGCTCATTTTTGGATTAAATGTTAAAAAGAAACAAAATGTTATATCATGCTGTCAGTTTAGAGACTGTCCCGGATTTCTCCAGAATTCACAGACTTCTAGCTAATCTGGCATGTAATTTTATATGACCACAGGCAATAAAACCCCAATTAATCTCAGCTGTTTTACTTTTGTTTAAAAATAAAGTGTTTTACAGATACCTTCAATCTTTACAATGAATCCTAAAAGCGAATATACATTCTGCAATATATCGCGATACCTATTGCAATACACCATGGCCGTATCACAATATATCGTGATACGCCCAAGGCATATCGTGACACCCCTAATTTTAATCATATTCTGTATTTGTGAGAAATATAATGAAAATAATCTGACTTTCTGAGAATAGCCAAATTAGCGTAAAACAAAAATTACATACGTTCAAAACACACCAGTTTTAACAAAAATCGTTGTAAGTGGGTGTTTTCACACTCTAGCTACGTTTTAATTGAAATAATTCACGACACCGAAATTATCAAAAAAATAAATTTTTATTGCCACCATACTGATAATCAGCCGAAATGTGTTGATTTGACGTGGTGATTCACAGGTAAGATTCCCTTTACAAGTTTATAAGTGGGCGGATTATTATTATCGAAGGACGGGAACACTTTCAGCTCGGCGATTCGGCGGACGGGCTATGTAAAAAAGTAGGCGTATTATTACTATCAAGCGGCGTGACTCAGTTTCGGTCTGGCGATCAGGTTGACACGCATGTGTATTAGCAGGAAATTAATATTTTAATTTTAACATATCAACTCTATCGGATTAGTCGATTGGTTACTTTTTTCAAGTGATTACTATCGAAGTCGCTGATTGGTTCTAGTTTTAATCGCCCGCATGCGCCTGGTGTATACTGATCTCGATCTGATATCAGTCGAACAATTATAAATCAATAAGGGCCCAATTTACAACAGATGTCAAACAAGTGGCGATGCCTCAAGGGACTAAAGAAGATATAGACAGATTTTGTGTTTTAGTCGTTTTTGGGTCGATTGTTAAAATCGAGCCAATGTTAACAGAGTATATCGGCCTTACGGCCGAACGCACAACATACAAACAAGTAGTTCCATATAAACAGTTGTTAGGCATTATAGCGATTTCTGTTTTCAAAATTATATAGTAATAAATCTAAATAATTTAAAAACATTTCAGAATAGAATAATATTATTTCGTTATTGTTCTTTAAATGTGTAATTAATCGTAAATACTATTAATGCGCGAACGAACGACTTGGACATAAAAAGTTATAAGAACTCGATTTTTACCAATAACTCTATGCCGGCGGACGTAGAGCAGTTGGTAGAGATGCTGGAAATTGAATTTGTGTTGACTTACTGCGGCGGACGCGAGTTCGAAACCCATCTAATACAGCTTTTTTTTTTACATTTTTCTTCTGTTTTACTTATAATTTTAAATGTTTTACAGCAAATAACCATAGAAAACTTCATTCATGTCTAACTTATAAGGATAATGTTATTAAGACATACTGTATACATGTACATATTATTCGATAACAGTAAAGTTCAGTCAGTAGTCGTGTCAGGTTTTGCTTGTACAACCAGAATTGGTTTCCTTGGGTTCTTTTGGGGCCATGCCTCAACATCAATCATCACCAATTTCTAGAATATTTACATGTCAGTTTTGTTTGTGGGCCCGCTGTGATACTTTGTATCACTGTTTTTCTTGTTCAGTTATTAATTTACTCTGTGTCTTCTTTGATCTTGCTCATTGTTCAGTTTTTGCCTACAATTTATGATAGGAATTTATTTTGTATCATTGACACAATACAATCAACCCTATGGGCAAATCCCATAACTTTTGAATGACATTAAAAGTTGTGCAAACTTTGAATTTTCAGTTCAGGTTTGTAAAACTCCTCTTCTCAGTTACCATTGATCAGGTCGGCATGACGTCACTTCCGTAGTTACCAATTATCCGCCATATTGCCGAGGTGAAAACAAGCACCTGGCAACCGCATAGTTCAAATAGGGAGTAAGCTTTAAGATAGTCTTATTTTTCAACCCAGACAAAATTTAAACGTTAAACAAACAATTTCATATATATGTTTACTTATTTCAATGTCTTATAGCGATGTTTGTCAGATTTTTCTTTAAAAAAATCTTGAAAATGATTGTTTAATGACGTTCGGTGAAGTATCATGCACGACAAGAAAAGACAGAAAATGTATTTTAATTTCGGCCTTTGTAAAATGATCTCTAGATCTGTATTTTAATTATTTTCTTTAAGTTTCTAATATTAAGATAAAGAATATACTTTTTACAAACTTATCCTATCTTGATATAGATTTTCCCAAGTGCACAACTTTTTTGGTATAACTAACATCATGTCGAAGCACATCATTATACCAGAATGTTAGGTTGAAACTTTTGTCACAAAATGTATTTTATTACAGGACCGTATGATATTATTAAAGACATTGATTTGTTTTAGATCTAGTCTATATTATAGGGCTAGCATTGATATTCAGAATAATTTCAAAATATCACGTAGTTACAGTGAAGGCCCGATCTATGTGAAACAGATAGATATATAAGAAGTCACTTACATGTTGCGGAACACTGAAAGCTCACCCTTAAAATCCTTCAAAAAAAAAAATTCCCGCTTTCAATAAAATCAAATTACACACACAATATCTCATTTTTACAACGTTGCCATAGTAAATAATTAGCGTATATCTAGACGTTGATGAAATTGCAGTGGATCTAGCCCAAGGGCATAAGTCACAACAAAGGATGCGATATGATTTGTTGTTAATTGGCGACCCGCTGCCACCAATCTAACTTGTCACACATCATTGCATATTACACACTGGTCAAGTGCATTTGATAATTACACAACAATTAATTTGTACAGTATTCAATTTAAATTGTGCAACCTTTTTATTGTTAACGATCGCGGGAACATATGAACTAATTCATCACTGTGATAACTATTTGACTTTTAAATATTTGTCTTTGATAAAAACGAACCATATATTTAACGAATGATAGTCCTAAATAACGTTTACACATTATTTATTATTATTTACGCATTATTTGTCACTAACCTTCGAGGTACATTTATAATTTATGATCAAGTCTGCATAAACATATTATTTAGTCATGATTGAATGAAATTTTCAAGCAGCCCTACAAATCTTCAGAAAAATACATTTTTTGTCTGTTGATGACAAATTCTACCAGGGATTGTATATACATTAATATAATAAATCCAGATTCTACTTAGATCTACTTTGATGAAAGGCTTTTTCTATGAGTGAAATTTGACATGTATTAAAGTAAATATCGCGATTTTAATTGTAATGCATTTTTTAAACAGGTTTAACGTCAACATTTTGTTTTCAACTAATAAAATCGAGAAAATTATTTTTTAATATGATCTTACTATTAGACTTGATCTAGAACTACCCACAAGAAAACGTTTCATGAAAAAGCTAGAATAGCATGCTTGTGAATTTTTACCTCATTTTAGATGTAGTAATTAGATCAAGCATTTGTGTTCTCATTTTCGGAGGCAAGTTTTAATCGGCAATGGCAATAATAGCGTTCATAATTGAATAGTTTGTAAGTCATGTGCATGCGTAGATCTATATCGCTTCGATACATTTCTTACACATTTAAGAATGAAAAATATATTTTCCTTTTGATAGAAACAAAAAGAAACAGAAGTTGGTGTCATTTGCATATAAAAATTCGTCATAACTGCTGAATTTTTATACTTTAAACAAATATTTTATAACAGTACACGGACATCGCGCTATACGTTATTTACAAGATGGCTGTTGTTTTCACCTCGGACAGCGTTGCTATGCCTGAGGAGGTGCGCGCAACGGTAAATGCACGGATGTCCGACCTGATCAATTCACAGCTATGATACTTTAAAGGGTAGTTGAACATACATGTAGTCACTGAATGCAAAAGATAAGCACATGGGTTCCTATCAAAAGTAAAGTTTACACATATGGTTAAAGGTCAAACTCTGTGGACATTTGTGTCTCCAGTTTGTTGATAACTTTACTCATGCATGGGTTGTCCTGATATTTACATATGTATGTGTACAGTCTGTGTTGTTAAGAGACAATCGACCCTCCAGCACTTTCAGTCCTTTGATTTTTTCATTTTATAGCAGGATTAACTAATCGCCATTTTTTGTAGCCAATCTTTAAAAATAATCGCCAAACTCATAAAATTAAGCAAATGGCGATAATGTCGACTGACAGCGTGAGCACTGATTAGGTTTCAGTGAAAACAACACTATGTCCATTCAGATGTTATAAAAATAAAAAAGACTAAGCCTGGTCCTTGTTTGTTTAACATTGGTTTTAATGTTGAAGTCTGGACAAGTGAATTTTTACATCTGAAAAAGTATAGGATTTCCACACCCCTGGTCACTTATTATTTGGCTACCTGATAAATATTTTGTCGGAGTGGAGCGATCAAAATCAAGATGTTGCTTCATTATTTTAAATTTGAAAATGCGACAGCTTTTGAAAAGCAAACATATAGTATTTTTCACTCGTCATGCTAGCGAATAAAACAAAGAAGCAACACTCACATGATAATTACTCCGATAAATTTGATTTGTTTTCCCTGGCAAATCTGCAATATCGACTGCCAGTTGTGTACTACGTCATCATAACTAGTTGACGAGCCAAGAAAGCAGCGCAAAGAAGAATAACTACCAAAAATAAGAAAAAAAAACGCATGAAGATACTCAATTTGTTTTGTTTTTCCTACTAATTATACATGAGACTTTTAGTTAGAACTAGAGTTAGTTAATATTTGTTTTGCTTGTGTAAGATCCCTGCTAGAACGAATTTTGCATTTTGTTAAAGCTTCAGCATTTTAGAGATGCTACTTTTAAGTGACAGTCAGTTCTATGCCAGAGCAGTTGCCATTGTTCTTGCTGATTTGATACAAGCAGGATTTATTATATTAACGATATAAGGTGGAATGGTAATTGTATATATGATCCCTGATACAAGTTAATTCGATAATATCAAACACTCTTGATTTATCAAAAGAAATGTACAGTACAAAGTAATAAAAGAACCATGAAAGGAATAGCATAAAGACGTATTGTAGTACAATTTGGTATCCGCATCTTACTAAACACTAAAGTTATCTCAACTACATCATCCCCTTTTCAAGAACACAATGTGATAGGAACTCTTTTTTTTTCTCGCACCATCGGATACTGGAATTACCTGCCATATAATATATAGCCCAGTGTTAGCCTCCAAGGCTTCACTGATAACCCAAACACGAACGCGTTCTAATACCGTCGTGTGACTTATTTTACTTTTAACCATTTTTTTTAAAACATATAATATATATACGTGAAAAATACAAAAACTGAGCCGGAAAAAAGTTAATTATAGTAAAAGACAAAAATACAATCCATGAGTTAGTTAAACCATTAGTTGCCAACTGGTTTCGCTTTTTCTCTTCATCAGGGCAAATATGGCGTCAAAATTAGGACATAGATTTCACATTTGAGTGAAATACCAGTTAGTATATCACTGTGTGGTTTGTAGATGCGTAGTAATCTAATCACGAAGGCCGAAAGCCTGAGTGATTATAATTCCGGAGCATCTAAACGACACACAGTGATATACAAACCGGTATTTCGCTCAAAAGTAAAAACTATTTCCATTCTAACACATTAATTTAAACCAAAACATGTTCGGAGGGGTACTATTTGCTGCGCTTAGTACACGAAGTCGCTGTATTCCGTGCATTCCTTGCATTTCATGAAATTTTCGCTGTTCATTTTTACTCCTCAAATAAAACGCTATTCGTCTTATTTTTGTTGTTGCTGATATTGCTTGCGATACCGGAAGTGTAGAAAATTTTACTACGATTTGTTTTACATCACGTGAATTCATTCACAGCAATACAAATCCAAGGGTATTAGCGCATGCACACTCATAGATGTTGTGTGAAAATTACGCGGGAGGGAATTTCACTAAAAAAAAAGTCAAAAAATGTTCTGGACGCCTAGTGTGATATACTTGGTAGCAGGAACGTAGAATATACGTTCCTGTTGGTAGGTATATCATGCTCAAATCCTTCTTTGCCTATATTTGATTTGATTTGATGAGAATTTTATCAAGGTCCGTCCCAAAGAGTATGTATGTTAGCTTAATATTGGGACGAGACCCCGGCATGTCTCCCTTCATGCCTAAAAGACAAAATTTTGATGCCAAAAAATAGGAGAAATTTACCTGACTGTAATTTCCAGCCAGTATAGCCAAAGGTTGAATTTGATTGGTTGCCAAAGAGTAGGCCAGTCACGGCGACCAATGAGATCTAAGTGAGATTGACCTAGCTCTTTGCCTATATAGGCGAAATATTCAATTATATCGTATACCTGTCATAAATACTTAATCCTGATTGGCCCATAGCGCTCACGTGCCAGGTCTGCAAAAGTATGTGTAGACCTGGAAATGATGTGTAGACCTGCACGGATTTTAAGACGTCATTTCTGTTATATTTTCGTATGATTTTCACTACTCTTTATGAGGTATACGATATAATGATTATAGACTAATGTTTCGGTCAATTCGTCCGAGGTCAATATCACTTTTAACAGGCCCGCAAAACTATGTATTGACCTCAAAATTAGTCTATAATTGTATAGTGTTAGAATAATCAATTTTGTATAATTATGTTATATACACTGGGAAAAGACCTACGTTTATCATTTGAACATAGCTAAAATTTGTTCCATGAAAGTCATACTTCAATAATATGCTCCTTATCCGCCGCTTTCTCTTATTTTATGTATATATAATAACAAAGATAGTCTAAAATGGGGGACATAGAAACAATAATGTTTAGCCCAGCCTAAATTACAGACAGAAACGCACAGTGTCAAGTAGAGTGCACAAAGGCGTATCCTATGTAATACAAGCTTTATCATATATTCGATGAGCTACCTTTTTACAATGATAATTTGTAGGGCTGAAATACTTGACATAACTCCCCCAAAATTGTTATTTTTTTTAGGAAAATCAAAGAAGCTGTTCTGAGTTTGAGATTTGGATTTTTGAACTGATGTCTGGACATAGTAAGTAGAACATTTTAAACATTTTTGTCTATTTTATTTAAATAACTTATGTGTTTGTTTCAGCTGAGTTTTAGAACATGAACGAAAAGATGGATTTACTCGTGTCAGTCGCCAATAGTGATACTTGCACAAGTTGTTTTAGCACTTGCAGATGTTTACCTAGGGGTATGAGTTTTGTTGCATCTTGAACGAGGTTAGGAGGCGATATTTCTATTTTCAAGCTTTCTGTCTCCAAATGTTTGGTAGCATGTGACGATGTGCACTTCAGCCTTCTGATTTTGTTTCACTTTCAAGAACTGAGTTACTGGCCTTGACTTTGTGTGGAACCTATTTTCACCTGAAATAGATTCTTTTTAAGAAAAAGTCCTTCAAAATTACAGAGATGTTCGTGGACATGATTATCTCTTTCAGTAAATTCACAGTTACATTCACAGCAAGACGTAGGCCCGCATACTTTTGTCCGACTTACAAGAAGTAAATTTTCAACTGCATGAAATTGTAATGTTTCTTCACGCCTTCTGCTGAAGGAGACTCGTCTGATGACAGAAAACGCTTCAGAAGACGCCCTGCCGGACGTTTATCCTATTAAATGTTGTTAGGACAGTACGTCTATTGAATGAAAGTATAGCAAAGTGTGAAATTAAATGATAAGAGGCGATAAACATATTTGAGATGTTATTTTAAAATTGCTAAAGATTTCTTATTTAACGGTTTATGGGGTTATAATAAAACACAAGCACATATACGATGCGATAACCACATGCAGCTGGTAACAGAATTAAGCAACCAAATTTAGGATACGGTATTTGTGATTATAATTTAGCCGTAATTTATTTCAGGTCACGTAATAAAAGAAATACTCGTCTAATATGCATATGGCTTATTCCTATAGTTAATTTGAGTGCTTTAATGTACCAGTATAACTTTGAATTTACTGATTGATATAGTAACATGAATTTATTGATAGTATTATACTATAATGATAGAACTGAGAACCACGTTCTTTTCACTCTAAAACAATGTTGTCATATGCTTTTCTTTCGTATCCAAGTCATTTATACAAGTAAAAGAGTTGTCAGAAAACCTTTCTTATGTTTTTGCAATATCTTTGAAAAAAATACTGCGCTGTCTCTAATATGTACTTTTCGATTTACAAAGCAAAGTTTTGGGTACAAATTAAGATAATTTCTTTCAGTGATACAATTTTTCTTGATGAAATCAGAGCTACTTGTAAATGTGATCCTGGAAATGTAATATGATTAAAGCACTCGGACAAGTAGGCGGTGTTTCGGACATGGCGGTAGCTCCTCCCGACTTTTTAATCCCCCCCCGCAGAAAATAAATATAGAAACATCTGTATAAATACACCAATCGCATGAAACAGTTGTGGTTAAGAACCTAAATATATTTTTTGATTGCGACAGTTGAACCTTATAATACTCTTCCACTTGTTTTCCTTTAAAAAGGCCAAGAAAATCTAAGATTAACCGCTATGCAGTGTTTTGAATCTACATGTGACAAAATCGTCAGCTTCTCGTGAAGGGTCTAGTGACATTAATTAACTTAGACAATAAATGATAATGGAGATCAAGAAAACAAGATCGAACAACTCATTGAAAAGGTAAATTACTTGACTGATTTCCTCAAAGACTTACAATATAAACCAGACTGTCACACCAAAGACAGCTCTTATGGCACAATTTCAGTCTATCAAAGATCAGCTACACGGAATAAGAGTGCAAAACAATGCAAACTCAAAATCGTAGCAAGATAAAGTTGAAAATGTTGAAGAACTGACTGCAGAAATTAAATCCAAAATAGTTCGAATCAGTGATCTCCAAAGAAAACAACAAGCGATACATGAAACAGTAAAGCTGTTGAGAGAAAGGAAGAAAGGGTTATTTACGAAAAAAGCGATACCTTAACTTCAAAATCAAATGACAATAGTTATGCCGAAGCTGACAACAGGAAAAAAGCAAAGAGAAGAGAAGATAGAGAAGGGACATTGGTAAACCTTCTTAAAAGCATCAATCATAGGGGTCTGAGATCTACCATGATGTAAACCGGGGAGAAACAATAACAAAATTTCAAGAAAAACTCAAGTGGATGAATTTAAGGTGAGTCATTACCTTTAGTCGGTAAAATTAAAAGTTGTCACATTTATTTAAAAATTGGTACATGCGTATATCGTGTCAGTCTGCGTTGCATGGATACGTTTTTATTTCTGTGACGTCACATGACGACATTTAACAACGCCCTCTAGTGGCATCGTACCGGAACCATCCCGTCATGAAGTTATTCTCATATAGCTTTATTGATACGTAACATATTTTCTTTCTGTAAATTCTAACAAAGTCATCAGAAAATGTATTATACATCCAAGTAAAAACCATTTTCCTTCTTTCACAAAGCATGTTATGATTCCGCTTAAAGCAATTGAAATAACGTTTGAAACGTTATCGTTTTTAACGCTTTTTTGCCGTCTTTACAAAACATTTCCAAATCGGGACGGTAAAAGTTTATGTAAATTTGACAGTGTTTATTTAATGATATTTGAACACAATTAATGAAATAAAAACAGGACGTCTTCGTCCTAGATTTTTCACAAATAACGCGTGAATGATACCACTTGAACGTCAAAAGAACGACGTTTGAGAGATGACGTTCAGTTCATGACAACATGTCACTGATAATTTCTATTTTCTGTATTTTTTTTTTAACACGGAAGTGCCACACTCCCCGTTGCTATGTAAATATGATCAAATAATTGATGTTCTCCAGGTATATATAACCAAGGATTCATCTTTTTTTTACCGAGAAACGTAGTAAGCCTCTGTATAGTCCCGAAAAAAGTCAACAAATTATGACATTACACAACAAAACTGAAAGAAATGACCATCTAAACTTTGAATAATATTCGATACATTTGATCTACATGTATCTTCTTAATTTAGCATTATTTGTTTTATTATTTCACAGTGCTATTCATATAAATAAGTTTACAGCCGTTGTGAAATGAGCTAGAGTATACATGTATATACAAAATAATACAACGGCCTAAACGGAAGACATGATTATATCGATGCTGGTTGGCACAGTTGGTAACGCAGCCGAACATCATTCAGAATGTTTTTCATGGTATATAACTATCGAAATAACATTTAAAAAAAACTTCAAACTTTAAGATCATCTTTTTAGAAAACATTGACGTTATCGTCACAGCTATTTCGCCATCTCGTGGTAGAAATATGCCATTATAGTATTACACAAATCGAGTGCCTTCATGAATTCTTCCCTTTTTAAAGCTTAATTATTGTTCAACCCTTTTGGAAAATCATTTTAAGGTTAGATGAAAATCATTTTAAGGTTAGATGAAAAATATTCCAAAATGTAAAATATCTGACTTCCAATCAAGGCACGGAAAATCGAAAAAATCGTAAGTCGTTACTTACGATTGCGTTTATGAGGATGCTACGTACGACACTATTTCACTAACTCTAAGGTTCCCGTTACGTCTTATGCTCTCGTAAATTATATAAAGTGTATCGTTGGTTTTCGCGAGTTAGCAGTGAATTATATTCGTATAAATTGACTTTCTCCTGTATTTTTAGTTCTGTCAAATAGTTCGTCCCACTTCCGCGGCATCTCCTATTAACTAAATGATAAATATTATTCAACTTTACAGTGATGTTTTGGGTGGTTTTATTTAATATTTGCAATGAGAATGCATTCCATCATTGCAGTTATTTTGTTGTTGCGGCAATAAAAGGAAAACATTATAATCATCTTGTCCGCAAGTCGAATACTTTGACAGTTTTTTTAACTGCACAAACTTGATAGTATTTTACTTTGTAAATATTTGATGACAAATAAAAATGTTATGAACAGAGATAATCACTAAAACTTCGAACAGTTCCTAAAATCCAGGATCATCCTACTTGCAGGTGACTTTAATTTTTTAATTCCTCAATTTTGAATTACATGTACAGTTACGACTCAAAATGTTACGAAATTTTGCTTGCTGTAACTGGTCAAAATAGCTCTCTTTTGTGGAAAGAATGAAAGTCGGACGTGGCTTTTATTTCAGCAAAATTTACTCCAATTTTATATTAGTTCTGGATTATAACATAACATAACATAACATAACATAACATAACATAACATAACATAACATAACATAACATAACATAACATAACATAACATAACATAACATAACATAACATAACATAACATAACATAACATAACATAACATAACATAACATATATTTTATTCGGCATTAAATTGTAACATACATATTTATAGCAGCAGGATATAGTGTTTTAGTATACATGTACATGCATGGAAAAGTCGACTGTCTCAGTGGTTAAGTTTTTAATCAAGCAGATTGCCAAGCTGCTGTAATCTCCGAGACAATGTTTTAAGGCGAAGTGTTTGGATCCCAGGTAAGAACGTACACTATGAAAAAGTTGCCAAAGACGGTCATCTTAATGTGATGTAACTAAAGCAATATTCAAAGTTTATTACGTTCGATTTTGTATATCAAATGAGTGTGGAGAGGAAAACTGCAATACCCACTTAATCGTCATATGACTCATGTATCAAACCCGGATCTAATTATGCATGTTTGAGGTAAAGTATACAATACAGAATCCAGGACGGCTAACTTGTGTAGGTGTTTATATAATGATATATACAAAGTGATATGGATTTTATGGTATAAACACCTGCACCATCTTCTATAAAATAATCTATTTAAAAGAAAACAGGATACGTGTCACGTTTTATAAATTACTTGATAAAATAACACACAAACGGAAAACAGTTTTAATTGCACGCCACATTTTCAAAAGTTTAATGATTACATGTTATGAAAGTAATTTGACAGTACTTTGTAAAATTGAAGGCTCATTTCATTCTTTGATTTATTTACCGGTTGTCACTGTTTAGTTTCACGTCTTTGGTACGACGTAGTTTGAACACACTACTTCTCTTATTAGAAGCAGGCGTTCTTCCACCAGGATATCTAGGATTTCTAACACTGATATGTGTTATCATTGAATTCTTTATTATAACATAAAACTTATGAATGGTTTTACATACTCAAGAAGAAAGTATTATGTAAATGTTTTTTAAGATGTTTAAAGAGCAAATATTTTAGCAACGTCAATTCCCTGACTGCGATATTATCCAAATAGCTGCAAATAGATGGGATCATTTCCAGGATAACAACAACGTGGCTTAAACATGTACACGAGTTTTGAGCAATACGGGTTGTGCGTTGAGGATTTTCGTTGACTTTCTAGCAAAATGTGGGAATGTACTTTTACTTTATAATCATTCGGTGCTAGTAAAGGGTCTACTGTTGTCAGGATAGGTTTTAACTCGAAGCATTTAAGACTTTTATTTTCGAGAAGTTGTGAAAACCGTTTAAAACAACTTCTGTGAGACAACACTCAAGAAATTAGTAAGCTGGTAGAGTATTTTTCCATAAATATATAGGTAATAAATGAAATATTGAGAAATTGCTTCTTCCATCCTTTAAAATATTGGAGTTTTCGGAAGTTACGTATGAAAAAATGAGTACAGTGACTGTTTGACATTTTCACTCCGTGTACGTAAACGATCACTTTATTTACCTATTTCTAGAAGCGTCGTCACTTTTTCGCGTTAAAGTGACATTATTCAAAACGCTTTCTGAAAAATCTAAGCCGAACACATCCCATTTTTATTCAATTATTCAGTTTCAGATATCACAAATAGTAAATTGTCAAAATTTCAAAATCTTTCACCGTCTACTTTTTTGGTTATTATCCGAAATGCCAAAATTCATGGAGCAGAAAAATGTTATTTTTGACGTTTTTTCTGTACGTTTTCGATGGAAATGTAATACTTTTTAAACTAAAGTGTAATAGTTTGCACACCGATTGATAGAATATTTTTCAAGTATTATAGCAAACTTTGAAAAATAAAAGTAGGTCCACAAATGACAAAATAACATAACAATAACCACATGACGGTATGCTTCCGGTACGCTGTCGCCAGATGGCGTTGTTAAATGACGTCACGTGACGTCATGTGAATAAAAACGTTACCATGCAACGCAGATGGGCACAATATACACATGTACCAAATTTCAAACAAATGTGACAACTTTTAATTTTACTGACGAAAGGTACTGACCTACCTTAAACAAGAGCACATGTCCCAATCTAATCGGTGGTAATGATATCTTTAGAGCACTTTGCTAAGGAATTCAAGATTTACCTGATAAATGAGCTGAATGGAAAAGAATTCTCAGTAAGTGTATGTACACTAATACCCAGAAAAGATGGGTAGCAGAAGGTGGAAGTGACAATTTGTTTTGTGTGAACTGCTTATTAGCCAATCAGTGTTTTATTGATTGTCCTGATCTCGAATAGGAATCAAATGGCAAGCATGCCTATCAACAGGTTTGCAGTTTTAACTGAAATATGTGAAATATGTGAAAATTGTAATTATAAAATCCTCAAATGTGTTATTTCTTGATACATATATCATCAAAATGTTAAAAATAATGAAATATGATGTAAATTAATTCATTCTGATGTGGCAAAATGCAAAAAGTTGTCAAAAAATCATTCTACGTAGTATGATTCAAGATGGAGAAAATGCCATCGAAGGGTATAAAAATATAGTCGAAAAATTAAATGATCATTTTATTAATATTACAAATACCATTGAAAAAATTGATTTTAAATCAGAGAACAACTTAAAACTTAACAACCATTTATCGAGAAAACGAAAAGGAGTTGCTTTAATATTGAGCTTATAACACCGTATCAAGTAAGGAAATAAAAAGATACTCTTAATGTAAATAGATCAATGGGAATTGAATGTATTGGGCTTCGTGTATTGAAATCTTGTGGGGATTATATAGAGGATAATTGTTTGTTTCGCTGTAAAATCACGTTATAATTTCACCGAGTTGGCACAAAAGGTGATATTTTCACGAGTGGCGTCATATAGTTTCCGTTGTTCAGTACGCTCGGTATACATTTTGACGTTAATCCGGGTAACATATTTTAATAATTTTGACTGAGTGGCCAGTGAGTTTATCGGGATATAATTCACCGTTATATTTCGATAAAGCACCGAAAACATAAAATGAAGACCAATTTCTATTTTACGTACAATTTCAATTTTTTTAGAAAAACACACTCAATTGCCGCTCAATTATATGACTACATGGATAAAACCAACATCATCCGTGAATGTCAGTCAGGTATTAGAATATACCATTCTTGCCAAACAGCTCTTATTCGTCTGGTAGACAATTGGTTAAAGGAGCTTGACGATGGAAATATTTTGGGGACAATTTTCTTGGATCTAAAAAAGGCTTTTGATTTAGTGGACCATAATATCGTAATCCATAAACTTGAACTTTTAAATTATAATTTTTCCAAAACATCTGTGTCGTTGTTCAATTCATATCTAGAGAATAAAACACAAATTGTAAAATATGGAAATACTGTTTCCACGTGTCTAACAATTGTTTCAGGTGTACCACAAGGTTCTATACTAGGTCCAATACTTTTTTTGTACGTCAATGATATTCCCCCTTTGCACAAATGTGTCAAATACAGACATGTATGTTGATGATACGACAATGTTTGCATCAAACAAAAAATTCTCAAGTGTTGAAACAATACTGCAAAGTAATAGTGATAATATATAATGTCTGATATGGCAATAAATCCTTTGAAAACTACGTACATGTTAATAAGCACTACTCCAAAGAAAAGCCTTGCAAATCAAGTGGAGCAGCCGCGGCGCAGTGGCAGCGCGTTCGCCTCAGGATCGAAGGCCCGAGATCGATCCCTACCATCGCCATGTCGATAGTGTCCTTAGGCAAGACACAAAGTATTCCACATTGCCTCTCTCTTCGAGGTTGATTCCAATATAAGTTGTAAGAACTTGTTTAGCAATCGAGAATAAATAAATTAGTATAAACAGAAAACGCAAGATATATTAATTTATTTATTCTCGATTGCGAAACCAGTTCTTGGATAATACCGAATTATCCAATTAGTTTATACGAATTTGTTTTAGTTCGATTTCGAAGAAAGCTCCGTAGCTTATATAATTGCTCTCGAAAACTCATTCCAGATGTCATCACATTCGCGAGAGAGAGAGGCAGCGAGTTTTTCATCGCTGCTACCCATTTACAGCTGGTAGACTGAGGCACGTGTGGTTTCAGTGTCTTTGCCCAAGGACACACCTCGTGCTCCGATTCCGAATTATCCAATTATAAGGTGCCTTACAGCGGAAATTTCTCATTTCAAAAATGTTATACATTCTACTCGTTATTTCATTGGCAGTTGAGGAGTTACAAACTTCCGGTCAAAAGCGAACTTAATACGGCTGCGCAGAAAAAGTGCCTACTTAATCTATACAGTTTAATTCATAGCAGCCAGAGTGCCTGCCAAGTATGAGATAATACTGAATATTAATTGATATTGAAGTATGAATGTGTTCGTAAATTATATATTTCTTGTGATTTTTGTATATTTTTCTTGTTTCTTTTGCTTACTTTGTGATATTTTTTTTGGAAGGCCATATTGTAAATAAGGCTGAATTTTATTCATTGTCTTAATATGCTACCTTCATGGAATAAAGAACTTATTAGATATCTATCATTATTATTATTATTATTATTAGACAAAACAATGAATTAAAAGTTTACGTCATCACACTGACGTCATCACTCTACGATAAATCGATTGTCTGCTTTGTTAGGTTCTGAATCTGACGTAATCTGCATACTGTCACAGTCAAGTAATTTATATATAATATGTATTAGATGCTTAAATTTAAATAAGTTTGTACAATATGGCTATGTATGATATATAGAATGATGGCCCGAAATAGGGGAGTGAATTCGAATAGCCACTATCTATGCCATTTTACACATTACCGTCGAACGTAAATAAGTCCGTAGTAAGTACGACAGTTTTCGTGAATTCGGCTTATTATAAACGAACAAATCTATGGCATGGAGTGTTTTATCGAAATTGAAGCATGTTCCGTCGATGCTGTGCCTACGTAATAATACCCGCGGAATGCTTCAATTTCGATAAAGCACTCCAAGCCATAGATCTAGATAATTTCTTAAATATTCAATTATGCTGTTCTTTATTTCAGGTCACATTATGAAAGAAGTACTAATATTTGCTTCAAGGAAAACATAGACACGCATTGTTATGTTTGGCTTCGGTAAGTTAAAATTAAATTGACGGTTAATTATTTTTTTATTTATATATTAATCATTCTAACATGACTCACGATTTTGTCTCTATATACAAAGAGTAGAAAAATTATGTTATATTAAACCATAAACAACGCGGGAACCGATATGCTGTAAACATGACGTCATATTGCACCGCATGACGTTAAATGAGCGTTCGCGTAGAAAATAAAGCTTTGCATTTATTCACCTTTTGTAATAGCTGGTCATGTTAGAATCGAAATAACATCCTTTTCAGCGTTGTTATCGTCTAATAAACAATAATTTGTCGTACTGATGCGCAGTTATAAACCACTCAGGCCTTCGGCCTTCGTGGCTAATTACTGCGTATCAGTACTCCAAATCATTGTTTATTAAACGACTAACACCGCTGGAACGGATGTTATTTCATAAGTAAATGGCTAGGCTTTCCATATAATTACATGTATAATGTAACTTGCGCCAACACAAATAATTTTCTAGATGATGTACGATTTTACATAGACTTCTAAGATTTGGTCAAAGACATCCACAGTGAGATGGTGGTCGAAATCAATTGTACATGTATATCAACGTTTACCTACAACCAGATGAGCACGAACTATATAGCAGAAATAGCTACACTAACACTATAGATTTCTCGGCAAAATATACATGTATGTTCCACAAGGTCAAAGTTACCTATGTATTGCATGTAAAAAAATAAATAAAAAATAAATAAAAATCATTCGCAGATAATAATTTCCATGAGAAACACCAATGAAAACAGAAAACAATGTAAATAAACATTTCTTGGGATATTTTGTTCAAAAGTGTTGCCAGTTTTAGAGTTCACGACCTTGTCATTAAAAGATAACTTAAAGTATTTGTTGTCTAAAACTATAGACACCTGAGGCAACGAGCTTTCAAATTTACAAAAAAAAAAAAAAAAAATACTTGTGTTTGAATAAGGACAATTTCAAAATTGAATACACAAATTATTGTGAAAAATAACTTGAAAGTAAACTTTAGACCCGAGACTGTGTATTCGGCGTTTTATAGAACTTATAAACTGTATAGGGAAATATTTTTTTTATATCTCTAACTGGTTTCGATTAAGCACTTTTATTTTAAAACGTCAATCTTATTGTAGTTAAAATGGACCGGGGTACATGAGTTGTCAAAACATATTTGAGTTTATTTTTATAATAATTTATTTATTTTCGATTGCGAAACAACTAAGATTAAGTGCTCTCGAGACACACTTCAGATTGAGTCATCCTCGAAGAGAGAGAAGCAATTTGGAATTATTTGTGCCTTGCCCAAGGCTCTGGTGGGGATCGGACCCGGCACGTTGACTCGAGGACTACAATATGTACATGTACTGATAAAGCAAGTTCCGGCAGAGGTATATCACTGATATGAGATAGAGGATAATCCCACTTTGACTGATAAAACATGAAACAATTTTACTGATAGAACAAGGTATTTCATGAGGTAGCATATCATGTAGTCAAGATCGTTGACTTGTTGCTGTAAATTGGATGTTCTTACCGGACGGAAAATTTCGCGATTTACTTACAGACAGACTTTACCATTCATTCAATCGTTTGTAGTATAAATGTTCTTTCTTTTCAGAAGGCCACATTGTAAATAAGTCAAATGTTTTGTACATTATTCTATTTTTATTATTATAGTAAACTCTGTAAACGAACCAGGATATAGCAAAAACCCGGCTATTAGAAAAAATTCTTTCAATCTTTATTTCATATGAAAATGTTATATGGATATAACAAACTTCGGATATAAGGAACATATTTAAATGGTCCAAATGAGTTCGTTATAAACAGAGTTTATTGTATACAGTGTGGAAACGCAGAGGGGTCATCACGAAAACCAAAAGTAGTTTGTACAGTGCAGCTGTACCTACAGCACTGCTATCTGTCAGTGAGACATGGACCGTATACCAGAGTCATGAAAAAAAGTTCAACCACTTTTCATCTGGTGTGCCTGCTCAAACTCCTGGGTATAAAGTGGCAAGACCGAGTGCCGTAATGCCTGACATTTGATGATCAGGAAGGGTACGAAGTTCCACGAAGTTGAACGCATCGGTCTTGCCGAACAAAGAAAGAGCAGCTCGTAAGTCTCGCATTATTTCTACCTGAAGAAAATCATCAAGTTCAAGCAAAAATAAGTGCTTGAAGTGAAGAAAATATTGTTATCTGACGATACCAAACTGTCAGGTGGGTTGCCCACATTGTTACGGTTACAAAACATGATAAACAATACATTTTGAACGACCCCCGTACATTGTCATTTTAAACCATAAAATTTATATTCATAACCCTTGTTATTTTATACTTTTTCCTTTCAGAAACTGACTTTCTATTCTTCATTTTCTTTCTGCAAACATTTCGTGACGGTAAGTTAGAAAAGAACTTGAGTTGAGATAATTTACAATTATTGCATACAGTGTATAGCTTTACTTATTTATACACTTTGTAATTAAAGTTTGAATTGAATTATAGCTTCGTACCATGGTTCGTATACGAATGAGGAACAATACTTAAATACGTCAGCTACTGTTCGTAACTAGATATATCTACATAACATTAATTAATCATTTTTTTGTGTTCAATGAAATTCAGTCGTGTGTTGTTCAATAAACGGTGTCTTTGAAATAATAGTTTCGTCTTAACCGTTTCAGTAAAAGGAATCAAGTTCGTCTTTGTAAAACAACAAAATCACGCAAATATAATAATTTTATGTGTACGGAAGCGTATGACGGTCGATAGTTACTGTTTATGTCAACTAGACATGTGTGTGGCAATATGTTGACTTTGCTTGATAAAAGTTTACAATCGTGCGTTATGCCATGAAAAAATAAAACAAATGTTTAAAATCAGAGCAATTTGTTTTCATAACACGTTAGACATCAAATAGCAATCACAATATCATATCTTGCTGAAACAATTACTAAAGAGACTTTTTTCCGAGTCCGACACATATTGTTTGGCAAATCAAATTCTTATCTGACGTGTATTCGTTGTTTTCTCGCGCAAAGCTGAAACCGAACACAATCATTTACTCAGCATCAATTACAAGAGGGCCAAGATGGTCTTATATCGCTCACCTGAATATTTTTGCCCCAAAAAGTACGTCAAAAGTCATAATTAAAGCCAACCGCTGACAATTTTTGGATCGATTGAATTTATTCAATCGTATCCAAAGTTAACAGAGTATTTCAGACCCTTACGGCCGAACTCTTAACACAAATTTTTGTCGAATACGACCGAAAAGTAGTTCTATATTACTGTCCTCTGTTTTAAAAATTATATAGTAACAGATCTAAATAATATCAAAACATTACAGAATAGCATAATATTATATTGTTGTTTTTCTTATAATTTGTAACTTAAATCAACGAGGTATCTGTTCTGTATAGAACTATTTTCCTACGCGGTTTTTATCGTCAGAACGGTGTAACATGAGAAATGTAAGACCCGTGAAATACGTATCGCTACAAATGTCTAATTTTGACCCTATTGCGTCGTCGTTGTCGTCTGATTTCGGATAGACCCGCATTTTGTACCATTGCGTTTTTGTGTGATACCGTCATCATAGATCGTTGATGCACAACAAGAGATGGTCAACGAACCTTAATACGGGAAACAAAAACGTCTTTCTGAGTGATTTTAATGATCATTTTGTAGTCATTTCGATCAGACTGTCACTATTGAAAGGGGTTTAAGTGTGCCAAATAATATCCAAGTTTAATGTCTATGGTTGAATGCACTTCTGAAAAATTCGCTTTGTGGACAAATTTGACTTTTGAGTAGCAGTGACAAAATGGAAAGCATCCAAAGAGAAGCACCTGTTGTCTTGCCAACCCTTTGATTACCCACCATTTTGTGATGTATCACATGCAGTTTTACAGAAGTAAACTGAATAAAACTTCTTTAACACATAGTCATGCCTTTTATTTTTTTACAATAAAGGGTATGACCCTCGGAGTTTCTAAATGACTCCCCAATTCTGATACAGGGAATTGGCACCCAGGGTCTTCCTCGTCCATGAAAGCCGGAAGTTGCAATATGACCTTAGCTGTTGGGTGCGACGTTAAATCCGAATTAATTCGCACAATACAATCAACCTTATGGGCATATCCCATAACTTTTGAATGACATTTAAAGTTGTTCAAACCATAAATTTTCAGTTCAGTTTTGTCAAAATCCATTTCTCAGTTACGATTCACAGCTTAATACTTCTCACTGAATAACATAATGTAAGCACATGGGTTCCTATCTCAAAAGTAAAGTTTACACAAATGGTGAAAGGTCAAAATTTGTGGACAGTTGTGTCTCCAGTTTATAACTTTACTCGTGGAAGGGTTGTCCTGATATTCACACATGTATGTGTACAGTCTATGTTGTCCTGATATTTACACATGTATGTGTGCAGACTGTGTTGTTCAGAGAAATCGATCCTCCAGCACTTTCAGTCCTTTGATTAAAATCTCTTCGCAAAACGGTACACACTGTCCTAAAGTGGGTCTTAAATCAATGTACTTTTGATCAGATGTAACTCCGTTTTTTTCTTGACTTAAGCTCATCAAGACAAACTTTCGTTCAAGATGACTGATGCCTGTGTGTCAAATGTGGCTTCTAGAACGTTAGTAGGTTTTTTAATGATTTGAGCTTAAGTCATCATTTTTGACTCCACGAGACCCAGTTTCAAACTGAACCTAGAGTTCATCAAAACATGTGAATTTTAGAAAGCTGATGTTCTATGATTTCACCTTGTGATCTAGATGTTGATCCCATGTGACCCAATTTCAAACTTGACCTAGCATATATCAACACATTTCCAGGACGATTAGGTGCAAGTTCAGCTTCTGGAGAGATCACAGGGTCTTTATTATTTCCCTGATTACCAAGATTTTGATCACATGTGACACAGTTTTTATCTTGACCTATATTTCATGAAGACAAACATTCTAACCAATTTTACGGATGATCGGATACAAAATGTGGCGTCTACAATGTTCAAAAGATGTTTCTATTATTTGACAAGGCGATCTAGGATTTGACCCCGCGTGACCTGGTTTCAATCTTTGTCGAGAGGTCATCAAGACAATATTCTGACCACTTTTCATGACGATTGTACTTAAAACATTAACATAAGTAGCTCAGTCAGTCAGTCAGTCAGTCAGTCAGTCAGTCAGTCAGTCAGTCAGTCAGTCAGTCAGTCAGTCAGTCAGTCAGTCAGTCAGTCAGTCAGTCAGTCAGTCAGTCAGTCAGTCAGTCAGTCAGTCAGTCAGTCAGTCAGTCAGTCAGTCAGTCAGTCAGTCAGTCAGTCAGTCACTCACTCACTCACTCACTCACTCACTCACTCACTCACTCACTCACTCACTTCACAAATTTTAACATAAAGTTTTGTTTCACTTTTCTTTTCACCGTGTTTTCCATGAATCAAAACACTTGAAATGATCAAACGAATAAGCTTGAGCGGTTTTCAAAAGAAAGCCGACTGCATTTTCTTTTTTGTGATATTTAATTCTATGAATTTACGCAACGATGTTGGCAATGACATGCGGAAAAAGAATTGTTTTGTTATCTGCCAATTTTTTCACATAGTCATAGTTGGTGAGAACTTCACACTAAAAGAAATTATTCGAGCGAATAAAATTCAAATTTGCGTACCAGGATTTGTTATTAATACAATCTCATGCATTTGCAAATTAAAGCATTTGCAACATTGAAGACGAATGCTGTTATTAATCCGGATATGTATGAAATAAAATGCATAATTTACGGCGTACTTTCGCCTGCATCACCGCCCTTAGATAGAGTGTGTTATTATTATTTACACTAATCTGCACATTTTCATTACTCTAAAAACATTTGACAGGACCAAAAAATGCTTAAAAATTACATATTTTACGCAGATAACGACAAAAAATAAAGCGTTATTTCAAATATGGAGAATAAATAAAGTATCATCACGCCTTGAATGCCAGGTCTTTACATCCAAGTTCAAAAACTAGGTTTTAATGAATAGTGCGAAGTATATAATACGTATATAATCAGTTCGTTTCATAATAAAGCGTAACTCCCTGTTGATACATAACATGGAAAATTAGTTCGAAAACGGACCACGTTTTCATTACGTATGTTAAAGAAAATGCGTAGATCACATATAACATATTCGTAGAGAATATAATATATCCCGTAAGCAAATGTACAGACTGGTCATTTAATTTTAGTATAGGACACCCCTTGTAACGCAACATTTTAATTTAATTCTTCGTAGACCCGACGGCTGACGAAAATATATTTTGAAACAAGGGTAGTCTGAGGAAAAATTAAAACTCAAACAGTTTTCCAACAAGACGCTGATATTTAGTGTCGAGATTTTGTTACCGGATGGAGAAAGACCTGCATACATGCTGAAAACCAAATGTTATTGCCGTCAAAATAATTACGATATAAGACATTTAGAATTTCTAAACACACGAATGAAATTTATATGCTTTATACGCGCCGATTCGACTTCAAAAATGGCATTGGTGCTCCAAGTCGTGACGTCTACCGACTGTTTCAGTGGTGAAATATAAAAGATAAGATTTGGGAAAGATAAGCTCATATTGTGTGAGCTTAGTTCTTAAATGAGTGTAAAAAGACAAAACAAAGCTTGAAAAGGTATAATCTTGGCTTCAGCTCTGATTAAAAATGACTATGCAAATGATACGCATTATATTATTTCCCGTGTTTTAAAATGACACACCGAGAAATTTACGGCTGATGTTATCTGTTTTTCGTTTTTTTTAATTGAAAGCAAAACTGATATAAATGACGTCGCCGGCGACGTAGAGAAATACCTTTAAATTTTAGGTTGAAATGACGATTTTGTCTATTTCTTTGAAAAAAAAATCACTATATGATCTCTATAAACCACTATAAAGTGGTTTATAGAGACATGTACATGTAGTGAAATTTTTTGAATGTGTCCGTTGAGTGCCTAAGATGTTCAGTGTGTATGCTGGGTTCTTATAGCATGTGAATATGAAAAAATAAATACAAGATAGACACAATTAGGCCTGAATCGCTCTACTGAACCCAAGTGTCTGTGTATATATCGATTATACAGTGGCGTGCAGTTGCCCACGGACGATATTCATTATTGTCACGCATGCGCAGAAGTCTGTAAAAAACCCGGGTTTAAGGCGTCTGAATATTGACAAATTATGCTTTGTAGTATACCGTTCAGTAAGTTATTTACAAGATGAGGCTAGGCGTATAAAATCCATATATCTTTTTGATTAGACGGTAAATTTCTTTCAGAATTTGAATATGAATCATTGAAAGGATATATAGTTAATGAAAATAACAATTGAAAAATTGACCGTTATAGGCTGGAAACCTTAAGTTTGCTTTTCAACATATCAAACTTGATATCAGATGTACTCCGGATAGGTATTTGCTGATAAGGTATAAGTTATGCTTGGTCTCCCAGAATTCTTTGGGGCCATGTTTCAACATCAACCAGCACCAATTTCCAGAATATTTACATGTCAGTTTTGTTTGTGGGCCCGCTGTGATACTTTGTATCGCGGTTTTTCTAGTTCTTCTTTATAGAATGATGCTGCTTTCAAAAACAACGTTAAGTACAAATTAATGATCTGCTGATAGACCGGACGTAAATCAGTCTTGTCTAGCAGTAACATCGAATCGGTTAAAATGCACATTTTTATTAATGCAAAAAAGTTCATTTAAGGATTCATAACATGTTTTAGTTTTATTCTTTAGAAAGATACCGTATTACATATAACAAACTGTATAGGTGCAAGTGTACTCGTGTATCTTTCAGTAAACACATCAGGTGGTCCTCCGGAATGGTTCAACCCTTCAAACGCCGACTCAAAATCTATATCTGAGAATACAGCATCGGGTACTTCTGTGTATGCTGCCATAGGAACTGATCCTGAAGGGAATGATCTAACCTATTCAATAGTAAGAATGTTATCAGTTGCACGTACAAGCTTGTTCATCCTAGAGATTACTTGTGATAAGCCTGATCAT
This sequence comes from Saxidomus purpurata, assembly GCA_022818135.1. NCBI lineage: Eukaryota > Metazoa > Mollusca > Bivalvia > Venerida > Veneridae > Saxidomus > Saxidomus purpurata. The sequence continues at coordinate 29,744,873 of JAFMSR010000017.1, forward strand.
AGCTGACCACTATACACAGCATGCGGTTATCAAGATAATTACTGTTTTATTGACTTGTGGTTTCTAGCTGCTTGACTACTTGTGATTTATTATCTATTATCTTTTCTGGGTGTGGCAGTAGCAATTTTCAAGAGGCACATATTTTTGTAAATTTTGTGTTCACGTTTCATATATGCAGAAAACTGAAACCAGGATTTTTTACAAGGACAGTTAAGACTGAAGAAATAATACAACATATTTAATCAAGATTTAAATCTAATATGAATTTTGTCTCTTAAATAATGTACGGGATAAAATACAAAGAATTTCACGTTTTAGATAAAAATGAATTTGTTAGCAGTCATCGACTGCAATTATTGTTAACCAATATATTTTCGCTATATCCGCGGAAACAGGTTTTTCGCTTAATTCGTGATAAAATCTTGTCCGCGCTTCTTGCTGCGGCGTCTTCATAAAATTTTGCCGGAAGCATCAGTATTGAAGTCTAATTGTACAACTTGTATTTCATGTTTTTCGTTGGTTTATCGAAATATAACGGTGGATTATATCCTGATAAACTCACTGTCCATTCAGTTAAAATTTTCAAAAATTTCTACCCGGATTAGCGTCAAAATGTATACCGGGCGTAATCAACGCCGGAAACCATAACGTGATATTACACCGAAACAAACAATATTATCCTCTACATGTCTTGGTCACATGTAATCTTGTATGAGCTTCTTCTCCAAAACCCATTATTGCATTTTCATAAAACTTTGCAGGGAGCATCAATATGAAGTCTAGTTGTGCATGTTATAATTGGGGTCACTAGTTCAAAGGTCAAGGTCACAGGGACTTGAAAACAGAAAATCTTGTCCGTGCTTCTCCAAAACCGCTTGCAGGATCTTTATATAAATGTACCAGAAGCATCAGTATGAGGTCTAGTTGTGCACATTATAATTTAGGGTCACTTGCTAAAAGCTCAAGGTCATAACATTACAATCTCTAGTTGGATAATTGATTCTAATCTTAGTAATATCGTTGAAAGTTGGAATCTCGCAAAATGACTATGTCATGCATAAAGGGCGTTAATTTAAGTGTTGAAACACCCCAGATGGCTGTCAAACTATTAAAAATTTACCGGAAGTATCAGTTACTTTTCATTCTGAACTCAAAGACGTCTTCAATCATATTTGACTGTTCTCACTTTATGTGTATTTATTTAATTAACTTTCAACTGTTATGTATATAACTGTAAGATTATGCTGTAACCTTTATTCATTTTAGAATGTTCAGACCCCGCCAAGCCCGGCGTTTCAGCTGAACCCGACGTCAGGAGAGCTGACCTCACCATCAGGTCTCGATGCTGAGACTAGCACTTCTTTCACTTTCAAATTCAGGTAGGTCCGACATAAACTAATAGATATAAAACATTGATATAAAAATAACATTTAATTAACACATGCAAACACATTGTGAAAAGAAACCTGTTACCACGGAAAGTAAAAACTATTTTCATCATTTAGAAAAAATCCGACTCCGCTTCGCCGTCAATTTTTAATTAATGTCAGACCTTTCGAAACGTGCGTAGAAGTCAGCATTTGGGCATTTCTATGGAAAGCCATGGCCGCCAAAATCGGATGATGCCAGTTTCCGCGCCTTACCATGTCTTCATAAGCAGAGACGAAAACCCGCAAAAAGTGCACGGCGGTGCAGTTTCTTGAAAATCTTTTGATGATTTAATGATTCTAACGTAAAGTGCTCTAAAATGCTGTTAATATTGATCGTTCGATTTTTGCAGCAATCGATATGTTATTTAACAGTAGGTAACCAATCAGAAACGATGTAATAGCGACAGTGAGTTAGAATCTGCGATAATTGTCCAAAACTAGAGACGACTGTAAGTGTCTTTATTACATACCTATTATTGATACATACGTATTGTCCGCAAAACATCACTGATAAGTCCGTCAATACGGATCAAGTAGATCTACATGTAAGGAAGCAATTGAAATAACGTTTGAAACGTTATCGTTTTTCCACGCTTTTTTGCCGTTTTTACAAAACATTTCAAAATCGGGACGGTAAAAGTTTATGTAATTTTGACAGTGTTTATTTCATGATATTTGAACACAATTAATGAAATAAAAACAGGACGTCTTCGTCCTAGATTTTTCACAAATAACGCGTGAGTGATACCACTTGAACGTCAAAAGAACGACGTTTGAGAGAATACGTTCAGTTCATGATAACATGTCACTGATAATTTATATTCTCTGTATTCTTTTAACACGGAAGTGCCATACTCCCCGTTGCGATGTAAATATGATCAAATAATTGATGTTCTCCAGGTATATAAAATCAAGGATTCATCTTTTTTTACCGAGAAACGTAGTAAGCCTCTGTATAGTCCCGAAAAAAGTCAACAAGTTATGACATAACACAACAAAACAGAAAGAAATGACCATCTAAACTTTGAATAATATTCGATACATTTGATCTACATGTATCTTCTTGATTTAGCATTATTTGTTTTATTATTTCACAGTGCTATATATATAAATAAGTTTACAGCCGGTGTGAGATGAGCTGGAGTATACATGTATATACAAAATAATACAACGGCCTAAACGAAAGACATGATTATATCGATGCTGGTTGGCACAGTTGGTAACGCAGCCGAACATCATTCAGAATGTTTTTCATGGTATATAACTATCGAAATAACATTTAAAAAGAACTTTATCGTCATAGCTATTTCGCCATCTCGTGGCAGAAATATGCCACTACAGTATTACACAAATCGGGTGCCTTCATGAATTCTTCCATTTTTAAAGCTTAGTTATTGTTCAACCCTTTTGGAAAATCATTTTAAGGTTAGATGAAAAATATTCCAAATCGTAAAATATCTGATTTCCAATCAAGGCACGGAAAAGTCCTGCTAATCTGAGATCAGCGGCCGGGAAATCGAAAAATCGTAAGTCGTTACTTACGAATGCGTTTATGAGGATGCTACGTACGACACTATTTCACTAACTCTATGGTTCCCGTTATGTCTTGTGCTGTATTTTTAGTTCACCCTGAGCACGCAGTGACCTCTTCCATCACTCGTCATCCATCGTGCGTCTGTCATCCGTCCGTCTGTCAAATAGTTCATCCCACTTCGGCGGCATCTCCTATTAACTAAATGATAAATTTTATTCAACTTTACAGTGATGTTTTGGGTGGTTTTATTTGATATTTGTAATGAGAATGCATTCCATCGTTGCAGTTATTTTGTTGTTGTGGCAATAAAAGGAAAGCATTATAATCATGTTGTCCGAAAGTCGAATACTTTGACAGTTTTTTTAACTGCACAAACTTGATAGTATTTTACTTTGTAAATATTTGATGACAGATACAAATGTTATAAACAGAGATAATCCCTGAAACTTCAAACAGTTCCTAAAATCCAGGAGCATCCTACTTGCAGGTGACTTTAATTTTTTAATTCCTCAATTTTAAATTACATGTACAGTCACGACTCGAATTGTTGCGAAATGTTGCTTGCTGAAACTGGTCAAAATAGCACTCTTTGTGGAAAGAATGAAAGTCGGACTTGGCTTTATTTCAGCAAAATTTACTCAAATTTTATATTAGTTCTGGATTATAACATAATATAACATAACATAGCATAACATAACATAACATACATTTTATTCGGCATTAAATTGTAACATACATATTTATAGCCGCAGGATATAGTGTTTTAGTATACATGTACATGCATGGAAAAGTCGACTGTCTCAGTGGTTAAGTTTTCAATCAAGTAGATTGCCAAGCTGCTGTAACCTCTGAGACAATGTTTTAAGGCGAAGTGTTTGGATCCCATGTAAGAACGGGCAATATGAAAAAGTTGCCAAATACGGTCGTCTTAATGTGATGTAACTAAAGCACTATTCAAAGTTTATTACGTTCGATTTTGTATATCAAATGAGTGTGGAGAGGAAAACTGCAATACCCACTTAATCGTCATATGACACTTGTATCAAACCCGGATCTAATTATGCATGTTTCAGGTAAAGCATACAATACATAATCCGGGACGGCTAACTTGTGTATGTGTTTATATAATGATATATACAAAAGGATATGGGTTTTGTGGTATAAACATCTGCGCCATCTTCTATAAAATAAAGTATGACACGGTATTAAATGTCATATATCTTTTGATAATTGCACCATTTGTGGGCAGAAAAACATCATTATTTAAGCACAAAGCACCCTGCAGTCTGTATGCAATCATCATTACAATTCTGATCTTCGTATCTGATAACAAGTCAGTACACCTTTGAACTACAATAAAACTTCACTTACCATGGTTAAAATTCGTTTTGAACGTTTGAAAAGAAAACAGGATACGTGTCACGTTTTATAAATTACTTGATAAAATAACACACAAACGGAAAACAGTTTTAATTGCACGCCACATTTTCAAAAGTTTAATGATTACGTGTTATGAAAGTAATTTGACAGTACCTTGTAAAATTGAAGGCTCATTTTATTCTTTGATTTATGTACCGGCTGTCACTGTTTAGTTTCACGTCTTTGGTACGACGTGGATTGAACACGCTATTTCTCTTATTCGAAGCAGGCGTTCTTCCGCCAGGATATCTAGGATTTCTGACACTGATATGTGTTAGTGTTATACCCGGGTTTTCTCTAAACCCATTATAAATTTATTTAAATGTCTAATTTGACTTTAAGTACAGTCAACTGTTTTGACGTAAATTTGTTATATATATATATGGAAATTACCTGGATGTACTTTACAGGATTTTATCGCAAGGTCTCCGTGTTAGTCGTGTGAAGCATGTGGCAACTCACCATACATAAAATATGCATTCTGACCTGAGTTATTTAGCAAGCCAGCCTACACATAAAACAAATAGTGGTCGCCATTTATCTGCTTTTGGTGCATCTGTTGATTTTCCGTATTATTTCATTCCTGGCTTCAGGTCAAAGTCACATGATTCCGCGATTCTTAAGCGTTCTTTGTATTTACATTTATCCCTTCGAAATTCTTTAGTGTCTGTTAAAATCATTACTGTCATTATAAACTATGGCATTTTTGCTACATTTAAGCGAAGTCTGAATGTATAAATTCATTTGTAAATCACTTTAAACTGTAAATGTTTGTTACTGATTTTTACATTTCACTCATGTTACGCCATGTTTTCCCGTTGCATTGTGGGACGTTTACAGTGGAGAGAACCGCGATAAAGCAAAGACCAATAATTTAATCTTTGTAGTCTACCTTTCTCACGGTATAATTAAGGTTACTGCTTTATTTGTTATAAAATTTCATTGTTAAATTTAGGCAACCGATTATTTCATAGAATCGCGGTAGCCATTTTATTTTTAAAGTTAACTGCGTTCGGTACCAATTTTTCGGGTAGAAGAAGCTCTACCAATAATACCAGAAACGGGTAGATCTACCAATTTTGGGTAGCTTCTACCACTGCTCAGTATATAAGCAACGCATTTTTGTCATTCGAGGCATTCTAGTTCTCGAAATACTTTGGGACAGTCCACGCTAATTTTTGTCAGAATATTGTAAACAATACCGTAAAGAATTTTAATGTAAGCTGAATAAGATATTTTCAGAGTTTTAATTAAAGTATTATAGATTCATATAGCCGAGATGGAACTAGATCTATATCTTTTTTAGACTTTTTATAACATTTTGATATTTTAATAGATTTTCTCTGGTTCTTCCTAATTCCATAGATACTGAATCTGGTACCTGTATGTCACAGTGGATTGATTTGACTTGAAGCAAAGCTTATAAAGTTCCGTCATATCGGAGGTATACGCGCGTTGATACAACATAACACGGAGACCTTACATTTTGTTAGCGTAACCTAACACTAAAACTTAGCAAAACTATTTATGAAGTCATTCAAGCCCTAATATTGATTGGGCAATATTTATTACTGTTAATAAAGTTAAATTTAAATAGTTAAATCAGTGTTGTTCGATTTCTGAGGGCATATAGATCAAATAGCCCAGGTTGGTTTATGAAGAAAACAATTGAGCATTGTTTTCACACCACTGCGATCCCTTGACGTCTGGAAGCTGACATACGTCCTTAAGCAGCAGGGTATGCCAAATCCATTGTATATTTTCCTGATGCTACTGCAGCACCTTTACTTAGAGGGCACCGTTAGTGTATGTAAATGAATGCGACACTTACCTGATATTAACCACAGCACCGTCACTTAGTGGGCATCGCTAGTACATGCGCAAGTTTGCAATACTCACCTGACAGTAACTGCAGCATCTTCACTTATAGGTCGCCGGTAGTATATGTACCACTCTGCAATATTTACCTGATTCCAACTGTATATACAGTACCCATACTTAAAAGGAGTCGACCGTATTTTAAAGTCTTTATAGACGTTTTACCCCTGGTACAAAGCCAGCTACCATTATACTTATTATACCGATAAGTAAACGTGCTAGAACAGTCGATTATTAAGTGCAGAGGTTTAGGGACCCCTGACCCTCTGGAACGTAACACATTCTATGGTGGCAGCGGTGGGATCTGTTTTTTATAGACGGATCCAGTGATTCGAACACAGCCTCTAGATTTAGTACAGATTTTCTAATTTGACTTTAGATAATTTTAAACACAGAGAAATAAAATGAGCAGCCCTGTACCCGTTGATAGTTCTGGAGAGATAACCTTTCGCCAAAGTGATCATTTGGTTGACGAACAGGAGCAGTATAACAGCTGTTGTGATGAATTGGATAACATCTCAGAAAATGGGTCTATTGACATGGATATGGTTGACCAGGCTATGAACACCTCTTATAGCCTACGGGAATCAGCACTTAACAGCAAGATGACAGATATGGAAGTATTATTGCAGAACATAGCCAAAGAACTTCAGTCTGTGAAGTCAGCCCAACATACCAGCCCAGATCCTTCTAGAGTAACAAATAGCTTAGAAGGCAACCAGCAATTTGATGCCAGACCTACAGTAGTGAGTGGTCGTGAAGAGGCGACGTGTGTCACCAATGATAGGCCAACCCATGTATTCACTAACAATGAGGTTTATCATGACAATCCGCACAGCAGGCTAATTTTGAACCACCAGGGTCAAAGGGTAGATAATAATAGAATAGCAGTTGAAGACCAGACTCATAATGCTAATTATCACGGACAGGCAATAGGTCCGAGACCATTAACTGGCCTCCAGGGCCCAAGTACTAGCATTAGTCACAATTCCTTCAACAGCAACCACCAGGGTCTAGGGTTAGACTACAACAGACGGATAGAAGACCAACGACGCAGATATACAGATGGGTACACAGATAACATAGAAAGCACGCAACAGGGGTACCAGGAAAGATATTTTTTTTCTGGGGATCAGCGTAGCCACGATGTAACCGGACACAGAGTAACCTTTGATTCAGGTTTTCATAATGATAACAGAAGTAATAACTATGCTTTAGAGGGTAGGGCAGCAATAGACAACATGTCTAATCCAGCACCTTTGAACAACCATGCGTGTCCGAAGCCGCTTACCCAACATAATGTGCGACACAACCATTTAGGCAGGAGTACGCCTCAGCAGTCATTAAATCAGTCGTACCTACCCTTAGTCAAGATGCCACCCTTTGACGGCAGAAATGAGTGGCCCACTTGGATTGCTCAGTTTGAGGCTATAGCGAGACGTAACAGTTGGTCCGAAGATAACATGCTCGACCAACTCCTTCCGCGGCTTGAAGGCGTGGCAGCTCAGTTTGTCTTCACACAGTTACCCCCTGGAGTTCTTGATAACTATCGCGAGCGTAAACAAGAAATGGACAGTAGATTTAGAAGTATAGAAACGGCCCGTTCATTCGCCGCAAAATTCAGTCGCAGATCGCAGAAAACTAATGAAACACTTGAAGAGTATGCTGCAGACTTGAAGCGTCTTTATGACAAGGCACATGGCTACCGGAGCAAGAGAGCCCGAGATGAAGACCTTGTTCGCAGATTCTTAGACGGCCTTGTAGATGAGGTAAGGTTTGAAGTAGAGTTCAACAAAGATCTTAGAAATATCGATGAAGCTGTGTATTATGCTGTAAATTATCTGCAGATAAAAGGTATGAATAGAGGAGACAGAAGGGGGCGTTTTCAAGCACGCAGAGCATACGAAGACAATGACTCCAGCAAGTCTTACTATAAGAGTGCCAACCACAAGGCAGACCAAACAAACAGGAATAAGTGGCAACCATCTAAAGAGAGACAAGAAAACGATATGCTAAGAGAACTGATAACGAGAATGGACAAGCTTGAGGAAAAGCAGCAGAGTAACCGTAAAACTCTTAGCAACTACAAGAAGGAAGTAGAGTGTTACAACTGCCATCTCATGGGTCACTATGCCAGAGATTGCCCAAGGAAGAGGGTGTATAACAGCCCAGAAACAAAGAAGGCAGTGGTCGCTGAAGATAAGCAACCTTTAAACATCAAAGACCTGCCCTTGGGGCCAAAGGGAGGTCCCAGTAAGCAACAGTGGCCAGTCATCTGAGGTAGCATGTAGCCGGTCCACAGAGGAGCCGCAACAGACGAATAAAGTAAACAATGATAAACTAAGGGGTCTCACTGATGGGATTTATTTGCGAGGTTCTGTAAATGGAGAACCAATAGTGTACACTGCCGATACGGGAGCCTCCCGTACCATAATCTCAACACGAGTTTACAACAAAATCCCAGAAGAAACACGTCCCCAATTAGACCACTCCACATGTATTGTTGGTGCAGGGGGTGCACCTATCAAAGGTCTTGGTAAAGCCGAGTTTGAACTTACTCTTGGCCCACTTGAGTTACAACAGAATGTATTAGTTGCAGAGATCGAGGACGATGCCCTGCTAGGATACGACATTCTGAGAGGTGGTAACGGTGAGCCTGCTGATATTATGTTATCTTGTAACAAGATTGCATTAGGCGGAGTGGACATCCCAGTGTTTCAAATTGGCAATGAAAAACGGGTAAGACGGGTAGTGGTAGCAGACGATGTTACATTGCCAGGTCAAGCTGAAGCTGTTGTGAATGTCTTTGTGGAACGTTTTGATGGAGATGACAGTAGTGAGGCAGATTACATTGTGGAACCGACAGAAAATTTTACAGGAAGCTACCCACTGCGCATGGCAGGTACACTGGTCAACATCAATCAAAGTCCAGCATGTAAAGTCCGAATTTTAAATCCCTTCCCAAATGAAGTTACCTTAAGACAGGATACAGAAATTGGAACGGCAGAACGAATAGAAAGGGTTACCAGAACCATAACTCGAACTGAACACGTTAGTGAGAAGCACAACTTAGACAACATCAGGAGGGTGCAGGTAGCCAGGGCGAATGACGAAGCTATAACAGAGTTTCGGCAAGAAACTGCTACAGAGAACGATGTACCAGAACACTTACAGGAGCTCTATAAGAAGTCTATTGACGGTAGGTCTAAACATGAAAAACAAGTTATTGCTGGCCTATTATCTAAGTATCAAGACACCTTCTCCAAATCAGAATGGGACATAGGGCTCACGGATTTGACGGAGCATCCTATTAGCGTTTTTGGTACGTGGCATTCCCTGTTTGATATTATTATTATTATTTTTTTTTTTTGCGTCGATTACCGTAAGGTGAATGCACTCGTCAAACCAGACGGGTTTCCATTGCCACGCGTCCAAGATTGCTTAGACGCCGTTGCCGGTGCATCACTATTTAGCAGTTTTGATTTGACTAGCGGCTATTTTCAAATTCCGCTCAAGCCAGATGATATACCAAAGAGCGCGTTCTGTTGCAAATACGGTCACTTTGAAATGACCCGCATGCCTTTTGGCCTAAATAGTGCAGCAAGCACTTTCCAACGAACTATGGAAATTGCACTCCAGGGCTTACAGTGGGAAACTTGTTTAGTCTATATCGATGATATTATTGTACACGGCTCCAACTTCGAGCAGCACATACAGCGAGTAGAACAAGTGCTTTGTCGGATTAAAATGGCTGGATTGAAACTTAGGCCTGACAAATGCCACATGTTACAAACGGAGGTTGTATTTTTAGGTCACGTTGTTTCAAGAGAAGGCGTCCTTCCGGATCCTTCCAATATCTTGAAAATTGCTGAATGGCCCCATCCTCAAAACGCTAAACAAGTTAAGCAGTTTGTTGCAACCGGCTCATATTACCGCCGTTTCGTGAAAATTTATGCGAAGATAGCTCGCCCGCTGATAGACCTTACCAAGAAGGACGCTACTTTTATTTGGACAGAATCCTGTGAGAACGCGTTTAATCTTATTAAAAACACGCTTATGGGCCCTGAGATAATGGGCTACCCCTTAAACGAAGCCGGAAGTTTCTATCTTGATACGGACGCGTCCGGAACAGGAAACGGGGCCGTACTCCCACAACAGCAGGCGGGTAGAGAGCGCGTGATTGCTTATGCAAGTAGAGGCATGAACAAAGCAGAGAAAAACTACTGCATTACTGAACAGGAACTTCTTGCAGTAGTCTACTTTATTCAATACTTCCGTCAATACCTTTTGGGTCGACACTTTATTGTTCGTAGTGACCATCAAGCTTTAGTTTGGCTTTTCAGGTTGAGGGAGCCGAGCGGCAAAATCGCTAGATGGATTGAGATATTAGCCCCTTATGATTTTGAAATAGAATATCGACCAGGTAGCAAAATGGCCCACTGTGATGCCTTATCGAGATGCCCTACACCTAAAGATTGTATGTGCTGTGAAGTGGACATGACCGAGCCACTGAAGTGCGGTCCATGTGTAAAATGTACAAGGCGAGCTCAGATCATGGCCCTTCAACAACACAGGCCAAGCGAGGAACCCAGCAAGCCAAAAGCACACATTGAAACCAAAGTAGACGATGAAATGCTACAGATCAGAGCCACCACAGACAAGCAGTCCCAAGAACCAACCCCAGGTACTTCGAAGTCAGACAGCAAACAAACTAAAAAGGGTTGGTGTTGGTCCGAGTCTCCACAGGAAGTGTCTGCAAAGCAACAGCGTGATTCTGATATAGCACCCATCCTTTCTGCCAAGATAGAGGGTCGCAAGCCTAGCCGTGACGAAATCGAACCTCAAAGCCCAGCCTGTAGGCATTACTGGGTGCTCTGGGATGGCCTTTTCGTGAGTGAAGGTGTTCTGTGTAAAACGTTCAGCAAACAAAATGACACGGGTGATTTTACACAGATAATTGTTCCGACAGGACTAAGAGCGGACATAATGAGTCAGATGCACGACAGCCTCCTTTCTGGACACTTCGGCGTGCGAAAAACAAAAGAAAGAGTCTCACAAAGATACTACTGGTATAATATGAAACAAGACATAAGGTGGTTCATTACGAAATGTGATGTATGCGCCTCTGACAAACCTCCAGCTCGAACGCCAAAGGCTCCGATGGGCCACATCAGAAGCGGTGCCCCTTGGGACACCCTTGCTTTGGATTATCTAGGGCCTTTGCCACTCACTCCGCGTGGCAATAGGTATATATTGGTAATGACAGATGCCTTTACAAAATACGTCGAAGTGATTGCAGTCCCTAACCAGAAAGCAGAAGACTGTGCTGCCCATATAGTGAATGACTTTGTTGCTCGATGGGGAACCCCTCTGAGAATCCACAGTGACCAGGGCTCAACATTTGGAAGTAGAGTTTTTCAAGAGCTGTGTCGCCTCCTTGCAGTAAAGAAGACTCGAACAAGCCCCCGTAATGCCCGCTGCAACGGCCAAACTGAGAGATACAACAGATCTCTTTTAAAGATGATACGCGCCTACTTGACTGGAGAACAAGCCGACTGGGATTTATACTTGGGATGTTTAGCCGGAGCATACCGGTCAACACCATGCGAGTCCACCAACTTGAGTCCAAATCTGCTTAGTTTAGGCAGAGAGATACGTTTACCAGCGGATGTGGTCTATGGTCATAGGGAGAACAGTAGCCCCGCAGACGTTCCTCCTTTCTGTGATTATGTCGAAGGACTCAGGGATCGGATGTTGCACGCCCACGAAGTAGCTCGTAAATACCTGCACTACAGCGCCAAACGAAGCAAAGAGGTGTACGATACACGAGTCGTACTAAACAACTATGAACAGGGAGATTTGGCCTGGTGTCTCCATGAAACTAGAAAAGTTGGCGTATGCCCAAAGCTCGAAAAGAGATATGCTGGCCCGTTCGTGATAAAGCAGAAGATATCAGCGCTGAATTTTGAGTTGCAGTTAGACAGAGACGGGACTTCCAAAATTTTGCACCACAATAAATTGAAACCATACGAGGGAGAGACTCCCCCAAGATGGACAATCAGTGTCTCCAAACGTCTTAAGAGGCAGCAGTGAAAAGCGATGTTTTAGTCAATGTTTTTTTGTTTTAACAGTTTGAATTAAATGTTGTGTGAGTGATGTCGCACCTATGCTGTATGAAGCGTAATGGTGTTTTCATATTACTTTTATTAAGTGTAATACTGTGTTTGCCATTTTGCGAATAAACGAATTAGATTATCAAGGTTGTGGTGTTTACCTCCTTGTGTCAAACTGCTATAAACGTATACATAGCGAATGTTGTTGAATTTCGATTAAAACGAGTAAGTTCACTTTGACTTATAAAGGTTGACAATTTTAACCCTGCAGTGTGTTAAACATTAAGCTTTTAGTATTAATTACGCAGTAATTAGACATCCCGTAGTGATTGACTTTTCTGTAGTGTATATAATGCAGATATATTTAACTGACTATGCCCAATTGTGTGCATAATACCTTTAATAGTAATTAAACTATGTGATATCACAGGATCGGCTTGTAAGCAATAACAATTGTAAAATGATATGGTCAAGCGATAAGTAAATAAAGTAGTATCAAAACGATCACGACGGTAATGTAACAACATGTGGCGTAAAACACAGTAAATGCAGCTAAAAGATAACAAACGATACCTATAACGAGAATGAATTCCAACCGCAGTTAATGTCGTCGGCTCATACGAAGCGCAAACAATAAGTGGCAGAGGGTACCAGATAAAAGTAAATAATGGTAAAGTCTTTGTAAAGTAACAATAGGAAATTTTATGTTGCAGAACATGATGTCAGGAAAAGTCAGCAAGATGCACAGACTTTATACTTGTAGAGTTTGCGGGAAGGAAGATAGGAAAGGGAGGCTGATTGGACATCTCCTGAAGTATCATGTTCCCATGGATAGAGTTCCATATAGCTGCAGCCTGTGTAACTGTCGTTGCACCGACAGGGCGACTCTGGTACACCATATTAGTTACTACAAGAGACATGCCGAAGAAGCCGCAAAGTGCAAGGTGACCAACCTAGCTACCGTTTTAAACAAGTCCGAGAATCCGGTCGAGGTGTCATCAATGATATTTGCCAGCGACACCGAACATCTCATACAAGACTATACTCTGTCAGAAGTTAACTCGGGTATTTTTGAGCCTCAAGATGCAGACGAACCCCAGCTCCCTGATTGGCTAGCAGGTTTTGACATCTCACCGAAGACGTCACTGACTAAATTCTGTCAACCGTCTGACCAAGGGGCTACCGTATATGGAGTTTTCCAAGGTGAACACTTGAGCCAACCCCTGACAACGTCAAATGTAAAGTTAAATGCCCTGCCAGCTATGTTTCCGGCCAGTGTGTCACCCAGAGTCGCCACCAATGCAAGCCAGGTTGGACAAAAGCCATCTTTACCAGTGGGTATCAAGCCATATAATCCACCATTTACCGCAACTAAGGGTCCATTCTTACAGGGAAGTCTCCCTGCCCTTCCAGCAGCAACAGCTACTATTCCAGAGGTGATGGTACCACCAATCTTGACATTTGGCAGCCAGCTGCAGATACCTTCTACAGCTAAACCCATTAGGCCCGTTTCACTTACTGCGTCCGCCACGGCACCGGGAACTCCTATGCCCAAGGGTACCCCCCTTCAAGATGAGTCTTTCTAAAGACGTTTTACAAGATATCTTAGGCGATGGGTATACATCATATATAACTGACCCGCTGTACCAGGAGGGTGAGGTAGCACAAGCGGCCAACACAGCGAACGCAAAGCCCCAAAACGAGGAATCCAAGCTCCTAACAAGTAGCACCACCCAGACTGCTAACAAGAGCCAAGCCCCTGAGGATCCAAAGTTGGGCCAAATATTAAGAGCAATAGAATCCAACAATAGAGAACTGCACGCTGTTAATAGAAATCTCCGATCGATCCTAGAAGAGATGCAGGGGTTGCATAGGGCCTTTGGATCACTTGAAAGGACATGCGCCCGTCGTCCATTCAGTGTAACACAGACAGCTCCCCGGGGCAGATCCAGGACTCCGTTGTTTCAAGCTGAAAACAACCGAAAACGAGATGCAGCCCCAGAGAAGGAGAACATCAAAGCGTTAAGAAAATTAAGAAAAACTGATTCTTTTATTGACGTCTGTTCCTGTTGATTCGCCTGTTGCAGCATCATTTGTATGCAATAGAAGTAAACGCCTGTCACGATGACTCCGACAGGTCCACATGGCGCCCGTCAATGGTAGGAGGGCATCTTGTGGATAAGGAGAAGACCCATTCTTCAATGAAGCCCAATATTTCCTAAAAGAACATTAATAATGAAGATAAATCATGAGTGTTAATTACCTTTTATTCAGATACAAACTTTTGACATGCACGAAGTGATATTTAAGTTAACACTTTAAACATAGAAAACTTATCAAACAGTAATTTACAATTTTGTGTTTCACTAACATTTAAGTGACATTTAAAGGCTGTAACGCCAAGTGTTTACTTCAAATTCGAAGTTACATTTTAACCTTGACTTTGTCAGTGTAAGATATTAAAAGTGGCAACAGGAGTTTAGCCACATTTTCCGAGGGGGTAGTGTTATACCCGGGTTTTCTCTAAACCCATTATAAATTTATTTAAATGTCTAATTTGACTTTAAGTACAGTCAACTGTTTTGACGTAAATTTGATGGAAATTACCTGGATGTACTTTACAGGATTTTATCGCAAGGTCTCCGTGTTAGTCGTGTGAAGCATGTGGCAACTCACCATACATAAAATATGCATTCTGACCTGAGTTATTTAGCAAGCCAGCCTACACATAAAACAAATAGTGGTCGCCATTTATCTGCTTTTGGTGCATCTGTTGATTTTCCGTATTATTTCATTCCTGGCTTCAGGTCAAAGTCACATGATTCCGCGATTCTTAAGCGTTCTTTGTATTTACATTTATCCCTTCGAAATTCTTTAGTGTCTGTTAAAATCATTACTGTCATCATAAACTATGGCATTTTTGCTACATTTAAGCGAAGTCTGAATGTATAAATCCATTTGTAAATCACTTTAAACTGTAAAAGTTTGTTATTGATTTTTACATTTCACTCATGTTAAACCATGTTTTCCCGTTGCATTGTGGGACGTTTACAGTGGAGAGAACCGCGATAAAGCAAAGACCAACAATTTAATCTTTGTAGTCTACCTTTCTCACGGTATAATTAAGGTTACTGCTTTATTTGTTATAAAATTTCATTGTTAAATTTAGGCAACCCGATTATTTCATAGAGTCGCGGTAGCCATTTTATTTTTAAAGTTAACTGCGTTCGGTACCAATTTTTGGTAGCTACCATGGTAGCTACCATTTTAGGGTAGAAGAAGCTCTACCAATAATACCAGAAACGGGTAGATCTACCAATTTTGGGTAGCTTCTACCACTGCTCAGTATATAAGCAACGCATTTTTGTCATTCGAGGCATTCTAGTTCTCGAAATACTTTGGGACAGTCCACGCTAATTTTTGTCAGAATATTGTAAACAATACCGTAAAGAATTTTAATGTAAGCTGAATAAGATATTTTCAGAGTTTTAATTAAAGTATTATAGATTCATATAGCCGAGATGGAACTAGATCTATATCTTTTTTAGACTTTTTATAACATTTTGATATTTTAATAGATTTTCTCTGGTTCTTCCTAATTCCATAGATACTGAATCTGGTACCTGTATGTCACAGTGGATTGATTTGACTTGAAGCAAAGCTTATAAAGTTCCGTCATATCGGAGGTATACGCGCGTTGATACAACATAACACGGAGACCTTACATTTTGTTAGCGTAACCTAACACTAAAACTTAGCAAAACTATTTATGAAGTCATTCAAGCCCTAATATTGATTGGGCAATATTTATTACTGTTAATAAAGTTAAATTTAAATAGTTAAATCAGTGTTGTTCGATTTCTGAGGGCATATAGATCAAATAGCCCAGGTTGGTTTATGAAGAAAACAATTGAGCATTGTTTTCACACCACTGCGATCCCTTGACGTCTGGAAGCTGACATACGTCCTTAAGCAGCAGGGTATGCCAAATCCATTGTATATTTTCCTGATGCTACTGCAGCACCTTTACTTAGAGGGCACCGTTAGTGTATGTAAATGAATGCGACACTTACCTGATATTAACCACAGCACCGTCACTTAGTGGGCATCGCTAGTACATGCGCAAGTTTGCAATACTCACCTGACAGTAACTGCAGCATCTTCACTTATAGGTCGCCGGTAGTATATGTACCACTCTGCAATATTTATCTGATTCCAACTGTATATACAGTACCCATACTTAAAAGGAGTCGACCGTATTTTAAAGTCTTTATAGACGTTTTACCCCTGGTACAAAGCCAGCTACCATTATACTTATTATACCGATAAGTAAATGTGCTAGAACAGTCGATTATTAAGTGCAGAGGTTTAGGGACCCCTGACCCTCTGGAACGTAATATTATCATTGAATTCTTTATCATAACATAAAACTTATGAATGGTTTTACATACTCAAGAAGAAAGTATTATGTAAATGTTCTTTAAGATGTTTAAAGAGCAAATACTTTAGCAACGTCAATTCCCTGACTGCGATATTATCTAAATAGCTGCAAAGAGATGGGATCATTTCCAGGATAACAACAAGGTGGCTTAAACATGTACACGAGTTTTGAGCAATACGGGTTGTGCATTAAGGATTTTCGTTGACTTTCTTGAAAAATGTGGAAATGTACTTTTACTTGCTCATAATGCCAGGTTTGATTCACGCATGTTTGCAAGTACGTGTATCAAGCATGGGTAACATCATATCTGCCTTTGCTATAACACATGGCCCTTTGAAAAGGAGATTTCTTATTCGTGGGTCGATTGGTTATAATCATTCGGTGCTAGTAAAGGGTCTTCTGTTGTCAGGATAGGTTTTAACTCGAAGCATTTAAGACTTATTTTGGAGAAGTTGTGAAAACCGTTTAAAACAGCTTCTGTGAGACAACACTCAAGAAATTAGTAAACTGGTAGAGTATTCTTCCATAAATATATAGGTAAAAAACGAAATATTGTGAAATTGCTTGTTCCATCCTTTAAAATATTGGAGTTTTTGGAAGGTACGTATGAAAAAATGAGTCCAGTGACTGTTTGACATTTTCACTCAGTGTACGTAAACGCTCACTTTATTTACCTATTCCTAGAAGCGTCGTCACTTTTTCGCGTTACAGTGACATTATTCAAGAGCGCTTACTGAAAAATCTAAGCCGAACACATCCCATTTTTATTCAATTATTCAGTTATAGATATCAAAAATAGTAAATTGTCCAAATTTCAAAATCTTTCACCGTCTACTTTTTTTTGTTATTCTCTGAAATGCCAAAATTCACGGAGCAGATAAATGACGTTTCTGACGTTTTTCTGTACGTTTTCGACGGAAATGTAATACTTTTTTAACTAAAGTGTAATAGTTTGCACATCGATTGATAGAATATTTTGCAAGTATTATAGCAAACTTTGAAAAATAAAAGTAGGTCCACAAATGACAAAATACATAACAATAACCACATTAAGGTATGCTTCCGGTACGCTGTCGCCAGATGGCGTTGTTAAATGACGTCACGTGACGTCATGTGAATAAAAACGTTACCATGCAACGCAGATGGGCACAATATACGCATGTACCAAATTTCAAACAAATGTGACAACTTTTAATTTTACTGACGAAAGGTACTGACCTACCTTAAATGCAATGACCTCGCATACAATACTTATTTCGCGCTAATTAAAGATTTTCCTTCTATTTTATGCTTAAACGTCATTTACAAATTAAAGAGCATTACCATGGGCAAGTACCCAAATGTATATAATAAAAGGGTCATTATCGTAGACATGCGATGCAGATGCTGGATTAGCTCTCGTCGTAATCTGAACACCCCATTGCTCCAAGAACAGTTCCATTAGTGTACATATTGCCTCGTTACAAGTAATCTTCACACATGCTTGGTCTGACTACTTGAACTATATACTGTATACATGTATTTGATTATTACCCTTCAAGAAATTTCAAGTCGTTTGATTGGTAAATGATCCTTGAACAGAAATTGGTATTTACAGGTCAGGCAGGTAATATCCCTTTCTTGTACCCTACGTCAGATATCTTGGATGTGCGTTAACGTTCGTTCGGAATAGTACTAACAATTCAAGTTCCTATTTCCGACGTCATTTAGTGATGTCATTTAAATGCAATATGAGGCACAATAAGGGCATTTAAATGCGTGCTTACGACCAGCAGATAAGTTAATTTAAAAAAAAAATAAATTGAATGCTTGTGTTTAAGACAAAGAAGGGTAATAAAATTATTATCTGTTACTGACGTGGCATATATAGATATATTTCCCGCCTCAATATCATATCAATAATATTAATCTAGGTGGGTAACATATCCCCATATACCACGTCAAGACCAGATAACATATACTTTTGCAGCCAAGGTCTTTTGCAATTAAATTTTCTACACTCTATTCAAAGCAGTCGTGTTGTTGATATTTTCAGTACAGGAATAGACCGTAAGATCTAGTACTGATTACTAATTATAACTTTTGTATTTTGTCGTCTGCTGCAGTGTCACGGATCTAGTTCCGATTGTTAATTTTAACTTTCATATTTTGTCGTCTGCTGCAGTGTAATGGATCTAGTACGGATTGTTAATTTTAACTTTTATATTTTGTCGTCTGCTGCAGTGTCACGGATACCACGTCAACTGTGCTTAGTCCTATACTCACAATTCATATAACCGATGTGAATGAGTTTTCTCCAGTGTTCAACCAAACTTCATACACAGCCACCATATACGATACTGCCACAAACGGTAAAGAATTACAATATGTTATACAGCTGTATGATTTGTCTGACCTCGTATATAAAAAGTGAAAAGACATTTACTTCTGTTGTACCAAGACGATCTTGATTTATATCAATGTGTTTGATTGCATTATGTAGCTAATTCATTTAGATACTTAGTGTTTCGTGAACATGTTATTATACACGTGCGAAGCAATACTTTGTAAAACACGAGCTTGCCGTACTTGAATATGACTGTTAAATCCTTGTTCCACACAGTTAGAAAATCCGTGCTATATTTCAGGCGAAAATGTTTTGACTGTCTACGCTTCGGACGATGACGTCACCAGCAGTATTTCATACACAATCACAGGTAAGAAGTGGGGAAAATACAAACACCTGATTAAAGTCCTATTGACACTTAAGATAATTATAAATAATAATTTTACTAATATAGTAATACATGTAACTCAGTTATTTGACAAATAGCTTTGCCTAATGGTTTTCTACCAAGATTGCTCAAATCGTGACTCCCGTCAAAATAGAATGCCCGGGTTAACTTGATTTTACAATATGGATAGTTTTACATGCAGATGTCAACTTTGACCTTGGCTGACCTTGACCTGCTGACCCAAATTTGGTTTTTGAAGCCACATCAATGAAATTTGGACCATGTATACATTTTACATTTAGATTTTTCAACCTCAACATTGGCAAACCTTGACCTTCTGACTTATTTTCCTGTTTTTGAAGCTGCAGTAGTGAACTTTGAACTATAAATTACAACTTTGAGTGCAGATCGCAATTTTGACATTGGCTGACCTTGATCTTTGGCCTTGTATTTGTTTTTCAAGCTAGTGATGTGACATTTAGACTATTTGTGAAGTTTTGCAAAGTTATTTCCAAACTGTATATGACACTTTGACCAACTTTTTTGTTTTAAAGTGCAGTGATACTCAGGTGAGCTGTTTATGGGCTACATGACCCTCTTGATTTATAATACCATTGAAACAATTCTCTGTTTTATTCATAGCATGTGCATTTGATTAAAAAAAAACAAAGTTATGGGAATGTTTTTCGTACCAATGGCGGTCAATTTTGCCGTTAAGCTACAAGCAAGTTGCATCTAAGGTGCTAGAGCCCCGTCAGTCGAGTGGTTACAGACGCTGACTTGAAACTACTGTTACCTTTCATAAATTGAAAGTCATTGGTTCGAGCCCTGCTACCGATCTTGTCGCTTTATGTGAGAAAAATGACAGTTTCTTACGGGGATAGGTCTAGTACTGGTTCTTCCCAGGAACGATGGTTAGGTAAAGTTGAAACGTGCGTTATGCACCTATAACAACAACAACTAATGGGACTTAAGATATCGGGTAATCAAAATTTGTACATGTATATGTTTGTACTAGAAACCCAGTATTGCTAACTTTGTCTTTTGGCACAACTGAAATATTCAAAGGTTTACCTGCCTTGGATAAGAAACGGAAAATGTGGAAGTATCCAAATATGCTGTCTATGTGAAGCAATGTTCACTTAAGCTTTGAGTTTTACCTTTACATATTAACTTCGATCAAATTCTCAGTAGGACGTTCAAGAAAAAAAGGCATATCACTGGGATTATTTTTTATTCAGATGCAATACATGTACATGCACTTTATTATAAAGTAGGTACACTTTATATCACTCGATAACAATTATAATAGCGTAGTTATAAGTATTACAATATATCCCCCATGCAGTCCCCACTTGAACATTATCTAGTTATATAAGTGTTTTATATTCAGTCGGAGATTCAACAACATTTTCAATCGGACCATCATCTGGGGATTTGACTGTCGCAACATCCAGTAATTTGAACCCGTCTACGACGACGTCGTATACATTGACAGTTGAGGCATCTGACGGAACCAACACAGACACCACAACAGTAACTGTAACAGTTCTAGGTGAATGCTTTTTCCCAGCATTACTTAGAATCAGATATATATGGAACATAAAGAGGGCAATCAGATGAGTTGGAGTTAAATGAACGCTTTTGCATTTTAAAGTACTTTTGTGAAATTAATATTCTGCGACTTTTAAAATGCTTTCGATTCTATAAAAGCTAAATATACATTATGATAGCACCGCATTGAAATATGAGCAACTTTCTGTTTAGAGTTTTTTTTCCGAAAAGTGACAAATACAGGTATTCCATTTAGTACTTTTACGTACATAACCGCAGTGTTATTATGGTGATAAGTTACTTAGGTTATTTATATTTCTTTAATTGCAGATGATCCGTGCTTTCCAAACCCGTGTGAGAACTCAGGAACGTGTAGCACTTCCGGAACGTCATACACGTGCAGCTGTCAGTCAGGATGGATGGGCACAAACTGTTCTACTGGTATTACATTACATCATTTTGATGTTTTACGTATTTATTTGCAGTATGCGGTGATTCTGGTTGTGTAGTGATAGGTGTTTTGAATTTTGTTCTGCTTTTTTCGTGTGTTTTGTATTCTACAATGTAGAAATGTTATTCCGGAACACTTTTAAGGTTTAAATAATACTTCTTATAAGTTGCATAAGAACATTCAGTTATCATAATCCTGAAAGCATGATACGGATTCTATATTGAATCGTACATGGCAAACTATTCTGACCATAGCAAAATTGTGTTACCATTTTATTGGGAAATTTAGAGATAAAAAGTAGTATCTTATTTCTTCTTAATTGTTATTGACATTGTCACATAACAAGAGCAGTTGTTTTCTGATATCTAATTTTGCATTTTAAGATATATGGTCCGGAAACTACGTTTTAGACAAGGAAATATGAAATTGAAAAAACAACAACAACTTATTTGAATTTTTATCGTATGCTAATATGAATGTGGTGAAAGAAAGTCTGTGGGATAATAAAACCTAACAACAAAATGCGGCTCTAGATGGACTAGATTGGTGTGCACTGGTTGCAGAGACAGAGTAAAGCATATTATACCGGTATCAACAAAAATGACAATTTAGATTAGATATCTATGCACATCTTTCGTCCTTTCTAAAACTTTATAAATTCATCACATAATTATGAGTTTTTCGAACTTCTCATGGCGATTTTGGTTCAAACATATTTGGTCTCACACTACAACCTACAGTGTCTACCACGTGACCCATACGTCATGAAACCAATCAAAAATACATTTTAAAACGTTTAAGCAAGCTTTTATTAAAGAACTTTGTCGTGGCAGAAGTGATTGCTACTGAAAGTGTAAGTAGCCGCCGTGAGCAGTTTTATACTTTGTAAAACAGGCCCCGTCTTGAGCACAATCTCATGCTCAGCACTAAACATGATCAACTAATACATTTATTTACAAAATCGACTTTAAGATTAAGGTACATAAGCTCAAAAGCAGACCTTCTGATTATTGTTATGGAACCCGACTTTGCCAAAGGATAAAAGTTTACGTTGCTTCATATTTACTTGCACATGATTTCGTGCTGATCATGAGATTGTGCTCAAAGAAACTCTTATAAGCACGGGGCAAACACTTGTTATTTCACGCCACTTTCACCAACATAATATAGTTTTATACTGCATTTTGTGACTACTAAATTGTAGTTGATATTTGCGCCGGTACACCATGTGCAAATAACGCCTCGTGCAAATCAGACGTCACGGGCTCAGCATTCACTTGCACATGTCCTATGGGTTGGATGGGAACATTGTGTGATAAAGGTATAGAGAAATAAAACTACTTACGTTTGTATTAATGCATGTGATCGCTATGAGTAAAGTATCTTAATGGACATGTAATTTTCATGATAAGTTGCCATCGTTATAAGTTTCGTCGGAACATCCAACTGTGTTATATTGAAAACTAAATATGGGTTAAATAATAAGTCGATAATTAAAACTATTCTTAACTAGAATTTTAGAGCAAGTTTGTGTTGAGCATTATTTCAGTACGAATTTATTTTGTTTTCTTCAATGTGTAGAAATTTAATGAGCAGTCGCCTATTTATTGCCTCATATCTTTTAAATTTTCAATGATATTTTGAAACAGCAAGAGCTGTCGTTGTGTTGTCTGATTTATTTCCTTTGTATTGAAATTTAAAGTTTGAACTCACCAGTAACTACGATTGAGATAAGCCCTCGTGGCACTTAGAATACTTTCAAATAACGTAATAGATTAACTTAAGAGTTGTTATCTAGAAAATGTTTTGAATGCGCATTCAAACTGCTTTGAAGTTTTATTGTGAGTTAATTTGAATTTATTGAAATATATCTGTAGTTTTATATAACCCAATAACAAAATGCAGCTCTAAATTGAAAACTGCCTGACTGAGTAGTAAGACTGCACACCCTGATCTTGATCTGCACTGATCTCAGTGACAGAACCAATTTCCACTAGCACGGTAAGGGTAAAACATACACCAATAAAAATGACAATTTAGTTGAAAGATCTATTAAAATATTTTGTCCTTTTCTGAAACCCCTACAAATGATTATAAATTTATCGAACTTCTCACGTCGAATTTGGTTCTAGCAGCTTTGGTCTCATACTTTGACCTCAACTGTCTACCACGTGACTTGAGAAAAATAAGAAGTTATTGCTACTGAGAGTGGAAGAAGCCGCCTTGAGGAGGTTGATATTTTGTTAAACGATATTTATACACTGTACCTAAGCATTTGTTTTTCACAACACTATCACTAACATAATATAGTTTTGTATTGCATTTTGTGACTACTTATTTGTAGTTGATATTTGTGCCGGTATACCTTGTGCAAATAACGCCACGTGCAATTCAGACGCCACGGGATCAACATTCAATTGCACATGTCCTATGGGTTGGATGGGAATATTGTGTGATAAAGGTATAGAGAAAAACTACTTCTTGATTGTTACTGTCATTTAGAGATAAAAAGGAGTATGTTAGTTCCTCTTAATTCCCATCGACATTGTCACATAACAAGAGCAGTTGTTTTCTGATATCTAATTTTTCATTTTAAGATATATGCTCCGGGAACTACGATTTAGACAAGCATATATGAAATTGAAAAAAAAACAACAACATTTAACTAACGAAATACTAAAAAATGTCGAAATCTGCCTAAACACTTATTTGAATTTTTATCGTATGCTAATTTGAATGTGGTGGAAGAAAGTCTGTGGGATAATAAAACCTAACAACAAAATGCGGCTCTAGATAAACTAGATGGGTCTGCACTGGTTGCAGAGACAGAGTAAAAAATATTGTAATACCGGTATCAACAAAAATGACAATTTAGATTAGATATCTATGCACATCTTTCGTCCTTTTAAAACTTTATAATTCATCACATAATTATAAGTTTTTCGAACTTCTCACGGCGAATTTGGTTCAAACATATTTGGTCTCACACAACGACCTACAGTGTTTACCACGTGATCAATACGTCATGAAACCAATCAAAATACATTTTAAAACTTTAAAGCAAGCTTTTTTTAAAGAACACTGTCGTGGCAGAAGTAAAAGTGTAAGTAGCCGCCGTGAGCAGTTTTATACTTTGTAAAACAGGCCCCGTCTTGAGCACAATCTCATGCTCAGCACTAAACATGATCAACTAATACATCTAGATTGTATTTACAAAATCGACTTTAAGATTAAGGTACATAAGCTCAAAAGCAGACCTTCTGATTATTGTTATGGAACCCGACTTTGCCAAAGGATAAAAGTTTACGTTGCTTCATATTTACTTGCACATGATTTCGTGCTGATCATGAGATTGTGCTCAAAGAAACTCTTATAAGCACGGGGCAAACACTTGTTATTTCACGCCACTTTCACTAACATAATATAGTTTTATACTGCATTTTGTGACTACTAAATTGTAGTTGATATTTGCGCCGATACACCATGTGCAAATAATGCAACCTGCAAATCAGACGTCACGGGCTCAGCATTCACTTGCACATGTCCTATGGGTTGGATGGGAACATTGTGTGATAAAGGTATAGAGAAATAACACTACTTACATTTGTATTAATGGGAGTGATCGCTATGAGTGAAGTATTTTAATGGACATGTTATTTTCATGATAAGTTGCCATCGTTTTAAGTTACGTCGGAACAGCCATATTGAAAAATAAAAATTGGTTGAATAATAAGTCGATAATTAGAACTACATTGTATTCTTAACTAGGATTCTAGAGCAAGTTTGTGTTGAACATTATTTCAGTACGAATTTATTTTGTTTTCTTCAATGTGTAGAAATTTAATGAGTAGTCGCCTATCTATTGCCTCATATATTTTAAATTCTCAATGATATTTTGAAACAGCAAGAGCTGTCGTTGTGTTGTCTGATTTATTTTCTTTTTTATTGAAATTTAAACTTTGAAGATACAAGTAACTATGCTTTAGATAAGCCCTCGTTACACTTAAAATACTTTCATATAACGTAATAGATTAACTTAAGAGTTGTTATCTAGAAAATGTTTGAATGTGCATTTAAACTGCTTTGAAGTTTTATTGTAAGTTAATATGCATTTATTGAATAATAATCTGTGGTTTCATATAACCCTGGTCTCAGTGACAGCATGACTTTCCGCTAGCAGGGTAAGGGTAAAACATACACCAATAAGAATGACAATTTAGTTGAAAGATCTATTAAAATATTTCGTCCTTTTCTGAAACTTTATCAGTTCATCACCTACAAATGGTTATAAATTTGTCGAACTTCTCACGTCGAATTTGGTTCGAGCAGCTTTGGTCTTATACTTTGACCTCAACTGTCTATACCACGTGACTTGAGAAAAATAAGAAGTTATTGCTACTGAGAGTGGAAGAAGCCGCCTTGAGGAAGTTGATATTTTGTTAAACGATATTTATACACTGTACCGAAGCATTTGTTTTTCACATCACTTTCACTAACATAATATAGTTTTGTATTGCATTTTGTGACTACTTACTTGTAGTTGATATTTGTGCCGGTATACCTTGTGCAAATAACGCCACGTGCAATTCAGACGCCACGGGATCAACATTCAATTGCACATGTCCTATGGGTTGGATGGGAACATTGTGTGATAAAGGTATAGAGAAAAACTACTTCTTGCATTTGTATATAAATGCAAGTGTATACAATATATCCTGTGCAAATGTGTATATGTTTAATCGCTACATAGCTCCACCTGACGCCTCCTCGTACGTTATTTTCTTCTTCGTGACTCTGATTTGGATGTGGAAATATCGAAAGGATACAAGTGCTAGTTATTACCAGAACATTATCCTATAGCTACTGGTGCTGTTTATCAATTTCATTGTGTCCAGTTTTGTTTTGCATCAAATATCATTAAGACATCAAAATAAAGTGTATACAGTATATCCTGTGTAAATGTGTATATGTTTAATCACTACATAGCTCCACCTGACGCTTCCTCGTACGTTACTTTCTTCGTGACTTTGCTTTGGATGTGGAAATTTCGAATGGATACAAGTGCTAGTTATTACCAGAACATTATCCGAAAGCTACTGGTGCTGTTTATCAATTTCCTTGTGTCTAGGTTTGTTTTGCATCAAATATCATTAACACACCATATGCTACAACATCCATGTGTCGGTTTTAAAGATATTTATTGTTTGAAAATTTCACCAGTCTCTGAATACAGGCTTATTTATACGGGCTGTGCCCTTGGCATAACAGACATTGTAAGTTTAAATATTATCCCACATCAGTGTTTGTGACATTGATTAAATTCTTGCAGACTGTTCTTTTGACAATAAGAGCACGAGTTAACAATTGATGAATTTAGGAATACGTTAAAAAAAATTGTAACCGCATACATTGGGTATAGTGACAGAAGCGTTAAAACATTTGCTGAAATTTTGATTTCTATAAACTATTGCAAATGCAACTCTCTCCTGCGATTTCATGGTCATGGTAGTTTTCGTTTTGACGTTTGCCTACTTCTTTCATTGTGTCTGATGTACTTGTATTTAAAGTCCCAGGATCACATTTACAAGTAGCTCTCATTTTATCAAGAAAGATGTATTACTGACAGAAATGACCTTTATTTGTACCAAAACCATTCCTTACTTTGCTTGCTAAACCGATAAGTACATATTAGAAACATAGCGCAGTATTTTTTTCCAATGATATTGCAAAAAATAAGAAAGGCTTTCTGGCAACTCTTTTTCTTGAAGACACAATGTGAATACGAAAGAAAGGCATATATCAAAATTGTTTTAGAGTTAATAGAACATTGTTTTATCAATAAACTTTCAGTTAATTTATGTTACTATATCAGTAAATTCAAAGTGATCCTGGGACTTTAAGCTTTCATTGTTATATGCTGCTGTGTTATTAATCAACCCGCTTATATAGTTGATCTTCTTGGACTGTCATTTCGTTGTGTATATGTGTTACTGTGTCCATAACCCCTTTTATCCAACAGCAATTGATTTTATATCTTGAAGCTCACACATAGATATCTGCACATGGTCGGTACGTACTAGGATTTGAAACTACATTTGCATGCATGTTGTAATTACTCACAAAACCAAATGTGAATCTAAAGATCGTTGCGCTTTTGCCTTTTCTGTCCATTTTAGTGGATAACCACGTACTCTAGTTTATATTTAGTCTGTTGATATTTTTTTTTCTGAAATCCAGTTACAAAGTTACAATCTGTTTTGTTTTCAAATATATAACGAAGTCTTATACAATATATAAACTAGTAGTCTAACAATTATTTTAGCTTACTCAGCAACCCAATTTTCTACTTGTATATATTGTTTTACATTCCCGGTAGACAATTCAGTGTCATATATATACCACTAAGGGCTAATTACACAATGACCATGTTCCTGTTAGTATCACAATCATGACCATAACCTTTGCGTATTGTACTTTGGTAAAACCTTCATTAACCACATGTTTTAATACTTTTGGCCGGATAACGATTTTTTATAAAAAGGTCTTTAAATTTTAAATTTGTGACTTTTAAATAACGTATGAATAGTCGCACAATCAGTAATGTCCGCATTTTCGAGAATTGTGCGTTAGAAAAAAGGTTAACCGTTTAGTGACTTTGACATTTACGACAGTAT
The DNA here is from genome assembly GCA_022818135.1 of Saxidomus purpurata. Classification (NCBI taxonomy): domain Eukaryota; kingdom Metazoa; phylum Mollusca; class Bivalvia; order Venerida; family Veneridae; genus Saxidomus; species Saxidomus purpurata. Next base: position 29,773,081 of record JAFMSR010000017.1, read on the forward strand.
ATACGATTTCCGACCATTAAAAAACCGCCTATACAGTCGCAAACATCAAATTTACGAAACAGTTAACTCTATAATATACATACAAATTTCTTGCTACAGGACTAAGCACAAATGTTTTGACTTATAATTGTAAAGAATCGTTATATAATAAAAATACAAAATTTCACAAACACAAAGTAGAATCAAATAGATAAGATACAATTACAATACATTACACACAACAGTCATGCTAGTATACATGTACTGAACATGAATATTCAAATCAAATATTAAATATCTTATTAAACATTTTGAATGTCATACGAATTAGTATATAATGTTGATATATTACCCTTCCATGAAATTTGCAGCCTTTTAATTGGTCACATGCAATTTTGATGCAATTGGTTAAAGAAGAAATCCTTATTGTGCAGTGTTAGAATGCCATGAAGGAAAATATGAAAGATTACAATTCGCTTTTGCACTGTTTTGATTTCTGTGTTACATATAGTTGCATTTCAGTCTCTAACATATAGTATTAAAACAGCTTGGCCCCGAAACATTTTACTATATTAATAAAATATCAGTTCTTGAAAAGATAGACATTTTAAATTAATGTCAAAATAGACGTTTGCAACTAATTTGTTTCCATTTTTAGGCAAGAACGTACATTCTTACTATCTACTGGACTTGATGTTCCGAAAGAAAACTAATATTCTTCTTTACTTTTTACAAAGCATGAAACCATTGAAGAAAAGTGTTTTGATGAGCTCGAGAATCAGGTTATTTATCAATGTAACATAAAGAGGGCAATCAGATGAGTTGGAGTTAAATGAACGCTTTTGCATTTTAAAGTACTTTTGTGAAATTAATATTCTGCGACTTTTAAAATGCTTTCGATTCTATAAAAGCTAAATATACATTATGATAGCACCGCATTGAAATATGAGCAACTTTCTGTTTAGAGTTTTTTTTCCGAAAAGTGACAAATACAGGTATTCCATTTAGTACTTTTACGTACATAACCGCAGTGTTATTATGGTGATAAGTTACTTAGGTTATTTATATTTCTTTAATTGCAGATGATCCGTGCTTTCCAAACCCGTGTGAGAACTCAGGAACGTGTAGCACTTCCGGAACGTCATACACGTGCAGCTGTCAGTCAGGATGGATGGGCACAAACTGTTCTACTGGTATTACATTACATCATTTTGATGTTTTACGTATTTATTTGCAGTATGCGGTGATTCTGGTTGTGTAGTGATAGGTGTTTTGAATTTTGTTCTGCTTTTTTCGTGTGTTTTGTATTCTACAATGTAGAAATGTTATTCCGGAACACTTTTAAGGTTTAAATAATACTTCTTATAAGTTGCATAAGAACATTCAGTTATCATAATCCTGAAAGTATGATACGGATTCTATATTGAATCGTACATGGCAAACTATTCTGACCATAGCAAAATTGTGTTACCATTTTATTGGGAAATTTAGAGATAAAAAGTAGTATCTTATTTCTTCTTAATTGTTATTGACATTGTCACATAACAGAGCAGTTGTTTTCTGATATTTAATTTTGCATTTTAAGATATATGGTCCGGAAACTACGTTTTAGACAAGGAAATATGAAATTGAAAAAACAACAACAACTTATTTGAATTTTTATCGTATGCTAATATGAATGTGGTGAAAGAAAGTCTGTGGGATAATAAAACCTAATAACAAAATGCGGCTCTAGATGGACTAGATTGGTGTGCACTGGTTGCAGAGACAGAGTAAAGCATATTATACCGGTATCAACAAAAATGACAATTTAGCTTAGATATCTATGCACATCTTTCGTCCTTTCTAAAACTTTATAAATTCATCACATAATTATGAGTTTTTCGAACTTCTCACGGCGATTTTGGTTCAAACATATTTGGTCTCACACTACAACCTACAGTGTCTACCACGTGACCAATACGTCATGAAACCAATCAAAAATACATTTTAAAACTTTAAAGCAAGCTTTTTTTAAAGAACTCTGTCGTGGCAGAAGTGATTGCTACTGAAAGTGTAAGTAGCCGCCGTGAGCAGTTTTATACTTTGTAAAACAGGCCCCGTCTTGAGCACAATCTCATGATCAACTAATACATCTAGATTGTATTTACAAAATCGGCTTTAAGATTAAGATACATAAGCTCAAGAACAAACCTTCTGATTATTGTAATGGAACCCGACTTTGCCAAAGGATATAACTTTACGTTGCTTCATATTTACTTGCACATGATTTCGTGCTGATCATGAGATTGTGCTCAAAGAAACTCTCATAAGCACGGGGCAAACACTTGTTATTTCACGCCACTTTCACTGACATAATGTAGTTTTATACTGCATTTTGTGACTACTAAATTGTAGTTGATATTTGCGCCGGTACACCATGTGCAAATAACGCCTCGTGCAAATCAGACGTCACGGGCTCAGCATTCACTTGCACATGTCCTATGGGTTGGATGGGAACATTGTGTGATAAAGGTATAGAGAAATAAAACTACTTACGTTTGTATTAATGCATGTGATCGCTATGAGTAAAGTATCTTAATGGACATGTAATTTTCATGATAAGTTGCCATCGTTATAAGTTTCGTCGGAACATCCAACTGTGTTATATTGAAAACTAAATATGGGTTAAATAATAAGTCGATAATTAAAACTATTCTTAACTAGAATTTTAGAGCAAGTTTGTGTTGAACATTATTTCAGTACGAATTTATTTTGTTTTCTTCAATGTGTAGAAATTTAATGAGCAGTCGCCTCTTTATTGCCTCATATATTTTAAATTCTCAATGATATTTTGAAACAGCAAGAGCTGTCGTTGTTTTGTCTGATTTATTTCCTTTGTATTGAAATTTAAAGTTTGAACTCACCAGTAACTACGATTGAGATAAGCCCTCGTGGCACTTAAAATACTTTCAAATAACGTAATAGATTAACTAAAGAGTTGTTATCTAGAAAATGTTTTGAATGTGCATTCAAACTGCTTTGAAGTTTTATTGTGAGTTAATTTGAATTTATTGAAATATATCTGTAGTTTTATATAACCCAATAACAAAATGCAGCTCTAAATTGAAAACTGCCTGATTGAGTAGTAAGACTGCACACCCTGATCTTGATCTGCACTGATCTCAGTGACAGAACCAATTTCCACTAGCACGGTAAGGGTAAAACATACACCAATAAAAATGACAATTTAGTTGAAAGATCTATTAAAATATTTTGTCCTTTTCTGAAACCCCTACAAATGATTATAAATTTATCGAACTTCTCACGTCGAATTTGGTTCTAGCAGCTTTGGTCTCATACTTTGACCTCAACTGTCTACCACGTGACTTGAGAAAAATAAGAAGTTATTGCTACTGAGAGTGGAAGAAGCCGCCTTGAGGAGGTTGATATTTTGTTAAACGATATTTATACACTGTACCTAAGCATTTGTTTTTCACAACACTATCACTAACATAATATAGTTTTGTATTGCATTTTGTGACTACTTATTTGTAGTTGATATTTGTGCCGGTATACCTTGTGCAAATAACGCCACGTGCAATTCAGACGCCACGGGATCAACATTCAATTGCACATGTCCTATGGGTTGGATGGGAATATTGTGTGATAAAGGTATAGAGAAAAACTACTTCTTGATTGTTACTGTCATTTAGAGATAAAAAGGAGTATGTAAGTTCCTCTTAATTCCCATCACATTGTCACATAACAACAGCAGTTGTTTTCTGATATCTAATTTTGCATTTTAAGATATATGCTCCGGGAACTACGATTTAGACAAGCATATATGAAATTGAAAAAAACAACAACATTTAACTAACGAAATACTAAAAAATGTCGAAATCTGCCTAAACACTTATTTGAATTTTTATCGTATGCTAATTTGAATGTGGTGGAAGAAAGTCTGTGGGATAATAAAATCTAATAACAAAATGCGGCTCTAGATAGACTAGATGGGTCTGCACTGGTTGCAGAGACAGAGTAAAACATATTGTAATACCGGTATCAACAAAAATGACAATTTAGCTTAGATATCTATGCACATCTTTCGTCCTTTTAAAACTTTATAATTCATCACATAATTAAAGTTTTTCGAACTTCTCACGGCGAATTTGGTTCAAACATATTTGGTCTCACACTACGACCTACAGTGTTTACCACGTGACCAATACGTCATGAAACCAATCATAATACATTTTAAAACTTTAAAGCAAGCTTTTTTTAAAGAACACTGTCGTGGCCGAAGTAATCGTGTAAGTAGCCGCCGTGAGCAGTTTTATACTTTGTAAAACAGGCCCCGTCTTGAGCACAATCTCATGCTCAGCACTAAACATGATCAACTAATACATCTAGATTGTATTTACAAAATCGGTTTTAAGATTAAGGTACATAAGCTCAAAAGCAGACCTTCTGATTATTGTTATGGAACCCGACTTTGCCAAAGGATATAACTTTACGTTGCTTCATATTTACTTGCACATGATTTCGTGCTGATCATGAGATCGTGCTCAAAGAAACTCTTATAAGCACGGGGCAAACACTTGTTATTTCACGCCACTTTCACTAACATAATATAGTTTTATACTGCATTTTGTGACTACTAAATTGTAGTTGATATTTGCGCCGGTACACCATGTGCAAATAATGCAACCTGCAAATCAGACGTCACGGGCTCAGCATTCACTTGCACATGTCCTATGGGTTGGATGGGAACATTGTGTGATAAAGGTATAGAGAAATAACACTACTTACATTTGTATTAATGGGAGTGATCGCTATGAGTGAAGTATTTTAATGGACATGTTATTTTCATGATAAGTTGCCATCGTTTTAAGTTACGTCGGAACAGCCATATTGAAAAATAAAAATTGGTTGAATAATAAGTCGATAATTAGAACTACATTGTATTCTTAACTAGGATTCTAGAGCAAGTTTGTGTTGAACATTATTTCAGTACGAATTTATTTTGTTTTCTTCAATGTGTAGAAATTTAATGAGCAGTCGCCTATCTATTGCCTCATATATTTTAAATTCTCAATGATATTTTGAAACAGCAAGAGCTGTCGTTGTGTTGTCTGATTTATTTTCTTTTTTATTGAAATGTAAAGTTTGAAGATACAAGTAACTATGCTTTAGATAAGCCCTCGTTACACTTAAAATACTTTCATATAACGTAATAGATTAACTTAAGAGTTGTTATCTAGAAAATGTTTTGAATGTGCATTTAAACTGCTTTGAAGTTTTATTGTAAGTTAATATGCATTTATTGAATAATAATCTGTGGTTTCATATAACCCTGGTCTCAGTGACAGAATTACTTTCCGCTAGCAGGGTAAGGGTAAACATACACCAATAAAAATGACAATTTAGTTGAAAGATCTATTAAAATATTTCGTCCTTTTCTGAAACTTTATCAGTTCATCACCTACAAATGGTTATAAATTTGTCGAACTTCTCACGTCGAATTTGGTTCGAGCAGCTTTGGTCTTATACTTTGACCTCAACTGTCTATACCACGTGACTTGAGAAAAATAAGAAGTTATTGCTACTGAGAGTGGAAGAAGCCGCCTTGAGGAGGTTGATATTTTGTTAAACGATATTTATACACTGTACCGAAGCATTTGTTTTTCACATCACTTTCACTAACATAATATAGTTTTGTATTGCATTTTGTGACTACTTACTTGTAGTTGATATTTGTGCCGGTATGCCTTGTGAAAATAACGCCACGTGCAATTCAGACGCCACGGGATCAACATTCAATTGCACATGTCCTATGGGTTGGATGGGAACATTGTGTGATAAAGGTATAGAGAAAAACTACTTCTTGCATTTGTATATAAATGCAAGTGTAAACAATATATCCTGTGCAAATGTGTATATGTTTAATCGCTACATAGCTCCACCCGACGCCTCCTCTTACGTTACTTTCTTCTTCGTGGCTCTGCTTTGGATGTGGAAATATCGAATGGATACAAGTGCTAGTTATTACCAGAACATTATCCGAAAGCTACTGGTGCTGTTTATCAATTTCATTGTGTCCAGTTTTGTTTTGCATCAACTATCATTAACACACCATATGATACAACATCCATGTGTCGTTTTTCAAGATACTTATTTGTTTGAAAATTTCACCAGTCTCTGAATACAGGCTTATTTATACGGGCCATGCCCTTGCCATCATATACTTTGTAAGTTTAAATATTATCCCACATCAGTGTTTGTGATTTTGATTTAACTATTGCAGACTGTTCTTTTGGCAATAAGTGGACGAGTTAACAACTGATGAATTTAGGAATACGTTAAAAAATTTGTAACCGCATTCATTGGGTACAGTGACAGAAACGTTAAAACATGTACTGAAATTTTGATTTCTATAAACTATTGCAAATGCAACTCTCTCCTGCGATTTCATGGTCATGGTAGTTTTCGTTTTGACGTTTGCCTACTTCTTTCATTGTGTCTGATGTACTTGTATTTAAAGTCCCAGGATCACATTTACAAGTAGCTCTCATTTTATCAAGAAAGATGTATTACTGACAGAAATGACCTTTATTTGTACCAAAACCATTCCTTACTTTGCTTGCTAAACCGATAAGTACATATTAGAAACATAGCGCAGTATTTTTTTCCAATGATATTGCAAAAAATAAAGAAAGGCTTTCTGGCAACTCTTTTTCTTGAAGACACAATGTGAATACGAAAGAAAGGCATATATCAAAATTGTTTTAGAGTTAATAGAACATTGTTTTATCAATAAACTTTCAGTTAATTTATGTTACTATATCAGTAAATTCAAAGTGATCCTGGGACTTTAAGCTTTCATTGTTATATGCTGCTGTGTTATTAATCAACCCGCTTATATAGTTGATCTTCTTGGACTGTCATTTCGTTGTGTATATGTGTTACTGTGTCCATAACCCCTTTTATCCAACAGCAATTGATTTTATATCTTGAAGCTCACACATAGATATCCGCACATGGTCGGTACGTACTAGGATTTGAAACTACATTTGCATGCATGTTGTAATTACTCACAAAACCAAATGTGAATCTAAAGATCGTTGCGCTTTTGCCTTTTCTGTCCATTTTAGTGGATAACCACGTACTCTAGTTTATATTTAGTCTGTTGATATTTTTTTTTCTGAAATCCAGTTACAAAGTTACAATCTGTTTTGTTTTCAAATATATAACGAAGTCTTATACAATATATAAACTAGTAGTCTAACAATTATTTTAGCTTACTCAGCAACCCAATTTTCTACTTGTATATATTGTTTTACATTCCCGGTAGACAATTCAGTGTCATATATATACCACTAAGGGCTAATTACACAATGACCATGTTTCTGTTAGTATCACAATCATGACCATAACCTTTGCGTATTGTACTTTGGTAAAACCTTCATTAAACACATGTTTAATACTTTTGGCCGGATAACGATTTTTTATGAAAAGGTCTTTAAATTTTAAATTTGTGACTTTTAAATAACGTATGAATAGTCGCACAATCAGTAATGTCCGCATTTTCGAGAATTGTGCGTTAGAAAAGGGTTAACCGTTTAGTGATTTTGACATTTACGACAGTATACGATTTCCGACCATTAAAAAACCGCGTATACAGTCGCAAACATCAAATTTACGAAACAGTTAACTCTATAATATACATACAAATTTCTTGCTACAGGACTAAGCACAAATGTTTTGACTTACAATTGTAAAGAATCGTTATATAATAAAAATACAAAATTTCACAAACACAAAGTAGAATCAAATGGATAAGATGCAATTACAATACATTACACACAACAGTCATGCTAGTATACATGTACTGAACATGAATATTCAAATCAAATATTAAATATCTTATTAAACATTTTGAATGTCATACGAATTAGTATATAATGTTGATATATTACCCTTCCATGAAATTTGCAGCCTTTTAATTGGTCACATGCAATTTTGATGCAATTGGTTAAAGAAGAAATCCTTATTGTGCAGTGTTAGAATGCCATGAAGGAAAATATGAAAGATTACAATTCGCTTTTGCACTGTTTTGATTTCTGTGTTACATATAGTTGCATTTCAGTCTCTAACATATAGTATTAAAACAGCTTGGCCCCGAAACATTTTACTATATTAATAAAATATCAGTTCTTGAAAAGATAGACATTTTAAATTAATGTCAAAATAGACGTTTGCAACTAATTTGTTTCCATTTTTAGGCAAGAACGTACATTCTTACTATCTACTGGACTTGATGTTCCGAAAGAAAACTAATATTCTTCTTTACTTTTTACAAAGCATGAAACCATTGAAGAAAAGTGTTTTGATGAGCTCGAGAATCAGGTTATTTGTCATTGTAGTAAGAGAACATCAGACGGAATATTGTATGCATTTGTCTTACATAGTATTTTTCATTATCTAGCTAATAAAATCTAGATCTACAGCATTATATTGCATTTCAGATGATCCCTGTCTCCCTGAACCTTGTGAGAACTCCGGCACATGTTCTGTATCCGGAACAACATATCAGTGTAATTGTACATCCGAATTTTCTGGAACAAATTGTACAGAAACATCAGAAAAAGGTATCTTATTTGAAAAAATATCAAAACGTGAAAAAAGAATTTAACTGCTTTAAAATTTTCTATTTAAATATTACGTTATTTACAGATGATCTAAATCATCAACTGCTTTTCTGGTGCCGAAAAAAAGATTTTAAAAGTCGTTGAAAGAGTGTCTTAAGCAAAGGCATTGAAATCTATTCTTAAAAAGTCTTCAAGTTAGTGGCAAACATTCTTTGATTTTTGTTTCTGTTTGTGTTCACTTTATTTAAAGAGTTTTGTTATAGATTTTTAGACAATTCTGAAATTTAAAAATCCTGTAAGAGTATACAAATGTAAACTCAAACAGGGAGATATTTTTTTGTCTTTTTCACCAATAACAGAAAGCAAAAGAATTTGTCTCTGTTCATTTGAATATCTATCTAAACTTCTATGATCCTCCGACCCAGCCGACAATTGTATGTATATGGAAAGGTATAGAGTAAGTATCTTGAAAGATGTTGCGCAGAAGGACCATTGGCACACGTATGTCCTAACCACCGGCACAGGCTGCTCATCAGTATTAATGCATGTAAAAGTGATTCAATAGTTTTTCAAAATGACCTGCGGCGTGTTCTGTAGATATGTGCGCTCATTGCAACAATGTTTGCAATATATGAACACTAATGTCTATATTTTCTCATCGTATTTTTCCAGATTCAGGCTCTCCTGATGACGGTTTGTCTGCTGGTGAAATAGCTGGAATATGTATTGCATTTCTTTTTGTCTTTGTTACTGCTGTTACTGCTGTATTTTTCTGTCAGAAATGGAGGTAATACACACATGTTTAACTTAAAAGTTCACAAAAATTTATTTTTTATTTATATGTATACAGTTTTTTGTTGTCCGAGAAAAAACACGTAATAAGAAGTATTCAGGTAGTCAAGCATTTTGTAAATTTCTTATCTTATTCGTGTATATATATCTAGATATTTAGGACATATCAAAACCGCTAAATTGAATATATTTTATAAGAAAACACGTTTCTCTGAAATCGGAGTATCATATGTAAGCGAACGAAACTTTGTCATGACAGGAATAGAATATTAAAGAGGACGATGTTTTCTTCAGATTTCTAATTGAATGATTATATACAACCAATAATTGTTTCAGTGCGCATTCCAAGAAGAAGCGAAGATCTACACTGAAGAATAATTATGTAACGCCCAACAGTACAGACAGGGCAGGTTATGTAACGCCTACCAGTATAAATTTGCATAATAAAATGCAGTCTAGAAAAACCACAAAACGAAACGCTTAGGAACAATGCTAACGAAGATAATGGATGATACAAACTATTAACACATCGTATTTGAAGTTTGTCTACATTGAGGAATTACCGCGGATGTACATTGTATGTTAATTCATGACATGGCATTTCGTGGATTTTAATGAAAAGCAATTTTGTGGGTATTCATTTTCGTGGATTGCATTTAGTTGATAGAAAATTGTACTATCAGGCCCTTTTTATTCGGAAACTTAATTAATACCTCACCCTTATTCAATTCCCCACCCTAATCTGATGCCCCGTCCTTAATGCCCACGCAGTTTGCATTTTCATAGTTTCAGATACGTCTTTAAGTATATGCACTAAATTCAAAATCTATTTTAATATGAATATAATTATGTTTCAAAATGATCTGTTGTTGTTTAACGCCCGTTCCAACCGTGCTTTTGGTCTTTTTAACAGGCGGGCAGTTTACCTAACAATCGTCTCTGGTAAGAATCAGTACTATACTCCTATCCTCCGTAAAGAAACTGCAGGGCCCGAACCCATGGCTCTCAATCTATGAGGGGTTACAGTGATTTCAAAACAGCTACTCTAACAACTCGACCACGGAGGCGGAATTGCAAGTTGATCACAAAATTGTTTTGCAGTGTCAAAAATATTAGATTTATAAGAATTATTTTGATTAGACACAACGGTGTCTATTAAGGTGTTCAAAAACTGTGTTTCTTTGGTGGAAACATGCATATCATTTATCATATTATTCAGACTTTGTTGGTCACGCAATTTATTACTTAAAGAATTTAGTTTAAGCGTGTTCTAAACAAATATTGAGTATGTCCTAAATCCGACAGTGTAATTGAGAGGTTTATAAACGGTACATAGCAAAATCAACGGGAAAACATTTTCTTACTAATGTAATCTTCTAGGTCTTAAAATTAATGTGACTACACGTATACAAGAAATCCTCCGGAGTAAACGGCATCACATATCCATCACATATCCATCACATTTCCATAACATTGAACCAAGTGTGCCAATATCGCCAAAAGGCACACCAGTCCCGTATAATTACCTTTTTATTGCATATGCTGAACCTCGGTTTTGCTGAAAATGGGAAAAGATAAGACAAGCAGATACAAAACGCACATTCCTGCAATACTTATAGATCTACTATTTCATAAAAATAAATACCATTGAATGAATAAATTATTCATACTATCCACAAAAGCGTACGTGTCAGTTTCAACATTTCGCTGCACAATAAGCCTATGTAAATTCAATAAACCTTGAGATAGAGACTTCTGTGTCCTTTCAGTGGCCATTTTCCATTACGTCTACGTTGTCAATTACGTCAACGTTTTCACGTGTTGACAGTCTAAGCGTTACTGCACAGTTGACCGGAAATAGCCTCAATACGAATTTTCTGGCACTCTAGCAAGTGTGCCGATATCAGTTATCGGCACACTACGTCACGTGATCGTTTTATCGGTCCATATCACCGAAAATCAAGGCAAATTTGATAGTATATATAGTAACATATGCAATAAAAACAATATAATGTTGAAATCCCATAATGTTCTTTTGTGCAAAATGATATACTCGTTTGTCAAAAGGTCAATTTATTTTCGTTCAAGAAATATAGAACATGTTACAATAACTTATTGAACTGTTTAGCTCACAATAGAACCCTGATAAATACACGTGGCATTCAATATTTCTCATACGTTATATAAAATGCAACATTAGGAAGATCATAAGTTTACAAACATGTTGTCTCTGCACAACAATTGTAGCCTACATTGAATCCCAGCGCTGTTAACGTTTTGTCCTTGTTTCTAATAGTTTCCATTGAAATTTGTGAGCAAGGTTCATATTCCTTAATTCCTGATATTTGATGTTGGTATTATGTCGTCGTTTGATGCACAGTAAAGAAAAAAAATACTGTTAACATTGCTTGCTTACTCATTGCATTATAATATATATAGTATGTACACAGTCTGTATATTATTAATGACACATTATGTTCATCTACTTATAATATAGTAACTGCGACCACTGAGTTGTTGTCCTTGGTTTTAAAAGCATGTGTAAAATGGAGATCACGATATAATTTCACCGAGTGGGCAATAAAAGATAATTTCACGAGTGGCGCAGCCACAAGTGAAAATAACTACTTTTGGTGTTCACGAGTGAAATATCGTGATATGACATCAATACCAACAAATTTTCTGTTTATTTTATGTCTCAAACTCTACTTTTGTTGAGTTTATTTCAATAAAATGTCGAAAATCGCGGGAAACGTCACCAGAAAGCATCGCAAACATGACGTCATTTCAACGACGTCATCGTAATATTGTTTCTGGCGTTCATTGCGCTCGGTATACTATTTTACGTTAATCCGGGTAACAGATTTTGATAATTTTCACTGAGTGGACAGTGAGTTTCTCGGAATATAATTCACTGTTATATTTCCGTAAACCACCGCAAAACATAAAATAAACAATGCTATTTAATTGATATAGTTCTTTCATGTTATTTATTTTTATAATCAATTCTTAGCATCAGTTGTCTATAATTTTATTGTCTATGTATTATTTGTAAAACATTTTATTTTGTATATTGTACTATGCCTGAATAAATTTGTACTGAGTGGAAAGTAGTGTGGATTGATAGATAAGACCATAGTTGTATTGCATATATGCTGTTTAAAAAATGGAAAAATGGCCTGTGCTATGTTCCAGTCCTGACACCTTCCCCCACTTGCATCAACATAATGCAATGGAGAGGATACATTGTTTTGAGGGTTTTCCTATTTCATAGCTCTGCAAATTCAAGGCATTAGTGATTAGTTACACAATCACTAAAACAGAGACAGGTGATAGTTTTAAACTCATAAGGCACATCTTCTTTCTTCGAAACTATAACTCTTAGTCCCACAAATCACTTTTAAATTACTGGATTAAATCCCCTTGTGATAGTGTCTGCTGTTAAAATGCATATACATGTAGTAAATTGTCATTTCTATATCACCTGACTTGATCTTGCCTGTCTGAGTACGAATACTTGTAGCTGATCGTTCAAGGGCATTTACTAAGCGTTTGACCTGTTTCTTTATTTATATGCTCTATGAACTGTGTGGTATACTGTATTGTGAGTCTGTTTCTTCACTAATTACACATCACAAAAGCGTTGTCATTAAAATGAAGTGTCAGGGCTGTATCGTGTATACATAGTACGTAACTTTGTTTCATAATTGGGGAATCTATTATTCTGTGTAGGATTATATGTTTGTTTAGGTGCTAGTGTCAGATTGTGGGTGTTATGTATGTATGAGGATGTTTTGACATCCTTTCTCGATTTATAAATATATATCTATTTGTAATTGACCGTGACTGACAAATCGATCTTTTTTTAGGGTTACTTGATACGGTTTTGGGGGCCTGTCTGCCTCGGAGCTATCTTACAAACAACAGAACAAAGCACAAAAAGATATACATGTAGTTATATTTACTATGAGGGATATGGGGGTTGTAAGTTTTATTTACACCACGAACAAAAATCAGTAGGTTTTTAAGTACAGGGTAAGTAACTCTTAAATTCTGATAACTAATAAGAGCATTCATCAACATGTATGCTATTTGGCGAGTCATCAGTCAGTATGTACATATATTTGGTAGGCTTTTCTCGAATACGATAAACAGTTCTTAATTACAGTAAAGACATGGTTATTACGCGCTACACGCCTTCCTTCACATACCTTGGCTACAGACCTTGGTCTTGCATACGAAACCCCTTTGTTTCATGGTGAACATTCTTACCAAATCAATTCAAATCTTTTGATAAATGGGGATGTCGCAACCAGGTTCAGGTCCAAGACATGTGTTAAATTTACTTTAAACTCTATTTTTGACATTGCTCTTTGATCTACGGGATCTGTTTCTATGCATGACATGTCTTCTCACAGTTATTGATATTTGTGCCAAGGTCATTTCAAAATCATTCGATGAATTAAGAAGTTAAAACCACGTAAAGATTTAGGGACGGGCTAACGCCTTGCATCAAACCCCTTCCACTACATCGAGCTCATCTTACGCTGGCCTGACAAAGAAATGCAACATGTAAATTCACAAACACTAAGTGATGATACTAAGTGACAGTCAGTTCTATGCCGGAGCAGTTGCCATTGTTCTTGCTGATTTGATACAAGCAAGATTTATTATATTAACGATATAAGGTGGAATGGTAATTGTATATACGATCCCTGATACAAGTTAATTCGATAATATCAAACACTCTTAGATTTATCAAAAGAAATGTACAGTACAGAGTAATAAAAGAACCATAAAAGGAAATAGCATATAAAACGTATGTTCGCCCACAACTATACGTATTGTAGTACAATTTGGTATCCGTATCTTACTAAACACTAAAGTTATCTCAACTACATCATCCCCTTTTCAAGAACACAATGTGATAGGAACTCTTTTTTTTTCTCTCGCACCATCGGATACTGGAATTACCTGCCATCAGGAACGTAGAATCAACTTATATTCTACGTTCCTGTTGCCATATAATATATAGCCCAGTGTTAGCCTCAAAGGCTTCACTGATAACCCAAACACGAACGCGTTCTAATACCGTCGTGTGACTAATTTTACTTTTAACCATTTTTTTTAAACATATAACATATATACGTGACAAATACAAAAACTGAGCCGGAAAAAAGTTAATTATTGTAAAAGACAAAAATACAGTCCATGAGTTAGTTAAATCATTATTTGCCAACTGCTTTCGCTTTTTCTGCCCATCAGGGCGTCAAATTCACATTTGAGTGATATATCGGTTAGTATATCACTGTGTGGTTTGTAGATGCGTAGAAATCTAATCACGAAGGCCGAAAGCCTGAGTGATTATAATTCCGGAGCATCTAAACGTCACACAGTGTTACATAAACCGGTATTTCACTCAAAAGTAAAAACTATTTCCATTCTAACATGTTCGAAGGGGTACTATTTGATGCGCTTACACGACGTCGCTGCCTTGAACTTGTAGTATTCCATGCTTTCCTTGCATTTCATGAAATTTTCGCTGTTCATTTTTACTCCTCAAATAAAAGACTATTCGTCTTATTTTTGTTGTTGCTGATATTGCTGGCGATACCGGAAGTGTAGAAAATTTTACTACGTTTTGTTTTACATCTCGTGAATTCACTCATAACAATACAAATCCAAGCGTATTAGCGCATGCACACTCATAGATGTGTGAAAATTACGCGGGAGGGAATTTCAGTCGAAAATAGTTCCGGACGCATAGAATGATATACTTGGTATGTATATCACGCTCAAATCCTTCTTTGCCTATATAGGAGAAATTTGCAGTAGTGTTAGAATAATATTTTGACGCGATATTAATATTTTGACGCCATATTTGCCCTGATGAGCAGAAAAAGCGAAACCGGTTGGCAAATAATGATTTAATTAACTCATGGACTGTGTTTTTGTCTTTTAATATAATATGTATATATATATACAACATATCCAGTATAAGTAACCTTCTCATAGCTTAAGTTAATTTGTCTTTTGTTTTTCTGTTTTACTCAACTAAGGTCAAGGTCAAAAGAATTTTTTTCAAATGTCACCTGACTATACTGCGTATGCTTATAAAAGGATTTTCATGAAACTTGGATAAAAATGTCGTATAGATCCTGTATCCCATATCTAGCTAGGACATAGGAGTCAAAGGTCATGCGACTTCATCTCCTAAGTCTTTGACTGATTTTAATATTTGATAAAGGAGAAGATATGCAGAACAAATGTTTTAACCATACCTCTTAAGGGCGAAGGTCACACTTATAGGTTAGAGGTCATGAGGTCATATCTCCTAAACCCTTTGAATGTATTTTTTATGTTTAAGTAAATGCCAATGTAGAATCGAGATGATGTACAGAACCAATGTTCTAACTATACCCCCAAAGGGCGAAGGTTACATTAGTAAATAATAAAAACTATGACAATATTTGTCACCCGATGAAATCGCTGATTTCTGCCTTTTTCTTCGCTCTTAAATTTGTAGAACGCATAAAACCATGTTCTATATTTAAATCGGCTCATAGTAGATCAGTTTGTCAGGTAATACGATAATAAAATACGACGTTTATTCTATGAAATATGGAAACAAACTCCCATGGCCCTACATTTCCGTTGACCTTTCAATTCAAGTTGCACATAACAGTAACTTATACTTAGCCCTTTTTCCATCTTTATCATACAGTTTATATTGTATTAATTATATGACACACCTCTACTCCATGTACAACGTGATAAGCTAGTACAAGAATCTACTTAGTCCGCCCTGTTATTTTGGTCACACTAGAGCCATTCAACTTAAATCGCTGAAAAGATTTACTGATCTTGCACCCACTCAAATTATTTATTAAAGTACAGCAGGGCATGATTATAATGGAATGTGACGCAATATAGATAAATGTCTCAAATGGATTCTTTTCAGACACAAATAGTCGTGGGCATCACTAAAAATCAATACTTCTATAAATTAAAAAAGTTTCACTGAGTTTTAACAACATTTTCTTCAGTCTACCATGCACTGCTTAACCTTAATTTATTTGCGAAACATACGTATTTAGCTACATTTAAATGCACTGTTTTGGATTCTATGAAAACTCACGTTCAAATTGTCTACAATATCGATTAGATTTAAATGTGTACTTCCGGGTCCGTGGAATAGAACATATCAATAAGTCTCTATCAAACAGATATATTCGGATACTCTATTTGTTTGTATAAACTGGCTCAATTTAGATCGACGGTAGTATTGTTTTAAACTTAGATTACTTTTGACAAATGTTGGATAGTATAATCATTCGTTTACATGTGTAGTAAGTATTTACGATTTAACTCTAACTTTATTTATTCATTTTCAAAAAGTTTGTTATAGTTTAAGTAGATCTAGTTCTCGTTATATTAGTTATTTAAAACTCGATTGTCGTTTAAAAAAATACAAACAATACTTGCTGAAGCAATACAAACTTAAGTCGGATGAATGAATATTTACTTTATATGATATGTCTTTAATTATGAGTGTTTGTCGTAGTATATGTGTTTTTTCATTCAGCAATCATTTTATCAAAGATGTTAAATAGATTATATTATTGCATGACGTTACATAGTAGAACAATGTATATGAATGTGTGCATCAATATTTCTTATCATCGTTTTGTTAATGCTTGTTTATATAATTTCTTAAGAAGGCCACCTTGAAATATTAGATATATGTATATTTATGTGTGTCTAAATGTGTACCCTTCTTTAAATAAAGATATTATTATTATTATTATTATTATTATTATTATTATTTTAATACATTGCTATTTCTTACGCCGGCTCGCCACTGTTGATGGTAACAATCGATTAATCTTTGTTTAAAAGTCGGTATAAACATTTTAAATTCTACATCTTGCGGGAACTCCCAAACTTCAGCAAATCCCAGTTCATGCAATAATATTATTACTTTTCTTGCCCAATTATTAACACCATTTTCGCACATAATACAAGCATTCAGATATACGTTTTTCAATATGACATTATCGGTACTGAGTAATTTGTACTCTACGGTGCCCAGCAACTTGGAAATTTGATAACCTCATTGCGGAAGACCTTTTATTATCTTGTTCGTATCGATTGATCTAATAGATAATAGGTAAATTTATCATTTGGCACAGTATATTGATCGAACTAAAGTTTAAAAAAATACAAGGTGTTTAACAAATCGCGGCCTGATGTATACTTAAGGACAAAAGTTCTGTCCGGTTCAAAATTGTTTAATTAAATTTTAATTGTACATTGCTTTTAATTTTTTATTTGCAAATTTATGTTTTGAGACTACTTGCTACATTACAAGGTGTAAAGAATTCTATACAAAGGCATTCAATCAACCGTGACGGCATAAACCATGAATTTCACATTTATCTAAATTTTATGTACATGAAGCTTATAATAAAAAAAAATTTAAAAAAGTGATTTTTGTTACCAAAGGATAGTCCCATTGAAAGACGTAAAAATTTAGATAAATACTCAACATATGTTGTTATTACGAAGCTTTCAAGATAGAAAAATTTGCGCGTTTTATGTCGGCTGGAGGACAGTGAGCACACAACACATGTTGCACGTGCGTTGAACGCCCACGAACATTCTATTCGACGTCACGAACATTGAAAATGTGTTAATTGACTCGAAAATGATGATATTCTTGTGCTTTTCTAATTATGAACAAAATATCCATTTTCAGTTTTTGTATTTCTTTAATTATACCGGACAGAACTATTGTCCTTAAGTATATATACGATATTCCGTGCCCCTTAGCTGGCTAGTATAAAGAAATAGGTTGGGTGGAATTATCAGAAAGAAGAAATTATCAAAAATTAATTGCGATGTACAAAATGCACAATGGCATAGCTCCCGATTACCTAATAAGTCTATTACCAAGTCGTACCATACAACTAAGAACCCAAGATAGAACCCAACAATATCATGTTTGGAGCACAGAAAGTACCAGTATATTTTCTTTCGAGCATGCCAGATTAAGAAGTTCATGTAATAGTCTAAATTTTCATTCATTCAGTAATTATTTAAAACTGATGCCGCTTATACGTGCGGACATCGAACACTATTTTCGAACTTCCAATATTTTCACTTCAAAGAAGAAAACTTTTTACTATGACGAGAAAATTTCACCCGTTATGCGCTCAAAATATTCTGTTTGTTTTTTTCTAAGGTCATTTACGTTTATTGATAAACGTCATCTATTGTATTTGTTAATACACCGTGTTTAATGTTTGTTCAAACCCTTTTAAAGAATTTGCAAACTTGTACTTTCATATGGAAATGTATATTATTTTGCAATAAAATATGTTGAAACTAAACCAACTGAACATTTTCACAGTGTACAGCCTTTGGCGCTGACGGGAATTTACGGCGTTGACAGCAACTTCAAAACAAAACGGGATATTTTACGAAGGGGTGGGGGTAATGTGATTTTTGTTACCTTTTCAATTGTCTTAGTGAGTAACGGCTAGTTGATGGTGCTTCACCGTAGATCAAGGTGTCAGCACAAGCAATTTTGTCGAAACAAGTATCGCATTTGTCAGCGCTGGAGGTTGTACACTGTGATATTTTTTTATGTAAATGCAATGTGTGTGAAAATATTACTTAGTCTTACTGACGCAATACTTTATGTATTCAGTTACATAATCAATACCTGTGGTAATACGTAAGTTTCTATATTTATTTATTATAGTCTCATTTCTATTGTAAATCGGTAAAAGGAGAAACCTATAGTCACTGGTATCTGAAAAGATTCCCCGCCCCGAATCGGTATTAAATTGGATTATAGAATAATTTTAACTTAAGCGTAAACTAAACTCCCCCTTTTTCCATTTAAAGTCCTGTCCCACCCTTTGCTCTAATGCAGCGTAACAAAACGAATTACGGTCAACACATTTTGTGTACATTGTATTTTGTTTTATCAGAAATGGAATTTGAAAACTATTTTGTCATGGCATAGTGACCCTGACCTTTATATCTGTCAGAATAAGGTTGAAGACTCAACAAAAACCATCAAACACAAAACTCGCCACCATGTTTACAACATTTTGTGAACCAAAAAAAACAAAAAAAAAAAACGAAAATAATGCTAAAGTTGAAGTTAAAAATGAATTCAACACCAACACAGACGATCGATATATGTTCAAACTTTGATTATTTGCAGACGATACACATATAATTAGGAATTTCGGCCTTCGTGATTAATTACGAAGCATCTACACTCCACACAG
This sequence comes from Saxidomus purpurata, assembly GCA_022818135.1. NCBI lineage: Eukaryota > Metazoa > Mollusca > Bivalvia > Venerida > Veneridae > Saxidomus > Saxidomus purpurata. The sequence continues at coordinate 29,792,786 of JAFMSR010000017.1, forward strand.
TGATATACTAACCGGTATATCACTCGAAAGTAAAATCTATTCTAACACGTAAATTTAAACAAAAAATGTTCGAAGGGGTACTATTTGATGCACATACACGAAGTCGCTGCCTTGAACTTGTGGTATTCCGTGCATTCCTTGCATTTCATGAAATTTTCGTTGTTCTTTTTTACTCCTTAAATAAAACGCTTTTCGTCTTATTTTTGTTGTTGCTGATATAGCTTGCGATACCGGAAGTGTAGAAAAGTTTACTACGATTTGTTTTACATCACGTGAATTCATTCACAGCAATACAAATCAAAGCGTATTAGCGCATGCACACTCATAGATGTTGTGCGAAAATTACGCGGGAGGGAATTTCAGCAGTCAAAAATAGTCCCGGACGCCTAGTGTGATATACTTGGTAGGTATATCATGCTCAAATCCTTCTTTGCCTATATAGGCGAAATTTTCAATTGTGTTAGAATAATCAATTTTGTATAATTATGTTATATACACTAGGAAAAGACCTACGTTTATCATTTGAACATAGCTAAAATTTGTTCCATGAAAGTCATACTTCAATAATATGCTCCTTATCCGCCGCTTTCTCTTATTTTATGTATATATAATATCAAAGATAGTCTAAAATTGGCGACATAGAAACAATAGTGTTTAGCCAAGCCTAAAATAAAGACAGAGTTGCACAGTGTCAAGTAGAGTGCATAAAGGCGTAGCCTATGTAATGCAAGCTTTATCATAAGTGCCATATTCAATGAGCTACCTTAGTACAATGATAATTTGTAGGGCTGAAATACTTGACATAACTCCCCCAAAACTGTTATTTTTTCAGTAAAATCAAAGAAGCTTTCGTCCATTTCAATTTCTGAGTTTGAGATTTGGATTTTTGAACTGATGTCTGGACATAGTAAGTAGAACATTTTAAACATTTTTGTTTATTTTATTTAAACTTATGTGTTTGTTTCAGCTGAGTTTTAGAACATGCACGAGAAGATGGATTTACTCGTGTCAGTCGCCAATAGTGATACTTGCACAAGTTGTTTTAGCACTTGCAGATGTTTACCTAGGGGTATGAGTTTTGTTGCATCTTGAACGAGTTTAGGAGGCGATATTTCTATTTTCAAGCTTTCTGTCTCCAAATGTTTGGTAGCATGTGACGATGTGCACTTGAGCCTTTTGATTTTGTTTCACTTTCAAGAACTGAGTTACTGGCCTTGACTTTGTGTCGAACCTATTTTCACCTGAAATAGATTCTTTTTAAGAAAAAGTCCTTCAAAATTACAGAGATGTTCGTGGACATGATTATCTCTTTCAGTAAATTCACAGTAACATTCACAGCAAGACGTAGGCCCGCATACTTTTGTCCGACTTACAAGAAGTAAATTTTCAGCTTCACATTGCATGAAATTGTAATGTTTCTTCACACCTTCTGCTGAAGGAGACTCGTCTGATGACAGAAAACGCTTCAGAAGACGCCCTGCCGGACATTTATCCTATTAAATGTTGTTAGGACAGTACGTCTATTGAATGAAAGTATAGCAAAGTGTAAGATCGTTGTGTGAAATTAAATGATAAGAGGCGATAAACATATTTGAGATGTTATTTTAAAATTGCTAAAGATTTCTTATTTAACGGTTAATGGGGTTATAATAAAACACAAGCACATATACGATGCGATAACCACATGCATCTGGTAACAGAATTAAGCAACCAAATTTAGGATACGGTATTTGTGATTATAATTTAGCCGTAATTTATTTCAGGTCACGTAATAAAAGAAATACTCGTCTAATATGCATATTGCTTATTTCTATAGTTAATTTAAGTGCTTTAATGTACCAGTATAACTTTGAATTTACTGATTGATATAGTAACATGAATTTATTGATAGTATTATACTATAATGATAGAACTGAGAACCACGTTCTTTTCACTCTAAAACAATGTTGTCATATGCTTTTCTTTCGTATCCAGGTCATTTATACAAGTAAAAGAGTTGTCAGAAAACCTTTCTTATGTTTTTGCAATATCATTGAAAAAAATACTGCGCTGTCTCTAATATGTACTTTTCGATTTACAAAGCAAAGTTTTGGGTACAAATTAAGATAATTTCTTTCAGTGATACAATTTTTCTCGATGAAATCAGAGCTAGATTCTACTTATAAATGTGATCCTGGAAATGTAATATGATTAAAGCACTCGGACAAGTAGGCTTTGTTTCGGACATGGCGGTAGCTCCTCCCGACTTTTTAATCCCCCCCCCGCAGAAAATTAAATATAGAAATAGAAAGTAACATCTGTATAAATACACCAATCGCATGAAACAGTTGTGGTTAAGAACCTAAATATATTTTTTGATTGCGACAGTTGAACCTTATAATACTCTTCCACTTGTTTTGCTTTAAAAAGGCCAAGAAAATCTAGGATTAACCGCTATGCAGTGTTTTGAATCTACATGTTACAAAATCGTCAGCTTCTCGTGAAGGGTCTAGTGACATTAATTAACTTAGACAATAAATGATAATGGAGATCAAGAAAACAAGATCGAACAACTCATTGAAAAGGTAAATTACTTGACTAGTTTCCTCAAAGACTTCCAATATAAACTAGACTGTCACACTAAAGACAGCTCTTATGGCACAATTTCAGCCTATCAAAGATCAGCTACACGGAATAAGAGTGCAAAACAATGCAAACTCAAAATCGTGGCAAGATAAAGTTGAAAATGTTGAAGAACTGACTGCAGAAATTAAATCCAAAATAGTTCGAATCAGTGATAATCTCCAAAGAAAACAACAAGCGATACATGAAACAGTAAAGCTGTTGAGAGAAAGGAAGAAAGGGTTATTTACGTAAAACGCGATACCTTAAATTCAAAATCAAATGACAATAATTATGCCGAAGGTGACAACAGGAAAAAAGCAAAGAGAAGAGAAGATAGAGAAGGGATATTGGTAAACCTTCTTAAAAGCATCAATCATAGGGGACTGAGATCTACCTTGATGTAAACCGGAGAGAAACAATAACAAAACTTCAAGAAAAACTCAAGTGGATGAATCTAAACAAGAGCACATGTCGCAATCTAATTATATATGCCGGTGGTAATGATATCTTTAGAGCACTTTGTTAAGGAATTCAAGATTGACCTGATAAATGAGCTGAAAGGAAAAGAACTCTCAGTGTATGTACACTAGTACCCAGAAAAGATGGGTACAGGGTGGCAGTGACAATTTGTTTTGTGTGAACTGCTTATTAGCCAATCAGTGTTTTATTGATTGTTCTGATCTCGAATAGGAATCAAATGGCAAGCATGCCTATCAACAGGTTTGCAGTTTTAACTGAAATATGTGAAATATGTGAAAATTGTAATTATAAAATCCTCAAATGTGTTATTTCTGGATACATATATCATCAAAATGTTAAAAATAATGAAACATGATGTCAATTAATCCATTGTGATGTGGCAAAATGCAAAAAGTTGTCAAAAAATCATTCTACCTAGTCTGATTCAAGATGGAGAAAATGCCATCGAAGGGTATAAAAATATAGTCGAAAAATTAAATGATCATTTTATTAATATTACAAATACCATTGAAAAAATTGATTTTAATTCAGAGAACTACTTAAAACTTAACAACCATTTATCGAGAAAACTAAAAGGAGTTGCTTTAATATTGAGCTTATAATACCGTATCAAGTAAGGAAGTAAAATGATACTCTTAATGTAAATAGATCAATGGGAATTGAATGTATTGGGCTTCGTGTATTGAAATCTTGTGGGGATTATATAGAGGATAATTGTTTGTTTCGCTGTAAAATCACGTTATAATTTCACCGAGTTGGAACCAAAGGTGATATTTTCACGAGTGGCGCAGCGTCATATAGTTTCCGTTGTTCAGTACGCTCGGTATACATTTTGACGTTAATCCGGGTAACATATTTTAATAATTTTGACTGAGTGGCCAGTGAGTTTATCGGGATATAATTCACCGTTATATTTCGATAAACCACCGAAAACAAAAAATGAAGACAAATTTCTATTTTACGTACAATTTCAATTTTTTTTAGAAGAACACACTCAATTGCCGCTCAATTATATGACTACATGGATAAAACCAACATCATCCGTGAATGTCAGTCAGGTATAAGAATATACCACTCTTGCCAAACAGCTCTTATTCGTCTGGTAGACAGTTGGTTAAAGGAGCTTGACGATAGAAATGTTTTGGGGACGATTTTCTTGGATCTAAAAAAGGTTTTTGATTTAGTGGACCATAATATCTTAATCCATAAACTTGAACTTTATAATTTCTCAAAAACATCTGTATCGTTGTTCAATTCATATCTAGAGAATAGACCACAAATTGTAAAATATGGAAATATTGTTTCCACGTGTCTAACAATTGTATCAGGTGTACCACAAGGTTCTATACTAGGTCCAATACTTTTTTGTACGTCAATGATATTCCCCCTTTGCACAAATGTGTCAAATACAGACATGTATGTTGATGATACGACAATGTTTGCATCAAACAAAAATTTCTCAAGTTTTGAAACAATACTGCAAAGTAATAGTGATAATATCTAATGTCTGATATGGCAATAAATCCTTTGAAAACATCGTACATGTTAATAAGCACTACTCCAAAGAAAAGCCTGGCAAATCAAGAGGAGCAGCCGCGGCGCAGTGGCAGCGCGTTCGCCTCAGGGCCCCGAGATCGATCCCTACCATCGCCATGTCGATAGTGACATTAAGCAAGACACAAATTATTCCACATTGTCTCTCTCTTCGAGGTTGATTCCATCTGGAATGAGTCTTGAGAGCGATTAATATAAGTTGTAAGAACTTGTTTAGCAATCGAGAATAAATAAATTAGTATAAACAGAAAACGCAAGATATACTAATTTATTTATTCTTGATTGCGAAACAAGTTCTTGGATAATAACGAATTATCCAATTAGTTTATACGAATTTATTTTAGTTCGATTTCGAAGAAAGCTCCGTAGCTTATATAAACGCTCTCGGACACTCATTCCAGATGTCATCACATTCGCGAGAGAGAGAGGCAGCGAGTTTTTCATCGCTGATACCCATTTACAGCTGGTAGACTGAGGCACGTGTAGTTTCAGTGTCTTTGCCCAAGGACACACCTCGTGCTCCGGCTCCGAATTATCCAATTATAAGGTGCCTTACAGCGTAAATTTCTCATTTCAAACAATGTTGTACACTCTACTCGTCATTTCATTGGCGGTTGAGGAGTTCCAAACTTCCGGTCAAAAGCGTACTTAATACGGCTTTGCAGAAAAAGTGCCTACTTAATCTATACAGTTTAATTCATAGCAGCCAGAGTGCCTGCAAAGTATGAGAGAAGACTGAATATTAATTGATATTAAAGTATGAATGTGTTCGTAAATTATATATTTCTTGTGATTTTTGTATATTTTTCTTGTTTCTTTTGCTTACTTTTGTGATAATTTGTTTTCGAAGGCCATATTGTAAATAAGGTTGAATTTTATTCATTATCTTAATATGCTACCTTCGTGGAATAAAGAATTTATTATTATTATTATTATTATTACTATTATTATTAGATCTATTATTATTATACTGTGCCTACGTAATAATACCCGGGGAATGCTTCAGTTTCGATAAAGCACTCCAAGCCACAGATAATTTCTTAAATATTCAATTATGCTGTTCTTTATTTCAGGTCACATTATGAAAGAAGTACTAATATTTGCTTCAAGGAAAACATAGACACGCATTGTTATGTTTGGCTTCGGTAAGTTAAATTAAATAGACGGTTAATTAGATCTATTTTTTATTTATAGATTTATCAGTAAATGGCTGGGCTTTCCATATAATTATAATGTAACTTGCGCCAAAACAAATAAATTTCTAGATTGCACGATTTTACCTAGACTTCTAAGATCCACAGTGAGATGGTGGGCGAAATCAATTGTATATCAACGTTTTCCTACAACCAGATAAGCACGAGCTATATAGCAGAGTCATCCTCGAAGAGAGAGAAGTAATGTTGAATTATTTGTGTCTTGCCCATGGATACTACCACCATGTCTCTGGTGAGAATCAAACCCAACACGTTGACTCGAGGACTCGGGTTGTAACTAAAATACTTATGATATTAGAAATATAGATTTTTGTTTTACTTTATCAACTGTCCAAGATAGCAACAATATGTACATGTACTTTTGATAAAACAAGACATATATATCACTGATATGAGATTTGTATAATCCCACTTTGACTGATAAAACATGAATATATTTGACTGATAAATCACGGTATTTCATGTAGTCAAGATCGTTGACTTGTTTGCTGTAAATTGAATATTTTTACGGGACGGAAAATTTCGCGATTTACTTACAGACAGACTTAATCGCGAATAAAAAAGTATACTATCTAATTATAAATGTATATACGATTAATTTTTCGCAAAATGTTTGAACTTGCAAAGTATGTAATTCGCAAAATCAAAACATTTCGAACCAATTTACAAAATTATTCCATCAGCTTTGCTTTGCAAATAACAAGAGTGTGACCGGTCCATTTTGGTCAAGTCGCAATTCATTAGATATCTACACGTTAAGTTGCTAATGTCTACATGATGGTTGACGTTTGGTACCGTACCGACGGAGGAGCTTCTAATCTGTAACGTTTGAGAGCTAAGACAAAGGTCCATTGCATCAGAATACGTCACCTCCTGTTACCTGACGATTGCGCGTTCAATGCAACCCCTGAGCCAGCCATGCACTGTAACCTAGATAAATGTTCAATGTGGTCTTATTCTAAGCACGAAGAAAAAATATGTCATGTTCCCACCAGTTGCTTATTCACCATGAACTCCCTTTTTCGGACGAATGCTTTTCATTCATTCATTCATTCATTCATTCATTCATTCATTCATTCATTCATTCATTCATTCATTCATTCATTCATTCATTCATTCATTCGTTGTATAAATGTTATTTCTTTTCAGAAGGCCACATCATAAATAAGTCAAATGCTTTGTACATTTTCTTAATGTGTTTCCTTCTATAGATAAAGATTTTTTTTATTATAATTATACAGTAAACTCTATGTATAACGAACCAGGATATAGCGAAAACCCGAAATCTCTGCCCGATTTTTCTTTCTTTCTTTATTTCATATGTAAATTTCATATGGATATAACAAACTTCGGACACATGGAACACATTCAAATGGTCCCAAGGAGTTCGTTGTAAACGGAGTTTATTGTATACAGTGTGGAAACGCAGAGAGGTCATCACGAAAACCAAATTTAGTTTGTACAGCACTGCTTTCTGTCAGTGAGACATGGACTGTATACCAGCTCTATTCATGTCAAAAAGTTCAACCACTTTTCATCTGGTGTGCCTGCTCAAACTCCTAGGTATAAAGTGGCAAGACTGAGTGCCGTAATGCCTGACGTTTGGTGATCAAGAAGGGTTCGAAATCCCACGAAACTGAACGCATCGGTCATGCCGAACAAAGAAAGAGCAGCTCGCAAGTCTCGCGTTATTTTTATCTAAAGAAAAATCAAGCAAAGATAGGTGCTTGAAGTGAAAACAAATAATGTTATCTGTACGCGTTGACGATACCAAAAGGTCACGTGGGTTAGCCACCATGTTACGGTTACAAAACATTATACAAAATACATTTTGAACGACCCCCGTACATAGTAATTTTAAACCATTAAATTTATATTCATAACCCTTGTTATTTTATACTTTTTCCTTTCAGAAACTGACTTTCTATTCATCATTTTCTTCCTGCAAACATTTCGTGACGGTAAGTTAGAAAAGAACGTGAGTTGAGATAATTTACAATTATTGCATACAGTGTATAGCTTTACTTATTTATACCCTTTGCAATTAAAGTTTGAATTGAATTATAGCGTCGTACCATAGTTCGTATACGAATGAGGAACAATACTGAAATACGTCAGCAACTGTTCGTAACTAGATATATCTACATAACATTAATTAATCATTTTTTTGTGTTCAATGAAATTCAGTCGTGTGTTGTTCAATAAACGGTGTCTTTGAAATAATAGTTTCGTCTTAACCGTTTCATTAAAAGGAATCAAGTTCGTCTTTTGTAAAACAGCAAAATCACGCAAATGTAATAATTTTATGTGTACGAAAGCGTATGATGGTCGATAGTTACTGTTTGTGTGTGGCAATATGTTGACTTTGCTTAGTAACAGTTTTCAATCGTGCGTTATGCCATGAAAAAATAAAACAAATGTTTAAAATCAGAGCAATTTGTTTTCATAACACGTTAGACATCAAATAGCAATCACAATATCATATCTTGCTGAAACAATTACTAAACAGACTTTTTTCCGAGTCCGACACATATTGTTTGGCAAATCAAATTCTTATCTGACGTGTATTCGTTGTTTTCTCGCGCAAAGCTGAAACCAAAAACAATCATTTACTCAGCATCAATTACAAGAGGGCCAAGATGGTCCTATATCTCTCATCTGAATATTATTGCCCAAAAATTTACGTCAAAAGTCATAATTAAAGCCAACCGCTGACATTTTTTAAAATCTCTTCGCAAAACGGTACACACAGTCCTAAAGTGGGTCTTAAATCAATGTACTTTTGATCAGATGTAACTCCGTTTTTTTCTTGACTAAAGTTCATCAAGACAAACTTTCGTTCAAGATAACTGATGCCTGTGTGTCAAATGTGGCTTCGAGAATGTTCGTAGGTTTTTAAATGATTTGAGCTGAAGTCATCATTTTTGACTCCACGAGACCCAGTTTCAAACTAAACGTAAAGTTGTTGTTCTAAGATTTCACCTTGTGATCTAGATGTTGATCCCATGTGACCCAATTTCAAACTTGACCTAGAATTTATCAAGACATTTCCAGGACGATTAGGTGCAAGTTTAGCTTCTGGAGTGATCACATGGTCTTTATCATTTACCTGATTACCAACGGATTTTGATCACACTTGACACAGTTTTGATCTTGACCTATATTTCATCAAGACAAACATTCTAACGATTATTACGGATGATCAGATACAAAATGTGGCGTCCACAATGTTTAAAAGATGTTTCTATTATTTGACAAGGTGATCTAGGATTTGACCCCGCGTGACCTGGTTCCAATCTTTGTCGAGAGATCATCAAGACAATATTCTGACCACTTTTCATGACGATTGTACTTTAAAATATAACACAACACACTCACTAGCTCACTCAGTCACTCAGTGAGTCACTCAATCACTCAGTGAGTCATTCCATCACTCAGTCATTCACTCACTCAGTCATTCACTCAGTCACTCACCCAGTCACTCAGTCAGTCAGTCACTCACTCACTCACTCACTCACTCATCAAATTTTAACATAAAGGCTTGTTTCACTTTTCTTTTCACCGTGTTTTCCATGAATCAAAACACTTGAAATGATCAAATGAATATGCTTGAGAGGTTTTCAAAAGAAAGCCGGCTGCATTTTCTTTTTTGTGATATTTAATTCTATGAATTTACGCAACGATGTTGGCAATGACATGCGGAAAAAGAATTGTTTTGTTACCTGCCAATTTTCTCACATAGTCAAAGTCGGTGAGAACTTTACACTAAAAGAAATTATTCGAGCGAATAAAATTCAAATTTGCGTACCAGGATATCTTATTAATACAATCTCATGCATTTGCAAATTAAAGCATTTGCAACATTGAAGACGAATGCTGTTATTAATCCGGATATGTATGAAATAAAATGCATAATTCACGGCGTACTTTCGCCTGCATCACCGTCCTAATATAGAGTGTGTTATTATTATTTACACTAATCTGCACGTGGGAATTAATCTCAAAACATTTGACAAAAAAAATGGCTAAAAATTACATATTTTACGCAGATAACGACAAAAAATAAAGCGTTATTTCAAGTTATGGAAAATAAATAAAGTATCATCACGCCTTGAATGCCAGGTCTTTACATCCAAGTTCAAAAACTAGGTTTTAATGAATAGTGCCAAGTATATAATACGTATATAATCAGTTCGTTTCATAATAAAGCGTAACTCCCTGTTGATACATAACATGGAAAATTTGTTCGAAAACGGACCACGTTTTCATTACGTATGTTAAAGAAAATGCGTAGATCACATATAACATATTCGTAGAGAATATAATATTTCCCGTAAGCAAATGTACAGACTGGTCATTTAATTATTGAGAAAGTGTTTTTTTTTCAGAAGAAACCGTGAGGCATGAATACAATTATAGGACACCCCTTGTAACGCAACATTTTAATTTAATTCTTCGTAGACCCGACGGCTGACGAAAATATATTTTGAAACAAGGGTAGTCTGAGGAAAAATTAAAACTCAAACAGTTTTCCAACAAGACGCTGATATTTAGTGTCGAAATTTTGTTACCGGATGGAGAAAGACCTGCATACATGCTGAAGACCAGATGTTATTGCCGTCAAAATAATTACGATATAAGACATTTAGAATTTCTAAACACACGAATGAAATTTATATGCTTTGTACGCGCCGATTCGACTTCAAAAATGGCATAGGTGCTCTAAGTCGTGACGACTACCGACTGTTTCAGTGGTGAAATATAAAAGATAAGATTTGGGAAAGATAAGCTCATAGTGTGTGAGCTTAGTTCTTAAATGAGTGTAAAAAGACAAAACAAAGCTTGAAAAGTTATAATCACGACTTCAACTCCTATTAAAAAGGACTATGCAAATGATACACATTATATTATTTCCCGTGTTTTAAAATGACACACCTAGAAATTTACTGCTGATGCTATCTGTTTTTCGTTGTTTTTTTTTAATTGAAAGCAAAACTGATATAAATGACGTCGCCGGCGACGTAGAGAAATACCTTTAAATTTTAGGTTGAAATGACGATTTTGTCTATTTCTATGAAAAAAAAATCACTATATGATCTCTATAAACCCCTATAAAGTGGTTTATAGAGACATATAGTGAAATTTTTTGAATGTGTCCGTTGAGTGCCTAAGATGTTCAGTTTGTATGTTGGGTTCTTATAGCATGTGAATATGAAAAAAAAAACAAGATAGACACAATTAGGCCTGAATCGCTTTACTGAACCCAAGTGTCTGTGTATATATCGATTATACAGTAGCGTGTAGTTGCCCACGGACGATATTCATTATTGTCACGCATGCGCAGAAATCGGTAAAAAACCCGGGTTTAAGGCGTCTGAATATTGACAAATTATGCTTTGTAGTATACCGTTCAGTAAGTTATTTACAAGATGAGGCTAGGCGTATAAAATTCCATATATCTTTTTGATTAGACGGTAAATTTCTTTCAGAATTTGAATATGAATCATTGAAAGGATATATAGTTAATGAAAATAACAATTGAAAAATTGACCGTTATAGGCTGGAAACCTTAAGTTTGCTTTTCAACATATCAAACTTGATATCAGATGTACTCCGGATAGGTATTTGCTTAAGGTAAAAGTTATGCTTGGTCTCCCAGAATTCTTTGGGGCCATGTTTCAACATCAACCATCACCAATTTCCAGGATATTTACATGTCAGTTTTGTTTGTGGGCCCGCTGTGATACTTTGTATCGCGGTTTTTCTAGTTCTTCTTTATAGAATGATGCTGCTTTTAAAAACAACGTTAAGTACAAATTAATGATCTGCTGATAGACCGGACGTAAATCAGTCTTGTCTAGCAGTAACATCGAATCGGTTAAAATGCACATTTTTATTCATGCAAAAAAGTTCATTTAAGGATTCATAACATGTTTTAGTTTTATTCTTTAGAAAGATATTACATATAACAAACTGTATAGGTGCAAATGTACTCGTGTATCTTTCAGTAAACACCTCAGGTAAGCCTCCGGAATGGTTCAACCCTTCAAGCGCCGACTCAAAATCTATATCTGAGAATACAGCATCGGGTACTTCTGTGTACGTTGCCATAGGAACAGATGATGAAGGGAATGATCTAACCTATTCAATAGTAAGAATGTTACGTACGAAGCCTGTTCATCCTAGAGATTACCTGTGATAAGCCTGATTATAGCTGACCACTATACACAGCATGCGGTTATCAAGATAATTACTGTTTTATTGACTTGTGGTTTCTAGCTGCTTGACTACTTGTGATTTATTATCTATTATCTTTTCTGGGTGTGGCAGTAGCAATTTTCAAGAGGCACATATTTTTGTAAATTTTGTGTTCACGTTTCATATCTGCAGAAACCTGAAACCAGGATTTTTTACAAGGACAGTTAAGACTGAAGAAATAATACAACAGATTTAAATCTAATATGAATTATGTCTCTTAAATAACGTACGGGATAAAATACAAAGAATTTCACGTTTTAGATAAAAATGAATATTGTAAGCAGTCATCGACTGCAATTATTGTTAACCAATATATTTTCGCTATATCCGCGGGAACAGGTTTTTCGCTTAATTCGTGATAAAATCTTGTCCGCGCTTCTTGTTGCGTCTTCATAAAATTTTCCCGGAAGCATCGGTATTGAAGTCTAATTGTACAACTTTTATTTCATGTTTTTCGTTGGTTTATCGAAATATAACGGTGGATTATATCCTGATAAACTCACTGTCCATTCAGTTAAAATTTTCAAAAATTTCTACCCGGATTAGCGTCAAAATGTATACCGGGCGTAATCAACGCCGGAAACCATAACGTCATATTACACCGAAACAAACAATTATCCTCTATATAATTATAATCAACGGTTTAGGTCACATAGAATATTGTATGCGCTTCTTCTCCAAAACCCATTGTTGCATTTTCACAAAACTTTGCAGGGAGAATCAATATGAAGTTTAGTTGTGCATGTTATAATTGAGGTCACTAGCTCAAAGGTCAAGGTCATAGGGACTTGAAAACAGAAAATCTTGTCCGTGCTTCTCCAAAACCGCTTGCAGGATCTTTATATAAATGTACCGGAAGCATCAGTATGAGGTCTAGTTGTTCACATTATAATTTGGGGTCACTTGCTAAAAGCTCAAGGTCATAGTTGTGGGAGACATACATTACAATCTCTAGTTGGATAATTGATTCTAATTTTAGTAATATCGTTGAAAGTTTGAATCTCGCAAAATGACTATGTCATGCATAAAGGGCGTTAATTTAAGTGTTGAAACAACCCAGATGCCTGTCAAACTATTAAAAATTTACCGGAAGTATCAGTTACTTTTTATTCTGAACTCAAAGACGTCTTCAATCATATTTGACTGTTCTCACTTTATGTGTATATATTTAATTATCTTTCAACTGTTATGTATATAGCTGTAAGATTATGCTGTAACCTTTATTCATTTTAGAATGTTCAGACCCCGCCAAGCCCGGCGTTTCAGCTGGACCCGACGTCAGGAGAGCTGACCTCACCATCAGGTCTCGATGCTGAGACTAGCACTTCTTTCACTTTCGAATTCAGGTAGGTCCGACACAAACTAATAGATATAAAACATTGATATAAAAATAACATTTAATTAACACATGCAAACACATTGTCAAAAGAAACCTGTTACCACGGAAAGTAAAAAATATTTTCATCATTTAGAAAAAATCCGACTCCGCTTTCGCCGTCAATTTTTAATTAATGTCAGACCTTTCGAAACGTGCGTAGAAGTCAGCATTTGGGCATTTCTATGGAAAGTCATGGCCGCCAAAATCGGATGATGCCAGTTTCCGCGCCTTACCATGTCTTCATAAGCAGAGACGAAAACCCGCAAAAAGTGCACGGCGGTGCAGTTTCTTGAAAATCTTTTGATGATTTAATGATTCTAACGTAAAGTGCTCTAAAATGCTGTCAATATTGATCGTTCGATTTTTGCAACAATCGATATGTTATTTAACAGTAGGTAACCAATCAGAAACGATGTAATAGCGGCAGTGAGTTAGAATCTGCGATAATTGTCCAAAACTAGAGACGACTGTAAGTGTCTTTATTACATACCTATTATTGATACATACGTATTGTCCGCAAAACATCATTGATAAGTCCGTCAATACGGATTAAGTAGATCTACAAGTAAAAATCTGATTCTGTATTACCTCATTACCAAATTTTGCAACTGTTTGTAAGGGTGTTTCCCGTTGGTCAATAGAAATTTCTAGCATGTCAACGACGTTGATAACGTCGCTTATAACGTCGCTTATAGTTGGATCGTTGCGTCTTGTTAATTAAATGCAATGACCTCGCATACAATACTTATTTCGCGCTAATTAAAGATTTTCCTTCTATTTTATGCTTAAACGTCATTTACAAATTAAAGAGCATTACCATGGGCAAGTACCCAAATGTATATAATAAAAGGGTCATTATCGTAGACATGCGATGCAGATGCTGGATTAGCTCTCGTCGTAATCTGAACACCCCATTGCTCCAAGAACCGTTCCATTAGTGTACATATTGCCTCGTTACAAGTAATCTTCACACATGCTTGGTCTGACTACTTGAACTATATACTGTATACATGTATTTGATTATTACCCTTCAAGAAATTTCAAGTCGTTTGATTGGTACCTTGAACAGAAATTGGTATTTACAGGTCAGGCAGGTAATATCCCTTTCTTGTACCCTACGTCAGATATCTTGGATGTGCGTTAACGTTCGTTCGGAATAGTACTAACAATTCAAGTTCCTATTTCCGACGTCATTTAGTGATGTCATTTAAATGCAATATGAGGCACAATAAGGGTATTTAAATGCGTGCTTACGACCAGCAGATAAATTAATTTAAAAAAATAAATTGAATGCTTGTGTTTAAGACAAAGAAGGGTAATACAATTATTATCTGTTATTGACGTGGCATACATGTATATAGATATATTTCCCGCCTCAATATCATATCAATAATATTAATCTAGGTGGGTAACATATCCCCATATACCACGTCAAAGACCAGATAACATATACTTTTGCAGCCAAGGTCTTTTGCAGTTAAATTTTCTACACTCTATTCAAAGCAGTCGTGTTGTTGATATTTTCAGCACAGGAATAGACCGTAAGATCTAGTACTGATTGCTAATTATAACTTTTGTATTTTGTCGTCTGCTGCAGTGTCACGGATCTAGTTCCGATTGTTAATTTTAACTTTCATATTTTGTCGTCTGCTGCAGTGTAATGGATCTAGTACGGATTGTTAATTTTAACTTTTATATTTTGTCGTCTGCTGCAGTGTCACGGATACCACGTCAACTGTGCTTAGTCCTATACTCACAATTCATATAACCGATGTGAATGAGTTTTCTCCAGTGTTCAACCAAACTTCATTCACAGCCACCATTTACGAAACTGCCACAAACGGTAAAAAATTACAATATGTTATACAGCTGTATGATTTGTCTGACCTCATATATAAAAAGTGAAAAGGCATTTACTTCGGTTGTACCAAGATGACCTTGATTTATATCAATACGTTGCATGTGTTTGATTATAATAATAATAATAATAATAATAATAATAATAATAATAATAATAATAATAATATAATAAATTCTTTATTTCATGAAGGTAAACACATTAAGTGAAAGTACATACATTGCATGACACTTATTTACAATGTGGCCTTCAAACAGTAAATGAAACAATAAAACAAGAAAGAAAAAAAAAAAAAGCAAAACTAGCTAACTCATTAAGATACTTAGTGTTTCGTGAACATGTTATTATATATTATACACGTGCGATGCAATACTTTGTAAAACAATAGCTCGTCGTACTTGAATATGTCATGTTAAATCCTTGTTCCACACAGTTAGAAAATCCGTGCTATATTTCAGGCGAAAATGTTTTGACTGTATACGCTTCGGACGATGACGTCACCAGCAGTATTTCATACACAATCACAGGTAAGTTAGTGAGGAACAATACAAACGCCTGATTAAAGTCCTATTGTCACTTAAGATAATTATAAATAATAATTTTACTAATAGAGTAATAGCTTAGATATTTGACAGATAGCATTGCCTAATGGTTTTCTCACAAAATTGTTCAAATCGTGACCCCCGATCAAAATCAACCCCGCCCCTAGGTTCACTTGATTTTACTATATGGACAGTTTTGCATGCAGATGTCAACTTTGACCTTGGCTGACCTTGACCTACTGGCCTACTTTTTGTTTTTGAAGCTACATCAATGAAATTTGGATCATTTATAAGTTTTACATTTAGAATTTTTCAACTTCAACATTGGCTGAGCTTGACCTACTGACCTATTTTCCTGTTTTTGAAGCTACAGTAGTGAACTTTGAACCATATATTACAGTTTTGAACGCAGATTGTAATTTTGACATTGGCTGACCTTGATCTTTGGCCTAGTATTCGTATGACTGACCTCAATTATGACATTTTGGACTTCTTTCTTGTTTTGAAGTGTTATGATACTCAGGTTAGCGGTATAGGTCTACATGACCATCTTGGTTTGCAAAATAATTAAAAATTTACTGCGTTTTATTCATATTTAAAAAGCAAAGTTATATGAATGTATTTCGTACAAATGACGGTCAATTTTGCCGGTAAGATTATCTTTCTTGGTAAAATGAGAGCTAAAAGCAATTTACATCGAAGGTGCCTAAACACATCGGTCGAGTGCTTAGAGTCACTGACTTGAAACCGCTATAACCTCTCTCATAAATTCGAGCCGTGCTACCGACCTTGTCGCTTTATGGGGGAAAGTTGACAGTTTCTTACGTGGAATAGGGTCTAATACTGGTTCTTCCCCGGAACGATAGTTAGGTAAACTGTCCACAAGTTTAAAGTTGAAACGGGCGTTATACTCATACAACAAGAACAACTACGACTAAAGTGCAGATGGGACTTAAGATATCGGGTAATACAAATTTGGTATATGTTTTTATTATATACCTACTAATGTTTATCTGAATTTTCTTAAGTATTTGTGCAGTAAAATACAACATCCCGTATCAGATGAATTTAGCCTATCTTATCTGTCCACCGCGAAAGTTGTACACAAATGCATATTCATGTCACATTCCTACACTAAAAGTTGAAAAATAGATCGATGTTGCTGCAGCAAAATACGTTTAGTTTTATTGTCGTCATATTTTTTAATGTCACATTTGAAAACAAATGAATACAGTGTCTTTTTTGCATTAAATAAACCAGAAAGATGATTTACATTTTGCATTTACTTTTTATTACTGTTGTTTGTTTGAACATGGAAGACACGAGTGACGTTATTGACGTCATATGAAACGAGACACGAAATAGCGCGCTATGTTGATTTTACGTCACTACTGACACAAATTAACGTTTATATAAAAATTAGCATGGTATTCGGTAAGGGGTATATAATAAAAGGTATATTATAACAGTCGGTTGATCTGCGTGTGTATCTTTCTCGTTGGCTGCATAGATCAGGATCACACTCGAGGCTCCGCCTCTAGTGTGATCCGCAGCTTTACAGCCAACTCAAAAGACACGACGCCGCAGATCAACCGACTGTTATAATATTCCGTATGTATTAGAAACCCAGTATTGGCTAACTTTGTCTTTTGTCACAACTGAAATATTCAAAGGTATACCTGCCTTGAATATGAAACGGAAAATGTGAAAGTATCCAAATATGCTGTCTATGTGAAGCAATTTTCACTTAAGCTTTATGTTTTACCTTTACATATTAACTTCGATCAAATTCTCAAACAGTGTCATCTGCAGCAGGACGTTGGAAAAGGCAGAGCACTGGGATTATTTTTACTTCAGATGCAAGACATGTACATGCGCTTTATCATAGAGTAGGTACACTTTATATCACTCGATAACAAGTATAATAACGTAGTTATAAGTATTACTATATGTCCCCCATGCAGTCCCCACTTGAACATTATCTAGTTATATAAGTGTTTTATATTCAGTCGGAGATTCAGCAACATTTTCAATCGGACCATCATCTGGGGATTTGACTGTCGCAACATCCAGTAATTTGAACCCGTCTACGACGACGTCGTATACATTGACAGTTACGGCATCTGACGGAACCAACACAGACACCACAACAGTAACTGTAACAATTCTAGGTGAATACTCTTTCCAAGCATTACTTAGAATCAGATATGTACGGAATATAAGAGGGTAATCAAATGAGTTGGAGTTAAATGAACGCTTTTGAATTTTAAAGTACTTTTGTGAAATCAACATTCTGCGACTTTTAAAATGCTTTCGATTCTATAAAAGCTTAAATAGCAACTATTGTGGTACATGTTCATAGCGCTGTATTGAAATATGAACACATTTCTGTTTAGGTTTTTTTTCAAACAGTGACAAATACAGATATTTATATCATATTTCATTTAGTACTTTTACGTACATAACCGCACTGTTATTTATGGTGATTAAGTTACTTAGGTCATTTATATTTCTTTAACTGCAGATGATCCGTGCTTTCCAAACCCGTGTGAGAACTCAGGAACATGTAGCACTTCCGGAACATCATACACGTGCAGCTGTCAGTCAGGATGGATGGGCACAAACTGTTCTACTGGTATTATATTACATCATGTTGATATTTTACGTATTTATTTGCAGTATGCAGTAATTCTGGTTGTATAGTGATAGGTGTTTTGAATTTTGTTCTACTTTTTTTCGTGTGTTTTGTATTCTACAATGTAGAAATGCTATTCCGGAACACTTTTAAGGTTTAAATAATACTTCTTATAAGTTGCATAAGAACATTCAGTTATCATAACCCTGAAAGAATGATACGGATTCTATATTGAATCGTACATTGCTAACTATTCTGACCATAGAAAAATTGTGTTAGCATTTTCTTGGGAAATTATAACGGTAAATTGTCTTTATTTCGTCTTGATTGTAACTGTCATTTAGAGATAAAAAGGAGTATGTTCGTTCCTCTTAATTCTCATTGACATTGTCACATAACAAGAGCAGTTGTTTTCTGATATCTAATTTTGCATTTTAAGATATATGCTCCGGGACTAAGATTTAGACAAGCATATATAAAATTGAAAAAAGGACAACATTTAAATAACGAAATACTAAAAAATGTCGAAATCTGCCTAAACACTTATTTGAATTTTTATCGTATGCTAATTTGAATGTGGTGGAAGAAAGTCTGTGGGATAATAAAACCTAATAACAAAATGCGGCTCTAGATAGACTAGATGGGTCTGCACTGGTTGCAGAGACAGAGTAAAAAATATTGTAATACCGGTATCAACAAAATATGACAATTTAGCTTAGATATCTATGCACATCTTTCGTCCTTTTAAAACTTTATAATTCATCACATAATTATAAGTTTTTCGAACTTCTCACGGCGAATTTGGTTCAAACATATTTGGTCTCATACTACGACCTACAGTGTCTACCACGTGACCAATACGTCATGAAACCAATCAAAAATACATTTTAAAACGTTTAAGCAAGCTTTTATTAAAGAACTTTGTCGTGGCAGAAGTGATTGCTACTGAAAGTGTAAGTAGCCGCCGTGAGCAGTTTTATACTTTGTAAAACAGGCCCCGTCTTGAGCACAATCTCATGCTCAGCACTAAAACATGATCAACTAATACATCTAGATTGTATTTACAAAATCGGCTTTAAGATTAAGGTACATAAGCTCAAAAATAGACCTTCTGATTATTGTTATGGAACCCGACTTTGCCAAAGGATATAAGTTTACGTTGCTTCATATTTACTTGCACATGATTTCGTGCTGATCATGAGATTGTGCTCAAAGAAACTCTTATAAGCACGGGGCAAATACTTGTTATTTCACGCCACTTTCACCAAGTTGAACATAATATAGTTTTATACTGCATTTTGTGACTACTAAATTGTAGTTGATATTTGCGCCGGTACACCATGTGCAAATAATGCAACCTGCAATTCAGACGTCACGGGCTCAGCATTCACTTGCACATGTCCTATGGGTTGGATGGGAACATTGTGTGATAAAGGTATAGAGAAATAACACTTCTTACGTTTGTATTAATGCATGTGATCGCTATGAGTAAAGTATTTTAATGGACATGTTATTTTCATGATAAGTTGCCATCGTTATAAGTTACGTCGGAACAGCCATATTGAAAACTAAAAATTGGTTGAATAATAAGTCGATAATTAGAACTACATTGTATTCTTAACTAGGATTCTAGAGCAAGTTTTTGTTGAACATTATTTCAGTACGAATTTATTTTGTTTTCTTCAATGTGTAGAAATTTAATGAGCAGTCGTCTATCTATTGCCTCATATATTTTAAATTCTCAATGATATTTTGAAATAGCAAGAGCTGTCGTTGTGTTGTCTGATTTATTTTCTTTGTATTGAAATTTAAAGTTTGAAGATACAAGTAACAATGCTTTAGATAAGCCCTCGTTACACTTAAAATACTTTCATATAACGTAATAGATTAACTTAAGAGTTGTTATCTAGAAAATGTTTTGAATGTGCATTTAAACTGCTTTGAAGTTTTTTTGTAAGTTAATATGCATTTATTGAATAATAATCTGTGGTTTCATATAACCCTGGTCTCAGTGACAGAATGACTTTCCGCTAACAGGGTAAGGGTAAACATACATCAATAAAAATGACAATTTAGTTGAAAGATCTATTAAAATATTTCGTCCTTTTCTGAAACTTTATCGGTTCATCACCTACAAATGATTATAAATTTGTCGAACTTCTCACGTCGAATTTGGTTCGAGCAGCTTTGGTCTTATACTTTGACCTCAGCTGTCTATACCACGTGACTTGAGAAAAATAAGAAGTTATTGCTACTGAGAGTGGAAGAAGCCGCCTTGAGGAGGTTGATATTTTGTTAAACGATATTTATACACTGTACCGAAGCATTTGTTTTTCATATCACTTTCACTAACATAATATAGTTTTGTACTGCATTTTGTGACTACTTACTTGTAGTTGATATTTGTGCCGGTATACCTTGTGCAAATAACGCCACGTGCAATTCAGACGCCACGAGATCAACATTCAATTGCACATGTCCTATGGGTTGGATGGGAACATTGTGTGATAAAGGTATAGAGAAAAACTACTTCTTGCATTTGTATATATATGCAAGTGTATACAATATATCATGTGCAAATGTGTATATGTTTAATCGCTACATAGCTCCACCCGACGCCTCCTCTCACGTTACTTTCTTCTTCGTGATTCTGCTTTGGATGTGGAAATATCGAAAGGATACAGGTGCTAGTTATTACCAGAACATTATCCTAAAGCTACTGGTGTTGTTTATCAATTTCATTGTGTCCAGTTTTGTTTTGCATCAAATATCATTAACACATCAAAATAAAGTGTATACAGTATATCCTGTGTAAATGTGTATATGTTTAATCGCTACATAGCTCCACCTGACGCCTCCTCGTACGTGTCTTTCTTCGTGACTCTGCTTTGGATGTGGAAATATAGAAAGGATACAAGTGCTAGTTATTATTACCAGAACATTATCCTAAAGCTACTGGTGCTGTTTATCAATTTCGTTGTGTCCAGTTTTGTTTTGCATCAAATATCATTAACACATCATATGCTACAACATCTATGTGTCGGTTTTAAAGATACTTATTGTTTGAAAATTTCACCAGTCTCTGAATACAGGCTTATTTATACGGGCTGTGCCCTTGGCATAACAGACATTGTAAGTTTAAATATTATCCCACATCAGTGTTTGTGACATTGATTAAATTATTGCAAACTGTTCTTTTGGCAATAAGAGCACGAGTTAACAATTGATGAATTTAGGAATACGTTTCAAAATTTTGTAACCGCGTACATTGGGTATAGTGACAGAATTTTGAAATTTTGATTTCTATAAACTTTTGCAAATGCAACTCTCTCCTGCGATTTCATGGTCATGGTAGTTTTCCTTTTGATGTTTGCTTACTTTTTCCATTTTGTCTGATGTATTTGTATTTAAAGTCCCAGGATCACATTTACAACTAGCTCTCATTTTATCTGTCTTACTGACATAAATGACCTTTATTTGTACCAAAACCAGTCCTTACTTTGCTTGCTAAACCGATTAGTACATATTAGAAACATAGTACAGTATCTGTTTTCGATGATATTGCAAAAAATAAGAAAGGCTTTCTGGTAACTTTTTTTCTTGAAGAAACAACGTGAGGCATATGTCAAAATTGTTTTAGAGTGAACAGAACATTATTTTATTAATAAACTTTCAGTTAATTTATGTTTTACTAAATCAGTAAATTCAAAGTGATGATGGGACTTTAAGCTTTCATTGTTATATGTTGCTGTGTTATTAATCAAGCCGCTTATATAGTTGATATTATTAGACTGTCATTTCGTTGTGTGTATGTGTTACTGTGTACATGACCTCTATTATTCAACAGCAATTTTTGTTTTATATCTAGAAAGTCACACATAGATATCTACTGGTATGTTCTAGGATTTGCAACAACACTTACATATTTGTTGTAATTACTCACAATACCAAATGTGAATCTAAAGATCGTTGCGCTTTTGCCTTTTCTGTCCAAATGGTTTAGCACGTACTCGAGTTTATATTCAATCTTTTGATAAACTTTTTTTCTGAAATCCAATAATAATCTGTTTTGTTTTCAAATAAATAACGAAATAGAAACGCGTTAGAATAGGGTTAACCGTTTAGTGATTCTGGCATTTGCGACAGTATTGACGCCGTCAAAAAAGTTTCCGACCATCAAAAAACTGTATAATTATACAGTCGCAAATATCAAAATTACGAAACCGTTAACTCTATAATATAATACGATTTCTCGCTACAGGACTGAGCACAAATGTTTTTTTTTTTTTTTTTTAATTTAAACATATGTATTCGCCAATTTTTACAAAACATGTAAATACAAATCAGTGTGCAATACAAATAGCGAGCCATGGATAGAACCGAAAGCAAACTGCAAATGTTTTGATTTCCAATTTACAATCGGTATATAATACAAATAGAAAATTTCACAAAAACACAAAAATAATATCAAACAGGGAATGCCACGTACCAAAAACGCAGCCTCCCCAAAACGAACCCCACAGCACCCAGAAGTGCACACCACCACCAACACACACACACACACACACACACGCACACACACGCACACACACACGACACACACACACAATCATGTACACACACACATATACACTACCAACACACACTAGCATACAAAGCAAACACACGAGGACAAAACGAACAATTAAAGGAACACACAATCAAATAGATAAGATACAATACATTACATTACATACAAACATTAATGCAAGTATGCATGTGCTGAACATAAATATTCAAAACAAATTTAAAGTTTCTTACAGCATTTTTTAAAACAAATACATGTAGATACATTACCCTTCTATGAAATGTTCAGCCTTTTGATTCGTCATTCCAGTGCATATTCGTCTTTCAAGGTATGTAACGTCATAAATATCATTTGTTACGTAATCAAAACTAATATACTTAAAAGGAACACATTCAGTTTATAATGAGTTTAATATGTCAATATATTCTATTCTGATATGATGCTATTTCTCTGAGTGTCTGTCAATCATAAGTGGTAGACATACTTGGACCCTTATTCATAAGAAATATACTTTATAATTTGTATGGGTTTTTGTATAAAACCAAGTATAAAGAGTGACTGTGAGAAAGTGTTTGCATCTGCATATGTGCATTTTTTGTGAAAGTATGTACTAGTATTTGCATGAGCATTTGTCTGTAATTAATTGAAGGCCACAATGAGATTGTGATGTATATACAAATTTGTAAAGATGTCTATTTGTGCCACCTTCTTGAAATAAATATTTTTTTATCATTATTATTATATTAAGGGGTCGGGCCACAGGGGTTCTTTGATGAGATTATGTATATATACTATAATAATGGATCTAACTTACAACACGTATATAATACAAATATTAGTTTGAGCATCGTTTTTACGTTCAATATGTCGTATGTGGTGGTAGCTACTTGCAATTACCCACTGCCCGACCAAGTTAAACCATAATATAGGGGATAATTGTTGGTTTCGGTGGAAGATCACGTTATAATTTCATCGAGTGGGCACCAAAAGCGATATTTTCAGGAGTGGCGCAACTTTTTATGTTCTCGAGTGAAATTAACGTGATATTACTACGATACCAACAATTTTTCTGTTTATTTCATGGTTAAAACTCTACTTTTATTGAGTTTTTTTCTATAAAATATCGAAAATCGCGGGAAACATCATCAGAAAACGTAGCGCAAATGACGTCATTTAAACGACATCGCGCATGGTTTCCAGCATTAATTACGCTCGGTATACTTTTTGATGTAAATCCGGGTTAGAGATTGCAAAAGCAGTGAAAAATTAAAATGGTAATCCACTGTTTCAAAACCGTGTATTATCACTTTTATTTCACTGAGAAAACTCTATAATTCACTGGAAATTAATGCATAGTATGGTAATATATACTGCCAAGTACAAAATAAAGAATGTTATATT
Source organism: Saxidomus purpurata (assembly GCA_022818135.1). NCBI lineage: Eukaryota > Metazoa > Mollusca > Bivalvia > Venerida > Veneridae > Saxidomus > Saxidomus purpurata. The sequence goes on from JAFMSR010000017.1 coordinate 29,817,277, forward strand.
TAATAGCGAGAGATTTATTGGCGAGATATTGTTGTGAGTTAGATTCTTATTTTTTTTAAATTGTTCATATTCCTAGACAATCGTAGGATTTCTACCTTGGTGAACTTGCCAATACCCGTGAGTTGGATGAATGTGTAGTTCTTCAATGCACGAAGAAAATTTTGATTCTACTGACAATCGAATTCATTTTACAAATCACTGAATATGTCACGTTTCAGTAACATCTCCACAATCGATATAACCCGAATACTTGAATTTTTACGACAAATTTCCTTTCATTTATAAAAGTCTCATTGTCTTTTGTTCACGTTCATTACGTGCTGATGTTTGACGTCATTTCGTGACGTCATTAAGTGGCAATGAGTTTAAACGCGACAAGTAGGTGTGGAGAAAAATCCTTCTCTTTAAGACACGCAAGGGTATTTTACTCTTTTTTTTACGTATTATATGTTGAAATATTACCAGCCTCTGTATGATATTACCTTCGTTTGCTGCGATGGGTTTAAAGATGAAATGTGTGTTGCACATTATTAGAATGTAATGAAAGTAAACATAATTTGATGAATAAATCGATAGACATTTTAAAGTGCTGTCAAAATAAACTTTTGCAACTACATGTAATTTGTTTCTATTTTTAGGCAAGAACGTAATGTTCCGAAAGAAAACTAATATTCTTCTTTACTTTTTTCAAAGCATGAAACCCTTGAAGAAAAGCGTTTTGATCTTCTCGAGAAGTAAACTAATTATCATTGAAGTATGAGAACTTCAGACGACAAAATCGTCTGCATTTGTCTCAAATTATAGTAGTTTTAATTATCTAACTAATTAATCTAGATCTACAGCATTCTATTGAATTTCAGATGATCCATGTCTCCCTAAACCTTGTGAAAACTCCGGCACGTGTTCTATATACGGGACAACATACCAGTGTAATTGTACATCCAAATTTTCTGGAACAAATTGTACAGAAACAACAGAAAAAGGTATTTTATTTAAAAAAAAATTAATTCTCTACCTACTTTAAACACACAAAATATATCAAAACGTAATTTGCTTCTTTTCTATTCAAATACCACGTTATTTTCACACGATTTAAATCATCAACTGCTTTTCTGATGCCGGAAAACAAGGATTTAAAAAGTCGTTGAAAGACTGTTTGAAGTGGTATTGAAAACTATTCTTTAAAAGCAGGTCTTCGATTTTTGTTTCTGTTTAAGTATACACAGGGAGATTATTTTTTCACCAATAACAGAAAGCAAAATAATTTGTTTCTGATTATGTTTATATCTATCTTAACTTATGTGGTCTCCGGCAGGCCGATGCTTATTTGTATATGGAAACGCAAAGAGTAGGTATCTTAAAAATGTTGCACAGAAGGACCATTGGCACACGTGGGTTCTAACTACCGCCACAGGCTGCTCATCAGTATTAATGAATGTAAAAGTGATTCAAAAGTATTTCAAAATGACATGCGACGTGTTATGTAGATGTGTCCGCTCATTGCAACAAAGTTTGTAATATTTGTCATATGTACACTAATGTTTATATTTTCTCATCGTATTTTTCTCAGATTTAGGAGTTCCTGATGACGGTTTGTCTGCTGGTGAAGTAGCTGGAATATGTATTGCAGTTCTTCTTGTCTTTGTTACTGCTGTTACTGCTGTATTGTTCTATCAAAAATGGAGGTAATACACACATGTTTAACTAAAAGGTTTACACAACTTAATTTATATGTATACAGTTTTTTGTTGTCCGAGAAAAGGAACGTAATAAGAATATATTAAGTTAGTCAAGCATTTTGTAAATTTCTTATCTTAATCGTGTATATATATTTAGATATTTTGGACATATCAAACCGCTAAATTGAATACTAGTTTATAAGAACTCACGTTTCTCTGAAATCTGAGTATCATATGTAAGCGAACGAAACTTTGTCATGACAGGAATAGATTATTAAAGAGGAGGATGTTTTTTTCAGATTTCTCATTGAATGTTTATATACACCCAATAACTGTTTCAGATCGCATCGTTTAAAGAAGACAGTAGGTTTAAAGCGCGATTCATCGCATTTAGAGCATTTCAACAAGAGGCGAAGATCTAATAATGTAACGCCCATCAGTACAGATTTGCACAATGAAATGCAAAGTCCAGAAAAACTGCAAAACGAAACGCTTAGGAACAATGCTAACGAAGATAATGGATGATACAAACTATTAACACATCGTATTTGAAGAGCAGCCTGCTATGTTTGGCTACATTGAGGAATCACCGTGGATGTACATTGTATGATAATTCATGACATGATATTTCGTGGATTTTAATGAAAAGCAATTTTGTGGGTATTTATTTTCGTGGATTGCATTTAGTTGATAGAAAATGGTATTATCAGGCAATTTTTATTTGTAACTTTAATTAATACCCAACCCTAATCAAATACATCGTCCTTAATTAATGCTCCACGCAGTCTGCATTTTCATAGTTTCAGTCTTTAAGTACAGACACTCAATACAGAATGTATTTTAATATGAATATAATTATGTTTCAAAATGATCTGTTGTTGTTTAACGCCCGTTCCAACCGTGCTTTTGGTCTTTTTAACAGGCGGGCAGTTTACCTAACAATCGTTCCTTGTAAGAATCAGTACTATACTTCTATCCTATAAATTGACCTTTTGAGAAACGAGTATATGAAATGCAAAGTCCAGAAAAACTGCAAAACGAAACGCTTATTCTTATTTTATCCTCCGTAAAGAAACTGCAGGGCCCGAACCCATGACCCTTAATCTATGAGGGTTACAGTGATTTCAAAACAGCTACCACGGAGGCGGAATTGCAAACTGATCACAAAGTTGTTTTGCCATTTCAAAAATACTGGATTTATAAGAATTAATTTGATTAGACACAACGGTGTCTATTAAGGTGTTCGAAAACTGTGTTACTTTGGTCGAAATGTGCATATCATTTATCATAATATTAAGACTTTGTTAGTCACGCAATTTATTACTTAACCTTGTTCTAAACAAATATTGAGTATGTCCTAAATCCGACAGTGCAATTGAGAGGTTTATAAACGGTACATAGCAAAATCACCGGGAAAACATTTTCTTACTAATGTAATCTTCTAGGTCTTAAAATTAATGTGACTACACGTATACAAGAAATCCTCCGGGGTAAACGGCATCACATATCCATCACATATCCATCACAATTTCCATAACATTGAACCAAGTGTGCCAATATCGCCAAAAGGCACACCGGTCCCGTATAATTACCTTTTTATTGCATATGCTGAACCTCGGTTTTGCTGAAAATGGGAAAAGATAAGACAAGCAGATACAAAACGCACATTCCTGCAATACTTATAGATCTACTATTTCATAAAAATAAATACCATTGAATGAATAAATTATTCATACTATCCACAAAAGCGTACGTGTCAGTTTCAACATTTCGCTGCACAATAAGCCTATGTAAATTCAATAAACCTTGAGATAGAGACTTCTGTGTCCTTTCAGTGGCCATTTTCCATTACGTCTACGTTGTCAATTACGTCAACGTTTTCACGTGCTGACAGTCTAGCGTTGCTGCACAGCTGACCGGAAATAGCCTCAATGCGAATTTTCTGGCACTCTAGCAAGTGTGCCGATATCAGTTCTCGGCACACTACGTCACGTGATCGTTTTATCGGTCCATATCACCGAAAATCAAGGCAAATTTGATACTATATATAGTAACATATGCAATAAAAACAATATAATATTGAAATCCCATAATGTTCTTTTGTGCAAAATGATATACTCGTTTGTCAAAAGGTCAATTTATTTTCGTTCAAGAAATATAGAACATGTTACAATAACTTATTGAACTGTTTAGCTCACAATAGAAACCTGAGAAATACACGTGGTATTCAATATTTCTCATATGTTATATAAAATGCAACATAAGGAAGATCATGACTTTATAAACATTTTGTCTCTGCACAACAATTGTAGCCTACATTGAATCCCAGCGCTGTTAACGTTTTGTCCTTGTTTCTAATAGTTTCCATTGAAATTTGTGAGCAAGGTTCATATTCCTTAATTCCTGATATTTGATGTTGGTATTATGTCGTCGTTTGATGCACAGTAAAGAAAAAAAAATACAGTAAACATTGCTAGCTTACTCATTGCAATATAATATATATAGTATGTACACAGTCTGTATATTATTAATGACACATTATGTTCATCTATTTATAATATAGTAACTGCGACCACTGAGTTGTTGTCCTTGGTTTTAAAGGCATGTGTAAAATGGAGATCACGATATAATTTCACCGAGTGGGCAATAAAAGTGATAATTTCACGAGTGGCGCAGCCACAAGTGAAAATAACTACTTTTGGTGTTCACGAGTGAAATATCGTGATATGACATCGATACCAACAAATTTTCTGTTTATTTTATATCTCAAACTCTACTTTTGTTGAGTTTATTTCAATAAAATGTCGAAAATCGCGGGAAACGTCACCAGAAAGCATCGCAAACATGACGTCATTTCAACGACGTCATCGTAATATTGTTTCTGGCGTTCATTGCGCTCGGTATACTATTTGACGTTAATCCGGGTAACAGATTTTGATAATTTTCACTGAGTGGACAGTGAGTTATCGGAATATAATTTACCGTTATATTTCCATAAGCCACCGCAAAACATAAAATAAACAATACTATTTAATTGATATAGTTCTTTCATGTTATTTATTTTTATGATCAATTCTTAGCACCAGTTGTCTATAATTTTATTGTCTATGTATTATTTGTAAAACATTTTATTTTGTATATTGTACTATGCCTTAATAAATTTGTACTAAATGGAAAGTAGTGTGGATTGATAGATAAGACCATAATTGTATTGCATATATGCCGTTTAAAAAAAATGGAAAAATGGCCTGTGCTATGTTCCAGTCCTGACACCTTCCTCCACTTGCATCAACATAATGCAATGGAGAGGATACATTGTTTTGAGGGTTTTCCTATTTCATAGCTCTGCAAATTCAAGGCATTAGTGATAATTACACAATCACTAAAACAGAGACAGGTGATAGTTTTAAACTCATAAGGCACATCTTCTTTCTTCGAAGCTATAACTCTTAGTCCCATAAATCACTTTTAAATTACTGGATTAAATCCCTTAGTGATAGTGTCTGCTGTTAAAATGCATATACATGTAGTAAATTGTCATTTCTATATCACCTGACTTGATCTTGCCTGTCTGAGTACGAATACTTGTAGTTGATCGTTCAAGGGCCATTACTAAGCGTTTGACCTGTTTCTTTATTTATATGCTCTATGAACTGTGTGGTATACTGTATTGTGAGTCTGTTTCTTCACTAATTACACATCACAAAAGCGTTCTCATTAAAATGAAGTGTCAGGGCTGTATCGTGTATACATAGTACGTAACTTTTTTCATAATTGGGGAATCTATTATTCTGTGTAGGATTATATGTTTGTTTAGGTTCTAGTGTCAGATTTTGTGTGTTATGTATGTATGAGGATGTTTTGACATCCTTTCTCGATTTATAAATATATATCTATTTGTAATTGACCGTGACTGACAAATCGACCTTTTTATAGGGTTACTTGATACGGTTTTGGGGGCCTGTCTGCCTCGGAGCTATCTTACAAACAACAGAACAAAGCACAAAAAGATATAGTTATATTTACTATGAGGGATTTGGGGGTTGTAAGTTTTATTTACACCACGTACAAAAATCAGTAGGTTTTTAAGTACAGGGTAAGTAACTCTTAAATTCTGATAACTAATAAGAGCTTTCATCAACATGTATGCTATTTGGCGAGTCATCAGTCAGTATGTACATATATTTGGTAGGCTTTTCTCGAATACGATAAACAGTTCTTAATTACAGTAAAGATATGGTTATTACGCGCTACACGCCTTCCTTCACATACCTTGGCTACAGACCTTGGTCTTGCATACGAAACCCCTTTGTTTCATGGTGAACATTCTTACCAAATCAATTCAAATCTTTTGATAAATGGGGATGTCGCAACCAGGTTCAGGTCCAAGACACGTGTTAAATTTACTTTAAACTCTATTTTTGACATTGCTCTTTGATCTACGGGATCTGTTTCTATGCATGACATGTCTTCTCACAGTTATTGATATTTGGGCCAAGGTCATTTCAAAATCATTCGATAAATTAAGAAGTTAAAGCCACGTAAAGATTTAGGGACGGGCTAACGCCTTGCATCAAACCCCTTCCACTATATCGAGCTCATCTTACGCTGGCCTGACAAAGAAATGAAACATGTAAATTCACAAACACTAAGTGATGATACTAAGTGATACTCAGTTCTATGCCGGAGCAGTTGCCATTGTTCTTACTGATTTGATACAAGCAGGATTTATTATATTAACGATATAAGGTGGAATGGTAATTGTATATACGATCCCTGATACAAGTTAATTCGATAATATCAAACACTCTTAGATTATCAAAAGAAATGTACAGTACAGAGTAATAAAAGAACCATAAAAGGAAATAGCATATAAAACGTATGTTCGCCCACAACTATACGTATTGTAGTACAATTTGGTATCCGTATCTTACTAAACACTAAAGTTATCTCAACTACATCATCCCCTTTTCAAGAACACAATGTGATAGGAACTCTTTTTTTTCTCGCACCATCGGATACTGGAATTACCTGCCATCAGGAACGTAGAATCAACGTATATTCTACGTTCCTGTTGCCATATAATATATAGCCCAGTGTTAGCCTCAAAGGCTTCACTGATAACCCAAACACGAACGCGTTCTAATACCGTCGTGTGACTAATTTTACTTTTAACCATTTTTTTAAACATATAACATATATACGTGACAAATACAAAAACTGAGCCGGAAAAAAGTTAATTATTGTAAAAGACAAAATTACAGTCCATGAGTTAGTTAAATCATTATTTGCCAACTGCTTTCGCTTTTTCTGCCCATCAGGGCGTCAAAATTAGGAAATAGATTTCACATTTGAGTGATATATCGGTTAGTATATCACTGTGTGGTTTGTAGATGCGTAGTAATCTAATCACGAAGGCCGAAAGCCTGAATGATTATAATTCCGGAGCATCTAAACGACACACAGTGTTATATAAACCGGTATTTCACTCAAAAGTAAAAACTATTTCCATTCTAACATGTTCGAAGGGGTACTATTTGATGCGCTTACACGACGTCGCTGCCTTGACTTTGTAGTATTCCATGCTTTCCTTGCATTTCATGAAATTTTCGCTGTTCATTTTTACTCCTCAAATAAAAGACTATTCGTCTTATTTTTGTTGTTGCTGATATTGCTGGCGATACCGGAAGTGTAGAAAATTTTACTACGTTTTGTTTTACATCTCGTGAATTCACTCATAACAATACAAATCCAAGCGTATTAGCGCATGCACACTCATAGATGTTGTGTGAAAATTGCGCGAGAGGGAATTTCAGTCGAAAATAGTTCCGGGCGCATAGAATGATATACTTGGTATGTATATCACGCTCAAATCCTTCTTTGACTATATAGGAGAAATTTGCAGTAGTGTTAGAATAATATCTTGACGCGATATTAATATTTTGACGCCATATTTGCCCTGATGAGCAGAAAAAGCGAAACCGGTTGGCAAATAATGATTTAATTAACTCATGGACTGTGTTTTTGTCTTTTAATATAATATGTATATATATATATATAACATATCCAGTATAAGTAACCTTCTCATAGCTTAAGTTAATTTGTCTTTTGTTTTTCTGTTTTACACAACTAAGGTCAAGGTCAAAAGAATTTTTTTCAAATGTCACCTGACTATACTGCGTATGCTTACAAAAGGATTTTCATGAAACTTGGATAAAAATGTCGTGTAGATCCTGTATCCAATATCTAGCTAGGACATAGGAGTCAAAGGTCATGCGACTTCATCTCCTAAGTCTTTGAATGATTTTAATATTTGATAAAGGAGAATATATGCAGAACAAATGTTTTAACCATACCTCTTAAGGGCGAAGGTCACACTTATAGGTTAGAGGTCATGAGGTTATATCTCCTAATCCCTTTGAATGTATTTTTTATGTTTAAGTAAATGCCAATGTAGAATCGAGATGATGTACAGAACCAATGTTCTAACTATACCCCCAAAGGGCGAAGGTTACATTAGTAAATAATAAAAACTATGACAATATTTGTCACCCGATGAAATCGCTGATTTCTGCCTTTTTCTTCGCTCTTAAATTTGTAGAACGCATAAAACCATGTTCTATATTTAAATCGGCTCATAGTAGATCAGTTTGTCAGGTAATACGATAATAAAATACGACGTTTATTCTATGAAATATGGAAACAAACTCCCATGGCCCTACATTTCCGTCGATCTTTCAATTCAAGTTCCACATAACTGTAACTTATACTTAGCCCTGTTTCCATCTTTATCATACAGTTTATATTGTATTAATTATATGACACACCTCTACTCCATGTACAACGTGATAAGCTAGTACAAGAATCTACTTAGTCCGCCCTGTTATTTTGGTCACACTAGAGCCATTCAACTTAAATCGCTGAAGAGATTTACTGATCTTGCACCCACTCAAATTATTCATTAAAGTACAGCAGGGCATGATTATAATGGAATGTGACGCAATATAGATAAATGTCTCAAATGGATTCTTTTCAGACACAAATAGTCGTTGGCATCACTAAAAATCAATACTTATATAAATTAAAAAAGTTTCACTGAGTTTTAACAACATTTTCTTCGATCTACCATGCACTGCTTAACCTTAATTTATTTGCGAAACACACGTATTTAGCTACATTTAAATGCACTGTTTTGGATTTATATTCTGTGAAAACTTACGTAATATCGATTAGATTTAAATGTGTACTTCCGGGTCCGTGGAATAGAACATATCAATAAGTCTCTATCAAACAAATATTCGGATACTCTATTTGTTTGTATAAACTGGCACAATTTAGATCGACGGTAGTATTGTCTTAGAATACTTTTGACAAATGTTGGATAGTATAAACATTCGTTTACATGTGCAGTAAGTATTTACGATTTAACTCTAACTTCATTTATTCATTATCAAAAAGTTTGTTATAGTTTAAGTAGATCTAGTTCTCGTTATATTAGTTATTTAAAACTCGATTGTCATGAAAGCTTGAAGCTTAAACACGCTTCCTGTAAAAGCAGAACAGAACAGAACAGAACAGAACAGAAAATTTATTTAACGAGTACACATACAGGTACATTGTCAAATTACATAAGTTTCACAATGCATATTAGCATGTCACGAAACATAATCACAAGCGATAAGGTATACAATGAGATCACATGTAAATATGTCAAGAGATTTGAACTGATGAAACATTTCAATCAATTTGAAAAAGTGAAATATACTAAGTTGAAAAATGAGATGTGGTGGCAGTTTTTCAATAAATTTGAAAATATAGTGCAACTTGGAGAATGCACTGAAATAGAAAGCAAGCGATGCTAGTTTTATTAATATTAATACTTGGTATTAAATGAATTTAATATTTATCTAACTTATATATTCTTACAAATTTGAAGCTAATTCAGTTCGTAAATTATTAGCTTTTAAAATGTATTTACATAAATTAATCAAAATCAGTTTGTTTTTCGACTGTAACAGTTGCGTAAATTTAAACATACTAGGATGGATATAAAAATACCGTTTAACAAATTGACTACGTAAATGTTCGTATGCTTGACACTTTAAAATGAAATGGTACTCGTCTTCGAGATCGTTTAGATCACAAAATTGACAGATTCTCTCATGTCGTTGAAGATGATTTCTACCATACCTTCCAGACTCAATACGCAGCCTGTGTGCTGATATTCTAAGCCTTGTCAGGCTATATCTAAAAGTTATACACTGGATTATGTTAAGATACTTTTCCATAGAAAAATCATCTTTAATATGACAATAAAGATAAGTAACAACAAGTATAGCTTACGCTCTGTAACTAACGATAACCTATTGATACCAAAATTTCGTACCAATTATCTAAAAGCTAGTTTTACATTCTCCAGTGTACACATATGGAACAGTTCACCAACAAATATAAGAACAACTAAATCACTGTTATCGTTTAAAAAAATACAAACAATACTTGCTGAAGCAATACAAACTGAAGTCGGATGAATGAATATTTACTTTATATGATATGTCTTTAATTATGAGTGTTTGTCGTAGTTTATGTGTTTTTTCATTCAGCAATCATTTTATCAAAGATGTTAAATAGATTATATTATTGCATGGCGTTACATAGTAGAACAATGTATATGACTGTGTGCATCAATATTTCTTATCATCGTTTTGTTAATGATTGACTATATAATTTCTTAAGAAGGCCACATTGAAATATTAGATATATGTATGTTTATGTGTGTCTAAATGTGTACCCTTCTTTAAATAAAGATATTATTATTATTATTATTATTATTATTATTATTATTAGGTTAATACATTGCTATTTCTTACGTCGGCTCGCCACTGTTGATGGTAACAATCGATTAATCTTTGTTTAAAAGTCGGTATAAATATTTTAAATTCTACGTCTTGCGGGAACTCCCAAACTTCAGCAATCCCAGTTCATACAATAATATTTTGACTTTTCTTGCCCAATTATTAACACCATTTTCGCACATAATACAAGCATTCAGATATACGTTTTTCAATATGACATTATCGGTACTGAGTAATTTGTACCAGTATTTTACTATTGGTACATATCTTGTTACATATAACGGGTACCTGCCTAATTCTCCGTAAACAGCTGCGTTACATGTACTTTGTTTCACGCCCAACATGGCTTTACAATACTTTAGGTGAACACGTTCTATGTCCTTTGACTTACTAAAACCCTTGACCGGACAAGCATAGTTTAAAATTGATCCTACAAAGGAGTCGAATAATTTTGCAGTGATATATCGTAGGGTTAATATCATATTTACGAATGTTGCAGAGTAGAACATTCAATGCTTTAAGTGCTTTTCCAACAATATATGATTATTTAATACGAACGAGCCAGTAAAAACCAGTCCTGGCGTGATATGAGGATGTGACGTGAAGAGGTACGGGTATAATTAGATTTGATAATGGAGTACAACAAATAACAAACATTAAGATTTAATACGTATTGTGTTAATGACTCATCTTTGAGCTTTTATCGCGGGGAAAGCATTGGCTAGAGTGTCTTACAGGTAGAAATAGGCTTTCCGAACTCTATGTGCTGACGGTTGGGTACCGGACTAACAAAGCTGACAACTCCACGGTGCCCAGCAACTTGGAAATTTGATAACCTCATTGCGGAAGACCTTTTATTATCTTGTTCGTATCGATTGATCTAATAGGTAATAGGTAATTTATCATTTGACACAGTATATTGATCGAACTAAAGTTTAAAAAAATACAGGGTGTTTAACAAATCGCAGCCTGATGTATATACGATATTCCGTGCCCCTTAGCTGGCTAGTATAAAGAAATAGGTTGGGTGGAATTATCAGAAAGAAGAAATTATCAAAAATTAATTGCGATGTACAAAATGCACAATGTCATAGCTCCCGACTACCTAATAAGTCTATTACCAAGTCGTACCATACAACTAAGAACCCAAGATAGAACCCAACAATATCATGTTTGGAGCACAGAAAGTACCAGTATATTTTCTTTCGAGCAATCGTACATGCCAGATTAAGAAGTTCATGTAATAGTCTAAATTTTCTTTCATTCAGTAATTATTTAAAACTGATGCCGCTTATACGTGCGGACATCGAACACTATTTTCGAACTTCCAATATTTTCACTTCAAAGAAGAAAACTTTTTACTATGACGAGAAAATTTCACCCGTTATGCGCTCAAAATATTCTGTTTGGTTTTTTCTAAGGTCATTTACGTTTATTGATAAACGTCACCTATTGTATTTGTTAATACACCGTGTTTAATGTTGGTTCAAACCCTTTTACAGAATTTGTACTTTCATATAGAAATGTATATTATTTTGCAATAAGATATGTTGATACTAAACAAACTGAACATTTTCACAGTATACAACCTTTGGCGCTGACTGGAATTTACGGCGTTGACAGCAACTTCAAAACAAAACGCGAGATTTTACGAAGGGGTGGGGGTAATGTGATTTTTGTTACCTTTTCAATTGTCTTAGTGAGTAACGGCTAGTTGATAGTGCTTCACCGTAGATCAAGGTGTCAGCACAAGCAATTTTGTCGAAACAACTATCGCATTTGTCAGTGCTGGAGGTTGTACACTGTGATATTTTTTTATGTAAATGCAATGTGTGTGAAAATATTACTTAGTCTTACTGACGCAATACTTTATGTATTCAGTTACATAATCAATACCTGTGGTAATACGTAAGTTTCTATATTTATTTATTATAGTCTCATTTCTATTGTAAAATCGGTAAAAGGAGATACCTATAGTCACTGGTATCTGAAAAGAATCCCCGCCCCGAATCGGTATTAAATTGGATTATAGAATAATTTTAACATAAGCGTAAACTAAACTCCCCCTTTTTCCATTTAAAGTCCTGTCCCACCCTTCGCTCTAATGCAGCGTAACAAAAAAATTATGGTCAACACATTTTGTGTACATTGTATTTTGTTTTATCAGAAATGGAATTTGAAAACTATTTTGTCATGGCATAGTGACCCTGACCTCTATATCTGTCAGAATAAGGTTGAAGACTCAACAAAAACTATCAAACACAAAACTCGCCACCATGTTTACAACATTTTGTGAACCAAAAAAAAAAAAAACAACGAAAATAATGCTAAAGTTGAAGTTAAAAATGAATTCAACACCAACACAGACGATCGATAAATGTTCAAACTTTGATTATTTGCAGACGATACACATATAATTAGGAAATAAATTTCACATTTGAGTGATATACCGGTTAGTATATAACTGTGTGGAGTGTAGATGCGTAGTAATCTAATCACGAAGGCCTTTCGTCTTATTTTTGTTGTTGCTGATATATCTTGCGACACCGGAAGTGTAGAAAATTTTACTACGATTTGTTTTACATCACGTGAATTCATTCACAGCAATACAAATCCAAGCGTATTAGCACATGCACACTCATAGATGTTGTGCGAAAATTACGTGGGAGGGAATTTCAGCAGTCAAAAATAGTTCCGGACGCCTAGTATGATATACTTGGTAGGTATGTCATGCTCAAATCCTTCTTTGCCTATATAGGCGAAATTTTCAATTGTGTTAGAATAATCAATTTTGTATAATTATGTTATATACACTGGGAAAAGACCTACGTTTATCATTTGAACATAGCTAAAATTTGTTCCATGAAAGTCATACTTCAATAATATGCTCCTTATCCGCCGCTTTCTCTTATTTTATGTATATATGATATCAAAGATAGTCTAAAATGAGGGACATAGAAACAATAGTGTTTAGCCTAGCCTAAAATAAAGACAGAGTTGCACAGTGTCAAGTAGAGTGCATAAAGGCGTAATCTATGTAATACAAGCTTTATCATAAGTGCCATATTCAATGAGCTACTATTATACAATGACAATTTGTAGGGCTGAAATACTTGACATAACTCCCCCAAAACTGTTATTTTTTCAGTAAAATCAAAGAAGCTTTCGTCCATTTCAAGTTCTGAGTTTGAGATTTGGATTTTTGAACTGATGTCTGGACATAGTAAGTAGAACATTTTAAACTTTTTTGTTTATTTTATTTAAATAACTTATGTATTTGTTTCAGCTGAGTTTTAGAACAAGCACGAGAAGATGGATTTACTCGTGCCAGTCGCCAATAGTGATACTTGCACAAGTTGTTTTAGCACTTGCAGATGTTTACCTAGGGGTATGAGTTTTGTTGCATCTTGAACGAGTTTAGGAGGCGATATTTCTATTTTCAAGCTTTCTGTCTCCAAATGTTTGGTATCATGTGACGATGTGCACTTGAGCCTTCTGATTTTGTTTCACTTTCAAGAACTGAGTTACTGGCCTTGACTTTGTGTCGAACCTATTTTCACCTGAAATAGATTCTTTTTAAGAAAAAGTCCTTCAAAATTACAGAGATGTTCGTGGACATGGTTATCTCTTTCAGTAAATTCACAGTAACACTCACAGCAAGACGTAGGCGCGAATACTTTTGTCCGACTTACAAGAAGTAAATTTTCAACTTCACATTGCATGAAATTGTAATGTTTCTTCACGCCTTAAGTAGTATGCTCAACTAGTTACAGGAGATTTGTGGCCATAAATTGGGAAGACGTTGTTATATAATATAGACATGAATATTTCCCCCGATGGGCTTTCATTACACAATATTTCGTGAGTTCTATAACAATAGATCACTTAGTTTTCAACACAAGTTAGATCTAAAATCATTGTCAAAGGATAGAAATGCTATTTTTGAACCAGACTTGTTTCCATGTGCGAACTTTAAAGTAAACGGTATTACATTTAGTTGTTTTTACAATGAAAAGATTGTTATTACCGGTATAAAAACATTACGCGATATTCATGATGTTATATATGCAACCATTATTGAGTTGGAATTGATACACTGTGTAAGATGTATTATTCAATACCTAAACTATTGAAGAATATACTATTTTTATATGATATACCAGCAAAACATTAATATTAAATCTAATGATTATACTTTTATAGAACACACGAAATATTGTGTAATAAAAGCCCATCGGGGGACATATTCATGTTTATATTATATAACAACGTCTGGCTTCCCCGAGCTTCCCAATTTATGGCCACAAATCTCCTGTAACTAGTTGACTATACTACTGCCTTCTGCTGAAGGAGACTCGTCTGATGACAGAAAACGCTTCATAAGACGCCCTTCCGGACATTTATCCTATTAAATGTTGTTAGGACAGTATGTAAATTGAATGAACGTATAACAAAGTTTAGTGTTTGCCCTACATTTCTGTCCAATGAAAATATCTAAAAATTTAAAATGGTCTCTGTCTATTTGCCATAAACCTCTGACAGATTGTTCTATGTATCACTCTATCTTGATAGAGCGCGACTCTATAGACCTGTTT
Source organism: Saxidomus purpurata (assembly GCA_022818135.1). Classification (NCBI taxonomy): domain Eukaryota; kingdom Metazoa; phylum Mollusca; class Bivalvia; order Venerida; family Veneridae; genus Saxidomus; species Saxidomus purpurata. The sequence goes on from JAFMSR010000017.1 coordinate 29,832,406, forward strand.
GTGCATGACGTCATAAAATGTAGTAAATAAAGACTAAATGTAGGGCAAACACTAAGTCAGTTAGAGGCTAAAATAGAGAAATTTATACAACATAGAAACCCAGTCGGTCGCTAGCGCTACCCTCCTTTTGGTTTCTATTTTGCATAAATTTCTCTACTTAGCCTCTAACTATTACGTAAGATCGCTGTGTGAAATTAAATGATAAGAGGCGATATTTGAGATGTTATTTTAAAATTGCTAAAGATTTGTTATTTAACGGTTTATGGGGTTATAATAAAACACAAGCAAATATACGATGCGATAATCACATGCGGCTGGTAACAGAATTAAGCAACCAAATTTAGGATACGGTATTTGTGATTATAATTTAGCCATAATTTATTTCAGGTCACGTAATAAATAAAATACTCGTCTAATATGCATATGGCTTATTTTTATAGTTAATTTGAGTGCTTTAATGTACCAGTATAATTTTGAATTTACTGATTGATATAGTAACATGAATTTATTGATAGTATTATACAATAATGATAGAACTGAGAACCACGTTCTTTTCACTCTAAAACAATGTTGACATATGCTTTTCTTTCGTATCCAAGTCATTTATACAAGTAAAAGAGTTGTCAGAAAACCTTTCTTATGTTTTGCAATATCATTAAAAAAATCCTGCGCTGTCTCTTATATGTACTTCTCGATTTACAAAGCAAAGTTTTGGGTACAAATTAAGATAATTTCTTTCACTGATACAATTTTTCTTGATGAAATCAGAGCTACTTGTAAATGTGATCCTGGAACTGTAATATGATTAAAGCACTCGGACAAGAAGGCGGTGTTTCGGACATGGCGGTAGCTCCTCACATCTGTATAAATACACCAATCGCATGAAACAGTTTTGGTTAAGAACCTAAATATATTTTTTGATTGCGACAGTTGAACCCTATAATACTCTTCCACTTGTTTTCCTTTAAAAAGGCCAAGAAAACCTAGGATTAACCGCTATGCAGTGTTTTGAATCCACATGTGACAAAATCGTCAGCTTCTAGTGAAGGTCTAGTGAAATAAATTAACTTAAGACAATAAATGATAATGGAGATCAAGAAAACACAGATCGAACAACTCATTGAAAAGGTAAATTACTTGACTGGTTTCCTCAAAGACTTACAATATAAACCAGACTATCACACCAAAGACAGCTCTCATGGCACAATTTTAGTCTATCAAAGATCAGCTACACGAATAAGAGTGCAAAACAATGCAAACTCAAAATCGTCGCAAGATAAAGTTGAAAATATTGAAGAACTGACTGAAGATATTAAATCCCAAATAGTTCGAATCAGTGATAATCTCCAAAGAATACAACAAGCGATACATGAAACAGTAAAGCTGTTTAGAGAAAGGGAGAAAGGGTTATTTACGAAAATAGCGATACCTTAAATTCAAAATCAAATGCCAGTATTATGCCGAAGCTGACAACAGGAAAAAAAAGCAAAGAGAAGAGAAGATAGAGAAGGGACATTGGTAAACCTTCTTAAAAGCATCAATCATAGGGGTCTGAGATCTACCTTGATGTAAACCGGGGAGAAACAATAACAAAACTTCAAGAAAAACTCAAGTGGATGAATCTAAACAAGAGCACATATCCCAATCTAATTATTTATGCCGGTGGTAATGATATCTTTAGAGCACTTTGCTAAGGAATTCAAGATTGACCTGTTAATGAGCTGAAAAGAAAAGAACTCTCAGTAAGTGTATGTACACTAGTACCCAGAAAAGATGGGTAACAGAGGGTGGAAGTGACAATTTGTTTTGTGTGAACTGCTTATTAGCCAATCAGTGTTTTATTGATTGTCCTGATCTCGAATAGGAATCAAATGGCAAGCATGCCTATCAACAGGTTTGCAGTTTTAACTGAAATATGTGAAATATGTGAAAAGTGTAATTATAAAATCCTCAAATGTGTTATTTCTGGATACATATATCATCAAAATGTTAAAAATAATGAAATATGATGTAAATTAATTCATTCTGATGTGGCAAAATGCAAAATGTTGTCCAAAAAGTGGCAGCGCGTTCGCCTCAGGATCGAAGGGCCCCGAGATCGATCCCTACCATCACCATGTCGATAGTGCCCTTAGGCAAGACACAAATTATTCCACATTGCCTCTCTCTTCGAGGTTGATTCCATCTGGAATGAGTCTCGAGAGCGATTAATATAAGTTGTAAGAACTTGTTTAGCAATCGAGAATAAATAAATTAGTATAAACAGAAAACGCAAGATATATTAATTAATTTATTCTCGATTGCGAAACCAGTTCTTGGATAATACCGAATTATCCAATTAGTTTATACGAATTTGTTTTAGTTCGATTTCGAAAAAAGCTCCGTAGCTTATATAAACGCTCTCGAAAACTCATTCCAGATGTCGTCACCGTATTCGCGAGAGAGAGAGGCAGCGAGTTTTTCATCGCTGCTACCCATTTACAGCTGGTAGACTGAGGCACGTGTGGTTTCAGTGTCTTTGCCCAAGGACACACCTCGTGTCGGATTCCGAATTATCCAATTATAAGGTGCCTTACAGCGTAAATTTCTCATTTCAAAAATGTTATACATTCTACTCGTCATTTCATTGGCGGTTGAGGAGTTCCAAACTTCCGGTCAAAAGCGAACTTAATACGGCTGCGCAGAAAAAGTGCCAACTTAATCTATGCAGTTTAATTCATAGCAGCCAGAGTGCCTGCCAAGTATGAGAGAAGACTGCATATTAATTGATATTGAAGTATGAATGTGTTCGTAAATTATATATTTCTTGTGATTTTGTATATTTTTCTTGTTTCTTTTGCTTACTTTGTGATATTATTTTTGGAAGGTAAGGCTGAATTTTATTCATTGTCTTAATATGCTACCTTCATGGAATAAATAACTTATTATTATTATTATTATTATTAGACAAAACAATGAATTAAAAGTTTACGTCATCACACTGACGTCATTACTCTACGATAAATCGATTGTCTGCTTTGTTAGGTTCTGAATCTGACGTAATCTGCATATAGTACAGTCATTCTGGGGTTGGACCGGGAAAAAATTTGAACAGAAATGAATCCTTCACCATGACTTTGCAAATGGACTACCTTTTAACATAAAGAAAAGTTCCCATTGATATGTGTGGTGGAAATGTTATTTTTGGGTATTTTCATGTTTTTTCGATGTTTTAGATGGGAATTTCTGTAATTATATTTCTTATTTTGATTATTTTCAACAAATATTTATGTTGTTTTCAATTTTTAATTCAAAACTACTGTAACTATGTAATGAAAAAAAAATTGGGTGGAAATTGTCCATATTCACTTACTTTTTGGGGCATTTTCATGCTTTTTTGCTGTTTTAAGTGGGAATTTTTGTAGTTTAATGTTTAATTATGATTATTGTCAACAAATATTAGTGTTATTTTTATTTTTCAATTGGGAGCTACTATAACTATTCAATAAAAACTCTTTGGGTGAATATTTTCCAAATGCGACAACTTTTTTGGGTAGTTTTGTGCTTTTTTGCCGTTTTAAGTCGACATTTCTGTAATTTAAATTCTTTTTTTGACGATTATCAATTCATATTTACGCTGTTTTTGTTTTTTCTATTCAAAACTACTTAAGCTTTGAACTAAAACATACGTGGTTGAAAATATCTATATTCATCCAATTTTTGGGGCATTTTCATCCATTTTTGATGTTCTAAGTGGTATTTCTGAAGTTGTATTTTTTTATTTTGATCATTCGTTTTTATGTTATTCCTAGTTTTATTTAAATCTACTGTATCTATGAATTAAATATCTGAGCGAATTTTGTCTATTTTCACAAACTATTTTGGGTAATTTTCATGTTTTTTTATGTTTTTTAAATCATATTTTCTGTATTTCATTTACGTGTCGCCCTTTCGGAGAGAATGCGATACACAGGGATCGCTTTGTCTGTCAGTTGGACCAGTCCGTCAGAAAAACATAATGTTGGCTATAACCTTGCCATTTCTTAAGCTTTCTTCATCAAACTTTCAAATTATATTGCTTATGACAAACTGAGGCTTGTGATGCCGCCCAATATTTTAGGTCAAGGTAATTTTTGACAGAGTCATGCTCATTTTGTACTTAGATTTTGTCATGAGAACCTAACGTTGGCTATAATTTTGCCAATCTTAAGATTTCTTCATCAAACTTTCAAATTGTATAGCTTATGACAAAAGGGTCATGATGCCGCCATATTTTGTAGGTCAAGATCATATTTGACAGAGTCATGCCCCTTTTTGTACTTGGATTTTGTCATGAAATTATTGGTTATTATGACAAAGTGCAAGAGGAAGGGCGACGCAAGTGTTCTACTGAACACCTATCTAGTTTAAATTTGATTATTGTCAACATTTATATCCTTCATATTTTTTTCTATTCTACTAGCAGCTTGATTTTTGTCAAATTGGGTGGAAATGTATCAGTTTGACCAACTTTTAGGTCATTTTCTTGTTTTTTGATGTTTAAAGTAGTAATTACTTAAACAGATTAATCAAGTTTTATTTTTTGTCAGCATATATTTATTTGTCACATAGTCTCGTATTTAGTATTACTATCAGCTGAATTCTAGATGATTGTGCAAACACTGAATCAGGGAATGAAATGGTACATGCAAGTGGACATCAACCAAATTCTCGCTAGCAAACAATAAAACAAGCTGGATTCAACAGAAAACCAGACTACATACCTTGTCCAGGAGGTCGAAGATGCAATCAAAGAAAGAGAAGTAACACTTGTTAGTTGGATTGATCTCCAAAGAGCATTCGATAAAGTCTGGACTGTCTCCTTGTGAAGCTACTACGGAATGGAATGAATGAGGGGCACAATGTACAAACAGAACAAGTCGTATCTGTTCAATGCAAGGGCTAGAGTCTGTGTTGATGTGATACAAAGTTGTAAATTCTTACAACCACATAGTGGCCCTCAATGAAATGTATTGTCACCCACCCTCTTTCTTCTTTTGCAAAAAGCTTCCAAGAGGATTTGAAGCTTTCTCTTTGCAGACTACCTTGTGTTTCGATACATCAACTGCTATATTTAGGATGCAGCAACCTGCGGACATGCTTTCAACATGGACAGAAGACTGGTGCGTACATGTAAACACAGGAGACAATAAAGCTAGCGATAATACATAAGTTAGTTGACACTAATTGAGTGAGCAAATGAGAAGATACTGAATACAGTATACTTGGGAACAGTGAGGCCCACCTTTAGGCCCCGTCGTCTGAAAAGACAGAACTGTGTCCATGAATCCATGAAGCTGACTAAAGCAAATGCTGCCTATCTTGGGTCACCGACAACTTTTGATCACTGGGATCTGCCGGCGCCACAGTGGTACAACATTTCAAACATTAGTATCTGCACTACAGTACTGGGTTCCAACTTGTGGAAGATGAAAATATCAAGAGATCCATAGCACTAGCCATGTTCTCAGAAGATTATCCATCAGAGACATAGACGCATATGTACTCAGACTGCTACAGCTGCTATACAAGATGGCGGTGCTGGTATTTTCACAATGTACACAACTAGTGGGTCAGAGATAGTTAGCATACAAGCAGGCAAGCACTGTTACAACTACAAAGCAGAAATAGAAGCCATCATACAGCATCGAAAACTGCTGAAGAGTCAGAAAAGGACTGTCATCAGGTAGTTCTTCTAACAGATGCTCTATCAGTCCATAAAGCATTGGCTTATGTCAAATTGTAATCCCTTGCCCAAGAACATAACATGTTCAGCAAGAAGCAGAAAGTCTCACTCAAATGAATGCATACAAAAACACTATGGTGTTCATGGCAATGGGATGGCAGAGCAATTGGCAAATCAAGGGATAAGAGTGGAGAGGTCACTCCATAGAGTCACTTATGAAAATATTAAAGCTCACGGCGACTAAGATTCTTACAAGAGTGTAGAGGCAGAAAGATGGCTACCATCTACTAGACAAATGGGAACAAGCTATTCAGTATTCAGAACAGGACACAACAGGCTTAATGCTCATACATATGTTTGAAAAACTAAAGCTGTTGCGTGTGAGGTCTTTCGGACGAAACACCAGCGCATTTACTTGAGATATGTCCCACTCACTCCCCCATCTTTTTAAAGTAGGAATTTCTGTTACTGGATTTTAAACTTCGATTGATTATTGCCAACATGTATTAATGTCTTTCGTGTGTTTCTATTCAGTAATACTAATAGCTTTATATTACTATATCTATTTGTATGAAAATTTACCTCTCTTTGTCAATAATTTGGGCATTTCCTTTGCATTATTATGATCAAAATTGGAATGCTGAACTTCTAGAAGTTTGGTTCTTAACCAATTGTTACCTATCTTCACTATCTTTTGGAATTTGGTCATGTTTTTTATGATTTAAGTGGGAATTTCTGTAATTTGATGTAATAAGAATTTCAATAAATAAAGCATCTGCCAAGTACAGTTGTCTTCAATAATGAAGAATTAGTGAATGAAAATGACATCACTGATAGTTTCTTGTTTTGGTATATATTTGCTGCAAAACGAACAAAAAATATGTAGACATTACCATACCTCAACATAAAATGGCAGTAAACCTTGATTTAAATACCATAGATTTACTTGAATAAAATCAGATGACGAAGGTTTTCAAAATTAGTTTTATGGTTTTCGAAAAACGATTATTCCTATCATTCTGCATGCTCGAGCAACACAAGTCCCTTCAGTGCTTTGATTTCCTTTGTGTATTTTTTCTGTTACATCATAACTAGCCTCTGTTATAATAACGAAAGTGGTTTAGTTTGCTGACTCGAGATAACTTCACCCTTTTGGTTGAAGGCGTTAGCATCGAGCCAGACATTTTATATGACAAGGTAAGAAGTTTAAAACCGGAGGTAGGAGTCTGGTATTTGTTCTTCGCAGAAATCCTATTAAACTGTTTATATATTTTCATTCAGCTTATATTTTTATTTCTTATCACTGTAAATTGTTTTGCATGTAAAAGTAGTCAGTTTTCATTAAACAAAAGAAGAAACAGGTGAAAAGTGAAAATAAACAAATGACCATGCAATACAAAGTTAAATTACGTGTTTGTTACTAAAAACAACCATTTGACCTTGACCTTCAATTAGAGGTCAAGTGTAAAAATGTCTGTAAAATGTTTAAAATAGATTGCTAATCAAAATGTTTGAAAGAAATAATACAAAAACCATTAAAATATACCAAAATATTGCAAAAGATGCAATAAGTAATGGTGAACTTAACCCTATTTAACATTTAAAGGGTGTGACCTTGACCTTGAAAATAAACTATTTCCACCAATGGAACTTTTGGGAACTTTGTGGTTTCTGAAACTACAGATGTTGGTGATACTGAAAATACATGTTTCATTTCTGTTCAAATTTATTCCCACTTTAGCATATTTTTGAGCTAGGATGACTGTACTAATACTGTCACAGTCAAGTAATTTATATATAATATGTATTAGATGCTTAAATTTAAATACGTTTGTACAATATAGCTATGTATGATATATAGAATGGTGGCCCGAAATAGGGGAGTGAATTCGAACAGCCACTGTTTATGCCATTTTACACATTACCGTTGAACGAAAATAAGTCCGTAGTAGTTACGTTCGGTTACGACAGTTTTCATGAATTCGGCTTATTATAAGCGAACTAATCTATGGCATGGAGTGTTTTATCGAAATTGAAGCATTTTCCGTCGATACTGTGCCTACGTAATAATACCCGCGGAATGCTTCAATTTCGATAAAGCACTCTAAACAATAGATAATTTCTTAAATATTCAATTATGATGTTCTTTATTTCAGGTCACATTATGAAAGATGTACTAATATTTGCTTCAAGGAAAACATAGACACTCACTGTTATGTTTGGCTTCGGTAAGTTAAAATTAAATTGACGGTTAATTATTTTTTTATGTATATATTAATCAGCAAATGGCTGGGCTTTCCATATTATTACATGTATAATGTAACTTGCGCCAGAACAAATAATTTTCTAGATGATGCACGATTTTACATAGACTTCTAAGATTTGGTCAAAGACATCCACAGTGAGATGGTGGTCGAAATCAATTGTACATGTACAACGTTTACCTACAATGAGCAAGAGCTATATAGCAGAAATAGCTACACTTACACTATAGATTTCTCGGCAAAATATACATGCATGTTCCACTAGGTCAAAGTTTACTATGTATTGCATGTAAAAAAATAAATACAAAATAAATAAAAATCATTCGCAGATAATAATTTCCATGAGTTACACCAATGAAAACAGAAAACAATGTAAATAAACATTTTTTGGGATATTTTGTTCAAAAGTGTTGCCAGTTTTAGAGTTCACGATCTTGTCATTAAAAGATAACTTAAAATATTTGTTGTCTAAAACTATAGACACCTGAGGCAACTAACTTTCAAATTTACAAAAAAAAAATAAAAATATCTCACTCTAGGACACATAACTAGCGTTTTATAGAACTTATAAACTGTATAGGGAAGTATTTTTTTATCTCTAACTGGTTTCGATTAAGCATTTTTATTTTAAAACGTTAGTCTTATTGCAGTTAAAATGGGCAGGGGTACATGAGTTGTCAAAACACATTTTAGTTTATTTTTATAATAATCTATTTATTTTCGATTGCGAAACGAGTTCTAACAACTAAGATTAAGTGCTCTCGAGACACACTTCAGATTGAGTTATCCTCGGAGAGAGAGAAGCAATGTGGAATTATTTGTGCCTTGCCCAAGGATACCGCCACCATGGCTCTGGTTGGGATCGGAACCCGGCACGTTGACTCAAGGACTAGGGTTGTAACTAAAACACTTATGACATAAGAAATATAATTTTTTGTTTTATTTTATTAACTGCCCAATATAGCTACAATATGTACATGTACTACTTATAAAGGAAGTTCCGCAGAGGTATATCACTGATATGAGATAGAGGATAATCCCACTTTGACTGATAAAACATGAAAATATTTTACTGATAGAACAAGGTATTTCATGAGCTAGCATATCATGTAGTCAAGATCGTTGACTTGTTACTGTAAATTGAATGTTCTTACGGGACTGAAAATTTCGCGATTTACTTACAGACAGACTTTATCATTCATTCAATCGTTTATAGTATAAATGTTCTTTCTTTTCAGAAGGCCACATTGTAAATAAGTCAAATGTTTTGTACATTTTTTGTGTTTTTTTTCTTTAAATAAAGATTTTATTATTATTCGATTTTTATGATTATACATGTATATTAAACTCTGTGTATAACGAACCAGGATATAGCAAAAATTAGAAAAAAATTTCTTTCAATCTTTATTTATATGAAAATGTTATATGGATATAACAAACTTCGGATATAAGGAACATATTAAATGGTCCAAAGGAGTTCGTTATAGACAGAGTTTATTGTATAAAGTGATGAAACGCAGAGGGGTGATCACGAAAACCAAACGTAGTTTGTACAGTGCAGCTGTACCTACAGCACTGCTTTCTGTCAGTGAAACATGGACCGTATACCAGAGTCATGTCAAAAAGCTCTACCACATTCATCTGGTGTATCTGCCCAAACTCCTGGGTATAAAGTGGTAAGACCGAGTGCTGTAATGTCTGACGTTTGGTGATCAGGAAGGGCTCGAAATCCAACGAAACTGAACGCATCGGTCATGCCGAACAAAGAAAGAGCAGCTCGCAAATCTCGCGTTATTTTTATCTCAGGCAAGAATTTTCAAGCAAAGATAGGTGCTTGAAGTGAAAAAAATGTTATCAGTGTTGACGATACCAAAAGGTCACGTGGGTTGGCCACAATGTTACGGTTACAAAACATTATACAAAATACATTTTGAACGACCCCCGTACATAGTAATTTTAGACCATAAAATTTATATTCATAACCCTTGTTATTTTATACTCTTTCCTTTCAGAAACTGACGTTCTATTCTTCATTTTCTTCCTGCAAACATTTCGTGAAGGTAAGAAAAGAACTTGAGTTGAGATAATTTACAATTATTGCATACAATGTATAGCTTTATTTATTTATACCTTCTGCAATTTAAGTTTGAATTGAATTACAGCGTCGTATCATGGTTCGTATACGAATGAGGAACAATACTGAAATACGTCGGCTACTGTTCGTAACTAGATATATCTACATAGCATTAATTAATCATTTTTTTGTGTTCAATGAAATTCAGTCGTGTGTTGTTCAATAAACGGTAATAGTTTCGTCTTAACCGTTCCACCACAGCGCTTTGATTAAAATCTCTTCGCAAAATGGTACACACAGTCCAAACGTGGGTCTTATATCAATGTACTTTTGATCAGATGTAACTCCGTTTTTTTCTTGACTAAAGTTCATCAATACAAACTTTCGTTCAAGATAACTGATGCCTGTGTGCCAAATGTGGCTTCGAAAATGTTCGTAAGTTTTTTAATGATTTGAGCTGAGGTCATCATTTTTGACTCCACGAGACGCAGTTTCAAACTGAACCTAGAGTTCATCAAAACATGTGAATTTTAGAAAGTTGATGTTCTATGATTTCACCTTGTGATCTAGATGTTGATCCCATGTGACCCAATTTCAAACTTGACCTAGCATTTATCAACACATTTCCAGGACGATTAGGTGCAAGTTTAGCTTCTGGAGTGACCACAGGGTCTTTATTATTTCCCTGATTACCAAGATTTTGATCACATGTGACACAGTTTTTATCTTGACCTATATTTCATGAAGACAAACATTCTAACCAATTTTACGGATGATCGGATACAAAATGTGGCGTCTACAATGTTCAAATGATGTTTCTATTATTTGACAAGGCGATCTAGGATTTGACCCCGCGTATCCTGGTTTCAGTCTTTGTCGAGAGGTCATCAAGACAATATTCTGACCCTTTTTCATGACGATGGTACTTTAAAAAAAAATAACACAACACACTCACTAGCTCCCTCACTAGCTCACTTAGTCACTCAGTGAGTCACTCACTCACTCACTCAGTCATTCGCCCACTCAGTCATTCACCCACTCAGTCACTCAGTCAGTCAGTCAGTCACTCACTCACTCACTCACTCACTCACTCACTCACTCAATTTTAACTTAAAGGCTTGTTTCACTTTTCTTTTCACCGTGTTTTCCATGAATCAAAACACTTGAAATGATCAAGCGAATACGCTTGAGCGGTTTTCAAAAGAAAGCCGGCTGCATTTTTTTTTTGTGATATTGAATTCTATGAATTTACGCAACGATGTTGGCAATGACATGCGGAAAAAGAATTGTTTTGTTATCTGCCAATTTTCTCACATAGTCATAGTTGGTGAGAACTTTACACTAAAAGAAATTATTCGAGCGAATAAAATTCAAATTTGCGTACCAGGATATCTTATTAATATAATCTCATGCATTTGCAAATCAAAGCAATTGCAACACTGAAGACGAATGTGGTTATCATTATTAATCCGGATATGTATGAAATAAAATGCATAATTTAATGCGTACTTTCGCCTGCATCACCGCCCTTAGATAGAGTGTGTTATTATTATTTACACTAAACTGCACATTTTCATCTCTGCCCGGGAATTAATCTCAAAACATTTGACAAAAAAATGGCTAAAAATTACATATTTTACGCAGAAGTCTGTAAAAAACCCGGGTTTAAGGCGTCTGAATATTGACAAATTATGCTTTGTGGTATACCGTTCAGTTAATTATTTACAAGATGAAGCTAGGCGTATAAAAGTCCATATATCTTTTTGATTAGACGGTAAATTTCTTTCAGAATTTGAATATGAATCATTAAAAGGATCGACCAGCGACACGGGAAAATGGGCCTTCGGACAAAATACTTGGAAACTATCTTTCTTGTATATTTTGAATAAACAATATTTCAATATCAATATTGGAAAATTTCAGTAACTTGAGTCCAGTACATACAAAAACTACAACAGTTTGAAAAAGTATACCTATGGCGTCATTTGTCACTTTAAAAATGACGTCACATACCACAATTTGACGTCAAAACTCACTTCAATTTACATGGGCAGTAAACTATTCAGGTAATCATTTCCTAACAGCATCATTTATTTTTGGTTGCAACATTATATACTCTTTCATTATATATCAAATTTGGTGAGTTTTATCATATCTTCTTCCCACGATATGCCTTTTTCATAAGGTATAGCCAAAATAAAAAAAGAATCATTTTTAAGTCGCTGTTGCCATAGTAATGGTCTTGGAGGATTTTGAAGCCAATAGTATGTTTCTGTTTAGGAAAATATAGTGGTTATCAGTTTTTAACATTGGGTTTGCATTTAAAGAGGGTGACAAAATGTAAATTTTATGTTTGTTTTTTTATCAATTATTGTCGAATAATGTAACAAATGTCCGAAGGTACATTTTCGCGCGTCGAAGGTCAATATTATAGTTAATGAAAATAACAATTGAAAAATTGACCGTTATAGGCTAAAAACCTTAAGTTTGCTTTTCAACATATCAAACTTGATATCAGATGTACACCGGATAGGTATTTGCTAATAAGGTATAAGTTATGCTTGGTCTCCCAGAATTCTTTGGGGCCATGTTTCAACATCAACTATCACCAATTTCCAAACTATTTACATGTCAGTTTTGTTTGTGGGCCAGCTGTGATACTTTGTATCGCAGTTTTTCTAGTTCTTCTTTATAGAATGATACTGCTTTCAAAAACAATGTTAAGTACAAATTGATGATCTGCTGATAGACCGAACGTAAATCAGTCTTGTCTAGCAGTAACATCGAATCGGTTAAAATGCACGTTTTCATTCATGCAAAATAGTTCATTTAAGGATTCATAACATGTTTTAGTTTTATTCTTTGGGAAGATATTACATATAACAAACTGTATAGGTGCAAGTGTACTCGTGTATCTTTCAGTAAACACATCAGGAGGTCCTCCAGTATGGTTCAACCCTTCAAGCGCCGACTCAAAATCTATATCTGAGAATACAATATCGGGTACTTCTGTGCATGTTGCCATAGGAACAGATCCTGAAGGGAATGATCTAACCTATTCAATAGTAAGTACATTTATGAAATAACATCCGTTCCAGCGGTGTTAGTTGTTTATTCTAACATGACTCACGATTTTGTCTCTGTATACAAAGAGTAGAAAAATTATGTAATATTAAACCATATACAACGCGGGAACCGATATGCTGTAAACATGACGTCATATTGCGCCGCATGACGTTAAATGAGCGTTCGCGTAGAAAATAAAGCTTTGCATTTATTCACCTTTTGTAATATCTGGTCATGTTAGAATCGAAATAACATCCTTTTCAGCGTTGTTATCGTCTAGTAAACAATAATTTGTCGTACTGATGCGCAGTTATTAACCACTCAAGCCTCCGGCCTTCGTGGCTAATCACTGCGTATCAGTACTCCAAATCATTGTTTATTTATGAAATAACATCCGTTCCAGCGGTGTTAGTCGTTTAATAAACAATGATTTGGAGTACTGATACGCAGTAATTAGCCACGAAGGCCGAAGGCCTGAGTGGTTAATAACTGCGCATCAATACGACAAACATTGTTTATTAGACGATAACAACGCTGAAAAGGATGTTATTTCGATTCTAACATGACCAGATACTACAAAAAGTTGATAAATGAAAAGCGTTATTTTCTACGCGAACGCTCATTTAACGTCATGAGGCGCTATATGACGTCATGTTTACAGCACATCGGTTCCCGCGTTGTCTATGGTTTAATATAACATAATTTTTCTACTCTTTGTATATAATGACAAAATCGTGAGTCATGTTAGAATAAACGACTAACACCGCTGGAACGGATGTTATTTCATAAATAAACAATGATTTGGAGTACTGATACGCAGTAATTAGCCACGAAGGCCGAAGGCCTGAGTGGTTTATAACTGCGCATCAGTACGACAAACTATTGTTTATTAGACGATAACAACGCTGAAAAGGATGTTATTTCGATTCTAACATGACCAGATATTACAAAAGGTGAATAAATGCAAAGCTTTATTTTCTACGCGAACGCTCATTTAACGTCATGCGGCGCAATATGACGTCATGTTTACAGCATATCGGTTCCCGCGTTGTTTATGGTTTAATATAACATAATTTTTCTACTCTTTGTACATAGATACAAAATCGTGAGTCATGTTAGAATGTATGTTATCAGTTGCACGTACACGCCTGTTCATCCTAGAGATCCTGAATAGGCCTATAGCTGACCACTATATACACAGCATGCGGTTATCAAGATAATTATTGTTCTATTGACTGTGGACTATCAAATGTCTTCTTGTGGTTTCTAGCTGCTTGACCACTTGTGATTTAGTATCTATTATCTTATCTGGGTGTGGCAGTGGCACATATTTTTGTAAAGTTTGTGTTTACGTTTCATATCTGCAGCAAACTGAAACCAGGATTTTTTACAAGGACAGTTAAGACTGAAGAGATAATACAACATATTTATTTTATATTTTTCGGTGGTTTATCGAAATATAACGGTGAATTATATTCCGATAAACTCACTGTCCACGCAGTGAAAATTATCAAAATCTGTTACCCGGATTAATGTCAAAAAGTATACCGAGCGTAATAAGTGCCGGAAACCATATGACGATGACGTCGTTTAAATGACGTCAGGTTTGCGATGCTTTCTGGTGACGTTTCCCGCGATTTTCGACATTGTATTGAAATAAACTTGAAAAAGTAGAGTTTGAGACATAAAATAAACAATAAAATTGTTGGTTTCGAAGGCATATTACGAAAATTTCACTCGTTAACACCAAAAGTAGCTAATTTAACTCGTGGCTGCGCCACTCGTGAAAATATCACTTTTGGTGCCCACTCTGTGAAATTATAACGTGATATTACACCGAAAACAACTCTATATAATTATAATCAAAGGTCTTGGTCACATAGCATCTTGTATGCGCTTCTTCTCCAAAACCTATTGTTGCATTTTCATAAAACTTTGCAGGGAGCATCAATATAAGGTCTAGTTGTGCATGTTATAATTTGGGGTCACTAGCTGAAAGGTCAAGGTCACAGGAACTTGAAAACAGAAAATCTTGTCCATGCTTCTCCAAAACTGCTTGTAGGATCTTATATATTAATTAACCGCTTCGCTGCCAGGTACCGGGGGCATCAGTATGAGGTTTAGTTGTGCGCATTATAATTTGGGTCATAGTTGTGGGAGACATACATTATAATCTCTAGTTGAATAATTGATTCCAATTTTAGTAATATCGTTGAAAGTTTGAATATGCCATGCATAATGGGCGTTCATTTAAGTGTTGTAACACCCCAGATGGCTGTCAAACTATTTAAAATTACCGGAAGTATCAGTTACTTTTCATTCTGAACTCTGAACTGTATTTATTTAATTAACTTTCAACTGTTATGTATATAACTGTAAGATTATGCTGTAACCTTTATTCATTTTAGAATGTTCAGACCCCGCCAAGCCCGGCGTTTCAGCTGGACCCGAAGTCAGGAGAGCTGACCTCACCATCAGGTCTCGATGCGGAGACTAGCACTTCTTTCACTTTTAAATTCAGGTAGGTCCGACATAAACTAATGTTACCGTAAAACATTGATATCAAAATAACATTTAATTAACACATGCAAACACATTGTCAAAAGAAACCTGTTACCACGGAAAGTAAAAAATATTTTCATCATTTAGGAAAAATCCGACTCCGCTTTCGCCGTCAATTTTTAATTAATGTCAGACCTTTCGAAACGTGCGTAGAAGTCAGCATTTGGGCCATTCTATGGAAAGCCATGGCCGCCAAAAGCTGATGATGCCAGTTTCCGCGCCTTACCATGTCTTCATAATATAGACGAAAACCCGCAAAAATTGCACGGTGCAGTTTCTTGAAAATCTTTTGATGATTTGATGATTCTAAAGTACAGTGCTCTGAAATGCAGTCAATATTGATCGTTCGATTTTTGCAACAATCGATATGTTATTTAACAGTAGGTAACCAATCAGAAACGATGTAATAGCGGCAGTGCGTTAGATTCTGCTATAATTGTCCAAAACTAGAGACGACTGTATGTGTCTTTATTACATACCTAACATTGATACATACGTATTTTCCGCAAAATATCGCTGATAAATCCGTCAATACGTATCAAGTAGCTCTACATGTAAAACTCTGTAACGTATTACCTCATTACAAAATTTTGCAAAATCCGCCAAAATTGCACGGTGCAGTTTCTTGAAAATCTTTTGATGATTTAATGATTCTAAAGTACAGTGCTTTAAAATGCTGTCAATATTGATCGTTCGATTTTTGCAACAATAGATATGTTATTTAACAGTCATAAATTTAATTGACGTAACCAATCAGAAACGATGTAATAGCGGCAGTGCGTTAGATTCTGCTATAATTGTCCAAAACTAGAGACGACTGTATGTGTCTTCGTTCTAAACCCTCGGCCTCTGTCAAGATGAGGAGTATTTTATACCGTGTTGAAGGTTCTGTGTTCACTAATTTATCCCCGGGAACTCCAGTTAATTAAAACTAACAATTTGGATACTGGTGCTTCATTTTTAGATTTACATCTCTCTATTTATAACAATATTATACATACCAAAATTTATGACAAGAGGGATGATTTTAATTTTAGTATTGTAAATTTCCCCCATTTGGATGGGGATGTACCTCATGCTACATCTTATGGGGTATACATTTCTCAGTTAATTCGGTTTGCCAGAGCGTGTAGTTATGTTGAGGATTTCAATGAACGTAATCAATATATTACAAATAAACTTCTTCAACAGGGCTACCGTTATTACAAATTGCGTAAATATTTTGCTAAATTTTACTATCGTAATTCTGATTTGGTTTTGAAATTCAATAGTAATCTAAAGACTCTTCTGCGAGAAGGTATTTCAAAACCCGATTTTTATGGGGATGTGGTTTACAAACTTCGTAAGATTTTGGGTCATGGCAATTTTCCAACTGTATTTGTTAAAATTATAAAACGTTTTGTTAAAAGAGGTTACGACCCAACTGTTTTGAGACACACCGCATGTTTGGTGTTCAACCCGTTTACAGTTGGACGCTATGCTTCCCTCTTTGATTGTGTCTGACGGAAGAGGGGGAGGACTCTGTGATGGGCAGTTTTTAAATCCCACTGGGACGAAACTGTTTTGATTTCTGTCCTCTGGCCTGTTTCGTCGGGCCCTTAAGGGTGTTTCTCTTGGTGCTCTGCCTTCTGCAAAGGCATTGAGTACATACGTTTTTTGGTTCTCAAGGTTTGCTTTTTATATATTTATACACGAGCATTTTTGTGTTTTACATACCATGCCTTTTGTTTCCATTGCGTGTGTTAGAGATTCACCTGGCAGGGATTACTTTTATTTACACTGTCCTGTGACTTTGGAACATGGTGGGGGTAAGAGTGAGGTTGGGTGCGCACCATAAACCGGTTTAAGCTCCCCAGTGGTGTTTTTGCCACTGACCGTTCCAAGGCGGTGCCCCACTGTGTTCCTTTAATTGTTCGTTTTGTCCTCGTGTGTTTGTTTTGTATGCTAGTGTGTGTTGGTAGTGTATATGTGTGTGTGTACATGATTGTGTGTGTGTGTCGTGTGCGTGTGTGTGTGTGTGTGTGTGTGTGTGTGTGTGTGTGTGTGTGTGTGTGTGTGTGTGTGTGTGTGTGTGTTGGTGGTGTGCACTTCTGGGTGCTGTGGGGTTCGTTTTGGGGAGGCTGCGTTTTTGGTACGTGGCATTCCCTGTTTGATATTATTTTTGTTTTTATTACATACCTAACATTGATACATACGTATTTTCCGCAAAATATCGCTGATAAGTCCGTCAATACGTATCAAGTAGGTCTACATGTAAAAATCTGTAACGTATTACCTCATTACAAAATTTTGCAAAATCCGCCAAAATTGCACGGTGCAGTTTCTTGAAAATCTTTTGATGATTTAATGATTCTAAAGTACAGTGCTTTAAAATGCTGTCAATATTGATCGTTCGATTTTTGCAACAATAGATATGTTATTTAACAGTCATAAATTTAAATGACGTAACCAATCAGAAACGATGTAATAGCGGCAGTGCGTTAGATTCTGCTATAATTGTCCAAAACTAGAGACGACTGTATGTATCTTTATTACATACCTAACCTTGATACATACGTATTGTCCGCAAAATATCGCTGATAAATCCGTCAATACGGATCAAGTAGGTCTACATGTAAAAATCTGATTCCGTATTACCTCATTACCAAATTTTGCAATCGTTTGTAAGGGTGTTTCCCGTTGGTCAATAGAAATTTCTAGCATGTAATCTTCACACACGCTTGGTCTGACTACTTGAACTATATACTGTATACATGTATTTGATTATTACCCTTCCAAGAAATTTCCAGTCGTTTGATTGGTCAATGATCCTTGAACAGAAATTGGTATTTACAGGTCAGGCAGGTAATATCCCTTTCTTGTACCCTACGTCAGATATTCAGGTTCCTATTTCCGACGTCATTTAGTGATGGCATTTAAATGCAATGAGGCACAATAAGGGTATTTAAATGCGTGCTTACGTGCTTTAAAAATAAATTGAATGCTTGTGTTTAAGACAAGGAAGGGTAATAAAGTTATTATCTGTTTTTGACGTGGCATATAAAGATATATTTCCCGCCTCAATATCATATCAATTATATTAATCTAGGTGGGTAACATATCCACATATACCACGTCAAAAAACCAAATAACATATACCCCTTTTGTAATCAAATTTCCTACATTCTATTCAAAGCAGTCGTACTGTTGATATTTTCAGCACAGGAATTGACCGTAAGATCTAGTAATGATTTCTAATTTTAACTTTTGTAGTTTGTCGTCTGCTGCAGTGTAACGGATCTAGTACAGCTTGAGAATTTTCACTTTTGTACTTTGTCGTCTGCTGCAGTGTAACGGATCTAGTACAGATTGATCATTTTAACTTTCATATTTTGTCGTCTGCTGTAGTGTCACGGATACCACGTCAAATGTGACGAGTCCCATACTCACAATTAATATAAACGATGAGAACGAGTTTTCTCCAGTGTTCAACCAAACTTCATATACAGCCACCATATACGATACTGCCACAAACGGTAAATAATTACAATATGTTTTACAGACAGCTATAATCATTAACTTGTATGATTTATCTGACCTCGTATATATACGTAGACAGTCAAAAGCCATTTAACTCGGTCGTACCAAAACGGCCTGGATTTACACCGCTAAATAACTCATTAAGATACGTAGCGTTTCGTGAACATGTTATTATACACGTGCGATGCAATACTTTGTCAGACACGAAGACGTCGTACTTGAAAATGAAATATTAAACCCTTGTTCCAAACAATAAGAATTCCATGCTATATTTCAGGCGAAAATGTTTTGACTGTATACGCTTCGGACGATGACGTCACCAGCAGTATTTCATACACAATCACAGGTAAGTTAGTGAGGAACAATACAAACGCCTGATTAAAGTCCTATTGTCACTTAAGATAATTATAAATAATAATTTTACTAATAGAGTAATAACTTAGATATTTGACAGATAGCATTGCCTAATGGTTTTCTCACAAAATTGTTCAAATCGTGACCCCCGATCAAAATCGACCCCGCCCCGGTGTTCATTTGATTTTACTATATGGATAGTTTTACATGCAGATGTCAACTTTGACCTTGGCTGACCTTGACCTACTGACCTAAATTTGGTTTTTGAAGCTACATCAATGGAATTTGGAGCATGAATACATT
This sequence comes from Saxidomus purpurata, assembly GCA_022818135.1. Lineage (NCBI taxonomy): Eukaryota > Metazoa > Mollusca > Bivalvia > Venerida > Veneridae > Saxidomus > Saxidomus purpurata. The sequence continues at coordinate 29,852,252 of JAFMSR010000017.1, forward strand.
TTACATTTAGATTTTTCAGCTTCAACATTGGCTAACCTTGACCTTCTGACTTATTTTCCTGTTTTTGAAGCTACAGTAGTGAACTTTGAACCATATATTACAATTTTGAATGCAGATTGCAATTTTGACATTGGCTGACCTTGATCTTTGGCCTGGTATTTGTTTTTCAAGCTAGAGAGGTGACATTTAGACTATTTGTAAAGTTTTGCAAACTAAAGTTATATCCAAAATTCGTATGACTGACCTCAGTCATGACATTTTGAACTTCTTTCTTGTTTTAAAGTGCAACGATACTCAGGTTAGCGGTATAGGTCTACATGACCATCTTGGTTTGCAAAATCATTAAAAATTTACTGCGTTTTATTCATATTATGTACATTTGATTTAAAAAGCAAAGCTATATGAATGTTTTTCGTACTTTAGTAGGTATATAATAAAACACTTTATTATATACCTACTAATGTTTATCTGAATTTTCTTTAGTATTTGTGCAGTAAAATACAACATCCCGTATCAAAATTTCCGTATTAGATGAATTTAGCCGTCCGTGTAAGTTGTACACAAATGCATATTCATGTCATATTCCTACACTGAAAGTTGAAAAATAGATCGACGTTGCTGCAGCAAAATACGTTTAGTTTTATTGTCGTCACATTTTTTATTATTATACCTCACGTGCTTTTCCCTATATAAAATTCCCATACCGCACCGGTGAACAAAAATTGATGTTACCCATGTAACATCATGATGTTACGCCCCTGTAAGTCTGAAAATAGATTATTTGGTTCCCAATAAAATTTCCTCTCAGGCGCTTATTAAATTAATAGCGTCTGGATCAATGAACGTTTTCAGATGTAAGTTTTGTTATTTAATTGAATTAAATTTGTAACACTTGTCTATATCAATATTGTCAATTTCTTAATTCGTAGTTTTTCGGTATAATAAAATAAATATCACATGCGCTTGAGGGTGATAGCAGATATTGTGAACCCTTGAAAAGTAATGTCAACCTCGGCTGACTTCGCCGAGGTTGACATTACTTTTCAAGGGTTCACAATATCTGTTATTATACCTCACTTTTGTCTACAATGGTAAAATCCCATTACCCGAAAAAGAGATATTTTGACTATCAGAAACATTTTCAACCTTTTTGACACGTGACCAAGCGAAAATTGACTGTCAGGTCATGTGACCGCAGTGATATTTTGAATGTCATATAAGGGCAAATAACTGCTTCAATATTTTAGCTAAGTCATGACGTGATTGCCTCCCTTATACACATATAGCAGTAACGTCACTATTCAATGTGTACACAAACACATCATTCCTGATATATGTGATATTTTGTTTATATTGTTAAACTTGTTTAGTTAAATAAAGTAAAAACAATTAAAAACTTTTGTATGTACTTAATTTTGTTCGATATAATAAAATAAATATCATATGGCAGCATGTGTGACATTGATATCGTCAACCTTCGGTTGACATTCTGCTCTCGGGTTGACCATATCAATGTCACACATGCTGCCATATGATATTTATATACTATCACCCTCAAGTGCATGTGATATTTATATAATGTCACATTTGAAGACAAATGAATACAGCGTCTTTTTCGCATTAAATAAACCAGAAAGATGATTAACATTTTGCATTTACTTTTTATTACTGTTGTTTGTTTATACATGGAAGACACAAGTGACGTTATTGACGTCATATGAAACGTGACACGAAATAGCGCGCTATGTTGATTTTACGTCACTACTGACACGAATTAACGTTTATATAAAAATTAACATGATATTCGGTAAAAGGTATATAATAAAAGGTATATTATAACAGTCGGTTGATCTGCGTGTGTATCTTTCTCGTTGGCTGCATAAATCAGGATCACACTCGAGGCTCCGCCTCTCGTATGATCCGCAGCTATACAGCCAACTCAAAAGATACGACGCCGCATATCAACCGACTGTTATAATATTCCGTATGTATTAGAAACCCAGTATTGGCTAACTTTGTCTTTTGTCACAACTGAAATATTCAAAGGTTTACCTGCCTTGGATATGAAACGGAAAATGTGAAAGTATCTAAATATGCTGTATATGTGAAGCAATTTTCACTTCAGCTTTATATTTTACATTTACATATTAACTTCGATCAAATTTTCAAATAGTGTCTTCTGCAGCAGGACGTTAAAGAAAAAGAGCATATCACTGGGACAATTTTTAATTGAGATGAAATACATGTACATGCATTTTATTATAAAGTAGGTACACTTTATATCACTCGATAACAATTATAATAACGTAGTTATAAGTATTACCATATGCCCTCCCATATGCAGTCATATGCAGTCCCCACTTGAACATTATTTAGTTATATAAGTGTTATATATTCAGTCGGAGATTCAACAACATTTTCTATCGGACCATCATCTGGGGATTTGACTGTCGCAACATCCAGTAATTTGAACCCGTCTACGACGACGTCGTATACATTGACAGTTGAGGCATCTGACGGAACCAACACCGATACCACAACAGTAACTGTAACAATTCTAGGTGAATGCTTTTTCCCAACATTACTTAGAATCAGATATGTACGGAACATAAGAGGGTAATCAGATGAGTTGGAGTTAATTGAACGCTTTTGAGTTTTAAAGTACTTTCGTGAAATAAACATTCTGCGACTTTTAAAATGCTTTCGATTCCATAAAAGCTTAATATAGCAACTGCTGTGGTACATGTTCATAGCACTGTATTGAAATATGAACACATTTCTGTTTAGGGTGTTTTTTTTCGAATAGTGACAAATACAGATATTTATATCATATTTCATTTAGTACTTTTACGTACATACTCGCAGTGTTATTATGGTGATAAGTTACTTAGGTTATTTATATTTCTTTATTTGCAGATGATCCGTGCTTTCCAAACCCGTGTGAGAACTCAGGAACGTGTAGCACTTCCGGAACGTCATACACGTGCAGCTGTCAGTCAGGATGGATGGGCACAAACTGTTCTACTGGTATTATATTACATCATTTTGATGTTTTACGTATTTATTTGCAGTATGCAGTGTTCTGGTTGTATAGTGATAGGTGTTTTGAATTTTGTTCTGCTTTTTGTCGTGTGTTTTGTATTCTACAATGTAGAAATGTTATTCCGGAACACTTTTAAGGTTTAAACAATACTTCTTATAAGTTGCATAAGAACATTCAGTTATCATAATCCTGAAAGAATGATACGGATTCTATATTGAATCGTACATGGCAAACTATTCTGACCATAGCAAAATTGTGTTACCATTTTATTGGGAAATTTAGAGATAAAAAGTAGTATCTTATTTCTTCTTAATTGTTATTGACATTGTCACATAACAAGAGCAGTTGTTTTCTGATATCTAATTTTGCATTTTAAGATATATGGTCCGGAAACTACGTTTTAGACAAGGAAATATGAAATTGAAAAAACAACAACAATATATTTGAATTTTTATCGTATGCTAATATGAATGTGGTGAAAGAAAGTCTGTGGGATAATAAAACCTAATATCAAAATGCGGATTTAGATGGACTAGATTGGTGTGCACTGGTTGCAGAGACAGAGTAAAGCATATTATACCGGTATCAACAAAAATGACAATTTAGCTTAGATATCTATGCACATCTTTCGTCCTTTCTAAAACTTTATAAATTCATCACATAATTATAAGTTTTTCGAACTTCTCACGGCGATTTTGGTTCAAACATATTTGGTCTCATACTACGACCTACAGTGTCTACCACGTTACCCATACGTCATGAAACCAATCAAAAATACATTTTAAAACTTTTAAGCAAGCTTTTGTTAAAGAACTTTGTCGTGGCAGAAGTGATTGCTACTGAAAGTGTAAGTAGCCGCCGTGAGCAGTTTTATACTTTGTAAAACAGGCCCCGTTTTGAGCACAATCTCATGCTCAGCACTAAAACATGATCAACTAATACATCTAGATTGTATTTACAAAATCGGCTTTAAGATTAAGATACATAAGCTCAAGAACAAACCTTCTGATTATTGTTATGGAACCCGACTTTGCCAAAGGATATAAGTTTACGTTGTTTCATATTTACTTGCACATGATTTCGTGCTGATCATGAGATTGTGCTCAAAGAAACTCTCATAAGCACGGGGCAAACACTTGTTATTTCACACCACTTCCACTAACATAATATAGTTTTATACTGCATTTTGTGACTACTAAATTGTAGTTGATATTTGCGCCGGTACACCATGTGCAAATAATGCCTCGTGCAAATCAGACGTCACGGGCTCAGCATTCACTTGCACATGTCCTATGGGTTGGATGGGAACATTGTGTGATAAAGGTATAGAGAAATAAAACTACTTACGTTTGTATTAATGCATGTGATCGCTATGAGTAAAGTATCTTAATGGACATGTAATTTTCATGATAAGTTGCCATCGTTATAAGTTACGTCGGAACATCCAACTGTGTTATATTGAAAACTAAATATGGGTTAAATAATAAGTCGATAATTAAAACTATTCTTAACTAGAATTTTAGAGCAAGTTTGTGTTGAGCATTATTTCAGTACGAATTTATTTTGTTTTCTTCAATGTGTAGAAATGTAATGAGCAGTCGCCTATTTATTGCCTCATATCTTTTAAATTCTCAATGATATTTTGAAATAGCAAGAGCTGTCGTTGTGTTGTCTGATTTATTTCCTTTGTATTGAAATTTAAAGTTTGAACTCACCAGTAACTACGATTGAGATAAGCCCTCGTGGCACTTAGAATACTTTCAAAAAACATAATAGATTAACTAAAGAGTTGTTATCTAGAAAATGTTTTGAATGTGCATTTAAACTGCTTTGAAGTTTTATTGTGAGTTAATTTGAATTTATTGAAATATATCTGTAGTTTTATATAACCCAATAACAAAATGCAGCTCTAAATTGAAAACTGCCTGACTGAGTAGTAAGACTGCACACCCTGATCTTGATCTGCACTGATCTCAGTGACAGAACCAATTTCAACTAGCACGGTAAGGGTAAAACATACAGCAATAAAAATGACAATTTAGTTGAAAGATCTATTAAAATATTTCGTCCTTTTCTGAAACCCCTACAAATGATTATAAATTTGTCGAACTTCTCACGTCGAATTTGGTTCGAGCAGCTTTGGTCTCATACTTTGACCTCAACTGTCTACCACGTGACTTGAGAAAAATAAGAAGTTATTGCTACTGAGAGTGGAAGAAGCCGCCTTGAGGAGGTTGATATTTTGTTAAACGATATTTATACACAGTACCTAAGCATTTGTTTTTCACAACACTATCACTAACATAATATAGTTTTGTATTGCATTTTGTGACTACTTATTTGTAGTTGATATTTGTGCCGGTATACCTTGTGCAAATAACGCAACGTGCAATTCAGACGCCACGGGATCAACATTCGATTGCACATGTCCTATGGGTTGGATGGGGACATTATGTGATAAAGGTATAGAGAAAAACTACTTCTTGATTGTTACTGTCATTTAGAGATAAAACGGAGTATGTTAGTTCCTCTTAATTCCCATCGACATTGTCACATAACAAGAGCAGTTGTTTTCTGATATCTAATTTTGCATTTTAAGATATATGCTCCGGGAACTACGATTTAGACAAGCATATATGAAATTGAAAAAAGACAACAACATTTAACTAACGAAATACTAAAAAATGTGTGAATCTGCCGAAACACTTATTTGAATTTTTATCGTATGCTAATTTGAATGTGGTGGAAGAAAGTCTGTGGGATAATAAAACCTAATAACAAAATGCGGCTCTAGATAGACTAGATGGGTCTGCACTGGTTGCAGAGACAGAGTAAAAAATATTGTAATACCGGTATCAACAAAAATGACAATTTAGCTTAGATATCTATGCACATCTTTCGTCCTTTTAAAACTTTATAATTCATCACCTAATTATAAGTTTTTCGAACTTCTCACGGCGAATTTGGTTCAAACATATTTGGTCTCATACTACGACCTACAGTGTTTACCACGTGACCAATACGTCATGAAACCAACTAAAATACATTTTAAAACTTTAAAGCAAGCTTTTATTAGAGAACACTGTCGTGGCAGAAGTGATTGCTACTGAAAGTGTAAGTAGCCGCCGTGAGCAGTTTTATACTTTGTAAAACAGGCCCCGTTTTGAGCACAATCTCATGCTCAGCACTAAACATGATCAACTAATACATCTAAATCGGCTTTAAAATTAAGGTACATAACCTCAAAAGCAGACCTTCTGATTATTGTTATGGAACCCGACTTTGCCAAAGGATATAAGTTTACGTTGCTTCATATTAACTTGCACATGATTTCGTGCTGATCATGAGATTGTGCTCAAAGAAACTCTTATAAGCACGGGGCAAATACTTGTTATTTCACGCCACTTTCACCAAGTTGAACATAATATAGTTTTATACTGCATTTTGTGACTACTAAATTGTAGTTGATATTTGCGCCGGTACACCATGTGCAAATAATGCAATCTGCAATTCAGACGTCACGGGCTCAGCATTCACTTGCACATGTCCTATGGGTTGGATGGGAACATTGTGTGATAAAGGTATAGAGAAATAAAACTACTTACGTTTGTATTAATGCATGTGATCGCTATGAGTAAAGTATTTTAATGGACATATTATTTTCATGATAAGTTGCCATCGTTATAAGTTACGTCGGAACAGCCATATTGAAAACTAAAAATTGGTTGAATAATAAGTCGATAATTAGAACTACATTGTATTCTTAACTAGGATTCTAGAGCAAGTTTGTGTTGAACATTATTTCAGTACGAATTTATTTTGTTTTCTTCAATGTGTAGAAATTTAATGAGCAGTCGTCTATCTATTGCCTCATATATTTTAAATTCTCAATGATATTTTGAAATAGCAAGAGCTGTCGTTGTGTTGTCTGATTTATTTTCTTTTTTATTGAAATTTAAAGTTTGAAGATACAAGTAACTATGCTTTAGATAAGCCCTCGTTACACTTAAAATACTTTCAAATAACGTAATAGATTAACTTAAGAGTTGTTATCTAGAAAATGTTTGAATGTGCATTTAAACTGCTTTGAAGTTTTATTGTAAGTTAATATCAATTTATTGAATAATAATATATGGTTTCATATAACCCTGGTCTCAGTGACAGAATGACATTCCGCTAGCAGGGTAAGGGTAAACATACACCAATGAAAATGACAATTTAGTTGAAAGATCTATTAAAATATTTCCTCCTTTTCTGAAACCTTATCAGTTCATCACCTACAAATGATTATAAATTTGTCGAACTTCTCACGTCGAATTTGGTTCGAGCAGCTTTGGTCTCATACTTTGACCTCAACTGTCTATACCACGTGACTTGAGAAAAATAAGAAGTTATTGCTACTGAGAGTGGAAGAAGCCGCCTTGAGGAGGTTGATATTTTGTTAAACGATATTTATACACAGTACCGAAGCATTTGTTTCTCACATCACTTTCACTAACATAATATAGTTTTGTACTGTATTTTGTGACTACTTACTTGTAGTTGATATTTGTGCCGGTATACCTTGTGCAAATAACGCCACGTGCAATTCAGACGCCACGGGATCAACATTCAATTGCACATGTCCTATGGGTTGGATGGGAACATTGTGTGATAAAGGTATAGAGAAAAACTACTTCTTGCATTTGTATATAAATGCAAGGGTATACAATATATCCTGTGCAAATGTGTATATGTTTAATCGCTACATAGCTCCACCCGACGCCTCCTCTCACGTTACTTTCTTCTTCGTGATTCTGCTTTGGATGTGGAAATATCGAAAGGATACAGGTGCTAGTTATTACCAGAACATTATCCTATAGCTACTGGTGCTGTTTATCAATTTCATTGTGTCCAGTTTTGTTTTGCATCAAATATCATTAACACATCAAAATAAAGTGTATACAGTATATCCTGTGTAAATGTATATATGTTTAATCGCTACATAGCTCCACCTGACGCCTCCTCTTACGTTACTTTCTTCTTCGTGGCTTTGCTTTGGATGTGGAAATATCGAAAGGATACAAGTGCTAGTTATTACCAGAACATTATCCTATAGCTACTGGTGCTGTTTATCAATTTCGTTGTGTCTAGGTTTGTTTTGCATCAAATATCATTAGCACACCATATGCTACAACATCCATGTGTCGGTTTTAAAGATACTTATTGTTTGAAAATTTCATCAGTCTCTGAATACAGGCTTATTTATACGGACTGTGCCCTTGGCACTACAGACATTGTAAGTTTAAATATTATCCCACATCAGTGTTTGTGACATTGATTTAACTATTGCAGACTGTTCTTTTGACAATAAATGGACGAGTTAACAATTGATGAATTTAGGAATACGTTAAAAAAATTTGTAACCGCATTCATTAGGTACGTACAATGACAGAAACGTTAAAACATTTGCTGAAATTTTGATTTCTATAAACTATTGCAAATGCAACTCTCTCCTGCGATTGGTAGTTTTCGTTTTGATCTTTGCCTACTTCTTTGATTGTGTCTGATGTATTTGTATTTAAAGTCCCAGGATCACATTTACAAGTAGCTCTCATTTTATCAAGAAAGATGTATTACTGACAGAAATGACCTTTATTTGTACCAAAACCATTCCTTTCTTTGCTTGCTAAACCGATAAGTACATACATGTATTAAAAACATAGCGCAGTATTTTTTCCAATGGTATTGCAAAAAATAAGAAAGGCTTTCTGGCAACTCTTTTTCTTGAAGAAACAATGTGAATACGAAAGAAAGGCATATATCAAAATTGTTTCAAAGTTAAAAGAACATTGTTTTATCAATAAACTTTCAGTTAATTTATGCAACTATATCAGTAAATTCCAAGTGATCCTGGGACTTTAAGCTTTCATTGTTATATGCTGCTGTGTTATTAATCAAACCGCTTATATAGTTGATCTTCTTGACATTTCGTTGTGTATATGTGTTACTGTGTACATGACCCCTATTACTCAACAGTTTAATTTTGTTTATACCTAGAAAGTCACACATAGATATCTACACATAGTTGGTACGTACTAGGATTTGAAACTACAATTTGCATGTATGTTGTAATTACTCACAAAACCAAATGTGAATCTAAAGATCGTTGCGCTTTTGCCTTTTCTGTCCATTTTAGTGGATAACCACGTACTCGAGTTTATATTTAATCTGTTGATTTTTTTTTCTGAAATCCAGTTGCAAAGTTACAATCTGTTTTGTTTCCAAATATATAACGAAGTCTTATACAATTTATAAACTAGTGGTCTAACAATTAATTTAGCTTACTCAGCAACCCAATTTTCTACTTGTATATATTTTTTTACATTCCCGGTAGACAATTCAGTGTCATATGCCACTAAGGGCTAATTACACAATGACCATGTTCCTGCTAGTATCACAATCATGACCATAACCTTTGCGTATTGTAGTTCGGTAAAACCTTCATTAACCACATGTTTAATACTTTTGGCCGGATAGCGATTTTTTATAAAAAGATCTTTACACTGGCGAGACATTTTTCGATATACGTACATATTGCTATTCTTCAACGTTTTGATGAAATGAACTGCTAGTTGAAATATAGAATATGCCCCTTTAAATAGTTTTAGTCAATGAAATTAGCCCTACATGTAACCAAATAAATTAAGTCTTCTAACGCACTACTGATGTAACGTCGTTTCTGATTGGTACGCCATTTAAATTTGTGACTTTTAAATAACGTATGAATAGTCACACAATCAGTAATGTCCGCATTTTCGAGAATTGTGCGTTAGAAAAGGGTTAACCGTTTAGTGATTTTGACATTTACGACAGCATATACGATTTCCGACCATTAAAAAACCGCGTATACAGTCGCAAACATCAAATTTACGAAACAGTTAACTCTATAATATACATACAAATTTCTTGCTACAGGAATAAGCACAAATGTTTTGACTTACAATTGTAAAGAATCGTTATATAATAAAAATACAAAATTTCACAAACACAAAATAAAATCAAATGGATAAGATACAATTACAATACATTACACACAACAGTCATGCTAGTATACATGTACTGAACATGAATATTCAAATCAAATATTAAATATCTTATTAAACATTTTGAATGTCATACGAATTAGTATATAATGTTGATATATTACCCTTCCATGAAATTTGCAGCCTTTTAATTGGTCACATGTAATTTTGATGCAATGGGTTTAAAGAAGAAAATTGTATTGTGCAGTATCAGAATGCCATGAAGGAAAATATGAAAGATTACAATTCGGTTTCGCTCTGTTTTGATTTCTGTGTTACATATCTCTAGCACATAGTGTTAAAATAGTTTGGCCCCGAAACATTTTACATTTTACTATATTAATAAATATAAAAATATCAGTTCTTAAAAAGACAGACATTTTAAAGTACTGGTATTTTGACGTTTGCAACTAATTTGTTTCCATTTTTTAGGCAGAACGTACATTCTTACTATCTGCTGGACTTAATGTTTCGAAAGAAAACTAATGATTCTTCTTTACTTTTTACAAAGCATGAAACCATTGAAGAAAAGTATTTTGATGAGCTCGAGAATTAGGTTATTTAGTAAGAGAACATCAGACGGAATATTGTATCCGGTCTTACATAGTAATTTTCATTATCTAGCTAATAAAATCTAGATCTACAGCATTATATTGCATTTCAGATGATCCCTGTCTCCCTGAACCTTGTGAGAACTCCGGCACATGTTCTGTATTCGGAACAACATACCAGTGTAACTGTACATCCGAATTTTCTGGAACAAATTGTACAGAAACATCAGAAAAAGGTATCTTATTTGAAAAAATGTTTATTTTCTACTTGCTTTAAACACACAAAATATATCAAAACGTGAAAAAAGAATTTAATTGCTTTTCTATTCAAATATCACTTTATTTACAGATGATCTAAATCATCAACTGTTTAATGATGCCGAAAAAGAAGGACTTTTAAAAGTCGTTGCAAGATTGTCTTAAGCAAAGACATTGAAACGTATTCTTTGCAAACATTCTTTGAATTTTGTTTCTGTTTGTGCTCACTTTATTAAAAAAGTTTTGTTATAGATTTTTAAACAATTCTAAAGTTAGAAAATCCTGTAGGAGTATACAAAATGTAATCTCAGAAAAGGGAGATATTTTTTGTCTTTTTCACCAATAAAAGAAAGCAAAAGGATTTGTCTCTGTTCATTTGAATATCTATCTTAACTTCTATAATCTCCGGGGAAGCCGACACTTGTATGTATATGGAAATGTATAGAGTAAGTATCTTGAAAGATGTTGCACAGAAGGACCATTGGCACAGGCTGCTCACCAGTCATAATGGATGTAAAAGTGATTCAAAAGTATTTCAAAATGACCTGCGACGTGTTCTGTAGATGTGTCCGCTCATTGAACAATGTTTGCAATATTTTTCATCTGTTCACTAATGTCAATATTTTCTCACCGTATTTTTTTCAGATTCAGGCGTTCCTGATGACGGTTTGTCAGGTGGTGAAGTAGCTGGAATATGTATTGCAGTTCTTCTTGTCTTTTTAACTGCTGTTACTGTTGTATTGTTCTATCAAAAATGGAGGTAATACACACATATTTAACTTAAGAGTTCCCACATCTTAATTGATATGTAAACAGTTTTTTTGTTGTCCGAGAAATAGAACGTTATAAGAAGTACTCAGTTAGTCAAGCATTTTGTAAATTTCTTATCTTATTCGTGTACATATATCTAGATATTTAGACATATCAAAACCGCTAAATTGAATACATTTTATAAGAACACACGTTTCCCTGAAAACTTTGTCATGACAGGAATAGAATATTAAAGATGAGGATGTTTTCTTCAGACTTCTCATTGAATGTTTATATACAAACAATTATTGTTTCAGTTCGCGTCCTGCAAAGATAAATGGAGATTTCAAGTACGATTCATCGCATCCAGCGCGTTTCAAGAAGAGCAGAAGTTCGTCTCTGAAGAGTAATTATATAATGCCTATCATAGACAAGACATATAATGTTACGCCTATCAGTTTAGATTTGCACAATGAAATGCAAAGTCCAGAAAAACTGCCAAACGAAACGCTTAGGAACAATGCTAACGAAGATAATGGATGATACAAACTCTTAACATATGGTATTTGAAGAGCAGCCTGCTATGTTTAGCTACACTGAGGAATTACCGTGGATGTACATTATATGATAATTCACGACATGGCATTTTGTGGATTTTAATGAAAAGCAATTTTGTGGGTATTCATTTTCATGGATTGCATTTAGTTGAGACAAAATGGTATTAACAGGCACTCTTTATTCGGAACCTAAATAAATACCTCACCCTTATTCAATTCCCCATCCTAATCTGATGCCTCGTCCTTAATTGCAGTCTGCATTTTCATAGTTTCAGATATGTCTTTAAGTACAGGCACTCAATACAAAATCTATTATAATAGGAATATAATTATGTTTCAAATTGATCTGTTGTTGTTTAACGCCCGTTCCAATCGTACTTTTGGTCATTTCAACAGGTGGGCAGTTTACCTAACAATCGTTTCTTGGTAGAATCAGTACTATTCTCCTATACTCCGTATTTCTCAAACTTTCCGAACGCATGTCCTTCAATCTATGAGGGGTTACAATGATTTCAAGTCAGCTACTCTAACAACTCGTATATTAAATTCCAGCGCTTTAAACGTACTGCCCTTGTTCCTCATAGTTACCATATAAATTTGTGAGCCAAGTTCATATTTTAAATTCTTATATACTTATTGGTATTCTGTCGTCTTTTGAATCACAGCAAAGAAAATAATACAGTAAACGTTGATTGCTTATTCATTGCAATATATTATATATAGTATTTACACAGTCTGTATATTATTAATGACACATTATGTTCATCTACTTATAACAGAGTAGCTTTGACCACTGAGCTGTTGTCCTTGGTATTAAAGGCTTGCGTAAAATGGAGATGTGCTCTTCTGTGTCCATTACTAATTAAAATGTGAGATATAAAAATGGTAGTTATCACAAAGCTAGTCTTCAATCTCTGCCATAACTTGTGTATGCCACAAACAATCCTATTAACGCGAAAACATGTTCCATTGGATGCTGATGTCCTGTCTAATTCAATTACATGTGCATCATGTCATTTTAATTCATTAACAATTTTTGCATTCATTCAAGGGCGATGCCTATGCTACTGATCAAAACCAAATACATCAATTGGTTTGCATTTCCATTTTTGCAGATTTTATTAACACTACAGACAATTTTCATGCATAGACGGAAAGTGCTCTGTTATCCGCAAAAGCATACATATTATTTTGTTAAGGATATGCGATTTATTTTGCTTTAATGGGTTATCCTAGGTCATGAGATCAAATACAATACTATTCAATTAATATAGTTATATCATGTTATTTATTTTTATGATCAATTCTTAGCATCAGTTGTCAATAATTTTATTGTCTATGTATTATTTGTAAAACATTGCATTTGTATATTGTACTATGCATGAATAAATTTGTACTGAATGGAAAGCATTGTGGATTGATAGATAAGACCATAATTGTAGTGTATATATGCTATTTAAAACAATGGAAAAATGGCCTATGCTATGTTCCAGTCCTGACACCTTCCCCCCACTTGCATCAACATAATGCAATGGAGAGGATACATTGTTTTGAGGGTCTTCCTATTTCATAGCTCTGCAAACTCAAGGCATTAGTGATTAGTTACACAATCACTAAAACAGAGACAGGTGATAGTTTTAAACTCATAAGGCACATCTTCTTTCTTCGAAACTATAACTCTTAGTCCCACAAATCACTTTTAAATTACTGGATTAAATCCCTTTGTGATAGTGTCTGCTGTTAAAATGCATATACATGTAGTAAATTGTCATTTCTATATCACCTGACTTGATCTTGCCTGTCTGAGTACGAATACTTGTAGCTGATCGTTCAAGGGCATTTACTAAGCGTTTGACCTGTTTCTTTATTTATATGCTCTATGAACTGTGTGGTATACTGTATTGTGTGTCTGTTTCTTCACTAATTACACATCACAAAAGCATTGTCATTAAAAAGAAGTGTCAGGGTTGTACCGTGAATACATAGTACGTAACTTTATTTCATAATTGGGGAATCTATTCTTCTGTGTAGGATTATATATTGGTTTGGGTGCTAGTGTCAGATTTTTGTGTTATGTATGTATGAGGATGTTTTGACATCCTTTCTGGATTTATAAATATATATCTATTTGTAATTGACCGTGACTGACAAATCGACTTTTTTTAAGGTTACTTGATACGGTTTTTGGGCCGTCTGCCTCGGAGCTTTCTTACAAACAAATACACAACAGAACAAAACGCAAAAATATAACCAGATTTACTATGAGAGATATGGGGGTTGTAAGTTTTATTTACACCACGTACAAAAATCAGTAGGTTTTTAAGTACAGGGTAAGTAACTCTTAAATTCTGATAACTAATAAGAGCTTTCATCAACATGTATGCTATTTGGCGAGTCATCAGTCAGTATGTACATATATTTGGTAGGCCTTTCTCGAATACGATAAACAGTTCTTAATTACAGCAAAGACCTGGTTATTACGCGCTACACGCCTTCCTTCACATACTTGGCTACAGACCTTGGTCTTGCATACGAAACCCCTTTGTTTCATGGTGAACATTCCTACCAAATCAATTCAAATCTTTTGATAAATGAGGATGTCGCAACCAGGTTCAGGTCCAAGACACGTGTTATATTTATTTTAAACTCTATTTTTGACATTGCTCTTTGATCTACGGGATCTGGTTCTGTGCACGGCGTGTCTTTTCACCGTTATGGATATTTGTGCCAAGGTCATTTCAAAATCATTCGATGAATTAAGAAGTTAAAGCCATGTAAAGATTTAGGGACAGGCTAACGCCTCGCATCAAACCCCTTCCACTTTATCGAGCTCATCTTACGCTGTCCTGACAAAGAAATGCAACATGTAAATTCACAAACACAGTCAGTATAAATAGACATACAATCTATATTGATACAAACAAAACAATAAAAATGCAAGGAGTGAACATTAAGCTGTTTTTCTCTCTTTTTTTATTTAAAAAAACAAACAAAAAACATTACGCTGATTTCTCTCTGAAGTTGTCGCCAATAAGGTGAACTGTGCTAGATGAACAAGAACCTTCTTGACTTCTGAAAATGATGTATTCTGTACCGCTTTTGTAGAAATGTATATTTCCTGTCGTCTGAATGAGTGATTTGCGTAATTTTGCAATTGCAATTGCTTCCTGAAATAAAAACGTAAATGAGCCTTCGGCTAAAGTCGTCTCCCATACCTTGGACCAATACTTTCAGAGTTTGTCCTCTTAACGATTTCCTTCTAAGCTGCTCAGAAACCAGCTAAACTAAAATATTCCGTAAACCTTGCATGGAAAAAACATAGCAATAATAGGTACAGTGGCTTTTAAAACGTGTGTTACATCCAAGACAAAGTTGCTATAAACGATCGATTCAAATTAAACAAACTAGGAGCCCGGGGCTGGGATTGTTCTTTTGCTTTGACCTAACACGTAGACTTGAAACTAAAGTTCGATGTTTTACCTACAAAGTACGTGGCAGGCAGACAAGAAACAACGCCAAAACATCAAAACAAAAAACTTCCTCCTGTAAAGTCCAGTTTATACCATGACGGTTAACATCATATACAATGACTTTTTGTTTAACGAAGATTGTTCCAATTTCATATGCCAACGTTGTGCAACATGAAACCAATTCCACTAATAGTGTGCACCTAACTCCAAACTTCAATTATCTTTGAAAAAGAATGAAAAAGAAAAGATAGAATGCAACAGTTTCAATGATAAATGCAGTGTAAACAAAATGGTATACATGTATATAAATTTAAGACATACATTAGCTATGTCCATTTTCAGCTTTGCGATTACTTCTTTCAACTCCTCGTTAGTCTGTGACTCATTCCGGCTAAACACAGATAGTGGTGGCTGATGTCCTAAAATTCAGTTGTGTATAAACACATTCAATTTCTGTTACAAGTTAAATGTAGTTAATGTTACTATACTATGTTTTTTGCAACGCTTTTGAATTTGGTAGCGTATTATGTGAAATTTAGAGATATACGTGACAGGAATATATATGGAGGCCTTTTTTATATGAATATATGTTCTTAAATACGTTATTTATATACAGTTTGAAGAACTTTAGTTTTTTACCAAAATCTGAGAGCGAGCAGCTTTAAAACGATTAATATCTTAAAGCCGCTCGCTCTCAGTTGCCGTTGAAAAAATAAGATTTTCAAAAATGACATTCTAATACACAAATATAAATCTAAAGGCTAAAATCAACAATAGAAGTAAAAATCTTGGTAGGAATTTGCAAAATTCGATTGGAAATGTTAGTTTCACGGCACCGCTACACTTAATGTTTATATTGGAATTTCATAAGCGTTTGCAACGTTTTATTATTTGGTAGCGTGTTTATTTCAAATTTACAGACAAACTTGACAGGAATTTATACTGGAACCTTTTTACATGACTATATGTTCTAAAATTTGTTATTTTCATAAAGTTTGAAGAACTTTATTTCTTACCAAAATCTGAGAGGGAGCAGCTTTAATTAGTTTTGCATTTCGATTTATATTTGGTAATGTTAAAAGAAGGAAACAAATATAGGATTGTGCTAAGAATTGGAAGAAGAACCCATAATGTAATATTTCACAGTTGTAGGAAGTTTTACATAATGGGCATGGCATTTTCACATTTGAATTTGGGTAAGGGTTGAGACAGATTGGCCATTTTCACATTGTAACTATTTTCACATTTGTGACCATTTTCACATTTGTGACCATTTTCACATTTTGGGGGTCCAACAAGGAATATTGACACATTACATAAATGAAAGATTACACTTGTGCTGTTATGTTACCGTTAGGCCCAGTTATAGAGCTGTGGGCGTCTGTTGGTAGTTGGGATGTTAAAAACTTCCCGTGAACTTGGTTCCTCATCTTTATCTGAAATGATTGATTGATTGATTGATTACCTGATTAATAAACAATTTAAAATTAGGTAAGTTATAATTGACTGATTTCTTAAGAAATCATTATTACTGAAGTCTTGAGATGTAATGCATATCCAAGAAAAAAGATATCCAAAGACGGACCAACTCGACCGCGAAATACAGTAAACTCCATTTATAACGAACTTGTTGGTGACAGTTAAATTTGTTCCTTATACCCGGAATAAGTTTTGTCCAAATAGGATTTTCATATAAACTAAAGAAAGAAAAAAAACGATTCGTAAAAAGAAAATTTGTTCCTTATATTTGGAATTTCGATTTATCCGATTTCGTTATATACGGAATTAACTGACTAATTAAAATGATATAAGATTTTAAAGTCAGTGTGAACATATATACTCTTCCCAACGTTAGAAATATAGCTTAATTCACAAATATGATTCATAGAAAATGCACGTTTGCAAACGTTTAAAACCTGACGTGTTAATGAAGCCCCATGATCCCATTCATAATATTTAAACCCATTTTTTCTAAGACTAAATGTTGATTAACTATTTGCTTCATTCGTTACCTTAGGGATAAATATTATGCACTGACAGATGGTCGTGCAGAAGAATAGCAGACATGACTCTAGCACAAAGGTCAAGGTCATCTGATCAATGGGCAAGACATGTGCCAGAGGAACACCGAATATACACACGATCACAACGGTGTAAATGCACGCGCCTATGTACTTAGAATCATTGAGCATAGGAACGGTGACTTGGCGAGTTTCCCATGCCAGAAATGTCCCAAATGTCAACAGTAGACCTTTGTACACATACATGGCGGCGATCCAGTAGACACCGTAAGCGTTATGGCAGTGAAGATAAGACTCTGTATATATCATGTTGTTATTTAATACATCCTGCAAATACACATACGACTACATATATACATAACATCTAAAGACAATGTTGTCATAGAAAAACTTTATTCAAAACAAAAGTCTCTTTTTAGAACCTTTAAGAAAGTTCTAAATGATTCGAATTTTGACCAAAGAAGATACGATTTGAGAAAAATAGTACGTTCGAATAGATTGACAAATATAAATTAAGCATTAAAGTATTTTGTGGCATATTCACTGATCTGTTGGCAGAACTTATGGCAAAAATAACTTTTTATGAAAAAAATGAAATAAAAAGTCTTTACCATATTTCGTGTGGATACTTTTGTCTTCTCCATTGGAAAAAAAGCTGTCCATGATACCATGAGAGCAAAGTCTATGACTAGCATGATGCCGATCATTCCAAACAAATGGTAGTCTTTTATCGCCTGTAACATTAGTTTATACAGTCACTTTGTTATTTGCAGCAATAGATTGTTTTATGGTCAGTGATCATTCGTTATTGCATGTTAATAGAGTTTGTATACACATGTAGTTAATTTTAGATAGATAGCTAGATAGCTAGATAGATTTATTTCGGTAAAAGTGTACATAAAACATAGCATAATCAATAAGATGTATGTGCTAAAACAAATAACAAAAACAATGACATACTAATTGAGCCATGTAGAGCACACCAATACCAGGGATAACACAACAAAGGGGAAAAGAAACTTTCCTCTTATTTCCATAGTGGTCCCTATTTTCGCACTTATTTCCATTTTCAATATCTTATATAGTCAGAGGGAATAGCCAAAATGGAATAGTCAAAAGAGGAGAATAATAGTTTCATCTTAAAACCTTACCTTTACTTTCAACTTGTAATCCCGAAAAACGACGTAAACACGATAGGTCTTTGAGAATAAGGCACCAAATAACGACGTAAAGCCTACGGAAAGAAGCCATATCCGAGCCTGAAGTGTAATAAATCATTTATAATTTTATTCGCTACTGATAATGAATTTCTAAACACATTTTTAAACGCAATCAATTTAGCTAAAATACATCTAATGGCTTGTATATATCATAATAAACGACCACATACTATCCATTTACAATCAAAAGGTAAAACCAATTTTGCCTGTCATGAAATTTCTTTTTCTTAGTCATCCACAATACAAATACCTCTTAGTATAGAAAGCATACCATACATAGGTTAGTTCCAACCGCATCATCAAGGTTTCGGGCATAGTCGACAGCTTTTACCAATATCTCAGTATACATTAACAAACATCCGGCTATAATCACGTTGTTTACCATTGGGCTAGACATTTTGATGGACCTGTAATAGAGTACTCGAATCCCATAAAATTTTGCCAATTTATCTTACTTGGTACTAAAACAGGTTACAGATTTGTAATTTTGATATTTGGGACGGTTGATACTGTTTACGTGGTTAAAGGGACATACCCTTTAATTGATGCCAAACTAAATAACATCAAAACATAAATAATAGAATTTTTGGAAGTATTATAATATCCGTTGAAGCATTGTTCATCGTCTATTCCAGTACTAGTGCCATTTCATCGCATGTAAGGCAACGGAAGATTTGGACATGATATAGGCTATATCATGCAGATATCCGGAATTAAATTAAATTGTTCAAAATAACATCACACTGCTTCTTTTAAAACAATTATTAAGCGCATAATTATATTCAAACGGGGAGTAAAAGTTCTGGGAACAGCCAACACGTGTTCGTGTTTTCTAGCGACACGTCTATCAGCTTTGTGTGCATTCTATCAACTTTGCCATTTCTTCTCATATATTAAGCAAATATGGGTTTCAGCGTGATAAACCATAGACTGTATATCACGCTAGATAACCGAAACTATGTTCAGCTGTTGAAAATAACCGACGAGTACGATTTTAGCAAAATTAAAAATATCACAAAAGTTTTCTTCTGTTTACATCAATGAAAGAAACCAATACACTATTTTTAACGAGATTTCATTTTTTTCTGCAAATGATAAACCTGAAGACAGAACAAGTTAAACAATATGTTCCATTTGCTGCTGGTAAACTGGTTCTTTAAAATAAAGATAAAAAAGATTCATGTGACATCTTTTTCCGCAGGAAACCATGTCAGTTTAAATAAAATTCATTAAAAGTGTAATTTAGGTCTTCAAGTATAATTTTATGGATTTATAAAGAAGTATTATGATTATTTATAAAACTTAAATGTAACATTTATATTCTATATTTCCAGCTTTAAAACAACTATGTCAACATTAATTTCATATTACATGTAATGGGTGGTAAAAGCTATGGGAACATATTTTCCCGTTGTTTAGCGTCATAAAAACTCACTCAAAATTCCACGATAAAGCAATTTGATATTCTCTATGAAGAATGGAATATACCACGGTTTTAAATTTGAACGCAACATCGTTCAGATGTGTAGTAATGTAATCGTAAGGACCGAATGTAATTTTATTTCATGTATATCACAGTAAAATCCTTCTTAAAGTTTGTATGTATGATACGAAATGGCCATTGTGTTAACTTAGAGTTTCGGATGATAAGTAGTGCAAAACCATCTATTACCTGCTATTCCTGTAGTAGATATTGAAGAACAAGAATGTAAAAGACATTACACAACCTCCACAATCTAGGGAAATTACCAGACTAAATGCCACTCTGCTCGGTTTTACAAGAACATCCTGGTAAATAAATCTGTCTTGTGGAACTTCTTTTCCTTAAAGAACAAGTAGATTCATACGCTGAAAGTTTCGATACAGCCTTATTCGGCTCTGATAGTCCTGGTCGTTTTACAGATGCTTATTTATCTACCAGACCTAGCTTATAATTTCGAATGTTGTTACAGATGATAGAAAATTGCAGTTGACATTAAAAAACTTCAAATGTTTTTCTATACATATTCATAGAGAAATGAAGTACATGATTGTCGAGAGACCTTATCAAACCTGCTTTACCACCGATCAGCACTGTCACACGTATATTTTGTTTACATTTCTCAATTTATGCTATCTCTGAATGTCACTCATTTTATTAAATAGTTCGAATCTCAAACGCTGACTATATATATATATATATTTTTTTTTTTCAATAATGGCATATTTGAACACGTTTTTGAATTCAATTCCAATACGTAATTTTCTTTACAGACTACCTAGAACTTTATTAAACGCGTACCAGTACAAAGCTGTGACTTTAAAACGCGACATGCGATTGGACGGGCTTGATTGTATACGTCAAGTCGTTACGTCATTTACCACACGTCGTCCCTGCAGAAACGTGCTGAATTTTATCGTAAAATATAATAATATAAGGTTAAAAGTATAGTATTGTGTCGCAGAGTGCGAATTTGCGCCAGTCGTGCGTTGAATCATACGACTGCAAAACACGTATATGATTCACCGCAACGAGAGCCACTCCGGCTTCTGGATTACATTTTTATGATAATGACTCTTTCAATATATACCTTTGAAAACTTGTCTGTTCGAATACATTGATTTAGTATAAACCGGGGACATTCCTTTTTGCGCTCTACAAAATCTACAAAATATAATAATTGCCAGAATGATAGCTAAAATACCTTAATGTACAGTTTTATTTCTTTGGACATTGTTTGACATACCAGTCAAACTTCAATGATAATTTCACGCATTAATCCATTGTCTAAAGGTTTTTCAACTTCTCTAATGGATTGAACAAAATAACGTTCAATCAATATCTTGCCATGAAAGGTATTACAGTAACTATGGTTTAATGTACCTTTTGATCATTTAATGTACCTCTCATTTGTATTGTACACGATTGAGGGATACAAGGACAGTGGCCATAATTAGTGACCGATTTAGCCAGTATAATATCCACGATACCTGCTACTTTGTCATTTTAGCGTTATTAATACAAGAAAGTCCGTTCCTATTTGGACCACGCCCCCATGTTACCGCACCTAATTGCTGACATTTTAAATGTACTTTTATTCTGAGGAAATTTCCTGTATAACGAATGTCTCGTGTATAATTATGGACCGAATGTACTCTATCGAGATAATACGTTAGCTCATGTGGTCATATAAACTTAGGTTCAATGAACAGCAACAAAATAGTTGTTGACTTCTATGATTTTAATGTTTCAACTGCGGGCCCTTTCAATGTTTAATACATATCAAGAATACCTAAGAATACCTTTTATATAGAGAATATCATAGTTTCAAGAAATAAATTAAAACCATAAATATTTATTAAAATCTACAAAAAAACAGAACTTCCCAAAGTTATTGTTGAAAACACAAATGTATATAACAGTTGTATTTCAGTCTGTTGAACAAAATTTTTTGACTGGCCCAGTCTAAAATGATATCAAATTCACATTTCGTGAGATATTTTTTTCATTTTTATCCACATACAAAAGAAATGGCTGAACATGACTTATTTCGTTGCGTGCGTGCACATTTCCCGTAAAACAGGGTTTTAGTATGGTACAATGTGCTGGATTTATCGGATCATACGCATGCGCAGACACTCCGATCCAATTGTTGTGATAATTATTTTATTAGATACCTTTGGGTACTTGTATTATACGCTTCTGCACAGATTTTGAATTTAAAGGACCAATCTAAGCTTAGAGATTTTTCTATTTAATATTCTAACACAAGCGGCTGCTTTTCCTATAATTATAAACATATAGGGAAAAGCCTGCATTTTTTTTTACGATAAAATACAGCACGTTTTTCCAAGGACGACGTGCCGTAAATGACGTAACGACGTGACGTATGTAAACAAGCGCGTTCATTTTAAGGTTACAATGATGTACTACATGTAAATCAAGTTCGGGATTATTTTCAAAGAAAATAACGTGTAAGAATCGAAAAAATAAATTGTTCCCTATATTTTAGCGTTGAATAAAATACAGTCAGTCACGCATTTGGATGCGAAAACTTAAATCACTCGTGCTATGCACTCGTGATTTAATTACTACGCATCCAAATTCCTGACTATATTTTATTCAACGATAAAATACAGGGAGGCATTTATTATTTCTTAAATAACTTACCGGACCAAAGGGATGACGTGTCTACCAGCCAGGTCAAATTGCCTCTGATCTCATCATAACTTGCCACATTGTTCTTTAATCCATCTGATTAATATAATTATATATCATTTCGGTATCTCATTAGTTTTTCAACAAAAACATATACACGCATGATAACAACAGCAAAATCGATTCAGGCATGTTTTACCGATAAACACATGTATTATCACCCCTTTTCTGCTATTCCGCATGGCTATGTTCAATTTGCACTTCTATTCTTAGTAACAAGATCTGATTAGTTCAACCTAACAATTGCTATTTATGGAAGTAAAAAGCATTCAGATGATACTGATTTCTTGGTTCATGTATAAAATTACGTAATTCGAGGTAAGACTACAGTAGTTATGATTGCAAATTCCAAGTCTTGCAAATTTCAAAGCTCATAAGTAAATGATGGCTATTTCAAAGTCTCATAAGTAAATGATGGCAAATTTAAATAGTACATATGTATTTAGTAAATGATGGCAAATTGGAATATTCATAAGTAAATGATGGCAAATTTATATAGTACAAATGTATTTAGTAAATGATGGCAAATTGAAAGACTCATAAGTAAGTGATGGTAAATTTAAAGATTAAAAATTTATTACTTAAATGATAACTAATTCCAAGTTTCTAAATACACGTTTTACTTCTAAAATACGACTTGTAATTTTTTTTAAGTTGTACTTACAAAAGTTTTGTTGAATGAAATTGATCCCTGCTCGACCCCCGTTCTCATTAAAAGCAACAGGTCCCTAAATAAATGATAAGCAATACATTTCTACAATGGTCATTATCGTTTAGATATCCAACGGCCAAAGAAAAAATACTTTGTGTTTCAGGCCTCCCTTCCAAAAAAATTTAGATCGGTCAGTGAGTATGATTTCTTATTTTTCCTGTTTGTTTTGCTCTAAAACAATTGAAATTGTGATTTTTTTTAATCATTTTCTAACAAGTTTGATGTTTGGAGTGAAAGCTCAGGTCGTACGGGAGACCCGAAAAACAGATTTTTTTTTGGACCAAACATGAAATTCAAATATCATCATAAAAACATTGTACTAGATCAGTAACGTCTTATTATATATGGTAAAGTAAACTACTAGAATACTGCAAACGTCCTTTTTACACAGACTCCTAGTCAGATGTGTCGTTGTTGTATGTGTTTAACGCCCGCTCCAACCTTGGTCATTTTAACAGGCGGGCAGTTTAATTAAGAAATAATAAATGCCTCCCTGTATTTTATCGTTGGATAAAATATAGTCAGGAATTTGGATGCGTAGTATTTAAATCACGAGTGCGTAGCACGAGTGATTAAATTTTTCGCATCTAAATGACTGACTATTTTATTCAACGATAAAATATAGGGAACAATTTCTTATTTCGATTCTAACACGTTATTTTCTTTGAAAACAATCACGAACTTTATTTAACGCGTAGTAGTAGATCATTGTAACCTTTAAACGCGAGATATGATTGGACCCGCTTGTTTACATACGTCTAGTCGTTACATCATTTACGGCACGTCGTCCTTGGAAAAACGTGCTGTATTTTATCGTAAAATAAAATACAGGCTTTTCCCTATATGTTTATATAGGAAAAGCAGCCGCTTGTGTTAAAATTAACAATATATAACAAGACGTTACCTGGTTATAGTTGAAAGGGTTATGTTTACAACTCAACAATGCTTATGTAGTTCTCATCTCTAAATCAATCTCAGTATAACCCTCGATAATTCAGCACGATACAGGATCACTTTCTGATATATTTATTTATATCCGGATCATACGCATAGATTCATTTGACTGACTCATCAAATTGTTAATTATCAAAAATTATCAATGTAATTTGGCGTGTAGCAAGTTTCTCTAAATAAATAAATTAAAGGTAAAGTTAGGTTTACAATGGTTGGACTTTTGCTAAAATGTTCACATAAAACGCCAAACACGAGGGGCGATCCATATTTTCTATTGACTGTTTCTATAGTCTTAGATCTGTTTCTTTAGCTATTCAATACCTAAATTTGATTTTTCATGCATATCAAATTAAGTTCGTCATAAAAGATTTCACAGAATTTTAATTTCTCCAGAAAAATCGATAGCAATTTTCAGCAATTCTGAATAATCAATAATGGGTAACGTTGCTTGTAAATTTCTTGCACTTTGATGCCGCGCTTCACGGCCGTTACCGTGTCACATGCTCACATTACATAACATCATCATCATTTCTGTTACGGCGTTGTCAGAATCACAGACAAATGCGCGCTGTTATTAAAGCTGCTCGCTCTCAGATTTTTATGAAAAAATAAAGTTCTTCAAACTCTCTGAAAATAAAATATTTTAGAATGAATAGTCATATAAAAATGCTATAAAGTTTATCTGCATATTTGAAATTATACGTGACCTTATCATAAAGCGTTACAAACGTTTTCGAAAAAAAAACAACAACAATATAATCATATGGCGTAGTGGTACCGTTTAATCAAACCATCAACGTTTTCGATGGCATTATGTAAAATACTACCTAGATTTTTTATTATGTTGTTGATTATTGGAGGCATTACTTTATCATTTCATGTTTTAGTATATCACTTTTGAGAATTTTTTTTTCATCGGAAACTGTGAACGAGCAGCTTTAAGTTTTTCTACTGACTTTGATACTTTACTTCTAAAACGTGAAGGGTGATAAAATAACATCTACATAATAAACCCTGCCAGTTTCATTTGTATTGGAGAGGAACCGGCTACAGAGAATAAACAAATCCTTTTGTTAGATGCGATATAGTTCATTAGTTTGTCGGACGCAGTCAGTGACAGTCACAATGCGGGAGATTTGGAGATTTGCGTTCAAACTGGGTATAATATAATGAACATTACCGGAATAGTTTCATATACAGGTGGATTCCTCGCGTGTTAATAAATATTAAATAGAAAGTAGTATTCCCAGTAAAAGGGTCTTTCCGAGTTCGTTGAGGCTCCAACGACTCGCTTCTTTTGTATGTATTATGAATGATTTTGTATATTAAATAGATTATTGATTAAGGATTGAACATCGGATTGTGCGTTTGCTACTGCAGTCTATGTCAAAGTAATAGAAACATTCCTGTTTATTCTTTTTTAGTACAAATAGCAAGGATAACACAATAAAGAGCAATCTCTTATTTCCAATGTGGTCCTTAAAACAGGTGCAGATACAAGGGAATCCGGGTACATGAACCTTGCTCTTTTTACGAATAGACCCCTTGGTTCTTCTTCATGCCCAATGTATAGCAAGCGTTTCTGAAATTTCCAGTGCCCCGACCGGGAATCGAACCGGGGGCCTCTGGATTGGTAGTCAAGAGCGTTAACCACTCGACCACCGTGTCGCCAAAATAAAAATGTTCGCCCAGCTTGTATGAAAAATATATTTTTTAAAAGGTTTGAAATAAGCTTGAAAGACCTTGGAAGAAATAAGCTCTTACCGAAAGACCTTGGAAGCGGACTTCTTTCATTCCTTTCATTATAGCTTCAAGATAAGCAGAGCTGTAATTAAATTCGTGGAGTTGCAATCCTGCATTTTCCAGGTACTTTATACTATTGTTTAGCCCTAGAACAATACAAAACATATGTACTCATTTCAATAAGGTCACCGTTTACTCAAAATTATTTCGAAAATTTTAAAATTGTAGCCTTCTCTTTCAATACATATTGTCGTACGGTATTTTGTCTTTTGAAAGTCATTACGATTTGTAATATGGTTTGCATATATCGCAAAATTAATGTCTTACTATTTTTTCACTAAAAACGCGTCATTGCTTTCAAACAGCTATATACTCTCTGCCAGGAAGCAGCGACACTTTTTTCACCCATTTAAAAAGCATATTAAAAGTCTTACTCGTGAACAAGTAAACAATCTTATTGGTATATTGAGGTCGCGCATGAAAAAAACAAAAATTTCATTCACATTTTTATCTTCTTCAATCTCTAAACAAACAAAAGGATGGTGCTTACGATAACAAAAAATACAGTAAACTACGTATATCAAGAATCCGGATATAAAGAAAATCTGGATATTACGAACACATTATATATGCGATTTTCTTTCTTTCTTTATTCTTTAAGAAAAAGTCATATGGATACAACGAACTTCGGATATAAGGAACACCTTTAAATGGTCCCAATGAGTTCGTTATAAGCGGAGTTTACTGTAGGTCATAAATGTAATAAAATGTTTTATCTATCGTATATTTTTACAGCATATATACGTGTAGCCCCGCAATTACAAATGGTTCTGTTGCATTTATTCACTATTTCTTGATTTAGGAAACCATGTCATAGGTTTTTGATTTCAGTCTTTAAATTAACTATGTGTTCTTCTATGCACTATGATTGAACGTTTCATCCCCTAACTACACACAAATAGACAGAAGCTGACACAAATGAACTTTTTTAATATTTGTGACATAATGAATAAAATGCAATAAAAGTTTTAGGTAAATGGGGATACACCTCGGTGTAGGCTCATCTTGGCGTGAGTGATCATAACTTCGTAAAGCAGGTACTCTACCAAGACGAATTGTAGCATAGTGTAAAGTGATTTAACGTTTTTTTTATGACAGGGAACCATTGTATTTCTACATAAATATAATCAAACGTAAAATATCATTGAAATGCAAAAAAATCGTCTGCACAATTAAGCTAAGTGTATTTTGAAAAATGCTAATTAAATTTAGAATTTCTACGATGTCCGTAAAGTGACACGTGATACATTCTTTTTATTTTTTGTTTACGAATTCATTTCGTTATAACGGAATAATATTTCGCGAAAACGAAACAGTATTTCTTAAAAACGAAATATCATATCGTAAAAACGAAATATCATTTCGTCAGGACGAACTTTATTTCGTAATTACGAACTAAAAAAAGTGTATCGCATGTCACTTTACGGGCGCTGTACATTTCAAACTTTTACAGGAAATTATTTGAGAATGGAGCTTGAAACCCTACCTATAGCAAGTGCCCAAGGTGTGTCATATATCCAACCAGCAAAAGACGACAAGGAATATTGGGTCTTACCGACCATCAACTTCAAATCTTCCATGACTTCTTGAGGTGCCTAAATTAAGAAGTATTCAATTGGTATACATGTACCAAACATAGTACTCTTCAGTATTGGTCGGTTTGTTATATTTCATTTTTGCGTTTATGTAATTATTTGTCATTTGAATTTTGTTCATTTTGACTCTCAGTGAATCTTATGAATTACCCTGAAATATTACATGCACTGTAAATGCTACATGTATTCGGACGCATGCTTTTTTTTAATCGTTAAATATTGAGTATTGAAATTTTTTACGTACCGTGTATACTCATATACTGTTGTACAATAAATTATTGTACTTGAAATCTTAATGCATTTAAGTATACAAACATATTCTTAGCAGTGTTTTTATATATATCATGTATATCGTCATAATATAATTGATGTATTTATATTTCTACCTGTCCTGATACAGTTGGTTCGGCTGATACACTTTGTCTCAAGTGGTCGAGTGTAAAATGACCATGAGATGCTTCAATCAACTGTTCCTTGGTACACCCCATCGTGTCAGTATCTGCATCATCTATCCAGCCTTCAAACATTGTAGGCCCTGACAATATCCACACATGACTGTCCCCATACATACCTTGGTGGTAGGCCTGTAATAATGTAAATAAACTAGTGTCTAACGGGCATTATTTGAGCACTGAAAATCTACCGTAGTATATCCACCGAACTTCCGGTATCACTCATAATAGTACGAAACAAAATGGCTTTTCAGGTGGCCTTTCGATGGCCTTTCAGGTGATTACAACTAGCAGCGAGAAAAGTGAGAGACGGGAGCCTTTGTAAGTAACTTTAACAACTTGGTAACGGGCTTGTTAATAGAGCTTGTCAGATAAACCTACATCCCCTTCTTTATAACCCCTACCATATATTCATTCTTGCGAGACGCAAACAATTGCGATCGCTTTTAAGTACATAGTACCTAGAACATTGGAGTTCGGTTTAATTTTATTAAATTTATCTTGAGAAATATTGTTATTCTCTACAATCTATCTTATCCTTTTATCTTTAAAAAATGTTATCAAACACCAAAAATATTTTTCTTGGCCTATCTTTCTCCTTAATTTCATTACATCCTTCTTCAGCAAACTTCGTATATAACGAACACTAAGGGTCCAGTTAAATTTGTTCTTTATATCCGGAGTTTGTTATATCCGTTTATTATTTTCGTATTAAGTTAAGTAGGCAAAAAAATCGAGTCCAGAAAATGTGTTCGTTATATCCGGGATTTCGTTATATTCGGAACCTCGTTATATCCGGAACCTCGTTATATCCGGAATGTCGTTATATCCGGAATGTCGTTATATTCGGAGTCATAATATACGGAGTTTACTGTATGTAGAAAAGGGTCACTGTTGTAGTAAGTTAATTTCGTTATATCCGGAACCTCGTTATATCCGGAACCTCGTTATATCCGGAATTTCGTTATATCCGGAACCTCGTTATATCCGGAACCTCGTTATATCCGGAATGTCGTTATATCCGGAATGTCGTTATATTCGGAGTCATAATATACGGAGTTTACTGTATGTAGAAAAGGGTCACTGTTGTAGTAAGTTAATTATCGTACACTAATATAATTTATCAGGTTACCTCACAAAATATTTCTGGTCCCGCAACTCCTCTTATTGCACCCATGATTATCCGCACACCAAATTGCTGAAATGTAACAAAGGTATACCTTATCCGAAAACTTCCTTGATCGCTTTGGATGCTAAAATAATTCATAGAATTAACATTTCTAACAAAAATGTCTTTACGACAAAATTTCACTGGTATTTACACAGAAAAAGTTATAAATGTGTTGTTTTAATCGGAGGTGCATGTTATAAAGCTTAGAGCAGTATCTTTAAGAGTCATTTCAAAGTGGACATAGGTTTTTTTGTTCTCAATATGTTTAAATGTATACATGTGTCTAAAACAAATTCTCATGGCCAACACTATGGCCGGTCATAAAACCAGCACTTCTAAGCGAGCTTAAACTCACAAAAAGAGTCAATAGAAATGTGAAAGAACCCTTTGTGTAGTCACAAGGCAAAGGCTAAAGGGCGACAAAACGGTAAATATTAACTATTAAAATTGACTTATATTTTATATATTTCTATGTCAAATTTACTTTTTTGAATTTTATCGTAACCATAACCATTGGCATCTTGAATAGTGACAATAGTTAACTTTCTAGACATAATCTATTATCTATCCATACAATTATGCTTTCTACGATACGGCAGGAAGAAATTTACAGCATGTGATGTGTAGCTATAATAAAATACGGACTAGCGAATGAAAAAGACTTCATAAAAATGAAATATAAAATGATTTGAAAACAAATGTACGGCTTGTTAAGAAAAAAAAAGAAGATTATATTACAGGTCGAACTCACACCCTCTAAGTTTCGCAAAATCTAAGCAATCTGCAAGACTTACACCTGTGAGCTACAGCCGTTTTTCTATCTGATATAATCATGTTTAGATGTAATAAATAAATGAAGAACAAAATTGTTAATTAGCCTGTATATTACATACAATTAGGGGCTGTAATTGATAGATACCGAGAACGCCATCGTATGCAATTTATAACTTTGGCATTATCAATTAGCTGCAATTTATAACTTTGGCATTATCATTTAGTTGAAGGACAACATATTTAAATTGATGGCCGTCTAAGTATAAAAGGCATAATCAATGAATAGGATAATTATCCGGGTCGTACCGACTGTAGCCTCTTTAGAGGATGGTGGACCCAATAAGCACAATTACAAAAATAGGATAATTATCGCTAAACACGAGTATATTCGGTTCATCAGTGATTGCAAAATGTCATAGAAATGAGAATAATCCGGATACCGATATTCTTTGAAATTAAGGTATAATGTTCAAATTATAGTCAGTGTGTCCTTTGGCAAAGAAACTTATGACACACGTGCCGCAGTCCACCCAATTGTAAATGGGTAGCAGCGATGAAACTCGCTGCCTCTCTCTCGCGAGCGTGATGACATCTACAATGAGTGTCACAGAGCGATTCAATAAGCGTAATCGAACGAAAATGAATTCGTTTAAGATCAGTTCAGATAAACAAAATTGATATTCCTTTCATGTGTCAACTTCACAAAATTAATTGTTTATGCAGAATACATAAACATCGGTACTGAAAATTCGACTTAACCGTTTTGCATTTCATGTGTGAGGTGCTGCTGGACACGTGTTCGGTTGCGTATCGTTCTCCGTTTTAACTTTATTCATCAGTAATAAGCCAGCAAGGCCGTTGGCCTGGGTGGTTTATAATTAAACAACTGAAAAGCTATTATTTCGATTCTAACTTGACTACATATAACACAAGAAGATAGAACGCGGACATTTATTAGAATGTCACAAGGCGCACATTAACGTACTTTATGACGTCATAACGTATCGCGTGTCAAAACGTTGTTTTTTTGCAAACTTTCAACAATTTCTTTCTTTTATTTGTTTTGTTGTTGATATACAAAGACGTATGGACAAAGTTTAACTTATGAAATAACCACGTTAACGTCAGAGATTTTATATACATGTACGAATAGTCAAAATTTAATGGGCTTTCCTATTATATCAGCCAATTTACCAACTTCATCACACAGTAACACAGTGACAGGGGTCAGCAGGAAATAGAGCGGCAATATAGAATGACAGCTACTGAAGTTCATCACTCGCAATTACAATATTTCATGTAAATTGCATTGTCATCAAGAAACACTATCCTCAAAAGATACTGTCACATCCCTATCAGCATCACTGTCCCAAGCGACACAGCAATAACCCTTGTGGCAAATAGATCCAAAAATGACACAACCATCAAGGTTGGAATATCTCTTTACCCAAGTGAGAGAGTCAAAAGTCTTATAGTACATCAATCCATAAGCAACAGAGAGTCATCAGTTTTATAGTATCTCTTTCTAAAAACTATTGAGTTATCATGACCAACAAAACCATTACTATTAAATTATCTCTTTGGGAAAGAGATAATTTTATAGCCTTATGGCATCCTTATCATCAAGCGACAGAGCCTTTACCGTTTCTCTTTCCCATGAAGCCATCAGCTTAAAGATACAATATTAAAGAAACAGAAGTGTCAAATTTGTCGAAAATCAACACATATCTTAAAGTATGCCATAAAAACATGATGGTTGGCTAGGAATGTTTGCTCAGATTTCTAGCGACCACAGTAAAATAGATTACAAAGATATATAGAAATTTAAAAAGACCTGGGTGGTCTTCTGCCATTGTGCTAAAACCAGTCAAATTTATTGTTTATATGTCTGCAGTTTTGTAAAAGTGGCACTTCGTTCTTGCCAAAGTTTTAATTATATAACATGTTTCAGCCAATTTTAGATACAACATGAAAATATGTGATGAAAAATGATACCTGTCTGGGACTTAGTGGCACTACTTTCTTGCCAAAGTTAAAATTATATATTATAGATTGAACGCTTACCATAAACGGTTTCTAAAATATGATATGAAGGATGGAAAAGTACAGTAAAACCTGTGTTAAAGACCACCTCCAAATAGAGACCGTCTTGCGAATAAAGACCAGCAGGGAGATCAATATCCACTATTAACATATAGTAGAGACACCTGTGAATAAAGACCACCTGCAAATTAAGACCACATGTGTAGCTTCCCAACAGTGGACTTTGTTCACAGGTTTGACTCTAGTTCTATAAGTTTTGCTCTGGCTTTAATGAAGCAAAATAATTCTAAATCTTGTCATATTAGTAGAAAGACAACGTCTGATTATTTGTCCACAGGTAAATCAAGACATGTGACCTTTCACTAATTAGGAACAACGCTCACTTAGTTTGCAATATCACGCCAGATTACATGCTGATGGCATTTTACATTTTGTTTATATAAAGGTAGGAGCTCAATTATGTGGAGGCTTTTATGGCAGGGTAACTGCCCGTAGATTTACCAGGAACAGGAAGCCATTGAAACCAGACTTGATAAGGCCAATGATGTACATTTCCGGTCATGACATGAGGATCGTGTCACAAAATACAGGGTCAACAGCAAAGTTTATATGTATTTCAAACAATATTTTTTCTTGTCACGTAACTTCCAAAAATATTTGGAGTATCACAATCACAAGCATCATCTTCATCATCATCATCACCATCATCCTCGTCGTCGTCGTCATTATCATCATCATCATCATCGTCATCATTATCATCATCATAACATCATCATCATCATCGTCATCATCATCGTCATTGTTATTATTATCATCAAAAAATTACAATGATAATAATAATGACAATCTTGATAATAATTTACAAGTAAAATTGAAAATAAAATGCATTCATATTGGGGAGAATAAACATTTTGACTTCGTAAAAACAAACTTACACGTTTAGACGTTGGAGCATTGACTATAAATTACATATTCTCAGTGCAATTTGCAGCCGCTTGTATAAGAAATGTATCTTTTAAATGGTTCAAATGTCAAGCACTCGTAAACATTTGATCTAACATTTGTAGAGCGAAAAAAAGAACATGTTGAAACGATATTGAGAAATGGACAAATTTCAATAAGATATAAGAAAGTATTCAATTATATCATACATCATAATATCGAAGGTATTATTATACGTCATGACAACAAAACATCTACGTATATTGACTGTTTGTTATAACATAACGAAATTCTAATAACACACAAGGAAAATGCCATAACATATATCGATGGTGTAATCATGATGGCTACATATATTGACTGTATGCTAATAAAGATTGTTGTTGTTGTTGTATGCTATAACATAATTACTTTTGAAAAGATATAAGGAAAATGTCAAAACATTCATTGAAGGCATTGTCACACGACATGGCAAAACCATTACATAATGATAATGATTATTTGTTATAACATTACACAAAGTACGCAAATGAGGCAACTCAGGCGTTCCATAAATATCTATATGTATAGTAGAAGCTCAAAACGGCGAATTTTTCAGCTAAAAACCTATAATCATTGTGAATGTAACCGGGAAATTCGTCCCTTTACAGCAGACAATTTCATACAACTATATATAAAACTGTGTTATTTCCTGTGTTTTATTGCATATATGTCATTGTTTCATTTTATTAGTACACTAGTTAGTCAGTGTTAGAACACATTTACTTTAAATTGACCAATCAACGCTTTTTCTGTACATATCGGAACACTCGTATTAAAAAGATTAAAGTGACAAACCCTATAACTGATGTCAAACTAAATATCCTCCAAAACATAAATAATAGAGTCTTTGAAGTATTATAACTTAACTTCAAAGTTTCAGCTATGCATTCCCAGTCATTATCGATAAAATCAGCGGTCTAAAATATGTTGCAGTACCGTAAACCATTCAATAATCTATGTAGAGTTGTTGTACAATTAATGGGTGGATGCGATTTATTACAGAAAGCCTCTATATTGAATAATTGTGGTAAAATAAGGCATTTTTCGCTATAGGTTCTTCTTTATTTATCATTTTACGTTCATTGAACACATAATTTATGTTTCGAGAATATAATCTGCTAGATGTAGGGAGTGCCTCTTTAACAATGATAATAGTCTGTTAGAAAATTTCTGTACGATAAAGACAACATAATTCGTTTTCTTTTGAAATCCTAATATTTTTGACTTCAATATTATAATTCTGTGCAAGGGAATGTGAATTTTTCCGTGCTTTACCTTAAAGTTCTTTAACACGTCCTTCACATTGGTTGTATCCGAAATGACAGCTGACGTCACTAGAGTCATATTGTTGTCCCCAAGGAGACCATGGAAACCATCAATTTGCTGCAATGTATTAATATGTTCCTTTAATAGCTCAGCTAATCTGTCATTTCCGTAAAAGACTGTATTTTAAGTATGGATGTTCATTGCGGAATATTCATACGAAACCACCAATTATTATTGTTACACAAGTTATTATCATTATTACCATTATAATGCGAGTTATTAAATATTTTTATTGCTGATATATTCTCTACTCGTGTATGCCTATGGTATATTTCTATTGTAAATATGATTAAAACACTCTTGGGAAACATTATTTTAATTAACTAGAATAGAAATATATGAAAACATAAAAAAAGCAATTTAAGTGAATCAATATTATCCGCCAAATGTCACAAATAACTGTAGACAAAAAGCAACGTGTGGAAAGTATATTGGTTTGTCTGTTTCAGAAAAAATGCAATTTTTGAAATTCCCCACCCAGTGCACCTCACTGGGGCCTTATCTCAGAGGGAATAATTATTTTCTTGAATTTACAATCAGAAAGATCTTAGTTGTTGTAAGTTCAGTTTAATCAGTACAACTAGTTTAAGACAACAATAATTCTTAAGTTTCTATATTGCGAGTATGTAAGAAAAGCACTACATCCTCTTAACGGCTTCATTTCTGTAACAATCTAGTTTGCCAAGCAAAATCAAATTGTGAGAAGCCTTTTCCCGAAAAAAAGAAGCATTTTTAAAAGTTCACAACCCCATTTGGGCCTTATCTGTGTGAGGTAATTATATTTTCTGCATCTTACAGCATACAAAACTCAGATTAAATCAGAACTATAAGTTTCAGAAAACTAAAATTCTTAAGTTAATATATAGAATATTTAAGGAAAGTTCTACACCCCCTTGAGGGCCCCTTGTCTAAAAATATTAGAAAGAGTAATCATTTGATAATTTGAGCCAATTTCAAAATAAAATTGATAACCGGTTTAATAGAAGTAGATTTCTAATGTTTTCATGTTGAATGTAGAAGAAAATAACAATTAATGGACAATAACTCTGAGATGCTAAGCCAATCTTGACGAAAAGTGTGCGTACACAGCGGCATTATGCTATTGTATACTTATTTTAAGTTTCATGAAATTCTATCTATTTGTTCCTTGGTTATGGTACTGGACGGACGGACAGACGGAAAGACGGAAAAAGCCAAATCAATATTCATCCGCCTCTGGCGGGGAATAAAAAACGTCTGATTAACCGGTTATTAGTTGCCGTTCCGAGAAAGTATCTATCTTTCAGAGTGATGTGTATAATTGAAGTATTTCCCGTCGGAAAAATTCACTTAGGCTTCGCCCTCTCAGTGAAATGCTTCAATTTTCAATAATGCATTGAGATAGAATATATAAATAAAGTGAACACCATCAAACACAGCACTCATCAACAGCCAGACTTACACGCAGAAGGACATCTCCAACTATGAAAAAAACACTAAACAAACGCACATTTAAGTAAATTGTTGAATCCAAGATTACTGCTTTGGAACGACCAGTTATCCGAAATACGTATTTGAAACTGGGGGTTCAAACCAGTTTGCAGCATGACAGCCCTTACACCCTTAGAGGCAATTGTGTAATCTATCTAATATGATATAAGTCATAGATGTTTAAGATAAGATTATAAGATCTTGTCTTTTCACACTCATACCGTACGAACTACTATAAAATGCCTGCTGGATATTGACACGCTGTAACCTTATATTATATCATATTACTATTTCCAAAAGCTACAAGTTAATGTATTTCTAAGTAAATAATGTTTGACAGGCTTTGAAGTACGAACATTATATGTTTGCTTTAGTAATGGCATTATACATATGTTGACGCACAGTGACATCAAATAAAGTTTTTTCAAGACGTTTCATCTCGGTTTAATATTCAGTAGAAATGGAACAAATAAAATCCCAGTTATCAATATTGCGGAAATTGTTAGTATCTTACAGAAATAATTGTATCATTATGCTTTTGACGAAACTAACAATGATTGACCAATTACATGCGCAGTTTCAATTTTTTAAGAGGTCGAGATAGAAAGCGTCCGTTGAGTCTTACAGATGAATTAAATGTAAATCGGGAATCAAATTAGATCAGGCAAAAGGATGTTCGAATGTAGCTCGTAACTACGCCAGCCAAAGATGTCCGTAGCTGTTTGGATTTGTCGGCTATTTCCTGAATTTGTCCCCGGTTTGCAGGCACTTTTATGGCTCGCAAAAAAAAAATGCCTGTAGGAACTGTTGCCGCTAGAAGGGGACCATCACTGGAAGTTTGTTTAGAGGGGGGAAGAAGCAGCAAGTAGGTTTCGATACCAGTATCTGGTAGCTCATATCGGCACCCAGTATTAGCATATTTGGACTACTCAACCCTTTCATATTACATGTTGACGCATCTATGAGCGGACTTGGACCAGTTTTACTTCAGAAACAGCAAGACGGCATAGAGACACCGATAGCTTATGCAATCAGGATATTAAGCCCTCAGAACGTAAGTACCATTCAAGAAAACTTGGATTTGTCTCATTTAAGCGGACAATCAGAGGTAAGTTCCATGAATACGTGTATAAAGCAAAGCTCGATGTCCTTTGACATACATCACGAATACTGCCAAAATAGATGCTACATATACTGACATTGGAGGGAAGCTGGTCAGGCAAATAATGAATACGGCATAAACTATCGCAGCGGCAAGAACAATAAAGTTGAATATCGATGCCGATTCTCTCTTCCGTCAAAAAGAAAAATAGTGTCGTCAGTGTAGCTCGCCGTTTACTATACAAACAGATGCATACAATAGTGACGATGATGATATTGACATAGAAGAGGGTATGGAACGCCTTTACTGTCTTATCATGTTGTATTGTATTTTACGCAGTACATTTGCATGTATATGAGGTACATATTTAATTTGACATGGTACATTTTTCATGATATGCAGTGCCTTTTCCGTTATATATGGTGGTTATTTAATCATATGCAATGTGTATATACAGTAGAATAACCATTATATGGTGTGCAAACAACGTCATGTGCAATACCTACAACATTATGTGCAGTAAAAATGACATTATATGCAGTACAAATGACATTATATGCAGCCAATGTTTCGATACATGTGGTGGTATTTTGATTATACGCAGTAGTTTTCCCTTTATACGTTGTATGTTGTTCAATAGGTGTGATAGATGTTTAAATAATTATATGGAGTACTTGCGATTAATTCTATACGTGGTGATTTATTATTTATTTGTTCATAAAAAAACATTCTACGCAATGCATTTGGCAATATACATGGCGGAAACGACATTTTCTTTTTTATTATGTTCGGTCCATTCTACTATACTGTATACACGGTGCATACAGCATTATATGCGGTACATTTTTCATTACGATGATCATACTTTCCGGCATTCTCCGGAATTACTTAGCCGGAAAATACCGAGTAAGCAGATAGATATAAATAGCGGCCACGTCATCAAGCATGACGCGTATCTCATTAACTACTGAATGTATTAAATTTTAAACAAGGCTTCCAAACCATCACACCTATTTAAATAACTTAACTCTTTCTCACCTATGAGATACATATTTCCGCTCATTTACCGGTGGTAGAAAACCTTACCCTTGACCGCTTACTCTCATTTTACGTAAACTATAAAAAGCCAGCACAACACATAAAAATCGAAAAATGACTGAAATTTTTATTTTTGAAATAAACATAGTGTTGTTGGTATTCATTCTTTTAGTTAGATCATTTTCTATCCATCAATAGCAGTTTTGAAGTAAAATTCGAGAAAAAGTTGATTTCATTTTTTCATCCCCATCCTGTTTTTACACTTGCGTTATATGATATACCGAGTTTTTACTATACAGTCAAGGCAAGCACTATAAACGGTGGTATCTTCAATTCCAAAGTCAATCTAAACATTTACATTGAAATTTGAATAGGTAAAATTGAAGTTTACAGTTTTAAAAGAATTGATTTGAAACAGCTATTTGAGTACACTGTTGTTTCTTGTATAAGCATAAAATTGCTGATTTCAGTTAACGGGGGGGAAAACGTGTGTTACAAGGAGATTCACGCGCCTTAACCTTTTTATTTATGCGCAATGCAGGGCCATTTTAAACACTGACCTGTCCCCAAGTCTTTAAATAGGGTCAACATTAAAACGGGGGGGGGAAAAATATAATAAAAAAGGGGTCCGATTGTTAAGTGTACCGTAGAGCGTTTCATTCCTATTTTTATGATTTATTATGCGAGAATAGCGCTAACGAACGTTTTTTCATGTTATAACACCTGCAGAAACCCTCGGGATTCTGCAGATGTTATAACACGAAAAAACGTGCGTTAACCCTACAATATTGATTCGAAGTGTTTGTTTCTTTTTTTATTCAATGCAGATTTAAAGGGAATTATGTTTGAATTGTTTTGTGTAGCGGATAGAGAGTGCTTCGGCTCAAGTAAGTCACTGTGCAATACACGGAATAAAACAGAATAATGTAACGAGAAAGAATCACTCTTGTCTCTGCGATGAAAATGCGATTAAAACGGTGAGAAAATAAATCTACCATGTCCATTGAGTTGTAGATTAGGAAATCCCATCCTCGTGTTGAGATACGTCCCAAAAAACTGGTTAAACTTTAACCAGAATTTCTTAGTCGAAAAAAGGGGCCATACTTTGCATTATCTGCAAGATAAAGTGAATCTAGCATGTTCATGAGTTGTGGATAATGAAAACCCATCAACGGGCTGAGATACGTCCAAAAAACGTGGGATGATTTAAGGATGCTATAGAGCAAGTCTGGTGACATTCAATCCATTGGTACAGAAGCCGTTTTAAGCTTATTCATATTTAGTTAAAGCGGTCATGTATACACTGGACCGGCACAATTTCCTAGTTTTCGGAAAAGGACAATCAAAGGATGGTACTGAGCAAGTTAAGTAACATTTCATCCACTGGTTCACGAGAAGAAGCCGTTAGAAGTTGTTTTGTTTTTTGTAACAGCGGCCCTTGTATTCACAGGACCGGAACCTTTTCCTAGCTTTTGAACGGAATGAAAGCAAGGATGCTACAGAGCAAACTTGGAAAAATGTATGGAATGTAGTGTCTTAGTAAATACTTGACTTTGTGTAAGGTGGGACGGGACGGTCAAATTACTATACCGTCCGCACTTGACTACGTAAAACGGGGTATAAATATTCAATAAGTGGTCATTTGCGACGTTGCGCGGCATTTGTTGCGTAAATGTTAATTTCGTTTTGATGTACATCAGAGTTACCGATACTAAAAACTCATCTTGTAGTACATCAAAGATGTTCTTACCGATACTGAAAAGTCGTCTTGGTACGCAATTGTTCCAACTCTCAACCACCCAAAGTATTTCATCATTTCTATCCGTAACGAATTGAGCGCATCTGTGACCTGGTTAACTTTAAACAATGTAGGGAAAAGATCCCGGTCCGTTGTGGTCGAAGTTGTAGCGACATAGGAAAGCTGGAATGCACAAAATACATCCCTATAATTATCTTCTTTTAAATACATGATGTTTGCAGCAAATCCAAAGCATTTTTGGTTATTTTAGAACAGCTACGAAGGAAGATCGGAAATTAATGAAATTAAAACAGTGTGCTTGTTTGCTACTTCAACTATTACATACAAATCATGCTTTTAATACAGATATTGGAATTAATACAGTCAAGTGCGCGTGACATGATAGGAGTCTGCCAGGACACACACATGGCAGATAAAAATCATAAAAGTGAATCTAACATGTTCATGAGTTGTGGATAAGGAAATCCCACGGGGGTTGAATATGTCCATAAAGAGGCTCTGCCGAGTTTTTGAACGTATCTCAACCCGAGGGTGGATTTCCTTATCACAATCAATGGGCATGGGGTATTATTTTCTCACCGTTTAAACGCATTTTCACATAAGTAAGAAGGAATAAGTGCAAATACAGGATGGGGATGAAAAAATGAAAATCAACTTTTTCTCGAACTTTACTTTAAAACTGCTATAGATGGATAGAAAATGATCTAACTAAGAAAATGAATACCAACAACCCTATGTTTATTTCAAAAAACAATTTTACAGTCATTTTTCGATTTTTATGTCTGCTTACAATTAAACGTAAAAATAGTCCGGAAGCGATGTGAGATAAGCGATGTGAGATAAGTTTATCTCACATGGGTAAATGCGCGGAAATATGTATCTCATGGGTGAGAAATCTTTGTCCTAGATAATTGCCAATTCTTTAATATGTGAGGACAAAAGATTTTGAAGTTCTTTTTGACGGTTGAGAAAAAACTCAGTTCATCAACAAGATAATACTTATTTCAGTTCAGGTACTATTATAGCAGGCAGTAGTGTATCACTGACATGTAGTGCAACGAAACAGATAATCATAATCGCATGCAAATAGCACCGAGAAGGAAGCAGAAAATGCATCTTGACTGAATAATAAACTGCAGTTTACATAGAAACATGAAGACGAACATGGGCATCTTTAAAGATCTAAGGCCCACAGAGTGCTTAACATTTTCTCTACGGACCCTCCTAAATCGTGTGCGGCTACCTTTGCTAAGCATAGTACGAATTCTTCAACCATATTTTATTAAACTGATACTAGTTTTAAAACATACCACAACCTACATTTTTTAAAAAGTTGTTAAGATTTATTTCTAGATTTGTTACCTCTATAAGGTTGTAAAACGGTGCGATTTGTCCCGTGACCGTGAGAGAGCCAGAGAGTGTCGGTCCAACGATTGCGACTTTGGGTGGATCTTCTTGAACCATTTCGGTTAGCCTCCTCGCTGCTAAGCCGGGCTTGCCCTGAAAAAGTCCAAATGGAATCAATAATTGACGGACATACGTTATTTCAGTAATATAGGAAATACGTCACGTCATCAGCGTAATTCAATGCGCACATGAAATTAGAGGTCTA
Source organism: Saxidomus purpurata (assembly GCA_022818135.1). NCBI lineage: Eukaryota > Metazoa > Mollusca > Bivalvia > Venerida > Veneridae > Saxidomus > Saxidomus purpurata. Next base: position 29,894,179 of record JAFMSR010000017.1, read on the forward strand.
TAAATTGTTGTATTTGACGATAAATAGCACGATTCATTTTCCAACGACAACACAAAAGGTAAGCAGAATGAAACATTCCCAAGTTATATATGTAGATCGGTTTAATTTCAATGACTATTTCAAGGTTAAAAGCATGCAGACTTCCAAAGCTGACGTTCGAAAATATACACGTAGGATTACAGATATTACTAAACTCATGACCGAGAGATTACAGAAAGTGATGAGGTTATGAAGGAAATAGGAGAAAGTATAGAAATAGATGAAGTCATAAAGGCAATAGGATAGAGTACAGAAATTACTGAAGTCGTGAAGGTAAAGCAAGAGAGTGAAGGAATTTAAATTTCATGCGATACATCTAACTGTTAGCTATTTACATTTTCTTGTCTCTGTCAGTTTATACTATAAACTGTAACTGCAAAAACTGAATATTTACGAATATGACCATATGCCTTATGTGAAATGATTTATCATGACTATAAGTCAGGGAGAGGCTGTATTCTATTTTGGTAGACTACACATGAAATAGACTGATTTTTTAAATTTTTGTTTAATACTGTTTATTTTCACCGATTTCCAAAAATGATTTATTCAATACAATCAAAATCAAATTGTTGACAAGCCTCAATTCACAATGTTACATATCTTCTCATCTGGGAAATTAGTTCTCTGATCACTTAATAGATTAAACAGCGATACAAATATATGAAGAATAAAGGATTATCAGTCAATCAGTGAAAGCTTTCAACAATGTTGGCGGTATTGTTTATACTTAGGGGATTTCACTTTTTGTTTGTATAGAAGCGTTATGTGTTTTCCATTTAAATCAGACCCGAGTTTATCAGATGCAAATGCGACAGCTGCATTGTATGATATATGATTCACGACAGAACATTGGAATTCACGTCATAATGCGACTGTTTCAATTCATACTTTTTTGTTCTTTTCCTGTTCCATAAATTTTCAAGACTTCTAGAAAAGCACTGTATGTACCTTGTGCAAAATGACAGGTGTGATTAATAACTTCAGGCGTCTGTTTTCAAGACGAGAAGATCAGAAAAAATGATATTAATTTAATAGGTCACAGGTCAAGGTCAAAATGAAACATATATTACATCTAGCTAAGGTTAGATCTTAATAGTATAGGTCACAGCTCAAAGTCAAAATGAAACATATTTTACGTTTAGCTAAATGTTATAATCCTTTAAATCTCTATTTGTGGCGACAAATTTAACAGTACATCTAACGGAACAAAAAACGATATGATGTTATTTCATCTGAATGAACTTTTATAATGATTTTAAAATCATTAAATGTCAGTTTTGCATCATTGTGTTCGTAAGATGTCTACTTATTACATATGGATGAAATTAATGAAACGGTTAGCGGCTTATTTAACATTTTAACTTGCAATTAAATTGATTGCAGTTCGGTTATCAAAAGGTCTCTTCTCGGTATCAGAACATTTCAAACGGAACAGTAACCAACCGAATAATAAGTTGAGAAGGATGGATCGTTAGCAAAGTTGAGTTTTGCTTGTTAACAAAGCTTGATGCAACATTGCTTCCAAAAAGTAGCTTAAAAAAACGCACCTAAGGATAGCAACAAAAAAAAAAGTTATGCAGATAGCTTAAAATAATAGATTTCCTCATTTTCCAATACATTACTTTATATAAAGAGGCCTATGTTATTTTTAGAAAAAAAACACATAACTATTTTCGGATACAGACACTGATTGGCTGCAATAAGTTTTGTGTTAATGAGGGAACGTGTTTATTTTTTTAACAAACGCAATTCAGCGAATCGTTGAATAAAACTGTGTATTCATATGTAAAAGAATGAAGACACGCATTAAGACAATTATAAACTTAAAGGTGGTTAATCGCATTTAAGCAACATTTGACGACAATGTTTACTTTTTGTATATTCTGTTAGAGATTTATTTAAGGAACAAAAAGACCCATTACATAAGAGTCAGATTCCTATCAGCATTTTACATTTTATTAACTTTTATAAAATTTTGTTATTACTCCCCTTTAATATGAAAGTATTGAAAAAGTTGAGTATTTCTTTTTTATTTCAATAAATTTCTACTTCTACATTTCCATTGGATAGATATACAAATATTTTAACATCATTCTGAACCAAAAGGCAAGTTTTAAAACTACGTGTAGCTTATGAATTCATTTATTTCCAATCCACCTTGGTTGCGCAACCAATATAAGTAAAGGGAGGTGATAATAATTATTCAAACTTGCATTTCTAATGAATTCCATCTAAAAATATAATTGTTAATGCAAATATTTTACAAATATAATACAATAGGTCTTATATTTATATCTTTCCTTAGGTAAAGTATATGTATCAAATTTGTACTTATGATAAAATAACTCTATCTTGGTTGGGCATCCAGGATAGGGAAATCAAATTTTAAAAATACCTCCAGTGAAAATCTTACTTGAATTAAGCGCTAAGTGAACATAATAAGTGTGAATGATCAAATGATAAAGTTTCAAACAAATCTGTTACATGGCCAAAATCTGATTATCCACCTTTAAAACCTAAGTTTACAGGTACCATTTGTCTTTGCCAAGTTTCAAATCCTTAGAGAAACCGAGCAAAAAAAGATAGGTGAAAACTTTATAAAAGCTAAAAATGTCATTGTTTCATTTTTATAAGCTACAGTGTTATTGAGTGAATTAGTTTTGTTAAAAATGTCTATTGTTTCAAGTCAGCAGATATGTTGTCAACAATCATATCTTGAACTGCGTCATGTAGTGTCTACTTAACTGTTTCATTTTCAGAGTTCGTTCGTCTTGTATTCATAAACTATACAAGATGATTTGGAGATTATTCTGAAGAATACATATGTACGTCGCCTTAACCATCAAGGTTCAGCCGTTTTAATACCCGATGGCATGTTGTGATGGGGAGAAGTCTCATGGCAAATGTAATTTTACTGTCCACTCCAAGAGCCATTGTTTAGGGAACCTACTACCGGAAAGAAACATTCTCATCATGAAACAGATGAGCACTCAACTTAGATAAATAAGACAACGAGCGACACAACTTTCTAAACGTGTAAGAAAAGTTCATTGTATTTAACAGCAATCATGCATCGCTCATGATGTCTACTTCAGCATAGAATCTGAGTCATGGTGACCACCCACAGCCTGCCTTGTTTCTGAGTTGTTGAGCAAAACTCAAACAGAATTCTCAACGAAAGTGGATCATGTAGTGGGTCATGTAGTGGATCATGTAGTGGATTATGTAGTGGATCATGTAGTGGATAATATAGTGGATTATGTAGTGGGTCATGTAATGGATTATGAAGTGGATCATGTTATGGATCATGTAGTGGATCATGTAATGGATCATGTAGTGGAGTATGTAGTGGATTATGTAGTGGATCATGTAGTGGATTATGTAGTGGATTATGTAGTGGATCATGTAGTGGATCATGTAGTGGATCATGTAGTGGATTATGTAGTGGATCATGTAGTGGATTATGTAGTGGATTATGTAGTGGATCATGTAGTGGTTTAAACAGTCTTATGAATCTCATTATCCTGATGGTTTTTTTTTATAAAACTATGTTGCATGCAGCTTGAATTCGAGGTGGAAAACAGTTTGCGGTTAATGGTATGTGCAGTGTTCTAAAACGCTTCGATGTCTTAAGAAATGTTTAGGACAGTAATAAAATACTGAACTTACTCTTTTCATTTAATTGAAACCGGGATGTTTTGAATTCACGGTATAAAGAACTAAGAAATGACTATATATGGGAGCCCTTTTTGTAGTACAGTATGTGTGTATCCATTTCGTATGAATAAAGCTACTATGTGAATTGAAAATTTTGCAAATTATTACTTTTCTATGTTATGTATTTGCATAAATCAGTAATAACCCGATAATGTAACATAGGAATCAAATACAACAACCAACAACAACCAGTCATACACACTGAAGAATTAATCCCCAAACTATGAGAGAAAGCAACAGACATGGTACACAATCAAATAAAACATAGTATTTGCAAAACCGAAAAACAACATTTACACCAATGTAGTCAATTACTGTTTGAACTCAGTGTATAAAAAACACAAGTCTTGAGGGTAGAGGTAATTGACAAAGGTTTATCGTCCCGTGTAGTATGCAGTGCAGTATATGTATTTAGGTGTGACCGAACTTGAATAATTTCCGTGTCAAGGAACAAGACAGTGTTTAGAATGGCTGTAATAGGACCAATCATCAAAAAAGTAGTGCGTTCAAGAATACTGGTATACTTATAAACTCGCCTTTGATGAAAATCGTCGGTTATCCATAGTTATTATGCAGTAAAATGTTTTTAGAGTTTTACTGATACATATTTTAATCAGTAATGGGAGAACTGAGGATCTGTTGGGAAATTAAGTGAATGTTTTGTGCAATTTATGGTAGTGATATTGTAATAGCTCATCTGTCATTTTAAGGTTTCTAGTATTGCAATTTGCTAATTTGGAATAAATTCTAGCAAAACATATAACTTGCGATATGTAGCCTCTTGTATTACAATTTGCTTATTTGGAATAACTTCTAGCAAAACAATTAATTTGCGATATGTAGACTCTTGTATTGCAATTTGCTAATTTGGAATAACTTATAGCAAAACAATTAAAGCGACTGCAATGGACAATAGTTAAGAAATTTTCAATTTCAAGAAAACAATTTATTTATAGGGATTGTATTATGATAACTTTCTAACAAAAGAAACAATTAAAAGTGTTTTTGCGGTTATGTTTAGAAAATATCACCCCGTCTGGTGGGCCTTTGGTATATCAATTTTTTTAATACATGGAATCACTTCTTGCAGTAAACCCTTAAATTTTAAGCGCAAAGATCCAGTTCAAAACCTGGTCGGGTAATATTTTTTTCACCTTTATTTTTAGCTCTTACACAAAGAAAATAATCTTGATGCTGACAAATTGAATATATATTGATTTTACCAACAAAATAAAATTTACTAAGAATTTGGAGTGCAGTCGCTTTAATTTGCGATATGTAGCCTCTTGTATTGCAAATTATTATTTGGAATAACTTCTAGCAAAACAATTAATTTGCGATATGTAGACTGTAGTATTACAATTTGCTTATTTGGAATAACTTCTAGCAAAACAATTAATTTGCGATATGTAGACTCTTGTATTGCAATTTGCTTATTTGGAATAACTTCTAGCAAAACAATTAATTTGCGATATGTAGACTCTTGTATTGCAATTTGCTAATTTGGAATAAGTTCATATACCATATTTAGTTGTCTTTTCACCATTAGATTAAGTTATTGATCTGATGTTGTATTTTCCTCTTACTCTTTAGGGTTTTGTCGTTTAAGCAAAGCAAAATGAGTTGTTATTTACGTTGAAAATGCCATTCTAATATCTGTATATCATTGTCGCTATTTACCTGAAATTCCCTTAAATATCACAGTCAAGTTATACAAGATTTAATCAATATTTGATTTTGCTCTCTACAGCAAATTGGCATATCTCGCCGTTTAGACAAACTTGCATTGTCTGTAATTTCCTCCATGCGTGTTTGGTGTATTCTTCCGATATAATATTACTTCAGATACAATAAACATTTTCTTCGGCTTAATGACTAACAATAAGTCTAGTAATATGAATACTGGATCATCTGCAGTAGAAGCAGAAATTGAAACTTGCATCGTCACAAAAGTGCAATTATAACACATGACAACCAATATGGTCCTATCTCGCTCACCTAAGTTAGTCGAAAGTGAAAAATAGTATTCGAGCACTTTCATAAAGAATATGTAATATAGATGTGCGTTGATAACAACAATATTCACATAATTTCTTTCTGATTTGACCTGATGACCACGTTATTGACCCAGTGTGACAAAATTAAGACCCGATTCAAGAGTATATCAAGAAAAAAAAAAACATTTTCGTCGATCTTTTTCTCACTAAGTTTCTCCGGGTACTCCGGTTTCCTCCACCGTAAAAAACTACAACAAGGCGACGATCTGTGCCAACGAGCGTTATCTAGCATAAGTTGCATAACTTGGTTTGAAATTGTTGTGAAATAATAAAGTTTAAATCTTTTTTTTCAAGACTGCGTACAAAATATGGCTCCTTAAGAAACTCTTACTAATTTATTTAATGATGATTGGGAAAATACTAAATGTGCCATCTGGGCTTTTCACAATATACTTTCTATGACTGGACATTGCCTAGTATTTTAATCCACGCTGTGCTTAGATGAGTTAAAATACTTAATCAATCATGTAATAACTTGACCATTAACATTTTAAAATTTCGCGGTGACTGAGACCCCCATTCTTATAATAGAATGTCCTTATATAATTTAAATTAGTGTAGTCAAATTTTCGCATAAGGTATCACACTTTGGAAAAAGCTAGTTTTGTATAATTTCGTCAATTCAAATCTGACTGGTTATTGACCTTGGTAAATATATTATGGTCACTAATTTTGTGACAAGTTCTTGTGATGATGACACAAAGGTTATTCTAGATAGAAAATATACAGTGCTGGTTGGTTCGAATTTTATCAATGATTTGGTAGTAACTCTAGAATAGATTTTGCTGGTTATAGAGATTGGTCGAAATATGTTGCCAAGAAACTTTGTAATGATCTGAGTTAGAGAGTGCAAAGTGTTCATTTGTTCAAATTTCGGTTATTCAGCAACATATATCAAGAATACGGGAGTTGATGTATCTGGTTATCAAACGTGGCTGAGATAGTATGTTCATGAACATTGTGACTAGGTTTAATAGTAAGTGGGCGATTAAATTGTTGAGTGCTAATTTGATAAAATTTCGGCCACCAAAAACAGTTAGCCAGAAATTTTGCATCCAATTGACTGGCTATCGAACTTGGTCGAGCACTTGTGCAAAGTGACCCGGGTTGGCGTTGATCCGATAGCATCTATACAATTAAGATTAGCCAGCGCCGCTGATAAGGTGAAAGCCGTTTGTCCGAAGCGCGTTGAGTTATCTGACTTGTTGTTGAACTTGGCCTATATGTTATGCACATGCACATTGTGACTTACTTTGGTAGTGATAAGACTGAACACCTGAGCAAGAGAGCGGACACCGTAAGTGGACGTTGCCGTCCAGTCACAGTGATTCTAATAAACGCTACTGACGTTTGAAGAAATTTTATGTACAATACCCCTACATTATATTTTCATCAAAAAATGTACACCAATCTGTCACCCTTTCGTTCTTTCTTGGTACTGGCCGAATTTTTGCAACGCGCTGTAGCTAATGCCCCTTAAGTGTGTTATCTTAAAATAATGTTGCATCATTTTTTTTAAACATTAAAAGGGTACAGGTTTCAGAGTGTAAATTAGACCAAATACGAAACAAAATGTTAAATTTGGAAAATAATTCCCAAACATCATTCACAACAGCGGCCACAACAACCAGATTCAAAATAAATATACCTACCTAATGAAATTATTTAGCTTTGAGAAAACGTAGCAGAAACAGTTTTCATAAAAGACACTGAAAAAACATTTTACTACATAATTACTGTGGATAAACGACGATTTTCATAGAAGGCGAGTTTCTTGAACGCACCACATTTTGGATGACTGATCCTATTTCAGTCAAAACACTGTCCTGTTCATTGACACAGAAAAACACCACAGCTGTAACATGGAACTACTAGTATACAGCGGGAATAGTTTCCCCGAGTGGCACAAGTACAAAACTCCAAAGTCACAAAACAGTCATACTGTGCAGAACAAGCACGTGATAAAGTACATGTAATAAGCATAGTACGATATATTTTGTTTACAAATGAAATTAATAAGTTTTCAAAAGTCAAAGCACCCAAGAGTCTTACTTTTAATGATATGACTAAATTAGCAAAGGTCAAAATAAACTCCCTTTGGCCTGTTTAGTATATGTAAGCAGTAGAAACACAGCTCCACGGAGTCCTAAACTTGAATAGTTGTCGTGTCATCATGCAGGAAAAGGTCAAGAATGACTGTAAAGAGGGTAATCATTGAACATATGATACGTAGCATAGTGTTAAGATTAACTTTCCTTAATAAACTGTTCATTGTGTTACAAGAAGTTTGTGAATAACATATCAATTGAAGCAAAAATGTGTAATGCTTAGTATAAAATCTGTAATAAGGTAAACACTCTATTCTACTGAGGAGATAGTATAAAATCTGTAATAAGGTAAACACTATACTCTATTGAGGAGATAGTATAAAATCTGTAATAAGGTAAACACGATACTCTATTGAGGAGATAGTATAAAATCTGTAATAAGGTAAACACTATGCTCTATTGAGGAGATAGTATAGAATCTGTAATAAGGTAAACACTATGCTCTATTGAGGAGATAGTATAAAATCTGTAATAAGGTAAACACTATGCTCTATTGAGGAGATCTATAGATCTGTTTCAAAATTTGGTAAGAATTTGGCGGAAAATATGACAATAATAACCTAGTTGTTATATATCTTTTTAATTATGTTAAAATTTTCTTCTGTAGATGGGCCCTGACAATAAGAGTACTGTGTGACATATGGACTGCGTATGATTTAGGACGGATGTCATTTCCATTTAAACGTGGATAGAGGTAAGTACATCACAATTAAATTCTCTCTCTTGTCATACTCATTAGTGGACATTGTCATTAGAATAGCAAATTGTAAGCCTGAAAATGAAGCCTGCTGGGTTGATATGTTAACTTGAAATAGTTCTAGCAAAGCTAAACAAGGAAAAATTAGTCAAACAAAAACTGAGGTATTAAATCAGTTTCTCAATAACATGTCTAGTATATTTTTAGGAAGCATTTAATTAGTTTAAAAAAAGACCCAAGATATTGTGTGGAAATTTGTCTCTCTAGATCATAAGTGGGAAACGTAAATTATGTTCAACTTTATATATAACATGGTTATTTTGTGTTGTCATTGCAAAAGATACTTACCTGTGTATCCTTTACCACCAATTTGATTTCGTACTCACTAAGAATATCCGATCTGTTATAAATACGTTGGAATGCGTACTCGAACATGGTCGGGAAAAAATTGGTGTATCTCATATACCAGTGATTAGACTGCTCCAATAGTACCCCTATGTACAGTGGTTTCTTTTCTCCATGGATATATCCTAGCAAATGTAACACGAAAAACATTACTCCTGTTACATACATGTTGATATATAAAGTTCAGAAAAAAAATCAATATTCTTTACTTTATAATTCACTTTAAAGTCTGTATAAAAGAATTCACTTTCATTAGAGATAAATGTCAGACACTGAATTCTCTTAGTGAATAAACGCCGATGATTTCAACTGCGACGATCTGATGAACGCCACCAACCCTTCAGATGTATCACGTTCGAGAAGAAGTTATTGGCAAATATGTTTCACGCTATACAGGTGTACTTAGGAATGTCTATTTGATGGTCTCTTCCGCTGTTAAGACTGAAACAGAAATATTTTAACGAAATCCCTTTGAAACGGTTTGGCCAATATAACATATGCATTGGACTAACTTAATATAAAAGTGCTAAACCGTTTTCGCGTTAGGAGCGGATCAGTGGTCTAGTGGTTAACACGCTGGACTTGTTATACATTGACATCAGGTTGAATCCCCCTCTCCTCCACAAACATAACACATAATCATCTTTCGAATGAGACGTAAAACTGAGGTCCGATGTATGGGTGCTGTACACCGGGCATATAAAGGAACCAGGGAGTGTCTCTGGAGAACGGGAAGCGTTCTGTATTTTGCACTATCCTCTGACACCTAAAATAACAAAATTCAGATTTAGATTAAACAATCTTCTAACACGATCCGCTATATTTCTAACACGATCCGCTATATTTCTTTTATCAATTTAAAGGAAAAGAAATTACGCTATTTTACAAAAAAAAATACATCACGGACGCGCGCGACCGTATTCCATGTTTATAAGATACAATGAAATGTTGCTACGCGGTGAACATAGATCGTAGTATTTGTCAAAGACAGTATCATCACGGTTAGAATCGAAATAATAAATGCCTCCAAGTATTTTATCGTCGAATAAAATACAGTCAGTCGTTCGGATGCGAAAAATTAAATGATTCGTGCTACGTACTCGTATTTTAATTACTACGTATCAGAACTCCTGACTGTATTTAAGTCAACGATAAAATACAGTGACATATTTATTTCTTAAAATGCATTCAATTTGTCACGTTTGTCATAATAAATGAAGTATTTTACTTTTCTTACGGCATTGTATTTTCAAACAGTTAATTACATCCAATTCATAGAGAATCTACTATTACTAACACCTTAAACTAATCCAACATTTAACGGCCATGGACTTGTATAAAACCACGACTGGAATTCGAGATATTCATATAGTTAATAGAAATGTACTTAAAATATGGAGTAATATTTATACGGGAGGTAAACGTATGTATTTAATTGAATACGGAAAGCAATTTAATTAATGATTTCGCATGTACCCATGCGAAATTGAGAAGAGTCGACTTCGTGACATCATGCTAACATACGCTGCACCTTCTACACAGAACTCCATTGGTCGAATTTTTAATCCTAAAACATTTATTTTATCTATTTTAAAAGACCTATTTCTCCTCTGAATCAGTCTTGCAACCCATGTAAATAAATTAATTTAGGAAAAACTATCGATCAAATGAAATGACGTAACATATCACGCGCTGGAAATTCTGCGAACTCCCCGTAGTGGTTACTTCCCCTTACAGTATACAGTAATAAAACGGAATCGCTGTGAGGGGTTTGACACCTCATGCGTTCGCTCGATATAGGTATTGCCTATTTTCATATTATATATATTCTTCAAATATTGGTTAGTACTGAAAAACAGACATATCAAACTTATTGTATTATCGCTAAACCGTGAGCAGATACCACGGTGGGGAATCACATGATCAAAATAATCTCTAAACAAAAGTAGATATATGAAAAATGTTATAAAATAATGAAAACTGTTCAGCTGTGAATATAAAAAGTAGCCTTATGACAGCATTAACGTATTCTTGAACAATTCAGGTCTCAATAACAATCACCTTCTGATTGTGCTGAACACTTCAAAAATAAATTAGTTCAGTGTCCTGAAGTGTCTATCACAATCGGAAGGAGACTATGATTGAGACCTATGATGTTCTAGAATACATTAATGTTGCTATATGATAGGCTACATTTCATATTTAAAGCTAAACAACTTTCATTATTTTTTAACATTTTCACAGATTTACTTTTGTTTAGAGATTATTTTGATCACGTGATTCCCCACCGTGAGATACGGTACTAGCCTCAATAAAATCGATAATCCAATACTGTCTACATCAATATTGATCGTAGCCGATCGGAAGTTTCCATATTACGGGCGAAAGCTCGGAGAACGCGAAGCGCCCTTCGGGCGAAGCCCGACCATAGGTAAACGTATGTACGAGTATTTAATTGAATACTGAAAGCAATAAATTTAATGAATTCACGATTACCCATGGAAGATTTCAATTTGTCCGCATCCATGGACGATACGATAACATACTTATAACGATGCACCGTCTGTACGTTATTTTCGGAACTTGAACCGTTTTTGCGTCCCCTGAAAATTCGTACCATTTCTAAAAATACTTGTTATGCTTTCGCCCGATATAGGTATTGCCTATTTTCATATTATGTATAAGTCATAAATCACTTAATTTTAGGAAAGTTTCCTAAATAAAATTTAATAGTCAACTTATACCTAAGACCAATGTGATTACCACAGTTTGTTAAATTCACATTTACACAAACAAATAAACCGGTACAATCCGAGGAGTTCACATTTATAACTGTTACACTTATTTGACAAGGAAGTAACTGAAAAGGACAAAATGTTTATCATTCTCGAGATCATACAAACAATAAGCTACTTGTTTTACTGTATCATAGAAGGTATTATACGTGTATTCGTTCCAGTAAAGAAGAAGAGTCTGGCAGGGAAGTTAGTTCTTGTAACCGGTGCCGGTCACGGTATAGGACGGGAGTTAGCCATACAGTTTAGTGCCGTTGGTGCCAGGGTTGCACTTTGGGATATTAATAAGGTACATGTAGTTTTCATATAAGTTTGATACATGCGAAAGACACACGAAAGACCTTTATAAAAGGTAGCGTATGCAAATAACCTTTCATTCGTCAATAGCTTTGTAAAGGTCTATATACTGTAACAATGACCCAATCGCTAACTACAAGACGTCCCATTTTGCTTAAATAAATGTGAAAACAGGTTTAAAATATTTCACAACCACAATGGATCTAGTTAGTATATTTGAATCAGCACGATATCAAATTTTATCATATGTAAACAGGTATGACCTTACTGCGTTAGACTCTAATTTACATAAACGCCATGACTGATTACATGTACTATTGTCAGTATTGAACGTTTTACTTCATGCTTATCTCATTTGAAGGTTGTTCAATTTGAACGTGATATATTGTATAATAATTAACTAGTCTGGTGTAAGAATATGCCAAAAGAGTCACGAAGAGTAGTATCTTGTACATCAAGAATTATTCAGCGACAGAGCACAAGTCGATTTTACAACAAAAACTTAATAAAGATCGTAGAAAGAACACCAACCCGGACTTATTTGACACAATCATTAAACTCAAGTGTAGTGGTTGTTTGAATTTTAATCACGGTTTCAATGCCTTTTATCTTTATAAAAAAAAAGATGGCGGACGTTTAAAAATAAATTGTTTATCATCTATTATATAGTAAGTGAAATGCCATAAAGCGGATGAATACATAAATTGTTATACATGTACTTATTTAATCAGCGATCACTGTCACAGTTGATTAAGACTGTACATTGCATTTTTAATAAACAGAGCCATGAGATAAATATTATACATCTTCAACGGTCGTCAGATTCAACTATGATAGATTCAGAGCTGTAGTATTATCCTTATGATAATGGCAGTTGCGTGTCGTGGAAGCTAGAAGGACACACTTCTTGGTTATTTGTTACCCTTAAGATATTTATATACCATTATAACAACCCAGTATATCTATCTATTGCCGATAACAGAACTTAAGATGAGTCTTAGCATGTACTAGTAGTTAAGAAATTCAAACTAAAGTGCTCCTGTTTGTACTACTCGTATTGTCTTATTTGTATTGTCTGATGGTTTGCACTGTTTATGGGGGTGGAGCTTACAACTGTGATTTATCATGAATATAGATTATGATTTATCTACAGTAGAGAACAGTAACAATAGCGCAGCAAAGCAAATGCGCCATAACACAAACTAGATAGAGTACTGTTGACTCGAATAATTACGTCATTTCTCCGAGGCTACACCTCATCGAAATGACGTAATTACTCACACAAACAGTACTGCTAATATATTCATTACATGTTGCCAAAGTGCGGGGTGCTTTGGTTTGTTGATATATAGACATTGTACACAGAAGCCGATTCTTTTTAGGAAAATGTGGAAAATGTCGTGAAAGAAATCCAGGAAAATGGTGGCACTGCAACGTCATACATTTGTGACGTCAGCCAAATCGACCAGATCAAATCTATGGCGGACAAACTTCGAAGAGAAGTCGGAGATGTAGATGTGCTTGTAAACAATGCAGGGATTCTGCACGGGGCCGCATTCCTTTCATTGAAAGACGACGAAATTAAAAGAACCATCGATATAAATTTATTAGCCTATTTTTGGGTAAGAACCTTTCTAAGATAAAAAAGGCTTCTAACGAATGAAATTAGAAATATAGCTAAAACGAGTAAGTGCATAGAAAAAACACACTGAAAGAACGTCATGCGCATTGATATTACGTACAAAGGCAAATGAAGTAACAACGATAACCTGTGTGTCATAACGAATGAGGCACTTTAAGAAATATTTGGTAAATTTTGTTGATATTTAAACAATGAGTAAAATTACGAACAAGAATCAAGCAAAACAATTTAGTCCTCACTATGTCGTCTTGATATAATTGTTAAAACTTTATCATATACATTTATATAATGCATTACATTTACATTTATTATCTAAAATGTTCTATTACAGACATGCCGACAGTTTCTTCCATCCATGATTAACCGAAATTCAGGTCATATTGTCAATGTAGCCTCGATGGCAGCTAAAAGAGGTGTCGCCTATCTTACAGATTATGCGTAAGTCTTAGTGCTAAAATAGGCTTTGCCTGCTTTGCAGAGGATTGTCTCGACGAAACCTTGGCAGCTAAAATAAGCCTTACCTACCTTATCTATTAAGTTTAAATATAACAGCTAAACAAGGGTGCCCCCCCGCCCCTGCATAAGAACGGCAGCTTAAAGATGCGTTACCTATCTTACTTATTATGCGTACGTGCGACAGCTAAAAGAAATGTTGACTACCTTATAGAGTATGCAGAAATACGCGAGTTATCTACCTTATTGGTTAAGTGGAAGTATGACAGCTGAATGAAGTAATATCTACCTCACTTTTAGAAAGTGTGGCAGTTAAATGAAGTTATGCCTGCCTTACAGATTAGGATTAAGTTTAGCAGGTAAAATAAACAGTGCCTGTCTTTCAGATAATGTGTAAGTATATCAACTAAGTGAAGTGTTGCCTATCTAACAGATTGTGATTAGTTTGGCAGCCAGCCAAAATACGCGTAAATACATGTATATCAATTAAAAGAGGACAAAGTTTGCATTAACATAGCAGCTAAAACAGATATTGTCTACGTAACAGATTATGAGTAAGTATGGTTATTAAAATCAAACAGGTTATATGTAAGTACGGTAGCTAAAAAGTCGTAGTCCTTCTAACAAATTATGTATAAGTTTATCAACAAGAGGCATTGTCTACTGTACAGATAATGTGTCAGAAGGCGTTACTTACCGCACGGATTTCGCGTTAGTATGGCAACGTCACCTACCTAACTGATCATGAAAAGTATGGTTTAAAGAAGCATTGCCTACCTTACAGATTATGTGTAAGTTTATCAATTTGAAAGTGGCTTTCCCGCTGTGCAGAATCTGCGTAAACATGTCAGCTTAAAGAGGCGTAACGCACTTAACAAATTATTTCCAAGTATGGTAGTTTAAAGGTCCATTACTAAGACCAAATTGAACTTTCTTTTTAATACTGAATTGAAACAGGCGTCTTCTCAGAATGAAACTATGACATACTGTATCGAATGTGACCATATTGTGTCGAAAATTTGAGTTAAACAAAAGAATTAATAAATTATATTTTGCATTTTCAAGAACGAAAGTAGGTTTTCCAGTTTGCTGAAAGGTTGTCAATCCACTGATGCATGAGGATGCAGTTTTCAAAAATCTTTGTATTTTTCCAAAACATCTTACAGAAAAAGGCTGTATATGAATGAGCATGCTTATTGTTTAATAAAGTTGAAAGAATTTCACTTCCAATGATATGCAACGTATATTTCTGACTGTTGACAACATGCAATCAAGCGAAAGTAGGACAAAAAACCACCCTGGGCAATCTAAGGAAATACAAAAGCATTCACTCGTTTTACTGCAGCAGTATTTCAAACAGGGAAATACTCCACGGCTATTGTAAAGTTTTAGAAGCCAGTTTCAAACTGTATTTCCCTGTTACAATTACAGAAACTTCTATTTGGTCTTTGTACCTCGTAATGTACCTTTAAAGAGACGTTGTCTAAATTGTAGATAATACGTACAAATTGCACCTTAAAGAGGCGTTTTAAGGTCGCTAGAAATCTGAGAAAACATTACTTGCTAATGATCATGTTTTATAAAAAGAAAATGGCACTTCTTTACCTTTTGATATTGTATCTTTAATTGAGACTGTTGTTTTATGCTTCAGGGCTTCTAAGCATGCGGTTCACGGGTTAACAGAAGCTCTGGCAGATGAAATGCGTAGAGAAGGTTATGATGGGATATATTTTACAACCGTTTATCCTATGTTCGTTGACACAGGCATGACGAAATTTGCACACGATAGGTAACTACCTGCTTTTATCGTTAAAAAGGGTGCTAAAATATTTGACAAATCATAGACGTTATAAACACGTGATGTAGATGAAAAGTGTTCCTACCAATAGTTTTGCTCTTTGAAACATTTCTGGGAGTACATTTTTACAGTCTTGGTATCAAAACTCTGCAAAAATATATAACATATCAGTAAGAAGAACAGATGGTCTAGTTTTTATCTTAAACTAACAAAATCTTTTCATTGGGAAACTGATTATCGGATTATTTCGTACACTGCTAGTAAGTTTTGAATGTTTTGTTGCAGCCATAATGTAGTGACATATTGTAATGTATTGATAATAATTTTTATATCCATTTTTGTTCTTAATATTGAAGGTTGAGTAAATCACTCAGCCCGGAAGAAGTTGCGTCTGCAGTGCTAGATGGTGTGCAACGAAACAAGAAAGGAGTATTTATTCCTGCAAACCTGGACTGGTCCGTTGCTTTAGGAAGGTATGTATTTGTATGCCTTCTAATGTGATTGCAATAATAAAAGTACAGTTATGTGAATACTTTAGTTTAAAGCGGTTCGACACTGCTATTGTTTGTTGTTTGAAATTATATTTTACTACCAGCCCTCACAAAGGTAAGAGTTTTAAGACTTTTGTCTGGACAGTGTTTTTATATCATTTTTGAGGTTGAGAGAATGTTGATAGTCCAACCATTCTTGGTCAAATCTAAATCAAGTTATATATTTTCAGAATTCATGCTAGCTCAACACAATTCTGTGCAGTCAACTACATTTTGTATATAAAATAGTTCGTGTTGTTATTAACAATTGCGTGTGGACATCATTAAACAGAGATATTCTACAAATCCCGACAAAAAAAAACAGGAAATACTTGTCCATTTATTGCTATAGAGCGTACACGTTATTGTCCCTAGCTTGTTAACAAATCCGTCTATATATATATATATATATATATATATATATATATATATATATCGTGAAAAATTCAAAAAAAGTGCCGGAAAAAAGTTAAAAATATTAAAAGATAAAAACACAGTCCATGAGATAATTAAATTATTATTTGCCAACCGGTTTCGCTTTCATGCTTTCTTGAAATCGACTGGCAGTACTTAATGACAATTAGAAATATAATGTACTTGTACTCACATTTTGACCGATATCGTACAACCAATTTCCCGAATATCCTCAAAATTACAAAAGCCTTGTATTCTACCATCAAAAAGCCCTGGAACCTCAAAAGCCTTGTATTCTACCATCAAAAAGCCCTGGAACCTCAAAAGCCTTGGATTCAGACATATTGAATCTCTTAAAAGTGTATGATAAATTCTTAATCATCTATGTACAAGTTAAATTGCCAGCAAACATGTGGTAAATGTGAGCTTAAGGTTACAAAGTGTGACCTTCACTAAAGGATGTTTGAATAAATGGTTCATGTGAAATCTTAAGACCGTCCCTTTCAGTAATTTCTAACAGTGAATATTCTTGAACGCAGAGCGTGAAGCCGAATAGCTTTACTGTAATTATTTGTCTAAAAAGGCTATTTGTATGGCCTATAAAATGATATAATTTTAAATTTATATACTTTGATTTTCAGTGTGTTACCACGCCGATTTTTGGACGATCCTACCGATTTGATGTATCGGGGAATAGATCCACAAAAATGAGGTCCAAGATTATTTGAAGTTATTGCTGAATGACAGAAGATTGAAAAATACATTTGATGGCAATGCAAGCGTAGTGATTTCTAAAATATATTGTCTGTTCAATACGAATATTCTGTCAGACTATGGAATATGAGGTGCTACAAACATTAAGATGCATTATTATTTTAGTATTATTTATTGCCGATTGCACGTTTATTGTGCCAGGAAGATTGATTTCAATGCTGTTGTTAGCGGAGCTTTTTTTATTTTAAAGATAATTTGATATCTAAATAAATATTGTAATATACTTGTGGCTGTCTTTTCTTAACACTCTGAACTCGGCTATTACAAAACTTCGAAAAGTGATGCTTGCTGAATGTGTCCTTTTGTGCAATTTAACGTCGGCGTCAGAAAAATAGATATACATTTTCCTGTTCACAATCTGGTTTACTACAAGTTTTCTTAAAAGTTATATATGTTACCTTTCAAAATGACCATTTTAAATAATGGCGAAGAACGAAGATTTTAACACACTAGATGCTTTGATCACATGTAAGGAATGAGTTGTAGTGTAATTATTTTAAGGGGCAAAAACCTAAGAATGGTTCGTCAAATAAAAGCATGAATAAAAGGACATAAAGTGCATTTAAAGAGAATTGGGCAAATATATTTGCATCTTAAATGAAAGGAAATTTTCCATGATTTTATAGGTACAGAAATACAACACACAATTAATCGGAATTAAGATTTTTCGACTTTCCTACAAATATGCATTCATTATTAAGTTATGTGATATGTCAGAAAATATTATGTGCCTGAAGTTTCGAGGACGATTCCGGCTATTAAACAGAAGTAGCACCATTTCTGAGTAAAAGCAGATGAGTATAAGACACGCATGTGTGAGATATTTAAACGATACTGTTACTGTTTGGTTGGTTGGTTCTCGGCTGCACAGATGTTGCTTTACTGAGTTACATGCAAAATTGGTTGTAGTTTATACATACAGCTTAAATGCTCCTCAAATATTACGATGTATTCACTCGGGTTCTGTTAATGATTTTGTGAGCAAATTAAATTTACATGGTTTCTCAAAGTCAAATGATGGTTATAATGATTCCTGAAGTACAAAAATAGAAATATAATGTACTTTTCTCATTTATCAAGTTATGTACCAGAATAATTTTCATGTGCGTCTAAGTGTTATCACACTCTCCCCAAGGAATAAGAAAGATGCACCGAGTTTTAGCTGAAAAATATCGTTATAATACATAGATGAACTATTAAATACATATTACCGTTAAATGGAATATAACAAATGACAAACATCAATAATAAACGAAAGGATGTGAAATAATAACAAATATATGTAATGTATATCTGGATCTAATTGCTTTTTCTACCTACAAACTGCATGATAATAGAATCTAAAACGTCTCTAGTAGATCCATAGAGGAAGATGAAATGGTTGTGTCTAATGTGTTAACATTCTAAACGACATCCTTTTAAGGGAATATATGATCCTGCCGAATGGGTTAATGGTGTGTTAGTTTGTTGCACGTAGATGTCTCATCTTTCTCACATGATATGCTATTACGTCAACTGACATTTAAAATATTGCTTCCATATATTGTAAACAGAATGTTGCACATCAACTTCAATAACAATTTCTAATCCAAACAAGCAAATTCAGTGAATTTATATCCCCCGCTAAATTAAGCAAATAGCTGAAAAAGAACAACTGGAAAGTGTACTGGTATGTCTGTTTCAGAAGAAAAAGCATTTAAAAATGTCACTACCCCACTAGGACCCCATCTCCGAGGTGATATTTTATTTCTTTAACTTACAGTCATAAAGAACTTAATTGTTGTAATTAAATTAAATCAGTACGTTCAGACAACAAGAATTCTTAAGTTTCTATATAGAATAATTATATAAGGGCCTCATTTTTGAAAATAATCCAGCTTCTTTATTTTCTGTTGTTAGAGAATACAAAGTTGTGCCAAAAAAATCTTTTCAGAAAAAAGATACATTTTAAAAATCACCCCAATATGGCCTCATTTCTAAGGGATAATTCTTTGTTTAGCATCTCACAGTGATACAGAACTCAAATTCTTATCAGTTTAATTAAATCAGAAGTATTACTTTCAGAAAACAAAAATTTCTAAATTTCTAAATAGAGTATTTCAGAAAAGCACTACACCCCCTTAAGGGGCCTCATTCATATATTATTTGTACCGATTACAATTTAAATTTGATAACCGGTTTCAGAGAAAATAATTTTAATGTTTTCATATTGAATATAGAAGAAAATAACAATTGAAGGGCAATAACTCGACTGGAGATACTAATCCGATCTTGACAAAAGATGTGTGTGCGCCGCGCCATAATATTATTGTACACTCGTCTTAAGTTTCATGAAATTCTATCCATTGGTTTTTGAATTATGACTCCAGACGGACGAACAGACCGATTGACGGACAACGCCAAAACAATATCCATTCGCCTCTGGCGGGGGATAATTAGGTCTTAACGTCAGTTGAGGGTTATCTTATCAAATTGTATGATAATATTAAAAAATTTGGTCAGGTTTCTATTCAATAACATGATATGAGCATGGCAAACTTTATTAACATTTAGTAGCAGCTTTCAAACAAAATTTTATATTTAACCATTTTCAATACAATGATATGTTACTAATTTGTATTCTATTAAAAATAGAATTACTTTTGATTTTATGATACTCTTGCAGTGTTTTTAAGTTTCATATTAGTACTGTAAGCTCTTACCAAGAAAATTCTACAACTGATAAAGTTACGTAGACAGTCCTTCAACATATTTTTAGTCCGTACAAATACATGATTTATATCAATTTAATCAAGGGCTATAGGAAATTACATGTTCGTTTAAAGACAAAAGAATACCTATAAAATAGCAGGTTAATCGGAAGAACCCCGACTACTTTATTGTATGGTTAAGGAAAAAGGAATACGCAAGCAGTATTATTATCTGAATGGTTTTCCTTATTCAACAAGTACTAATGCCCGCCGTCAGCCGAACTGTCTACAATTATCATCTGACTACTGAAGGTAAACTATATTACACAGGGGATGCACACGGAGTGATTTATCCGTGCAACAGGTAACGGTGATAAAACGAATTCACATTTTTATTTTATGCTTTTTAGTGAAATACTGAAATATATCAGTGAAATAAAATTGGTATTTCACTGTTTCAAAGCAGTGAATCCACTTCATTTTCGCTGTATGATAAAGATTGAAATGACTTCTTAAATACTTTTATCTGAAATAATCAAAATATTTTGAACTACTTTTGTTGCGTTTTCAGTAATGATGGTAGTAATCATTCTGGGGTTCTCCATGGGGAATAAGAAATACTATAGTTCCAAATTTTACTGAATATTTTGCCAAAAAACATAAAATAAAAAGAAAATTTGTTTGTTTCAGTGAAATATCAATTTTATTTCACTCGTGAACACCAAACAAATAACATTTTCACTCGTGGCTACACCACTCGTGAAAATATCAATGTTTGGTGTTCACTTGTGAAATAAAATTGACATTTCACTGAAACAAACAAATATCCTCTATATATGCACATAAAATTTGGTTCAGCGTATTTTCGATATTCCTAAATGATTTAGAAGAAAATCTTATACATTTATCAGTAAAGACTAAGAAACAAAATAATGAAGAACATTCATAAAATCAAAATTTCATAGCTGATTTAAGTTATCGATTAATAACCCTAGGTACATAAACAGAAAATGACACACGAAATGAAATTGTTATCAATTGCGTTAGTAATATAACTTACTTTTCCAAACCAAATTTTGACATCAACCGTTATCTCAGTTCTTTGTTTTTGGTATTCTTCATTACTTTAAAAATTATTCAGTTTTGAATGATGAATAATCCAATTATATATTTGATAAAATAACAATAAGTAACAGTCAAAACTATTCAAGTGATGTTGCAGTTTTTTCTGAAATATGTTATATCAATATACATGGTATAACATACGGACACAAATTCTAAATTGACAACATAAAAGGAATATGTTGTAAAATCGTATCTCGGGCGTATATACATATGTGTTTATTGATTATTTATATAAAAAATCTACCATAATAATTATTGTGGTTAAGGAGAAGAAGTTTCTACAGGTGTTCCTATATATGTCTTGGTAAAGCAAGGGGCCAATATTGAACTTGGTAGAGGTCCACTACACAATGTTGTATTCTAAATATCTTAGCTCTATGCCTTGTGATTTTGGAGAAAAACATTTTTGAGGTTTTAAAATCATGTGACCACCGAGCGACCTCAAAATTTGTGTTGGCTGAAAGGACGTTTTAGTGTTGTTTTGTACATAAATCGGATATTACAGCTAGTATGTAAATGCTACATATCACCTACGGAGATTGCAATAGCCTGAAGGAGAGTTTGACCAAATAAAATCTGCAGTTGAAATTAATAGCTATTTATATAGACATAAATTAAAACAAGAGTCATATTGAGCTAGCCAATCCCCCTGCCGACGGCAAGGTTTTCTATATGAAATTGCCTTAATATGCGCATCTCGTCTTGCTAGTGAAGCTTTCCATAAAGAGCCTGCGGTTGCTAAGAAATAGCGCGTGTAAAAACATATATGACGAAGAAACCAAAGGACAATAACTGTATTACAAATCACTGAACTGGAACTTATTGACAATATGCGTATCTTCTCTTGGTAGATAGATAGATAGATACTTTTATTCCTCCAATATTTGAAGAGCTGAACAAGTATGCATATATATAAATATATAACAAAATGTTATGTACAGACATAAGCAAATTTACATTGATATAACATTGATATAACAAGTTATTATAACATATCTAACAAATTATCTTACAAAGATGTCATCTTTGTCATTACTTGAATAAGCATAAACGTTACATCTTTCTTTCAGACAAATTAAAGTAACAGCCTTAAAGCGGAAATGACATTTAAGACTGAGCAAATATGTTTCAACACTAACTGCTTTATAAAGTACAATATTACTAGAGGCATTAACGTATGACCTTGACCCGAAAACGAAATATCAAAATCAACATAGCCTTATGTATAGCATATACATTGAAATAAAGCTAATACAATAAATGCTAGTGTGCAACATAACAAAACATGATATTATTTTAGGTTATTAAATGACACATATGTCTCAGCAATGTTACATGTTTGATGGAACTACCGTCATCTGTCTCAACCGCTAACAACACGACTGTAGTGCTTTGCTCCTTAATTGACAGACCTGAAAACTTAACAAATCTGTCTATACCCATAACATCAAACATTGCACTTAACAGGTATTTTCTCATATTCTCGGTATTTCTGCAAAACCACAAACCGTGATCAATTGTATTTTCTATACACAAACCACATTTATTACATTTTTTAACATACGACCTGGACATCAGACAACTAAGTATTTGTACCGCCCTTCTACATAAGAAAGAATATTCGGGTACTGACTTTGCAATTGCCCACAAGAAGCATGGTTTGTCAACTTCAAATACGCATGCAAGACTAGGCCAATTTAACTGCAGACTGTTTTTTCGCGCTTGCTTGTTTGAAAGACTCACACACGTGTATAAAGTTCTTTTCCAACTCGCTTTTCCTGGAAAACGACCACTTGCGATATAGTCATACAATGCATACAACAGGTTGTACTTCTGAAGGATACAATATATATCAGGTATAAAACCACTGTATTGATTGTCAAAGTTCAAAAACCTCATTAGCCGATTAAGAAATACTTTCTTTGCTAAAACATTCTCAGGCAATCTGCACAACTGCCCCAGGAATTGAAGTTTTTTAAAGTCAATAATGTTTTCGACCGACTCCATGTTAATTGCATTCAAAGTGAAGTCTGTATTTGCACTTATGGGAAGATTCTGTATATGTTTTAAGCAAAATCTGTGTGCAATTTCTATCATTTTCAAATCCGTCCCAGAATAATTATTCCAGAGCTCACACCCATACAGAGCTTTCGGAAGCACAATGGAATTATATATAGTTCGCGACGTTAAATGGATGTAAGCCACACTGACTCACACTAAGCAATGTTCCACGCATTTTATGGGCTGCATCCTGTATCATTCTACCGGTTGACATATATTTATCACAAATCAAGCCTAAGTGAGTATATGACTCGACCTCGTTGATGATCTCATGACCTAACCGCCATTGCCTCTGATTGTTTGCAGTGCCTGACTCATTGAAGACTATGACCGCACACTTGGACGCGTTGTAGTCAAAACGCCACCTACACGAATACTTATTACAAATAAGTAGCATCTGATCTAGCGCGTGCTTAGAAAAAGATATTAAGATCATGTCATCTGCAACTGTTGGAGAACAAACTTGATCACCATATAAACAAATTCCGAGACCGCTTTGCTCCAGCTCTGTTATAAGTCCATTAATGTATGCAAGATAGCAGTGAGGAGACGACTTCCCGCCTTGTCTAGTTCCTTGATTTATAGCGAACCACTTGGAAATAAACCCGCGATTTTTTTACACAACTGGTCATATTTCTATAAATTTCAAAAAAAGCTTTAAGAGACGTAT
Organism: Saxidomus purpurata; assembly: GCA_022818135.1. Classification (NCBI taxonomy): domain Eukaryota; kingdom Metazoa; phylum Mollusca; class Bivalvia; order Venerida; family Veneridae; genus Saxidomus; species Saxidomus purpurata. Next base: position 29,918,454 of record JAFMSR010000017.1, read on the forward strand.
CGTCTATTGTATGACTAAGCTTATAAAAAAGGCCTGCATGCCACACTCGATCAAATGCTTGACGTCCGTCCAAAAAACAAATGTACAGTTTTGAACCTTGTTCCTGTGCAAATTTAACACTTTCTCTCACTATGAACGAAGTCATTATACACCCAAGCTTCTCTTGAAAACCCCCTTGCTGTTTACTAAGGTTCAACAACATGTGATCTTTACAACGTTTAAGCACTATCAGTTCAAATAATTTCAAGATAACAGATGTTAATGTTATAGCTCTGTAACAATTTGGGTCGTCCTTACGTTTACGACCGCCTTTGTGTAAAGTTACAATCACACCTTGTTTCATTGAATCTGGAACGTAGCCTACACGAAGCATACACGTGAAAACATTAGCAAGAACAGACGAAATAATGTCTGTCACAGGTTTGAGATGTTCATATTGTATATTGTCATATCCACCAGCCTTTCCACCTGGACAGGCGGATATTACCTCATTGACGTCATCGGGTAGTACCGTCACGGTAGGATCTGGCGTCAAATCGTTGTAACTTCGTTGAACGTTTTCATTTACGTGAGTTTTCCATTCTGTATCGTATTCTGGTGATTCAGACGGTGTGTAAAGTGAACTAAAATAGAGTCCCCACTGTTCTGTTATTTGTGCTTGGTCTCTGTACACTTCTCCGTTAAACTTTATGCCGGCACCCGAATTAGTTTTATTATATTTTCGACGCCGTGAATTGACTAATTTCCAGAATTGGTTAGCATCAACCTCGGCTGTTCTGTCTATTTCTATATCCAACTCATTTAAGTACTTGGTCACAGTATGTCTATGTAATAACCTAAATTTCCTTTTGGCATCTTTGTACAATACATAATAAAAATCACATGACTCCCTGGGCCGACCAGCACGATACCAATCTTTACGGAGATTTAACATCTCTTTATGCGCAGCGCGTAAATCATCCGTCCAGTACGGCTTCAGAAACGGCTTAAATTTCGATTTTGGAAAAAACTCATTTGAACTAGATACTAGCACATCACATATGGCCGGTTGCACAACACACGATTATCCAAGCGGTTATTATACCATAATAGAGAGTTATCGAACACGGAGTTAATCCTGAGTTATGTTCCGATTATTTTCGTTTGCTGGACGATTTTTTAAATACGACTTAAAATATCTGACGTTCGTGCAAACGAGTTATCCAATCTAGGCCTATACAAGCTGATGTTATACTTAATGTAGTGCTAATTTGGTAGGAATCTGTTACAAAACGAGGTACGGTGTTTTTTGCCATTTAAAAGAGAAATTGTAAAAGAAATAGTTGACAAATACAATGATGTTGTAGAATAAGCCAAATAACGCAAAAAGAAAATAGATCTACTTTAAGAATCTCCGAAAAGAAAAACAGCGCGGACGTAATATACATTTTTATCATTAAATACAATAATAATAATGGTATTAATCACACAACTGTTAAATAATATGCATGTATATGTATTTACACAAATTGTACATCAGCAATAAAATATGATTAAACTTAATTAATGATATTAATAAGATAATAAAAAAGTAATGATAATTCATGATCATTAATAATAATAATATCAGTAATGAACTAATGAAAGTAACAGTTAATGCATTTTAATTTTTATTCATTATCATAATTATTATAATTTGTTTTATTATTATCATCATCATCAACATAATTTTTAAGCGGAAAAGGAATTTAGCCCAGTGACATTTTTAATTTATGTAAAGATATAAAATCTGCTGTATCTGTTCATAAACATCATTGTGGAACAGCCAGCTTTAAACTGAAAAGAGCTTGTTGTGTTTTTAATTATTTCATTATAAGTTTCTTGTAATGTAAATTATAAATGATATGTGAAAACCGGGGAAAGTATATCAGATGATAGCGTGCCTTAATACGGCATTTTTGTAAATTGTAATTACATTTGATTAAATCACATTCTGACCACTGGGTATTCAAAAAGGCGCATACCCAGCTAGATTCGAATACCCGGCCAGCTGGGAGTTGGGTTATTCGAAGCTAACTTGGTATTGGCCGTAACTAATGCAAAAACCCAACTCATAGCTGGCTTAGCTAGGTATTCATTGAACGTTTAGCGAATACCAAACCTCCAGCTTGCAGGTTATTTGAAGCTAGCTGGGTATTCGCAAAACGCATTTTTAGCGTATCCCCACCTCCCAGCTGGCTGGGTATACGAATCATGCTGGGTATTGGCCTTAACTAGCAAAAAACCAAACTCCTAGCTGGCTAGATATTCAAATCTACCTAGGTATTGAATACCTCATACCTAATACCCATCTTCCAGCAGGAACGTAGATTCACAGACGTTAATATTTATACCAATCAATAATTGAAACAACCGCTTCCAGAGACAGTTACCCAAGGTGACGGATACTTCCATCTGAACAAAGTGGCTCGTGATAAATGCTTTTTTAATACCGTCTTGCACTATAAAAGTAGATTTTTAAAGCAATCTTATCGAAATAATGCATTTTCATAATAAAAACAAACGATATTCAGATATATGTGTCATATACAGTCATGTATTCTGTTTCGGACTTTCATACATCGGCTTACTTTCTTTTATTTCATCACTATCATTAAACGAAATATGGATGTAATTTAAACAGAATATATATTACATTTTAAACAAAGTGAGAGCTTGAGGCTGGATCAAGGCGCATGTCGCCACATATAGATAACGCCGTATATATCTCACACGACAGACTGAGGGACGAACCGACGGGCGGACAACGACAAAACTATACAAGAGATTAATAAGCGTCAGTTGCCATAAAAACAAAAGGCATACCAGTAGTTTTATCACTAGCAGTATCTGTTCAGTGCAATCCAGTGGTTTTAATCATATCAAAGACTAAAAACACACATTCTACGGAAAAGCGGTATCTGATTCTAACAAAAATATTCTTCTAAAATATTGCCCGTATCTATAATAGCTATGTCTCTTCTTAATTAATCTTAACACTAATTAGTCACGCTTAAATGAGTTTATAATTTCCATGTTCAACGATAAATTGCCGTATAAACCACCCCACTAGCAGGTTTGGATAATCGCGCGTTAATCGGAATCATAACCGTGAAAAATATGTTCCGGCAACTCGGTTATAATAAGCGGCGCTTATCAAATCAGTTGCTGAAAGATAAGTCGGTGTTCATTAAATCAGTGTTGTGCAACTGGCTTATTATAATCGAGGGTTAAGCGCCGATTATATTTGTTCAACAACCGGCCATTAGTGTCTCGTATGCACAGTCAATATCATCTTTATTTAAGACCGCATTTTCCAGACTCCTTAACTTTTCATTTTCTAACAAGGAACTCCTATAGAGAGATAAGTCATTTCCATCCACTCTTTTCCAGTTAATCCCTGCAAAAGTACTGTCTACATTCACCGTATTTATCACAGGACCTTCCGGGGCTAACGTAACATTAAGTTTTGATATCACAGGTCGATGTCTAGACACATTTAAACAATTATCATCAACAATTTCTGTACCTAAAACATAGTCTAAGACTTCGACCGGTAAGCATATATAATCTATTAGTGATTGGTGTACATTGTCATATGCAACAAAGGAATAAGTAGCCCCTGTACAATTAGGCATAGTATTTACTGCTACAAGATTAGTGTCCCTTAAAAAGTTGCAAAATAATTGATCTCTACTGTTTGCACTAGTAAAAACGCCTTTTGAGTTAAAGTCACCCATGTAGATAACTGTACCTAATTCCGAATATATATGCCATAGGTCATATAATTTGTTTACATATTCCCTGTAGACATTAATAGGATAGTTTGAACATGGTAAATATAATTGAAATATAAACATGAAATTGGAAGGATTGATTTGTAACTGTATACCAATAATACGATCATTATTGATATCGAGTGGCGTAATTTGTCCAAATCGCGGTGCCACATTAAAGCTACACCACCTTTTCCTACCTTCCGCTTACTAGGCATGTTCAAGTCAAAGTCACAAACAGCATGATATCTATACGCGTTAGTTATTGAATCTAGAAAATGCATATTATTTTGTAGTAACCAATGTTCACTAATCCCGGCTACGCTGATATTTTTTCTCAACAAGGTGTCACACAAGTACGAAGCACTGGACATTATACCAGTAGCATTCCATGTTAACAGATTAATATTTAAACTTTCCATTTTCATAATTTTAATCCAATTCAGCCGACAACAACGGCAGAAACCTACTTCCATCTGAACTAGAATCACACATACTCTCATGAGACTGCACTGGGTTCCTAAGTCTCGGAGGACATTCTACATTCCGTCTGAAGTGACCTTGTTGACGATTGCGCAATCCTCGTGATAACCATACCTTACACGTGATTCCGAGAGGCCAGAAACCTGGTTTCAGTACCATGTCAGAATTTTCGTCTGCATATACATTTACACGTAAATAGCATTTGTCTTTTGAGTTGCGCATAGGAAATACACGTATTGCAGAAACCTTTGGGCCCCTGTCTGTAGTGTAATTAGATACAGTGTTAATATCAAGATTTTTGTAGTACCCGCGTACAAAAAACTTTTTAGTGCGTTTTTTTACATGATCACTAATAAACTCAACATCTTCAGCAACATTTTGTGTATCGTTATTGACGCCGCGAGGAATCGCGGCGTCAGTATTGAATAGGTTTCAATTTTGGACCATGGGGTTGCATAATCGAATAGGGAGCAGCCAACATTATTATTGTAAATCTAAACTATGTTCTATGTATGAAAAATGACTTTTATGAATCATTAAATTGTATTAAGTCATTAAAAAACAATACAATACAAAATACATATGTCTCCTTCCCTTATTTCAAAACTTTGGACACATTTAATGAGTATTTAATAACTTTTCCACAAACTCGTAGACCACGGGTTTTTTATAGCTTTGTTTACGGACCTTACGACCCGATTCATCAAAGCTCAGAAAAAAAGATTCGGAAGATGTTTTGCTATCTTAAAACACTCAGATAATAGAATACATGGCGCCAACGTGAAAAATCAATGAAAACCCATTTTAATTACTACATATTAGACTTTAATATTGAAACTGTCAAGAAAAACCGTTCACCCAACTATGCAATACGTAGGGCCCTAACGGAATTCCATTCCATCATTTGTAAACAAAAACAATAATCAGCCAATGGAAGTTCTGTAAAATGTATACGTCACAGCATAATTAATCATGTGGATTTCGTCTCTTTCCGCCATATTGCTGGAGTGTATAATGCTTCGGGAATAGAAAGAAAGAAAAATCCACATTACCAGCTACAGGGAGGGAGGGGCAGGTATATCTGTTTTACAGATAGTTCTTTTTCACAATATTTAGACCCGGTGTAAATTATATTTTTGCCTCTGCTTCCTATTAACAGACCTGTGATTCAGTGAAATTGTGGGAGGAGCCATGGTTATAAATAGTTTTGTGTATCAGTTCCTTGGTATCTAAAAATAGCCAATGTAAAATTAGCATCCGAAAATAATTAATGTTGTGAGAAAAGAGGTATTTAATTATCACAATAGACAAACAATATGGAAGTTACATAAGGGTTTAGTATTATGCAAATTACTAATAAAAACTTTATTTTTATAAATCAGTTTCATAAACAAAAAGGATATACAGCTAAATACACAGAGGCACGGACCGGTATTACTGATTACCGAAAACAACTTTTTACCGGAAATAACCAAAAACAAATGAGATTACCGGAAACAAGTCTTAATTCAATAGTTTTTTATGTTAAATACACTTTTTATTATTCTAAATGATAAAAATTAATGTATTTGTTGAATATGTGTAATTTTAGAATGATAGGTTAGGTTTTAAGCAAATTAGTTCGATGTAACTTAGTGTGTACTTTATGTTGTAACGATTACCTCCCTTAGACGGTATTAAAACCCAAAATCATTGCAATCACGGACCTATATACACATGTGTATAGGTCCGTTCTCTATTAGAAAAAAGTATTACTTTTCTTTTTTTGTATTTAAATAGTTCGATAAATTTTAGCGATATTTTTTGTTCAAGTTCCTTGACAGTTTAACAACTTATCTGCATTTCCAGTTACGAAAATTCCCATGAGTGAATGAAAATAAAAAACAGAAACTAGAAAATCATTTAAAATCTTTTTATTTGCATATATCATTACAAGGATGAATAAAACAAATAACATAATTAACATAATGTGTATATAGGTCCGTGACAGAGGTAATGATCATTTTATGTAGTAAAAAAGGGTTCGCTGATGTTAACCACGCACATTTTATAATAGAAACCTGCCCCAGTGCCCATCTCCCAGCCATGCTTCAAAACATGCGCGGCGTCTTTGATGCCTTGCATCAAAATTCGTCTTGTTTCTGTTTGTAATGCGTACAGGTATTGCTTGACTCTCGTATTGCTCGCGTGCTACAGCCTGCGAAGCCGACCAATGTAGGAACTTTGATTGGTTACTATGGCAACCGTTTGGAGCTGTGTAACTACCGGTATCATTCTCCTCGTCGCACACGTTTTCATGAGATTGTATATTGCACGACAAGGGTCTAGTCGATAAATTAGGAATCGGTGAATTCACTATCACAGAATTGTCATCGTTCACTACTGATAACATAGGCGACACATGGGTCGTGCCAACATCCGACGGCGATGTTATAACATCTCCCGGGGTGCAATTACTAGCTGTTGAGTGTATCGCATTGTTGATCTGTTGTGACGTCATGTGCATTGTGACGACATTATCATGCCTTCCTGATAAGAAATTTGTGATGTCTGTTATACCTGCACAGTCACCCTCAAGACAATGAGTTTTGGGCATTTTAACATTACCAAACATGTCTCCATTTTCAATATCACTATCGGACGCCGTGACAAATGGTACATCGGCTACCGTGTTCGATTTACGATTGTTATATTTATCACTATCTTCTGTATGGGCAATCTGTACCACGTGAATATCTTGACTGTCCAAAAAACATTCAAGTGACATTAGTCTCTGTTCTACGATACCTAATTGATTGCATAAGACATCATATTTTTTCACAGAAGCAACATCGCTCATACTATTCATAACCGTCTTTGAACAGTTTAATACATCAGACTTAATGCCTCTGATAGTCTCAGTTATTGTATTGGTCTGTTCAGCTCTTAACTTGTCTGCAGCGTGTAAAGTTTGTTTAAACATAAGGACGTCTGCTTGCAGTATGGAAACGGTGTCCTTTAACAAGGCCAGTTCAATTTTACATTGGCAACTATGAACTGGTAACTGCGGATGCGATTTTGCGGTGACAGTATTTTCCAAATTATTCTTTTTGGTTTTTTTGTTCGTATTTGTCCGCGATGTTTTCCTTGTCTTTGACGCACTAACCATATCTTTCAAAATGCTGTGCTCACCTCCTTCCATCACTGATATCAGTGTGTGAATGTCAGTGGCAAGTTTCACACAGACCGGATCACCACTACGAGTAAATACACGCCTCTTTAATTCTGACTCTAAATCATACGGAAAGTCATCATAAGTTTTCAAAGCCTCGAATAGTAATCCTCTGGTGGCCTCAAGATCGGACTCACTTGAGGAGTACTCTCTAACCAGATTAGAAACGAACATACCACACGGTAATTCTCTAAACCATTGAACAAGACGGTTGAATTCATTAAGTAATTCTACATCATCCTCATGTACATTTATATCTGAATCATGCATGCTTGAAGAATCTAGCGGTACAGGTACAGAAACAGGGACTTTGCGTTCCGTGTTATCGTCCATTAACACTGGCTCGAATTCTACGCCGCCAGAGGCCATTGTTCACAGACGAAAGATCAGTCTACAGTACCGGTAATACTTTGTCTATCATTAAATATAGCCTCAGGCAAGTCATGAAAAACAAAATTAGCGTGACCTCTCCACTGAGATGTTCTCACACCGTTCCCTGTCAGAAATTTATTTACTAGATGCGGTCACGTATTAAAATATACGACCGAAATTGAGATTTCTTACTTGTCCAATATCCAATATCCATAAATACTAATCCAGTAAATCACATATACCACACACACACATATTGTCTCAATGTTGTTTAAGAATCTGTATTTAAATGTTTTAAGAGGCAATAGGCCTATCCATCATGCGACAGGTATGACCGCCAAACAAAAGGAAAAAAGTATATAGCGGATTACATGTATAATACTCAAAATGTCACATAGGTCACATCACCAACGTTTCAGAACATGAATTGCTTATCCATTTTAACTCCAGTGTGGCATATACGTCCATATAATTCACATAAAACACATAAAGATCCGAAACTTTTATCAGAGAAAATTTTCAAACTTCTTCTCTTAGCGCATGCGCACTCCTAACCGGAACATGCTTGCAATATGCGCCACTCCTTTTGTTAAGAAATGTTCCCAGAAATATGTGTTCAATTCCAACCTATGGATGCTGAGAAAAAGCGCGGACATGAAATGTTATGAAATGGTAATTAGAGGGCAATAACTTTGCTAATATACACATGTCCTCTTGACAATGAAGCAGTGTATAAAGTTTCACTGAATTCCCAATGATGGTTCCTGAGAAATAGCCACGACGAGAATTGTGTGACGGACACATGGAGATCATTACCATACCCCACCCAGGAGGGGGGGGGGGGGGGTGGTGGATAGTAATATTGTAGTAAGTCAAATCGTTCATCAACGTCCAAACATCGGATATCTCGAACTAGTTAATCTTATTTCCACCACATCTATTTTACAGACATTAGGAAATTGTATAAACTACTTGCGTACACATTTGCATTATAGTAATAAAATGATAACGCCTCGCAGGCAAGAATTATAGTTTCTGAATGTGTATGCATACATCCTCTGGCATGAACGATCACGATTAATCTTTACAAATGACACAGTTCAAACTGGTAGCTAGACGGATCTAAGAGTGAGAAAGGTTTTATTTTAGTTTATTTGCTCAGTTATTTTCAAAACATTTTTTTAAAATATCGTGGATTTATTACGTGAACTTCAGATAAAAATCATTGGCAGCATCTTTAAAGGTTATATGTTTTTTACCGTGATCTCTGCACAGAAAAACGAGTGCATGTTTCACGAAACAATTCATATAACCTTGTTATTTTATACGCTACTTTTTGTGAAATCAATATTTCGCAATTCTTTCAATGTTATAGCCATATGTTATTTTTATCAAATGAAACTGATGTCATGCAAAAGTAAATCCGTTAACTTACACATCCGATATTGTCCAACTGTCAAGGCAGAAGTAACCGTTCAAAATAGGCGAAAAAAGTCGTGTTGTAATGTCCATAGTTGCTTCAATATTTGGATGGTCAGCGATTTATTATAAATAGTTATATCAGCATTTTCTGCAGACACGAGACACGTCTATATATATATTCTTTAAAGAAATGCATTTAAAAAAATGTATTTATTGTTTTATGTACATTTAAGCTTCTTTTAGCATTTTGAGAAAAATTATCTGCTAGTGTCAGGGTATTCCTCTTTAAGCGACTTCACTCTGAGCCCGTTATGCTGCGTATATGAAAAGTAGGGAATGACGTTTTCTTCCGTAACCATGTACGCAATGAATACCATTTTACTAAGTTCATTTCACACATCAGAACTGTACGTTAAGTAACACGCACTTTCTTTTTTTCAGATGAGAAGATTTGCCGAAACACTAACAGTACTAGGCTTGGTCTTATTGACAGTTCATTACATAGAATCTGCTCGCGTTGAAAACAAACGCCAAGACACAATTGCACATACAATCTTCAAGCAGGATGAAATGGAAGATAAATTACGAGACATGTTTAACCAGTTGTTTGAAAACTATTTAACAAAAGTTCCGTTAAACTCGAGTACATTTATGTATGTATGTGATAAAAATTGCATTACACAGAACGAATACGAAAATGGACTTACCTCTGCTTTTCTCATCGCTATTTTGTCAGACAGGAAGTTCTCGATATACCCAAATATAAACACGCCATTCTATGATATTAGATTGTATGATGAAGCCGTGTATAAATGGAAAACAAACATGAAAATGTTGACAAATAAATCGTACAGTCCTCTGGTACCACCATCCCGTTCTAGACCAAGATATCTTGCAGATCTTCAAATCCTTGTGAAAAGACTTAGTATAATGGATTTTGAATTACATTTCAAGACAGATATTGTTTATAACAGTGGAAATTTTGACTGGGTTTTGGACTTGAGACGACACAATTATACAGAAAAGAAAATGCCGTGGCTTTTTAAAACCAACGCTGCTGACTTAATGCGTTTGGTTCACAACGGTTTATTTCGCTTAACGCAGCCCATAAGAAACTTAATTAAAAATGAATTGATTACAAAGGTTGGAGATAACAAACTTGCTTGTTTTCACGGAAATATCATTGGCAAGAATGACATTGATACTTTTATGACATTTGTTAATGACAAGAAGTTACTAAACACGTACAAATATTACATAAGTGGAGTTAGCCACTTGTCAGAAAGTTTTGACAATTCCGGATTTGATATGGGTAAGAAAGTGGTAAAGATCGATTTTGACAATTTGTATAAAAATACAACGAATGATATTGTACTCAATAAGAATTCAAACATAATAGTTCAAAACATAATAGAGGTTCAAATCTTAAAAGTGTGTGATGTGTTAATTGTAGCGGAAAGTCCATCTGCAATTCTTGCTGCACACTTGCGAAAAGAGGAAAAAAACATTTATTGTTACAGAAATGGAGTTATCTTTCCTTGTACTCGAAGACTGATCGCGTGGTCATTTCGCGAAGGGAATAACTTACCGGAACCTATAGATATGTTTTATTTCTGCAATCTGGATGGTACCGAATGTATTGTTGAACAGACTTGATTGTAATATGTGTCCACCAAAGGACGTCAAGCTATCGTAATTGTTGGATATTGGCAGTCATATTGCATGAATTTTTCTTTAGAGGTAACTTGATACCTAAGCTCATCAGAATATAGAAAGATGCTCTTTTATAATCATAAGGGATAAGGGACAATGTTTAGGACCAACCTGAATTTCGGCAAAAAGCTGATAAACTGGTGATTTTCTAAAGCTGTGAAATTCAAAATCCCTTTCCGAAACACTGTCATTATTGTTCTTTCCTTGTAATTCATCGGTATTTATATTATGCACTGAACTTTTTTGTCTGCATACTGTCTCAAAGTGAACTTGCGGCAAAAGTTACAACGTTTCTCCTAAGCTGGACATATTATCCTTGCATGAGTAAGTCCACACTCGTAACATTTTGGAGAAGGCTTTGGAAATGTTATCCATGGTGTGTTTGGTGCTGATTTCTTTACCTATAGCTCCAAGTTCCTGGTGTTGGTTCGTTCGTCAGTGTCTGCTTAAAGTTTTAACAATGTCTACAGTAGTGGTTGCGAGTTTCATTGACGTAAGTTGTTGTTGATGTGCATATTCGTTAGATTGACATATTCTTTCCGCCTTACCGAATGTAAGCTAGTGTCCTTCGGTGATTATTTTCTCTCTGATTTTCTCTCTCGATGTACCCCAATTATAATGATGTCCCTTATTATATCCTCTCTTTAATCGTCGCCAAAAGCACAGTCAATGCTAGTGACTTCAATGTTGTAATAAATTGCTCGATGAAATGATCACCTTGCTTTTCATTTTTGAATTTATATCTGCTGGAAACAAGGTTGATTTTGGCTTTATAATCGAAATTCGTCGGGTATGTTTTTCGTGGATTTATGTTGATCATCTGTCAATTGAAAAGTATTGTATATTTCTCGACCACGTTCTCCTATCCATAAAAGCAAATATGTTGCTTACACTTCCTATTTTACCTTTAGTGCTGCCTCAAAAGTAAGCTCCACATGATGTCTTAATTTCTTTAGTGATTCCAACAAATCACCACTTCCCCAGTTCCATTTTGGGAATTAGTATTCCAGTCAAATCCATTTCGGGTTAACTTCAGTCTTTGGAACGCAAACTATAAGAGTTGTTATTCAATTTTCTAATTTCAATTCAAAATAATTCCGTCAACATAATGTTTCCTTTATTCTGACAACATGTCATATACTGGTATATGAGTGTTTAGGAGAGGTTTTTATTAGTTATTCAAAATAAGGAATGAACATCAAATAGTATCAAGTATAACTAGCTTTATTGAAGTCTAAACGCTGTCTGGTCTGTTTAGTGGTACATACATACTATTATGGCAACAACATTATCATGTTGTAAACAGCGGTATGCATGGATATACACTATATTGGTCTATTAAGACACAACTTTATATAACACTACCTTTACCTTGTCTGAAAATTATCGAAAGATACTAGTTTCTCGATATAAAACTAATGGTGCTGTCAGTGTTGATAATGTCATGTCGGACAGGATTAATTGTTTCTACATTTTGCCTCTTTTTTGCCATTTTAAAAGCACTGTTTTACTTCCGTTAAGTCAAAGACTTATCTTCATCCAAACAGAAATTGTTACAAAAGACACATAATGACTAAAGATGATCTTGTTGGTGTATTCGAATGGTTTTACTGTCACTAAAAGCGGACCATTCCAAGTGTGCATCATCGATCCTAATCGATATATAAAACAAACAGGTTGATCTGCATACAGTCCTCTAGGTTGGTTATCACACAGCGGGGCCGTCATATACACAAAATGAACATTTCTATGCGTGCTGATCACTAAGAAGAAAAACCAGAAAAAGAACAACTGTTACTGTTAAAAGTATAACAATAGAGAGAGTAAAGAAGAAATTGTCAAATGCTGCACTGACATCCTTCCACGAAATACTGGAATCTTCCTCAAAGTTGCCCTGCTGTTTTGATCTTAAATAGTCCATTTCTTCTTCTGCGCCTTCCGCACGCCTGTTTCTCTCTGGCAGATAAGCAGTGGTGTTACCTTGGGGAACGAGCATGAATGGTCCACCGTATCCGGACGAAACAAAAGTCTTGCGTCTTAAATTTTCATATAAATTTCCAGTCCAATGGTGCGCACTGGTGTTCCCATTAATGTTGACATTATTTTCGTCGCTGTTCTTTTGTTATTTCCGTTTCTTTTTAGGCTTATGACCTCTGCAGTTGCATTTCGTACATCTAGCAAAACTAGCCAAGCATCCTTCCACTGGTTTTGAATCATCTGCGTAGTACAAACGCACAATAAATATCGTTGCAAGTGTAATGCATATGCTGACTATCAAGACTGTTAGTAGGCAGTAACTGAAGATTGACATTGGGCTGGATGTTTTCGGTAAGTTATCACCGACCAGCGTTAGAAATACAGCTATAGCCAGCAGCACAGTTATACTGTATGAGATCCTTTCACCACACTCAATGGGAATTAAAAATATCATGGTATTAAGAAATGTCATGAGTACTATTGGTAACATCACATTTACGAGAACAAAACGAGGTTTTCTTTCAAGCTGCAGAGAAAATTCCACAAAGATGTTATCGTTATAGATCTCTACACTGGAGTCAAAAAATGTCCATACATCATTTTCCGAGAAATATGTCGTCTGGACTTTCTCCACACTATGCACAACTTGTACTTCATAAGCAGCGTAACCCCGCGCAGTGAAGCTGAATCCGCATTTGTGTCTGTCCCACGGATAATATGTCACATCCACTTTGCACGTTGCCGACAATACATTTCCCGGACACCGTCCTTAGAAAAGCGGATAACCTGCCATGCATCACCAACCTTTTCAAGTTCGTCAACATTGTTCGTAAGAACGAGATTTGGTGTCCAAACTGTGTCACTTTCTATAACTATCTCTGTCATTCCGCCATAGTTATACGGGTTTCAGCTCATGTATTCATCAACCCAATTCAAAAACCAGCAGCGCTGTGATAGTTAGTCTTTCTTGTACTTCGTCAAAATCCTGTATGGCCAAAAGCTCCATTGCTGTATTAAGTACTACAGGAGCTGACTTATTCACAACCGGAAGGAAAGTTTTTCGTAGTCTGACAGTTTATCGGCAAGTAATCTCTTTGAATATTGCATGGTGTGGCAAAACACATTCGATAAAAAGAACATCACACAAACCAAAGAGATAGTATTTCCCCACATCTTTGCCTGTTCCCGCGAAAACGGTTACGAGGCTTTCGAGTATAAATACAATTCTTCAATATCGAAGCTATTTCTTCTTCGTCTATTCGGCGGGATCACATGAAAAGAAATACAAGTTCCAAAATTAATGTCTTGTCTTCTTATAAAATAGCTCTACATAGAGTATTTTATGTAGTTGTGTGTGCTGTTGATAACACTGCATATTGTATATGAACATGGACGTAAAAAATGAAAATAGTATATTGTTAAAGGTAAAAGTGAATGGTTTGTTTTTGTGATTATATTTGTAGTACAATGACGTTAATATACACTGCTTAGTACAATACTGAATTCTTCCGCATGAGTATAAACCTTTGAAAACCGATATCAAGGCAGTCTTGGAAATGGAACTCAGATCATTTTACATGTTTCTATTAGACAGTTATATGATATACTGTGTAAAATAATCTTTGAAGTTACATCATGTTTCAACGTGTTAAACAAAATGAAGCTGCGAGCATAAGTTCGGGTGAGGGTTTTGGAATCCTAAGTAGGGGGGGGGGATCAATGTACCTAAAGAATGCTATAGATTTGGTGTATATTTTTGTTATCAATAAAAGTTATTCTACTACATTTTTGTATTTGTAATGTTTGGACACTGGTTTATATTAATAAATAGAAGGAAAATATTACTGGACAATATGTAAACTACAAATATAATGATTTGACCTATATATCAAACAGTGACCACTGACCAGTTCATAATGCATTGAAATAAATGCTTAATGGTGTGTGTAAACAGTGGTCCATCCAAAAAAAATATTGGTTGATTTAAAAGGTTTTTATGTTAGATTACCCACTTTACTGTCTATATAGCATTTTGTTTTGTTTAAACGCGGGACATTTAGAGAACTACACGTTTAAATAACTGAGAGGTCATTTGGTATGTATGCATGTATGTATGTATGTATGTATGTATGTACGTACGTACGTACGTACGGACGGACGGACGGACGGACGGACGGACGGACGGACGGGTGGGTGGATGTATGGATGGATGGATGAAATACACAAAAAAGGAATGCAAGAATGATTCTTTGCTTGAAAGAATTAAATTGGCTACCTTTACCCGAGAGAATTAAATACCACACCGGCATTTTAGTATACAATTTAACACCACCATACATGCGTAATTTATTATCTTACGATAACATACAGACTAACTATAGCCTAAGGTCTAGAATAAAATAGATATTCGGCACCCAATATTTAAATCGAAATATACTAAACTATTTTTTCAACATTGCTGGTATGGTAGTATGGAAATATATTCCTTGTGATATTACAAACGCATCTACTCTCACCTCCTTTCGTATCAAGTACAGACGGTATCTTCTCAAACGGTAACTGATTTCTGTTTTTTTCAATTGTGCAACTCATGTGCTTTTGCTCATTATTGTAATTCATGTGTGATTTCTTATTACTGTAACTCAGGTGTTATTGCTCATTACTGCATGTCTGTGTTTTAGTATTCATAATTTGTTATGTTTTAACTATTTTGTATTAGATCTATGAATGCAATGTTTATAGGAAGGCCTCGAGGAAGATAAGTCCTCGGACTTATTGAGTTACCTTCTATAAATAAAGAATATTATTTTTTTTATTATTATTATCATGTATGTGCGTGTGTGCGTGCGTGCGTGTGTGTGTATGCATTGCATGCATGTATGTAATTAAATGTCTAAAATGTGACAGAAATTTGCACTTTAGCCTTAATTTTCACAAAAAATACAGTTACAATTATTTTCAAATTCACAAATTGGATTATATATTAATACAAAAATTCTAAATTATGCAGACTTTTCAATGAATATCAAAAAAAAAAATATAGGCACAATCTAATTTATTGCTACACAAGTAGATTCTATTATTTCTAATATTACAATCGGCAGCGAATTGTTTTCATTATTCGGTTAAAGATCCAGGGGCGCTGTCGATGTATAATTACTTGTAGCTCAGGATAGATATCTTATTGGCAAAACTGACCATTATTTCCATGAAAAACATTACTGATGTTAATTGCTAACAAAGCTCTACAAAAATATGGAAGAAAGGAAACGTCAACACTGTTTTAGATTTAATAAAACACAGTTTCTGTAAATTAATTTTTCTATTTACGAGTATTTAAAATGCTCATGGGACTAAATTTTATATTGTTTAAATATATAATCATATATATCATAATTTCTTTTTGCCAAGAAAAAACTTTCAACAGGAGGCTATGAAAAAAATATGTCAAAACAAACATATCTCTCGTTCTTTTTTTTTTTTTTTTGGAATAGACGGAAATTAATTATCAATTTCATGTGTGTAATAACATATGCTTCAAAGTACCATCGAAAAAATATTACATACCTCTGTCATTGTAACTTGTATAACTCATCAGAAAGTATATTTATAGTAACTATAAATATCCATGGTATATCTGTTCTTTGTAAACGTTAGAAGTAAAATGCCGAACTTATTTATACGAATACGTTATGACTTTAAACACAATAGACTACTGACATTATCAAGTAATCTCCCCTATGGAAGGGAATCACCGCCAGAAGTCTGTGGGTCTAGATGACATTCTTATTTATGAACACTACATGCTCATTTGTCTTCTTTCTTACATCTTACATGCATGTGACATCTCATGTGTCATTCTTACGAGTGCATGTTGTATGATGCTTATTTCATGTTTCTTTCTTCCACATGCATGTTATATACTTATTATTTAGTAGTGTATGTTTGTGTTGATTACTTCTATGTTGACATTATGATTTCATTCATCTTACTTCTTTACCTTCAATATTATATTCATGAATGTTGCATCCTCATCTGTTTTATTTACCGATACCTTGCATGTAATTATCTTCCCATGTGTCTTTTTGGTTTTTTATTAAAATGCTACATTCTTCTTGTTTATGCATATTCTGTTGATGAATAAGGGCTTTCGTGATAATATTAAGTGAAACTATGGTAGAAAGCATTTGTGGTCAAGAATTAAGACGAACCAAGTATGCACTAACAAGAATGGCATTAACACGAATACGGTAGGTCATATTATGATACCAGATGGCGCTTTAATAGAGCTTGGTCTAAAATCCGAAAAGAGCTCTTTTCGCAAAAAGAGAATTTCAAATACGAAAAGAGATTATATTTCTGTTACTGGTGAATAAAATGGATAAATAAACACATATTAACGTGTGTGTCACAATTTTCGAATTGTAACAGATGTTTTGACCCATTTGAAATAGAGTTATGTTGTACAAGGAAAAATGACGAAAGTCAGTCAGCCAGTCACCGTCCGTCCGTCTGTCAGCCAGTCAGCCAATTTTAAACACTTTATTGCTAAAGATATAAATATTTTCAAAACTGGTATAGTACTATCCATCTGCATCTAGAGCCACACCACTGGGAGGCGCTCTGATCATGGCCCGCTCTAGTCCCCTAACTAAAAAAAAATTTGATCAGTTGAATACAATAGGGTTATTAGTATAGTAACGTGATCCAGCATGCCCGATTTGCTCGAGTCGTGCGTCGGATCATACGAGTGCGTAGCACGAGTTTGATCCGACCTCGACGAGAGCCAATCCGGCTTATGGATCACATTACTATACTAATAACCCTTTTATTATATACCATTTGATATTGTCTGCGCGATAAACTAAATTAAAATGACATGCTAAGTGTAAAAATGAAGAAAACCCCTTTTTGGCGCGAAATATACGTAGTAAGCGACGTCAATTTATTGACGTCATCGTATAAACAAATAGTGACGACCCAGTCAAAAGCGACGTTATTAACGTCATGTGCATTTGAGGGCCAATTGAATACACTCTTACAAATTTGCCGCGCTATTTGTATTGCACGTACATACAATACGGATTTTTTTTCTGTCAGGCCGTAATTGATGGTTGAATATAGGCTGTATTTTTGGCAGAATATTTATTGGTATATAATAAATAGATTTATTGAGTCGGTGTGCTGAACACCCGGCGAGGTCCAAAATCCTCCCTTTCCGACCGAAATTTAAAATGATATGCGAGGAAATATAAAGTTACTATAATCACAGATGGCATAAATTGAATAAAAAATCTTGTATTTTTGTGTCTTTTTTATGAACAGAAGAAAAGCTGTTACTTCACCAAATGTCAACATTATAGAAATAATTGTATGAAACAAATACTAGCAAATAAAACAGGTGTGTGATTCAGGAAACCTGTTCGATCATTGTTTTTTCCATAGATATCTAATGTATAGTATACTGATGAAAATATCTTATAAACCAACTATTTTGAAATATTACCTGAATCATGCCTGCTTTAGCAAAATAGTTTTTTAATCTATGTAAAAAGTCACATTGGGTGGCTGACGTAATTGTTTGACTGGCGTTGAATTATCCCCTTTGTCAGCGAAACAAGTAGACACGTCACTGAATAAACAATTCCCATCACCCGTACTATACAGTGCGACTTTCTTGGTGCTAAAGTACTCTCTTAGTATTGCATTTGACACTGGACACTGCTCAAAAGCATCAAAGTAAATGTTCTTCACAAACAGCAACTCTCGGCGCACACCTTTTTTGTAAATGCTAATAACAAAGGGCATTGTCGCGAAATGGCAAACAGATCATGATCTGCACTAGTCACAAAGGCAGAATATTGAAGTCCACATTGTCATTTTTTCCTATAAAAACACATAGATATATATCAAGTTGTTCAATTTGTTCATTGCGCCTGGCCACAGCTGAAATTTCATTCTACAAAATCACCCTTCTCATTTTATACAGTTTAAAATTATATAATTTTTAAATTACCACCTAATACTTAGCGACGACATACAATCAATGTTTGTACTTTCTGTTTGTTGCAGGAACTGAATTATACGGACGGACGGACGGACAGATAAAATATTTCGCGTAACAGTCACTCAAATACCGCGTTATCATGCAGGTCAGTGAAGTTAGCTAGAAGATGGGATTGGTTAATGGGTATTCAATACAAGCTAGATTTGAATATCCAGCAAGCCATTAGTTGCGTTTTTGCATAAGTTAAGGGAATTACCTAGACTTATAAAAGTATGTTGAGATTGAGAGGCCTTTTTCTTTCTTGAAGCCTTTTTCTCTTTTAAGAAAATATCTCTATCAAAAATTTGTCTGAATCAAAGCTCATGCACAGTTTCTCACTCATCGTGACATAGTTATTACATCGTCCTAGAAGTAATCAAACCACACATTCTGAAACAATTTTCATTAAGATTGGGAGAGTCAAGGGAAGGAGAAATTGTGGAGATGTTGTAAAATGTTCAGATAAAACATGAGGACTCTAACGACTGATGCCAGTCTAGGCACTACCCAGTAAGCTTCGAATAACCAGCTAACTGGGAGTTGGATATTCGCAAAGAGTAAAGCCAATATCCAGCTAGATTAGAATACCCAGCCAACTGGTAGTTGGGTATTCGCAAAAAGTAAAGCGAATACCCAGCTAGATTAAAATACCCAGAGAGCTGTGAGTTGGGTATTCGCTACACGTAAGGCGAATACCTAGCTTATTTTGAATACCCAGCCAGCTGGGAGTTGGGTATTCGAAAATCGAAAAATGAATACCCAGTTAGCTTCAAATAAGCAGCCAGCTGGGAGTTGGGTATTCCTGGGAAGATCTTCTTTTCGTACCAGCTAAAACTGCTTTCGCTCCCGGTTGAATGACATTTGAGGTAGTAGGAAAACATACAAACTTCCACTTCAAGGTCATGCGTTTAAAGAGTGTCGTCATATTAGGTTATACTAACCTACAACTTAAATGGATTTACTGTTTTATCAATTCACACATAATTAAATCAAAAAGTCCTCTTTTCGTATATGAAATTCTCTTTTTGCGAAAAGAGCTCTTTTCGGATTTCAGCTATGGGATATTTTTCGTTCGTACGCGGTTATCTCCCTGGAATAAGAATTTGATTACTAAAATGACATGTTTGTTATTTTATACCACGTATATCTGCTAATTTTTCATGTCGAAGACTTCCAAGAATAGAGTAGTGAGTAGTACAAATGAAACATGTATTTGGAAGAAAGTAATATGCTTTTAGCAACATACAGCAAGCACTTGGTAGAACGACACATGCGATGACGCATAACGGAGAAATCAGAAGTACAAATGCATCATTACTAAGTAATCAGCACAATCACAATAGAAAATAGCAAATATGTAACAGGCATGTGCAATAAAGATGCATGCAAGTGGAAGAAGAAACATGCATGTGGAAGAAAGAAACATGAAATTAGCATCATACAACATGCACTCGTAAGAATGACACATGAGATGTCACATGCATGTAAGATGTAAGAAAGAAGACAAATGAGCATGTAATGTTCATAAATAAGAATGTCATCTAGACCAATAGACTTATGGCGGTGATTCCCTTCCATACTCCCCGTTCATAAATCTCTATAGAAAACAAGACTACACTAACGTGTTATATATTAATGTATATATTTGAATAATAAATATATTATTAGGGTAAAATGGTACAATTTTGTATTCAATTTATGGTGATGAACTTATACTATACCCGAAATATTTCCTTTGCACATATTCTGTAATTTGTATGAAAATTGAAGGGCGAAACATCTGACCTAATACAACAGCTGTGTCATAAGAATAAAAATTGCCCTTCTTTTTATATACATACTTTATGGGACCCAGGCTTGCTAATGAATATTGTTACAAATTACTGTGCTTGTATATAATACTGTAGGTATATTTCCTATGGTCTATGTAATCCATAGTCATGCAGGTATGAGAAGCCTAAATCGGTGAAAACCGGAAGCAGGTTATTTTGTCTAGGGAACATGCGGACCTACACTACACTGTGTTTGATTGCTGATTGGCTGAAAGTAAGTGGATGCATACAAGAAAAATTCTTTTGAATTAATCGCTGGTTGATAGATCATAAATGAAATATGAAGAGAAAAATCTGGATATAAGTTATAATCAAAATAGTTGGTATTTGAAAATTCTGACACATTTGGTCGGTGACCACTAAAACTGCCACAAAAATGGGGGTGGTGTCATTCAGCTCCAAATTACTGGCATAAAGTATTGGATCACATGTATAAAATTTGTTATTTTTATGTGGGACTAGGATGATTCTACAAAATAAAGTTCATTTCAGCAGTCGGTGAGATTTTGGGTAGTCGCACCGGAAGAAAACCTTATAATGTAAGTCTATGGAAATGTATTTAGGCGTCTCATACCTGCAGTGGTATTATATAGGTTGAACAATCTACTATGTCACATTCATTTTCGGCATATTCTATACACACATTCTTACTATAATATAGTCACTACCACTGCACGAAACTGGCGCGGTTTCATTAATTAAGCAGATATTTTATCAAAGGAAATATTTGCATTGTCAATGAATGAATATAAATCATACGGCATAGACTTGGAATTTGGATGTGTTGAGTATAACGTTTAACGATTTTCTATATTTGCTTCTTAACTAAGCAGAAGACGTTGGCTTTACAGTTGATTCCTACAACTCATTCCGTAGCTTCAGCCGTTTCGGATTGGCCCAAACAATGTTTTGGGTTGGACGGGTCAATGTCTTGCAGCAGCCCCCATCAATTATTTAATAAAAAAATAACCTCAACAGTCAATGTTAATGTTAGAGCGGTATTTCTAAATTTTGAGAGACTTAAATTTTCAGATAAAACCGTTACATGTAAGCAAATGGAAACTAAAAATATCCCACAAGTGTTTTCCAAAGAAAGAGCTTATTTTAGTAAATATTTGACCATGGATTTGTTAAACAGCCTGTTTAACTTGTGTCTACACTGCGTCTGTGTTGTTCATTAATTTTGTACATGGCAAAAGCAACTACAATATAAGCTAAAGTGCGTACCTTGTCCGTTGCTTTTTCTCATAGTTACAGGTTTCATTCTTCTTTATGTCAGGTGAGCTAAAAACAATAATAGCAATTTCAGTTCCGTCTTATTTTCTACTCAAGTACATCAATACATATCAATATCATTGAGTGCTGTGTCGTCACCACCACCTTGAGGAAATAAAGCCACATATTGCTGAATTAGCGTCACAACTTTGACTGAATTGGTCCCAAGTCCCTCATGCCGTTATATACGGAGTTTATTGTATTAAGTTAGTTTAAAACTTTTATGAATCAACATAAATTTCGTATAAATCGAAGCTATATAAATCAATTTTACGTTTTTATCATCATTCAAAGTGACCGTCGTATATTATAAAGACACACAGTAATGAGTATGGTTCTTCGACAAAACTGTGACATCAAAGTTATAACTAAAATATAAAATTATGAATTTGTGTTGTTTGTTTTTATTTCTTTTGTATAATATCATGAAGTCTTCAGTAGCTGTCATGGTAAAAAAATGGACAAAACACCTATTCATTGTTATCAGTTAATGACACAACTAAAACAAAACAAATTATTTTTCCATGTTTCCAAAGCGCTGGTTGCGTTTTAAGCATTTTACTTTTGCGTAGTGGAGTACGGATATTTTAAAGGGCAGTATAACTTAAAAAGAGTACTGTTTATTCTTTTTCATCATTCGTCAAAGTATGTTTAGGGTGCCGCTTTTTAAGAAAGACGGGAGGTATTTGTTGTCATAGAGAGGACTTTTAAAAAAGTATCACAAATAAAAGTTGAAGAAATTCTGTTGTATGAAACGATCTAAAATATGAAAATCTACATTTCTTTTCCAAAGTTCTTTCGTAACTCGTCTTTGATAAGGAACGCATTTCCTTTTCTAAATAAGAATTCTTTATTGCTCATTTTGAAATATATTACAAATAATGTATATGCATGCCTTATGGTATTTTGATATATATGTTTTCATAAAAAGATGAAGAAAAAAATGAAATAATAAAAAGAAATAAAATGGAAATTAATATTCTGTAGTATTTTGTTCGCAAAAGTTACCTTCAAGTTATGCCCAGAGAGCGCACAGCTCCTTTGTTCTCCACGTTCCCCACGGTCCACCATTCGGAACTGTCAAGATTTTAGTGACATTTCTTTGTATGTTTTCGTGTACGAGAAGAAAGCTATGCACATTTGCAATAGAAAACAAGGTAAACACTATGTCACTCAACATATTAACTTTCGCATAATCTCTTACTCTATATTATAATTGTCTTTTAAAGTTGTCTTTCAAAAGGTTATCTTTTATACGTCAACGCGCTTTATGAAGATAAAAAAAAACATTTGATTCGCAAAAATGACTGATTTGTGTCTGTTATCTAGAAAACTCTTAATCCACTTAAGTGATTGACCCCTGACTCCATAATTGTGCATTTTTAGTAGCACTTTCTCATGACTAACGTTAACGAAAGCCTTGCTGAAATCCAAGAGTAAAAGATATACTTGCTGTTTATTATAGACTGAGGTGACCAAGTCATTTATTAATATTACAAGTTGGGTCATGCAGGATCTTTTTTCACGAAACCCATGCTGCAGGTGGTAGATGATGCTATGGTTTGTAAAGCGTTTCACTATAGTGGAAGACACTATATGTTCTAGTACATGTACCTTACACAGAACACATGTTAGTGAGATGGGTCTATAGTTGGCGGGGATTGACCTGTCGCCTTTTATGTAGATGGGAACACATTTTCTGAATTCCACTGGGATGCCAGTGATCCTTCATCAAAGGATTTCTGGAATAAAACCTCGAGGATTGGGGAGAGTTCTTTGGAGAGTGTTTTGAGTTCGAAGGGATTTGATTTCATCAGAACCACTAGCCTTATAGGGATTTAGATTAGTGAGAAGGTTCTCTATCCCACTGGAGCTTACTGCAATATCTGTCATGTTTTGGACACTTTGGTCATTTGTGCTGCCAGGCGTGTCTTGCAGTTTCATTTTACAGAGGGAAGCAAGTTTAAAGGGGGATTTAGGGCTGAAAACCGACTGACACTGCTTGTTCAGAACTGTTGCCTTGGCACAGGAACGTAGAATATACGTTGATTCTACGTTCATGCTTGGCAGTCTCATCAGTGTGGAGCTTGTTTTCATGCTTAAGGGGAGGTAATCTTGTTTGGAATGCTTAAGTTATGAGTAGAGTTTCTTGGTATTTGGTCTGTTTAGGAGGGAGGCAGCGCTATTAAAGTTAAGAATATTTTCAAGGTATATGTGATAAGCCTCTTTGACTTTTTTCCGCACCAAGTGTTATAGGTCTAGGAATTTCTTACGATCAGAAGATGCGTTTGATTTCTTAGCTTTGTTAAAGGCCCGGTTTCGCCTCCTGATCATTCTTTTAACACTTTGGATTAGATTGGTATCATTTACGGTTTCAATGATCTGTCTTTAGAAGGAAGCACGCTTGTATTCTAGCGATGGACTAGCAGAATCCCAGTTCATCTTGTGTAGGTTCAAATCCCTAGCCACCCAGATGTTCGAGAACCTTTTGTTAACCTTTAAAAGGGACTTGCTAAATTCGATGAAACTTTTTGTGTCTAACTCATGGGGTTTGTAATAAGCTCCGATCACAAAAGACTTATTTCCTACTAGTTCTAAATTTACCCAAAGATCCTCAGAATCAGATTGTAGTTCGGGCATTTCTTGTGCTATTAATCAGTCCCTTACAGCAATGAAGATACCTCCGCCTGCCTGATTGATGCGGTCGCGGCGAAAAATGGAGTAATCTAGGTCTGGATCAAATATTTCATTTGTATAGTGCTTAGGTTTAAGCCAGGACTCGGTACCTATCTTGGTGTCTGGTTTAATTGAACTGACCAGATTACTAAATTCTAGTTTTTTGTCTACAATTAATGATTTTGACTTTGAGTGACCTTCTTATATTATATTATGACATTGCTGGGGCTTAGGACTAGGCTGTGGTTGGGGATGGTTACGTTTAGGTGTGGGTGTATGGGCCATGTCAAAAGATAAGTTGCTCATGTTTGAGTCAGCCCGGTTAGCTCAATAGGTAGAGCACGAGACTGGTACTCTCTGGGTTGTGGGTTCGATTCCCGGGGCTGACCAACTGAATTACTAACAGTCTTTCGGATGAGACTTAAAACCGAGATCCCATCATGTATGGGTGCTATATACCTGGCATGTAATTAACCAGGGGTGTTTCTGGAATTGGGACGCTTTCTGTATCTTGCACTATCTTCCGAAAACCTAAAATAACTAACCTCTTCTGGCGTTGGTCATATGGATTATCCGGTAGCAACGATAAAACTATAATTACATATACATACACATTCTCATGTTTGAGGTATCGAGATAATCGAAGGGGTTCGAAGTTTCAAAGGAGTTCAAACTTGGAGCAGATATTTGTAACATTCATGTTTTCACATTGGTATCACTTCCAGACTGCAACCCCAGCTGTTGAGTCTCCGGGTCTATCGTAAAGAGAGTCATTTAAATATAAGATAGGTTTAAAAGAAAATCAATGAAAAGTAATGTATTTTGGGAAAAAATAGGTATGGTAAAAAGGTAAAAACAAGGCTAGCGAGGCATGATCAATGCAATCATACGTCTTCTTTCGTTCCGTTCCGGTTTTTGGCCTGGGGACTGAAAGTCCCCTAGGCCTAAGTTAGCATACCACATTTCAAACACTGCAGACAATTTAATTGTGCTATGTGAAAATAACAACTGTAAACATGCGCTTTATGAAAATAGTGCAAGACAGACCAGATCAATCTTTTGTTTGGATGTCGCATACGATAAGAACATAATAAAAACAGTACATACAATTTCAAACGATTGCAGAAAGGTCTATTGCTTACGGGCTGCATTACACATTTTTTTCTGTTTTAGAAAGTACTGCGCTGTTAGCTGATTACGGAAGATAATCATATGCATATCACGGAAAAGTACGGATATTTACGGAAATTTACGGAAATGTACGGAATTCGATATAAGAGTTTGTAGTTTGATTTTCAAATTTCTGATGTTATTTCATTGACAACTTTCTTATTTACGAACGATTACATATATATTTACCTAAAAATAAATTTCTTTAATAAAAAGATACAATTTACGTACATTCCCGAGAAGGAACTCACGTGATCAAAATCACCCGCCATTTATCGAGGGCGCTGCATGTCAAGGCCCAGTGAACGGTTTCACCGATTACAACTGCAAGGTTACCAAGAATTATTTTTGGTTTTCCCTGTTATACACATTGTACAGTACTTTATTTATATTTCATTGTTGGTATTGCTTTGTTTATTTCTGTTTCAAGGTCTTGTCCTTGGTACACAATAATTTTCGATCCACATCATCAGATATCGCTTGAAGTTGAACAAAGCGCCGAATGAATTAGTTTTATTGTTCTCTCAAACAATTGATACGGGCAGAAGAACGAAGGGCGCGAAGCCCGACCATAGGTAAACGTATGTACGAGTATTTACTTGAATACTGAAAGCAATTAATTATGTGATTTGTGATTACCCATGGAAGATTTCAAATTGTCCGCACCTGGACGATACGAAAACATACTTATAACGATGCACCGTGTTTTAACTTCCGCTGCAAATGACCAATCGGTAGTCCTCGGCAGATTCCGTAACCCTACATCAAACGAATCATTCTGCCGAGGTGTTCCGATTGGCAAATGACGTCATTTATGTGACGTCATTAAATGTCAGCCATTTTTGTTTTGAAAAAATGCAACACATTTCCGTTTAATGCAGGTTTGTACTTTGGAAATGTAAAGAGACTCTATTTATGTACACATTTCCTTTCGCAATCAACCCTCAATGCATGGCTCTATGGATATTCGTGGCCAATAATTTTCGGAACTTGAACCGTTTTTGCGTCCCCTGAAAATTCGTACCATTTCTAAAATTATGCTTTCGCCCCATATAGGTATTGCCTATTTTCATATTAAAAAATTTGAACTTGAACCGTGTGATTATTTTTCATATAACGTATATTATAATAAAACAAACCCCTGACCTACGTCAAAGGAAATACATTTCAGTTACATGTACGTTTATTTACAGGCGGGCAGTTAATCTTACGATAATTCCTGGTAAGGACCAGTACTATAACTATTTCCTTCTTAAAAATTGCAAACTTTCTCACATAAAGAGACGTGGTCAGTAGCGGGGCTCGATCACAAGACTCACAATAATTGAGAAGTTTCAGCTTCTCTAACCACTTGACCAAGGAGGAATCTCACCGTCCGTAACATTGCTCAATATGCTGTTACATCAAGTGGTCAGATGTTCCAGTTAAAACTATCAGACATATTGCAAAACATGTGTTCAACATTCCTCACCTAAGTACCAATCCTTACGATAATCTATGTTTCAGACCGAACATTTTCAGTGCCTTCAGCGCTTTGATTTCTATGTACTATCGACCAATGTCATGACTTCTATCTATTACGGCTCACCGTCTTATTGTGCGCATGCGTAACAGGAAAAAGAAGAATTGTTGATTTCTGAAATGACTAAAACATTTGTTTTTTTCTACGAAACTTTATTACAACATAAATATCTTTGTTGAGTACGGTACAATAATACTTTCATTCACACCAACAATTGAATCAGACCACAACGTAGTTTGTTTTTGGTGACCTAAAAACGTACAGTCCATAGTTATGAATTTTGCATAAATTTATTTTATTTTTTTACTTACAAAACTAGACACTGACGATATTCCGCCAGTGTCATGCAAAATTTAAGAACCCGTCACTAACAGGAAGAAAGTGGCTACGTTTTGCAACCTTCTAAAAACTTGCCAGGCTAAAAAGGATCCCTGGCAAAGTTCAAATATGGAGGACCAAGAAGGTGATGTGATAGAAATCATTCCAATGGATGAATATGACATGCACAAGGTATGATTTCATACATAAAAGATACACAAGTTGACTCAACACATCTTTAGCTGAACAGCCTATTCGTGTAATAAACTTATCATGACTAAAGTTAGTCATGTAACTATAGCAAATTCTTTGCCTCGGCCCCTGACCATCTACCACATCACCATAACAGCTAGCATAATGGCGAGGAAGTGATGTATTATAGGAGGTTTTAGTGTGTCGTCACATCCGGGATTTTCCGTTACTAAAAATAGCGTGGCCGTCAACTGTATTGGGACATAAACATGATATCTTGACAGCCGATTGATACAGTATAGACATCATTTATCGCCAAAATAAAATAAATATTATTAAGTTTCTTTTAAGTTTTGAAGTGGAAGTAAATACATTATTTCTTATATAATATATATTTGATAGTTGTTGCTATAATCAAAGAATTAACTTTGATCAGGGGTTGCTGAGATTTCCAGTCTTTCACCATGTGTCTTCTTTCCTTCACTGATTATTCTATTTCTATCTTACGTTTACTCTCTGGAAATATTTTTTTGGCAAAACCAGCACACTTAGTAAACCATAATCCTACTTTAAAAGTTCTTTGTGTATTTTTAAAATTTTTTAATAGTCCCGTCAATGGGGTTTTCTCCTCTAGGTGAACTCGCCAAGTGTAAACTGGTAGATCTACCTTTTTTTGGTTATATAATGCATATGTATGTCTCAAAAATAAATGACAGAAAAAGATATCCCTGTTTTGATATAATTATGACAGTATACACTACGGAAGTGTATACTTGCAGTGATATGCCTGTAACACGTCCATGACATCATAAATCGACGGACATATATGAAAGTGACACTTCCAAAAAGTGTTGTATTAAAATATTCAATAACACATTATAAAACATGCCTAATTAATTGTATAATATCTTAGCTGCGCAACTGCTTGCTTGAAATGCCCACACGCCAGTTTACGTCTGCGATTACTCATTATTTCAAAAAAAAATTAATATGTTTGATGCCATGTTGTTAGATTAACAAAGTATATGTAGATTAGTGGAAAACCTCAAACTTAGAAAAAACAAAGACTTCAAAATATCGAATTAAAATTTCCTTTTTTAAGACATTTGTTGTCGCCTCTAAAATAAAAAGAAACTCAGCTATCTGAAATTTAAAAATATTCTGTCCCATCTGCGTCCTTATATCAAGGGGTTTTATTTAACTTGGTCATAAAATATTATGATGAATAAATTGATCATTTAGATTCAATCAAAGCTTGATGTGTGCAATATGCCACGTTATGCAATTCATTCAAAGTGGTCATCTATAACGTGTGACCAATTAGTCAATAAACAGGATGTTACATGGATTAATTAAATCCAAGTTATATCGTGCTTTATGCCCTAGGGGACAATATATCTTACTGGATCTCTATGGCAACGTGTCATTTGAGTGTCTTATGTCATCGCCAGGCGTTGTGAAAACATATATAGCACAGTGTCATGTATTATATAGCTATAGGGTCTTCATGGTTTCTAAAGTTTAATTTGACACTATTCGTAAATAAATGTACGCTTCACAGACACATGCATGATTTCTATGAATATTATTTTTACTGAAATTAGACACATATAATAGGGAAAATACCCGAAGCCTTGTCCTTTCTAAACAAAGTATATAATTTACAAATTAACATCATGTTTTTATAAAAAAAAATGTGGCAAAAATTGGGAGTCTGAAAATTTCCAACAAGGTGTATTATGTACAATTAGAGGATCATCTTAATGCGGAGAACTTCACTGTAGCAATTTTTTCCATCTATGTACAGCAACGAAATATACTAAGCACTATGTGAAAATAATGAATATTGGCGCTAATTAAAAAAAAAGAAGAAGAAAAGAATAGTGACACTTTGGCAGGAATAGCAAGTAGCCTTGGGAAAGCGGACATTGTCAAGTTACATTCGTTTTGGCCGATTCAGTTTAAATTCACATTTTCATATCGGACTTTATAATGAAAACAATACATAAGCATCAATGGCATAGACACGGCAACACAGACACTGCATATAAACCAGATTTTGTTTCATTTAATAACGTTATAGCCTAAAATATAAACTGCCGTACAGTCAAATGCTCTATTTCGCTTTCATTTTGGCCGATCAATTGACGGCCAGTCAATGCGCATGCGCCGGAATGACGTCATATCGGGGATTCCTAAAACCTCCTATTCTTATACTACACACATGATATAATTTGATATGAGTTTTTCGAAAAGTTTGGGACATAAACATGATAAATGTTGACAGACATTGCACAAACTGGGGGGACAAAATGTGAGTACTTATCCATGAAGCTCAGTTAGTTGAGATTTCAGTGTTTGACTTTTCTTGGCCAGTGACAAACTGTCACCAAAGATAGAGCAGTAAGAGCACTTGCCCTGCCCCACACCTAAGAGTTTTAATTTGATAATCCTCGGTACTTTAATTAAAAAATTAGGTGAAATATATTTCATGTAGTTTGCAAGTTTTGTTCATTATTTATGTTATATATTTTGAAGTTCATTCAGTGCGCAGGGAAAAATTGTAGTGGGCACCCAATTGCCCATGAGGTTCAAAAACTGACAAGGCAAATAAAATTTTCCAGTGTCAGAGGGGCCTACAGTAGGTGGCAAGTAGTCAAAACTGGTTCCATTTTTTATTAGCTCACCTGGCACAAAGTGCCAGAGTGAGCTATAAGGATCGCATTCCGTCCGTCGTACGTCCGTCCGTCCACCATTTCCTTCAAACGACATCTCCTCTGAAACCACTGGGCCAATGTTGATTAGACTTTGCAAGGATGTTCCTTGCATGAAGCTCTATCAAAGTTGTTCAAAGAATTCCATTCCATGCAGAACTCTGGTTGCTATGGCAACAAATAGGAAAAATTTTTAAAATCTTCTCTGAAACCACAAGGCCTAGAGCTTAGATATTTGGCATGTAGCATTGTCTAGTGGACCTCTACCAAGATTGTTCAAATTATGACCCCCGGGTCAAAATTGACCCCGCACGTGGGCACTTAGTTTTTGCATAGGCATATATAGGAAAAACTTTAACAATCTTCTTCTCTGAAACCACAAGGCCTAGAGCTAAGATATTTGGCATGTAGCATAGCATTGTCTAGTGGACCTCTACCAAGATTGTTCAAATTATGAGCCCGGGTCAAAATTGACCCCGCACCGGAGGTCACTTAGTTTTGTATAGGATTAGGAATATATAGGAAAAACTTTAAAAATCTTTTTCTCTGAAACCACAAGGCCTAGAGCTTAGATATTTGGCATGTAGCATTGCCTAGTAGACCTCTTCAAATTTTGTTCAAATTATGCCCCTGGGGTCAAATTTGACCTTGCCCGGGGGGGTGATCATTTGTTTTACAAAGGCGTATATAGGAAAACTTATTTGGTATATAACATTATCTAGTGATCTTCCACCAGGCAAGTGGACTTGTACCAAGGTGAGCGATATAGGGCCATCTTGGCCCTCTTGTTATTTTCAGTACTGTGAAATATAAAACAGTGCGTTTAATAACACATACACCAATGTCAGACAATATGACAGTGTCTAGGGTTTGTGTGACATTACTTGATTTTTGTGCCTGTAAATGAACATCGATAAATGAATAAGATAGATGACATTCCAGTGACTTTTGTCAAGAAATAATGATAGGTTAAAATTGATTTAAAAAATGAAGTGATTGGTGATGAATTTGATAATTACTGACCATGAATCTCGTTTTTAGCTCGACAATTGGAAGAATAAGGAGGCTATTGCACTCGCCCGGTGTCTGTGTTGGTTAAAGTTTTTTATAAAGTCAAATATCTTTAATACTATCAAAGGTATTGACTTGAAACTTAAAGGATATGTTAACCATCAACATCTACACCTGAGGAAACAATCCCCATAACTCTGTTTTGATTTTTGACAGATTTATGCCCCTTTTTAACTTAGAATTTTTGGTTAAAGATTTTTATAAAGTCAAATATCTTGAATTCTATTAATGGTTTTGACTTGAAACTCAAGATATATCTGTACCATCATCATCTACACCTGGGGAAACAATCCCCATAACTCTGCTTTGATGTTTTACAGATTTGTGTCCCTTTTCAACTTAGAATTTTAGTAAAAGTTTTTATAAAGTCTAATATCTTGAATACTATCAAACGTATTGACTTGAAACTTAAAATGTATGTCAACTATCAAAATCTTCACCACTGTTTTTTAATTTTTGACATATTCATGCCCCTTTTTAACTTAGAATGTTTTCACAGTTTTTACCAGACTATTATATGGAAATAATTGAAATGGCTTACTTTCGAAATGTCATAAAATAATTCTGCAGCATGCAGCGGTTATGCCTTTTTAATTTTATTCATATGAATTTTGAAATGTAACAAACTTATTCATGATCAAATATACGAGTTCATGTATTTTTTTAAATTATCCCCTCCCCCTCCTCCCCCCAGTTGGCTTACGGAATCCAGGGTACGGCTTTGAACCTAATGTACACTTACAAAGGTCTTTGAACAAGTTTCATATCTTTGACCTTAAATTAGGCTTAATTCTTAAAGACAATATACACCAGTCCTGTTCTTAGACAAAAAAATTCAAGCTTTTGAAGCATGCTGTCACTTGTTTAGTTTAGATCTACAACGTACATGTATCCTGACATTGCATTTGGTTTAATAAAGTCTTATTGCCACTTTGACCTTACTTAATAGGAAAATGGGGGGTATTTTTTTGAGGTTGTTGACCCTGTTACAGAAAGCAGTTTGAGTCTTCACGAAATAGCAATGCTCAAGATTTTCTTAACTGTTTTCTCTGTCAGCTGCTCCCGTAAAGGATGACTCCCGATGTGCTTTCAAATCCATTTTGCGTTCACATTATAGCATTGTACACAGCAAGTTACAAACCTTTCATTTGAGTATGGTGAGTGATTTTTGCGTGAAAATGGTTGAGTTATTTTCTATCTGCACCTAAAAAGGTCACCTTTTAAGTAGATTTTAAATATTAATCCCCATAAAGAAAAACAAAATTGTTCAAATGGGATATAATGGCCTTCAGTGGTGGGTAAAGGATGTCTTCCCCAAATAAAATTTCTTTGAACATGTTGAAAGTAATGCATTTTTTCCTAAAATAAGAGTTTACATCTAGTGCACCTTCCCCAATCTTGGAAAAAGCTTTGTGGTTCAAAACTTCTGTAGCAATGCCAAGATTGTTCAATTGATGACTACTGGATCAAAATGGGATTACTTCAATGGCTTCACATAAAAAATTATTATTCTTATAAAACTTAAAAAATCTTCTTGTGTAATTTTAACCACAAGGCCCAGAGTCTAGATCTTAGGAATATAGTGTAGTGTACAGTACTATAGTGGACTTTAAATATGAATATTATTCAAATGATGACCCCCCAAGGTCAAAATTGACCATTCCTGCGATTTTATTATAGCCAGTGGTAGCCAGGTGAGTGATATAGGGCCTTCTTGGCCCTCTTGTTGAGTTTACCCCAACCTTTTTACCATCTTGAATAATTTTTGAAGAGGTGCTGTGTATATGTAACCTACTACATTTTTATAAAATAAAGTGTAAGGTATAATCTAGTCTCAGTCTTAAAGAATTGTGTGACATGTGAAAGTTGTGTTACTGCAGCTTAATTTGATGATGGGATGTCTTAGAGGGATAATTCATTTACGTTGTTTCCATGTACGTGTACAGTATTGATACATTGGCTTCATTAGGCAATGTCTTTGGCACTGTTTTTATGTGCGTCATATGATGTAAACCCTTACATTGCTGGAAATAGATTATATTGCATTTCAATGATTTGGTGTTAGTGTTACATTGTAGGCCAGTGATAAACCTGCTGATCCAGCAGTACTGTGTGATCCTGTGAATATCTTGGGGGTTGCGGGTTCAAGTCCCACTGGGGTCACGACCGTTCCTCCTATTATGACAACAGTACTAGTTTTTCCAGGAAGCGAACTCAAGAGGGACTTGATAAGCTTCAAACTTTCTTCACAATCAAGCTAAAATAAATTAGTATGAACTAACATTAAAGAGGTATTGTCTAGTTTAAAAGATACCTCTCTTCTAAAAAAAATATCTAAAATGAACTTGGTCATCCTTCTTTATAACACCATTGTAATCTACATGTTATAGGGGTTTTTTCGTTGAAAATTTACTGACTGAATAGTGAACAGTGCAGAGATATTCAGTTAATATGGATATGTTCATTTTAGTAACGTAGCAGGCTAAGACATTATTATAGTATTATAACATGCATTAAAACCTGCTAAATTTCAGCATAATTTACATTCAATTTTCTATGCAATTGGTTAACTTTATGATTCTATGCATCAGTTATATCCATGTTTATGTATAGAAAAAGAAAGTGATACAGGATCTGTACGTACAAACAAAGTTTAAAATAACTGCTTACAAATAAAGTTTAAATTACATTTGCACACCAGTCACAAAACTACAAAAAACTAGCAATTGTATAAAGGACTGCATTCAGAAAAAGGTTTTGCATCATTTTGCATCAGACAGTGTTGCGTAATTTAAGTGTCAAATTAGATTGATTTTTGTAGCATCAGATTAAGACTTGATTAACAACTGGAACTGATGCATGACTGGATGTGGCCCATTAACCACCATGAGAAAGTATTAAGATATCAATTTCTTAAATTGAATTAAGATATTTGACATTTTGTATATTTGTGTACTGGTGTATTGGTGTGTTTTACCTTCTGCCACTTGACGATTGATCTAACTGCTTTTTGATCTTCGCGAAATTAAGTACAATGTAATTAGAAAGTGACGAGGTCGGCCGGCAGTGACTTGTTAGGAGAGATGACTGGGAAATCAAAACAGACAGTTATATTGACATTCAAACTGACTCATAGACTTGTGAGTGTGATCAGTTTTAACCCATGAACAGAATTTACCAATCGATTTACAATACCAGGATCCTGTAGTAATAAACAAAACTTTAAAGCCTTATAAAAAAAAGAAGAAAAAAATTAATACATTTACAACGTAGTTATATACATGTACTGGCTTTAAAAATCACAACATTATTATCTATATTTTACTGCTCTATACATGTTTATAAGGCAGAAAATATCAAAAGGTTAGGGTCAACATGGTCAAAGAAGAGCTTTTTTCTTTAGTTACATAATTTGATAAATCAATGGCCCTGTTTGAACTCACTGGAGATATTAATTGGCTTATAATCTCTGTAATGTAAACAGTTCTTCCAATGTAAATAAATGTAAAAGTATAAGAAAGTGCCCTAGAGTAAATATTTTCTTCTATGCTATCAAGTAAATGACCTGGTTTCAAAGGTTACATTATAAGTGAAAGGTATAGCCACACATATTGTTATTATTAATATAGTCAAAGAAAATAATATTGTTAAGTATTGAAAAATTTGATTCATCTTGCAAACCTGACATGTTTGAAACTTTCACAGAATTTATAAGTAACATCAGCTGTATTAATTTGAGATACATGTAATGTGACTGGGATGTAAAGAGATATACATGTATGTGTACACAATTATTTGGTTCTTTTTTTATTGGTAAAAAAAAAATTTTATAGTGGAAATGAGAAAAGAAAAAGCTGCAAGCAGGAAAAAAACCTTACTAGAAAAGGTGCTGATAAAATTTTGATATATGTTTAATATGAGATCAGCGATATATGTCATGGGCGAAAGTCACTACTACATTTTCTACAAAATCTCTTACTTTTTACTAAACATTGTTCTGGCTTAAAATCAACCCTTCTCTGAAATTTGCTTGACCACTTTCTATTTTGTTGAAAAACACGGACTCTGGGTGGTTGTTTACAAGTCGGTGGTTTTGTATTTAAGTGAAACTACTTCTAAACATTATTCATTGTTTTAAAAGGCAATCGATCAAAAATGTTTAGTGATTTTCGATATCGTTAATCGATCATCCCTACTAGTAAATATAAAAGTAATACCCAATGTATTTACTCAGTATAGTGGACATAAATGATCTGGTGTGACTGTAGAACTATCCTAAGTGCACTGTACTGTAGTCTGTACTTCTCTATATATTTTTTTCCCACGTACAAGATTGTAACAGACTTCCATGCTTACACTTGATTGTGTTAGTAAGAATAAGTGACTTCTTACCAGCCCTGCTATTCTTCTGAGACCTTCTTTCAGTGTGGTTCTTGCTTTTGATTGTTCAAAGGATTGCTCAGTGTAAATTCACCTTAGTCATTATCCATGCAAGTAGTGCAGATCATGATCAGAATCAGTATCCTGAAAACAAAGCCAAAAACGTTTGCTTTCTACTTGAATTTACTGATGTGTTTTAACAAATTGTTTTTCAAATTAGTCGGCAAGAATTGGCATAGTGGATAATTGTCAACTGAACTTGTCGAAGTACATAAAAATCTTTGGTTTGTTTTTAGTAACATGTCCAACTGGCTTGCCCAGTTCTGCAAAAATGGATAACAATATATTGTTCTCTCTATTTACAGGCCAAAGCCGGAGCCTCTCTGTCCTGGCTATTGTGCAAGGCTTACCTGGACAAGGTACCCACAGAGTTCCAGGAACCTTTCTATGACACCACAGAGGTAAGGTTCTCTTGTTACAAAATACGACAAGGTGTGTCCACTTGCTTATGTATTGATATCATAAGCTTAAATTTATTCTATGTGAACTAATTTTCTTCAAAACAATATCCCACACTTAGCTTACTGTAAATTGGGTAAATTTCGCAATTTGTGATCTCGAATTTTAAATTTGCAATTTAAGGGAAATTTCTTAATAGTAAATCTGTGTGAAATAAATCCACCACAAGATTTTTAAAATTGCAAAGTGGGAAGTTTGCAAAAATTAAATCATCACTAATATTACCAGGTGTACAGTATTTAGGGTTCAGTATCTAGACTTTGGAAATACAGAGAAATTTACACTAATTTTTGCCTTTTTTTAATACAGAGAATTTATTTACCTAAACCCAGATTCTTTGTAAAACCAAATCTCTGTCAGCTGAATTTAACACAGGGAGAAGTTTGGCAACTTCCATAGATTATTTCTCCCCAGCTGGCCCTTTATATCCTGTGCCAAGTCATTTATTTAATTCAGACCATGTGTTTGAAGAGCAAAAATAAACACAAAAGTGAATAGATCATCTGTGTTTCATTTAATTAGTCTGCAAGTATAGATTTTTGGTTTGCAAAACATTCAGTCGCAGAGATAAAATTTCTGATACCTTACGGCTGTACACAGTTGAGATTGTGACAGCTAGAGCTACAAGCCATACTGTTACTTTTAGCACCAGTTTTTTCCCCGCAGTGTTTGATCATTGTATTTAGATGGGAGCTACATTCAGTGTATGTAGAAGACTGTGATATACTTTTTGGGTAATTCATATCAATGCTTCAGGTTGTAATAATGAAAATGTTTAAACACACAAACTGCAATAAATTAGCAAAAGATAAACGTATATAATTTATATCTATGACAGTAAATGTTGACAGTCTGAGAAAATTTGACTCCTATAACTGTAAATGAAAACTAGATCATGGCATTTCATGATATTTCTTTTTAAATTAACAGAAGTAGAAACAATCTTAGAGTGAGGGGCTGCCCGGTGAAAGAGAGTGAGGTAATTTAGATGGTATTGCAACACCCATCAAGATTGTCAGTTCAAAGATGCATTATGCTAAATTTATGCCAAATATGTCTGTCATTTGATTAAACATGTTCCATCCCACCCTCAGTCCTGCTTCCTTAGTGGCCCTGGTGTCATTTATGATTTAATAAATGGATTTTGTAATAAATTGAATTTGCTGTTGATTATAAACAGTAAGACCTGATGATTATCTGTTTAGAGCAGCTTTCTGTGATCTTACCTCTCCAGTATCTGCTATATTAATTGAATGGTACTTACTGAATTATTAATGGCAGACTAATAACTTTGTTCCTGGTTATTCAGAAGCATTGAAAGCATTTTATGATCAAGATCATTAGTCACATGGGGCAAGCATCTGGCAAAGAATTGTTCATCCTGACTGTTATTAACATGTAGTGTTAAATAGCAAAAAAATGCTGTCTTAATGTTAGAAACTGAGAACTGAACTTATATGATAGAAATAAGCTTGCACCATTGTTCTTCTTGATTTTTTATGCATTTCAGTGCTAAGGGCACTCGCTTCAGATTTTCTAAAAATAGCAGAATCAGTCAACTGACATGTAGTTTGCTTTAAGAAATGCTAAACATGCATTTAATTGTTGAGCGGTTCCATATTATGACTTAATATAACCTTATAATAACACTTCTGGAAGCTAAAAATAGATTAGTGTTAAATGA
Source organism: Saxidomus purpurata (assembly GCA_022818135.1). Taxonomy (NCBI): domain Eukaryota; kingdom Metazoa; phylum Mollusca; class Bivalvia; order Venerida; family Veneridae; genus Saxidomus; species Saxidomus purpurata. The sequence continues at coordinate 29,956,825 of JAFMSR010000017.1, forward strand.
TTCTGCCTTTAGGATTAGTGCAAATCATGGTCAGCAAACATATATGGCAGTTAATGGTACTCAGCTCAAGTTGAAAGACAGATAAGTCTATTGTTCAAATTTAGCAGGATGTAAGAGTAACTTACCAGTGCCAGCATGCAGTTATAAAGTTTGACATTTTTGATAAACCCTGAGTCTCACATCCTTACTCATACATGTATAAACTTGTACCAAATCATTTGATATGAGATTTTAGTTTTTTTTCTGAGCTTCGCCTGGGCACAGGGTTAGGGTCTAAATTACTGGAGAACCCGGCATGTATGATCAAATTGTTTGTTTCAGGGTGGATGGCAGATCAAGCCAAGGTTGGCCAATCTTCTAGCAAGTAGTGAGTTGTATTGTCTGGCATGTCGCACAATGTTTGGAGAAAATGCATCACAATGGACAGGTAAAAACTGCAATTGTCAGTTACGGGAGACGCTCAAAATTCCCTTGGTCATAATCCCCTTGGTCCAAAAATACCAAAGTAGTGATAATCCCTTTAATGGATTTTACATTTTAATTTCAATAATTTCAATTTTTTTCAATCATTCACTATAGTAAAGTTAAACTAGAGACAAATAAAACATTTAGTAAAATATTCTATTCAATATATGCTTTTCCACAAGTTTGTAAAATCCATTTTTGGACGAAGGGGATTCTGACCAAGGGGATTTTGAAGTACAAGCGTCAATTACGTCATTTGTAAAATAGTTGAGATATTTTTAGCTCACCTGACACAAAGTGTCCGAGTGAGCTATTACTATCGCACATCGTCACATTTTCCTTTAAACAAAATCTCCTCTGAAACCACTGGGTCAATCTTGATGAAACATTGGCCGGGAAGTTCCTTGCATGAAGCTCGATCATAGTTGTTCAAATAATTCCATTCAACGCAGAACTCTGGTTGCCATGGTAATTTAAAGGAAAATCTTTAAATCTTAAATCTTCTCAAGAACAGGAAGGCCCAGAGCTTAGATATTTGGAATTGAGTATTGCCTATTTGGCCTCTACCCAAGATTGTTCAAATCAAGACCACTGGGTCAAAACTTGACCCTGCCTGGAGGTGGGATGTAACTCGGTTTAACAGAGGCTTATATAGAGAGAACTTTAAATGTCTTCTTGTCTAGAACCACGAGGCACGGAGCTTAGATATTTAGAATATAGCATTATGTAGTGAAACTTTTATGAATGTTATTCGAATCAGAATCCCCACGCCAAATTATGAAAATTGTTCAAATTAGAATCCCCACGCCAAATTTGACCTTTTCTGCTATTAATGACCTCAGTGTATTTTAGCCAATGGTAGCCAGGTGAGCGATATAGGCCATGTTGGCCTGCTTGTTTTTAAGAACTCGACTGGTCAGTTGGTTAAGTCAGTAGTGTAATGGATTCAGAATTTTGCCTGCGTTAGGAAAAGATAGGTGTCCCTATAAAGGTTATACATTTTTATGTTAAATAAAAATGTACTTGAAATTTCTTAATAGAAAATAGGAGTCTATGTTGTACTGGTCCTTCCCAGGAAAAATGGGTGGTAAAATGCTAGACTTTAAAACACTGAATTACATGCATTGTTGAAACAGCGCTTGAAACCTTGAGGAAAAAATAGTCTTGAGGAAAAATCCAATCCAGTTGAATACACTAAAGCATGTGTATAAGCAATTTTCCTAAGAGAAAAATGTGTGCAAAATCAATATTTGATAACACTGCTTGTATGTCATACACATATAAAATTGTGTTGCAAATATTTCCAGTATAAAGTTAAAGCCTTTAGAACAGCCTGATTTGCATGGTTTACCGTCATTATGTTATGTCTGTTTCAGGACATTTGAGTATCATCCAAGTGTTATCAAGGAAGGGAATCTATGCAGTAGGAACAGACTCGGTGGATGTTACAGAAACTATACTCATGCAGTCGGCTCCCTTCAAACTGGTATGCTTTGCGTTATACATGTATGTTATATAGAAAATAAAAGAAGCTGAAATTCCGCACACCCTCACAGGATGTTACAAGTGCAGTTAGCTTCCTTCAGACTGGTAACATGTGTGTAATAGTACAGTAACTGTTGTTGAGGTACCACAGGCTCCCTGCAGTCTAGTGCATACTGTCACTGATTTAAAATCACTTAACTTGTCACTGATTGAGGGTCAATGGTTCAAGTCCATCTGCCGACCTGAGGCTTTATGTGGGTGAGTTTGCAGTTCCATATGGAAAAGGGATGTCCAGTACTTATCCTTGCCAGGAATTATGGATAAATAAACCGCCCATCTATATATAACTTATTGTTAAACAGGCAGATAACCTTGAGAAGAAAATGTGTTACAACAGTTTGAACCACAACAATGTCTGACACTGTAACATATGTCAAGCACATTGCAACTATTGATCTTGCCACAATTTTTATGTCTCTTCCCCACTTGTGGGCGACATATTGTTTTTATCCTGTCCATCTGTCTGTCTGTCCATCTGTCACACTGGCTCTGTTTCCACTCAGTAACTTGAGTTTCATATGACCCACAGTCTTCAAACTTCATAGAATGATTGGTCTTAATTGAGTAATTGATCCCTATTGTTTTTGGGGTCAGTAGGTCAAAGGTAAACATAACAGTGACCCGAACTTTGAAAATTGTTTCCGCTGAATAACTTGAGATCCATATGACCCACAATCTTCAAACTTCATAGAATGATTAGTCTTATTGAGTAATTGATCCCTATTGTTTTAGGGTTGGTAGGTCAAAGGTCAATTTCGCAGTGACTGAAATTTGAAAATCGTTTCTGCTTAATGACTTGAGATTTATATGATATTTCAACAGAAGCCTGATTGAAATTGTCAAGAACTTACTGCAAACTTTATTGTGAAGTGATTAGAGTGACTTGTTGGTGATAAAGGCTCAGATATTTTGTGTTGATAGTCTTCCGATAATATCATAAAGCTACCAGAATTGTATGCAATGATGTTTATGTATTGTCTGTCACTTTTGCTGATTGGACTGTGAAAAAGTTGTTCTATATAAAAATGGAATGGAATTTATTTTATTTCAGTTCAAGTCTTTAGTTATTGTCATCAATGGTTGAAATATTTTGCTTGCAGAAAGCTCACCTGGCGTTGATTGATGCCTTAATGACAGCTTTTTCAAGGGAGATAATGAGTATAGATAGGGTCACACAGACTGTGCGTCGCTTTGCAACATTCAGTGCTTCCAGTGAGCTTCCAGGTGACACAGAAGATGCTATTCTGTTCTGGGTTAACAAAGTCTGTGTCACAGTCCAGAAACATTTGGAGTCAGCACAAGACACTCTAATAGAAGGAGGTGAAACCAGTCAAAAGGTAATGCATGACTAAGTAGCTATATCTGGCTTCAGGACTAACACTTATGCACTTTTCTTGAGCCAATTTTTTTCCCAGTAATGCTGTCTGTGCAGCTGTCAAAACACATGTTTTATTTAGAGTATGTAGATCTAGCCAATTTACTAGTTTTTTATGCCGCTGCCATTCGAAGAATTCCCAATCAGATATGATATAACTGTAACTTCTGCTTTAAGTCGCGAGTTTGTTGTCTCCGTAAAATGTCTGTTAAGCTACAGTTTGAATGTGGCTGCTGTAGCAGTCTTTGATCTGTGGTATACATCTCAATTTACAAGTCTGTATACATCTTGACCATGCTGGGTTCCTTTGTGACCAGTGCAGATCATGATCAGCCTACGCATCCCTGCAGTCTTCTCACAGGGCTTGTTTCCCATCTATAATAGGAACCGTTTACAGGCATCTTCCCCTGAGAAAATTTCTTTCAGATCATGCATTCTTCCCATAAATTGACTTAATACACTAGCCGAGCTATTTCTTTCTCCAAAGACAATGCCTTGGGCCGCTTCCCCTTCCTGTGAATAAGCCCTGTATCATTAGCTGCACTGTTTCCTACTCAGTTAGTATACTTTCAGTGGGCAACTCATTAAACAATTACTGGTACTGACCAAATTGAATTACAGACAAGTCACTTTCAGAAAATTGGCGGGTTCATGGCTGAGAAATGTCCAGGCTACTCTTAAGATCCTGGTTATATATTGTAAATATTTCCATTTATTTGATGTTTTTAGGTGCTTTATAGAAATATATCGGTGGAGTATACCGAGCGTAATGGGTGCTGGAAACCGTACGAAGATGAAGTTGTTAAAATGATGTCATGTGTACTAATCATTGCTTTCTAATGACGATTCCCACAATTTTCAACATTTTATTGAAACTAACTCATAACAATTAAAGTTTTAAACATAGAATAATGAGAAAACTTGTTCGTTTGATGTAGAATCTCGTTAATTTCACGTGTGAACATCAAAAGCTGAGCCTGTCCTGAAAATATCAAGCTTTGGTGCCCATTTGGTCAATTTATAATGTGAAATTACACCGAAGCCAACATTATTCTCTATATGTGGTTACAGTTTTTTTTATTTTTCACTTTTGGTAACTATTTTACAGGTTAGAATAATCAGCAATAAAACACCGAGAGATTCCATCTCGGTGCCTGTAATGGAAAGCCTGGTAGAGGACATGGGAGATGGTTGCTCCGTTGCCACTCTGATCAGCTTCTATTGCCCTCAAATACTGAAAACAGAAGGTAAATAAATGAAACAGAAGGTAAACAAATGAAACAGAAGGTAAATAAATGTGATTTGACTGCGAAAATGGGTCCAGATGAGTAAAAATCGCACATTTTGTTTTCAGTGTCTTGTTAAAGTGTAAAGTCTGTTGACTATAAATTGAAAATTTCAAGTGAATCTACCCACTACTGCAAAAGTTATGATTGTTTTCAGATAACACCTATTGCCTTTCGTCATGCTCCTTTAAGTAAAAAAACAAATACTAAAGGTTCAGGACTTTTTTCTCTCACATACAAAGGCGGCTTCCAGGTATTGTTTCATTTGACACTATCTCCTTATTAATTGGGCAGGGTGTATGAAAAACTAATGAAACTTTTAAGCCCTGGATAAAAACAAGATGAGTTACTGCAATATGAAAAGTGAAGTTTTAACTTGCTATCAAGAGAGCAAAAAATATGTTCATGGCAAAATATGTCAAAGATTTTGAAGAATGATGTAAAAAAAGAAAACAATCAACAAAAAAAAATATGTAGGAATTCTCGTAACATATCATATGTCTTTTATATTACAAGATGTATGCCTGAAGTCGAATGTTGGGATTGCTGACTCACTATACAACCTACGCCTTATACGATCATTCTGTGAGCGCCACCTACCGTACAAGACGTGGCACTTCAGTTATGAGGATCTCCTTTACACACGTGAATCTATCAAAGTCAATGTGATGATGTTGATATCAGAACTTTATTATTGGTTCGAGATAAAAACCGTGCCCATTGTGACAGGAGGCGAGTTCACACAGGCTGAGCAAGGTGTGTATGGTAGACATGGTAGCCATGGTTACAGACCCTCCACTTTGGTTGGGTATTTAAGTTAAGGTCACTGACTTGTAATGACTGATTGAGGGTCATGAGTTTGAGCCCTGCAACAGCCCTGATTATTATGTGAGAAAGTTGGCATGTTCTTACAGGGGACGAGAGGATAGAACTTGGGTGTTCCTAAAATTGTTGGCTATTTTAAGTGTCCAGCTATTTTCATAGCTATGATCACTAGGCCAAGTTCAAGAACTAGGTCATTAAGTCAAATAATAGAAAAATAACTTGTTAACCCTAGAAACCATATGCTCTTCCCAAACATCATGAAAGACAGTCAGATGTATGTCTAAATAAAAAAAAGATTGAGTTTGAAACTGGGTCACAGAAACTTTGTAAATGCTTTAGAGGCAACATTCCAAACACTACCATCATTAAAGTTGCTAACAGTGTCAGTTTGAAACTGGGTCACATGCAGTCAAAAACTAAGTCACCAGATAAAACCATAAACTCTATGTTGACTTTGAAACTGGGTCATGTTCGATCACAAAATAGATCACCAGCCCAAATCATTGGAAAGCCTTTTTTACACTTGAGAAGTCATATTTTCTACACAGTAATTATGAAAGTTGGTCAGAATGTTTGTCTTGATTAACTCTCGGTCATGTTTGAAACTGGATCACCAGGTCATATAGAAAAACCTTGTGAACAATTTGAAAGCCACATTTTGTATTGGATCTTCATGAAACTTGGTCAGATTTACTGTCTTGATGAAATCCATGGCACAGGTACTCAGATGAGTGATATAAGGCCATGAAGGCCCTCTTATTTTGTATTTTGCGGTATACATGTATATGCACCAATGTTTTTATGTAAGATAGATGTATAATTGTCCATTAGTAAAGTAATTTTTATCTTCCATTCATTGTTTTTCCAGTATGCAAAAACAGTTGTAAAGTACAAAGGTCATAGCACCAAGTCATATAACTCTCTCAAAAGGTTTTGAAGGCATACATGTTCAAAGACAGTCGCTTATATTTGTACAGATTTTTGTGAATCTCGATGTATACATGTAGAAATTAAATAACAATCCTATAACAACAGGGCATGTACAAGCCTCCATAGCAGCCAGAGTCCCAAGTGTGCCAATCAGTAATGCAACCAAGCAAAGCTTTCAGCGGGTGAAGGCTGACTCTGAGCTCCGATCTAGCAGTACGCCAGATATACACAAGACGAGCCCCACCACACCGACAGCCCGACAGGCTCCACTCTTGCATAAAAGACAACAACAAATTCATGGTCATTTTCAAGATGATCACAATATTAAAGGTAGATAGATAGATAGTTAGAAAAACAAAGACTTTTATTTCCTCCAATATATTGAGAGCAAAAAAGATGGTTTGAGCGTTACTGGCTTGTAAAGCAGCAGGGTGAAACCCAGGGATTACTTACTCATGCATTGGTGAAGTCTTTCTCACCTGTTAACTTTGTAGCAATATCACTGTATTACAAGGCTGGCATCAGTAGACTTTGAGTTATTTCACTTTCTCGTATTTTCCTTTACAGCCACTATCTCGGCCATAATGAAAAGACAATTCAAATAAAATGTTAAAGGGCCATAACTACTCCCCAGATTATTCGCGCTTTGAAAACTATGTAGACTACATACTTGTTTACATCCCTTATTATTTTTTTTCATTTTAAAGTTCTTAATTGTTCTCGATTGTGAAGAAAGTTTGTAGCTTATTGTGTCACTCACATATCCGCTTCCTGGAAAAACCAGTACTGGTGTCATATGAGGAGATACGGTTGTGACCCCAGTGGGGCTCAAACCCGCAACCTCCGGGATTCCATTGGTGTTTAAACTTTAAAGATTAAAGTTGGACAGCTGTTTGTAAGTCATATTAAGCACTGTTACGGTTCAACTAAACAACTTTTGTATTTATGCTATATTAACATTTTTTCAGACTCCAGACCAGGTGTTCATAGAACAGGTTCTTTAACAGCACATGACCTCAGAGCTTCCACGGGTGTTCCTAGACAGTCAGTCGTAGCATGGCCTGATCACAGGTAAATATATATATCTACTTCTGAACTGTACAAAGAATAAACGGTTCGAACCAAATCGAACTAGAAATATATTTGAAGGTGATAAATACCCCGCAACACTCTGCTTGGACAAAGGACATAAACCTTAATGTAATATTATAAGGTTTTTGAGTGGCATGCACAAATAGGCTGTGTACCTAATCACTCCTGTTAGGTTTAAGTCAATTGTGGCCAATAGTTTTAGAGATGAAGCTCACACAAGAATCTCTTGGTACACTGTATGGGGCCATAACTCTGCAAAAATATCTAAAGGAAACCTGTCAAGAGCATTTACAAATACACTTAGTATTTATCTCTCCTGCGAAGTTTCATTAAATTCTGGCAAAGGGTTTTGGAGATGAAGCCTGCATCATGTACACTGTTTTTGAACCATAACTCTGAAACGTAATCTGAAAAATACTGCAGAGAGTATATATAACTAGGCATGGTACAAATCACTCCTGCGAAGTTTTATTCTATTCTGGCTAGGGGTTTTGGACATGAAATGTGCAAAAGATTGTACAGATAGAAGGACAGACGGACAAGCTGTATCCAGTATTCCTTTTTTTTGGGGGGGGGGGAGTAATAAAATGGACCTATGTATTCTGTAAAAAGGCAGCAAATGGGTTAAAATTTGTTCTTTACAGCTCTTACTTACCTTTTCAAGTACTTAAGTATTAAATCCGAGGTAGTTTTCGTTAGCAAAGAAAATGATTTTTAATCACCTTCAATTTTTGGTTCAATACTTTGATTATTAAATACTTCATGCTTACAACATAATCGTGTTTCTTTAGTACGATTGTTTGGCGTAACTGGCGAAGCACAAACACATTGAGTAATTCCTTTCATCTGCCACATGTTTGGACAAATAATAAGCGGTACCTCAGGTATTGATCATTTAGGGCTGAGGCAAAAAAAAAGAAATCTGTGTTTCGGGCATTAATTAAATTAATCCACCATTTCAGGTACATGTTCCCACAAAATTGCTCTTTTTTAAAATGCATGCCTACTTATTTATCTGCATTCACAGTATTTGATTTTTATAGGACCAATTTGAAAGTGCTTTGCGAAGTAACTTGATTTGATAAAAATCTGCCTTTTTAATTTCTTTTTTGCAGTACTTCAAATGGCAAGCCAGATGCAGGACAGAGTCAATCCAGCAGTAACCTGTTGGCCAATGTCAGCATAGACTCTGACATGAATGCCAGCTTCTCCAGTGGTAGTATAGATCTTGGTGATCTGGATTCGTCTCCAAGGTTAAACACAGACAGATCTCAGTTTGAGGCCACAGAAAGTCAAGATGAAAATGTGATAAACTTTTGTCTTCAAAATAGAAACAAAGCGGCTTACAAACAAAAAACTCCTTTTCCGGAACAAATAGAAATTGAAAGTGTAAATTCTGGTGCAGAATCTCGTGTTTTCAATGCTGAAGAGTTTCAGTCACATGACTATGATTCAGCATTTCGTTCACCAAGGGCAGGTCACTCTGAGGAAACTGTTCACTTCACACCAAAGGGAGGTCATATGGAGCCTTTAATGCCAGCCAGGCTGAAACCAGCTAAAGAGAAAATTAATAATCACACTAAAGAAGAGGAAAGAGATGAATTACCAAAAAGAAAAACCCCGTCCCCACCAAAAGTGAAAAAAGTAGTTCAGATAGATCCACAGTTAGCTGTGATTGAAAGATCTGGGATGTGTGATGAAAGTACTGAGACTATTACTCCATTGCCAGATAATGAAATGTTTGACACATTACGTAAAAGTTTACTTGACGAACAATTTCAGGATGATTTTACCCAGGCAGGTGCCCCTCAGGCATCACCTAAAAAGTTTGAAGCATTTTTCGTAAGAGGAAGTGTAAGTGATGGAGAGGAAATATTAACACATAGAAGTGATGCGACTGTAGCAGAAAGTTATACAATAGATAGTGTTAGAACACCGGAAGCAGCTAGGGCTGCTGGGATTCCGGTGATTGATGAGTTGAACTTGACACCCCGTCGTCTTTCAAGGGAGGGAAGTGTGGCAAGCAGCAAGAGTTCCGGAGAATATTCAGATCACGAGTCTCAAAAGATACACATTGATCATAAAACACAAGAAACTGAAAATAAAGTGAACAATAATAATGACAAATTTAGGTTAAATGAAAATGACTTTTCTGATCCAGGAAGGTTCATCATGCAGAAACCTGTTATAGTCTCTAGACCACAGAAAGATAGTGATAAAAGTAGACGTATGCATGAAACTAATTTTGCACAAATTAGGCAGATGAAACAGTTTGGTAATGTAGATAATTCCGGTTTTGTATACATGCAAGATGATAATCAGAGGCCGTCATTCAAGGATACGTTTCAGAAAAAACAGCAAGAAAAGAAAACATCTTTTGGACCGACGCCAAATCAGAGGACGTGGCAACAGAATGTTGAAACTGGTGTAACTCATCACAATGAAGCTGCCGGTAGCAATGCCGCAACTCACGATGCAGCAAGCACAGAACTATTGAAAATAAGAATGAAGTTAGAGGAAAAGCGTAAAGCTATCGAACGAAAGAAACATACACAAGAAATTCAGCAACAGAAAATGAGGCAGAGGCTTGGTAAAGCTGCGTTTCTTCATGTTGTCTCTAAACCAAAAGATGACAATAGTATTGTAGAACCTGCATTTGGCAATCTACCAACACGAATGGTGATATCTGACCCCGAGTTGCCATTAGCAACAATAACAGAGTCAAGTATGACCTCATCTACAGCAAGTCTTTCGTCATCGGCTTCGGCTTCATCTTCCCCCCTGAAATCTCCAGCTGTTATTAATTCAAAGAATCCAAGACCTGTCTCCAGAGATGAGCTTCAGCAAACCATCGAGAACGTTCGGAAGAAGTGGTTTAACGATGATGACATGGTGTCTCCGAAAAGAAGAGGAAGTGAATCTCCTGAAATGCAACTGTCCAAGAATGGTGAATATGTTGACACTGATGCAAGAACCGAAGAACAGATAGGCAGAAGACCCGTGTTTGATCGTAGAAGCACGTCTGTTGAAAGAGTCAGTGAAATTAGCCCTAGGCAAAGTGTTGAGAGACCTGTCGTACAATCTGTGCCACAGCAGAATGTTGGGAATGATACTGAACTTACTGTTGAGAATAGGCAAAGATACCAAGATGGTTATGATCGGCGAAGTGTTTCAGTTGAACGACCCGTTCGTCAGGGTTTGGATCAACAAAACACTAGACAAACTGATACAGATAGACGTAGTTCCTCTGTTGAAAGAGAAGGCAGACCAAATTCAAGGAGAGATTCTGGAACAAAGCAGGAGAAAGGTGAATCTTACGTTGAGTATAATACATCACTGGATAAACTGAACCAAAGTCTTTCTGATTTACAAGGAGAAATAATGAAGTTATCATTAAAACAGTCGAGAGGTACAGCTGGTGAGGCTGTCAGAGCCTCCGATCAAAGGTCAAGGTCAAAGTCACCGCCACACGCTTTAGATGTAAGGCAGAAAACCATGCCAGATAGGTCACAGGTCAGTGCCGTGGAGAACGAAAGGTCACGTAGTGCTCATCCAACACATTCCCAAGCTCGTAGTGCATCGGAACCAAGGGAGGTTGTACCAGAATATGAAAAGGTCAAGGTAATAGGTGATTACCAATCTCAGACCTTACCTAGACAGCAGGCCTACCACCATAACCAAGGACAGCCATTCATGATGCAGAATCAGGTCACAGTAGCTGGTCCGGCTGGACCTGTGTATGGTACACCTAGTCATTTCATACCCACACCTAACCAAGCTGGAATCCCGCCAACAGCACAGCAGTATGGTAGTTACATCATGGGACCTACTACACAGCAGCCAATGGGTCACTTACACCAACCAGTTCCAGCACCGTACCAGCAGAGCCCTCCACACATGTACCCTGGAGCACCTAGCATGTATCCAGGGCAACCATTCTCTGCACAGCAGATTGTGTCGCCGCAGACACAGCCCTATTCTACAATGTATCCGTCTCCTTCCCACACTCAATTCCAGCCTTTTCCTCAAAATCTAACTGGTACCTACACAACCGCTGCTCACCATGTTCAATATACCCCACCTGGTTCCCAGGCAATGCTTTTTGACCCTGGAAGCCAGCCAAATTTCCTACAACAACAACAAATTCCCCAGACTGGTTCACAAATTCAGCAAAAAACTCAACAGATTGTGCCTACTGATATTCCAAATAGACAAACTGACAATGTGATAAGTGATAGTGCTATAAGTAAAACTAGATCTGAAAGAACTTCTGAACCTAGTGCTAATGACAATAGAGGCAGTGTTACACGTAGTTTAAGAACTGAATCTGTGCATAAACCAGTTTCAACAAAACCTGAACCGGTTATGACAAAACCTGAACCGGATACAACAAAATCTGAACCTGATACAAGCCAGTATGAATCATCTGTGATAGCCGACTTTGCCAAGAAAGTTGCAGTGGAAAAGACCTCTCAGCAGGAAGGTCCTGGATCTGAGCCCGGGCAGAGCAGTGCTGTTACCTCTGAAGCCTCAACGGCTGCTCAGCAAGATACATCTGCTGTTGGATTTGTGATAGGCCAGGATGACTCTACATTAGACCAGGTAAGCTGTTTAGACTCACCCACCTGTGGAGACATATTGTTTTTGCCCTGTCTGTCCGTCTGAAACTGGGAGGTCATTCATCTTGTTAGAGATTCAGTTGATGTCCGCCATTTTATTTTGAAAAACTTAACACTATTCCTATGAATGCACGTTTGTACCTTGAAGTGTGAATAGATTGATATGCATAAATAAATATTGATAATCTTTCTTCTGACACCATGATTGAAAAGAACCATTTCTTTTCGCTATAAACACTTAATTCAAGGCTCCATTGATATACAGTACCAATAATTTTCTTAAGTTAAAGTGTTACTGTGTCCCCTGAAAATTCAAATAATTTCTAATGTTATATTTACCTGAACATCATTAAATTTTCTTCTGCCTTATGGGATCTAAGTTTACATTCATGAAAAATTCTGTAAATGTCTTCCGCATATAGACCGCAATGTGACGTTAAGTTTATGTAGGATTTGAGATGTATATGCAAGCTTAGTTCGGAGGATGCAAGGTAAGCCTAGGCTGACCTTTCATGGGGAAAGTGTTGGGTTATCTCAAAATCAATACTTTCCTTAGGGGAATAAGCTGCTGGCCTGTCACTGTTACCGACATGCTGTTGAAATGAATGTTTAACCCCAAGAAATATTTTTTTTATTTTTTTCTAAAATCATTTTTTGTATTGAATGTGCTTGTATAAATATGAACATTCTTACAGACTACAGAAGAAGAGATGCAGAAAAAGAAGGATAAGATAGAAAGAATGAGACAGAAACGACAGGAAGATCTAGAAAGGAAAAGACAAAAGATCGAGCACGATACGATGAAGAAACGGGAGGCTGAGCGGTAAATCCTCCATGCTTTATTGTCAGACATTTGAAAATAACATTTATGATTAGTGATGTATTATTTGTTAGGTAAATGCCCTAAACCAACTTATTTTCATATTCACCGTATATTCTCTGTATCTGAGGAAGGTAGTTTTTGATGAAATTTAGAAAATGTGACCTGTATGTCCGTCATTGTGCATTGCCCGTCATCAACAATTGCTTCAAATGACGTCTCTCAAAACATTTCCATCCAAACTCCACAGGAATAATATTTGGATGGTCCTCTACAGAAATTGTTCAAATAGTTCCGGTACAAAATGGCCACCAGAGTTAAAAACAGCTTAACCACTGGGCTTAAAATGGCATTTCCTTCTTAACCACTGCCATTTTCAACGAAAATTTACAGGATTATTCATTGGATAGTCCTCTACCAAAATTGCTCAAATTGTTCTGCTCCATTGCAAGAAATGGCTGCTAGAGGTAAATAGTGAAAAACCTTTAAACAGCATCTCCTTTACCACTGGGCCAAATTCAACCAAATTTCAACTGACTTTTGCTAGGATAGTCCGCTACCAAAATTGCTGACGGAGCAGTATTCAATGCATAGTAACTTATCATAATTATCAGGCATTATGCAGATCTAATTGTGTTTTGCAGATGTTTTCTGTTCATTCAGGTGAGTGTTAAAGGACCGTCATAGCCGTCTTGTTTACAACTTAAGAAATAAACTGTGGGATCTCCCAATATCAAATGGTGCACCATGATTTGGCTTACTGAACAGTAGTCCATATTTATTGAAGGCAGTACAGCTTATAAATTTTGTTTTATAGTACAATTTCTTTTGAAAAGTGTCACTTCCAAAGGCCTACTTTGAAATAGAAATAAGTAGCTATAACATTGATATAATTATGTTGATGCATTGAGTCAAGAGGTTTGTACAAATTGACATTCCTCTGACTTTTGAACTACTGCTCTTGCAGTGTGACATTAAGATGCTGTCTGTTTATTTTAAGTAGCAATTTAGCTAAATATTTCTAGGAACAGTCAATTTCTTTGGGTTGTAGATATATTTACACAATTTTGAATTCACAGAGATGCAAAATCCAGGGTGTATAAAACTTCATGTAAATGTAATAGCCTTAAATATAGGATTAACTGTAACTGTTTTGTAAGTTTAATATATGCGACTGTATATACGTTTTTTAATGATCGGAAACTTTTTTAATGGCGACGGCACTAGCCAGAGCCTTTACAGTTTGTGACCATTAAAACCGTATATACGATCACAAATGTCAAAATCACTAAATAGATAACCCTTTTCTAATGCACAGTGTGTTTAAATGCGATAAAACGTTCGATTTTTGCAAATATTAGGTATAATTTAATAGTCGCAAAATTAAACGACGTAACCAATCAGAAACGACATAACATTGGTATTGCATTAGAACATGAGATCAGTGCAAATATCTAAAAAAGTTAAGAGGCCCACAAGTGTTTCTACACAATACCATATGCTGTTTCACTATTACAAATCTTAAGATTAAATTTGTTTTCAGTGTTAAACAGGAAGAAGCAGATCGCAGAAAATCTGACGAAAAGGCACGGCGAGAACAAATCTTCAAGCAGTACCTTGAAAAGAAAGAAGAGGATGAAGAGGGCCCCCCCAAACGAGAGAAAAGTAAACCGAAATCTCGCCCGAAGTCTATGTTCGTGAAGGCAGGACCGGGTCCGGATCTCACAGAAGGTTATGATGCTGCAGCTTGTAGTAGTCAGGAAGATCTCTCGGGTAGAGCTTTTACTGTCCCTGCTAGTGGAAACAACACTTCTGCCTGTAAGTTAGTAGTGTGTACTGTATCCATGTGTCTGTAGGGTCAGACGCGCACAGCACCACAGTGGCCAACAATTTCTCTTTACGTCAGTTTCTTTGATGGGCTTCATGTATACTATAAGAGCTTTGTTATGTTTTTTTTCCACGTATGCAGTGTTGTTCTCAAGCAGTTCCTTATATGAGCAAGCTCCGCTTTTTTTTTCTGGGTGTGAATATTTCTCAAAACTTGTCAAGAAACAAAAGCTTAACTTTTAAGTAAATTATGCTCAAATTTAGCAGGTAGAAGTACTTTTTGTAGTTTTGTATTTGTTGTTGCTAGAGTTGGTTAAGCTCTGCTTCGCAGTAGTTTTGATTGGGCTATATGTAATTATACCCCCACCATACATAGTTTGGGGGGGGACATATAGGAATCACTTTGTCCTGTCCCGGCAAGAAGTTTTCTCCTTTAATATCTGTGGAAGTGAACAAGATATTCTTTTGAAATTTGCTCTGTAGCATCTATGCATTGTCTCCTTGATGAAGTAGTTTTGCTTCACTCTGCGATATTTTGTAGGTATAATAGCTGTATATCAGACTTTTGAAATTAGTCAGCGAAATGTCTAACATTATAATTATAAGAGTAGGCTCTGCCAAGATTTCATGTTAGAAAACGACTTTTAATGTGTGTTTAAATGAAGTCACATTAAAGAGTTACTGCCCTTGTGTTTGAGAAATGTACAACTGCTCTATTACACTCTCACAACACCAGAAATGTGATTAATTTGTATAGTGCTCCCCAAATTAGAATACTTATGCCTACACCAAACAAGCGGCTATATAGGAACCATTCTGTGGAACGATGTCCCATCCTATCTTTTGACATAATCATGTCCCATTCTACACTAAAAGTTATCATTCATTGAGTTTAGGCATCAGGGGTATGAATCACCTTCAGTGACAGTTCTGTATTGCGCTTGGGTAAGTAAGCGCTAGTGCAGCCATTTAGTGTGCGGGTATTTAGATTTGGCTTATGGTTTCTAAGTTTATTCATTTTGCTACAAAAGGTTTTGGTAACTTTTTTTTTTTTTTTTTTCTCAGAAGGAATAATCTTTTATTTCAGAATACATGTTTATAATTACAAAACAAGGTTTTGGTAACTTTGTTTCTTTGTGGATTTCAGATTTTTACACACTGCCACGAAGTAAACCGAACATTATGAATAGTAGGTTTCTACAGGAAATGCAAAACCTTATAATTATGTAGATGAATGTTTACTCCTTATTTATTGTAGACATTTTTATTCTCTAATTTTTTGGCCATGTTTGTGTACACTTTCTTTGTACAAAAAATGTTATGACTTTTATACATGTAGATATTAATTTGGATGTAGAAATGATGAATTTTGCATTTGCATGGTAAGAAGAGACTTGCCATTTAGTTAAAGTTTCTGCGTTTGCTGCCAATTCAGTGATTGCATTTTCGATTGAAATGAGATTGAGCTAACCGTGAATGAATGTGTTATGTGCAAATTGCCCTATGTGCTTTGGTTTAAGTTTTAAATGCAGTGAAATGGCATTCTGTAACAGTAATGTGTTGTTTTTAGCTTATATCTTGTTAATTGTTTTGCAAGGATTGTAAAGCAGGCTTTTAGGTATTTTTTTATAAGAGATAACTTTACCGTAAATATGCAAAATCTTCTTTGAAAGGGAATACTTCTGTCTAGTCATTTCATTGTGCAATAATTTCACTAGTGTCTGTTGAAATTGCATATAAAACATCAAAAACAGTCCAAATAGTGTTCTATAGAATTCTTACTATGTATTGACTTTACTTTAAAATAAATTTTCTACATGTAACGGTTGTCTAGTGGCTAATGTCGCTGACTTAAAATCACTGAAGCGTAAACAGATTTGAGGTTCATGGTTACAAAGATTGCTCGCCTGTAAAATGACTGATATATAGTTTAAACAGCGTAAAACTCGTATAACAAACAACATACAACAAACACCTCTTTAAACAGTAAATGGTTCTGTCCAGACAGAAGGTTGATCCAGTCCATTTTAGAAATTCAGGGGGTTTAGACATAAATTCTTACTCTAAGTTATTCAATTCTTAAATTCTTACTGGAGTTTTTTTTTCAGTTAATTCATCAATAACAATTTAAGTTCATTTGTTCTTCTTTCACGTAGAGAAAGACTTGTTTTTGTTTATTTTTTGCTCAATGTAGATAGTGCTTGCATGTTGGCCTTGAAATGTCACTGTTGCAATGTTGTAAATTAATGAAGTTAGGAGTTTGTCATTAGTAACGATGTTTTCAATACTGAACAGTTATTTTCATTTAATTATGAATTTTGTAATATATTCAAAATGTAGCTACCAAAAGACATAGTGTCATAGGTACTTGAAAGTTAGAAATGAATTGAAAATAGAAAATGAACTTTAAAATTTATGTATTACTTTGTAAGGCTACAACATGCTTCTTGGTCATTAAGACACACAACGGTCACACAATCTTAAAGTCTGTGTGTAAATAACTTCTAGTTCTTCATCTTTCAGAATTAATCATTCTATGCTTGTTTAAAATAGCTGTTCAGGTTAGCAAATCTGAGTTTTGTTTATTTTGTTATATGCTGATACTTAACTTGTAATTTCAAGGTCAATTACTTTATGAAACATCTATTGGAAAATGCTTTTCAATATAAGACCATTTGAGTTAATAAGTATCTCTGTGTTTGTCTAGGATTTAACAATGAGATACCAAAAAAAAAAACCCAGACCATTTCGAAGCAGGTGCCCCTCAAAACATAATTATGTACATTGTAATTTACTGTAAAAATCTGTCAGTGTAATAGTACTGGGAACTTGAAATGAGTGGTTGCTCTATCTGGGTGGCCACTTACACATGTCAAGGGTTAGTTTAAACATCATTTATTCATATGTAAATATATAAACAAATACAATATTTAGTTACATTATTCAGGACTGAGGAGTAAGCTTGGAGCTTACATAAAAGCTCTTTCTTGATGTCAAGATTTGATTTCAAAATGCTATTTGCCTAGTATATGAACTTGAAAAGCAATTTCCTATTGATGTTTAATTTGATAGCTTCAGATAAAGATTTCATGCACCTGGCTTGGCTTATCAGCTGTCACACATGCACATTGTCTGAGGCCTAAGGTTGGTCCACTTGCAATGCTAGCATTCCTATTGCTTTTAGTAACCTGGTGAACACAGTCATAAGACAGGTCCAAGCAGAGAATAAATGCTGGAATAAATTCTTGAAAGACGTTGGTGCGTCCTTAACTCCTTTGTGATGAAGTGGTTATGGTCTTGGATACCTTGGTCACGCCCTTTGTGGTGGAGTGGTTATGGCCTCAGAGACCTAGGTCCTGCCTTGGTGGCAGAGTGGTTATGGTCTTGGAGACCAAAGTCTTGACTAAGTGGTGGAGTCAGGTTATGGTCTCGGAAACTTAGGTCCTGCTTGTGGTGGAGTGGCTATGCTCACGGAAACTCCCACCCTTTATGGTGGAGCGGTTATGGTTGTGGAGACATTGCAGCCTTTGTGGTGAAGTGTTTCTGGTGTTAGAACTAGGTATCGCCCTTGTGCCAGAGTGGTAATGGTCTCGGAGACCTGGGTCATGTCTTTGTGGTGGAGTCAGGTTATGGCCTTAGATACCTGGGTCATGTCTTTGCAATGGATGGTTTTGGTCTTGGAGACCTCGGTCTCGATTTTGTGTTGCAGTTATTATGATCTCAGAGACCTAGGTCATGCCTTTGTGGTGGAGTCAGGTTATGGCCTTTGATAGCTGGGTAATGCCTTTGTGGTAGAGTGGTTATGGTCTTGGGAGACCTAGGCCTCGCCTTTATGGAGGAGTGGTTATGATATTGGGAGACTCAGGTCTTACCTTTGTGGGGGATTGGCTATGATCTTGGGAGACTCAGGTATCGCCTTGGTTATGATCTTGGGAGACTTAGGTGGTTATAGTCTTGGGAGACTTAGGTCATTTTGTGGGGGAGTGGCTATGATCTTGGGAGAATAGGGTCTCTCCTTTGTGGGGCAGTGATTATGGTCTTGGGAGACCTATGTATCACCTTTATGGAGGAGTGGTTATGGTCTTGGGGGACTCAGGTCTCACCTTTGTGGAGGAGTGGTTATGGTCTTGGGAGACTCAGGTCTCACCTTTGTGGAGGAGTGGTTATGATCTTGGGGGACTCAGGTCTCACCTTTGTGGAGGAGTGGCTATGATATTGGGAGACTCAGGTCTCACCTTTGTGGGAGAGTGGCTATGATCTTGGGAGACCTAGGTCTAACCTTTATGGAGGAGTGGTTATGATCTTGGGGGACTCTGGTCTCGCCTTTATGGGGGAGTGGCTATGATCTTGGGAGACTCAGGTCTCACCTTTGTGGGAGGAGTGGTTATGATCTTGGGAGACATAGGTCTAACCTTTGTGGAAGAGTGGCTATGATCTTGGGAGACTCAGGTGTCACCTTTGTGGAGGAGTGGTTATGATCTTGGGAGACATAGGTCTAACCTTTGTGGGAGAGTGGTTATGATCTTGGGAGACCTAGGTCTAACCTTTGTGGGGGAGTGATTATGGTCTTGGGAGACCTATGTATCACCTTTATGGAGGAGTGGTTATGATCTTGGGGGACTCAGGTCTCACCTTTATGGAGGAGTGGTTATGGTCTTGGGAGACTCAGGTCTCACCTTTGTGGAGGATGGTTATGGTCTTGGGAGACTTAGGTCTCGCCTATTTTGTGGAGGAGTGGTTATGATATTGGGAGCTCTGACTAGAGGGGAATGGCTATGATTTGAAACTCGGGTCGCTTGGTTTGGAGTGGCTATGACTTGGCAACCTCAGGTATCACCTATGGGAGAGCGGTTATGATCTTGCTTAGAGTGGTTACGACCCCTTCCTAGAAATATTAATTAAATGTTGGTTAGCCATGCTGACAAGCTCAGTTTTCAGAAGATTCATAAGTCCTACCAGCGCAACAGTTGTTCCTCGGGTGTTAAACCCTTAGAATAATAAATCCAGGTTCATTTAAAAAGCCAAAATTCATGTGTCTCCAGAAATATTTGTTACGTATAATTTGTATACTGAATCAAATACAAGATATTCGTACTAGATTGTTAGAATTGATATCTGTTTTAAGTTCTACCCTGTTGATGGCAATTGATTCCACCTTTGTGGTAAATTCCGTCAGGAGGAAAAAAAACAACAAAAATTTAATATGGAATATTTACCATTTAACAGAAATCGATCTCTTATCTGAAGTTATCAAATAATTCAAACGTAATGTATTGTAGATATATTGTGCATTTTGGTTTTGTTTTGATTGGTTTCGGTATGATTTTCAGCCAAGGGTCCCAGGAAACTCACCCCCAAATCTCACAAGCAGTCCATGAGAAAAGCAGGTAACATTGATCTAGAATAAATCTTTACTCAACCCACCAGCTTATCAGTAAATTTGACACGTTGATCTTGAGCCCCACTGTGCTAAAACAAACTTTTTATTCTCATTTACAGTCATACATATTGTAGAAAAATGAGAAATTAATGTTATATTATTTAACACTAATTAGCCCTCAAGTTCCTAGTGTCTACTAAAATCAATTTTTTTAGTCGAAGCAGGCAACACATTTGGTGACGTCTGCTCAAGATTTCAGTTGTTAGCTATTTGATCCAAATTCTGCCAAAACCCCTATTAAAAGAAATAGACTTGCCCAAATTGGAAGCCAGAAGATCCAATTTTAAAAATCTAGGTAGAAATGGGTTAAATTATGAGTGTTTTATTGTTACTCAGGTTGTCTGGGATGGATAAAGCTAACAGTATGGGAGTCAGATTAGACTGTGCCGATGTGCAGGGTGAACTGTTTCCATATTGGCCGAAGAGGTCTAATGTGTGTTTTGCATAGTAGGGCTCAGTTTTGAAAAGTAAAAATGTCTGTTTTACAAATCTTTTCACAGGTACTATGATTGTATGCACATGTTTTAAGGATTGTATAATGTTTCCACACCCCACCCCACGACTGCCCAATCTAGTAACGGCGCTTTACTGTAAATACACCCATAGTTTTAGAAATGCTTTATTTTACCACATTTGTATTTTGTTGCTACACTATAATCTGAATTTAATATGAAATTATGTTATTATATAAGAAATTCCCTTCAACCCAAACGAATTTTAGTAGTGAACTATAATGCTCATGTTTTCTGTATGCTAGACATAATTATATCCTTACTATGTTCACCAGAGGTTTGCCCACTGTCTGTCTGGAAAAAACTAGGTCATAGACTTCTATAATATTAGTTGCTGTGGCAACAGAAATATAAAATTAGGAGTGTCATTCTTGAATTTGCAATAAACTGATTACTAACAGAGGAAATTAAACTGATTACTAATAGAGGAAATTCTATAGGGGGAGGTGGGAAATTATTATATATCATAAAACTTTCCTAATAAATCAAAATTGTGGTTGCTATGTAATGATGAAAAAATTCAAAGACAAAATAAATCTCATAGTGGCAAGGTTTTAAACCAGTATGGACTTTTTATGCCCCCCTTGTTGCTGCTTTGTCCGTCCATCATCTGTTTCCTACAACAAGGAACTAAGCTATTTCTCAACAACTGGGGGGAGGGGGAGGGGGGGGGTGGCATTTTTAATTGAATGAGGAAATGTGCATATTGTCAGTGCTTGCCCCACACATTTTTTTTTTATGGAGTTATGGCCCATTGTGTTTTAGCCCTTCGGGGTTTTTTTGCTGTAAAAAAATTCATGTCCGCTCTATTTCTCAGCACTCAATGATTGGAATTTAACAATACTTCATGGAAAGGTTTACTACTTTAAGAATATGGGCATATTATCAACATGTCCCGGCATGGTTATGAATTTTCTCCCTTTATTTTTAATATCTCCCTTTATTATGTCTCTCTATAAATAAATTGTTGCGAATAAAATCATCTGAGTTACCTTTACTTTACAAATACACCTACTCCGGGGTGCATACATTGGTTCCTCCGATACTCTTTGTTTATTGCTAGCAATTCTCTACAGGTTTAAACACTAATTAGATTTTACAGGATGTTCAACTTCGGTGAGGTAACTATCGCATTTTATAATAGAACAGTCTGGCCATGAGGTTTTTCTGTAGCATGTTTGCATCTTGTTTTGAATAACCCTTTTTCTGAAGATTCTTAAAGCAGTATTAATTTTAGTCCTTTTTTGGAATGAAATATATATTCTGTTGCAACATAATGCCGCTTGAATGCTTGAAATGAAAGCCTTTTGCTGCATAAGACAATCAGATCTGTATGTTTTTTCAGACTTACTTAAGCTTGTCTTAGTGATATATTTTTTTCAGAATTTAGTCTTATTTTTCCACTATAACTAAACATTTGGGGTTCTTTTATATACACATATAATACCAATGTAACTGTTGTGATTGTTTGATATAATACTATTTTTTGATAGG
This sequence comes from Saxidomus purpurata, assembly GCA_022818135.1. Taxonomy (NCBI): domain Eukaryota; kingdom Metazoa; phylum Mollusca; class Bivalvia; order Venerida; family Veneridae; genus Saxidomus; species Saxidomus purpurata. Next base: position 29,979,055 of record JAFMSR010000017.1, read on the forward strand.
AAAACATTTTTGTAATATTGTAATTAGAGTGAAAAAAGTATGCACCCTCTAAACTGGAAATATGAAAGTAAACTCACATAGTCTTAAGACTCACTGTATTTTTGTTTCTCAAGCTTTGTCCCTCTGTCATTTTTAATGAAACACAAAGTCTCCTTTTTTTAAAATTTGATTTTAACCAAACTGTCAGATAACTTATAGATTCCAAATTCCTGAAATCTTTCCTTGAACTGGCCAGGTACAGTCATACTGGCCAAAGTTACTGCCCCTGATTATGCTGAGGAAGCATTTAGATGTCACTTTTGATTGAATTTCAAGTAGACCTGCCCACAACTTGTACCTCAAAAAGTTGTTGATTCCTTTCTTGTACCAGCCAGATAAAAGCATGTACTGTGTCAAGAGTTCTTGGTCCGCCTTATTATTTCCCTTTTTATAAGTTATATGTTTTCTTTTCCATAAAAGTAAAACTGCTTATTTTGTAGTGTCATGTCATACGCTTCACAATGGAAGTGGAGATAGCCAGAACCTTGCATTTGGTGGATTGACACATCGACGACCCCCATCACCCGACCTCTACAGAACACGAAGAGGTCCGCGGAGCAATGAAAGCTCAGAGGCAGGGTCGGCACACGGGGGAGAGTACACAGGTAGGCTTCAAGGTGTCATGTTTGTACATGTTTTAACAGTCCTATTTCACTTGGTCCGGGAGTTTGCATGGCAGTTTCAACACCATCGGTTTGATGCCAAAGACTTGCCTCTCATTATGTGATAGAATCATAAAAAGTAAGCCGGGCTAAGTGAAAACTCAAGACTTGGCATGTTATATCATTAATTTGTATTCAAAGGAAAGAAAGAAGTACGTGTTATTATTGAGGAAGAAAGTAACACATTTAGTTGTAATTGCCTCATGTATATAATGTGGAATCACATTTACCGTGGTCAAGTGTTTCATGAGTCGCCTACTTTAAGTCACTGTAATCTCTAAGGCTCATGGGTCTTAACCCTCTAAAATCCTGTTTGGTCAAGAAAGTTGGCATTTTAGGTTGGTCTAGTTCTTGTCCTTCCCAGGAACAGTGATTGGGGACACTGCCCTCTTGTTAATAACTGTAATAATTTGAAATAGCTTTGAATCTGCAGCTGCAAAATGAAGAGGCTTAACCATACCTGTTAAAAAGTTTATGTTTCCTGAAACCGTTTGGTGATGAGAAATTTGGCAGCTTCTTGTGGCGTTTACAAAGAAGTGCAGGATAAGGTCTAGGGTTTTTGTCCTTCACAGGAAAAGTGCTGGTATTGGGATAGCCCATATTGTTCCACAAAACAATTTGGGGTAATAATGTTGAAGTAACGTATTTGGAGTCTGTCAGCTGCATGCAATGAAGAGGCTGATCAGAATCAGTGTACAAGACTATAACTCTATCTTGAGAATTACTGAGTTGTTCTATGTTATGTTTTCCTGTGTCCAGCTAACTTGAAAACTACAGTTGGATTATTACCAGATAAACAGAGGCTGTACAACTGAAACCGTATGTTGAGTATTTACTGAGTTATTGCCATTTGTTAGCTATCCTTTCTGGATAACTTGAAACTTGTTGCAATACAAACAATTCTAGTGCAAAGAACAGGGAAGTGTTAGCTGTAAACAGAAATGTAACTTGCTGAGTATTTACTGATTTATTGCATCATCGTTAATTTTCTTGTAAGCATAACTTGAAAACTACTAAAGTTGAAGTCGTACAACCTCTTCAATGGTCAAGTCTTGAGGGAGTGCAGTGCACAGGAACCATAACCCATCTTGACTAATACAGAGTATTACCCTTTGTTACTTTTCCTTGTCCGAGCATAACTTGAAAAACTTCTGGTTGCAATTCATACAACTTAACAATGGTGAAATTATAATGAGAGGAATGCAGTGGGCGGGAAACCATAACTCCATCTGGACTAATTACAGGTTGGCCCTTTGTTACTCCTTGTCAGATTTTTGAAAACTACAAGTTGAATTCAATACAACTTCATACAATGGTCAAGCACAATGAAAGGAACTGCTAAGAACAATATCCTTTTAGTTTGTTTGGGGGCAAGGTATTAAGTTTTTTATGAATTTTTTAGTTTAGAAAGACTTTTGGGGGTATTAATCACATTTAGTGATATCTTTTACTTGAACACTAAAAGTAGCGATATTTGCACACTCAAAATACCAATTTGGTCATTGGATTTTTCTGAGATAATTATTGGTTATGGTTAAATCACTCTATTTTTTCATATGAAGTGTTGTTCCTATAAAATCAACGTGATATAACACCGATACCAACAATTTTTCTGTTTATTTTATGGTTAAAACTCTACTTTTATTGAGTTTGTTCCTATAAAATATCGAAAATCGTGGGAAACGTCATCAGAAAACATAACACACATGGTTTCCAGCATTAATTACGCTCGGTATACTTTTTGACTTTAATCCGGGTTAAAGATGGCAAAAACAGTGAAAAATAAAAATGGTAATCCACTGTTTCAAAACTGTGGATTATCACTTTTATTTCACTGAGAAAACTATAATTCACTGGAAAACATAAAATAAAATGAGATATTACACTGAAACCAACAAATAACCTCTATGTCTTACTTTACAATATCTCTACACCATATATTCATAAAGAAATAGATAACCAAGTCGCTGCTTCTGTGTTTTGCTGAGTAATTGATTGTTAAACAGAGGATGTACATTTTATTCTACACATGTCAAATGCAAAAGATTTAATGATTTTATATTATGTTGTAGGTCCAAAGCTTTTTGTGAAACCAAGTTCAAAATCTAACCGACACATCATTACGAATGCAATCAGTCACTGTTGTCTTGCCGGATCAGTAAACACGGATCCGAAAAATAAAGTTCTAGAGGTAAATACTGCAAGTTTGAAAACATAAACTATGAATTATCCCCCCTGTCAGAGGTAGACCATACCACTGTGGTTGGGTGTTATTGCGTAGGTGCTAGAATTGCAACCACCATGGGTGACACCCGGCGTGTAGGTTAAAGGCGACTAAATGGGCTTGGTGAGTTGAGGTCCCTGCAGACATGGTAAAGCCCCATGCAAGTGGTGACTCAAACCACCAAGGAGGTGGTCGCATGTCAGTTCAATAACTTGCATATTACATTTTTGATATGCGCTAAATGACCTTGAAAGGGTGACTGCTTTCAGAGAGCAGTAAGGGGAGGTAACTCACTGCTTTCAGAGAGCAATAAGGGGAGGTGACTCACTTCAGAGAGCATTAAGGTGAGGTAACTCACTAAAGTCACATCAGTAACCATCAAACCGCTGTTGGACTCTGTGGTGTCGGACCACATGAGGGTTGTTCTTGGGCCAAACACCTAACAACACTGTCTTGTGATACAGTCCATCCATTTATAATATGTTGATTCAAAGTTACAAAAATTACTGCATCTTTACTATGAGTATGACTGATTCATCATTGACAGTGTCTATAGAGCAATAAATACAAATTCAGAGAACTTGCATCTCAATGGAGACATAGAAATAATAATGGTACAAGACTTGCTTCAGTTGTTGTGTGGCCAGAACATTGCTGACTTGAAATCACTTAATCTCTCTGAGAAAGGGTCATTGACTGGAGCTCCACTACCAAGTTTTCTCGTTATTTCTGAAAGTTGGCTGCTTCTTATGAAGGATGAGGGTGTAGTATTGCAGGAATGAATAATACGTAAAGTGTTCACTTGTAAATGATAAAGTTCTTTTGAAACTGGCTATAAGCCCTAAGAGATAAAAATAAGCATGAACATTTTTTGTTTGTCTTTAATTGCAGGAGATTGCAAAATCATCAGCAAAACATTTCATCATTTTGTTCCGCGATGCAAGCTGTGGGTACCGGGGCTTGTACGGGTTTGATCCTGACACGGAGGAATGTTTCAAGATTGTCGGCACAGGACCAAGAACTATCAATAATGATATGGTTGAAAAATATTACAAGTGAGTAAAAACCGCTATGATCAGATTCACCGTAATATTAAGCACTGATAGCAATTTAAGAAGAAACACCAACTCTGCTGTCCAGCTTGATAGCTTTTAATGTTGTTGATTCTAATAGGTCATAACTACAGAGGCCGGGGTTGAGTTATCAATCAAGGTATCAAGTTTGTTGTGTAGATCAAACTTGCCCAATCAGTATTGATGGAGCATTTGATACTCGGTAATCTTGCCATTGACTGCCAGTGGTTCTGCTTCGCTTTCCACTTATACCAACATGTAAGGTGTTGAAATGCATCTGAGCTTGGACCTTCCTTCTCTAGCTGCTTCAGAGACAGTAATGTGAAGCTAAATTTTAAAGCTTTAAACTTTACTTTTAAACCAGTCTAAATGATTGGCTTGTAGCAAGAAAATTTACAAAGTTTAGAATTTAAAAATTTCAAACAAAAATTGTACTTTTAACGGCAGGCAGGAAAGGAACAGAAAGTATTTCGTTGATGATTGTTGTTGTTTATATTTCAGATACAACTCTGGTGGAAAGTCTTTCTCAGTAGTGGCTTCAACGAAACATATATCTGTTTCCATAGATGCTATTAGTCTTCAGAACACTGTCTGGAAAGTTAATAAACCACCGCCCAAAGGCATGAGATAGAATTCAAGTTTCCAGACACAATGTATAACTGTGTTAGCTTGTGCTTTCAGACCAGTCTAGAGACACATTATCCTAGTCTTTAATTGAATTAGATCAGCAGAGAGAGTCTGCTTCAGTAAGTGCTTTCTTTACACAAGGGCAATCGTGTAGGTGATTCAGATAGGAAGTGGCTGCTACAGTTAAATATAGAACCAGTCAGGAGACAGGAAGTGGCTACTGCAATTATGTATAGAACCAGTCAAGAGACATAGATAAAGAATACCAGTCAACTGAGATTTTAACAACCAAGGTGAAAAGATACAGTTCTCTGACATCTGAAACTTAAATTATGTCAACATCTCTCTCTCTGGGATGTGGATGGGGAAAAGTTTGAGAACAGATGATTGTTTAAGTTTCAAATTGTCATGTGTTTCAAACTACAATCATACAAAAAATAATAATGTTATTAATTGAAAAAGTACTTAGAGCATAGTGACTGTATGTTGATGTGAATTTAGGGGAAGCTACTATGCTGTGCACAGTAAATACAACCTTGCATTTGTGCATGTTTGATAGGTCTCTCAAGGGCAGTGGCAGAAGTATAGAAATAATACTCCTTCACACTAAGATCTTTTCTTGGCATTAGTCTATAGAAGCTATTCACAACTAGCAGGCATTTGATCATAGTAAAAGTTAACTACAATTGATTATTGGTCATAAAAACTTCATGGCAACAGGTTTTGGTCATAGAAACTGTTCACTGCATGCAGGTTTTGATCATTGAAACTGTTCACTGCAAGCAGGTTTTGGTCATAGAAACTGTTCACTGCAAGCAGGTTTTGGTCATAGAAACGTTTACTGCAGCTGGTCTGATTCTAAGCAGATTTTGTTCATAGAAACTGTTCACTGCAAGCAGATTTTGGTCATAGAAACTGTTCACGAAGCTTTTGTCATAGAAACTTGCCAGAATGGGCAAATCAAGCAGAATTGGTCATAGAAACTTACTCAAGCAATTTTGTTAGAAACTGTTCACTGTAAGCAGATTTTGGTATGAAAGTGTTTACTGCAAGCAGGTTTTGGTCATAGAAATTGTTTACTGCCAGCTGGTTTGATTACTGCAAGCAGATTTTGGTCATAGAAACTGTTCACTGCAAGCAGATTTTGGTCATAGAAACTGTTCACTGTAAGCAGATTTTAGTTATGAAACTGTTACTGCAAGCAGGTTTTGGTCATAGAAACTGTTTACTGCCAGCTGGTTTAATTAACAGGTTTTGGTCAAAAAAACGTTCATCAGTGTTTGGTATAAATTTCACTGTAAGATTGAGGTACATTGCAGTTTTAGTATTTGTGATTTAGTCTGGTTCAGTTCATATTATAGAAGCTTTTTGAATTGCCAGAATGGGCAAAGAAAACTACTATTAAACTAATATTGTGCTAAGTGTTTTATGCAGTAGCTATGCTATATTTCGTGATTTGGGAACTCTTTTGTAAGGTGAAATTGTCAGTTTTTAATTACGAAAAAGGCATCTTAAAATTCACAAATTGGGGGGGGGGGGGGGGGGGGTTTTTTTCTGAATAAACACTGGGGGGGAGGGGGGGTGGTTAATTAACATTTGGCCTCGGAAAGGAATAAGGCTTGTCACAAAGTAAGGCATTACTGTTAATGTTGTGTTACAGTGTATGTTTAGTATATGTGAATATACATGTAAATCTTTTTCCAGAATTGTGGCTTTAGTAGTGCCTTCTTGTTACTTTATTCCAGTTCTTCTGATGTCATAGATGTCATGTTTTGCACAGACTTTTATTTATACATGTAAATACTAAGGCAACATAATTACACACTCGGTAGAGTACATGTATTCTGAACGTATAAACTGAAAGAGAAGTCGGAAAAAAGTATTAATGTATTTGAAATAACACTGCCAAAGTTTGAAACAGTTTGCACTTCTTTTGCTTGAGGAATATTTAAAAATATCTGGGTTTGTTTAAAAGATATACTTTGCATGCTGTCTTAAATTACGTACAAAGTAAACGAAAAAATTTGTATTTTTGCGTACATGTTCTTCTGTGAAAAATTGCAGCTACGCACTGTGCTAGTAAAGTTAGAAAGTTTGTAATCATTTATAAATATATCACTATATGATAGCGACATGTTGTAACGATTCTGTTTTTGTGAAGACAGACCCTATTTGCTCATGTTATTTTACTTATGCACCATACAATCGCTACTTATTAGACATATATATATATGAGCCTAGCTGCGAGGAACCCTCATTACGCCATTTGCACCCAGTATGTATCGAACCCAGCCGTCACATCTTATCTTTACCCTACTGGTTACTAATCCACTGAACCAAAGAAACATAGCACTTTTTATTAAAGTAATTTCACACAATTCCTTCCCCCTTTTTTTACATTTTTACAATGACCATAAACTTAACCAATAATTTTCATCCGGCAAGGCTTAAATTAACAGTGTGACTAGGTGTTTACGATTAATTGCTTACTCTTCATGTGGGAAATCACAATCGGTAGAGTCGGTAAACACGTTGCAAATTTTCCTAATAAAGCCGCGAGAGTGGAATATAATACACTACTATCTGCAAAACAGTCATGCTGACATCTTGTTGCATAGCAATAGTGTCTGGTAGCAAGAAATTATTGTATGTTTTAAGTGTCTTGTATTGGAGGTATGAAAATATTTCTCATATCTGCTAGGGTTTCTAGCCATAATTTAAATATGTGTTACATTAAGGGGGTCAATTTTAGGGGTTATTAGGGTTTCTATAAATAAATGTACTTGGTGCAGTGTTTAAGTGTTGTGAATTCATACTGTGTTCATTATGAAAGGTCCATATATTTATTGTTAACTTTGTAAGCATAAAATGTGACTTTTGTATTTAAAAAAAAATGTTTTTTTACTTGAAATGTTGTATACAAGTCCTTGTTAACCCAGAAGTCATGTTGAACTGCCTGTTCACTTGTGATACATGTACATAAATGCATGTACTATTATTGTTCTTTATATTGACGGATTACTAGAATGTTGTACTTTTGTTTATCTAATTTTAACGAGTTTTCAGATTTCTGAGCTAGCCTTTTGGCTTAAGATGCATAATATTCAATCTTAAAAACGTTTCATTCACTAAAATTAGCGGGGGAAAAATCTGACGATCAATGCTTTATTTACTCTGTCTTGTAAATGATAATTTCAGTCACACTGTAACTTGGCAAGACACCTTGACTTCAAAGCATGCAGTTTAATAGCTGTAGTGAGACTTGACTCGCACATTTTCATTGGCGTTTGTAACAAGAATTGACTTGCACATTTGGTAGCGCGATTTTGAAAGATGATCAAGTCCAGTTTAGAAATTGAGCTCGATCCAGTATAAATAATGCCAATTGCTCTGTAATTCCGCAATTTTATTTCCTTAACATGTCTGAAGTTTCGGTATGCAAGGTAAAGTGACGTAATATTCTATATCGTTTACGGGAGTTACTGATTGGTTAGAAATTTTCAAATTGCAGACAAAAAGTCCTTAAATATTAATTTTCATATTTACCAAATGATATAGAATTACATGTACTACCTCAGTAGTTTGTAATGTATGGTTGCTATAACCTGCATCTTTAAGAAAATCGTCAGGGATACTCTACTGCAGTCCCTGTAGAATATAATTTGTAAACAAAGTTTGTTTAAAAAAGTGAATTTCTTTTTGTTTTTACGTATAAAAAACTGTGAACACAGGGTTTTTATAATCTTTGTTTCATTACTTCCATATTACATAATTTTATTGTGACTAAAGTTATACAATAACAATATTGTTTTTCACGATATGTTGCCATAGTGATTTCATTTCACCATCATCTGACTTAAGTAGTTTTTTTTCTTGCAGAAATTTATAGATCAACTATAGTGTTTTCATGACCCACTATCAGCTTCAGTAGCCTAATGCTGTGGTTTTAACTTTACTTCAGTAGCCTAATTCAGATAACTTAAGTAGTCTGTCGTGCTTTACCCTGCTTGAGTTTTTTCCAGCCAGCGTAGACAAATATTAGCCAGCACATGCATGTAGAATCTTCATGATGTGATCTGCTAAGTACATATGGAGTGTCCCATTAAATGGTAAATTATCTTGGTGTGTCCCAGAACATTTACTGTATATGTATTGGAGTGCTTTGGCCTTCCAAAGTCAGTGTTACTAATAGTGTTAAAGTGTCAACATGACAGAGGGCAGTTGTAGCTTGCCATACATTTATAAAATACAATAATTGTGATATCTTATTTAGCCTGCAATGTAAATAGTCATGGCGTTGTGTTGTGTATTTTTGGCATATTTAATACATTTTGATTGCATTAGACCTGCCATTGCTAGAGAGTAGAAATTGTTTCAACCCCCAAAAATTGCAAGTTAGAGTAAGTTTGTATTCCAAATAGTTTATTACACATGTATGTTTATGTTTATTTAAGTTGTATTTTTTTTTTGGTTGTTGTTAATGCTTTTTTTTCTATGATTTATTTGTTACATGATTTTACATTGTTTTGGTTGTTTTCACCCTTCACTCTTGTAGACGTGGAGAAGTTTGGGGGATAAAAGTGTTGCAGAATAAACGATTACCTTAGCTACAGTTTTGGCGCAAATTATATTACGCAGAAGTATAGTGGTAAAATCACTTCAGTTTAATTGTACGTACATTATTTGTTGTATCAACAAAGTGAAAACACCCATTTTCAATAAACGTTATTATTGAGAATGGAGCACCTGTCTTTATTGGCGAGATCAAGAGGTCCTAAGTAGTTCTTGATAAAACATGTTTCATTGCATCATGATGTCCAGGCTTAAAAGAAGTGTTTAAACGCTGAAAAAACAAGTACCAACGTAACCTTTAACCCCACTTCTCAGGTCTTAACAGGAGTGAATTGTATGATTATATTCCATCTTTTGTTAGATTTTCACGTTGAAAGAAGCTGCTGATTTTGTAACGTTATTTTGTACTCTTTCAGTGTATGCTATGCTCTCTCCTGTTGTCTCCCTTTGTTGTGATTGATACGTTTATTTTTCAAAGATAACGTAATCTCAGTTGTGAGATGTGCTTTTTTTATGAAGCTTATTTTTTTATTTAATTTATGTGATGAAAAAAAGTCATTTATTTTTTGGCATCATCATCATCATCGTCACCACCATCATCATCATCATCATCATCGTCATAAGGTTTGAATCATATATGTTTATATGTGTGTAACTAGGAACACGCGAATTCTCTCTCCCTCTTTGACCAAAGACTTGTTAATAATACCTTCTCTTATGGTATACCATAGACAAGCCAATTGAGTTTACAAACAGAAAATCAAACAGGTACTGTATTTAAGTAATATTCATTAACGTAAAGAAAACAAAAACACACAACTTAATTTGTTTATTTTTAGCACGTTTCTGTAATTTTGCATATGGTTACACTTTTTGCATGTTGCATACAAGCTATTGCATGATTGAACCAAAACTATGCAGTTAGCTCTACCTAATTCTTAAGGCACTAGTAGTTCATTGCAAGTTGCAAGCCCCAGAATTTTTGTGCATTTTATAGCTAAAAGACTTAAACAGTGCATATGATGAGTTTCTGAGAAAGCTTATTTTTCGTCCTCTGAACAAAGGTGGTCTTTCCACTCAGTCTTCATGTTTACATGTGATACATTGTCATAATGAAAAAATACACAATTTTGCACAACTTGTAATTATGGATTGGGAAATAGTCATGCATGTTTTTTTTTTACTCCCAGAATTCTTGATTTTCACAAACATTTTTTTTAATGTCATTTGTGTTCAGACATAAATATGGCATGAAAATATCTCACTCAACAACATACATTTTGTAATTTACTATTCTTTCTGTGAACATTCTCAGCTTGAAGCATAATTATTCTATCTCATGTGATATGGTCAGTGGTGATAGCTTATTCTTGTATCAAGTTGATATTTTGTGCTGTCTCAAAAACTTAATGCAAAAACATTGTATCCTCTATATACATTATATTAGCAGATAGAGCGTTTTTGCACGTATCTGTGCTTAATGTATGTGTGCTATTAACTATGAATTTATCTCGCAGGTATACAATATGTGCTTGTAACCCTATTTAAGCTAGTTGTTTAAAGCAGTACTATTTATTTGTAAATAAATTGAACTTAAAGCCTATTGTTCTATCTTGTTTTATATTATGTTCCTCGGGAGAGGCAGGTCGATTTGCTGTTACCTTTAGTTTCAATAGGGGAACCCGCCAAAAGTGTCCGCGATGTTATACATGTGCTATAGATAACACCAACATGTAATATTAACAGCTCGTTTATTAATTATAACATGCTGGCAATAAAAGTAGGTCTCCATGCAAAAAGACTATTTGTTATTATCTTCCTGTAAAAACGACTTAAAATTATTAATGAAACGGCAAACAGCTAGTAAGCGATTCATAAGCGATCTGTCTAATTTCATTTATGTTCATACATATCTACGTAAAGTTCCTAGCATATAGTCGTACAAAAATAATAAATATGTCTGTATTTATACGACAAAATGAAATCTTAAAATGTAAAAAAAAATGATCGTCCATTTCCCTATACTCAATGATAAAACCCATTGTTGACAATTCCCATCATGGAATTTAAGGTGACGTCATTGGCACGTGTCAGGGATTGCAGATTGTATGCCATCAGACCCGCGGCGATGACCACCACAAACAGTACCACACTGAAAACCTGTAAAAAAGCAAAATGAAACATAATATCAAGTTAAAATTCATGTGATTAAATCTATCAATTAAAAGTATGTGTAGAGATCTATATTACATGAAATTTATTAACAAGCAAATAAATTCCTGTAATATGGAACTATAACCCGGCACTTGTATACAGACAACCTCTGAACACATATTTTTTGAAAAGCCACCAGTCCGCCATTTTTTTAAAAAGCCACCAGTCCATCTTGAATCTGATAAAATGTACATCCGTCTAAAGCCTCCCTAAAATTCGACAAACGTTAAAAACAAAAATCCGAAATAGCTGCCATAGCGACCATCTCATGTAAAATGTCCTACCTCGTGTTTATCACATTTCTGCCAAACTAGTTATGTTTTTATATCGAACAAATTCCTTCAGTCTTTCAGCGTCTTAAAACTATCTAAATTGAATATCTTATTCCGTTGTGAGGCAAAGCGCTACATTTGAGTCAGAAAAAATGCGGATACGAACATTTCTATCAATCTACAAAGTCGATGCCGTTAATCTACCCCTCCCCTACCTCCATCTCACACCCCCATCGCCCTCACCCTCGCCCATCCTACCCGAAGTAAATATTCTCTCCCTTTCAACTTACCGTAGACAAACTGACAAGAATGGTTATCTCTGTACATGTCTCTTCTACCTTTTGGTCGAATCCTGAAAAAAAATCACATTACATAATTATTTATAATGAGCTTAAATGTTTCCCGCCACAACCATCTAGAAAGCACATCCGGTCACGTGCTCCTTCCAATACTAACACTGTTTCTTACCACAAGAAACGCGTTATGAAACTGACAGAGCTTGTGTAAGTTTTAACAAATGCATTGAATGGATCGAACCATAAACTGCAATTCTTACCTGGCAGAGTGACCCTGATAGCCAAGGACACCTTGCGCGGAAACGCCGATAAGTCGAAGGAAGAACTATTAGATCTATCGGATGCTTCTCTTTTCTTGCGTGCACAGGCTGGATAACCATCTCTATCTAGTTTTTTGTTTCCCTGAAAAGATAAAATAAAGTTTTTCTTTTTTTTTTCTTTAAGTTAGTTTTAAATTATTACATTTATTCATTTATTTATTAATTCAGTTGTGACAGCTACTTTTGGTCTGGGTCCTAATGGTTATATTAGGATCCAGTGTTGGTTCTCGAATTGCATTGATCTTTTGTTCAAACTGACTGTCAAAATCTTAAGAAAGACATATAGATAAAATGTTGCTTTTTCATACTCTAAAGCTAGCGTTGTTTCTTCTCTGTTTTTCATCCACTAGGACAGGGGTGGTTCGAATTATTTATGCACACTGACTGTAAACTATACAACTACACATTTATGTATTCTTATACATGCATATATGATCCAATGTACGGCGGCTTTATTTAATGCTCGTGATATTACTCTAACACCAATCTTGTGATAATGTATTTTTAACGCAAAGCAAGGATCGCACATGTCCATACTCCCTCGCCAAACGATAATTCCGCTTGATATATAAGGAATATGTATGTATGCAAATTGTAGTTCACACGCACACGTGATACTTACGAAACACCGGGTTTCGTCCGATGATGTACAATACTCAAGTTCAGCTTCGTACACCGTCACGGCTAGCGCGTTAGCAATCTTCCGGGCAAATGACACCGCTGGTGTTACTCGAGACCTTGAAAAAAACATAACAATTTAACAGTGTGGTCAATGTAAGTTTCTCAAAATTACATTCAAGAAAATGAATCAGTTTAATTCAGCTGAACGCTTTTTCAAAATTAATACATGTATATACAAATTGAACATTTTGATGAAGGTGAAGATATGAAAGGGTACAGTTTTGCCACAGTTAAGAAGACTATGGTATCCAACTATTTATAATAGCAACTTCATGCAATGACGCTGAAAAACCAATGGTCCAAAATAGCCTTTAAGAGGTTTCATGTCTTTATCAAGAGCAAGTAAGAAATGTTTATTGCCTTAATTTATCATACAAGTCATATCCATATAATATGATATGTTATTAACAAACCTACCTGAAGCAATTTGGTGTCCGTAACCAGTCTTTTACAGGATCCGTCGAGTCTTTGACATACCTGAACGCAGTGCCATCGCTGTTATCAGACTTTGCGATCATTTCCGTTGGATCTACTCCTTTACCACAACTGTATTTAGGAAAGTCTCTTATAACTACATTAAATACATTAATTCTAAAGTAAGGATGAACAACATCGATTGTCTATTTTGTTATCAAGAAGAACATATTTTAGGCATTATCCGTCTGTTCGGAGCCAATATCCAAGACAAAGTTTGGAAATATATCAATAAAATAGAAATGCTGACCACTGTGACGTAACAGAGCTTAGCAAGTTTCATCGTGATTGCTTGTGAAATACTAGAGTTATAACCATTTGGGTTTCCTATTGAATATTGTATACAAAAACTTGAAAAAAAAATTAACTAGTCGGAGATGCATTGTATTTCAATAATAGTCGGCAGAGATGAAAGCTACTGTGAGGAAATGCAGTCCTGTATGTGTCAGTTATATTGTTTGCGGAAGATAAGAGTTATGGCCCTTAGTACATTTTCTTTAATATTATATACAAATGTACAAAGAAAATTGGTAAATTAATTTCCTCGAAAATGATTTTGAGAATGTGTAAAATTTTTGGACGAAGTGTTTAGCTATGGGTGTATAAGAGGATGCAATCCTGTATAATTTAATTAAACCGCTTGTGAACTACTAGAGTAGGCTTAATGGCCAATTTCTTATTCGATATAGAAAATGAAAAATATGTGTTTTCGAAAATGGTTGGAGGATTTATAATTATTTAGCAAAAATAATTACCTAATATGCATCCTTGTCAACATTTCCAAATGAAGCGGATTTCATTAAAACACCAAGGCCAAATAGTGTTTCTCTCATGAACTTTAAAAGTCCCATTACAATCCATGGGCGATAATTTAATTTCGTAGAAAAATGTCTCGCTGCTAAAAGAACATAAACCGCCCAGTGGGTGCGACATTTTTTCTCATGCATTTCTCCTAACTCGAAAGGCAAGGCATACCAGTTCATTGAATATGACTGAATATGTAAGAGTATTAGACCGACGTATACTATATTTATTTGACTGATACTTTCTTGATAAAAGTGATGATTTAACAGAAATTACATTTGTTCAATACACTTACGTATGATTATGTTGAATGGTGACATCACACTCATAAAACATCATGCAAACGTTTCCACCAGTAACCCTATCATGTTTGATTATACCAGGACCAACCGTTTTTCATTTATAAATAGTAGACTGTCATTTTAAATAAACATTACCTTGACCTTTGAAACATCATGAACTATTTTCAGCCTTTGGCAGTCAACGCAACAAACACATATGGATTATGAGCAATGAAAACATCATGCACTATTTTCAGCCTTTAGCAGTCAACGCAACAAACACATATGGATTATTAGCAATGAAAACATCATGCACAATTTCCAGCCTTTGTCTATCAACGCAAAAAGCATACAGGGATTATGAACAATGAAAACATCATGCACAATTTCAAGCCTATGTCTATCAACGCAAAAACACACGGGGATTATGAGCAATGAAAACATCATGTATTGTTATTAAGCCTTTGTCAATCAACGCATCAGAACACACGGGATTTGAGCAATGGAAACATTATGCACTATTATATATCAGCTTTCTGCAATCAACGCTACAGAGAAAAGAATGGTATATAATTTGAACAATGAAAAGAACCTTTACCACTTATTACCCAGCCGGTGCAATAAGAGCAATGGGGTTTGGTCCTTTGGAATATAGAAAAAAACATCATATAATAATTTCAGCTTTAAAACTATATTATATATATGTAATATTTTTGTATATATGATATTGTTTCTTAATTGACAACACCTGATAAATGATAATAATATGTTCTTTTCTCGTCTATACGTACTTATTTTCTACCACGGTTACAGGTGTGTCGGAAAAAGGCCCGGTGTATCGGTCGATCATTCTTTGCTGTCATTTTCTTCACGTATACACCAATAGGCCCCATACCATCAGCTGTAAATTACACATTGTATCATAAGTTCATGTCAACTAGAAATGTCAAAAAGCATACAGATATATTAGTGTCAATAATGTTTTAGCCTTTGTTACATTTTGTTATCGAAAATAACATTGCTTTTCGCACAGATTGGCTCATATAGATATTGAAAATTTAAATATGCCATAGGAAAACAGATAAATGCCATGGAGAAATAGATAAATGCCATGGGGAAACATATAGAAGTTTTACTGAAATCTGAACTTTACCTTGCATAGAAAAGATCTTAGTTACATTGTTAGTAACTGATTATTTCATGTATCTATTTCGATTAGCAAAGTAGCAATATTTATACTGGGTGCAATTTTAAATCACATATAAACTATAATGTATACGCTAATTGAAAACACTGCCAGCAATTAGAGTACCCTATAACTAGTAGATTATTTTCTCCTAATGGTAAAATCATGCTAAATGTACGTAAAATAATCAATAAATGCTTTTTTAAGAAGAACATATAGATGTATATTGAAAAATGTCTTGTTTCTGAACAAAATGCAAATAGATCTATAGCGATGTTTATAATAAATCGCTATCTACCCACATACACACTTTCATTTTTGCATAATTTATGTGAAATTTAACAATACTTACGGAAGAATTGATTAAATGTGTCACTGGGAACTGATGGATTGACCAGGCAAATCTCGAAGTAAATTGCTTCCCCTAGTTCTATCGCGTCATTTGTAATTTCTTTTATATTACCCATGTGCGCCCCATCTTTGGACTGAGGCCCGTCCGGCCATTGTGTATTAAGAAAGTCAAGGTTACGAAATGCCTTAAAGCTGACCGAGGCAGAGTGCTCGTGTGCTACTACGGGAGGGGGGCTGGTAATAAAGTAAGACAACATATTACACTGTAGAAAATCTTAATCTCAATTTATTATTATATGTATTGTAATGATATCACTTAGATCTACTAGATTTTATTACTAAACAACTACATGTATTATCAATGATTTCATGTATGTTTCAAACACATTGACAAATGGTTCAAGCCGTACAGATCACTGGCACCAGAGTACTGAATTGCCCTGTAATTTTAACAAAATACCCCAAATTTACCCAAATAGCAATTCTTTTTCAATTTCATGAAAAATACACAAAACATTGTCAGAAAGTCACTTTCAGACAGACACCCGTAAATATAGTATAGTACAGTGTACTGTATACAAGTGACTTTTTGACAATGTTTTGTGTATATTTTTTTTTTTCATGAAAGGGTGTAGTATTATCTAGATGCATTTGGGGTATTTTGTTAAAAAAAACAAGGCAGTTCAGTACTAGTGCCTGGTGCAGATAGTTGAATTTTCATAGACGCAGATCTACTCACTGAATAAGCGAACAACGCTGGAAATTAATTGCAGACTTCACTGCATCATTTATTCTACTAACCTCGTCTACTTTTTTTAGACAAAGGACTTACCCAACGCTAACGCCTGTTTCCATTTGTTTGGCTACACACTCTTCCTTGACTGCGTCATAACTGACGAAAAAAACGTCATCAAACGCCTTGTCGTAACCAGCGTTCCTCTTGCACGTGAGAGCGAACACAGCTCGACCCTGTTGCATCGAAAATGAGAAAAAAACTATGTCAACAGCAAACAGTAGGCTAGATATTTACGTTCACGTGAAGGGGCCAGCGAGCATGGAGCCGTCTACAATGTATGTGATTCCGTACGGATTAATTAAGACATTTAATCTATTCTAATTAAACGTTAAAAATGACACAACTGTGCTTACCTAGATCTAGAATCTACATTTTTTTAATTTCATTGCTCAATTGAGAGCTTCATCACCGCCAGACAACACTTTAACCTTCCGATCTAAAAAGCAATAGATCTAGATCTATTAAGAAATTGTTTTTTGTTTGGTAAATATAACGGCGAAAAATATGGAAATATGGATGAATGGCGAAGACCTTTATTATTAAAATTAGAAAATCTAGATAAATATCCAGTAACGTATTTCTTATTCGACATTTTTTTCACATGCGTTTAATAAGGTTTGATCGGTCTTACTACTTCTTAACATTGGAAATGTGAAAGCCGATGACGACCTTGACCTTTTCACCGCTGTTACTTCTGTTATTTTGATTCTGAATAAGTAATACATATCCAATAACGTATTCCTTATTCGAAAAAGGAATAAATATTCCACTTTATAAACATGAATTATGACGGTAATACGTTCCTGATTCTAACATCAAAAGAGATCATCCGGGCCTTTGGTTACGGAGTCATATATTATATGTTATTTGGTTTTTGAAGCGGTAGATATGGGGATATATCACCCGCCTAGACTTAGGGCCTATATTAACCGAGCCGTTAGGCGAGGGTAATATTATGTCGATCGGGTAATATATCCCCATATATCACGTCAAAAAACAAATAACCATTTTATTACCCTTCCCTTTCTTAAATGTTGAAATATTCCGTTTATGTTTTATTTATTTAACGGCTGAAAGTAGCCTCAACAGAACTTCAAATCCCCGTATGATACCTCAATGTCACTGCGTGACGTCACAAATCAGCACGGACTTAAACATTGACGTAGTGTACTTGGCGAACAAGCTCACGTATAGCATGGGGTGCAGTAACTGGGTTATGTCAAGTTTACTCGTATTATCGGCTTGCCCGTAAATATCAATATATATATACGGATCGTTGACTAATCAGAAGACCGCAAATTTCATGAAAGGGTAATAAATATATTTTTTTTTTTTTTTTTTTTTTTTTATAATAAAAAATTATTTATTTTAAATAAAAATTTATTTAATTTAATAAAAAAAAAAAAAAAAAAAAAAAAAAAAAAAAAAAAAAAAAAAAAAAAAAAAAAAAAAAAAAAAAAATTTTTTTTTTTTTTTTTTTTATAAAAATTAAATTTTTTTTTTTTTTTTTTTTTTTTTTTTTTTTTTTTTTTTTTTTTTTTTTAAAAAAAAAAAAAAAAAAAAAAAATAAAAAAAAAAAAAAAAAAAAAAAAAATTTTTTTTTTTTTTTTTTTTTTTTTTTTTTTTTTTTTTTAAAAAAAAAAAATTTTTTTTTTTTTTTTTTTTGGTTTTTTTTTTAAAAATTTTTTTTTTTTTTTTTTTTTTTTTTATTTTTTTTTTTTTTATCAAAAAAAAAAATTATTTTCTATATAAACAAGTACCGAGTCTTTGTAGCCTCCGCATTTATACGTGTTATCTGTAGGCGTGAAGCTGATTTTTGTGGTGAACGTTCGTGTCTTAAAGCCTGTGTCTATAGGATTAGCCGCATCAACTTTGGCTAGATCTGCAGTGTTTCCGCAGCTAGTTACATCTGTCGCCTTCACTACATTGTCATTGTCTTCGTAGTCTTCTGCATCAATCAGGAAGCATGTGCCGTATCTGTTAATATCAAACAGGTTGTATAAGATATTGATAAACATTCAGCGAACCAGATCTGTACTTTATGCGTACAACGATAAACGCAAAGGAGAACGGGTACATTACGGCTTGTTAACCTTTTTTCTGTATACATGTACTTTCTTTTGACATCCGGCATTGCTTCACTTGCACTCGTACACCCAATCACGTGAATAAAACCATCATTTAGATATACCGCTGCTTTAGGCGTGGATCTATTAAGCAAAATGTGTGTTCCGTATAAAACTTAAATGAAATGCAGTGTTTTATTGTTGAAATATTTGTGACAAAACCTTTCGGCCTTGCTGGATTTGTTTGTCCTATATAAACTAATGAGGTAAAATTAAGTCAAATGGTAAAATGAAATCCATCTTTTTACTTTAAAGACTTGGTGCAATCATTGTGAACAATCTTAAGAGTGATGTTAGCTTCACAAAGACAAATTGTAGCGCCACTACATTTACAGTTGTTTTACATTTTACATTTTACATTTACAGTTGTTTTACATTTTTGAAAGAGGATAGCAAGTTATTATAGAATAATGCTTTTCAGGCATTTTGCACACAAATATACATTTTTAGACAGATATACAGGTACATGTATATGTTCTTCTTGGAATTGCATGTATTTGTTAGTTTACGTACATTAAGCTGATTTCAGTCATTTTAATAAAACATTTCGCTAGTTGTAAGAGAGATAATAGGCTATAGACGACTAATACTTACTCGACAAACTTATCGTCGTCAGGTCCAATATCACTAAATTTGAATGCCGTATCTTTCTGGTACACATAGATTGACAAATCTACAACTGTTGACGTTGAAGTACTCCGGGAACAGTGTGTAAGTACTGAAAACGTTATAATAATCGTATAATTCATTATCAATGGCTTTTATGTCACTGTTACACTTTGTCCTAATTTCTAATACAATCAAATGCTCCAATTTCATTTAGAAAATCGACTCAATATCTGCAATATGATTTAGATTATTTCAATAACCAAGAGTGGATTACAAATAAAAAAATATTGTTTGTATATGAGGCAAACTGTAAGCCGGTTAAAGTTTCAAAGTTATTGCTGCGGTCCGCTGATGCTCCCTTACAATAATTATAATTTGTCTATTCCTGTAGCATGGACCTATACGCGGCTTACGGTCAATAGCTTATCTTTATGAAGTCACAGCCTTATTTATTAGAGAAATAATAATAACATTATGTCAATATAGAAGATAAGTTTTTCCTTTTTGGATCGATTGAATTGATTCAATCGTATCCAAAGTTAACAGAGTATTTCAGACCCTTACGGCCGAACTCTTAACACAAATTTTTGTCGAATACGACCGAAAAGAGTTCTATATTACGTCCTCTGTTTTAAAAATTATATAGTAACAGATCTAAATAATATCAAAACATTACAGAATAGAATAATATTATATTGTTGTTTTTCTTATAATTTGTAACTTAAATCAACGAGGTATCTGTTCTGTATAGAACTATTTTCCTACGCGGTTTTTATTGTCAGACCGGTGTGACATGAGAAATAGACCCGTGAAATACGTATCGCTACACCGGATACACTAAATTCAGTGTTTCCGCGAGAGCGCGTTTTCTGCGGTTTTGACGCACTCATTTTGTTAATGATGCAACAGAAATAGCAAAGACTGTCTTCTATGACGCAATTAAAATGTGTATGATCAAATTACTACAAAAACAACATTTCAAAACCTGTCAAAACGCTTCGAAATGCTAGATAAACTGTTGCTAAAATACGCTTCCGGTATGGGATATGTCTAATTTTGACCCTATTGCGTCGTCGTTGTCGTCTGATTTCGGATCGACCCACATTTTGTACCATTGCGTTATTGTGTGTGTTGATTCCTATGATACCGTCATCATAGATCGTAGACGCACAACAAAGAGATGGTCGACGAAACTTAATAGGGGAAACAAAAACGTCTTTCTGAGTGATTTTAATGATCATTTTGTAGTCATTTCGATCAGACTGTCACTATTGAAAGGGGTTTAAGTGTGCAAAATAATATCCAAGTTTAATGTCTATGATTGAATGCACTTTTAGAAAATTCGCTTTGTGGACAAATTTGACTTTTGAGATGCAGTGACAAAATGGAAAGCATCCAAAGAGAAACACCTGTTGTCTTGCCAACCCTTTGATTACCCACCATTTTGTGATGTATCACATGCAGTTTTACAGAAGTAAACTGAATAAAACTTCTTTAACATATAGTCATGCCTTTTATTTTTTTACAATAAAGGGTATGACCCTCGGAGTTTCTAAATGACCCCCAAATTCTGATACAGTGTCTTCCTCCTCCATGAAAGCCGGAAGTTGCTGTTGGGTGCGACGTTAAATCCGAATTAATTCGCACAATACAATCAACCTTATGGGCATATCCCATAACTTTTGAATAACATTTAAAGTTGTTCAAACCATAAATTTTCAGTTCAGTTTTGTCAAAACCATTTCTCAGTTACGATTCACAGCTTAATACTTCAAAAGGGTAGTTGAACATAGCCACTGAATGACATAAGTAAGCAACATGGGTTCCTATCTCAAAAGTAAAGTTTACACAAATGGTGAAAGGTCAAAATTTGTGGACAGTTGTGTCTCCAGTTTATAACTTTACTCGTGCAAGGGTTGTCCTGATATTCACACATGTATGTGTACAGTCTATGTTGTCCTGATATTTACACATGTATGTGTGCAGACTGTGTTGTTCAGAGACAATCGATCCTCCAGCAATTTCAGTCCTTTGATTAATAAAATGGGTGCATTTAATTTGATAAGAAAGATGGACAAACGTTTTGTTTGCATATTTTTGTAATAATATACGCCTATAACTTATACTTGCGCTAATACGGCCTGACCAATGTAGATCTAAAGGGCGATGTAGACATATTTAATTATGTAAGCCCCACAAAGCAATACATAAATGTAGAAAAAATATGCTTACTATTTAAAGTTTTAGTTTTTATAACGCACGTGATCACGTTGTATATATTCAGAGAGGAATAATTTAATTGCAATTATTCACTAATTAAAGTATGTGACAGTCAACTATATAGTGATGAGGCGAAAATGTGATGCATGTCGGACAATTTGTTAAGTAGAAAACCGCTCGAATGGCATACCCTGTAATGTTTTATGATGCATTTTAAATGTTAGTTCTCATGATTTCAATGAGCATTTAAACTGAAAGTTGTTGGACATTAAACTTATTTTGATTGGTGAACATTATAAAGTTCACGTCGGGAAACCATCCGACAGATCATGCCATACCAGCCACAAAGTAACTATATGAAAGCGTAAACTTACCCTCTAGCTTCGGTGTCTGGAAATAGTAAAACATAACATTTCGTGATTGTAGGTTTACAAAGCGCTGAGTTCTAAAATTCGAACGAAAATTCCGTGTGTTTTAAAATTATCCAGCCAAATGAATTCGAGTACATAAGTTCACAAGACGTTTGCCTCTTATTCAATTGGAGTACGGTGTGTCTAAACTTACAACGAGGATTTTCTTTGATAACGTCACTATGTGTATATTATGTTTATCGAAAACTTATTTACACATATATATTTCCTTAGACATTAGCTTAGAACTAAAACAACTCTTGCTTATACAGTCGGGTACAGCTAGAACAATACTTGTTTATACATATTAGTAGGACTTAGAACAATGCTTATACATTAGGGTTGGACTAAAAGATACTGGCTTATACATCAGGGTAGGACTGAAAGATGTTGGCTTATACATTAGTGTAGGACTAAAAGATGTTGGTTTATGCAGTATGGTAGGACTAGAAGATCGTTTATCCATTAGTGTAGGACTAAAAGATGCTGGTTTATCCATTAGTGTAGGACTAAAAGATGCTGGTTTATGCAGTAGGGTAGAGCTAGAACAATGCTTTAAGTTACTTAAACAGCAGGGAATGACTAGAACATTGTTTGTTTAAACAGCAGGGAATGACCAGAGCAGTGTTTGTTTAAACAGCAGGGAATGACTAGAACATTGTTTCTTTAAACAGCAGGGAGTGACCAGAGCATTGTTTGTTTAAACAGCAGGGAAGGATTTGAACATTGTTTGTTTATACATTAGAGTAGAACTAGAACAATGCTTGTTTATACAATACGGTAGAACTACAACAATGCATGCTTACAAATTTAGATAGAACAAGACCATTGTTTGTTTACCATTTTTGTAAACACAGAATAATGCTTGTTAATATATTATGGACATTGTTTAAAACATTAATGTAGGAGTAGTTTATACATTGTGGTAGGAATAGAACAATTTTTATGGTTAACTCGAGATGACTTGAATAATGCTCTTGGTTTGAGACTTGGGTAAAACGACCCTCACAGGCAGCAACACTCAAAATGCTGTGAGAAAGCACTAACACGGACATTTACGTCATCAGAGTTTTACCAGTTTTGGTCTGATATGAGCTGCCCTGTGATTTGATAATGTTTTATACGAACACGGTATTTTGGCCTTTGTACCTATGACAAAGCAGTCAACTGAATATATTCCGAGGGGCCAAAATACCGTGTGCGATTTACATCTGCTTAGTGGAATAGTCTAGGTTACTTATATCTTATAATAAAATGTGATTTAAAAAATACAATACGTACATCGGACGTTCCTTTCAAAAACTCATTTCCATTTACACCGTCCGCACCACCTCCCCTTTCTGGTGGATAAAGAGTCCCTTGCGCGAGTAATCCATTCGTAAGCCAACCCAGAGAGAATAGAATGCATAAAACTTTCATAGTCTGAATTTGAGAGAAAAAAATGGTCCTTATGTTTTATTTGTAACAAAACACATAGTTTTTAAATGAAATATGAGAGAACTATTTTTTTTAAAGCTTTAGTGATTTGCATCAACCAGAATTTATTCCAACAATTCAAAACAGGACACCTTCTAACAGCTTCGCCCTGTGCATTTTACTGATTTCCATCGCATCTTGGAAAGTTTATGATTTTAAGAATTTCCAGAAAATATAGTTCAAATAATAAACAACAAGTTGTCAACCTTTTAAGAAAACTGATCATTGTATTGCATACTGTAAAATTAGAAATGTTCGTGGGGCACATATGTTCGTGTGGGTAAATTTTCGTGGGGAACATATGCTCGTTTGTTCCGTGGTTTGGTATATCCATTATATCAACAGTCCAAAAAAGGCCGTCTTAAATATAAGCCCATAACGAAGGTGCATACGAAATTTTCACTTTCTATAGTAACGATGGAATTCCAATACACGTAAGTTTGTGCCCACAAATTTTAATGCATTTACAGTAATTATTTTTTTTATTCTATCCCGCTTGTGCTTCTAAAACAAGCGTTGTAGTTTTTTGTACGAACTGAAGATAAACAGTAAAATTTTAACTAAATGGCCCCAACTTGAGCGTTTTACTATCTTAGAAAAATAACAAAAATAGTCATTAAAAACGAGAGATGTTATATTTTATTAAACCGGTTGTAATTTAAAAAAAAACATTATTAGTTAAGAATCGCGAGTTAATTACAACGCTTACACCTATAGTAAATTAGTAACGTGTATTGGCCCTGGATGTGATACTATTTTCAGTTTGAATCAGTGAACGATTTTAAACGTGTACATCTTCATTTATCAACTTTTTCCTACTGTAAAAGTAGTAGCTATGGAGTGGCTGATTAGGAAAAACAGAAGCTAGTCTATCATTGGCGAAGACCCTTACTGTGAAAACACAGGTCTGTCTGGACCCCTATGGCCACATCTCAAATTTCTGTTCAATTGTCTTTAACACTGGAGATAGTTAGCGGGGACACTGATGTTCGAGTTAGCTTTTGTCAACGTCACAATGAATAGATTTTCCATGTTACCATTTTGTTTTATTTCACTTCGCCTTACAGGTTACGAGGAATATAGCTATAAGCATACTGTTCAATGTCTTTGAAAATGTAATCAAAGATGAACGGATACAATTTTTATTTACAAAGTTCTTTAAAATTTGCCTTAAATTTTTCATTTTACTTAGTGTACGTTTGTAAACATTCATGAATAATGTCGGATGATTTTAACATCGAAGTGTTGTCGTTCTTGTTGGATCGTCAACTCGGCAGACGACATTTTATAGGAACAGATGTGTGACTATTACACTGTACTCAGAACAGCTCGTTCCATCCTAGATATCTGCAAGGTCACATACTCTAATTATGTTTGGTTCGCTATTCCCTTGTGTTGTTTCTGGTGACAGTTCTTTTTAAATAACTAGCAGATTTCTCTAGAAGTGTTCACTAGCTTATCATGCACGTCCGTCAAAATATCTTTTTTGAAGAATATAATAGATAGTTTCCTTTATTGCGTTATTATTATTTTACAAAAAAAATAAAAAGTGAAATTATACTCACGTTAAACTATATTCCACATCATTCTATCATAAAGATTTTCAGTATAAACACAAGGCGTGTCGGTTTAAGGTTGTCACAGGCGAGTTATTTTCTTTAACGCTTAAGCAGTCATATATGAAAGCAATTACCATGTCTACCCTTGTAATAAGGTCAGGCGTGTAGCCATCATAGATTGATTTCAATATCTTCTTACCATTGAGTCTTCGTCTATGTATGCCTAATTACACGGTCAGTAAATGGCGATTTACCAAATGTGGTTTAGGAATGGTTTCACGTCCATTCAAATCGACAATATTTCAGTGACGATATTTTAAGGGTTGGGGGGGGGGGGGAGGGGGGGCAGTGAACAAACCATCGTTTCTTGACGGGAGTTGAAGCGGTGGAGCATGACCATAGGTGCCGGCCACTGAAACAGGTTGGTTACTGCGTGCTTTTACCTTATTCGGGTCACGACCACAGCTTCCCTTCTAAATCTAAAACGGATAAATCCCTCGCCGATTATTTTCAGATCAACGGAATAGACCTCTATCCTAACAGAGCGAACAATGGTACACCGGTTTTGCAGATAAGATTAGTTCTTATTCAATGTTTTTTATTAACAATTTACTTATAGTGCTAACTTAAGTAAAACATGCTAAAGAAAGTAATCGGAAAGGATTTTGTCAGGTACCAAACTTATAGCAGCCTTCTTTATTCCTGAATTCGCGGCAGAATCTAAGCATGCATGTATAGTTTCATAAATGAATGTGCGCACGTTGATTGGCTTTGTCCTTCGACTTATTGTTTTTCTAAATGTATTGTGTGACAATTTTTATCGTGACAGTATTAATAGTGACAGTATTCAACCGAAAGTCATGAATATTCCGTATAAGCCCGTTACCATAATCTCTTAAACCCGGACGTAACTAGGCGAAGATTAATGATTGCCAGGTAAATATTGTTTTACAATACACGTAAATCAAGTAAATCTGAATGAATTAAGAGTCATCATAACCAATTGACGGGAAGAGACCCCCGCTTTATGGTAACTTTATCCATTATTATTAAAATCGCAATATTTTACAGCACTACTTACCGTCCACGCTAGTACGCCCCTGCAAAGACTACCGATCCATGACCAGGGTGGATGCATTTTATGTCTACGGTTTGTTGACGTTGGTTTATAATTTTATTTATGGTCCATTTGTTCTCATTTATACTTATGCATCATGCTCTAACAAAAATCTGACTTGCATTATTTGCTACAACCCTTAATTACAGGTAATTTTCCTTGGGAAGATATTATGTTGCAAGATTAAAGTAAAAATGTGTAAAAGTGTTAGTTTATTATAATGTCACCCCTACTCAACAACTTCTGCCCAATGAGACACTTTCTCTCTGAGAACAATTACCTCCCGAATCATATCCTTTAATGCCAGGCACCCGGCAGGTAGGTGCTTAACTATACTCGGCTCGCGGTTCACCAACTGCCAATATCAGAACGGGATTCTGCTTGGATTCGAACCTTCGACCTCCCGTTCCAAAGGCGGATGCGAAAACCACTGGGCTATAGGAGACAGAAAGTTTATTTAGTGATATAAATTAGTGATTACCTTTCTTGTCGCCATA
Source organism: Saxidomus purpurata (assembly GCA_022818135.1). Classification (NCBI taxonomy): domain Eukaryota; kingdom Metazoa; phylum Mollusca; class Bivalvia; order Venerida; family Veneridae; genus Saxidomus; species Saxidomus purpurata. The sequence goes on from JAFMSR010000017.1 coordinate 30,005,941, forward strand.
TATGTGCTAATAAAGAATGAATTGTTGATATAAATTTGTGATCACCGTTCTTGTAGCCATATTTATTATGTGCTCATAAAGAATGAATTGTTGATATAAATTTGTGATTCGTTCTTGTAGCCATAATTATTATGTGCTAATAAAGAATGAATTGTTGATATAAATTTGTGATCACCGTTCTTGTAGCCATAATTATGTGCTCATAAAGAATTGGTGATGCAAATTGGTGATCACCGTTCTTTTAGCCACATATGTGCTAATAAAGAATGAGTTGGTGGTGCAAATTGGTGATCAAAGTTCTTGTATCCATATAATCAGTATGTGCTCATAAAGAATTGGTGATATAAATTGGTGATCACCGTTCTTATAGTCATATATGTGCTCATAAAGAAAGAGACAACACTGTTTTGTTTTTTCTTCTTTTTTATTCCTTTAAAGTTATATAAACCTGCAACATGGCCACTTAGAATTATGATTAAGATGGAAGCTTAAAATAGAACAGCTGCTTTGACAACATGAATGAAATGATTAATACTTGACCGAAACTTTAATCGCCAATTAAACTAACAATCAATTAACTTTATATTTCTGCAGTTTGAAAGATTTTTGAAAACAGATTTGTACATTCAAGAGAATTAGGACTGGAAAATCTTTAAAGCAAATTTAAAAATGTCCACTAATGTTCGCCACCAAGAATCAACTTTTTCAATCAATTGACAATTAGTTAAACAGCCGGTTAAAGTTCCGAACAATTGGGTTCTGATTGAGTTCTCTTACTGACACGCATGTAAAGAAAAATGTACATAAAAGACCTGGATAGTCAATCCTCTTTATTCAATGAAAACAACATGTTTACAGGGTTTCATTTATTTTGTTTATTAGTATGTAAGTTTTCATTATACTAGAGGAGTATAAATCGGTGATAAAGAGGTCTTTCTTTAAATTATGATGGTCTCCTTTTAATTAAGTCAATCATTCTTGTCCATGGAATGTGTACATTGTTCCTCCATGTTTCGTTTTCAATTTGATCATCCAACAACTATTGTAGAACCTGTAAAAGGAATTTAGGAGTGACATTGTTTTAGCATGATATACAGTCAGGCACAATTGTACAATATCCGACGGGCTTCTTATAAAACGCTGTGCACATATATCTATCAATTTCATGAAACAAAGTTAGGAGACAAGCCTCTAAGGAACTGATCACAAAATGATCAAACATTAAAATGAACAAATATACAATATTTACATTATTTTCTAGAAATTACAAGATAGAAAGAACAGGTAGGAAAGTTAAAGCTGTAAATAAAACACTTAGACGGTACAAAACTTTTAAAGTTGCCCTCTTATATTATGTCCTAATAGGTGAAAACACGAACTCAAATTGAAAATATTTGAGTTTATAAGTGTTTAACATCAAAAGACCTTTGCAAATAATACTTGTATATTACTTCCTAAAATAATCGGGAATTAGCCAATCGTTAGTTGGCCTCGTTATTATAAACTCTGCATGAATAAATTGCAATGTAGTCAGCATGCATCATAGGGGCCAATCGTTAGTTGTATTATCGGCATGAATAAACAATGTAGTCAGCATGTATAGGTTTAAGGCATATCAATAATATCTGGATATGATCTCCAAATTTTAAAAGTTCACATCAAGTTGCTGTACATTCTAGTGTAGATGTTTCATACATAGAACTACATAAAATGCCATTAATGACGACTTAATATCATTTGCATAACACTTTAAAACCCCTGCATTGTATACTATATAATCAATATACCCCGGAGTCCTATTAAATCGCACGGGCCTATTAAAAAAAGAAAAAAATTTTAAAGGCTAATACAAACTAAACCTGTGCCGTCGTGTAAAGGCCAGTCAGGATGGACACCGGTTGAGTAGACTCCGCGGAAGTAGTATGATAGCGCGTAGTCTATTCCATTGGCAGAGAATCCGTCAAAAGTGGCGAACATAGATGTCTCATTGTGTCCGTGTACACGACAGGAGTCGTCCGGGAAGAAATAAGACTGACAAGGCGATCCCTAAAATAAGTACAAAAATGAAAAGAATTTGAACATAAAGTGAATCTAACATGTTCAAGAGTTGCGTATAAGGAAATGCCACCCGAGGGTTGTGATACGTCCAAAAACGAGGCTCTGCCGAGTTCTTTGGACGTATCTCAACCCGAGGGTGGGTTCCCAACTCCTTCAAACTAATGGACACGGTAGATTATTTTATCACCGTTTAAATCGCATTTTCACACAAGTAAGAAGGAATAAGTGCAAATACAGGATGGGGATGAACAAATAAAAATCAACTTTTTCTCGAATTTTACTTCAAAACTGCTATAGATGGATAGAAAATGATTTAACTAAGAAAATGAATACCAACAACCGTATGTTCATTTCAAAATAACAATTTTACAGTCAATTTTTCGATTTTTATGACAACGTAAAAATAGTCTGGCAGCGATGTGAGATAAGCGATGTGAGATAAGTTTATCTCACATGGGTAAATGCGCGGAAATATGTATCTCATAAGTGAGAAATTATCATCTATCACGATTACTGTACTATAATCATAATACAAAACGGTGACACTTCTTGGTATACTGTCCCTGTTTGATCCCTTTCAATATGTGACAATAAAATGGATCTAATAAAGTATCAGTACAGGGTTTTAAGATCCTGCAGATAAACTACAAAAAAAACCAAAACAACCATAATGCACCTTTTGTCTTTTTTAGTTTTCGGACCCAGCAAACCGCTATTCTACAAACTTCGCAGCCCTGTTCCGTATCTAAGGACCATTTTTGATAATCAAACAAAATATGAAAATTGGGTTTAGCCAACATCTAACCCTCGTATTACCAAAGTGAAATTACTTCAATACGCGACCTGCCGCGTTGGTTTTTACTTCTTCATCGCATGCTTCATACCTTGCAAAGCTTGAAGCATAAGAAATGTGTGTGCAGAAAGATATGCACTAAAGGTAAAAGAATAAATAATTCAGCCAATGTATATAGTGTCATCATCAGAGTAAATGACTTGACACTTGATATGACTGTCGCAGCGGAAGTTGCTAAAGTTATTGAAATATAAAGCAGTCGCTAGGCAAGGGTGACAACAAAACGCCACCTCGCCGCAACAAACGGATACAGTAGAAGTTGTAAATATTGTGACTCACTTTATTTGTATAGACAGTTGTATAAATGGGCTTGTTCAAGGATTTAGCGTAGTTGTAACCGGCTGTGTGCATTCTGTCCGATATAGCAGGGTATGTTATAAATGCTACCTGAAAGGAACAAGATAATATTTTTTAATTAAAGGCGTCCGAAAACTAAATACCCCAATTGATACCCAGATTCTCCAATTAGTTTAAAGGAATTTATACAAAAAACAAAGAAAACTCCGTTTGCTAACACACAACAAGAATGACTTAACAACAGTGTTCCTTGCGATACTATAACCAGAGATTACAAATTCACATTAATGCACATTTATAGTCATGTATAATGATATAAATCTACCGGTAATGTTGTTTTAAAATATTATTTCGAAAAATTAAGTGGACAAAACTATCAACATTCTACATATGATGTTTTGATACCGTATAAGCCTTAATTGACTGAAAGTTTGTGTTCCAATATCATACCTGAACGTCGATGCTGTCAAATATGTCAATCATATGGTGGTTCACGTGACTCGTTTTGTCGTTCCACGTCATCATACTCATATTTCCGTCACAGCGCCCCCAGTGCCAACTCACGGAATAGTGAGTCAGCAATGTTCCGTGCACCTGCTTCCGAGCTTCAGTCACAATCTTTTGCAGATTATCAAGGTATCTTAGTCTTTCGTCCATACTTCCACACTTGATGCCAGTATACGCTTCATTGTTCGTAGCAACACCGTCAAACCTCTCGGTTTGGTTCGCTGTAAAGAATAGATACATATTCTCTTATCACTTTTCAAAAGACTTCCGATGACTTGTTTGGGACCAGTTATTTAATCACAGTTTCATTGTCTCATTTGAAATAAAATGACTTCTTTCAGTTGAAATGCCCGTGTGAAAATTGCAAAACCAAACTAATATGAATTGGTATGAATTATTGTATGTGTTTGTAAAGGGCAGACATGTTCTTATATTAGAATTCCAAAGGGTATCAATATAATTTCTTAACATAAACGAAAACTTTGAATGGATGCATTTATATAGTTAAAATATGTTTTGTAATTTTGTAACAATAGCTTTTTTCTTACCTGCACACACATCATTATAATGTACAATATATTTGACTAGATCTTTCTCCGAAACAGCAATGTCACTTACTGCATACAGTCCATATATTTTTAGATTTGGGACCTGCATAAAAAAGAACATACGTAAGACTTCAATTATAACTGCTGAGAGGTATTGAGGTTGGAGACCTAAGTGGTCTTTTTGGTTATCCATTTTAGGATACAATACGAAGTAAGGACATGGCTAAGTTAACACCCGGCGTACTGAAAAAGAACATGAAATAGCGCGCTGATGAAGGGAGAAAAACATTACTAGTAATTTTGCATTTTTTGGACAATTTATCAAGAAATACCTTTGTGTGTCCTTCCATCAGCATTGCTTTCACGGTGTCTATTTCCGCTGTTGCGCAATTTCCGGTTTCGTAAGCCGCTTTGAGATTGTGATGTACATCGCTCACAAATATTGTACTGATCTCTCGCCCCGCCAAGTTGCATGTCGCCCAGAGCCAGTCCCGTTTACTTTTAGTATTCCAGACATGTGTAAAACACGGCCCTTTACTGTCCCATTCTAAAAATTTGGTTTCGTCACATCCGGGTACACTTCTGTCGAAACCTGTCGTCCATACGTACATAGCATATTGCTTTCTTGGCGACGCTGCCCTGTTTTCGCATAGTTCCGCTGACATAATACTAATTATTGAAAGAAAACATACACAGTTGTAGAAATGAAGGCATTGCAATAAGTCCCGACACATTCACATATACCAATATATATAAGATGAAAGTGCGCAATTAAATGAAAATTGTTTTGTACGTGATTCATAAGTGAAAACAAGGCCGAGAAAATCAAAGTAAACAAATCATAATTACACATTAATAATTACATTTACCAATCACCGTTTTTTTCTCTCGTTCTGGTCAAGCAATTGTTTCAAAAGTAATTAAGGTTATTGATACGTTACAAGAGTGGAAAACTATAGCCGATAATTGTATAGTATAGGTCGTCGGTAAACATTGATAAAAGAATAGAGCCAGACGTGGAGACAAACAACCACACCCCACCCCCACCCCACCTCCCCTATTTGTCTCGGATATTAAGTTTGTAATTCATTGTCACATACACTCCTTTTCACAAATTAAGATACACAAAACTCAAAACCAATTTAGTAACTACGCAATATCCCGAACAGGAAGAATGAAATAAATTTAAATATTTAAATGCGTAAGTGATTAAATGGTTACTTTTGCGTGTTATTCTAACACTATTAAAAATATTACGTTATCTTTTGCAACCCAGCATGGTTAATATTATTTTCATCAGGCTGAGAGTCACACTGTCGTTTGTAAACGTGATAAGGAAGTAATATATACTGTTAGGAAAGATAACAACATTTTCAAAAGGGATATACTGCCCGATAAATAACTTATTAAAAACGTGATAAAAGTTGTCTGATAAAGATCTACATGTATATATATTGTATTCATATTTATTGGTAGTCACGTGTTAGTTAATGAGCAGCTGTACATAAGTACATGACAGTCCGATTTTGAGCACTGAGCCGTGAACGTACTTTTAGGTTATTGTAAAACAACGGTAAAACCGAGGAAAGCAGAAAGGTCGAACATTTTGTAGCTCAGGTTAAAAACGGAAATGTTGCTTCCTGTATCGGTTTATTGTAACGAATATCATTTCGTCCGAATGCTATGCTTGTTTATTCTATATGGAAATAACTTAAACTCAATATATTTTGAAAAACCAGTTGTTTGGCTTTATAATGCTGCAGTGTAAAAATACTTTTTCTATTATTAATTTTACCTGTCATCATCTTATTAATCCAGTATTATTGGAAATTCGTAAGTTTCCTTTACTCTAAATACATCCGCCATTTTGGACTGTTTATTTCCTGTTTAGCACGTTCTATATCTGGCCTCTAAGTATTTTGTTTGTGATCGTGCTTATTAGGTCCACCACCCTCTTGCAAGGTATAGATGCGGTACGACCCGTAGATCTAGGTAGATTTTGTCGTCATCATAAGTACTTTTCAGGGTTTATGACCTTTAGGTATATAAACTCCGTCACCTAAAAATCTCTCCATCTCTGATGTATACATTAGCGAAAGTCTCCATTTTGATTGGTCAATTTCTCCACCACCTTACCTGATACGACACCAACCCAAAGTATAACAAGATACTAATATGAAAAATGGCAATACATACCTATATCGGGCGAAAGCATAACAGGAATTTATTTTTAGAAATGATATGAATTTTCAGGGGACGCAAATACGTTCAAGTAACGAAAGGTATTGGTTCACCTTTCTTGTAGCCATATATGTGCTCATAAAGAAAGAGACAACACTGATTTTTCCTTCTTCTTCTGGCCACTTTGAATAATTATCAAGTTTGAAGCTTAAAATAGAACAGATGCTATGACAAACATTAATGAAATAAGTTACGCTGGACCCAAACTTTAATTGACAATTAAACTAACAATCGATTAACTTTATATTTCTGCAGATTGAAAGCTTTTTTAAGTTCCGAACAACTGGGTTCTGATAGAGTTCTCTTACTGACACGTACAAAACAGACCTGAATAGTCAATCCTCTTTATTCAATGAAAACAACATGTTTACAGAGTTTCATATATTATGTTGATCAGTACGTAATTTTTCATTATTCCAGAGCAGTATAAATCGGTGATAAAGAGGTCTTTCTTTAAATTATGATGGTCTCCTTGAACGTTGAAATTCCTATAAGTCAATCATTTTTGTCCATGGAACATGTACATTGTTCCTCCATGTTTCCTTTTTAATTTGATCATCCAACAACTATTGTAGAGCCTGCAAACAAAAAGAAATTTAGGAGTGACATTGTTTTAGCATTATGTACAGTCTGGAACAATTGTACAATATCCGACAGGCTCCTTATAAGACGCTGTTCACATATTTATGCCAATTTCATGAAAAAAAAAGTTTACAAGCTACCAAGGAAGTGATTACAAAATGATCAAACATTAAAATGAACAAACGTACAATACTTACATTATTTTCTAGAAATTACAAGAAAGAAAGAACAGATAGAAAAGTTGATCAGGGCTACACAATTTGATGGCCATTTTACTGACCCTAAAGTTGAAAATCTAACAGTTCGACGGTACAACACTTTCAAAGTTTTTTATCTAAATATTGGAGCTTATAAGTGTTTAACATCAAAAGACCTTTGCATAAAATATTTGTATATTACTTTCTAAAATCATAGAGTATAGGCCAATCGTTAGTTGTCCTCGTTATTATAAACTCTGCATGAATAAATTGCCATGTAGTCAGCATGCATCATAGAGTATAGGCCAATCGTTAGTTGTCCTCGTTATTATAAACTCTGCATGAATAAATTGCCATGTAGTCAGCATGCATCAGGCTGTTTTAAGGCATATCAATAGTATCTATATATTTGGTATTTCCAAATTTTAAAAGTTCACATCAAGTTGCTGTACATTATAGTGCAGATGTTCATACATATGACTACCTAAAATGCCAGTACTGACGATTTAATATCATTTGCATAACACTTGAAAACCCATGCATTATATACTACTTAATCAATATACCCTGGAATCCTATAAAATCGCACGGACCTGATATAATACGGACAGAGTACAAATATTTTAAAGGCTAAGTGACAAACTAAACCTGTGCCGTCGTATAAAGGCCAGCCAGAATGGACACCGGTTGAGTAGACCCCGCGGAAGTAGTGGATGCATGGTAGCGCGTAGCCTATTCCATTGGCAGAGAATCCGTCGAAAGTGGCGAACATAGATGTCTCATTGTGTCCGTGTACATGACAGGAGTCGTCCGGGAAGAAATAAGACTGACAAGGCGATCCCTAAAATAAATTAACAACTTAAAGAGTTAAAACATATTATCATCTATCACGATAACGGTACCATAATTATAATACAAAACGGTGACACTTCTTGGTATACTGTCCCTATTTGATCCCTTTCAATATGTGACAACAGAATTGATTTAAATAAGTATCAGTACATACTTTTAAGATCCTGCAGATAAATTAAAAAAAACAATTAACATAATGCACCTTCTATCTGTTTTAGTTTTCGGACTCGTTAAACTGCTACTTTATTTGACAAGCTTCGCAGCTATATCCCGTATCTAAGAACCATTTTAGATAATCAAACAAACTACGGAACAAATTGGGGTGAGCCAACATATAAAACATATTTTTCAACCCTCATATAATCAAAATGAAATTACTTTAATACACAACCTGCCGCGTTAATTTTTACTTGTGTTTCATCGCATGCTTCTTACTTTATAAAGCTTGAAGCATAAGAAATGTGTGTGCAGAAAGATATGCACTAAAAGTAAAAGAATAAATAATTGAGCCAATGCATATACAGTGTCATTAAGAGAGTAAATGACTTGACACCTGACATGACTTGCTAAAGTTATTGAAAGATAAAGTAGTCGCTAGGCCAGGGTACGCAACAAAACGCCACCTCGCGGCAAAAAATAAATGGATACAGTAGTTGAAAATATTGTGAGGCTCACCTTATTTGTATAGACAGTTGTATACATGGGCTTGTTCAAGGATTTAGCGTAGTTGTAACCGGCTGTGTTCATTCTGTCCGATATAGCAGGGTAAATTATATATGCTACCTGAAAGGAACGAGATATTCTTAACTGTAAGGCATTTTTCAATTAAAGACGTCCAAAATCTAAAAGCCACGATTCATATCCGAGTTCTCCATTTAGTTTAAAGAATGTACACAAAAATTAAAGAAACTCCGTTTGCAAACACTCCCCAAGAATGACTAAACAACAGTGTTCCTTGCGATGATTTAAAACTATAACCAGAGATTACAAATTCACGTTACTGCAGATTTATAGTCATGTATAATGATATATATCTACCGGTAATGTTGTTTTAAAATATTATTTCGAAAAATTATCTGCAAAACTATCAACATTCTACATTATGATGTTTTGATACCGTATAAGCCTTAATTGACTAAAAGTTTGTGTTCCAATGCCTACCTGAACGTCGATGCTGTCAAATATGTCAATCATATGGTGGTTCACGTGGCTCGTTTTGTCGTTCCACGTCATCATACTCATACTTCCGTCACAGCGCCCCCAGTGCCAACTCACGGAATAGTGAGTCAGCAATGTTCCGTGCACCTGCTTCCGAGCTTCAGTCACAATTTTTTGCAGATTATCAAGGTATCCTAGTCTTTCGTCCATGCTTCCACACTTGATGCCAGCGTATGCTTCATTGTTCGTAGCAACACCGTCAAACCTCTCGGTTTGGTTCGCTGTAAAGAATAGATACATGTTCACATGTTCTCTTATCACTTTTCAAAATACTTCCGATGACTTGTTTGGGACCAGTTATTTAATCACAGTTTCATTGTCTCATTTGAAATAAAATAACTTCTTTCCGTTGAAATACCCGTGTGAAAATTGCAAAATCAAACTAATATGAACTGGTATGAACTATTTTATGTGTTTCTTAAGGGCTGACATGTTTTTTTATTAGAGTTCCAAAGGGTTTCAATGTTATTTCTTAACATTAACGAAAACTTTGAATGAATGCATTTATACAATTACAATCTGTTGTGTAATTTTATAACAATAGTTATTTCCTTACCTGCACATACATCGTTATAATGTACAATGTATTTGACTAGATCTTTCTCCGAAACAGCAATGTCACTGACTGCATACAGTCCATATATTTTAAGATTTGGGACCTGCATGAAAAATAAGAAACCTAAAACTTCAACAAATTATTCCTTAAGAGATATATTACAAAACGCATCTTAAAATTAACGAAGGTCGACAGTGAATGAGCATGTCTATTTTTCTAAACTTCACTAGAGTCGCTTACTATGGCATTTTCCATGCGATTCGCCCGCATCGGTACATTTTCGTTAGATAGCCTTAAATTATTTCTACTGAGAGATATAGAGGTTGGAGACCTTAAGGGGTCCTTTTGGTTATCCCTTTTAAGATTGATACGAAGTAAGGACGTGACTAATTTAACACCCGACGTACTGAAAAAGAACAAGAAACAGTGCGCTGGTGAAGGGATAGAAAACATTACAAGTAATTTTTGAACAATTTATCAAGAAATACCTTTGTGTGTCCTTCAATCAGCATTGCTTTCACGGTGTCTATTTCCGCTGTTGCGCAATTTCCGGTTTCGTAAGCCGCTTTGAGATTGTGATGTACATCGCTCACAAATATTGTACTGATCTCTCGCCCCGCCAAGTTGCATGTCGCCCAGAGCCATTCCCGTTTACTTTTAGTATTCCAGACATGTGTAAAACACGGCCCTTTACTGTCCCATTCCATAAATTTGGTTTCGTCACATCCGGGTACACCTCTGTCGAAACCTGTCGTCCATACGTACATAGCATATTGTTTCCTTGGCGACGCTGACGTGTATCTGCATGATTGCGCTAACACAATATTAATTATTGCGTGAAAACATACACAGTTTGCCAGCAGAAGACGTAAAAATGAAGCCATTTCAATAAGTCCCGACACATTCACAAAATACCAATATATATATTAAGTTTGAAAGACGTGGTCACATACACTCCTTTCCACAAATTTAGATACACAACACTAAAAACCAATTAAGTAACTACGCAATATCTAGAACAGGACATATTTACATGCGTTAAGTGATTAAATGATTACTGTCTCGTACTATTTTAACAATATTAAAAATTCTAACACCATTCGCAAGTTTTCGTATATAGAAATAGAGGGAAAGAAGCTATACATTATTTTACGATAAAATACATCACGTTTTCGACGAGCAAAACGTGGGGTAAATGTCGCACGCGTCCAATCGCATTCCATGCTTGTAAGTTACTAGGGAATGTTGCTACGCGTCGAACATCGTTCGTGGTATTTTTCAAAGATAATTTCGTGTTAGAATCGAAATAATAAATGCATCTCTGTATTTTATCGTGGAATAAAATACAGCCAGACGTTCGTATGCGTCGCACTCGTGATTTAATTACTACGCATCCGAATTCCTGACTGTATTTTAATAAACAATAAAATACAGGGACATATTTATTATTTCTTAAACGTTGCGTTGACTTATGCAATCCAGCAAGGCTACTAGTATTTTCGAAAGTTTTGGCGGACACTATCGTTCGTAAAGATGATAAGGAAGATAACAACATTTTTCAAAAGGGAAATACTGCTCGATAAATAACTTATTAAAATCGTGACGAAAAGTGACTGATATAGATCTACATATATTGTATTCATATAAATTGTTAATCACGTATCAATGAATGAGTGCGACATCAATCAGTACATGACTATAGTCCGACTTTGAGCACTGAGCCGTGAACGTACATTTAGCTTATTGTAAAACAACGGTAATAACCGAGGAAGGATAAAGGTCGTACATTTTGTAGCTCAAGGGTCTAATTTAGACTATAGAAACGGAAATGTTGTTTCCTGTATCTGTATATCACAATACTATACCACTTCATAGAGAACTATATAGAAAACTCCTACTGTTCTAAAGACCGATATTTCCTTTCGTTTAAAAGAACCTGGCTCGTATAAATTGTATGCAGAATAAATCTTGCAGGATCGGATCAGTGGTCCAGTGGTAACGCGCTGGACTCGTAATCAAGGAATCGCAGGTTCGATCCCCCGCTCCTCCACTAACATAACTAATGTTCTTTCGGATGAGACCTAAAAACCGAGGTCTCATGTATCGGTGCTGTACACCGGGCATGTTAAAGACCAGACGGTGTTTCTGGAATGGGACGTGTTCTGTATCTTGCACTTTCCCCCGAAACCTAAAGTAACTAAACTCTTCTGGGGGCGTTTCATATGGATTATCCGGTACCAACGATAAAACTCTCAAATACGTTCTTGCAGAAAATCGGGATCAAAATACCAAATTTTTTTTTTTCAAACGCATCACAGAGTGTAAGTTTTTGTTTTGATTTGTATGTACAATCCAGAATAAAATAAAATGCATTTATATACAATTTAAACGTTACAAAAATGTAATCAAAACAAAAAAATTAAAAAAACTATATTTATATTTAACTATAACAACTGTAATAGGAATGTTCGAATTCAAATGCCGCGTCATCTGAAAGCTGGTGAAGTCATTACCGGCTTTGCTGAATATGTGTGTAAAGAGCACGAGTATTCTAACGATTATGTACTTGAGTTACAAATATTGTTCCCAAGATAAACGTTTAATGAGTATTAGAGTATATGTCTATGCATAGAATAAACCAAGGGGTCTATTAGTAAAAGAGCTAGGGTCTGGTACCCGGATTCCCTTGTATTTGCATATGTCTCTTCAACCTGCGCCTGTCAGGAGTCTTGGCAAGTTCACTCAGGGAGATATCCCTGGGTCGGCCAGGACTATACACAATCTAAAAACATGAAGGGTAAACCTTTAACCTGCATTATTCTAAAATTGGCATCCCTATCTTTCAGCTTGGACTCTGTTATCAAATGTTAATAGCGATGCTCAGTGAAAGTTGACTTCCAAGATTATCAATAGATACAATGTTTTATGTTGCTAGGAAAGAAAATTTCATCTTAAACCCAAAATAATATATAGAAGACCTTAAAGAAAAAAGTGGAGACAACACACGTAAAAGGAAACACTTACCAAACCACTAGTAATCAGTGTGAAGATCAAGGAAGGCGACAACTTTTTTTTTAAGGTGAAATGAAACTTGTCCAATGGAGATGGAAGCTAAACGTTTGGTGAATCGTTTTAGGAATCAATTAACAGAGTCATAGAAAAACTTCTGAAACAGATACCTAGTTAAACAGTAAGATATAATGTAGGTACGGAAAAGATGTTAAATCGACACGAACTATATCCGGTCACCTGATGATGCAGAAGAAGAAATTGAAGTAGCAGGGGAAATAATAGATGGAAGCAAATATTGAGAACAAAAAATACAAAGAATACAAAAAGAAGAAGTGAAAATGGATGCAAAGAGAGAGTGGTGATGATAATGATGATCCTGTTGATGTATACTATATTTTAATAGATAAACAGTTACATAGAGACGCCCAACATCCAGTAATCGTTTATCAGAAATAGGAGATAAGGGGAAAGGCAGAGCAGACATAAAAATGAAGGGAGATACGCTGATACAAAAGTGGTATCAACATTAAAACTGGAGAAAGATATGTCAGATGAGACTACGAAAAAGAAATTAAAAGAAGAGAATATTGATGATACACGAGTTATAGTACAAGACTTACAATTAACATAAAGGGAGAGAAGAGTTTGAAGAAATGGCAGAAACAGAACTTGAAATAAAGTATTAATATACACAAGCGAAGAAGACGCACACAAGGCAAGAAGTAAAACATGCTTCAAAGAGGACCTGAAGAATACCCAGAAAAATGTCCACGAGAACCGAAAGGAAAGGACAACATCCACACGATATGAAGACGAACAGATGTACAATACCATGTGACACTATAATGTACAGCACACCAAGCATAGGATACAACCGTGACATTTGTAACTTTTCTGATGCAGTGGTTTGTTTTTTATCCTGATTTTATTGTTATTAGAGTTTTAATAAAATAAAAGGTACATACTGATATTAAAGCATTGATTCATTTTAATGTATTGAACAATACTAGCCGATAACTGGACAAAATGTGGATGACTCACTTTCGTTTGAGATGGACAGAAGGAGCAGAATGTTGAATTTCAGTTACATTGTCATGATTAGGAAGTTTTAGGTATACGGTTGACGGGGTATGTAGTAAATACGGTTGACAGTAGTTATAGTAGTATAGTTTATCTATGGACGTCCTTGGTATGATGCTTATTGAGACGTGACAGTCACGAGATATTATTACAGTGTGGAAATGTGTACGTAGTATAAGTTTTGTACGGGGGAGCAACTACCTTGTCATGAGTTAGATATTTCACAAGAGTAAGACCCCTCATGCGGTTGTGGGTAATCATCCGACAATCTAATCCACCAAAACTCAAGTGTTATGGTATGTTTTTCTCTATTGTTGATGGATGCTATTTAATATTTCTCAACTTTTTAATGGAAACGTAACAATGACGAGCCATTTTCTGTTGTAAAGAACGTTTAAATGTTAAAGTACACATGTGCACATGTTTTAAGCATGCTTAATGGATGGTCAGTGTAGAAACATTTTGATATATTTAGACTTTGAAAAAGTTTGTGTTAAAATCATACTTTTCTACTGTTTGAAATCGTCTGTTGAATGTTCAGCTCCATACATGGCATAATTATCCCTATATAATGACACATTTAGCTGATGAGTATGATAATTTTAAACACAATCGGACAGAAGAAGACATCATGAATGCGCAGTATGAACTTTTACCTATCCTGAGGGACTCTTTTTTGACAGAGTCCACAAAAACAAACAATTTTACAGCAATCAAAGTTTACCATCCAAATAATTTTTTTGTAAGGCGATAGGACGTACAGATATATTTTTCGAGCTTGATTTCTATCAGTTTAAAAGATTCTGCAGAATAGAGATTAACGTCTTTGAAAAGAATACTTTAAAACATGTCACAGCTCTTCAGTAGGTAAATAACGCCAGTTTATGTCGTACAAATTGCTTTTCAAATGACTGAAATATTAAAGTTTGAGACACATGCAGCAATTAACACTAGTCACTTTACAACTGTCTTGTAATATGGACAAAAAGTAGGCTGAAATAAGAGGCTATCAAAATGCCACACTATGTTTGGCAAAGATGTGAATAAAATATTTAATGTTTTGAGTGGTAAATATGGCCCAAAATGCAGTTTCTATTTACAGGTCGTGTCGTAACATGGCGAAAAGGACTATATATATGACGCTTTCAAAAGCCACACTAGAATTGGTCACAGATATAAAGCAGATATTTATTGTGTTGTACGGTCAATATGTCCCTAAAATGTCCCTTTAAAAATGGGAACCCGCCTGTCAAAGATGATACCCATCTTAGTAGATCTAAATCATGTATTACCAAGACAACATTGCTGATGATAAGGTTGTGGTAAAAGAGTAGACTGCTGATTAATCTAGCAGTACTGACACATCGATAGACAGCTTAACAATATAAGAAAAACCATTTGCACTTTGGAAAGATTTGCACTTGGTAGATATCAAATTGGAATGGTAAAAGAGCATTGACATTTCATTGAATGCAGTCATTTAATTTATTCACTCGCTATCGTTGTCAAATGATCTTTTCATGTTGTAATAAAGTTTCCTGTATGTTTATATATATATACCTTTTACATTCATTTTTTATTTTATAAGCGCGTGAAATAAACACAATAAATATAATAATTTTAAACAAAAGTGATTCAGATGAGTTGTAAGCAATGATATTTGGTCCAGGTGTCTGCAGAAGATGTATCATAATAATCAGATAAATTCACATCCCTTATCATTCTTCTTTATCATCAGTTAAGCTTCAAGTTGTTTATTTCACATCTGTATTAGAACATATGTAATTGTAATAACGGTATCTCTTCCGATAAATTATTATTAGATATTTGATTAATATTATTAATTATAAATACTTTGAACTCAATAATCTGGCAATATATATTGTTAAAGCGTTACATTGCAATGGTATTATAACCCTATAATTGTTATATGATTTTTTTTCTTTATCATGTATCATCATCCTCAGGCACTTATTGCACATTTTAGTTATTTATTTACTATTTAGCTTGATCTTTAAATATTACTTCTTCATGTGTTGACGAAAAACATTGTATGTTTAAGGCGAAAACGAATAAACTTATGTTCTGTTCTGTTTTGTTCTCAAACTGAAGATATCTGAAAACAGGTTTACCTCGATGGTAGAATTTCTGCAGCGGAAGGTTGAGGCTATGTTGCAATCTTTTCATGAAGAAGATCAGGCACCGGGTCACGAAAACATTCCAGTCTTCTTGGTATTCGTCAGGTCCTCTTTATAGCATGTTTAACCTCTTGCTTTTTGGGTTTCTTATTCGCTTGTGTCACGGTGGGGAATCACATGATCAAAATAATCTCTAAACAAAAGTGAAGAGTATGAAAAATGTTATAAAATAATGAAAGCTTTTCAGCTGTGATTATAAAAAGTAGCCTATCTTATAACAACATTACCGTATTCTAGAACTACTCAGGTCTCAATAACAATCACCTTCTGATTGTGCTGAACACTCCAAAAATAAATAAGTTTAGCATACTGAAGTGTTTATTACAATCGGAAAGAGACTATGGTTGAGACCTATGTAGTTCGAGAATATAGTAATGTCGCCATAAGATAGGCTACATTTCATATTTAAAGCTAAACAACTTTCATTATTTTTTAACATTTTCATAGATTTACTTTTGTTTAGAGATTATTCTGATCACGTGATTCCCCACCGTGTGTGTATGTCTCAAGTATTTCCATTAATTACATTTATATACACTTGTCAGTATTGTTTGCAAGATATGTAAGAAAACGAGTGAATTTTTGTTGGAAATTATTAAATCTTTGTTGATACTGATTTGTAGAAAGAATACACAGCAGTATCACTGTTGTTATGACTGTTATTTCTGTCTTTATCCTACTGCAGGTCCAAATCTTCGCCAAACGGCTATTTTTCTGAATCGTCATCCATAAGTTTGTAAAATGGCGGTTTGTTGGCGATTTTGACATGTAAAATGATGGAGACAGTAATAACAACAGCGATACTGTTGTGTAGTGTTTTTATAAATCAGTTTCAACAATCGTTACTCAATTCAAACAAAATTGCAATCGTTTTCACACATTTGTTTTGAAAAAAGAATTCATTTTAAAAAAAAAGGAATCGCCATTTTTCTGACTTTTAAATGACGACCCTACGTTATTTACAGTTTTAAAACAACCGGTTATTAAGTTTAAGATTAAACACAAGTGGTATCAGGAGGCATTTTTGACATTATTCTTTCATACATTAACCCGTTCAAGAGACGCAATGTCGAAATACTTTTTTACACAGGTCGAATAAATGAATAACAGAATGAGTCTTCGCAACAACGTATCCGTTTCATACACATTTTCACATCACACAAACAGAACTGCATTTATATCGTGTTTTCAAATCATATAAGGGTAGGGTCGTTTTATAAAATAAAGAATGACTCTGCTTAACAGCATGACCGTTCTATATACATGTTTTTGATTTTCACATCATGTAAATAGTAACTACATAATTACCAGAGAATACCATTATAAACAAGAACTGCATCTATACATTTTGTATTTTCGTTGTTTGGGAAAGAATGTTTGCTTTCAACTTGTTTTAAATATGAGGTTGTTGCACGAAAGCTCTACAGAGCTTGTGCTGATTGTTATGACGTGCCGCTTTAAACAAAGCTTACCAATTTTACGTAATTTGTAAATTTTACTTACCAATTACATTTTACATTACTTACCAATTACACTTTATTTATTATACATTTTACTTCCAAATTACGCGTTATTTTTACTTCTTACTTACCAATTACATTTACAGAACAATTTAAAGTTTTAGTTTCAATGCTTTATCTATGTTCAATTACCGACTTTTTTTGAGCGTGTACAGTTGAGCATATACGGTAGAAATGATAAGGCATTTGTAAATTATGTTCAAAATTACTGATACGTACGATGTAGATTTCGTAAAGTAAGTTTCAGTTCAGTCCATACTTCAGTGAACACAGCATAGAAAAGAAAACGTTGTTAAAGCATTATCAGATAGAAAATCTCGGTATGTCTCAAAATAAAACGAAGAGTTACAATTATAACCGTATTTTATAATGCATTTCGGAAGCAATTAATTAAACAGTGATAGTTGATAGAAATATCCTTTAAACACGTTATATAAGCTCAGTTACTGGTAAGAGGACTGTGATATTAATTACAAATTTCAAAAGCGGATATCTATTCCACACTATTTCGCACGCTCTCATTGCGCACCTGTAAATTTGAGATACCTAATATATATATCAAGTAAGTGCACCTTTATACGTTTGCTCAGGTTTCTTCACGCAACTTAGGACATTATAAGTTTAATCATATAACTCAGTATATCTAGTCTGCCAAAACAGGTATTAAAACTTGAAGAATATGCGAAATAAATTAAGAAATCTTTTAGATAGTATCTTCATAACAGAGACCCTATTCACTATTGTAGTTTTCTCGTGTGTATGCGTTGATAGTTTAATCAGTTTATCTTGTAACTTTAAAGAAAAAAGGAACATAAACCGTAGTTATGTATTATTTGTCATTATTGAAAAGGCAGATATGCACAGCTGATAAGAAATACATAACGACCTCTGCCATGCAGTATAAATTATACATCATATCAAAATGTTTGCCCGACTAGGATGACTTCTAAAGTCTTAGTTATTCCCATTTCAGAGCAAACGGCAGAGTAATATAAACCATTCTAACACAAGCGGCTGTTTTCCTATATAAACATATAGGGAAAAGCCTGTATTTTATTTTACGACGTATGTAAACAAGCGCGTCCAATCGTATCTCGCGTTTTAATGTTACAATGATGTACTACTACGCGTTAAATCAAGTTCGGGATTGTTTTCAAAGAAAATAACGTGTTAGAATCGAAATAATAAATTGTTCCCTATATTTTATCATTGAATAAAATACAGTCAGTCAGGGAGGCATTTATTATTTCTTAAATAGCGACGTCATTTCAAAGTTATCTACCCTAATGATTTAGAAGTCTTTGCAGTCCTTGCTCATGGGTCGACCGGGACCACAAACTTTCTAATATTGATGATCCTGATAACTTGTAATTATTATGTCACTCCTATTGCAGGGAAAAAGACAGAGATGTGCTCGTCACTTCTGTTGCTGCTACTTTTTATATGTGTCTCGAGATCGGACCAGAAACCTACAATAAAAGAGATCAAGGCTTTATCGGATAGACTTATGACAAACTACAGCAAATATATTCTTCCAACGGAAAGCGACGATCCCTATAAAGTAACAATTTACGTGGGTCTTCAAGCAATGGGAAACATCGATGAGATGGACGAAAAACTTTCCACAGTTATTTGGTTTCACTACCTTGTAAGTTAAAGTATATTTTAGTAATATTTTAGTAATGAAAAGTACTAAAAAGTATGTTTAAATAATTTTATAATATTTGAGGTTTTGTTCGGTATATCGAAGCCTTTTTATTTTATCATTTATTTATGAAGTGAATCGGTTGCACGTTTTATTTGTTTTTAAACCACTCAAATAATGTGTGATTAAATTCTACTATATCTAACAAATGAATAATATAGATTCGTAGTAATACATGGGTAACATTTCATATAGCATGATATTATCTATTTGTTATATACGTAAGCCAATCAAGACATAGTCCTTTCACAAATACAAATGCATTCATGAATTGAAAACTTCCAACATCAGTATCACTTTCAGTGGAGAGATGAGAGTATTAAGTGGGATCGCGAAGAGACAAACATCAGTGTCATCACTCTGGGCTGGAATGATGTTTGGAAACCAGTCTTACAGCTACTGAACCCACAAACAGATTCAGTCGACAGGCCTAACTCTGATCGTTCGTATGTAAGTACTACTTAATATTTGATAATTAGCCGAACCACTTAGTTTATCTTAAATTGACTTTTATAGTGAAAACGATAAACACAAAGATTATGTATTAAACAGAAAGCCTCATCTAGTTTATTCAGAGAATGCCCAAGGTTTTTAAAATTTGCACACACTTTAGGATTACTTTTATGTACATTGCGGACATTTCAAATTCTTCTGATCACATAATTTCATTGGAATGACATCTAAATAAAGATGGCGATACATGTATATATGACCATCATGACCCTTTTGTAATAGTCATCGGTCAAAAGATATCATTTAGAATTAAAATATTGATCTGTATGAACATGAGTGAATAAAGACTACAACACACTGCAGCTAACAATAGAAAAGCAGTGACCAGTCAGTACTGAAATCTAACAAAAACGTCACATTCCCGTATATTAAAGCTAACACTCCAGGGACTTTTGTTTCTTGGAAAGCTAATCCAATGAGCACTTTTATAAATTACAGGACTCTGTTATCTACAACTATGAGGGACTGGCCTATTATGACGAGTTGATGACCACACGGACATCTTGTGACCTTGATATGTCATATTATCCTTTTGATGTTCAAACGTGTGAAATTAAAATGAGAATATCTGGGTCAACAAAATTTGCCTTTAATCTCAGTGTTTCAATAAATACGGAATTTTCGATAGAGGATACAGAACATGGATCTTGGAAACTGAACACTGTCAACGTCACTAAATCTCTCCATTTCACTGGAGAATTTGTGATAGAACTAAATTTTGAAAGAAGACCGCTATTTATTCTTTTGAATATTGTTTTGCCACTTTTCGTTTTGGCTTTACTCACACCGATAGTCTTCATTCTGCCAAAGAAATCTGGAGAGCGTGTAGGGTATGCCGTGGCAATGTTACTGGCAATATCGGTGTTCATGACAATTGTAAGTGAGCATCTGCCACATAATTCAAATCCAGCACCCTTAATGCCTATCATGATATTTGTTTGGTATGTTTTTGATGCTTTTGTTGTTTTAGTTGTTATTATAAACACAAAAATTAACCTTACTATGAAGAACAAGCAAATGCCAGGCATTTTACGCCAGTTTGTTCTGCTTACACGAAAAATCTCTTGTCGGAATACGCGGAAAATCACCGACAATGCATCTTCCGAGGAAGTTCAAAGCTGCATAGAAGTGGAAAATGACAATGACCAAGAGAAAATTAATAGTGGCGAAGAAACGGATAATGAGTCATGCAATGCTGACCTGACTGAAAGAGTGACTTGGCAGGAACTGAGTCATGCTATAGATAAATGGTTTTTCGTCCTAAGCTACCTTTTGAAAATTGCACTTCCGGTTATTTTCTTGACAATAATGGAAGTTAAAAGCCAATGATGATCCGGGGTGTGATCAACTGAAACAAGCGGTACACGTGAATTATGAAATGGCTATGATATTTTGACGAAAAACAATATTTCATTAACTGTGTAGGTAATCTAAATATACAATTATTTTAGTACTGGTTTCTTTTGTATCTGTATTTATATATGTAATAATAAAGTGTATGAATAAATACATGTATGTGAGTCTCTTTGTGAGAAATTGGACCTTATTATTGAAACTATCACAAGTAATGTGTTAGCGGTTTTATAATCTTATCATGAATGAAGCACAATTAACTTACAAACTAACAAAGATCATATCATTATTACTTAAGTCTGCTATGTATAGAATACTATAAATGAATACAGTTTGTACAAAATACTAGTTTTTTTATATCAATGCTACATTTGTTCCTTTGTTGAACCTTAAGCCTTCATTTGAGAAAATATAGGTATCAATTAAGAATCAACAGCAATTTTGAACCTTTCTAAGGTTTTACGTCACGAACCTTTACAACAGCAACGCAAAACTCATCGCCAAAGTAAGACCAACAAAACACCATAACTTTCAAGAGTGAAAAATGATTTGCATTGCAACGCAGGGTCGGATATTATAAACATGTGTATCTTCAGAATTCTTCATCAAGGTTTAGAAATCTATGTGAAAATTGATTATTAGAAATATTCACTTGACAACAAAAGGGACTACCATGCATAAAAGAAAAGCAAGGAAGAAAATGGCTCCTCCTGAAAATTTTCTCAGAAACTGTGACTTAAACATTGCATATGACGTAACAATTTAAATCAATCAAATGAATATACAAAAATGTGCTGATAGTTGAAACATACCGACAACCATCACTCTAAATATATTCAAATATTTATTTTATTTTATTTTTTTCAAATTCAAATATTTTATTATATATAACTAAATAATTGAATAAAGTCCATCGTTATTAAGATGCATCTTATAGGTTAACGCTGTTTGTTATTGTTCATTGATGATAATGTTTATGTTCAACTTGTTATATTATTATTTATCATGAATCATGCACAGTATACGTAAACAACGTTCAGTAAACCGTTTTAACACTTTGAGAGTATTTGGATACACAGATTAATGAGTACGTGTTTGTCACGGTTCGTTTGCTTTTGTTCTATCTTTACATACGTAGCTTTATTCACAGATAGATTAATTATGTAACATAACATTTTTTTTTTTCAAGTACAGCCGACTAGATTTCTATATCGTGCCGAATAGCGCTAGAATCAAAATAACACTTTTCTGCTTTTAAGCCATGCAAAGGTACTGAAAAGAGGTTATTACATACCTGACTATTAAGCTCATTTTGCCTACTTATTAACTGGTCTACTTATAAGTGCAGCTTATCAACTCATAAAAAACTGCATCATGAGTGTTTTTTTCAATCCTGATTCAACATAGGAACATGTTTACAAACTCAATTCAAACATGACACTATATTTAAACAAACGAGCATGTCTTAAGTAAATACACTTTAAGAATTCACTCTGTACATTTTCGTCAAATACCAAGATCATGTTACTTAAGATAAAGTAGCTATGTCACATTTATAGACAATTTAGCTCCATGACGCTTTGGATACAAAATCAGGCCATGTGCAGGTGTGGTATTTTTGTTTTGGGTCGTTGTTAAAATCGACCTAAAGTTAACAGAGTATATCGCCCTTACGGCCGAACGCACAACATACAAACAAGTAGTTCCATATAAACAGTTGTTAGGCATTATAGCGATTTCTGTTTTCAAAATTATATAGTAATAAATCTAAATAATTTAAAAACATTTCAGAATAGAATAATATTATTTCGTTATTGTTCTTTAAATGTGTAATTAATCGTAAATACTATTAATGCGCGAACGAACGACTTGAACATACAAATTTATAACAACTCGTTTTTTACCAATAACTCTATACTCGGCGGACATCGAGCAGTTGGTAGAGATGCTGGAAATTGAAAGACTTACTGCGGCGGACGCGAGTTCGAAACCCATTAATACAGGTTTTTTTTTACATTTTTCTTCTGTTTTACTTATAATTTTAAGACTTTAAACCATTTTAAATGTTTTACAGCAAATAATCATAGAAAACTTCATTCATGTCAAACTTATAAGGATAATGTTAATAAGACATACTGAACACATATTATTCAATAACAGTAAAGTTCAGTCAGTAGTCGTGTCAGGTTTTACTTGTACAACCAGAATTGGTTTCCTTGGGTTCTTTTGGGGCCATGCCTCAACATCAATCATCACCAATTTCTAGAATATTTACATGTCAGTTTTGTTTGTGGGCCCGCTGTGATACTTTGTATCACTGCTTTTCTTGTTCAGTTATTAAATTTACTCTGTGTCTTCATTGATCTTGCTCATTGTTCAGTTTTTGCCTACAATTTAGGATAGGAATTTATTTTGTATTATTGACACAATACACTCAACCCTATGGGCAAATCCAATAACTTTTTAATGACATTAAAAGTTGTGCAAACTTTTAATTTTCAGTTCAGGTTTGTAAAAATCCACTTCTCAGTTACCATTCACAGCTATGATACTTTATAGGGTAGTTGAACATACATGTAGTCACTGAATGCAAAAGGTAAGCACATGGGTTCCTATCAAAAGTAAAGTTTACACATATGGTTAAAGGTCAAACTCTGTGGACATTTGTGTCTACAGTTTGTTGATAACTTTACTCATGCATGGATTGCCCTGATATTTACGCATGTGTTCAGAGACAATCGACCCTCCAGCACTTTCAGTCCTTTGATTCATAAAGTGTTAACTTATTATTAAGTTGAAAGAAGTAGAGGGGCATTGCGCAGTGGTAGTGCGTCTCTCATCGGAATAGAAGGTCCCGGGTTCGATACCTGTCAGTGTAATGTAGTTGCAGGGTCCTAAAGCAATACACAATTCACCTACATTGCCCATCCCTCTTCGAGGTTTATTCTAGAATAAGTACCGAAACCGATTAATTCAAGTTGTAAGGACTTGTTTCGCAACCGAGAGTAAATAATAAATAAATCAATAAGTGGGTTGTAACTACGAACGATATCATGTATGTTCCTGCTTAATATCGATATTTTCAAACCGAAATGGTGTTTTCGTAAGTTATACAATGTGATTTCAACTATGTTACTCATACAATAGAGTATATATGGTATATATGCATCTTTAACCTTGTATTTTATATCTCGATAAAACTTAATATCACGAAGTAATGAAATTGTCTGAAATAGTATACGGGTATCTAATGTAATATGCAATGAGGGCGTAACGAATTATCTAAAATGTAATTCTTTAATCGTTGAAATATGTTACAACTAACTATACGCTAGGGGAATGAATTCAAACTGAACATTTGAAGTAACTTTCAAACAACGTTTCATTGTGAAGTTTGTACAACAAAACCGACTGAGTAATCATTAAACCGCTGATTTTACAACATTTCTTTAAATCATATTAAATCAAGTTTTAATTCATACTTACTTTTACGAGTAAAATTATTATTCTCATATAGCATATTTCAAACAGTCAATATAAAGTGAAGCAATTCGATATTAAAAATATTTTATACTGTATTTGGAATGTAAATCATTGGATAGAATATATTGTGTGTACTTTTTCTTTTTATCACTTCCATGATGTAATATTAGCACTGTTATTTGTGAAAAGCTTGCAATATCCTTTTACGAATTTGAAAGCAGGTATTCATCATGCTCTGCTTCTTCTAGGATATTCTCATTTCACATAGATTGTGCGACCTGTAAAGTCGAGTAACTTTGTAAATATACCAAGTAAGTGTATTTTTTTAAAAATCTTTTGTTCATGTTTACACGAATACGTAAACTTTTGAAAATTTTATTGTTTAATTAACTATACGTTTTTACTAACACTTTATAAAATTTGCTAAATTAAATACGAGTCAAATGGCGAAATATTTATAAAACGGTAATACTATAGTGGTTTCCTCGTGAATTTATTACGACTTTTCCTTGTAATTTTGCTAGTGTGTTCAACTTAATGGTAAAGAATGAAAGAAACAGTAGTAAAGTGGATTTTGTTATCATAAACACAAAAAAGGCAGTTACATTTATGCAGTATCTCATAAAAATCAGTACTTCTTTTATATATGAATTTACTCATCACTAACATGTTATTTAAACCGAATGCCAATGATTAGGTAGATCTTCAAACGATCTGGAATGAATGTCTTGAAAGAATTATTTACGGCAATATACAAAGACATTGAATAGGATCACATCACCAGATTTAATTAGAGGCTACCTGTTACCATCATCGTCACAGTGTCAGGTCATGTGCTTGTTACTTGCTCGATTCGTATGCCGACCACAACAAAATTCAGTCCGGCGTCTGGATTACATATCTATAGCAAAGATCCGTCTATTATATACCTTTGGGTACTGACCAATACTAATACACTGACTAAAATTTAATTTATGCATGAATTACTAGAACAATCTATCTCTTATAATCGCGAACTAGACATTACATAAAAATAGGCTCGACGACACAATGAAAAACAAGCATTAGTGTTGCAGACCAGACATGCAACAATCACTTATACGGTAAACACTTTCAAAATTGGTACCGTGGTAATACCGTATTAGATTATGTTAGTAACTAAATCCGTGTTGCGATACTTTGCAGAAAATGTATGTTTAGGTGTTAAGCATTCTAGTATATGGTAATTAAAAGAGTTTAAACTAAATGCATGTATAGGCAGCTTTTCTATATCTGATCGTATCTTTCTTTTCTTGCAAGAGGTAATCCACGATTTATTATTTCTGAGTGTCTTCAGTTTGTCTCGTATGTTCTCAATATACTAACATTGCTGCCGTTCTTCATATGAATGATATATTATGTTAATTTGTACAGACGAAGGATGACATTTGTTTCTGTCTGTATCTTTGTGCATTTCACCACAGTTTGTTTTGTATTCCAATCAGCCCATTCGCTTTGCTGTTATTTGCATATATCATGACCTGTGTTACATATTGAAAATGTACATAATGTTATGAAGACCATGTTGCTTTCTGGTCTTTTGAATGTTTTGTAATTTCCTCAACAATCTTGTCATCAGTTCGAAATACTAAGGTGAAAACGATCACAAACATTGGGGATTGTTGCCTTTTCTGTGTAACTCAATATCTGTGTTGTGTTTTGGACAAAGGTTTATTGCAATAAGCAATAACGTTTTCTTATCTAATATAGCATTGTGAGAATCTCCATGCAACTGCCATAGTGACTGCATAATAATGGTATATGAACACCATTTTTCTTAACTCAAGGTTAGCTAGAATTGAAAAGGTTCGATTCACCTTTTTTTTCAAGAAAACGTACTCGTTTTCGATCATTCACTTTGAGCTAATTTCTAAAAGTATATTATAAGGATTGTTTTACATTCAACATTGTCTAAGACTTTTTGCGCTTAATACTTATACCAGCAATTTCTTTCATACTTAATACGTTTAATACTTATAACAGACATTTCTTTCATTCTTAATGCGTTTTATACTTATACCAGAACTTTCTTTCATTCTTAATGCGATAATACTTATACTAGCCATTTCGATCAAATGTCAAAAACTTAATAGTTGTTCATAGTTCATTGCTTCCCAAAAAAAAAAGGAAATTGCAACTAAAGTCTCACCCTAGGTAAAAGGTCAAACTCTTGTACAAAGAAATTTTTGGGCTTCCTTTGGTGCGTGCGTAAAGCAGTTCAATGTCATATAGGACCATAGGACCAAAGGCTACATTAGCTTATATTGTATCAAAAGGTTTAATTGTTCTGTGTCACAATGCTTATGCAATGATTTAGCTTAAAAAGGTTTGCAAACAGTGAATATTTATTTTTGATAAAATGCTTCAGGTAGTAATTTTTAGGTATCATCCTTTGATGTATTCTTTACGTTCTAACTTAGTAATGTAAACCAATAGCGACGTCATTTCTTTGTCTACCCTAGTGATTTAGAAGTCTTTGTAGTCCTTGCTAATGGGTCGGCCGGGACCACAAACTTTCTGATATTGATGATCCTGATAACTTGTAATTATTATGTCACTCCTATTGCAGGGAAAAAGACAGAGATGTGCTCGTCACTTCTGTTGCTGCTACTTTTTATATGTGTCTCGAGATCGGACCAGAAACCTACAATAAAAGAGATCAAGGCTTTATCGGATAGACTTATGACAAACTACAGCAAATATATTCTTCCAACGGAAAGCGACGATCCCTATAATGTAACAATTTACGTTTTACTTGAAGCAATGGGCAACATCGATGAGATTGACGAAAAACTTTCTACAGTTCTATGGTTTCACTACCTCGTAAGTTAATGTAAATTTTACTGATAAATAAAATATACAAAATAAGTGAGGGACCACAGAATCAATCTGCGACATCTTTTCTAACACTTCTTTTATGACGTTTAAGTCTGCATTTTTAGTTTAGCCATTTCAACCTCTGTATAATCGTTGAAGGACAATACCACAAGTTTTCATTGTACAATAAGTGCCTGAACAAAGTAGGTGTCAAAAAGTTCATGAAATGGACTTGCGGGTTGGAAAAGTAATTTCTGAAATTCCAGTGAAACAAATAAAGATAAAGGAATAGTAGATATGTGTTCCAGAAATATGACTGAACACACTGCATGATATCCGAAGGTTGCTGTCCAGATATTGTCATGAAAATCTTCAATATTCCTTCACTGTCACTCGGGATCCGCTGTAGACCAATAGTAATGCTGTTGTTCGTCATTGATAATTTATGATCTACTTCTGAATGATATTCAGTTGTCACAATATTTAAAATGTTGTAAATGACTAGGATGAAGTACTACACTTCTATTTTGACTCTCCTCAACGCACAATTATTGCCACTTTTCCAAAAAACGCAGGAAATTACGTATAACATTGTCCGAAATGTTGACCAAATCAGATAATGCTTATTTATGAGGTTTGCTTTTTCTAAAAGATTCTTCTGTAAATACACGCTATGTTCACAAGTCCAAGCAGTTGAGTGAGGTGTGTAATGAAGGGCAACCAGATAGATTTGATATATGCATTTTCGTTTTATAACATCATCTGTTAAGAACGAAATAATCAGTGATTCAAGTTAATCTTACCCCACATATGATGTGGTCCATGACTTATGTTGAAGAGTACATTTTTATAACCATGAAAAATTCAGTAATTTGATCACCGTGTAAGCTTTTTGGTTTTGCTTTCTCCCAATTCAGTGACAAAGTTAATGAAGCACATTGGTTGCATGTTATATTTTTCTTTTAGTATTCACCACTCTTATTTGAAAAAAACATTTTGTAAACATTATAGTCTTATACAATGTAAGTCTTTCTTGGCAGTACAAATGAAATCATGAAACATTTTCAGTGGACAGATGCAAGTATTAAGTGGGATCGCGAGGAGACAAACATCAGCTACATAACTCTTGGCTGGAATGATGTATGGAAACCAGTTTTACAGCTAACGAACCCGCAGACAGATTCAGCCGACAAGCCTTACTATGATCGTTCGTATGTAAGTATGCCTCTATTTTGAAATATGCAATTGCGTTCAGTACTTCGTAGGACTTCTCCGTAATTGTGTACATGGTTTCTTTAACTTGTTGTACTTAGAGTTGCAGTATGTACCATGCCTTCTATCTTTCTTCATAGCTGTTGGATTCATTTTCGGTGAGTAGGTCTTGATTCTTGTAAGCGTTGCGTTTGGATCGTGTTATCAATTGCTTGGTATATACTTTCAAATTACAAGTGTATAGTTAGAAAATAAAACTGGGAAGAGATTGACAGTCGCTCTTGTTTTACAAAGGCGTATACTGAAAAATAACCACACATCATTTCTAAAACCCAAAAAACGCCAAGGGCTTTGATAGCATATTCTGTGTGAAAAAGTGTGAAATAAAGATATTCAATGATAAAGCTAAAATAGAAAAACAGAAACCGGTATTGTACTAAAATCAAGAAGGCATTTGAAAGTCACATATAATTAACCCAATACTCTCTAAAATTTGGTTTATTTTTAGAAAACTAATAAAATGTGTTTGATTGCTTATTACAGGACTCAGTTATCTACAATTACGAGGGACTGGCCTATTATGACGAGTTGATGACCACACGGACAGCTTGTGACCTTGATATGTCATATTATCCTTTTGATGTTCAAACGTGTGAAATAAAACTGAGAATATTTGGGTCAACAAAATTTGCCTTTAATCTAAGCGTTGAAATAAACAAAGTCTTTTCGATACAAGCTGCGGAACATGGATCTTGGAAACTGAATAAATTTAACGTGACCAAGAGACCTTACTTTGTTGGATCATTTGTTATAGAACTTAATTTTGAAAGGCGACCTCTATTTATTCTTTTGAATATCATTTTGCCGCTTCTCATTTTGGCTCTACTTACGCCGATAGTCTTTCTTCTGCCAAAGAAATCTGGAGAGCGTGTAGGGTATGCGGTGGCAATGTTACTGGCAATATCAATGTACATGACAATCGTAAGTGAACATCTACCAACTAATTCAAAACCAGCACCATTAATGCCTATCATGATCTTTGTTTGGTATGTTTTTGACGCCTTTGTTGTTTTAGTTGTTATCATAAACACCAACATTAATCTTACTCCGACGAACAAGCAAATGCCAGGTGTTTTACGTCACTTTGTTCTGCTAACACGAAAAATCTCATGTCATAAGACGCGGAAAGTCACCGAAAAAGCATCGTCAGAAGAAGTTCAAAAATGTATTGAAATGGAAAAGGTCAACAATCAAGAGAAATCAGAAAGAAGCGATGAAACGGAGTCTTGTGAACATGACGTCACTTGGAAGGAACTGAGTCATGCTTTGGATAAATGGTTCTTTGTCATAAGCTACATGTTAAAACTTGCTCTTCCGGTTATTTTTCTGACAGTAATGGCAGTAAAAGGCCAAAAATGATTAATATATATATACATGTAATTTATTTATTCTCGATTGCGAAACAAGTTATTACAACTTAGATCAATCTCTCTCTCGAGACTCACTCCAGATGGAATCAACCTCGAAGAGAGTGAAACAATGTGAAAAAGTATTTGTGTCGTGCCTAAGGACACTACCGACATGGCTATGGTAGGGATCGAACCCGGGGCCCTTCGATCCTAAGGCGAATGCGCTACCACTGCGTCACAACGGCTCCAAAGATGAATGATCTGACAGCTGATGATCTGAAACCAGCAGAACTTGTGATTTAAGGAAGAAGTTAATACTTTAAGGAAAGAAAGCAATCTTTTGTAACATTAACGGATAATCAGAATATATAATTATAGTATTGCCGTTTCTTATGTAACTGAATTTTATGTTTGTAATGCAGTGAATAAATTAAATAATTTGACCGCGTCCTAAGGCCTTAATGGTATATGCTCAAAATGAGTATGTTAGTAGTTGTTTTTACTGATTTAACTGTAGAACATTGTATAAACATTTCAGACCGTTGAATTACAAAACGAATAACGATACAGCATTAGTAGGTCATCTCTATATAATAAAAATGACCGCTCCCCGCCCCCCACAAAAAAAAAGATTTAAATGTTACACTTTCTTTTCGGGATATAGAGGAATAAATTAGGAATTGAAATTCTAAACCTATCGCAGGTTTTATGACTATGCTTTTGCAACACACAGCTGCTTTCTATATGGATAAAACTGATTTGACTAAAAACATAATCACCTTCAAAACTATGATATAGTCTCGTATTACTGTTACCATAGTAATATGATATTTCTATTTGTAGTATATTTTAGAAATTTGTGAAAAAAGTGACTGTATGGACCATTTTATATTTTGCTAAATGCATCATGAATGTCATTGTATTCTATACATAATTTGTTTAAATCCTGTGTATGTCATTTAAATCATTATATCAGGAAGCGGCTGGTTTATTAATGCTGTTTATAATTTCAACTAATGATGATTTAACGTTTATCGTTTGTTTTCTTTTTATAATCAAATATTGTGCATAGTATATATACATAGCTTTATTCAAATTTATGTTTATACTATTCTTTTACATTTGTCTGCCCCTAAATCTTGCAATAAACTATAAAATGTGTATAAATAAATTTTCAGGTTTCAGGACGAAATACCTTTGCAGAACAAAGTATGCATTATGTGATATTGAAACCTGACGACCTACTTGAATTAATGATCATGTCGTAGGCAAATACCCATCAAGGTTGCTCTCCGTATATCTTCGTTCACATTATTATCATGTTAATTAAACATTATCTGCCATATCAAGCAAAATCGGCGTTATGCCACGTGTTTTTTTTATAAAAATATTTTCTCATTAAACATTATACGGTGGAGAATCATATGATCAAAATAATCGCTAAACAAAAGTAAATCTATGAAAATAATAAAGTACATGTAAAATGTTTCCTTTTATATGACAATATAAATGTATTCTATAACAACACATGTCTCAATCACAGTCACCTTCCGATTGTGCTGAACACTTCAAAAATGAATTATTTCAATTTCTTGAAAGCGGAAGGTGACTATGATTGAGACCTGTGTAGTTCTAGAAAACTTTTATGTTAAGTGGATGTTCCCTGAAATTAATATTTAGAGCAAACAGGGGGAGATCTTATCATCGTAAAAATGTCTATCAGGTTGTTTGCAATTAAACAGGGGAGGTAAGTCTTATAACATTCAAATAAATCGGTGAGTGATGTCCCCTAAAAGAGGCAAAATATATCTTGCCATCTTATAATTAGTCGAAAAGAGCGCTTTACCTTGACATAGGGGAAACTATTGTGCCATCGTAAGATTGATGTCTTTTTAACACCTTAAAATAAGTATGTAAGAGCGATGTCTCCTGAAAAAGGGGAGGTACATTTTACAACACCATAATAAATTTGTTAGGATGCTGTCACCCTAAAAAGGGGAAATAAGTCTTGCTTCCTCAAATTAGTCGGAAAGATTGATGTCCCCTTTACAGTAGGAGTATTTTTTTCCATCTTAAAAGTAATTCTAAAGAGTGATGTTCAATGACACAGAGCAGGTAAATCCTTCCATATTAAAGGAGTCAGTAAGTATGATCCATGAATCATTGAAGGTGAATCTCGACATCATGGTATTGTTCGGTAAGATTGATGTCAATATAAACTAGAGGTGTTAATGTTCATGCCTTGAAAGAAACCGACAAGAGTGCTTTACCTTGGAACAGGGAAAGTATTCTTGTCATCTTCAAACAAATGGGTAAGAGTGTTGTCCGTTGATAGAGGGAAAGCCGCGTTATCGTTTTTTTCTCCATGTTTTACACCTTTTCATGGCAGGTAGTCATGTCACACGTAATTTTCTTTGTCTCGGCGAGCCGGTCGCGATAATGTAAGACATTCATATGATATGACATTGGAAAGCTACGTTATCGTTTTTCGTTTCTCTTTTCAACATATTTACTGTCAGGTAATCATGTCGCAGGTCATTCTCGCTGTCAGAACGAGCCAGTTGCGAACCGTTTTTTCGCCGATTACGGCCGACCGGTTGACTTTTCCCGATTTTTTCTTGCACAATCTTAAAGTGCTCGCCGAGCCCGACAATTTGATATATGACATGACCCACTTCTATGAAAGGTGTGGAAAAAAACGGTTTTTCGCCGATTACGGCCGACCGGTTGATTTTTCCCGACTTTTTTCTGCGCCATCTTAAAGTGCTCGCCGAGCCCGACATTTTGATATATGACATGACCCACTTCTATGAAAGGTGTGAAAAAAACCGGTTTTTCGCCGATTACGGCCGACCAGTTGACTTTTCCCGATTTTTTCTTGCACCATCTTAAAGTGCTCGCCGTTTGACAGCGTTTGGTGAAGATCAGATGAAAACTCTTTGACTTAGAAAGCGAACAAAATTTGGACGCCGCCCACCCGCCACGGGTGTTCCTTTAATACGTCCCTATTGGTGTATGGAAAGTGTGGTCAAGTATCTCTTTTACAATAAACACTGGATGATAGATCACGAATGAAATGAGAAGATGACGTATAGTTAAAGTACACAATATATGTGATATTTTAAAATAATGATAATTTTGGTCGGTCGGTTATCACTCAAAGTGCCCCGAAAATGGGGATGGACTCATCAATTTCCAAATTAATGGCATAAAGTATTAGAAAGCATGTATGTATTTCCTATTTTGTATGTGTCTGCAAAAAAAGTGCATTTCAGCAGTCGGTGAGAGTTAAGGTAGTCTCACTGGCCGAAAACCTTACAATATAAGTCTATGAAAATATATTTACCATACTTGTACCTAAACTTTAAGATAAACATGCATTCGAATTCAAGATTTTACAACAGAAATGACTAATTGCATATCAGAAAAACGAAAAACAAAAATAATTGTTTAAACCATTTTGATTGAGATGTTATATTGTTTATTTCTATATACTTACCCTGCACACATTCGAAACGCCAAAATACACTTGAAACGCCCAAATACTAACTTCGGACACGGCCCTATTCCGGCTATTAAATTTAATTGATATGTTACACACACATAGTTTCCAACATTTTCAATCATGTTCAAATTAATTTCATTCACAATTAACAATATTTCAATTGCTGAACATGTGTATTATTTTGTTCCTCTATCTCTTTGCGTAGTAATACAAATTTGCGTCATTTTATTGCGACGTGTTTACGTAAACAACAAAATATATCTTGCCTTTAACATGCAATTTTAAATACAAAATTAATGTATCTATCACGCCAAAAGGGAATGTAACTAACTTTAGGGGTAAATTCTAGTTTACCAGACTGATGTTTAAGGTAGCTAGGTTTTGGTTCAGTTGATATTTGAAAGGAACGGTATAACTTTTTGATGTTTTTGATGCTTAGTTTTTATATTTTTGTTTAAGCTGCTATCTCATAGTTTCCGGTGAATAAAAATTCTCCAAAATGGTACACTAAAACATAAAAATGTATTTTAAGGAATGGCTAGTATCAACAACACAAGCAAAAACCTAGGTTGCAGTTTGAAAAAAAAACTGTTCAAAAAGTTGGTTTTACGGTACCGCTGCACTATATGGTTATATTGGGTTTTCGAATGCGGTTGTAACGCTTCATAATATAGTAGCGTATAATTTCAAACATATAATTTATAGGAATTTATACTGTATATATATTTACGATTATAGAAACAAAAAACGAAGTGGCCGCATCCAGGCGTTTAAAACGAGCCATGCCTTTTTGTATGACACTTTAGGTAAAATCAGTCAGTCCCGTTAATCTGATTATATACGGTATTAAATGGTTGTTAATTGACATATGAAGTCTAAATTGGTTGGAAAGTATTCCATTTTGGTAAACTGTTTTCAAACAGCGTATACAGTACCTAAAATTCTCACTCTGTGCACTCAGATACCATATAAAACAATAAAAATGTCATATAGGCCGCTTAAAACTAACAATTTGAAAAATAAAAAGGTCATATAGGCCGCATAATCTACGAAAATTCATTTTTTATACATATAGGCCGCGGCCTATTGTCTAGAAAATACGGTAAATTGCACACAATCTGCAAATTCACAGTAATAACCTGAATCGGGTTTTGTGAAGTGCAAACCAGTTGCCACTTCGTGAGCGAATTGCACAGTACCAATTTGCTACTTAAATATACTTAAGGACAAAAGTTCTGTCCGGTATAATCAAGGTAACACAAAAACTGAAATTGGAGATTTTATTCATAATTAGAAAAGCATAAGAATATCATCATTTTCGAATCAATTTACACATTTTCAATGTTCGTGAAGTCGAATAGAATGTTCGTGGCCGTTTAACACACGTCCAACATGTGTTGTAGGCTCACTGACCTCCCGTCGACATAAAACGCGCAAAATTTGCTATCTTGAAAGCTTTGTAATAACAACATACATTGAGTATTTGTCTAAATTTTTACGTCTTTCGATAGGACTATCCTTTGGTAACAAAAATCACTTGAACTTTTTGTGATTATAAGCTTCATGTACATAAAATTTAGATAAATGTGAAATTCATGGTTTATGCCGTCACGGTTGATTGAATGTTTTTGTATAGAATTCTTAACACCTTGTGATGTAGCAAGTAGTCTTAAAATATGAATTTGCAAATAAAAAGTTAAAAGTAACGTACGTACAATTAAAATTTAATTAAACAATTTTGAACCGGACAGAACTTCTGTCCTTAAAGTACATGTATCCGTAATTTGTGAACAGTAAACCAGATGCAAGTTGGCAATTCGAAAGCTGACGGATATTAGAAATCGGGACCTTAGAGCTGTAATGATAGGGTGACTTTTAAGGAGAGCCATGACTCGCAAATGGTCGGTTATCGGTCAGGAAAGTCACTTTTTGTTTACTCAAACACCATCTTTAGTGTGTTCTGCGAAATCTCATGCGGACAAAAATACAGCTACTGAGCAGGAGGTTTTCATGACCTCTTGTAAATGTGAATTCCACCGTTAATATACATTAATCAATTATTTCTGATATTTCTTAGTGTAACTGAACTGTATAGCGTAGATCCACAAGCTTCCCTAAACAAAATAGCCTGGTTCCGAGTCCCTCCTTTTTACCATACTGGTACCTTGTGTTACAAACATTTAACACATTATAGAAACTTCCATGTAACTCAAAGTGATGCAATAAAAGATGGGATTTGCTAATCACGTGTGTGCGAGAACCTCCCAAATTTAGTAAAATAAATCTTTATTAACGAGAGAGTGAGAGAGAGAGCGGGGGAGGGGGATCGGGGGGGGGGGGGTTCAGGGGCAGGCAGACCTTTTATACCGCTAATAATTTTCAGTTAACGGTGTACGGTGTTTTACTTATTAACGGTTATAAACTTATGTATCAAGTATACGTTGCAAGAACTCTTCTGCATAGTATTACATAAAAAGATTTAAAAGACGGAGAGATGAATATTAGTTAATAAAAGCTGCATACATGGAAAGTAAATTACATCAAAGCTACATAACACGAGAAGTAAATAACATAAAAGCAACATACAAATGCAATAGTAAATAACATAAAAGCTACGTAATAGTAAAATACTTAAAATCTCAAAAAGCTCAATATTACAAGCATGTGGAGACCTAAATTTCATTTATCTCTTACTGTCTTGTTCAGTTGTAAAGTTTGATTCTATCTGAACTTCATCTAAACATCTGGCATTCCTTACTTGTTGCTTTAGTTTGTCATAAACACTTTCATTAAATGTTATTGAAACTTGTTCACACAATACAGTAAACTCCTTATATAACGACTTCGGATATAGCGAAATTCCGGATATAAGGAACAAATATTCTGAGCCCGATCCCCACCCCCCCTTGTTTATTTTATATGAAATGCTATATGCATATAACATACTCAATGTATAAGGAACAAATTTAAATAGTCCCAAAGAGTTCGTTACATATGGAGTTAACCGTAAATCTTCAAGTTGGAGAAATTGTTACTATAATAATAATAATAATAATAATAATAATAATAATAATAATAAAATCTTTATTTATAGAAGGTAAACACATTAAGTAAACGTACAAACATTTGACTTATTTACAATGTGGCCTTCTGTAAAGAAATTTATACAATAAACGATTGAATGATTGAATGAATGAATGAATGAATGAATGAATGAATGAATGAATGAATGAATGATTGTGTATGGCGTCTGATCAGAAATATTTACTTGTACCACATCATTTAAATAAGACATACTTCTGTTTATTTTGTAAATGAATTGAAGAATTGTGGACTGCGATTGTTCTCTGTACGTGGAATGATACAATAAAATTATAGAAGTATTTCCATATAGTATGGGAGACTTGATTCTTCCGTTTCTTGCAGAAAATTTGTTCCTTATATCCGGAATTTCGCTATATCCTTGTCTGTTTAGCCAGAAAACTGACCGATATAATTCGACTTTGGTTCGATACAACGTATCATGGCACCTCAGAGTTTGTACCATACAAGAAAAAGCTAGGAACCAAGGAGTATGTAGACTTGCACATTGTAAATACATATTTTCAAAGTTTTGTTGATGTAAGTTTTTAATCGTGAGTTTGTTCCAGATTAACACTTTCGATTTAGGCTTGTAGTTGGTAATATGTGCAACAAAAAAGATATTATTGAGATAAAGCTCTAGGTATTCCCACTGATGTATCAATTGTCGCACCGACATTTCCCATGCATGTGAGATCATTCCATTTGCACAATCTACAATCTTAGATTTTTTAAACAATTGCATGACTTTAATGCTATACAAAGTTCGCAACATTTTTTCATCACTTCAAAACATAGAAATTCAGTAGCAAAATGTAATATCGTTTTTGTTGCTGGGGTTTGCTCGCTATCCACCCATTAATTGTACAACAACAACAACCGATTATGACTATAATGTATATCTGAAATTTTAAGTTAAGAAATAATACTTATAGATATTCTATTATTCATGCTTTTGACGTTATTTAATTCGACACCGGTTTAAAGAGTGCCTCTTTAATGAACAGTTTCAATAAAAACATTTATTGAACCTCGATCCACACTGTTATTAAATTCGACAGTAATAAGTACAAATGTACTTTTCGGATAAAGTCTATAGAAGAAGCACCTTCTGAACATCACATTTAAAATAGGGCGGCTAAGTGGTCATAGTCAATACCCCTTACCATTCAACAAAAACAGTAATTTTCCAAAGCTCATGTGACTAAAAAAACCAATCTTAAAAAGGGGGGACGGCGCGGTTGACGAGTGGTCAACGCTCTGGTGTCTTATTCCAGAGCAGTCAATCTAAAGTTTCATCAACTCTGAAAAAAAAGATGGCCGATTGCAGCACTGTTGAACTTTTATTTAATCTTCCATAACCAGTTTTTAATGTTTACATTCTTTTTTTTTTTTTTTTTTTTTAAATTGGGGGGGTGCCGGGGGGGGGTTTTCTGTTTTCACCCATCTAGAGATGAACTGGTTAAAAACCCAGAGGTAGTCTCACGTATCGGTGCTATACACTGGACATTTAAAAGGACATGCAAGGGATCTATTCGTAAACTTTGAGAGCTAAGGACTGGTACCCGGATCTGCATCTGTCTCTCTTCAACCTGCGCCTGTCAGGAGTCTTATGCAGATATCCCAGGGTCAGCCGGAACTATAAACAAAAGAAAAACAAATTGAAAAAAGGTATGATCAGCCCGGAAAATGCGTCGTTTAAAGTGCGTTTGTTCATACAAGCAGTATTCTGAAGATTCGTGAATTTTAACTTTCTAGATATCTTAAAATTCGAAATCCCAGTAAAGGTTCCTTTTTCTCTCACAATGTGACATTTGACGCCTACCGACTGAATCAAATTCATTTTTACTATAAAATTCTAGCTAACAATCACTTTTATATACTAAAAATTGCGCCGACTGTCTTTTTTTATAGGTAGTTCTTATTTCATCTTTACTGACTGCATGTCGATTTTGTTCTTGCGGTACCCTTATTGTCGCCTCAAACCCCGGTACCAACCAATAATACCGTTAGATGTTTCTGAGTAAATGTCACTTTACGCTACTATGAAACATCGGCCAGATTACAATGTGCAAATACAATACCATTATAAGGCCCACGGCTATTTTACATATTAACAATAAGGTCGCGACGTTCTATTCACATTGAGATTCGCTAAGGAAAAGGACGTTCAAAAATTACACGGTAAACATTTATATGTTTTTGATCATTTTATGTGTTTTATTTCAAATTAAACAACATCAACTTGCTAGTAAACATTTGTTGAGACTGAAAATACAAAGGCGGCTTATCTTCTTATAGGGTGTCCGTTCGACTCTGACAAGATGACTTCTTCCATCAACATTTCACAGAGAAAGAAAATATGCAAAAACCAAAATTATTTTGTACATTCATGTTGCTGGTGTTGAACTATTGCCGAAACATACTGTTGTTGTTATCATTGTTATACATTCATGTCCTGGGACTGTTGCCGTTACATACTGTTACTGTTATACATTTATGTTGCTGGTTTTGGACTGTTACCGTTACATACTGTTACTGTTATCATTGTTATACATTCATGTTCCTGTTGCTGATGTTGGGCTGTTACTGTTACATACTGTTACTGTTATCATTGTTATACATTCATGTTGCTTGTTTTGGACTGTTACCGTTACATACTGTTACTGTTATCATTGTTATACATTCATGTTGCTGGTGTTGGTGCTGAACTGTACGTTCTCGTTATGTTATTTGTATACATTCATGTTGCTGGTGTTGGGCTGTTACCGTTACATACTGTTACTGTTATCATTGTTATATATTCATGTTGCTGATGTTGGACTGTTACTGTTACATACTGTTACTGTTATCATTGTTATATATTCATGTTGCTGGTTTTGGACTGTTACCGTTACATACTGTTACTGTTATCATTGTTATACATTCATGTTGCAGGTGTTGGGCTGTTACCGTTACATACTGTTACTGTTATCATTGTTATACATTCATGTTGCTGGTGTTGGGCGTTACCTTACATACTGTACTTATCATTGTTATACCATGTGCAGGGTGGTGGAACGTAGGGCTACTGTTACTGTTATCATTGTATACATTCATGTTGCTGGTGTTGGACTGTTACCGTTACATACTGTTACTGTTATCATTGTTATACATTCATGTTGCTGGTTTTGGACTGTTACCGTTACATACTGTTACTGTTATCATTGTTATACATTCAGTTGCAGGTGCTGGTTGTTTTTTTTTTTTTTTTTTTTTTTTTTTTTTTTTTTTTTTTTACATACAGATACTGTTATCATTGTTATACATTCATGTTGCGGTGTTGGGCTGTTACCGTTACATACTGTTACTGTTATCATTGTTATACATTCATGTTGCAGGTGTTGGGCTGTTACCGTTACATACTGTTACTGTTATCATTGTTATACATTCATGTTGCAGGTGTTGGTGTTGGACTGCTACCGTTACATACTGTTACTGTTATCATTGTTATACATTCATGTTGCAGTGTTGAGTTACTAGTTATCTTGTATACATTGTTGCAGGTGTTGGTGTTGGACTGCTACCGTTACATACTGTTACTGTTATCATTGTTATACATT
The DNA here is from genome assembly GCA_022818135.1 of Saxidomus purpurata. Lineage (NCBI taxonomy): Eukaryota > Metazoa > Mollusca > Bivalvia > Venerida > Veneridae > Saxidomus > Saxidomus purpurata. Next base: position 30,046,379 of record JAFMSR010000017.1, read on the forward strand.
CATGTTGCAGGTGTTGGTGTTGGACTGCTACCGTTACATACTGTTACTGTTATCATTGTTATACATTCATGTTGCGGTGGTGGTTGGACGTTGGGTGTTGGACGTTACCGTACATACTGTTTTTGGGGGGGGGGGTTTGGGTACCGTTACATACGTTACTGTTATCATTGTTATACATTCATGTTGCATTCTGTTGCTGGTGTTGGTGTTGGACTGTTACCGTTACATACTGTTACTGTTATCATTGTTATACATTCATGTTGCATGGTGTTGGGCTGTTACCGTTACATACTGTTACTGTTATCATTGTTATACATTCATGTTGCTGGTGTTGGGCTGTTACCGTTACATACTGTTACTGTTATCATTGTTATACATTCATGTTGCACTGGTGTTGGAGCTGTTACCGTTACATACTGTTACTTTATCATTGTTATACATTCATGTTGCTGGTGTTGGACTGTTACCGTTACATACTGTTACTGTTATCATTGTTATACATTCATGTTGCAGGTGTTGGTGCTGAACTGTTACCGTTACATACTTTACTGTTATCATTGTATTCATTCATGTTGCTGGTTTTGGACTGTTACCGTTACATACTGTTACTGTTATCATTGTTATACATTCATGTTGCAGGTGTTGGTGTTGGACTGTTACCGTTACATACTGTTACTGTTATCATTGTTATTCATTCATGTTGCTGGTTTTGGACGTTACCGTTACATCTGTTACTTATCATTGTTATACATTCATGTTGCGTGTGGTGTTGGACTGTTACCGTTACATACGTTACTGTTATCATTGTTATACATCATGTTGCGGTGTTGGCTGTTACCGTACTGGGGGGGGGGGGGGGGGGGGTTTGTTTTTTTTGTTTTACTGGGGGGGGGGGGGGGGGGGGGGGGGGGGGGGGGGGGGGGGGGGGGGGGGGGGGGGGGGATACGGGGGGGGGGGGGGGGGGGGGGATACGTACTATCTTGTTATACATTCATGTTGCTGGTGTTGGAGAGTTACCGTTACATACGTTACTGTTATCATGTTATACATTCATGTTGCTGGTGTTGGCTGTACCGTTACTTTTGTTTTTGTTATGGACTGGGGGGGGGGGGGGGGGGGGGGGGGGGGGGGGGGGGGGGGGGGGGGTGTGGGGGGGGGGGGGGGGGGGGGGGGGGGGGGGGTTGTTGTGGTGTTTTTTTTTTTTTTTTTGGGGGGGGGGGGGGGGGGGGGGGGGGGGGGGGGTAGGGGGGTTACTGTTATCATTGTTATACATCATGTTGCTGGTGTTGGTGTGGGTGGGGGTTACCGTTACATACTGTTACTGTTATCATTGTTATACATTCAGTTGCTGGTGTTGGACTGTTGGGGGGTACCGTTACATACGTTACTGTTATCATTGTTATACATTCATGTTGCGGGTGGGTGTTACCGTTACATACTTTACTGTTATCATGTTATACATTCATGTTGCGGTGTTGGTTGCTGTTACATACGTTACTGTTAATGTACATTCATGTTGTGGTGTTGACTGTTACCGTTCTACGTTTGTTATCATTGTTATACATTCATGTTCCTGGTGCTGGTGTTGGGCTGTTACCGTTACATGATACATTTTGGTTTACTGTTATCATTGTTATACATTCATTTCCTGGTGCTGGTGTTGGACTGTTTACCGTTACATTACTTTTTTTTTTGGTTTTTTTGGTTTTTTTTAGTTACTGTTATCATTGTAATATATTCATGTTGCTGGTGTTGGGCTGTTACCGTTACATACTGTTACTGTTATCATTGTTATACATTCATGTTGCTGGTGCTGGTGCTGAACTGTTACCGTTACATACTGTCACTGTTATCATTGTTATACATTCATGTTTCTGGTGCTGGTGCTGAACTGTTACCGTTACATACCGTTACTGTTATCATTGTTATACATTCATGTTGCTGGTGCCTGTGCTGGACTGTTACCGTTACATACTGTTACTGTTATCATTGTTAAAAATATGCAGTGTTGGTGTTGGTGTTACTTTTACATTTTTTTTTTGTTTTTATTGTTATACATTCATGTCGCAGGTGTTGGGCTGTTACTTTTACATACTGTTACTGTTATCATTGTTATACGTTCATGTTCCTGGAGCTGGTGTTGGACTGTCACAGTTACATACTGTTACTGTTATCATTGTTATACATTCATGTTGCTGGTGCCTGTGCTGGACTGTTACCGTTACATACTGTTACTGTTATCATTGTTATACATTCATGTTGCTTGTGCTGGTGTTGGACTGTTACCGTTAAATACTGTTACTGTTATCATTGTTATATATTCATGTTCCTGGTGCTGGTGTTGGACCGTTACCGTTACATACTGTTACTGTTATCATTGTTATACATTCATGTTGCTTGTGCTGGTGTTGGACTGTTACCGTTACATATTGTTACTGTTATCATTGTTATACATTCATGTTGCTTGTGCCGGTGTTGGACTGTTACCGTTAAATACTGTTACTGTTATCTTTGTTATACATTCATGTTGCTGGTGTTGGACTGTTACCGTTACATACTGTTACTTTATCATTGTTTCTTTTTTGTTGGTGGTGTTGGGGTTTTGTTTTGTTGTATCATTGTTATACATTCATGTTCCTGGTGCTGGTGTTGAACTGTTACCGTTACATACTGTTACTGTTATCATTGTTATACATTCATGTTCCTGGTGCTGGTGTTGGACTGTTACCGTTACATACTGTTACTGTTATCATTGTTATACATTCATGTTGCTGGTGTTGGTTTGGCTGTTACCGTTACATACTGTTACTGTTATCATTGATACATTCATGTTGCGGTTTGGACGTTACCGTTACATACTGTTACGTTATCATTGTTACCTGGCGTGGCTGTTCGTTTCTTGTTATATATTCATGTTGCGGTGTTGGACTGTTACCGTTACATACTGTTACTGTTATCATTGTTATACATTCATGTTGCGGTGTTGGACTGTTACTGCATAGTTATCATTGTTATACATTCATGTTGCGGTGTTGGTTTTTTTTTTTTTTTTTTTTTTTTTTTTTTTTTTTTGACTGTTACCGTTACATACTTTTACTGTTATCATTGTTATACATTCATGTTCCTGGTGCTGGTGTTGGACTGTTACCGTTACATACTGTTACTGTTATCATTGTTATACATTCATGTTCCTGGTGCTGGACCGTTACCGTTACCGTGCGTGCGTTTTTAAAAGACATAGCCTACGGAGCATCAATATATTTAGACGTAAGGTTCGCCTACCTGTACCTTTCATGAGCACAATGAGTCGCTCCCATCAATAGAGAAGTTCTCAGTAGATTGTGGAATCAGTGTGCTCGGGGATAGAATCCGGCTTCCCAGAGGCCGATGATTTATCAACTGAGCTGGGGCAGACTTTGTCTCATCCAAGACTCAGCCCCCCCCCCCCCCCGCCCCCACCACAGGTTGGAAATCCTCGCAGGTCTGCACATTATTTTCAAAGTCTATACATAACTTTGCTGACCTGGCACGTGATGGCTACTATGTCCTCAATCATTATCATTTTTTCACAGATCCGCAAAACTATATATTGAACGAAAACATTAGTCTAAAATTGTTATATCGTATTCCTCACAAACAGTAGTGAAAATATGTGAAAAATATAACAGAGATGAACCGTCTTGAAATCAAGAAAAATATGTTTATAAAGTATTATAAAAAAATACAAAACTTTAATGAAACACGATGATGCAACCTTTGCTATCATGAATTAAATACCTGGCCAGGTTTTTTGACTGATGCTCCCTTCATACTGTTTTACACGCTTCATGAAAACATCGCCGTCAACACCGTCTGGGCTAGACGTATGACTAACAGTTGTCGTCATCCGCATGACATTTGCTTCTTGCTTAAACTTGTTCCTTCTTTTGTACTCCTGAAACTGTGGACTTTCTGCGAGCTTAATTGTTATCATGTAGTCCTTCCATTAGAGGTTTGTATATCTCATTGTGGTCTATCGGCTCTAGTCTAGAAGTGCGCCGCATTTGTCTGGTATACTTACACGTATCAAAGTATATGTGTGTTTGGCATGTCTTCGGTGTTACGCTCTCTAAAAAATACTTGCGTTTCACTTACCCTCTCACGAGTTACAGATGTGTTACAAAATATTTATCAAATTTACACAATAGGATGTAGAAAGGCCTGTTAAAAAGACATGTATTTAGAAGAATGATGTATGGAAATCATTTATGTTACAATAAGAAGAAACAGCTATAATTGTTTAGATTTCACTCTAGATTCATACCAAATTCATAAACTAAATAACAAACTACACAGTTAACCATTTAGGCTTAAATGGTAAGTAATTCACTTACAGAACTTTGACATTATTAAAGAGATCAGCATGTAGAGATGGCGACTTACCATTATGCTTGTTTATCTCTGTTCAAAAGTCCGGCAGACGACTTCCAAAACCTACCTTTAATTCCGGACCTGATCGTTGATTCCGGACATGCCCGAGTATTACCGACTACGACCGGCGGAAGGCGTACTCTGTCACCACTGTACTTTTGGCGATATGTCGGACGCACAATGTGACTGTACTCGTCAACACTGTAGGTCTTGCCCAATATTTCTGGGAAATCGGATTTAACTGATAATTGCAAAACAGAACTACAGTAAAATCCGTTATATCCGGAGTCGTTATATACGGAGTTTACTGTATTGGTAATAGCATTGCAGATTCGAGATATTTTGTCTAGATCTACATGTAGTCTTTCATAGCTTCAATTACCGGTATTTGAAAAAATTAAAACGCTGCAGCAAGTTTTAACTAGACAACAGACATCAGTACTTATGTTGCCATGTCACGTGACAATATGTTGCTTCCGCCCAAAAGTTATATAGAGGATAATTGTTGGTTTCGGTGTATTATCACGTTATAATTTCTCCGAGGGGGAACCAAAAGTGATATTTTCATGAGTGGCGCAGCCACGAATGAAAATAACTACTTTTGGTGCTCACGAGTGAAATTATCGTGATATTACATCGATACCAACAAGCTTTCTGTTTATTTTATGTCTATAACTCTACTTTTGTTGAGTTTGTTTCAATAAAATGTCATCAGAAACATTACAAACATGACGTCATTTTAACGACGTCATCATCGTATGGTTTCCGGCGTTCGTTACGCTCGGTATATATTTTGACGTTAAACCGGTGAGTGGACAGTGAGTTTATCGGGATATAATTCACCGTTATATTTCGATAAACCACCGAAAAACATAAAATAAAGTAATATAATATAACGTCACGTGCTGATGTATCCTTTGACGTCAACGTTTTTTCCGGATAGTCCATTTCTGACAAGGAGAATGTGCCACATGACATACGTTGCAATCATAGTAGTCTACTGTACTTTTCACACATAAAGTTTATTAATTTTATTTATTCATAAGCACAAAAAGGAACAATTACACATGTGCACATGTCTCAGTAACTATAGAGTCTGTTACTGTTAAAAAACTCTAAAATTATAAAAAGGTGCAACCATGAAAACGTACTAAACTTGCCAAGGATCACTGATTCTAACGCGACCTCCAATTTTACTTCTATAAGCAAATCGTACGTTAATATCCATTTAACATCGGCGTTTAGCTCCGCCATAAAAAAATACAGTGTTCTATTTTGTTATTTTAAAGTGTAAATGATCTTAATTTGTACTAAAAACATTCCTAACCTTGCCTTTTAAAACGGTAAGTATCCCCGTCCAACCAATATTCGATCACAACTCCGTCCTAACTCATTTGTCGATGCGTATAATTTATGATGAAGCGAAACACCAATCCTATCAATAAAATCATGAATAACAACCATTTCCTCAATAAAATAAAGTTATATGATCAATACTTACCAAAACATATCAGATTATGGGGACGTATCCAATCTCCCGCCATTTTAATTTCAGCACCGGAACACAACCTTTATTCGATCAAGGGGAGCTACTCCAGTAACACTGATTTTTTTCTCTTCATACATCACAACATAGAAAGCGCTGCACACATTTCCAAATATGTCACATGTTTAACTAATGATACTCCTCAAAAATTATAAATTCTAACAGTTTTTAACATGTGTACAGTCATTTGATGACAGGTTTCACTGCTCATTTTGAGTAGAGACAGAAAATGGATAAACTTTCAATTTTTACTGATTGATATGCCAGTGTCAGGCAATCTGTGTCGTATGACCTAAAGGGTCCCCTAACAGATACACCTGGCTGGGAAAAAAGAGAAAAATAACTTATGTTTTGGGATAAGATTTATCAAGTATAATCCAACTAAATTCATATTAGGAAAATGAATGATAAGCATAGTCATGTGTTTGCACGTAACATTTTTTTTTTGTAAATATACTTTGAATTTCCGGTATGATGAAATTTGGGCCCTTGAAAATATCCATTTCAGCGAAGTGAACGTAAACAAGTTCGATTTTTTCATTTTTTGAGATAACATTATGTGATAATGAATAGGGAAATTTGGGAATAGTAAAAATACGCCATTTTGTGAGTTTTGGGGCTATGTTTGAGTTTATTTTACCTTTCTTGTGTCCATTTCGGCTGGGATGACAAGTTTGGCAGTTGAAGTAGTGTATGTTAACAAAACGCACATGCACAGGACGGTGTCTAGGTTAAATAAGGTAAAATCTAAAACATTTCCAGGGCCGATCGAATCAAGGTTGTGATCGAATATTGGCGGGAAGAGGATACATGTTAGAAATATAGCGCAGTACTTCTGATATTGCAAAATAAGGAAAGGCTTTCTGACAACTCTGTTCAGAAAAATGACTTGAATACGAAAGAAAGGCAAAGATCAACATTGTTTTGGAGATAATAGAACATTGTTCAATCATTATCCTGTCAGTAAACTTATTTTTTCTATATCAGTAAATTCAATCTGATCCTTGGACTTTAAGGAGTTCCGTAGATTGAAAATTTATGAGCTGTACAAACTTAATATTTTAAATAGATCAAGAATGCAAGTACAGTTTTTCTATGCTGTTTCAATAATATTTCAACTTATCATAAAAAACTTAACTTGTATTCTTTCATAACTATGAGTCTATGATGAAATTAAAGCGCTGTAAACTATTGTAAGCAGATAAAAGGTGTCAACATCAACGTTCTTTGTCACGTGACCATGCAGTGCTTCCGTCGAAAAGCGACACTAGATTACATTACGGGATGACATAATTATCACATCGACGTCTGACGTAAGACAGTGCTTCCAAACTAACAATTTTGGTTATACTATTTATAGCATTATTATTATGATTAAATAACAATAATAATAATCATCTCTTCAGGACTCATTCAGGAAATACAGAAAGAGCATACAAATCTTAAAGATAAGACCATATTTACAATGAGGCCTTCCAAACAATTTTTATACAAAATACACGTCAAATCATGCAAACGAAGAGAAGGAAAATCACACACACACGCACATGCACACGCACGCACACACGCACGCACGCACGCACACACACGCACACACACGCGCGCACACACAAACGCACTGACACCACATCTGGTACTTGAATTTAGTTTTGAAAGATTTCAAGTTTGTAAGAAATCTTTCAAAACAAAATTGACATGACTTGTTCAATCCAAGGGTTTTTTTACATTCAATTACTGACACTCCTTCATAATTATGACTCTTAACTAATAATTGCGTGGTTATAGCTTATGGTTACTTAAGTTTAGATAATTTTCCTGTAGAGGTAGATTGGCTTTAAGGTCATGTATCCGTCCGGTAAAATAACGTCCCATCACTTAAGGAATGGGAATTACAGAATTGATAATTGCAATAGTTTCTCCAATTAGTATAGAAATATATCATTAAACTTTCATAAAGTTGGAATTCAGTATGAGTTTTCAATTCAAAACATTCAAATATACCTAAATATGTATTTCAAAGCAAATGTTATATACTTTCTTAATACCAACGTTTTTCATAGTATAAAACCTTTGGTACACGTAATCCTTAATTTTGTATATTCTAGGCGGCTTCAAGATTTTGACTAAAATAGTTTTAATGAGTACATAATACAGCTGAATAGATGAAATGTCTTTGTTAATATTTAAAGTTCGGATAAAATGGCTACATTTCAGGAACGGTATCAAGCAGCCATGGTTTTAGGCGGAGTTGGTGATTCTCTGGGTAACAAATGGCGTCACTGTCCAAGCGGGATTCAAATCTACGACGAGCTTATGAAACTTGGAGGTGTGGATGTCTTGGATATTAAACCACCGGACTGGAGAATCAGCTCATGTACACGGATGCATTTGCTTACAGCAAGAGCATTTGCAAAATTTGATCAAATGACTTCAACAAAGAGATTGTTAAAGCAAATAATGTTCGAGTATTGCTCAGAAGGTTTTGATAGTCATGATCCATTTAATGCCAAATGCATAAAGGCATGTCTCGTTCTATTTCACTTAGACTATAGAGAGTCAAAAAACTACATCACCGCGCCTTTCCATGCGGGTGCAACGGACAGTCCTGCAGCTGTTCGTGCAATGTGTATCGGGCTCCGGTACCATAATCCAGAAGACTTCCGCTTCCTGTTAGAAGTCAGTATAGAATCCGGAAGAATAACACATCACCACCCTGTCGGCTATCTGGGCGCTTTCGCCACCGCATTGTTTACATCGTACGCGATTCAGAGAAGACCTTTCCGGCAATGGGGGCATGGATTAATTAATTCTCTTCCTGAAGCTTTAGAATATATAAAGCAGAGTGGCAAAGAGGTTCCTGAAAATATAGAGGTGTGGAACGATTTTGTAGAAAAATGGAAACATTTCTTGGAGTTAAGGGGATTATCTTTCGGCACGATAGGACCTGTCATTCCGAAGCACGATGATATTGCCAACAGAGAGGAGTTCTATAAATCCATCTGTCTAAATTGCTGTCCGGGAAGTGAAGGATGGGATGCCCCTATGATTGCGTATGATGCTATTATGTGTTTTGATGGATCTTGGAAGGACCTGTGTATGAGATCAATTTGTCACGGAGGATTGAGTAACGTGACAGGTTCAATAGCAGCATGTTGGTATGGAGCCATGTATGGGTATAAAGGAATTAAAAAATGCAATTTCCTGAAAGTCGAATCAGCCTTTTACCTTCAAGCCCTAGGACATATGATACACGCTATTTCGTCTCCACATTTTTCAATCCATGGTCAAATGTCAAATATCGGTATCACTAGGCGGAGTGTCGAACCACATGAAGACCCTATCACAGACAAAAGAATAGACGCGGTAAGCATTTTTTTCTTATGTAATCAATATGTTAAAATATGTGGATAACATATAAATTAACTGAAAAGAGCAAATTTATCCTATAAAGATCCAGGTGATATACTCAGATATTGAAGACAATTAATAGTGAGAAAAATACTACCTTACATGACAACATCCTAATTTAATAGGACGTTTTTTAAAAAACATATTTTCTATATTTAGCAGGAAAAAACAAAAGACGTAGATGCAAAGATACCCGAATTACAAAATGAGACCCAAGTAATTAATAAAACAAGTGAAGAAATGCCCTTTCTTGCAGATGCGAAAAAAATCGTTCTACAAACAGTAGCCCAAGTAACGCATAATAAGAATGAAGAGGCGGGCATAGTTGGTGATACGAACAATCCCGCTCTTCAATCAGAACTTCCACAGACAGATGAGAATAATGAAACGCTGAATACTCTTGTAAATGATAACAAAGCCGTTTTACAAAGAGAAGCTCCAGAAATGAATGTGAACAATGTAACAGTGGATGCATACGTTGATGCAATGGTACCCGCCCTGCAAAAAGAAACCAAAATAAAATATGCAAATGATCAAATTCTGGATGCTGATGTAGTTTCCAAACGGAAGGAAACTGAAGATAACATAACCTATAAGGTTGAAGCTGTTGACAAGAAAATATATGCTAAGGCAGACGTTTTTCAAACAGAAACAAAAGTTATCTATAATAAGAGAGAAGATGTTATGGCTCTTATTGGTACAAAGGTAGTCGCTCTTCAAGAAGAAACTCTGAGTGAAAGGGCTAACCGAATAGCAAACACAATATATAGTCATGTCAAGAGTTTTTGCGACAATATTAGCTATCTACCACCTTTGATCAAAACCATAGAAATTCTCAAGGTTGGAAGTTTTAATGAAGGTACAAAAATCATACATCCTGATGAATTTGACTTCATAGCTGTACTGGAGGGAAAGTTTGAACTTGGCAGTCTACAAAAAGAATACGAATTTTGGAAAACAAATGACGAGTGTATACACATGTCATTAGAACAAATATTCGACAATTTCACAAAGAATCTTTACAATGTGATAGTGAACAAAGATGATACAACACTAATGAAAAATGCTACACTCTATAACTTTCTATTTTCTGACCAAGAACACGTCCCACTTCCTACTGTCAGTGGTCTTAACATGACAGTGAAATTGTTGTGTGCTCGTCGGCCAAATATAGTTCTAGAGTTTCGTGAATCTAACATGGTGATAAGTGTAGATTTGACACCTGCAGTCAGGACAACCAACTGGAGAAAAACATTTCAAGCAGACCATGTGGTGCACCGTCAGCTAAGAAAGTCAATCTTAGAAAAAGAATCACTTTTGCTGGTCAATTATAAAGAAACTTTGAAATTAACCATGACAGAGGTCGAGGTAGCGTATGTCAAACAAACACTACAAAAGAAACACAAACGACTGTATGTGTATCTGAAATACTTCAACGGATTATATGCAAAGGGAAACGTGTTTGAAATTGCGGGGCTCTATCCGTTTTCGTCGTATATGTTGAAAACAGTCTGCATTTATCACGACGAGTTATGTGATACTAAAAAGAACAAAAACGTCAGTCTGCAGTGTCTTCATGAAATAATCACTATCTTGGAGAAGAGTTTAAACAACGGATACCTGCTTCCTTCTGAGAACCTTAAAGATACGTCGGTAGGATATCTCCCAAGTTTGTTCGACAAGAACATGAATTTGTATTATGAGCCTACCAAACCTGTAGATTTTCTTATTGAATTTAGGAAATTAATGGTTCGTGATCTACAGTCAATTTTTGTACCGGGACGGAAGTGGGCAGATCTGAACGACTTCTGTTCAACAGTAGAGAAGCACGTCAGCAATTCAGCTGATATGATTGGTAGTAAAACATGGTCCTACTCGAAATACCTACTTCCATTGAATTATGCCTCATAATGAATAATTGCATACACAAAACAACGCGTACAATAACCACAAAGTGTCGTTAGTCAACATTTTTTTTCAAACATGTTCTTATCCATACGGTCATTTTCAACCAAACTTCAAAGGAATATAGTCCTCTACTATAGTTTGTTAAAAACTAACATTCCATACAGAATACTGGTTGCTAATGCCACAACAATGCCTAGACATTAAATATTTCGATTGTAGTTATTAAGTTTGTTTAGAGTATGTCCCTGGGGTCAATATTGGCCCACCCTTGAGTTACGTGTTTTACCCACGTTTGTATAGAAGCGTGAAAAGACTCATCTTAGAAACCATTTGTAAGATTGGAAAATGATTTGACAGAAATATTTCTTTGGTAACGCTCTGCCAAGATTGTTAAAATTGTCAAAATGTCCACTCTTACATATGTATATGAAGGAGCGGGACGGGACTAGTTACTAGTATCCATATGATAATGTCTTCGGAAACTATTGCTCACACTTGCATCTAGTTTCTTAGGATTGATTTTTATGTGACCCTCTGCTAATATTGTTCAACCAATTTTGATGCGTCAACGAGGCTCTTTGGAGGCGGTACTAGTTTTCCTACACATTGCAATACATGTAAATCGCTAAAATTCTGTGCGAGTTTTCCCCGCGTGAACAGAAAATCCGCGCAACATTTTGCGACTCGGTGTCTAGTCGCCCCATAAAGATTTCGGGAGTACGCAGATTCCTCTTTTATGCGAAATGCCGCGCAAAAGATTAATAATTTCTTAAAAGTACTTCAGAATCTAATAATATTTAGTTATAAAATTTGCAGTTGTTTATTCGTAATAAAATATCTTGTTTGCTTTTTCATTGTTCTTCTGTTTGGTTTTAAAAATTAATGCTTTGGTATTGTTTGTTTGCCTCGAACGTTCTAATGTTATCATAGAAAACTTTGGTACTGTTACCTCTTGTTATTTCTTTCTCATATCATTGTTATGATATTCAGTTCCGCTCATCTGAACACAACAGGCTCATGGTGAGCTTTCGTGATCAACCTTTGTCCGTTAGCGTCAGTTTGCCTGAAACGAGTCCTCCGAAACCAATCGTAACCAAAATGAAAAACTTCCTTGTCCTTAACAGTAAGGCCATGAGGTTTGATATTTCGTGTGGAGGACTGAGTATTGGTCCACAAATTATGTCACGTGGGCCAAATTTGGTACCGCCTGGGTCACTTGTAAAATATTTCTTGTTAACTATAGATAATAATATACACGTACTTCAAAACGTGAAAATAAATAAAAGTATATATTTTATTCTTATTTCATTTCACAACACCGAGAAAATACAAAATAGTACAAAGAGTACACGAATTTATAACAGTTCACAAACACGAGTAACATATACCGGCTCACCAACCAAAGGGGCAATAAAGTCTTCGTTCTTTTAATAGAAATAAACAACACATTTCAATTGTCCAATGATCAAGTCTTTTTTATTTAGTTAACATTTTATTTTACAACCTTTGCAGGAAGTGGTAGCCAGAAATGTACAAACGCACGAATCTATGTATCAATTATTAAAAATCTATATCCAATGAATCCATCAAAATTTTATTTCCTTTTCGAATCAAAATTAAACACTTTGAAGGACTAGAATATTCTAATAATAGAATGTGGAACAAATGTCTTAAGAGAGAATTTTTTCATGTTACATGTATAACTGAAGTTAAAAATAACGAGACAAAAGTCAGACATGATAAATTTAAAGGATACAGAAATGACGATTAATATTTGAAAACAAGTTAGCATCAGTTATTCTAGAAATACAAAGTTTATTTTGCATTAAAGCCTAGTGTGACATCACTTTTTAAAGATTGACCTTGCTCGTTAACAATGATGTCTGATTGTTCCGTATGCATGCCAAATACAACAGAACATGTCCATCCATAATCAAACACTGAAAGGTACCTAAAGCTTCCTGTAACTGATACGGAACTTTGAAATACATGCCAAAAATTTGAATGGTAGCTGTGAAAACTTTCGAACAAGAAGCACGGACAAGATTTTGTGTTTTTAATTCATTGTGACCTCGACCTTTGAGCTAGTGACCCCAAATTATAATATGCACAACTAGACTTGAAAAAGAGACAGAAATACAGAGGATCCTATTTCATACAGACATTTATTACTAGTTAATGTAACTCGACATGATATATCATTTTAACACAAGTCAACACATCACAATATGTTGTCTATTGCAAAAGTATCCTTTAATTTCCATATTTATCTAACTGACAAACAGGTCAAACAAAATTAGAATAATGTACAAAGATCTGAATGATAAAATTAGGTGCCAGATTGATCGCATTCTCCGAATAAACTAGCTGTCCATAAGTTTTTCTTTCATTTCACCTTGTTACATAGTTTTAGACCTCATGTGACTCATTTTTGACATTGATTCTTGAGATTATCGCGACAAAAGCCGACCAATTTTATTTCATATAGAAAGTACAAAGTATACACTTAAGATCCTGTCTTTCATTGTCCTCGAGTAATGGGGGAAAAATGTATGGAATATTCTTCACAAAACTGGTGGGTTTGTGTCCATGACAGCATCTAGGAAGTGTCGCCTGTACCTATCTTCTTGTTGAGCATCACATTCTATTCCCACAACTTTACTTGTACCATAATTGCAGAAACGCAACTATGTATTCAACTTTACCTGTGACACTGAAAATTGTATATAAACCTTTTTCTGTAACATTGAAACTATGATATCATCTTTACCTGTTACAGTGGAAATACAATATGAACCTAACAACAAATATTATCAGCTTTACCTGTAACACAGAATAAAAAAGAGTTTTCAGTAGGACAATAGCCATATATGCCCGAAGGATATGCTATTTATTAGTGTTGGCCCCTGCTGCCCACGGCACATACCGGGTAAAAGAAAAGTAAATAAAAAAATTGAAAAACAAATAATGGGGTATCACCTTTCGTAGCAGGGTCGGATTCTACGACATTTAATAATTTACTAACATTTAACGATAAGACACTATTTCTCCACTTGCTGCCTCCAGTTGTCCCCGTGTGTAGCCTTGTTGTGTTTCTCATATAGTGTACGGTAGGTAGATGTTTAGTCATGCGATTTGTTACGTAGTCAGGTGTGTACAAAAACATAATTTCGTACATTGGTCAGAGTAGTTTGTGTTTCTTCTAGCAAGATCAGCGGGGGGAAATGCAGGGACATAGCAATTATTATACATTTCCTGAAAGGTCTGTTACTGCATGGCTGAAATATGTTTGTTTTACCTAATATAGTGGAGAATCCAGGGTTTTTTGCGATTTTTTAAATTTTATAATACACAACATCTGTAGTTCAAGTCCCTAAAACAATATTGGAGACCATATTTTCTGTTCATTTTCCCTTTAGAAATAATGTAGAATGCATAAATGTAAAAATACCCTCTTATGTCTATGAAAGAAGTCTAAAGTTCCCGTTCCTCTAGTCGACCAGGAGCTCGTAGCTGTATACTGCCGGGTCACCGTTAACCCTAGCACATAGAAACAAAGAACAAAATTAATTAGATTAAAAGTGTCTTTCCACACCCCTGAATTTAATTTATATACCAATATATATATATTATATAACCAATGCCTTTGAAAAAATCTCTGCCATGTGCTCCAAGGTATGTAGGGAACAAAAAATGTTTCATACATGTAAGTTGCTCCTCAGTAAACGTGTCATCCCAATAATCATCTATATTTTCATTTATAACTTCTGTTCTAAATACTTCTAACAGTTCATAAAATTGTGTCTATGTACTTGCTCAGACATTGTTGAAGAGATATTATTTAGGATTATTTTTGAAAGCGGTGTTCGGAAGTTCTGCTGGTAGAATCAATATCTCGGAAAACATTCAAAAAAGTCTTCAAAATATCTTGTCATTTCACGAAGCTCTAATACCAAATTATTTCCGCTGCTATCAGTGGCATGAATGCCTTAAACTATTGTACCAAACTTGTTGGTTTAATCAATTAACAAATATAACGATTCTTTATGTCCAAGCTGTTCTCCTATATGCAAGTCAGGAGATACTTTTTTGAAAGAAACATTGTAAATCAGCAGTTAAAACACACATTTCTGAAGGTCTGTTGTATACGTGTTTGACTTGTCACCAAAATGTTATTATGCTGTCATTTACCATTTCTCTCAGCCAAACACTTTGATTATTGCAGTCTCTAATTCTTCGATATGTATATGTTCCATGTTGAGCGCATGTTCCTTCCAATCTAACTCACCCCTAAAGCGTTCAACTTCTTTGAACTTACCGTTGAACTGATCGGATACTTTTTACAAGAAGATTTTACATATGCAACTCTCAAGCGAAGCCTTTTTATTTCTCCTCCTTTATGAGACAACTGCAACTTCAGACATTTGTTTATCTTTAATTCTTTCACGGGTTTTGATCCTCTCAAATCTTCTTTCAGTTAACTTACTTTAGAAAGTTTCAACTATGATTTTTCAGCAATTTCTGTAGTTCATGTCTCGAAACTATGTTTACTTCTCGGGATATGTTTAGATCTTCTGCTAAATCTAAGGCAACATTTTTTCCTTCAGATTTTTCCTGAAGAAATTTAACAGCTTCCGATTTTTGTCTACCATGACTTTTCAGTGATTCCAATGTTTTGGGTATTGCAAATCTAAAGAAAGAATCTATTCAAATTCATTTGTATCATCTGTCTTCTTGCTTTTTGATAATCTTTTGTATTTTTATAAACTCTTCTACAGAGATCATCATATGATTTCTAGTCATCAGATATCAGACTGCTTTCATGCTGCACACTATGCTGATATTTTTAAGTATCGTCCATAAGCGTACGTATTAATCGTCTATTCTTCAAAACAACTGGAACGTAAAAATATGCTTAAACAACCATTAATAATCAACCAAAATCCGACCCAAACAAATATGGTAGGTCTTTGATTTTTTTATATACCGTTTATTGTTTAGTATTATAGCAAATTAAGGTAGTATGTAAAATTTAAGAGATAATTCAAAATAATTCATCAAAATTTTATAAAATATTATAGTTGAAAATTGCGGTCGACTTATGGCCAAGTATTTACAGTTAGTGTAGTGAAAATCTACACAATGCAATTTATATGTTTTAAAAAATATAATATAAATTGAAATGTGCAGGCAGTACAGTTGCAAGTCCGTTTAAACGAACTAGGCTATAGCGAATATGTTGTTCAAGCGATAAATATGTATTTGGTCATCAGTCTTCTCTACACAAAATAGTATGCGTAAAATAGCGAGAAATGTAGGAACCTACGCTTTTGTTATATCTGCGTTCCATTGCAGTACAATGTAAAAACATTATGTTGTCCCATCTTAAGCCTAGTGGTAGAGTGCTTTGCGTACGTTAATTAACCCCCCCCCCGCGGGGGGGGGGGGGGGGGGGGGGGGGGGGGGGGGGGGGGGGGGGGGGGGGGGGGGGGGGGGGGGGGGGGGGGGGGGGGGGGGGGGGGGGTTGTGGGGGGGGGGGGGGTTTTTTTTTTTTTTTTTGTTTTTTTTTTTTCGGGGGGTGGGGGGGGGTTTTTTTTTTTTTTTTTTTTTTTTTTCGTCTGGGGGGGGGGGGGGGGGGGGGGGGGTGGCGGGGCGCGGGGGGGGGGGGGGTTGTTGGGGGGGGGGGGGGGGGGGGGGGGGGGGGGGGGGGGGGGGGGGGGGGGGGGGGGGGGGGGGGGGGGGGGTGGGGGGGTTTTTTTTTTTTTCTTTTCCCGGGGGCAGTTTTGGGGGGGGGTGTGTTGTCTGAAGCTTGGATTAGTTATCTCTTCAAATTCCACGGCATATTGTTGTGGAAGTGTCTGACTACAATAAGTTGTCCTGCTGACTGCCAATACAAATGTAACTGTTGCCTGTTACCTAAGCTTTCACTTTTAAAGCGTGGCTGTGAAAATCAGTAAGATAAATCACACTCGCAGATTCTTCGTTCAATGCCTAGAACATCAAGAAAATACCACTTCATCATTTATAGATTCGTGTAACTTTAATATATACAAAATAAGGGTAAGCAAGTAACCTAGCTCCTGCACGGCGACTACCTAGTTTAACTAGGTTGTCCTGCAAAAGTGTTTATATTTTTCTCAGTTTTAATCATCTGTCAAAACTGGATGGGTTACCAACATGGGTTTGCAATATGAAATCATTTTCTTAGACTGTTTAAGAACTGCAGAGAGTTTCACCCCTTCCTTCCAAACCAGACTCATCAACAATGACCACAAATCTTAGATATGCTGAAAGAACTATAGCACCTTGGAATCTGTGTGGGTTTAATTGTTTGAATCAGTAATTCAGCTGTCTGAGTCCGCGGAAGAAGTAAGACTTCCTAATTTCAAGAATACTGTAATTACATTCAATTGCTTGACTATACATTTCATCCATCATTCAGGCTTAAAAATAAAACATAGGATATTGCTAGAACAGGTAGTAGTGCAAAACATAGTTGACCTTGTTTCTGGATATTGTGATCAACTGACGTAAGGTAGATTTCTGTGACATTTGTTTCATTGCACTTTAAACATTATGTTACACATAATAGTGCACATGTAATACTGTTTCTTCCTATTAATAGAAATTCATAAGCATTAATATCTATAAGTGGATTCGATCAATGATTTGGGTAGATAACAACCCACTTTTCAGCAAAATTTAAAAGGTAAAAGAAAACATATTGCAGTTGACAACATAACGTTGACACTATACAGTAATTTATTGACAGCAAACCGTTTACAGACAAAGTCAAGTCTCAGGTATTTTTCCAGGAGACCAGAGATAATAAAGTTCAACCGCATACTTGCATGATTATACATATCACGGTGATTAAATCATCTCTGCAGTTCTGTACAAATAGAAATTATTGTAACATTAGCCGTTATTAAAATCATGGTCTGTTTTTCCGGGTGTTTGAAATAAAATATTTCATTCATCGCTTATAAATATATTTCGAATTGTGTCTGTTAATGTGACCAGGCCGTGTCTGTATAGTGTAAACAATATATTGTGAAGCTTCATAGAACTTTATTAAGTGAAGAATAAAGGGTAGGGAATAATTATAGTGAACAAGCCTCAAGCTTCAAACAGGATATCGAGAATACAAAGTGATATGGAAGTGAACGAACACCAACCAGTGGAATATCTTATACATTGTATAAAGACATTGTAAAGTAAATGAGAAAATATTGAACTTGTGATTACGAAACAGATTTGAAATTACCATTACATACTATGAAATAGTAACGGTCAATATTACTACGGAGAACCTCGTATATAATGTAGTTGGTTCGTGTATACTTTGAAACTCGAACTTTAGTAAATAAACGTACGAGAACCCCTTAATTACAATGTAAACAGATTTTGAAACTATTACGGTAAAATCGATACAAGACATTGAATGTTCACTGCATATTTATGTGATTACTGTTTTACTGATAACAACGTTGACACTTGAAAAAGTGCTCTCGCATTTGAAGTTGAAAGACGGCTAGTAAATAAATGCACTTAGAAAAATTCTTAAAGTTTATGAATACCTTCAATTGAAAAATGAAAGTGAAATATTATTTATTGAGTGAACTGAAGGAGACAGTCAGCTGTATGGTATTTTCCTCAAATTAGCACAGTCAGATAATTATCGTGAATTCAAGTATTTTGAAATAAACACTTAATAAGTGACAAGAAATACCTGAAAGTGAATAAACACTTATTAAGTGACAAGAAATACCTGAAAGTGATTAACTATATTTTTACATTATTGAAAGTGAAAATTAAATTGTATTTAAAGTGTGATTGTTTTGCCACATAAGAGAAGTGCATCAAATAAGCGACACTTGAAATAAATGCACAAAATGGTAATTTGTTCTGCCGTGACTTGAAACACTAAGAATGTAAATTGAATATATATTAAAAGACGTTTTAGTAAAGTTAGAAGCTAGTGCCAAAATAGTCTAACTCATACCCTTAGGCAAAATGTCATTATAGTGAAAGAGTTTGTTACAGACATTCAGTCTATATAATAGAGGGCAAAATGACGTTATCTGAGAACGACAGGAACTTTTAGGCCTTTTGTGCCCTGCACGATCCTCCGGTAATAAAACACCAGATGATTCTATGTCATATATGAAACATTTCGAGAAAGCGATAAGACAACTGTGACTCCATCTCTATCTGCAGATGATAAAGAATCTGTTCCTAAACTTATCACAAAAAATCAATTCCCCGGAATTTCACAATTCTGAAGTAACATATCAAACCTGGAAATACGAGATGATGAAAATAAAGAAGATAAACTATTGCTAGATATAAGAAGATCAGTATAAGGAAAAGCAGTCAATACTTTTGGGATTGAAAGTGACACCCAAGGATGTATTTAAGGGATTTCAAAGTACATATGGTGACATCGAATCACGGGAGTCTATATCAAAAAGTTATATGCAATGAACAAGAACCACATGATTCTCTCGACACATATTCATTCGAAATGGAAAACATTTATGCACAAGCTAGTAAAATGCATGCTTTTTAAGGAGGATATGAACAAATATTGAAAAGTGTATTTCATCAAGGACATCGTCAACCTTTAAAACAAATTGCTAATTTTAAATACGAGAAAATAGCAGATTACGACAAATTTAAAATAGGAAAATGGAAAGAAAACTAGAATCTGTGGAAGTTTAAAATGAAATAGAAGGTCAAGCTGCAAATCAAAAACCTGAAACAACTGAATTAAGTGAATTGAAACAGTAACTGTTAAAATGGATGGAAGAATTCAACAATAAGAGCTAGATCAAGAACAGCAATAGAGTCAACAGTATGATATAAGAGACAGAGGAACATACAGAGGTCAGATGGTTAAAGTGGACATTTTTCAAGAGGATACTCCAATAATGGAAACAGAGGCAAACAACGACCAAAAAGACCGACAGGATCACAACAGTTTCAGCCGCACAGATTCAACGCGACAATATTTCCAAATCCATAAAGGACAAACAGAAGATGATGTAAGGTCTCGGACAATCCAACTAAACAGATGTAGCTATAAATAACATCCAAAATAAGGCATTGATTGATACTGAAAGTTGCGTCAGTATTTTATTATTTGAAAACAACTTTTCACAAACAAGATCTCCCTATATCGCCCACCTAGCTACCATTGGCTATACTACCAGGTCATCAATAGCTCTGTCATGCATGAAAGGATTTTAAAATTAGATGGCACAAC